>OV884042.1:21542500-23037500 GCA_930367265.1 Catocala fraxini | reverse complement strand
ACGCAAAGATCTAAGTTAAATATACAAGTAAGTCTAATTGTTTTAAGTTATAAGTTGAAATATGCATATCTGTTCTAGAGAATGTATGAAGTCTGCATACTCACATTGAGCTACCGTGGTGTCTATTGCCTAACCCCTATCCTTCTGTGAGGAACCCTGTGCCCTGCAGAGGGACAGTTCTTAAACATAGTTGTGCATGAAGTTATCGGTTCGGTTTTCGGGCAAAGTTTAATGGGTATTATTGTCAAGAATCCTCGTTCTTCTATTATTACTTGCGACCCTAAAACCATGCCTTATTGGTACATTTCTGCATATACCTTTAGAAATATATGTGTGAGACCATGAATTTTTGTAATAATAAATTAGTTAATTAATAATATTAATATAATTATTTATTTAATTTGTACATCTATACATCTTTTGTTGTTTTTTCATTTCCTTTATTATATTTATTGTTTCCTTTTTGCTGTACCATTTTATAAAGTATGTACTTTACTATAAGTAAATGTTCCAAAATTATATAATTTCTTGTAAGAGCAAGGCACCGGTGTCACACAGTTTATACTAGCACAGACATCGCCCTTAACCCTATCTTATAAAGATCATATTATGCATCAATATTTTGTATAAAATTTTCATAGAATAATTTAGAAAATATTGTACTCCTGTTTTGTTTAATAGAGAATTATTATTATTATTATTATTATCTACAAAAAATTCTTGAGCATATTCACGATCATCCGCTGTCCAATTTTTTGTTGCCCTCATCCAGTTATGACAATACTGCAGCTGTAACCGTAAGTGCTATACTAAGCCCCGGGTGAAAATAGTGAGTCATACAATAAAAGGCAGTATAAAATCAAACAACAACGTATATATTTGTCATTTTTTATTAATATTATTTACAAATCTAATCACATCCGTTTGTTCATCTAAATTATACAATTAGTATGAAAAGAAGTTCTAAATAAAACTATTGATCACATCATCTGAGCAGTAAGACACTCACACTATGTTATATATCAATGAAATTAGGCCTTACACACTGAAAAATTAAACATTTTTATATTTATTATTTTACTGTTTAATATTTTTTGGAAGTTGTCAATGTACGATTTTTTTTTGTTTATAAATGTATAATAGTTAAATCGATATTGTAAAGAGTTGTTTTGTATAACGCAACAACAAAAATCATATAAAATTATTTTTAGAACATAAAATTCGGTTTTACCAATGACATAATTATAAAATGGAATGGTCGTCAATGAGATCAATTTTATGAAAATATTTTTTAATACGTACACAGTGTGATTTACAAAAGAACATTCGAAATTAGGTCAAGTTGAATATTAAAAATAGTTTTTTTTGTCACAAAACTATTTAATAGTAAGAAATTTCAATACTTTTTGTTTTTTTTATTAAAAACATACTAAACTGATATGACGTAACTAGTCTCGAAACTTCTCTAAAAGAGGTGGAATGCAACATTTTATCAAAATACCCTAAATATTGTTTATATTTTCAGAATCTTCATCAAAACTACTTTTAATGAGGAAATCTTTACATACCAGACACGTTTCAAAATATACATTACATTTATTTGCCCTTAGTTTTTAACATCGCGTCCACATGGTACAAATATAATTGATCAACTGTCAAATCGATTTGTATAGACTATTCAGACTGCCAATCAAAATTATTAACAAAAAGCCATCAAATTTACTAATCCGAAAACAATTCCTAAAACAATCCAGACATCCGAGTTGTCTTACATTTTTAATAACCTCTAAAAACATCTCCAATATCTGATCGTCGGCCAACGGCGAAATACTGTTTGCCGTCGATCAAACTACCTTTTTAATTAATAATTCTGTAATTGAATGCAATTTTAAATCACGATGGAATCAAAATATCGGTAACATTAACAAAAGTAAATTAACCAAAAATACCGTGTGAGTGCAATGTTATACAGTCTGCATTTGACGTACAATCAAAATGCTAATTGACCTGTTTACTACAGAAGAAAGGAGACTGACAAAACACTGACATCAAATTTCATAAAATCTACAACCAGCCGTCAAATTTTCCGTCAAATGCAAACATTCCCCAAGACTTTCCTCCCCAGTGTACCTAAGTGATGTTAGTGTACGTATATTATTTACACTAAATACAATTTACAAGCCGAACAGGACTAAGCTATCACTAATTACTTCATACATTCGAAGGCACATTTTTGTTCATAGAATGACCTAATTCTGTCTTCATTCCTGAAGCTAGTGATCTATATAGAACTTCTTTATTGTAGAAATTCTTTTACGCTTATTTCATTATATATTTACTATAATTTAAGGCTCAATACAGACGAGACGGAGATATTTCGTCCTCTGCAAACTTATTCAAGCAAAAAGTTATTTTGAGATTTTTTCCGTGCGTTCTGCGTATAAAAATATTCAGCGAGGAATCTTCCTTGTCTGAGTTGGTCCTTAAATGTACAGTCGTTGATATCTCTGCATTGATTTGTTGAGTCTATACAAAAACGCGTAAAAGAAAGTCTATCTTTATCACTAGCCAACGACCGGCATAGAAACTCATCTGTACATACAGGGTGCAACTACATTTCGTCGATTTTGACTACCGATGTAGCCGATCTTTACGACGCCGATCGTAATAATCAAATTTTATCGACCGATAAAGTCACTACTGTTTAATCGAATAGTAAAGCCGGTTACTCGATCGTCAAAATCGAACGATACGAGCGCAACCCTAGATTCCATGCGCCGTTCGCCAGCAGGCATAAATATTTACATGAAATGACAAGAAGTATGAGGTCTTCTCTTTTTGGTTAAAATCACAACAAGTACGATACTGAAAATATAATTAATTTTTTTTATTTATATTTTATTATCTACACTCCGCTGCCACGGAAACTAAACGATTCAAACACTACAGTTCAATGTTCAATTTTGGATCACTCGCTCGCTTTTTAAGAACGAAACATTTAAATATAACGGTAATCACAAACAGCTTTAGGTTTAGCACGGCGTCACGTGGTCAACGATAACGATTCGTCGGGGTGGAATTATGTGTCTTATTGATTCGTGCTAGGTTCCTGGACATTTAGTGTTCGAAGAAGATGGGTAGCGTTGAGTGCGAGCGAGCGATAGTCAGTTGAGACGAGGTGTAGCGCGGCCGCGGCGCTCAGTAGCGCGCTGTGGGCGCCACGCGCGGCGACTGGCGCGGCGAGCGGAGCGGGGAGCGGCGCGCGGCCGCGGGCTGGAACAAGCAACAGCTTTATTTTAACTGCTACCAGACAAAATTATAAACAGTCGAAGGAGCCTGTCATATAGTTTAACCTATCTTCATATGATATTTCCACAAAATCGGTTTAGTTATTTCGATTAAAAATGTTTATTTTGGCATTTTCATTGTGGAAGTATCGAGTCATCCTTAAAATGCATGTATTAATTTTTATCAAATAGGACTACAATTAATGTTAGGCAGTAATCAATAAAACTTACAGGATCTTACAGGATCCAGCAAAATAAAGCTGAGTCTACATTTCTGTGATGAGTCACGGGATGTGACCTTCAGCTCTCTGTGTCGTGAATCGAACTTCCAACACTCGACAAACTGGCAGTGAACACTATAACTATTGCATCATTTCTGCAGTCCACGAATACGAACTAACAAAATCAGACGATAGTCGACGATATCATAAAGTCATGACAAATCCTGAATCACACTATCAATATTGGCACGGCGTATACAACTTTCTAATATCAATAGTCAATCTATTGTGCCCAGATATACAGCCTGGCCTTTATGTCGGATAAAGATCATGCCTCATTTGTTTCATCTTAAAAGTACTATTTCACATCGTTTTCCTTTCTGTCTGTATTAAAAAAAAACTAGGTCAGTCAGATACAAGGAAGGACCGTATTGGATTTTTAAGATCCTAATTACGCATCAGCGTTAATGTGTTGGTCTTACCTATGGCTTCAGTCTTTTGAAGCCGGCGCCATCCTGACCGAGCTTCAGTTCCTCATACAACGTGGGGTCTACCTCCCGCGCGGTAGCAATAGTCGTGCCAGGATTGTTCAAGGTCTCCTGTCGCCAAGCTGTGCTGTTTGATACACCGTTCGCGATACCGTTGGAGATACCATTGCCGTTAGCTGTGCCATTTGGTACTGTGCCCTGTAGAAACGGGAAAAAAAGACTCAAAGACGTTGGCAAAAGCTGAAATACTGAAAAGTAAAGAAGAATATGGACTTACATTAACGACAGTGTCAGGGTTCGGTTCCCTGAGGTAGCTCGGGTTTTCAAATGCTACACCTCCTTGTGCCTTAAGTCTAAGGTTCTGGAAGAGGAAGATCATAATTTAGACATATGGACAAAATAAACTAAAGTACTGGCATTTTCAGTCTTTTCTGTTAAAATATATGCCTTTATAAAACTTGATTTCTAGTCAAGAATAATCTGAAAGAAATTTTTAGGATGTATCAGTTCGTTTTAATTTTGGAATCGGCTTTTTAAACTTAAATACTTGACTGCGCAACCTTCTAACTATACCCAAAGGTTACGCCTGATGGCAATTGTATCTAACTCTTTATTCATACCTATTCTTATACCTTTTTCTATTCATATCTAAGAAAATAATATCAGGTTAAAAAATATCAGGGACTTACCTTCCTATATCTATAATAAAAGCCAGCAGCTAAAAGTATGGCTGCAACTAATATACATGCTACTGCCACACCAACGGCAGAAGCAGCGCTATTGCTGCTAACAGGCGCGGCGGCCGTGCCCGTCTCCTGACCGGCTGTCGTGAACATTATTGGCGCGCTAAGAGATGATGTGCCTAGAGAACATAAATACAATCAGAATCACACTCGTTGATGTAACAAAACTGGGTCTTACAAGAATCTCAGCACATAAAAAAGAGGTTTCGTCTTTGGTTATTTTGTCAAACCTATCAAATATGCAAAGGGTTTGAGATATTTTCTTTCGACGAATAATGATGCAAATAATCACATGACCTTGCCTGATTGCAAACGGTTCATATTTGCAAAACGATATATTATATAGCTCACACGTAGACAAAATTTTAAATTTTTATGAAATTTATGTTCCGTTGTGTTTGAAGCTGATTTCAGAAGATTAATGTGCATATAATTTTGATTATATGTACTTATCAGGAGTATGTAAAACAGCTAGAGAGAGAATACGACGATTAAAGATGACTGTTTTTTAAAGACGATTGTTTTTTGTTGCTTGTTTTTCTCTGTTGCTATTAAGGTCTATTTGATTATAGTATTCCAACCCTAGTTACAGCAGATTGGCAACAGAATCGGGAAGGATCAAGCTCGCTTCTCAACTTGGTTACATTTTATTATAGAGGATACTTAATAATAATGTCCTCCAGACCGAATTTCGGCCACGGCGGCCAGTCTTAACGGAGACTGGCCATCTGCGCAGGAGATATTATAGTGCACAAGTGTGTGCGCAAACACAAGTCTGTGTTCCCTAACTCTCATGATCCGATGGGACGGTAATCCGACACGACCGGAGAGAGATCGGGCGCAGGATACTTACCAACATCATTAGCCGCTTTCACGACGCACTCGTATCGCAAGTCGTCTTGTAGTCCAGTAATGACCACACTGGTTTCACTGGTGTCTAACTTCTCTGGTACCTTGGCACCGTAGGCTCGCCAGAATACCCGGTAGAGATAGACAGTATGTGGATTCTTCAGAGGTGCTTCCCAGCTGTGCCAAAAAAGGGATTTTAGAAATCGTAATTTCAGTACCATGTATATTATTTATCGGTATACAAGCACACAGCTCATCTGATGGTATGCAGTTACTGAAGTAATATTAGGTAAATTATTCTCACTTTGTTGATCCTATAGGATTCACACTGTTCTACCAGGATAAGTGGAATAAGCCAGGGCGTGCAGCGTCTTATTAAGTAGCAAACTTTTGCAGTGACGTACTACCACTCACAGTTCTACTTACCTCAACAATACAGCGTTCGGTGTAGGAGCAACGTGAGCCCTCAAGTTCCTGGGTGGTCCAGGCAACCTGGCTCCCGAATCCCTGAAGCAAGCAAGTGCCCTCCTCGCATGTTGAAGAGCACACGTTCTTGAGACAGAACCACCGCGGCAAAGCTCCAGACAGTTGCGGGGAACGCCCCAAGAAGCACAGCAGCTGCGATGGTCTAATAACAAAATTTGATAAATTAGCAGAAATACATTCCAACGAATTTTTCTTCCTAATTTTCTAAGGTATTTAACTTATGCAATTGTGCAGTACACATAGATGGTTATATATTTTACAACTAGTAATTAAATTGTGCTGTAATAATCATTTGGCCTTTTGCAGTCAACTGGATTCACGCTGCAGCCCGTATATCACAATTGACTGCAAAAGACTGAAGAAGATATAGTCATTAAAACCCCAATACAAACAATAACACATAAAACCGGACTTTTACCCCCCGCATCAAGTTTATGCCAGCCATATTTTTTTGGTTGTAGGTCTTATGTTTTTTACAATATACATAGATCATGAATATACAAAGACGATGAGATTCTTTGTCTCATCACCAGCTCCAGCTCCAGCTCTTGGGAAACCCTTACCAGATCCATCAGCAGCGCACTTCATGAGTTTGTCGAAGTCGTTCATGCACTCCGGCCGGTCCATAATGTTGTCCATATCCAGATGGAAACTGCACGCGTCGATGCACGTGGATGACACGTTCATCTAAAGGAATATGCATAGTGAGTGGAAGAAATGTTGTATTTTCGTATATTCTAACTTTAAAGCTTATGCATACTGATAAAACTATTGGATCTGGATGCTTTCGTATGAGGATGGACGAAATTTGATGATTAACAATTTAAATTAGTCTCTCCGTGAACATGGCTGCTGAAAAACAACCGTAATGTCGGGAAAAGTGTAAAGCTAAGTTTAATAAGTTAAATAGTAAAAAAATTTAACAGTAGTAGTTGTTAGTTTTATAATTATATAATACTCTTAATAGTTATTTTAAAATAAACAACGCGATAAAATTCGTATAAAGGAGTTAGATTTCTATAACAATTTGAATTGCAATAAATGCAAGTAGTAACTAAACTGTGCTTGATAGCTAGCTAAGCACAAGCTTTGCATAAAAGTTAAGAGTAAGTTTACTAATGCAATGTGTAATTGGAACTACGATCAATTGAACCACGCTTAATACTTAAATGCCTTAAGACTGCGCCGAGCATAAGACGCGGTTGGACTGAATGACAGAGCTCAATATTCAAATCGGTGCGCGGCCACCATAGTAAAATTGTATGGAGGATTTGAACTGCTTTTTTGATAAATCTTTAATTTATAATAAAATCTTTATTGTCAACCAATAACTTAAATATTTGGGACGGAAAAATTGTGATATAACTATTTATGTTTCATTTAAGCTGTAAAATAGGACAGATTTCTACTGTTATAATCTAAAAATCACGTAACACGAGCTCACGTTTTTGCATTTTTCGTACAAATTTACGTAATTTTGTAGGCGAAAATATTAATTAATTTAAGTTTTTTACATGGAGTAATTGTAAACACATACATTGTTATGGTAAATGTATATTTTATATTTGTATTAAACAAAAAGTGTTGATTTTATTCACTTAACTGTGACCGCCTGTTTTGGCTGTTTTCGCTCGGCGCAGTCTTAACCATTACATCAAATTCTAATATATTTTGGACGAATGTAGGTCTATTTTCGTCTATTAGATAATATGCTATTATTTGTGTTGCTATTGATAACTTTTGAGCACTGTAATCGAACCCAATGATCACCCAAACCCAGTACACATACTACAACTAATATCCCGGCAGCGACGACGCTGTGGTACTGTTCGTTTTCTTTTTTACCTAAAATGAGGATAAATATATTTTCGATGTTCCCGCATCACAAATCCAAATAAATTAGACCGAAAACCAAGTGTGGCCAGTCCAATATATTAAATTACCAGGTTTCTGTTATAAATGTTTCGAATAGGTCGGGGGTTTGAGACGTCGACGCTTTATTCGGTTATATTTAGTCGAACCAATATATTCGAAGCTGTTATCGTTGACAGGTTGAACCTATTTTAGACAGCATCGAGCAGTTTTTCAGACTATTTCTATCTACAGTCTGAATATAAACCTTCGTCGTACTATGAAACTTATGACGACCTTTTAGAAAATATTTTGTTTTTAGTTATAGATGAGGAAAATGTCAAACCATAAATCGGGCTTCGAAGCCGTGATATTAGTAAAACGGCATGTATTTTGCTATACCTGTATTAAAATTTTTACTTAATACTAATTATTTAATTAATAAGTAATTTTAATTATGCATTTTACTTAGTATTAATTAAAGAGCAGCGATAGCTCAGTGGAGAGACCAACAGACTGCAATGCAGAGGGTCTCGGGTTCTAACCCACGTCGCGCACCTCTGACTTTCGGGAGTTATATGACTTTTCGAAATGATGTGCGTATTGATTGACAATTATCGCCTGCTCCGTGCCTCGGAGAGTACGTTAAGCCGTCGGTCCCGGCTGCCATGAACATCTATGTCAGTTGTTATTGGGAGAGTGTCGACACAAAAGATCTCACTGGGTCGAAGTGTCGCCAGTCTGCACTGACTGGCCCCCACATAAGATAAGATAGTATTAATTATATAAAAATTGTTCGAGTTGTATTTATTTGTTGTTGTATTTTATGGTTTGACTATTTCCTCATTTATAATAGCAATTTTTAATTCTTAGTATGAAAATTATATATCATCTGACCAGTGACCTGACCAATTTCTAGCAAACAGACCACGCCTAGATTGATATCTCGAACGAATCAATCTTAAAATTGAGGCTTCTGCGTGGCAGTGCAAAAGGCTCTCCATATTAGGCTCTCATTGCTATTTATATTATTTTATTGGCTCTAGAGGTATTTTCTCATAGCGTTGCACAACCAAGTCACTGCCTACCGTGATAGAAGTACACTATTTAAATGTCATTGAAGAAAGACAAATAACAGCGCCTGGATGCATGCGCATGCTGTGATTACCTGCCACAGAACTTCGTGAGTTCATTCCAGAGCCTGCACGAATGAAAGAACAATGATCAACAGTAAAACAGTTTCTCAGAGCACTGTCCATGAAGCGAAGATGAAACAAGTAGAGGCATTCTGTAAATAATGATGTCCAACTTACATGAGTACAGCACTCGGTAACATTATGGTATGGAGTCGAAGGCCTCAGCCTTACGGACACCGGCCTCAGAGTCTTGCCGAAGGCGTTTTCCGCGTGACAGAAGTAATCGCCTTCGTCTGCCTCCGATATCTTCTTTATTATGAGTCGCATCGTGTATTTTGTTTGTTCCTAGTAAGAAATACATTAGGTTTAGTTAGAAATTCGTCATATGTGAAAGGTACAGAGCAGTATTGGGACAATACTCAAGTTGTTTTTTTTTGTCGTCTTTTATTGGATACCATTGCCTCAATAAAGCATTATAGACAAAATTTGTATGTCTTAAATAGACAACTCTCGAAATAGCGCGCCACTGCGCCTTCCGTTCAGTTACTACTTTAGTATTTATTATATAAGCTAGCTGACCCGCGTAACTTCGTCTGTTTCATATAAGAGTTTTTTCCCGTTTCTGTAACTTTTTCATTTATGCTCGCGTAATGTTATATAGCCTATAGCCTTCATCGATAAATGGGCTATCCAACACTCAAAGATTTTTGTAATTCGAACCAGTAGTTCCTGAGATTAGCGCGTTCAACCAACCAAACAAACAAACAAACAAACTTTTCAGATTTATAATATTAGTATAGATATCTAGCTTTTGCTCGCGGCTTCACTTGCGGAAAAGTAGGTCAGGTTAGGTGTGACAGTACATTTTTTAAATAAAATATCGTCTATGTTACTCGGTGATGATAGCTTTCTAATGGTGAAATAATTTTTTAAAGTTGAGTTGTTTTCGAGTTCAATTCATACAAGCAAACAAACAATCAAATGTTTCCTCTTTATAATATTACTAACTTTTGGTCGCGGCTTCTCTCGCGTGAAAGTGGGTTACGTAAGGTTAAGTGTAACAGTACTATTTTTTTAAATAACAATCTCAATTTTAATTTTAATTTAGTCAAAGTCAAAGTCAAAAATCATTTATTCACTTAGGTCACAAAGTAACACTTATGAACGTCAAAGGGGTTAGTGAGTTTATTACATTTGCTGGATTTCCATTTATGTTTGTTGCAACGTTCAGGCAAAAGGTTGATCATATGAGAAGATACCTGCAAGAAACTCAAGACCACTCTTTTAAATCGCCATCAACTTATTTCAGTATTTTACAACTCATTTATGTACCAGGTGTTGCAGTCATTATGCCATATGTCACTGTCCATATAAAACTAAATTCTAAAAATAAAGAAAAAGTTAATTATATTATGTAATATAGTATATATACAGCGACAGCGCAGTGGGGAGACCAACAGACTGCAATACAGAGAGTCTCGAGTTCGAACCCACGTCGCGCACCTCTGACTTTCGGAAGTTATATGACTTTTCGAAATTATGTGCGTATTGATTGACAATTATCGCCTGCTATGCTAAAATCTATGGCAGTCGTTATTGGGAAGTCAGTGCCCTATAATATCCTGACACTGATCTAGCCTTAGGGTATTGTTAGCCTTCGGGTTGCGGAAGGTCAGGTGGCAGCCGCTCCGTGTAAAAACTGATATCCAGTCAAATCCGGTTAGACCAGAAAAGCCGACCCCAAGTGACTTGGGAATAATAAAGGCTAGGGAGAAGATTAGTTTTTAAGTTAAATTCGTATAATCAAACAAAAAATCAAATCTTAATATTATTATTGTAAACTACAGACGATGTTTTAAGATTATGAAACTCTAACAATGATTAAAGAACAATACGCTGTTACAAAATAAACCTATTTAAAGCCGTATTAATTAAGACTGCGCCAAGCGTAAGACAGGTAATGACAGAGCTCGTACAGCGCATATACAAATCGGCGCGCGGAGGCCATAGTAAAATTGTATGGAGGATTTGAAGTGCTTTTTTGATAAATATGTATCTTTATTTTCAACCAATAACTTAAATATTTGGGACAGACAAATTGTAATATAACTATTTATGTTTCGTTTAAGCTGTAAAATAGGATAGATTTCTACTGTTATTATCTAAAAAATCACTAAATACGAGCCTACGTTATTGCATCTTTCGTAATATTGTAGGCGAAAATATTAATTATTTTAAGTCTTTTACACGGAGTAATTGCAAACACATTTATTGTTATGGTAAAAGTATATTTTATATTTGTATTAAACAAAAGTGTTGATTTTATTTACTTAACTGTGACTGCCTATTTTGGGACATTTCGCTCGGCGCAGTCTTAATACGTATACCAGTATAAATGTTTTTAAAATTAACAGTATCTTAAAGTCGATGCTCTCATAAATAATTAATCTTCAAATATTTATGGTTATCTCATCATTTAAAATGTTGACATACGATGTCGAATTCTTTTATTAACAAGTTTTAACGGTTTCTTTTTGTCAGTGATGTAACAATAATAAGAATTATAGTTTAAAGTCATTTCATATTAATTGCTATGGAAATCTTGGTTGTTTATGTTTTTGTGGGTAAATTATGCGACAGATTATGATGATATTTAGTATGGGGATAGCTTGAGGCATAGTCTGGTTGTCTACGCAAAACTAGGAATGGTTCTTGTGTCACGGAGGACTTAACAAACGATCAATTAATGGACACAAAGAATACCTAGACTAGGAATATTTATTTATCGATCACACACATTTTTGTTCCGTGTGGGTATCGAACCCACAACACTTGATAAAGAAGGGGTGGTAAGGCAAGCACTTAAACCACTATATGACCCCAGCAGTCCAATTGATAATAGTATACATATTAAGTTAACTAAGTAAATAGTATGTATGTATGTATCTTATGTTGCCATTTATGCCAGTCAGTGCAGACCGGCGACACTTCGACCCAGTGGGATCTTTTGTGTCGACACTCTCCCAATAACGACTGCCATAGATGTTCATGGCAGCCGGGACCGACGGCTTAACGTGCTCTCCGAGGTACGGAGCATACGATAATTGTCAATCAATACGCACATAATTTCGAAAAGTCGTATAACTTCCGAAAGTCAGAGGTGCGCGACGTGGGTTCCAGACCCTCTGCATTGCAGTCTATTGGCCTCCCCACTGAGCTATCGCTGCTTGCCAAGTAAATAGTAAGTCATGATCAGTTACGCGTGGTTATAAATAATATCTGATTACAAGCGCACTATCCATTTATTAACCTTTGAGCCTTCTTCGAAGAGGTTAATGCAAACACTTTGTAACGGTCTGTGTTAGTGACAGATTGATGTTAGTGACAGGCATAGCTCCGAAACCACTAGACCGATTGACTTGTAACTTGGTATGCAGACACCTTGGGGTCATCCCTCGGTCAAAAGATCCCCGAGATATAGGGGTCATAAAGTCAGGGGACATCCACCAACAGAGTGATTTGGAAGTCCAAGGGAGAGGCTTTTGCCCAGCAGTGAAACATTACAAAAAGCTGATAAAAAAAAGGTCATATCAAGACGAAAAGGTTAAATCCTGGGTTTTTAATCTTGTTTGTATTTAAGAGTTACTGAGATACTGGTTCAATGGCGCAGCAGTGCTAAATGCGTCTGCTATACATTACTCACATAGGCCTCGGTTCTATTACTAGGTCGGGCAGTGTTATTGGGATATATGTCAATAAAATCTTAGAACACACGGAGTCTGGATCTGTGACAGGTAGACGACAATATGCTCGACTCCTATTAAGTACTTTCACCATATTAATGAGTGTCTTGTAATACGATAAGGGGCAGGATAAACAATTAAGGGAAATGTTGAGGTTGCTGCCTACCCCTTAAATATGTTCCTCTTCGAAAATATAGGCCTGAGACTGTGTATATATTTAAATTCTAGCTGTGCCCGCGTTTATAGTTACTGCGCCGCCCTCGTGGGTTGTAGCGTGATGTTATATAGCCTATAGCCTTCCTCGATAAATAGGCTAAACACTAAAATAATTTTTCAATTCGGACCAGTAGTTCCTGAGATTAGCGCGTTCAAACAAACACACATACTCTTCAGCTTTATAATATTAGTATAGATAGTAATAGTATACTAGATGTGCCCGCGGTTTCACCCGCGTTGATCGTTACTGCGCCGCCCACGTGGGTCGTAGCGTGATGTTATATACTCTATAGCCTTCCGCGATAAATAGGCAATCCAACACTAAAATAATTTTTCAATTCGGACCAGTAGTTCCTGAGATTAGCGCGTTCAAAGAAACAAACAAACAAACTCTTCAGCTTTATAATATTAGTATAGATATGTTTAGAGTAATGGTAGCAAACTGGTTATTTATTATCAGTAAATATAGTTATAACACTGTGTATGTATATAAATATACTTACAAAATTTAGCCCGCGGCTTCACTTGCGTAATTGTGGGATAGGTTAAGTAACAGTACTATTTTCTGGGTGAATGGTACCCTATGTCCTTTTCTGTTCGCCTGACAACGTGTGTGTCAAAATTCATGATGATCGGTCGAGTAGTTAAGGCGTAAAAGCGTACTAAACAAAAGTTTGTTTAGTATGCTTTCACGCCTTAACTAACAGGCGGCATGTCGGCGGCCAGACACAATTGTTTTACAATTATGTCTCCCTGACAATAGGCAGAATAAACATCATTATTACATTTTCTAATCGATCGAGTTGGTGAATAAGTCGTGCAACCTAGCCGAAACGCCAAGCTTTACAAAAATGTAAGTACATTCGCATTTATCATATTAGTTAGGACAAGAGTAGCAGTTTAGTTAAACTATTGAACGTAAACCGGTTTTCTTAAGAGCTCTTTGCTTGTATATTTATTATCTCTAAAGTTCGTTATTAGTAAGCCGTGCCTAGCGGATGTTGATAAGCAGATAATTATAAGCGGATAGTGAATTACTCCACCACTTACGACCCCAAGGGGAATACTCCACAAACCCATTAGCTTAACTTTTAACAATGTTAATTACGTAAGTCGTTATAATAACTACCTACAACATACTAGAATATGTAATTGGATATTTGTATGACTAACTTTGCGTATATGTAGTACATCACGCTTGTATATACATAGAGAGTAGGTAGTGTATTGCACCTGTATTGGTAGCTAGGTTTTAGGACCCACGTTATGGAAATTAGAAAAAAGGCATTCTTGGTTTCAATACTACTTTAATAGAGATCTGTAGCGACACTGCTGACGCTTCAGTTTTGTGTAGTCAGGCGCAAGTATGCAGTAGCGCTGCGCGGCAGTCGTCTCCCCGCAACGACTCAGTTAGGTCGTAGCTCAATTATGTATTTATATTATTTATAACTGATACCAGTAAATATAAGCAGCGATAGCTCAGTGGGGAGACCAACAGACTGCAATGCAGAAGGTCTCGGGTTCGAACCCACGTCGCGCACCTCTGACTTTCGGAAGCTATATGACTTTTCGAAATTATGTGCGTATTGATTGACAATTATCGCCTGCTCCGTGCCTCGGAGAGCACGTTAAGCCGTTGGTCCCGGCTGCCATGAACATCTATGGCAGTCGTTATTGGGAAAGTCAGTACCCTCTAATATCCTGACACTGGTCTAGCCTTAGGGTGTCATTAGCCTTCGGGTTGCGGAGGTCAGGTGGCAGCCGGTCCATGTAAAAACTGATATCTAGTCAAATTCGGTTAGACCAGAAAAGCCGACCCCGAGTGACTTGGGAATAATAAAGGATAAGAGAGAAGACCAGTAAATATCTATATATATAAAACTCTTTCCTTACTGAGTGGCTGACAGACAACGCACAGCCGAAACTACTGAACGCAAGAAGCTGAAATTTGGCATGTATGTATATGTTCATCATGTATATGTTCTTTGGAGAGTGTAGGAGGTCACTAAGAGAGGATTTTTGGAAATTCCACCCTGAAGGGGTGAAAGGGGTGAAACCCGATATACACACGGGAATGGGACTTACGCGGGTGAAACCGCGGGAAAACTACTAGTATAACCATATGTAGCAAGAATTATTTTATTTGACCTTCACAACAACACATTAGATTACATCTACAAAATCCAAATAGAAAACACCATAACTACGAGTAGAGCGACCTGACTAGAGAATCAGGTCTTTTAAACAAAAGTGGTTAACAAGCCTATAGACAAGAGGTTCCCAGACCTTTTTTCTCATAGACCACTTTCAAAATTTAGGTGGTTCCAGTGGACCAAGGGGGTCCCACCTGTGTAGCTCCATTTCTACCATATTCCATTGCTATAATTATTTTTTTTATCAAAGTTTAACGGGCTGCTTATTTTTTTAGTAATACTGTACCTACCACGGCATGCAGGCAGACAACTTTTTTGTGTCGGTGTGTTTAGCGAGTGGTATTCCTCAAAATATCCTTCGATCGAAAGTCGTGAAGTCAAGTCAACATTTTAGTTCTTCACTACCGAAAGCAAATACATTTTCGTGGACCCTCGCTTAGGAACCGTGAACCCCATTTTTTTGTCACGCCAACATAGACCCCCGTTGAGTGTCCAGTGGACCCCTAGGGGTCCACCTGGACTACTTTGGGAACTACTGCTATAGACCATATAAGCCTTATAGGATACTTTTATTGTAGTCTATGCTCGTTTGCAATAACAGAACACTCGCGCGTTGCCGAATAATGATATATGGGATAAAAGAAACGGAATGGGAGAGTGTCTGACCCTTTAAAACTCTTTCAAACTAGTCCCTTGCTTACACATGCACATTGTCTCTTAAAGAACCTACAACCTATTTATCGCAGTGATATAGTTGTTCGTCCAGTCCATCGTTCAAAGCATCGATATTTCAGTGTAAGGGCCAATCAAAGCTAGTTTTTGGAGACGATACATATTTACTGGGTTAGTATAACCCTCTTACAAATAAAAGTAGAATTGATGCAGAAATACACTCGTGGATTGCCACGCAGAGGTCTTGAATGCAATCCCTAGGCCACCAACCTTTCGAAGTTATGTGCGCATTAAATAGTTAATTATGACTCGCTTTGGCGTCGAAGGAAACACCGTAAAGAATTCAGCACGTCTGAGTTCTCCACCATGTTCTTGAAGATGGGTGCAGTCAGTCAACTCGCACTGGGCCAGCGTAGTTGACAATGGCCTCACCCTTCTCACACTGAGCAGAGGTCTCTGTCTAGCAGTAAGACAGTTTATATAAAGGTCTGTTAATATATTATAACCCTCTTACAGGAAACTGATGTAAGAGCGTAACACAGTTACATAAATTCTCCCAGCACAAATACACAAGTTACAGAAGTGTTCTGGTATTGCAAGCGATTAAAAATGCTTGTTTCCACCTTTGTGTAAAAAATATGAACCTCTAGCCGAACTGCTCTAGTTATAAACATCAATTCTACTGTTCCCAACCTTTTATAACTTCAAATACGTGTTTAGAATATTGTTTAAAATTATGCCTAAATATCTACCTAGATATTTAGGCATAATATTTCTACCTAGAAATACATGTATTTCTAGATTAAAGGGAAACATCTGCTACTAATTGCTTTTAAAACAAGTGTCTGTATAGATTTTGCTTCAGAAACATATAGTACGTAAGGTTTTTCTGAGAAGTAAGCTTTAATTAACTACAGTTTTGTTAATGCCTGAAGCCATATAAATTATTGACTATGTTTGAATTATATTTCGTATTAAATGCTTTGTTGGACCCGTAATATATATTTGCTCTACGAACAATTGTAAAATCCCGGGTTTGGTTCATGAATTGGGCATTGTTAATGAGATTTCTTTAAAAATATTCTATATACAGCATGGCGCCTGTAAATGAGCCAATAGATTGCTACAACTGGAATCGAATCAAAATCAAAAGCAGAGCAACGAAGACATAAAATAATAAATAATTACAATTAGGGCAATTACGGCGTAAAATTCCCCAACACATTGATTTAAATAAAAACCACTTAGAAACATTTCCACCTTGAATCGAAAGCATTACATGGTTAGCTTGTCTACGTACGTGGACAGGTAAGAACATTGAGTAATTATTGAGATAGTTTAATAATTTTTAATTTGATGTTATATTATGGTGCTCCCACACTGCTGTTGCAAAATGTTTACAAACATTAGTAAACATTTTTAGCAAACATATGATCACAATGTTAAAAAATGTTTTCAAATTGTAACAAATTAAAATATCTGTTATCATTTGTTCGTAAACATTTATTCAGACGACATGAGGTTATACTATACTTTTCTCTAGCTCTTAGTGTTTGGCGCATTCAGTTAGAGCGCTTTTTCTTTTTTTTTAAACCAAAAATTAAAGCTGATCCAATGAGCAAATCTTCTTCCATTTTCGTGTAGACGCTTCAGGACGTAAATCCAAACTGCGAAACGATATCATGTTTTAAAATGTTAAAAGATGTTTGTAAACATTTTCCATCAGTGTAAGAGCACATAAAACATCTAACAATTCTTAACAAAATGTAACAACTACTAACATTTGTTAATAAATGTATAGTGTTAAAAAATGTTTGTAAACATTTTGTAACAGCCAGTGTGGGAGCACCATTAAATTCACCGAGGTATTATAATATATAGGCTTTATTAATTATGATATCCTGCTCGTTAACATGACTCTGATCTGGTTCTCTACGAAGACTCATTCAGATAGCATTGCTTTGAGTGGCGACCTCGCCCCTACGCTGCGGCGAGTTTTGTGTGTTCGATACTCATATGAAACATAAATTATTGTGATTCACAAATAGTTGTGTCCATTGTGTCATTGTTATGTCCTCGCGACACAAGAATTATTCCAACAACAAGAGAGTGTTTTCTTTTTCAATAACAAACGTGTTTTAGCTCTCTTTCATCTAGATATTACAAACAGACATTTCTATTTATATTTATAGAATATATTAAGATTTACCGCATGTAATAAAAATATTGTAGCAATATAATAATTGAAGTATCAAATAAAATGTTGAGTGATATTGTTGACATAAATTTTATCCACTATAAGTAATTCAATAAAAACCTACGATGATAAAATCTGAAAAGTATAAATATCGATAACGGTTTTATGTCTGGTTTCGGTTTAATGTCTTCAGATATTGCTTACTTTAATGATCTTTTGGCAAATTTACTTTAATTTAGAGTCATTGGGATAATGTATCAGGATATGGTATCTATACAAATAAGTAACATGTATATATGTTACTTATACAATCTATTTTTTAAATGTTGGTCTTTCTGTCTGTCTGTTTGTGCCGACTTATCTCTGAATTGGCTGGACCGATGTTGACGGCACTTACTGACAGATAGCCGATGTTAAAAGGGGTAACATAGGTTACTTTTATTTTAGAAAAAGTCTCTGCGAACTGAACAATCACTTTTTTGTTAAATTTCACGCGGGCGAAGTCGCGTTTAACAGCTAGTTATTAATATTACGCACAGTTCCTTAGCTTCCACAGTTCCATAACTGTTATGAATAGCTTTTAGTTATGTAATTATTGTTAGAAAATCGAACAATAATTACAATTTACTTATTAAATCTAACGAAATTATTTCAGGAATGAGGGACGATTTTCGGTCTTCTTTGCGAATTAATTGGTTAAACATACTAGATGATCATGCACCAACGGTCGAACACAATCACCTTCCGACGTTTGATGTCAGCAAGTCAAGTTGCATGCAACAATTTAAATAAATTTCATGTGTTTTAGGGTTATCATCAAAGCATACAAACTGTTACCTATAATTTCAGTTGTGTTATTATTATTCCATGGACTTTTGACTTTTCTATGGAACTAGTTACGCTGGTCCGATTGTTAGTATCAAACCGAAAACTTTACATGAGCAGGCGAAAATTCTTCTGAAATCACTTGGTATACGACCTTTTCTATACGTTTCTTACGTGATTTTCATTCTTTATTCAGTCATTAGGTCATAGGTTTTCTTTGGCCTCAGACCTTGGGTTGGGACGTTGGAACTCTTTATCAACGGAGAACAGTATAATTGCAGTAATAGATTCCACTCACCTCTGTGTCGGCCAAAAGCTGTATAGTATAGTTAGGTCCATCAATGACAGGAGTTCTTCCATTGGGATCTCTCCAGAAAGCGATGGTTGGTTTGGGTAATGCTTCCACACGACATTCAAGGATCACTGCATCGCCGGCTGCCGCCATTGTGATGCCGGAGGCTTGGATGGTTGGTACATCTGTTGAAGAATAAAGATCATGCATTATTATGAGTACATGGTCTAACGCCTATATTTTTGAAAACGGTAGACAGAGGTGTTTTTCAATTGCCAGCTATGGTTTTAAATCTTACGGATTCTACGCGAGCTTATTGTCGTTTAAAGGTACATTCCAGACGCCGTGTTGGCATTGAGTGCAAAATTATTTGATCTGTAGGACACATTCCAAGTTTTGAGGATTCAAGTACTATTTCGTTGTGTTTGAACTGGTGACTTGGAAGCAACTGACAATCAACAATTTTCTCACTTTTTGTCGCTTGCCAACTGATTACTAATTTCAAACGCTTCTCAATCTTCACTCCTTATAGGACAAATGCTAAAATTCTATTCCTGTGAAAAGTATGTCTGCTTGGTTTCGAAGTACTTACGTGAGATGTTAATCTTTCTGGAGGCTTGCATTGGTGTGCCGTATCCATTGTCTGCGTAGCAAGAGATCTGGTCCATGTCGCGAGTGACATTGTGGATCACTGTTACCATGTGACGAGTTATTTCTTGGCGAAGGAGACGACCTGGTGGAAAAAGGAGGTTGGCTTAGTCTTCATTAAAAGTAAACCTTTGAATTTTACACCTGTGAATAAAATCTAATTTTATGCAATGGGTACGCTACGGTCATCTCTTAGAATTTCAATTTATATTTATGTTAAGATTTTCTGTTATTGTTGTTAAAGGTAGTCGGTAATGAGTGAATATATTAAAATATAGGATTTAATTATTACTGCCGATCCAGTCTTCTGTCTATTGAAGGATCGATTAGTAATATGTACATTTCGACAAGTGAACATTATGTTGTAAGTGAGTAGGTAAGGTAAATGAAAAGTTACTTACCAGAAATATACAATGATATGGTAGGGGTCGGTGTGCCCATAGCAATGCAGAGGATGGTCATGCTGGATCCTTCTACGACTAGGTTGACGGGGTTCACTGATGGAGGCTGTTCAAAGGAATAAAATATAATAAGTAAGTATAGTTTTCATTCAAAAGTTTTAAACCTATTGTATATTCAATATAACGATAGTAATAATATCAGCCCTGTATTCAAACAGATGAACTACTAGGCATGGGGTTTGTCTCAGTGTGAAAAGAATTAGGCCATAGTTCACCACGCTGGCCCAGTGGAGGTTAGCAGACTTCACATATTTTTGAGAACATAAAGAACTCTCAGACATACAGGTTTTTTCACGATGTTTTCCTTTACCGTTAAAGCGAGAGATGAGATTCAAAACGTTAGAGTTTCGTGCCTTGGGGTTGAACTCTACATATATGTACAATATAATAAATTGGCAAGAGAAAGGGTGACCTGGTTCACAAGTGTGTGGCACCCCTGATGGTAAATAGTTACAGTAGCCTAAGATAGATTTTCGCAATTGAAATACAAGTGTATCACTAAGTGTGTTGACAGCCCGATAAAAAGGGAATAAAGATGGTCTGAAAGGAATGTAATGCGAAAGATAGATTTGTGATAGTTTGGAAGTTTGGCTGACCAGGTGAAAAGCTGGAACAGTACAACGCTTATGCCTGTTATAACAAATGTAGTATTTCTCTGGACAATCTGTTATTCATTTCCTCATTCTGGAAGAAAGAGAGACTTTAGCGCTTTATATAATATTGTCTTCTATTTAGCGCTTTAGTCAAATTTAGAAGATTTGTAGATTGTGTTTTATATATTGTTATAGTAAAATCCTTAGGGTTTAAATCTTAAAAGATTAATTTATAAATATGGCATAGTGGTTAGTGTAATCGACTGCCACGCCTGAGGTCGCGTGTTCGATTCCCGCTCAAGTCAAACATTTGTGTGCATAGACATGGATGTTTGTCTTGGTCTGGGTGTTTCTATTTATAATATGTATGTATTTACGAAAAAAAGGATATACGTATGTTCATCCATTGTCTAGCTCTGCTTAATTTGGGCTAGATGGTGTTGTGTGTATGTGATAGAATATTATTATTATAATTATATTTATGCGTCGTTTTCGCCGTCCCGAGATAAACACAAAAGAAAGTCTATTGTTATGTTTCATATGTGATTCATTGAACATGGCAGCAGTTATAAATTTCGATATCTATACCTATACTATTAATAAAAGGAGAACATATTTGTATTTAATAAACTCGAAAACCAAATTTACCAACCAATTCGTTTGTAACAATTGTTTTGCCCGAAGAAGCTACTTTAGCCAGAAGTGTCATAGGCTATATAACATCACGCTACAAACCACGGGAGCGGAGTAGTTATTATAAACGTGGGTGAAACCACGAGGGACAATAATTGGAACGTACTAAATTATTCGCCTCTTCACGTTTATATAATCTTCCAAGTTTTTTAAGAAAGTTTCATTACATATGCAGATTCTAGATTGCATCAAACTTCTGCAGATGTTGTATTTTCAAGATGTCTGCCAATTTTGTCTAGCATTGCTTATCCTTTATTGAATGAGAGAGTACCGAAATGCAGTTGTGCATTCCTTTGAGCTTTTATTTTCATATATTTTCTTATAACTGTTCAAAAGAGCCAATTTGCATTTAAATGTTCGAAGTGAAATAAGAATCCGTGGCGTTGCGGAATATTGGATTCAATAAACTTTGTGTATTAAACTCTGTGTATTTTGGTAATATATAGTGGTAGAATTATTTTATTAAAATATATAAGTATAAATTAGAATATTTGCTTTATTTCGTCTGTGATTTATCTTGATTTTTATTGTCTTTAAATGATAACTGTATAGACTGTCCCCTGTGTTTGACTGAAAAGGTAGTCAGAGGGTTGTTACAGACAAATTACGCTAGCTATATTTTTAGGTTTAGCGTAATAGGCATGACACTATTGACATAGGTATAGCAGGCACAATGCCAATCTAAATTTCAATTTCAATGTTTATTGCTCTCCATAAGTATTACATGTTGTTACTAAGAATAAAATACCAAATATGGACCCTGTCAGGCATGGCAAAATAGATAGAAGAGAAGAAAAGAGGGAACCACTGGTATAACTTTTATAATGTTGCAACAATCATTAATTATACGTAAATAAGCAATCAATAATTCTGAAGTACCTAGACTCTACATTTCAACTTTTTTATTTAGGTATATGTTTATGTTAATAATATAAATTTTTGAAAACTAAGTTTTTTCCGTGCTGCTATAATGACTTTTTGAAAGGAAATCTCGATAACACTTTGCCCGAATCAGGAATCGAATATAAAACTATAATGAGGCTGTGTCAGTCTGTCGTGGCATCCCGCAATTTTGTAGGATCATTCAGTTTGATAATTCAACTTGAATCTCAATAATTGTATTTTATGTCATTTTTGTTTAGTTTTGGAGACATTGTGCATAGTGCTACACCCATATAACAGACAAATTATAAGTTTACGCAGACGAAGCGCGGGCAAAGCTTAGTGAAGAATAAACTACGAGGGCGCTTTACAATATCTAAAAAAACCTGTTTAAACGAGTTATGAATATTACAAGGTCACAAAAAGATTTATTTACAATATCAAATAAAATTGACACGTAATACAAAAACGATTTGAATAATACAAGTATATTAGATTTAAAAACGCATTGTTATTTTTTTAATTTGAATACGAAAGTACGTTTCTGTAGAGTTTATTATCCTAGATTGTTTACGATTATGCAACTTTATCATATATCGATTATGTAACGTGATCGTGCATCTGTCATTTTATGTAGCGTAAGTGTCATGTCATTAGTGTCAATGTCAGAAAGAAGGTGCGTTCATAAATGTAGCTTTGATATAAAAAGAAAAAATATATCTCTGGATATTCGGTTACTGTAATGTCTGTGTGTGAATGTTCAATGTTATAATGGTATAAGTATTGCTCTCAGGGTCTTGACGTCCGTGTCTTTTAAGGAGCCAGTTGAAAACCAGCGTCGGGCACATATGCCCGGCAATATTGCTGAACTGGCCTCCTATTTTTGTACGGACGACGGGCGTGTACATTTATTATTAAGTAGTATAGTTTAATTTTTTTTTTTTCCTACATTGTTTATATCATGTCCTTCGTCTGTTATGAAATAAACGTCTTATTATTATTATTATTATTAGAGCCTTCATTTCAATATTATTCAATCTGAGTTTTCATATCGGTTTTATATTCATAATTACAATCATACTTTTTTATACTTTTATTTTTAAGTATCTTTTGCCCGCGACTTCGTTCCGTACCTACCTATCTATAATTTTCTTTCTTTGTATTTTAGATGTTATACGATAAATATGGCTAATGTCATCGTAGGATCGGAAATAATGCCGGTTCTCTAACAATTTCTTGCTCTTAAGGCTTCTAAGCATCGTATCAAGATGAAACATGCACCAGATTTTTAAATAGACCTCCAGCAAGACAGCTGTGGAATTTGCTTTCAGTTTCATGCATTCATTTTTGCGTAGTGCGCCTACAAAATAATATACAGACAGATATGTCATATAATGTATATAGCACTCATAAAGACAAGTGACGTATTTAAAAAAAAACCCGAAAGAAGCCGCCATCGGGGCGCTGCGAGCAAGGCCGCTCAGCAACGACCGGTCCGCGTCACACACCCTCCTCGTTAGGGGAGAATTTAAGAAAGCTTCCTTTATTATAAGTTCTTACATTTACCAACTCGTGGTGGTAAATCCTAAGATTCACTGGTAAAACCTAAGATTAACCAATATTCGGGCTTTTATAGTAACATATACACGCAATTCATATGCAGTAAGATTGTTTGCTTCAAATAACATATATAGTTACGCTTAAAGTTTACTACCACACTAAGCCGAGCCAAACTCAGTTGCAACTAATTAAAAAAGCAGTCTGATTCTGTTTCACGAGCCAATCAAAGTGCACATACGTATTTACGTAATGTAAGCTTGCTCATTTGTTCACTTTAAAATGTACAGAAAGGGATTTTTGATTAATCATTGAGAAAGAAAGCCGATAGCTCTGTGGGGAGACCAACAGACTGCAATGCAGAGGGTCTCGGGTTCGAACCCACGTCGCGCACCTCTGACTTTCGGAAGTTATATGACTTTTCGAAATTATGTGCGTATTGATTGACAATTATCGCCTGCGCCGTGCCTCGAAGAGCACGTTAAGCCGTCGGTCCCGGCTGCCAAGAACATCTATGGCAGTCGTTATTGGGAAAGTCAGTTCCCTCTAATATTCTGACACTGGTCTAGCCTAAGGGTATCGTTAGCCTTCGGGTTGCGGAGGTCAGGTGGCAGCCGCTCCGTGTAAAAACTGATATCCAGTCAAATCCGGTTAGACTAGAAAAGCCAACTCCAAGTAACTTGGGAATAATAAAGGCTAAGGGAGAAGATTGAGAAAGAAAGCCAATATGCATTTTTGTCATATGGTTGAAGCACACAATCACATGAACATAATTAAGAAATATTGAAAACAAGAAACCAAGTGCGAGTCGGATTCGTGTATCGAAGGTTCCATACAAACAATTTTTAATGGATGTAATTTCAATTTCATGTTTATCAGATTTTCTATATTACACGTGCCATGAGACATTGCTCCTTGCCAAACCGACTGTAGACTGGAGTGCCATGTAGACGTCTCGCGTTCGACGTCCAGACACTTCTGACTTTTCGAAATTACGTGCATATTAATAAGTTATTTATTACTTGCTTGAATGGTTAATTAAAGCATTGTTAGGAAATCTGCATGCTTAAATTTCTCCAAAATATTTTCGAAGATATGTGAAGTATGCCAATCCGCACTGGGCCAGCGCGGTGGATTATGGTCTAATCTTTCTCACACTGAGAAAAGGCCACCATAGTGTTCATATACGGTTGATATTATTATAAAATAGACTATATAAAATCACGCTACGAGCTACGAGAGCGAAGTAGTCATCATAAAAGGGGATGAAACCGCGAGAAACAGCTAGTAATAAACAAGAAGATACTGACCTCAACGTAAGCAGGATAGGCAGGGTCAGTCCAGGCTAACAGCGTCTCTGAAGGTTGCGAATCTCCTGCTACAGCGTGAGCCTTCACCCAGATCACGTACTGAGTGTTAGGGGTCAGCTTCTCAAGTGTGTGACCAGGGACGGTCGTGGTAATGTTCGTGACGTTTGTTGAGCCAACTTGGGAGGGCGATTTGAAGAACAGCCTGTGGGGAAAGCATACGTAATTAGATTCACGCCTGTATATTTTGCAAGAATAAGTCAGCAAGTAACACTTTATAAGGAGCGAGCTTTTATCATTAATGTCATCAATGTCATCACCGTGGGACAGAGATTGTATTGGTATTGAGAATTACCACAATTATTTGTGTCTAGGATCTCAGCCACGAAACAATAATGGAGGACCAACCACGCAACAGGATTCCAAGAATAACTGGCGAAGCCCAAAGACTGCCGTTTTTTTTAACCAGATCTAAAAGAAAATAATAGATCTTCTGGTCTTTTCGCTAGGTATATTATTAAAGAAGATTTTAACTTACGTGTAAGTAATCTTCTCATCTGGCTGCGAGAACTGTGGCGTTTGCCATGTGAGCGTGAGCCACGTCGCGGAGTGCGAGGACACTGATAGTGAGTGAGGCGGTGATGGGATACCTGCTACTTCTTTCTCTTCTGCTAAAAAGGGAATTGGGAATGAGATTTCTATCCAACAGGAAATAAAATATAGGTAGTAAACAATACGTATTCATAAGAGTTCTGCTTAAACGTCTAAGAAAGTTAGCTAGCTTCTGGGGGACTATTTGTTCTTATAAAAGAAGGCAAATGAGTCTTTTCCTCAACCCATAACCCAATAACCTTCAATTATATGTGGTAAGTGGAGTTTCCAAACTTCATAGGAAGACGATGTGCTGTCGAAATAACAATAGTAATTTTTGTCCATTGCGCTAGCATAACAGCAACTCCTTTCTTTAAGAATCAACATCGCAACGGTGACATATGTATATATGTACACCACCCACTTACCATCAGGCGAACTTTAAATTTATTTGCCATCTAATATGTATAAAATAAAATTTTCTTTAAAACTTTGACACATAAGATACTACTTTACTACTTAGTCGAAGAAGTAGACTTACCAGCATCAGTGGCGTTGAAGAGCAGCATGCTGGAAGGTAAAGACTCTCCGAACTCGTTGGTAGCGACCACGAACACGTGGTAGGTGCTGTTCGGCTCCAGATTCTCTACACGAGCCATCGTGTCGGTCACATTCAATTTCTACGAAGAAAAGGTACTTTTTATGTTTCGTTGAAATCGTGTTTGCCTATAAATAATCGCTCGAGAATATCTTTTCTCAATATTATCTATTTTTGTTAGTTAATTGGCCAAATGTTTCATATTTCAACTTATTGATTACAAGTGCCATGCAGTTTACTTTAGTTTTGCTACAGATAAGGCTCAATCTAAACTGCTAGTCAATGTCGGCCTCGATGGTGTAGTGGTTAGTGTAACCGACTGCCACGCCTGAGGTCGCGAGTTCGATTCCCGCACAAGTCAAACATTTGTGTGCATGAACATGTTTGTTTGTCTTGGTCTGGGTGTTTCTATGTATAATATTTAGGTATTTACAAAAAAAAAAGTATATATGTATGTTTATCAATTGTCTAGTGCCATAGTACAAGCTGTGCTTAGTTTGGGCTAGATAGTGTTGTGTGTATTTGGTAGAATATTATATTATTATAATATTATAATATTATTATTATAATACTATGTAAAAACATAGTTTTAAACCTTCTATTTCTTTTAAGTTCAAGACCAAAACGCAAATCGTAGATGTCACCGTACAAGTCATAAAACTTAAATGGGATGGACACGTTTGCCGTATGCTGTAGCTGTGGGTCAAAATCAGTACCCACTGCATCCAATATAGTATCAAAAGCGGCAAGATCAAGACAATTGAGGTTTGAATTAGAGCTACTATATAGCTAAGAAAAATAAACTTACATTGTAAGTGGACTGCATAGTGTTGTAACTAAAGGGTTGTGTGTTGTTCTCGATCTTCTGCCAGTGTACGATGTAGCCGGTGGCGTTGGCACCGTCCTGGGGCGCCACCCAGTCCAGGTACAGCTTCGTGGACGACACGATCGCGTGTAACTCTCGCGGAGAGCCCGGTAGGATGCCGGTACCTGGTCGATAGCACATTATATATTATATTTAGTACAAAAGTAGTTAGTCGATTAACGTTTGCACGAGATTTGGGGCTGTTCTATCTGGTAATATCGTCTAAACTTGGAATTACACGCAGATTTCATAAATATCTTTTAGTACTGCCTCGGTTGCACACCGGTACCGGAAGCAGTGATTAGTCAAACTACATTTGATAAATTTTGAATTATTCTATCATAAAAATGGTAATATCAGCTAAATTTGGGACTTCAAACATATTTTATAGGTTCTACTGCGGTGGTGGAAAGGTAGGGATTGCGGCTGCTGTCGACGTCTCGAGTTGGATTTTCTGTCAACCAAAGTGATATTCGGTTTTGCAGTTAAATTATTATCTGTGGCAGTACGAAATTATAAACTGTGCCTAGAACGACAATATGCTTGTACTCGATAACGTAGGACCAAAAACTCATACCTCACAAAACGTCATAGTGTTAAAGACCTCTGTCTTATTCTTCAGGACTATAGGCATGATTATTATAAATTATTTGAGGTGTGCTAAATGTTACACAATAAATTCATCTATTGAGTGTAAGCAGCAAACCAGACACAATAGGTTTTTGATTAAGACTGGCATTCCAACAACTAATTGACAGGTTAAATATTATTTAGAAATACGATATCAATCTATGATGTGAACAACGTACCTTCCTCGAAGCACTGCACGATGTTGCCAATGTATGGCACGCACATGTTGACGCCACCGCTGTATGCGCCGGCGCACACGCCGCGGCAGCCCCCGGGTACGCCACGTCGCTCACAGCACTGCTCGTGGTTACGACCTGCGAACGCGTAATATTATAGATAGTTCTACTGCCTCAATGGCGCAGCTAGTAAATACGACTGCTGTGCATGAGGGCTTGTGTTCGAAACTCTGGTTGAGCTAACAAAATTTATTGATTTGTCTGCTAGGAAATTGTCAATAGCATCCCGGAGGTAGAAAATTGGTTGTATCGCTTACACTCGGGCTTCACCAACCACGTAAAATGTTGATCAGGGAACAGAGCACATATTTTTGCGTACACTCTTGTGTACTACTACAATGTCTCCTGCGCAGATAGTCAGTCACCGTTAAGATTGGCCGCCGTAAGCGAAATTTTATTTTTATTTTACAAGAGAACTCTCGCTGTAGGGCTTCTGTGTCGCAGGAGAACTTACAAATATTCATAAAACGGATACAACCCAGAAACAACTATTTGTTAATCACATAAATTTTTGTCTCGTGTGGGGGACCCGTAACTCGGAGCAGTTTTTGGTCCAGAAGACATTATTGTAAGTTCTTACCACCAGCACCGCATCGAAGCAGCTTATGAAAGTCCTGTGCGCAGAGCGGAGCCAGCATCCTTAGGTCGGACATCTTGGCATCGTAGGAGCACAGCGGCATGCACACGCCGGCCAGCTGCACTCGCTCGCAGCATGCCGTCACGTTGTAAGCGTTCGCTACTTCTTCTTCTTCTTCCACAACCTTAGAGAAGAGACACATCCTTAGAGAACGAACTACTACCAACAAATATGTTCCAAAAATGGATATTATAAATTAATACCTACTGCTGCGCTACTAATAGCGCAGCAGTAGGTAATGTGACTGCTGTGCATGAGATCTCGGACTTGATTCTCGGATAGAACTGCTATTGGATTTTTCTGACGAAAAATTCTTAGGAAACGGGCGGGGTAGGGAAATGAGCTTAGTCCTATTGTGTTGAGTGTCTAGTGCCGTCTCTAGGCTCAACACAATAGTTGAGACTATTGTGTCATAAATCATAGGTACTTAATGAAACGTGGACGTGATTACTTTAAACCTAACTATTATACGACACCTTTGCGACCATATATTCGTAAAATGCTAAAATGGAACCCTTATGATGCAATTTTCTCTATCTGTCATAGCTGCTTATGTCAGCAACATAAGTTGCTTATATCAATACTTATACATAGATTGAATAATTGTTTTATTACTTAAGCCAACAAAGCGGTTTAGCCATTAAGTAATATAGAAACTGACTAATGAATAAAATTGTGTTGAAATAATTTTTGGCTAAAGTGTTGAAGTAATTCAATGAAAAACGAACAATATACGAGTGTGCAAGGCGGTGTAGCCGCGAAGTTTTCATTTGGAAGTATCATCACGATCCGTATTTCCCTCAGGATATACTTACAAACAATAAAATAACTACCAAACTGATTTCATACAATTTATTTTCTATATAATTTTTATATTATTGGGATTGTGTTCAAGTTAAATATTATTAATATTAAAGTGGAAGATTCGCTTTTTTAATAAAGGATTGCTAGCAAATTAAGTTACAAATTACTTGCAATTTCTTTTAGGTAAGCTAATATACGATGTCGGAAAGGGGACTAGGTCCCCCCGCTATGTTGTCGGGGACCAGGTCCCCCAATTATGTGTATAAAGTTTTGTGGGACCCGCCACGTCCATCGGCGGGTCAAACCTTTGGCGGGGTCGCGATTCGAATGCGAGAGCGATCCGCGTGACCCCGCCATAAAGGTGTGAGGAACACCGCGGTGGTTTTAGTCGGTTCAGCCCAAACATATGGGCTGGATCCCGACATATCCCCACCCGCCCCAAAACCGGCGATGGGGAATGTGACTTGCACATTTCCCCGCGTTAAAAAAAAAAAAAAAAAAAGGTAAGCTAATATACAATGATGCAATGAGTAGGATTCGAATTAACGAACTCGATCGCAATATCCAATGATTCTCAAAAAAAAGTGACTGAACAATGAAATTTGATTTTGCTTAAAATTTCGCTTTTGACTACATTATGATTTTGTTTTAATTATATTCTCTCCTTGAATAATAATGAACCAGTAAAAGATTAATGGCAAAGTTTCGGGCCAATTCTTCGTGTTGTATGTGCTAAAACAAATGAAGTAAGGATTTGATTGACCTAAACCTTACCATGTAGTCATCCGAACGGAGTTTCAAAGAATCTTCATGACTGGTTCATAATAGGTGAAAATGTCAAAGCGAATCTTCTGGCAATATAATAATATTGCCAGAAGATTCGCTTTTACATTTTATGACAGATCTACAACTTTTGACTGCATCAGCAATCCCAAGGGGAATAACGCGAGCGAACTTGCAGACCAAGGCACGAATAGACTGAGTTAATCCAGGACATGGTCTGTGATAAGTTTCCAGTTCATAATACATGCTTCTACTGATAATGTTTTGCCAGCAAATAATGGATTTTCAGCAACAATTTTTCTCACACGGAAATTGAATCCAAGAGCTTACATCAGTACACTAATGCTGCACCAACGATGCGATATTTGACAAAACCAAAAGTCTTTTATTTAGTATAGTTATGATTATTATAAATGATTGTAGGTAATATAACGTATTAATCTTACACAATATGTTGTGGCTGTAATTTATTTGAATGGATTGTTTATTAAAATGTATGTAATATATACATATATATTTTATTATTTTGTATATTATACAATATTCAGACACAATTGTAAGAATTTGTAAAATTTATAACTAAATGTATTGTTTACCTGACTTTGTGTCCTGAAGATCAGCCTGGGTGATGCATCTCCAACACCATGTTCATTGACAGCTTCCAAGTAGATCTCGTAGTCTGTATTGGACTCCAGGTCTTCTAAGATGTACGGCGAATGGATCTAGTGGGAAAACAGAATGTTAATAAGAGTATTTTGAAATTTGTTAATATAAACTTATTTACTTATGTAAATAAGTTTATAAATATGTTGTATAACATTCGCGTAAACGTAAGACAATATTATTATTGTCTTACGTTTACGCGAATGTTATACATTGAAAGTAAGGTACTTTATACGAATTCTAATTATTTTATAGAGAAACTAGGATTTTGAAATAAAACGCTTAAAATTACCAATAGGCTAACAGTTTTCAAAATGATGTAAGAATAATTTAAAAAACGATTAGCCTATTTAGATTAACACTTTTCCCAACGTTTCGGTTGCTTTTCAGCAGCCACGTCACTAGACTAAGATGGTTGGCGTCTTATAGATAGACAATAGTCTTGAAGTGTGATTATTTCAAAATACTCAATATAAACTTATTTCTTTACTGACTTGTATCATGGTAACGTCCACTCAGACCGAAATGTATCTTATCTTATCTAATGTGGGGGCCAGTCAGTGCAGACCGGCGACACTTTGACCCAGTAGGATTTTTTCTGTCTCTCCTAATAACGACTGCCATTACATGTCGTAATGTTTTAAAGCATATAATCTTCCTCAAGAATTTGTCTATCAATAGTAAAAAGATTAAAAATATCCGACAATTTATTTCAGATAAGCGCGTTCAAACAAACATATTCTGCAGCTTACTTATTATATTGGTATATATTTCTTTATTATTCGAATAAAATCACAGTATCTAACAACACTTAAATAGCGAATGTAATTTTTGAAGCATTCAAGAATTGTTTTATGAACAAAATTTAGCCACTAGTTTTCAGTGTATATTTAATTGAATTTAGTACTTCAGAAACTCGTATGTAGTCTCACAATAATATTCTAAAACAAGAGAAAATAATATCTAACATACTTCACACCGTGTAATCATTGTAAGAAATATGTAGTGGCTCTATCATTACAATTTTTGTACGGTCTACTTTTTAAACAATTGCGTTTTGGATATATGCCTAACTAACCTTATTAATGCAAATGTAAGTTAGTTTGATTCTTTGTTTGTTACGCTTTCATGACCGACCAATTTTCAATAAATTTCGTTTCACGTTTCGTTGTCAATAAAGGAATCAGAGTGTCTTCCATCAAATAAAAAGTACATAGGTATTGCCCCGAAGAATAAAAAAATCTAAATTAACTCAAGCGGAGCCGCGGCTAAAAGCTTGTTTACAATAAGCAGTGAAAGTTGAATGATAGACATTTCTATTGAAACTTTCGTAACGTCGTCGTAAAAGTATTCGACTGTCACACGGTTGTTTCAAGTTTGTTCCCACGGGCCTCTTCCCAGTGTGAGAAGGGCAAGGCCATAGTCCACTACGCTGATCCAGTGCGGGTTGGCAGACTTCACATATCTTCGAGAACATTATGTAGAACTCTTAGACATGCAGGTTTCCTCACGATGTTTTCCTTCACCGTTAAAGCGAGCGATAATTAACTATTTAATACGCACATAACTTCGGAAAGTCAGAGATGCGTGCCTCGGGATCGAACTCGAGACCTCTGCGTGGCAGTCCAACGGTCTCCCATTAGGCTATCACTGCTACTAGCTAGACTGTTAGTTATCTTCATATTATTATCATTTTGTTTTACAGACACTTCTCGCACTAGGCATAATTCATATATCGCGGGAAACTGTATAAACATTCAAACAATAGACATAAAGAAAATTTTTATAAACTATTTCTGAATTATAAATGTATTTGTCTCGTATACGTATACCCATAACACTCAGAGTATAATATTGTCTTCTGTTTACGCGAATATTATTAATTGAAATTAAACTACTATATACGGCTTTTATCGCGTTGTTTATTTGACACTTTATTACATAATTTTGAAAACTGTTACACTACTACGACTATTAAACATTACTAATTTTTAAGCTAATTGAATTATTATTAAAGCTTTTAAAACTATTTAGATTTAATTTAATTTTACACTTTCCCCGACGTTTCGGTTGCATTTCAGCAGCCATGGTCATGGGAGACTAAGATGGTAGTTGTCTCAATGTTCCAGTGTAGTTATTTCAAAATACCCGAACATAATTTAATCATTGGTGTTTCTATTTACGCAGAATGAGAAAATAGCATGAGAAAATCTGCAAGGCTTCGCTTATAATTAGTAATACAACCGATATCATATGGAGATAATATTCTAATTCTCATACTATTAAATATGTAGGTGATGCAGTATTGGCTTAATTAGCCTAGTTGGATAATATATATAATATATATAATATATATACAAACTTGTAAATCAATGGAGAACATCCACAGAAAAAACTGCCAGATCATCATCCTCTTGCCCTAGTCCCAATTTATTTGGGGTCGGCGCAGTATGTCCTTCGTTTCCATACTTCTCTGTCACCCGTCATCTGATCATTTACCCCTTTTCCTTTCATATCTATCCTCACACAGTCCATCCATCTTTTCCTTGGCCTTCCTCTCCCTTTTCGTCCCTCTACCCTCATATCCATCACTTGCTTACCTACATACGTATCATTCTTTCGCATAACATGTCCATACCAAGCCAAACGATTTCCTTTCACCTTCTCGTCTATAGGCACCACTTTCAGACTACCTCTTACGTATTCATTCCTAATTCTGTCCATTCTCGTCACTGCTGCACACAAGCTGCCAGATGTCAGCGTAATATACCTTCAGGTATATCAATCTAAACATAGTACTATTGTTACATGTCAGGATGCTTGAGTTCTCTGCTACATTGTTCGAGAAAGTTCTAAGATTTTCATGAACGTTCTCGGCACTTGCTGCGTATACGTACCTATATAATACTACTAGCCAATACCCAGCATTTGTTGCAATGTTGATTATCTTATTTTTGTATTGTTATTACAAACATCTATCTCATTATTTTCCATTTCTGGTATACGTGTCCAATGTAAATGTCAATAATTTACCTTTTAATTATGTTGCACTACGGTTCCAAAATTAAAGCATTCGAATCACTAGAACATTCAAATGAAAATAATATAGAAAAACTTTAAAAACAAGGGCAACTAGCATAGATCACTAGAAATAAATCCTGTGTCACGAGGGCTTTTACAAACATTTAAGCAACGGACCCAAAGAACATACAGACTCGGAACAACTATTTGTGAATTAGATAATTTTTTATCCACAACATTCGGTGCAGTGGCAGTCAGGGATGTTGAGGATGCATATTTTTCGACATCCGCGGATGCGGATGCTAATACGGATTTTTGAAGACACAACCGCGGATGCGGATTCGGATGCGGATGTCCAAATCGATGCGGAAGCTCCTCAATTGCGGATGCGGATATTGATGAAAGTTGTTCATCTTATTTAATACAAAGTATCTAATATCACCGCCTTTGCAGGTTCAAGCCTGTTTTGCAAAGGTTCATAAATTAAACACGTACTACTGAACAACTGATTTCTATCCTATCGTAAGTCTTAATAATTATCAAATAATTCTTTCTTATAATAAAATCGTAGATATCTGGATCCGCATAACATCCGCGTTGATTATTGCGGATGTGGATGCGGATGCAGGTGTACAAATCGATGCGGAAACTCCGCAGTTGCGGATGCGGATGCGAATATTCGCAACATCCCTGGTGGCAATGGGGAGATGACCACTTTTATCATCACACCATCCGTACACTCAAAATATAATAGCACATCACTTAAAGAACTACTATGATATTGTCTTACCCTCTCCAAAGCTCTGTATTCATCACCAGCCAGCAAGGTCTTGTAATGCAGGTTGTAGTACTGAACAGTATCTGCCAAAGCTGCTGGTGGTGACCAGTGGACTACTGCATAGTCAGTATCGATGTTGGTCAGGTACAGACGAGAGGGGGCTCCGGGTAAGACTCCGTAGCCACGGAGGAGGCAGTTCGTGTAGGAGCTCATGAAGCGAAGGCATCTAGGGACAAAAATATATACTTAGGGTATTGAAATACATGGTTACCTATCCAATTACGTGAAATTTGAAGACATGATATAACATGGCATACTTTTGTATATCCTAATTATATTTATGCATAACAGCTTACGCATGATTTTTTTATTTGTATATTATTACAACTAGCTGCCTGGGGTAGCCCGAGAAACCTGACGAACCTATTTGTCAGGCTGTCACTAATTACCCACTTCGCAAGCAAGGGTAAGGGGATTTCATCCGATTTGCTGTATGCCAAAAACAATGAGTGCAGAGTATTATTATACCAAAAAAAATATGGCAATGCCAAAGTATATTAGGCAACTGCCTCCGTGGCGCAGCGTTAGTGATGCGACTGCTATGCATGAGGTCTCGGATTCAAATCCCGGGTCGGGCCAACAAAAACTTATTGGGTTTTCTATTAAGAAATCTCAATAGCAGCCCGGAGTTATGAAGTTGGCGGTGTTAGTCACCCCCGTGCCTCGGAAAGCACCTAAAGCCGTTGGTCCTTTGCCTGATATCTCTCCGGTAGTGTCGGATTACCGGCTCATCGGATCTTGAGAGTTAGAGAACAGAGAATGCACTTGTGTTTGCGCACACGCTTGTGCACTATAATATCTCCTGCGCAGATAGCCAGTCTCCGTTAAGATTGACCGCCGTGACCGAAATATGGTCTGGAGGACATTATTATTATTATATTAGGGAAATAAACATTATGCGAAAAGAACCGAAATACAAACATAGTTTCACGCCTATAGCCTCTGCAGGAGTAAGCAGAGGTGAGTAACACATTTCGCCAGCTGTGGTTATAAGTTCCATGTTATAGTGTGCAAGCCTATTGGCTTTTACCAGGCACGGTTCCAAACTCCGTGCTTTTATTCTATACTATTCTATTCTACCACATACACACAACACCATCTAGCCCAAAAACTAAGCAGAGTTTGGACTATGGGTACTAAACAATGGATAAACATACATATATACTTTTTTTTTGTAAATACTTACTAACGTACATATTATACATAGAAACACCCAGACCGAGACAAACATCCATGTTCATGCACACAAATGTTTGACTTGTGCGGGAATCGAACCCGCGACCTCAGGCGTGGCAGTCGGTTACACTAACCACTACGCCATCGAGACCGACAAAATTTTATTGAGAGCTAGAGGTTGCCCTCGGATTCGCTCGCGTAAATGTAGTAACAGTACTTTTTTCTGGATGGAAGGTACCCTATGTCCTATTCTGTACCTCTGACAACGTGTATGCGAAATTTTATGATGAACGGTCGAGTAGTTAAACAAACAAACAAATAAACTCACTTTCGCATTTATAATATTAGTTAGGCTTTTTGGCAGAACAATCCGGTAACCTTTTACATGATCAGGGAATCGGACCCAGGGTGCTGCTGCTGACCTACTCGGGTATTGAACTCAATACCACTCAATGGCATGCAAATAACCGCAATTTTAAACCACAAGATCAACGTAGTAAAAGTTTATAATATCTAACTAATATCTATTAACGAAAGTATTTATAAAAGTATTGGTTTTCAGTATTTTACTCGCCGTATCGATAACTCTCAGAAACCCTTTTGAGATCAATTTCTTTAGCCGTGAATCACAATCGACTCTCCACGTAAAAGTTTAGAGGTTGCTTTAAAGGTTTCAGTGATCTCTAAAAAAACGAAAGCGTTAGGGATTATCAATATCACTGACTCTTTAAGATAGAAAACCTTAAAATGCATTGTTTTTTTGTTTTTATAAAGACTTGCCGCACTACGAATAATTCGCGCTTCTATCAATAATTTAAACGCTATTGCCTGTGAGAGATAGCTAGATATCCTCATTACAGCCTCACTTCTTTATATATCAAAATTTAAAACATTCATATCATTTTATAACCAATTTTGATACTGTTTGATTGTCAATTGCTCTTGGCTTTGTTAGAAGTTTATCAAAGTACATCATTATATAATTCTAGACGTTTAAGTACTACAAGTTATACCCACCTAAAATAGACATTGCTTCACAAAAGCTTATGTAGTGAAACCGTCGCGTAACTTAAGCTCTGAATATAACTTACAAAGTTGTCTATCAGTTTGGTGGTCTTCCAACTTTAATACGGGCACGGGAACTCGGGGCTAAACTTAATCTCTGATGTTGGTCAAAGTCCCCGACTGGACAAACTTTAAACAACTTTGTTTATAATGTATATTTAGTTTTAAAGTCATATTTCAGAACTTGTAATCTGGCAACGAAAAGTTTTAGTCTATCAAAAATTCAAATTTAGAATCGTTTATTCATTTAGGTCACAAAGTATAAATGTCAATATAACTTTCATGCCAGATTTAATACCAGTCGCCTTAAGGGTACGTTGTGCTGTCAGTAGAAGACAAGTCATCTCAAGTCCTTGCGCTAGCAACACATCTACTTTTTATTGAAGGGTCAGCAACGCCAAAATATTTCGTAAAGAAATTATGTTTAATAAAATAATTGGGCAGAGAGAAACCCGCCACGCACCCTCGGATTGCCGACCACAACTGCTGCAATAGAAAAAAGTTGAAAGTACTGAACTGAAAAGCTTCACGAATCCAGGCGTACTTCAAGTTGCAGTATTCCTCTTCGAACACAAAATATGCATCGACACGTGTTTCGCCTCAGCGCGAGGCGTCCTCTGGACAATTTGCCTTTACGTCTGTATTTTTCACCTTTATGTTTTGGAACGATAATGAGGGCACTGTCGTTCGAATGACAAAGTCAATTATCTTGTGGGTATGGAAATAAATTATGCAATGGTGACGTATTGAAGTGTGATTGTTTATAATAATAATAATAATAATATTCTACCACATACACACAACACCGTCTAGCCCAAACTAAGCAGAGCTTGTACTGTGGGTACTAGACAATGGATAAACATCGACACTGATGGAATCGAACCCGCGACCTCAGGCGTGGCAGTTGGTTACACTAACCACTACGCCATCGAGGCCGACAATACAAACTTACCGGTAAAAGGTTTTATGTAAAAGGTTACCGGATTGTTCTGCCAAAAATCCTAACTAATATTATAAATGCGAAAGTGAGTTTGTTTGTTCAGCAATGTATTTTTAATTCGTTGTTCTATCTCTAAATCTTCCAATACATAAAATTGAAAAGTATGTATTGTTATGCATTTAAATTACGACCCGCTTATAGCAAATGTTGAGCATAATCTGATTTTTCTCATAATAATAATAATATAGCCGTTTATTCAGATCTCTTAACAGATTACAATAAATTTAAACTTAAAAAACGAATGCTGGACTTTTAAACTGAATAAACTATTTAAACTAATATCTGTTACTTGGTTATCATCCCTAGATCTGTTTGCCAGTTGGCAAAGGCCTCCTCCAACCTTTTCCATTCATTCCTTTCTTGAGCCACTCTGTTCCACATGACTCCTGCCACTTGTCTGATGTCGTCATCCCACCTTTTCTGCGGTCTATCTCTCTTCCTTTTGCCTTATTTGGGGTACCACCGTGTCACTCTTTTGCTTTTATATTATATATATATATTAGCTATTTTTCTCATATCAATCACTAAAATTGTGATCCGTCTAACCTAGGTATATATTCTTTATTGCAGTCGCCGCAAATCAATTTTTATGAACCCCCTCATCTTTCGCTTTTATTTATTTATTTCTTTAAAGTCACTTTCTAATAATATAATAACATTCTACCACATACACACAACACCATCTAGCCCAAATTAAGCAGAGCTTGTACTATGGGTACTAGATAATTGATAATCATACACATATACTTTTTTTTTTGTAAATATAAACATATTATACATAAAAACACCCTACCCCTAATGGTTGATATTAAACCATATAACCAAATAGGTAAACACAAATAAATAATTATCCCGCGAGATTCGAACCTACAGCACCGCAGCAGCAGTAACGAGGTGATCGCTTGCCCGTTGCACCAGCCGTGCAGTCAACACATGGGATGGTACACGCCATCATAAAGTTATGACACGAATCGATATAACAACCATAGTGGCTGTACACAGACTGTTCCAGACAGGTGCAAGGCTATTATAAGTTATGGCAGGTCATAAATCTAGGCTATAGGACACAGTGTTTAATGGACTGGCATAACTGAAACTATTGATTAATACTATCGTAAGTCTTCAATAATATACAGGTAAATACTGGGGCTAGTGTATTTTTTATATTAATTTAATAATTGATTTCGATTCATGCGAAAGTAAATGCGACTACTCTGTGTGAGGTCTCGGTTTCAATTCGCGGATCATGCAAAGTATTAGATCATCACTCCTATATGCCGTAAGAGGTAGTTAGAGATGCATTACACTCATATTCCACCAATGATGTTTATGTCCACCGGGTACATTTACAGAAACCATGCTGCTGCCGAGAATTCTTTGATGGAAAAACCCAATAACATTTTGCCTGACCAGATAATCGAACTCGAGACGAGAGTATTGCGCAGTAGTCACAATCACTACTGCTGCGCCACCAGTCAGCGCAGACAGGTTACTTTTAAAATGCTTTCTTTTAAATACGTAAATGGTAGAGAAGCACGCCTGATGGTAAGTAGGTCCTGTTTCTTATAGACGCTTACAATATTATTCGTACGTAGCCGGCTCCTCCAAATATTTACGTTTACTGCTAAGAAGGACCCTTTTATCATGGCGTCACAGTTCCAAGGAGTTGCTCTCCGTATCTCCGAAAGTATTGGAATCCTCGGATCTCGAATAAAGTCCAGTTTGGGAGTCACGTGGAGACCAAAGCTAAATTAGCGAGCAAAAAGGTGGGTGTACTGAACTGTTCTACCGACTCTTTCACGAGGAGTGCTCTTAAGAACTGTTTGATTTGGTACCAGCGGCCCCTTTCTATCACCGTACGACTCGACAACGAAGCAGGGTTCATCCATATCACCTGGAAGCATTCAAATCCAAGACGTTACGCTTTCAGCGATCATTTCTCCCACGTACGTGCAAGCTCTGGAATGAACTGCCTGCTTCGGTGTTTCCCGAGCGCTATGATATTATGTTCTTCTTCAAACGAGGTTTAAAGAGAGTTCTTCTTTCACGGTAGGCAGCGGCTTTGCTGTGTCTTGACATTTCTGAAGTCTATGAGCAGCGGTTACCACTTTCCATCAGGTGGACCACTTGGTCGTCTGCCACCAAAGGCAATAAAATAAAAATATATATTTCTTATCGATACCAGAGCAAAGGGCGAAGCTCATATTAGTCCTTAGCTGATATCACATCGTCTGCGAAGTCTAGTAAATCTGAAAATGATGATGTCCTCCAGAACGAATTTCGGTCACGACGAATAATTTTAACGGAGACTGGCCATCTGCACAGGATATATTATAGCGCCCTTATGTGTTTTCCCTAACTCTTATAAGCCGATAGGATGGCAGTTTGACACAACTGAAGAGAGATCAAGCGCAGGACCAACGGCTTTACGTACTTGCCGAATCACGGAGGTGTATTGAGAACTTTTGGCAGGAAAAACAAATTCTCTTTTTTAACCGTCCGGGCTTCGAATTCCAGACCTCATAAACTGTAGTCGCATTCTTTACCGCTGCGCCACGGAGGCTGTCAAACTACGCATCACATAAACACAACACAAGGTTGTTTAGCTACGATGTAACTACTTGTATGACTTATTAGTGGTAGACGGTCATATAAAATGTAATAACTGCCTAGTTTATGGTCGATAACAATGTAAGGATGTTTAGAATTACTGTTGATAAGTTCAGTTTATTACCTGTCATAAATATAGGTACATAGTAAACTGGATAAAGTTACTTTATATTAAGTGTAACTGAAGAAAAGGGTAGTGACGATATGTATTATAGATGAATACTGATCTTCGAATGGTACGGTAAGTTGTCTACAATTCTTTTTATTACATTACTATACATACATTCACGCCTTGGTAGATTTAGGTGAAATGTGACTGCTGTGCATGAGGTCTCGGGTTGGAATCCCGGGTCGGGCCAACAAAAAGTTATTGGGAATTTCTGTTAAGAAATCTCAACAGCAGCCCGAAGTTAGGGAGTTGGCGGTGTTAGACACCTCCGTGCCTCGGAAAGCACGTAAAGCCGTTGGTCCTGCGCCTGATCTCTCTCCGGTCGTGTCGGATTACCGTCCCATCGGATCATGAGAGTTAGGGAACAAAGAGTGCACTTGTGTTTGCGCACACGCTTGTGCACTATAATATCTCCTGCGGAGATGGCCAGTCTCCGTTAAGATTGGCCGCCGTGACCAAAATCGGTCTGGAGGACATTATTATTTTTATACATACATTCACGCCTAGGCAGATTTAGGTGAAATGTGGTGAAGGCTGCATAATGATATAGCATCCTTTTTTGGGGAGGAAGCTATGAGTACAATATTTACAAGGTATTTGTTACCCAGAATGGAGCGATTAGGATCATAGTCGGAATCCGGCATATATGTAGAATCATGAAGACTATTTTTAAAAGAACTTGGAATATTGACAGTCTCTTGTTTGTACATGCTAGTATTAATCACGCATCTATTAAAATATATCTATCAGTATGAAACGCAAGAAGAACGACAGATAAAGGAAAGCACTAGAAGGAAAGATTAACAAACAAATTATGTACCAAATCTTGATGTTGTGTAACATAGCGCTTATTACAAATCGGTTAAGCTGTTACGCGTCGAGCGCCCAGACGCTGGGCGCAGAATATTTTGGCTTTAAATGTCGGCCAGCCCTGAGCGCAAACAGCTCGCGGCGATTGGTCGTGAATTTATTCGGTTTAACCACAGACATGTACAAAACAACGACTTGAAGCATTAGTCCAGTTCATAGGCAACATTTGTGATAGTTTTTTAGTTACTGAAACGTAACACATCTCAATAAAAAAACAAAACATCATGACTGTCACTTTCAATCCGATTGGTGTACGTTTGTGTGCGTTCGGATGAACATTGTGCCTAAGGAAAAATGAGTTTTCAACGTAATCGGTAAGAGTTTTTTATTGATTTATATGTAGAATTACTGAGAAATGTCAAAAGTTTATGTATGAAGTGAATTTCATTCGAAAAATGGCCTATAAGATATTGATAAACGTCCCCAACTTTAGAAGCGTGTGTATGTATCATACACGTTTTCGTCATACGCCATAATTTTATAATAAATGTTACATTTGGTGGTTTGGTGGTGGTTTGATAAATTGCCTATACAAGTAAATTCATTATTGTATAAAAAGGATTTTCAAAATGGACTCAAACTGTTGTTGTTAGAAAAATGGTATTATTTCACCAATGACATGGCAATACAATGACATGACATATGACATAACATGACAATCTATAATATAATTTATTTGTGATTGTGACATTCACCTACAATTATGTTTATAATTAATATTTGCCTTTGACATTCCTTTTTAGACATTTTTTTATTTCATTTTTTTTTCTGATAAGTATTAATATTTTTTTATTTATTATTTTAATTTTTATTTAATTTGGTATTTCATTTGCAATGTTGTTTTTTATTTAATTGAGTGTCTACCTATTATTATTGTATATTCACACACAATGTTAAATTTGTTCTAGAATAAATAAATGAAATGAAATGAAACAATACCTACATTTCGCTATTTTGCCAATCGTTACGTGGGACATAATATCATGGCTGGTAAAATGTGGGCATACTACTCCTCTACTTACTCTTTATTTCATTTTCCGCTTCGGAGACCCCCGAAAGGGTGAAATCAAGTGCATTAAACGATTTCCATTGATCCCTTAAAAGCCGAAATTCAAACACAATTACAAAGCATTGGCTTCTGGGGCTAAGCGTTGGCCAATAGAAGATTATATTAATAAAAAAAGATTCACTCACTTGAAATGATTGAAGTCCAGAGTCGTGATGTTTCCACTGCACAGCGGCAGACACGAGACCGGCAGTCCCCTGCTTCGGCAGCACGGCGTGTGGTCCATCCCGTTGGCGAGGCAGCCGAACGTGATACCAGCCCACGGCGCGCATATCATCAGATCTGTCACCTGTAGCTGAGGGTTAAATACGATTCTATGGGTGATGGTGCCGTTAGTCACAAACGTGTTTCTATGGCCGACAATGGTGTGATAATGTTGGGTTATTTGGTGATGGTTTTTGAATCGTGAAGCTGGTGATGGTGTGGTGTTCTTTCACGTCCTTCCTTCAGCTGATTGCCGTACGCTTTTGCGGTGATGACGGCAAATTCTTGAACCATAGATACGTTATTGTCAAAGTATATCAGCTGAATTTATAACGGTTACTTTATAAAGGGCTGGGTGTTTCTTTTTCCTGGCAGCAGTTTGGCATATAAGAAACATGTATAGAGAACATAACGTGTGAAATAGATGCATTAAGTTATAAACACTTGCATACTGCGATTTCAAATCAAGTTGTACAAAAGCAGTAGTTAATATTCCAGCAATATTTTGGACGTGGTGGCAAACAACTATCTGCCTGTTAGTAAACAGTTACAATATATTATCTTTGCAAAAATGCACCTATCATTATATGTGATAGCATAGGTATCACTAACGCATTATCGACGCTAGAAAAAAAGGATTAGAGATGGGACAAAGGTATGTGGAATCGCCATTCTGCTCTATTAATTAAACGTAGTAACGGTGTTACTACTTTAACGCTGGCTACCTATAATAGAATGGCACTACGTCGGATGTGTTGGCTCATACCGTATAATTGGCTACAGCCAGCATGTCAACCTTGATTTAAAAACATTGTACGCACGTATCTACGTATTAAAGGGTCTAGTTTCTCATGTTATATTAAACTGGCTACCTGTGTATATAATTTGTCGTCATACTAAAACTTTCATATAATCTCAAGCTGCTTGTACAATTAGTTGTTACATACGCAAGCAGCTGGCGCTGCAATTATGTGCGAGTTGATAATACGGGATATCTAGGAACGGCACGCGTCGAGTTTTTTTATTTACGTAGAGCTCACGCAAGCACCCTAATCTGCTCATGTTGCCGCGCGTCGTGTACAAGAGCCAAAAATATTTGTATAAAGCGTGGGTTTACTTCTACTGAAGAAAACACACGCTTAAAACATTACATGACACGTATAGATCGCTGGTACGATTTCTCGATCGCAATTATTGTACTTTTACCATTGGCCTGTCTCGATTTACTGGTAACAAGCCAATATATATTTAAAACTGCATCAATATAAAATAGAGTCTTATAAATTGGTCAAACATCTGTAAGAAAATTATAAAAAGAAGAATAAAACGAAGGAACAGAAGACAATAACTAGAAGAAGTTGATGAAGATGAAGCAAGAGTTGATAGGAAAAGAAAGAGTCAAGAAATAGGAAATGAAACTGATAGTGCAGACGAAAAAGATTGATAACAAGGATAAGCACAGCTTTTAAGAGAATAAAGAGGAGAGAACATCGATTACCTTAAACTAAAAACATACTATTGGACGCGACTAAAGAACGCGATTTATGCCATATATTTCAAAACGTGCGTAAACTTATGCAAAGATTCAATGAGAGTCAGGCTCGTCATACGTATCTGGCTGGCGCTGCAATTATGTGCGAGTTGATAATACGGGATATCTAGGAATGGCACGCGTCGAGTTTTTTTATTTACGTAGAGCTCACGCAAGCACCCTAATCTGCTCATGTTGCCGCGCGTCGTGTACAAGAGCCAAAAATATTTGTATAAAGCGTGAATTTACTTCTACTGAAGAAAACACACGCTTAAAACATTACATGCCACGTATAGATCGCTGGTACGATTTCTTGATCGCAATTATTGTACTTTTACCATTGGCCTGTCTCGATTTACTGGTAACAAGCCAATATATATTTAAAACTGCATCAATATAAAATAGAGTCTTATAAATTGGTCAAACATCTGTAAGAAAATTATAAAAAGAAGAATAAAACGAAGGAACAGAAGACAATAACTAGAAGAAGTTGATGAAGATGAAGCAAGAGTTGATAGGAAAAGAAAGAGTCAAGAAATAGGAAATGAAACTGATAGTGCAGACGAAAAAGATTAATAACAAGGATAAGCACAGCTTTTAAGAGAAGAAAGAGGAGAGAACATCGATTACCTTAAACTAAAAACATACTATTGGACGCGACTAAAGAACGCGATTTATGCCATATATTTCAAAACGTGCGTAAACTTATGCAAAGATTCAATGAGAGTCAGGCTCGTTATACGTATCTGGCTGGCGCTGCAATTATGTGCGAGTTGATAATACGGGATATCAAGGAATGGCACGCGTCGAGTTTTTTTATTTACGTAGAGCTCACGCAAGCACCCTAATCTGCTCATGTTGCCGCGCGTCGTGTACAAGAGCCAAAAATATTTGTATAAAGCGTGGGTTTACTTCTACTGAAGAAAACACACGCTTAAAAAATTACATGACACGTATAGATCGCTGGTACGATTTCTCGATCGCAATTATTGTACTTTTACCATTGGCCTGTCTCGATTTACTGGTAACAAGCCAATATATATTTAAAACTGCATCAATATAAAATAGAGTCTTATAAATTGGTCAAACATCTGTAAGAAAATTATAAAAAGAAGAATAAAACGAAGGAACAGAAGACAATAACTAGAAGAAGTTGATGAAGATGAAGCAAGAGTTGATAGGAAAAGAAAGAGTCAAGAAATAGGAAATGAAACTGATAGTGCAGACGAAAAAGATTAATAACAAGGATAAGCACAGCTTTTAAGAGAAGAAAGAGGAGAGAACATCGATTACCTTAAACTAAAAACATACTATTGGACGCGACTAAAGAACGCGATTTATGCCATATATTTCAAAACGTGCGTAAACTTATGCAAAGATTCAATGAGAGTCAGGCTCGTCATACGCAAGCAGCTGGCGCTGCGATTATGTGCGAGTTGATAATACGGGATATCAAGGAATGGCACGCGTCGAGTTTTTTTATTTACATAGAGCTCACGCAAGCACCTTAATCTGCTCATGTTACCGCGCGTCGTGTACAAGAGCCAAAAATATTTGTAGTATCTGCAAATTATTAGCTCGGCCATCAATCGCGTCCAATAGTTTGTTTTAATCTTTACAACCATGCTTTTCTGTTATAACTCATATCGAACTTGATATTTGGTTCGCCAAGTAACCGTAGTAATCCACTGTTATCGCCACAGTTACTAAGGTAAAACTAAAATGATGACAAACACGAACGTGAGTTTGGTAGTGAAGTTTAACAGATTTGCACAGCAGCTAAAATCTTTCACTTTTCAAATAATGAAGTACTAAATATGACTAAAACCAAAACCATCACCAAGATATCCATCATCCACTTACAGCAATCTCGTAGGTCTTGGTGGGATCACAGAGTTTGTCGACGCATCCTACGTGGTTAATGCCGGCATCCACACAGCATGTTCGGACATCAGGCAGCTTGGGGGCTGCTGCCACTTCGGTCGACTTCATCTTACCAGGAGTCAGGGTTAAAGACCTGGGTAACAATACAGAAGTTTGAAACATAAGGTGACTGTACCATGATCAGAGAACAGAGAGATTTAAAAGTATTCAGTCTGATGTATTTATTTGAAGATTGAAATATACTACAACTTTTTTGATCTATAAGCTAAAATGCCTATAGTCTCCCCGTGACCATGGCTGCTGAAAAGCAACCGAAACGTCGGGGAAATCGTAAACTTAAATATAAATAGTTTTAATAGTTTTAATAATTTAATTAACTTAAAATTAGTAAAGTTCAATAGTATCTAGTAGTAGTGTGACAGTTTCAAAATTATATAATAAAGTGTAAAATAAATAACGCGATAAAATCCGTATATAGTAGTTTAATTTCATTAAAATGCCTATGTTAGAACAACTCATAACACGAATATTTAGTTTAGGGGTCAAAACACTAGCCATCCATAGCACTACGTGTATCTAATATAGCGTGACTGGATTCAAATCTACGACCCCTCAATCGTATATTACAGCTTATCCACTGGACGTGGAAATTTATTACTGTTATATTTGACGGGTTTTTGACTCCATACTGTAAGTTTGCGGCTGATTGCGAGGTTTGATAACCAGATTGAGCAAAGTATTATTCTCAGCCGCATAGAGTTTAGACGACAATAGACTCACATTCTGTTACTTGAAGCTGAAAACGAATTTGGCGAAATGTATGTGTTTGAAACACTTCATCACCTTCCTTTTTGAGGATATACACACTTATACAACATGTCACAGATATAATGCACAACCTCAAACACCCCAATTATTTATTTATTTATTTGGGCAACCAACAAGAACATACACCTTAAAATCTAAGTTACAAAGTCAGTGGTATACAAGTATTGGTGCTGCCTTAATTACAGGTTGCCACGGAAAGCAAAATACAAACGATAGTTGAGAGCATAAGGCTTCCCAGAACTAAAAAACAAAAAATTAAATAATAAATTAGATTATTAAATCGTAATAATAATATAATCATTAAAATGTTACTTTTATGTACTTAAATATTTTAATTTAACGAATTAGTTCTCCTTATTGTGCGCGGATAGTATGGGTATATTACAATAAATCTAACATTATTGCCTTTATTGCATCAAAAACCTTATTGCCTTTATTGCATCAAAAACCTTATTGCCTTGAATTATGAATTATGATACATTTTCGTTTATTTCAGCTGTTAAATAAATGGGTGACTATAATTTAATTCGTTTTAATTATTATAGGGATAAAAATTACCTATATTAAAAATTGCTGGAATTGATTCAGCAGCCGATTTTGAACAAACTACTTTTAGGATGTGCCTTTATTATGTTATATGTTGTATATAATATGGAATATGAATTTAATGAAGTTAGGTATGTAGTATTTACCTGTAGAATCTGAATGCCAACGTTATTCAAATTAAATAAGTATCAAAGAAACTGTCAGACTTTTGCATTAACGATTACTAGCCATTAACTATCATGAATGTTACTCAGTTTTCACAACGTGAAATAGGTGAACTTAAAGCCCAATGTATGCAAGTAGCGAATACAGTTTCATGATGCCATTTTCAAATTCATTAACAAATGGAGGGCTGGTTGCGAAGCTTCTATTTTTAAAATTAGTCCAAGGCTACGAAACATAGACTAAAGTAGACTTGCGTTGTATTACTAACGACAAAAATAAGTTTCGTATTTGTACTAAATTTATAGTTCATATTTATCTCTTTAGACTTTTTAACACGCTTTTAATTACAAACTTGTCTATAAATATAAGTTATGTACACATAACATAATGGGAATAATTTCGATTCGAATTAACTTCCAGAACTCCGAAAGGTTCGAAATATGGCACTTGTATTAAGACTCCATTACAAAGCAATAATATAAAAAAAATTATCTTCTAAAATGGAAACATTAAACTATATTCCATTATATCAAGGTGGCAATCAAGCTTAAGGTTTGTCTGATGATATATTTGAGTCGAGCTATGAGTTGCCTCGCTGCAAAAAAATTGTCCCTGCACTTTCAGTGCAAAGGGAACTGCTCACTTTCTACTGATGGTAAAATGCTTCCTAAAAATATTTTTCACAGTAAAATATTAAAAAAGCTGCATTTTTCTGTACTGTGAAGGTACTGTTCCTGTAGATTGTTAGCCTTAATTTTTTCTAAGTGTGTTCTAAATTTATTTAATAAATGTAGCATAGTTGAAACTCACCTGATCGCATAGCTAGGCAGACTGGATCCATGAATATTGAATGACGTCACAGTGATCTCATACATAGTGAATGGCAACAAATCGTTGAGCACATGGAAAGTTTTATTTCCAGGTACTTTGTACGTTATCGTGGAAACACTCCTCAATGTATCGTTCTCTTTGATGGAGCTCTCCGAAGGGTCAATGAGGTGTGCGTCGAAGGACCGCAGGGTGGTGACGTTGACAACGTATTCTATGACTGAGTCTGTATTCTCTACGGGAGGACTCCAGCTTATGTTCAGCTGCTTCTCGTTGAGTGGCTCAACTTCAACCTCTTCTGGAGGACTTGGAAGCAATTCTGCAAAGAAGATTAGATTAGATAACAGAAAAGTCGTGTTGTTTATACGTATGTATAATAGAATTTAGTGCTCAAAAGGTTTTAAAGGTTGTTAATAAAATCTACATATTAATATGTAAAGGAGAAAACTTTCTACCCATTTTTAAGAATGTATTGTACTTGTATTTCCACCATTTGGCGACCAATATTTATAAATAAAAGTTCTTAATAATATAGTCTTATAAACCAGTTCCTTACGATTTCTGGAATTTCAGCCCACGGTACTGTAATACAGTTGTACAAAATGTCGAAACAGATAAAATTGGACAAACAATATCTAGTTATTTGTGTATGTTTTGTGTCCATTGTTTAAATTTTGTATGGAAGATTCGAAAATAGTTCCTTCATGTATAGACTTGAAAAAGCTATTTATAAAGCCTTTAACATTTAGCCCGTTTCGGGCTACCAACCTAACTCTCTCTCTATCTAATACATTAATGAGACTGACTGACGGTGGTTTTGCCAAAAACTTACCGATGCCTTCAACAATACACGCTAGCGTCTTATCCATGTACGATGCGCAGGAGTAATGGGTCTTGATGTTATCGGTCACAGGGGTGAACTCTCCTCGGCACACGTCCTGGCAGATGTCCGGCACTCGCTCTTGGACGCAGCAGGGCACGTGGTTCCTACCATCTGCCATACACCTGGAGGAACATTAAGGATTTTAGATAAGCTTCGTACATTTACATCTTCCTTTATAATTTGGCAAAGAGTTCTTACTGCTGCACGTAAAAATGTTTATCGATTTCTTAACGTTTGAGCTGACCAGCGGCATGTTCAATTGTTTTATGTTGTTGACAGATTACGTGACTCCTTAGTAATGTTTTTCATAGTAAAACTTTATCAAACTCAATTAAGTAATTAGTAAATGTGTAAGAACTGAGACAGGAGATCACTTTTGAAATAATTTTGTTGATTGTAAAGTTATGTCTACTGATAATGCAAGTAAGTAGACATACGATGCTAGAAATAATTTCTCTCTTAAGGAATATCGTGATAAATATAAGTAAAGTTGTAGTTACAACTTTATTTCAAAAAAACTAAACTGTTACGACAAAATATTAGACCATGACGTTAAAAAGACTATGGCAAATAATCAAAAGCAGCAATCGCACATAATTTAATATTTTAAATTTTAATTAGGCATTTGCTTTAAAACGACTATACCATTACGTCAAAAAGTGATATATTTCAGGATAAAATACATACTTCATGTATTTAAATTTCAGCTAGACTTTTAGCTTCAGTGACTTTCTTATTTTCTTGTTATTACATTCTTCAAGAATATATTGAACTGTACGATGCCATATTGCGGCATTCTATTCAATCTAACATTACGGAGAACATTTAAGTTATATAAGGCGGCCTGTTGTGGATACGGCGCTGCACACTTTGGCGAATTGCACCGCCTGGGCATCGCAGCGCCGTGAGTTGATCGCGGCAGTCGGTATGGTTGCTCTCTCGCTCCCGGCCGTGGTTCAATTTATGGTCCGGAGCGAGAGGTCGTGGAACGCCGTCGAATCCTGTGAGGAATTCATGTCCATTAAGGAGGCGGTGGAGCGGGAGAGGGAGCGCTCAAATCCTCTACCCAGCCGCAGAACCGGGCGCAGGAAAGGCGGACTTGAGGATTGACCTGGGTGTGGTAGGCTGCGTGGGCCTGCTCGCCACCTGATCAGCACCAGGTCCGAGAGGCGGCGTGCGTGTTCCCACGCGTGCCTCTGAGTCGTGTTATTGTCCCCCTCAAGGGGACAGTAGAGGGTCTTTTTTATGTAGTGGCCTGCCGTTCCACACGGCGGGCCGAAATCTCGGCGGGGTCGCGATTGCATGTGAAAGCGAATCGTGCGGCCCCGCCGTCTATGGTTATGTCGAGGAACACCGTGGTAGTTTTAGTCGGTATTACCGGGGTATCTTTTTCCCGGTGAGCCCGACTTAACCTCTCCGTCGACCCGCGGAGAGGTAGGCGAAAAAGCATTCCCCAAGGTAAAAAAAAAAATGCGGCCGGCGCAAGAAATCCCGTCTGACTTTAAATCTTTGAACCAAGAAGTGAAAGTCAAAGTTTAGGTCACAAAGTAACACTTATGAACTTCAAAGTATATAGCTACATTTCGGTTAGTTGCTAGGTTCAGGCAAAGCCACCAATTAAATATAATATCAGTATTTTACAACTCATATCAACAAGGTGTTGCAGCCATTAAACCATATAATATATCAACCATCAATAGTTTCACGCTTATGTCGTAGGCGGGTAGAGGGGAGAGAGGGGGGTCAGTTATTGCTGTTTATCAAGGATAGTTATCTTATCTTATGTGGGGGCCAGTCAGTGCAGACCGGCGACACTTCGACCCAGTGGGATCTTTAGTGTCGACACTCTCCCAATAACGACTGCCATACATTGTTTATGCCAGTCGGGACCGACGGCTTAACGTGCTCTCCGAGGCACGGAGCAGGCGATAATTGTCATTCAATACGCACATAATTTCGAAAAGTCATATAACTTCCGAAAGTCAGAGGTGCGCGACGTGGGTTCGAACCCGACACTCTCAGCATTGCAGTCTATTGGTCTCCCCACTGAGCTATCGCTGCTCCAAGGATAGTTAAGACTACGCAGTGGCTTAAGAGGTCATCACTGCCATTGCGTAAAATGTTGTGGCATTGATCTTACACGAGACAAAATCTTGTATTATCCACAAATTGTTCTACATCCGGGTTTACTTTTCTGTTCGTTGTTTGAATGTTTGTAAAATCCTCTGTGACACAGGAATTATAAACAAATCGGGAGCAGCTGTCTTTAAAAAGAAATGCATTTTGCACACTGCGTGCTGTTACTGAGAATTTCTTGACAGGAATAACTTATAACAGTGCCCAACACGGGCACCGAGACATTATGAATAACAGTTGTGTACACTTCTGCTGCGCAACTGACATAGTATTTCATAATTTTAACTAGACATATATCAAATAGTATTCATAGCTAAAGTTGAAAAGTTTATAGATAAATATCGAGTTAATGAAATCAGATTAGTAATGTACCCGTTCAGTAATGCTATTATAGTTTGTTAGGTATAGACAGCAGTGATTGCAGCGATTGGCCTGCATGGCTATAACAGGGGCGTTCCCGACTACGCCAACGGCAGCGTAAGAAGTCCTGCTGGATCTAGCTCGCTACACATTGTTGTGGAGTTAAAGGCGTTAAAGGCGCTACATAGACTATCTGTGCATGGGTTGTGGATTGTCAACATGCTGGAAAATCGACACACCAAATTGGAGATTTCGAAGGATCTCAAAAGGATTATGAGCATGGGATGTGACAAAATGCAAACAATGCTCATATTTAAAAAGAATATTAAAATAAAGGTCCCCACGAGGGACGAATGGAGACAAGGTCTACAATCCCCTGACAAGAGTTGTCTCATCTGGTACACTGATGGTTCTAAAATGGAAACAGGATCACGCGCTGGTATTTATGCCCACGACTGCAAGGTGAGCCAAAGCATGGGCAAATATACAACGGTCTTCGAAGCGGAAACCTATGCTATAATTGCATGCGCTCAGGAGAATATTAAAAATAATGTCACTGACAGGTACTTACTACTACTTACTTCGTACTGGTCCTGAACGGTGTTAAGGCCCTCAACAAACTTGGCAGGAACAACACAGTCAGACTAGTGTGGGTTCCGGGGCATGCGGAATTAGCCAGAAAAGGCTCGGAGCAACCGTTTGTGGGCCCCGAGCCATTCGTAGGACTCTCTGAGAGCACCGTCAAGGCAGCTTTAAATGCACATGGCAATGATAAACACAGGCTGGAATGGATGGCCCTTAGGGGTCTGGAACACTCCAAGAAATTCACTGCAAATAGAGCCACGGGAACCCGGAAGCTCTGCCCGTACAACAAGGGCCAAATACGCCTGCTCACAGGAGTTTTCACTGGCCATTTTGGCACCAACGACTTCCTGTGCAGATTGGAATTGGCAAACAATCTGACATTCAGAGCCTGTGGTGAACCGGACGAGCCCATATCGCACTTACTGTGTGAATGTGACGCACTGGCTGGATTGAGAATAGGTCTGATGGGATTGACGTATCCAAACCCCGAAGACTTCAGGCTTCTCCCTCTAAAGTGTAAACTACAGCTGATGCAGTACATTCATAGGGAGATAACTAAAGGATAGATTTTGGGGCCGACACAAAAAATCCCACTCGGTCAAAGTGTCACCGGTCTGCACTGACTGGCCCCCGTATTTAAGATAAGATAAGATAAGATATATATATATATAGACTTTGACTGCACGGATGGCGTAGTGGTTTAAATGGTCGTCTCGCCTCTGCCGCCGCGCCGAGTGTTGTGGGTTCGTTCCTCACACGGGACAAAACTTGTGTGACCCACAAATAATTATTCCGAGGCTGGGTGTTTCTAGTGTCCGTTTTTAGAATGTTTGCAATGTCCCCCGCGATTCCGAAATTATTCCTAGCGCAGATGTAGTGTTTTTTTTAAAAGAAATTAATAGTTTGTTGCAAATAAGGTTAACGTAATGTTTTCGTCCTAAAACGGTTATTCTACACGTGTAGACTATATGCAACAAATAATTCGGAATAGTAGAGTCAAATTTGATTAGGTTTCGATACTTTGATATCAATTGGTTGTTGAAAACTTAGCGATATTTAATTACATCAAAGTGTGACCTAAAATAGGTGGTCGTTGTTCTAAAACTATGACTTATTAAAAATGTTTATTCTACGGCGACAGGGTATAATACAAAAGTTTTGTAATCAATAATAATAGTAATAATAATCTTTATTGTAGCCATCAATAACATGTTTACATAGAAGCACTGTCCCCTGACCTAAGTTATTAAACCTGTATCTCAGGAGACAGTTCCTTCCCACATTAGATGTTAACTTCATTATTTGATTCTTCTTTTATTTATGTTTATTTTTATCCATTGTCTAGTACCCATAGTACAAGCTCTGCTTAGTTTTGGGCTAGATGGTGTTGTGTGTACATGTGTTAGAATATTATGGAAAAGTAACAGAAGGTTACAAAGAGAAAAAAAAATTAAAGATAACAAAAAGGTTACAATAATATTATAATTTAGCGTTTAACCTATGAATGGTTAGTTAGGCATAAATGGTCTCGGGTTCAATTATTCCCATGTCAAGTAATGTATAATTATTGAACTTTTTTGTAAGTGTTTTTGGCGGTAACCCACATTTGCCTACTCCTTTGGGGATAAGGTTTATATGATTGGATTTATTAGTTGAAGCCTGGTGAGGATACCGTTGGAGTGTCACACAGAGATATCAAATTCGATCCTAAGTCACGTACATCCGACTTTTCAAAGCTATTTTTGTATTAAATATAATTCATTAGCGATAGTTTTAACGGTAAAGGGATATATCGCGGAGAAACGTGTCTTGAAGCATTACACATCTTCAAGAACAGTATGGAGAGTGTGAAGCGGTGGTAGCCCAATCGATAAGGCATTGGACTTGCGATCGAGAGGTCGCGGGTTCGAATGCTACCCATTGGACTACTGACGTGAACCTACTCCTAATACAAGCATTGTAGCTTAGCTGGAGCGGTTAACAAGTATACTAGTTATTTGAAAGAAGGTTTCTACATAATGTTCCTGAAGATGTGTAAAGGCTGTCAACCTGCACTGGGTCAGCGTGGTAGACTATAAGGTAGGCTAACTCTCCTCATACTGTTAAAAGGCCTTAATATTGTCTTCTGTTTACGCGAATGTTATTCATTGAAATTAAATTACTATTTACGGCTTTTATCGCGTTGTTTATTTTACACTTTATAACACAATTTAGAAACTGTTACACTACTACTAGATACTATTAAACTGTACAAATTTTTTTCGATGTCCACGTGACCATGGCTGCTGAAAAGCAACCGAAACGTCGGTGAAAGTGTAATCTTAAATATAAATAGATTTAATAGTTTTAATAATTTTATTAGCTTAAATAATTAGTAAAGTATGTCCACGTGACCATGGCTGCTGAAAAGCAACCGAAGCGTCGGGGAAAGTGTAAACTTAAATATAAATACTTTTAATAGCTTTAAAATTTAATTAGCTTAAAAAATTTGTAAAGTTTAATAGTATCTAGTAGTAGTGTAAGAGTTTCAAAATTTTGTAATAATGTGTAAAATAAATAACGCGATAAAAGCCGTATATAGTAATTTAATTTAAATAGGACTATTAATTATTATTATATATCTTATAATGATACATGTAGGTACATGTAGTATTATAAGATAATCCAAAAATATCACTAGCGATAGCATCACTGCTTACTCTACTCAGATTTTAAGCCGTAATGATACGTTTACTTACTTGACAATCGCAGGGAAATCCGGCTGGCAAGTCTCTGGGTCCTGACCGGTTCCTTCTAGAATGGTCTGTATACTGCAGAAGCCGAGACAGGCTTTAGAAACGTTGGCGGCCACGCAGCAGTCTGTGTAATTGTGCGCGAGAGCCACCGAAGGAAGTGTTGGGATGTTTGCCGAGTAACTGTCTGTTACATTAAAGTTCTCTGGTGGAGTCAAGCCTCGAGATATAACTGGAAGAGAAAGCTGAATGAGTGTGTTGAAATTTTAATTGGTAACGTATTGGAAGCATGTGGCATTTACTGCTGAACTTAGAGGTTTTATGGAATGTGTACTAAATTTCAGCTGATATTTTATTTTCGTATTTACAGACTAATAGCTGTGATAATTACTTGTGACTCCTTAGTAAAGGAGGATGGGACACCTAAACATATTTGATTTACTGATAAAGTTATTGAAGTAGTCATTTTAATTATTATATTTTTTGTTTAGTTGTTAATATTGTTTTGTTTTTGTGTAGCTCATTTTAATTAGGTTATTTAATTATTTTTAATATGTTTTCAATTTGAGCTTTGTTCTATATGTATATGCGTGCTGTGGTCTCCTGTAACTGAAGGAGTACACTATACAGAACTATGTTTATATGTTTGTGCAATTTTGTGTGTATTCTTTGTCGGAGATCCTTAATAAATAAATATTTTCAAAATAGTCTTTGTAAATAGATTTTAGTGCCATGCATATATTGTGTAAATATAAATAGTTTATAATAATTTAAAATAAGCTAAACATAAATATTAATTTTTATTTGTAAGTAATTATTAAATGTCACTTCGACATTTTTCCAACTTATAATTGTTAGCATAATCTTCTCTTTTCTCTCTTAGCCTTTATTATTCCCAAGTCACTTGGGGTAGGCTTTTCTGGTCTAACCGGATTTGACTGGATATCAGTTTTTACACGGAGCGGCTGCCACCTGACCTCCGCAACCCGAAGGCTAACGATACCCTAAGGCTAGACTAGTGTCAGGATATTAGACGGTACTGACGTTCCCAATAACGACTGCCATAGATGTTCATAGCAGCCGGGACCAACGGCTTAACGTGCTCTCCGAGGCACGGAGCAGGCGATAATTGTCAATCAATACGCACATAATTTCGAAAAGTCATATAACTTCCGAAAGTCAGAGGTGCGCGACGTGGGTTCGGACCCGAGACCCTCTGCATTGCAGTCTGTTGGTCTCCCCACTGAGCTATCGCTAAACTAGTACTATAATTGTTAGCATAATAATTATTATTTTTGTTACTGAGATTTTTTGGGCTCGAAAAATTTGGGGTTCAAATCTAAGTTTTTATGATCCGCAATGATATACATTAGCCAATAGATAAACGGACTATAGCCGGCATAACCTTAAGCACCAAAATATTTTTTTATATAATAATGTATATCGTATTTAACTACGTTGAACTTGAGTCACCGATTCCCACGGGTACCTAGTCAAATAAGATGCGATCTACAGGATGTGATGCTGCAAGTTTCTCAAACGGAAGGAACTGGGATATTATTGCATCCTTATGCATCTGCTGCGATCTTCAATGTAATTAATGAACGTTGTTAATTTGGAATGTGATTTATCGTTATGCTTTACGTCTTCGCGAATGTTTCATATTGATATAAAATTTATTTATATGGATTTTATAGCGGTTTACTTAAATTAGAAAATTTGTAAACGTCATTAGTCGTAAAACATTACTATTAGTTAGATATTTTTATTAAATCAAACCGCGAATCTATACTTGTGAACTAATTTAATTTCAATTGGTGTGTAATTCTTTACAATCTCTCATTAGATAAAGATTTTGTTGTATTGTTTTAGCGGAGAAATTAAGCAATTAATTGATATTATTTAATTGTTCCTATTAAATTGTATTCATGTAGATAATTCATTTTAAAAGTGAAATATGCTCTATCATGAATTCTTTATTATTTTTTTATTGGAGGGTCTTTACTACACTCTACATATTTTGTATGTCTAATGAATTATATAGTTTTTGCTTGACTACCGCTATAGTTTAAGTACTGATATTTTTGGGGTTGATCACTGTACGAGGCTAAACATTGGTTTGATCTACAAATAGTTATTGCCAAGTCTTATATTCGTTAATATTAATAAGTCTTTGCTACATTAGACTTTATTTCTAATACAGCAGTTATCTTTTAAATAAAATAAAGTAATGTGCTATATCGACTTTTGTACGCCGGGGCCAAGACACAATGCTATTAAAATTTAACCTGTATGGTTATATTCACTCATTGAAAAACCAAGTGCTTTAATATAATATGATGCAAAAATGTTGAGCTTTCTATTGTACAAAAAGCTTTTTCTGTTGTGTATGTATGTCTATACTGACTCATTAAAGAAACACAGTGCTTTTAAATACTATGCTAAATATTAGGTGTTGTTTTCTCCTTACCTGTGAGTCTATGGAAGCTTCTGACTGGTGGTTCTGTGTTCAGTTCACACATGTACAGTCCAGCGTCTGAGGCCTTCACAGACTTGATGACTAGTGCCCATACATCACCTCCTTTCGCTATACCTGGTCCAGGCAGGGGTTCTTCCGCTGAAAATATTTGATATATTAGCTTAAGGTCATAGAGCTTGTTGACTAAGAGGTAACCAACAAAATGATAAGAAAAATAATAATTGTACAATGTTGTCATGGCAAGGTAGTAAAGACTGGTTCCCAGGCTAGGTAAAAATAGATGAAGCTTTCTTGTCAAGTAAGGTCAGGGTGTGGACAACATGGCAATTTTGGAATTGCAGTATTTCGAATGATCTTCACTGTTGGTCTCGTATTGCTTACTAGTACATATATGGCGTGTATTAAAGGTCTTAGACGGGGTAGGTAAATATGTATTTCCAGCTCTATTAGGTGGAAGTCCCACTCAGGAGGAGTGAGCCTTTGACTATTTACCACGTATGTTACTTAGTTCTATACAGTTATTTAACGTTTTCTAACAAGTAACCTAATTATGCCTGCCACTGACCCAAACATAGAACCAAGGTCTTCATGTTTCTGTGATGTCATTTGAATTTTATTCAAAAATCGCTTGAGATCGTTTATCATAAAAAAAAGCATAAAAATGATAACTGGACGAAATTCTCGTCGGCTGTAGTCAGTTAAAGGCGGATTATAATTGTAAATAGTGCGACTGAGATGTATCTTATGTTATCTTATGTGGGGGCCAGTCAGTGCAGACCAGCGACACTTCGACCCAGTGGGATCTTTTGTGTCGACACTCTCCCAATAACGACTGCCACAGATGTTCATGGCAGCCGGGACCGACGGCTTAACGTGCTCTCCGAGGCACGGAGCAGGCGATAATTGTCAATCAATACGCACATAATTTCGAAAAGTCATATAACTTCCGAAAGTCAGAGGTGCGCGACGTGGCTTCGAACCCGAGACCCTCTGCATTGCTGTCTGTTGGTCTCCCACTGAGCTATCGCTGCTCGAGTAAGCCCTAACTACTATGTAGATAGTAATATCTGCAAGTAAACAGTAATGTTTACTTGTCACTAAGCCTACTATCGGCACATTTAGCATCTCACCAAGAACCTTTGTTTCTTGGCAAGGAGATTTGTATTTTGTATTTTATTTGATTTGTATTTTTACTTTATTATAGTGATCACTAAATAATAAAAATGATTCTTAAAAAATAATTATCAACCACGTGCTACTACTGACTGATAACTGCCTCCGTGGCGCAGCAGTCGTGAATGCGACTGCTGTGCATGAGGTCTCGGGTTCGAATCGCGGGTCGGGCAAACAAAAAGTTATTGGGTTTTCCTCTTAAGAAATCTCAATAGCAGCCCGGAGTTAGGAAGTTGGCGGTGTTAGACACCCCCGTGCCTAGAAAGCACATAAAGCCGTTGGTCCTGCGCCTGATCTTTCTCCGGTCGTGTAGGATTACCGTCCCATCGGATCGTGAGAGTTAAGGAACAGAGAGTGCACTTGTGTTTGAGCACACACTTCTGCACTATAATATCTCCTGCGTAGATGGACAGTCTCCGTGAAATACTGGCCGCCATGGCCGAAATTCGGTCTGGAGGACATTACTACTGATTATCTCTTGACGAATAAACCAACAACCAAAGGGCGTGTCCCGGTAATAGAACCAGAGACAGACACAGTAACACAGTAGTCACACACACTACCGCTGAGCCAATAGAACATTAATAAAAAATAAACACTCACTATCATCATGTAGCACATCAACTCTATCATCTCTCGTGACTCTCACTCCACCAGCCGTTAGCAGCTGGAGATCCTTCGCTCTCCTCCACAGCACGGGCCTGCCTTTAGCTCCCAGCACCACGCAGGTCAACAGAGCGTCTTCCCCACTCCTGACTGCGACGCCCCCCATTGCTGGGGTCCTCATATAAGCCTTTGGTTCTTCAGGAGCTTCTTCTTGAGAGCTGCCTGTTGAGGTGTTGCCGCTGTCTATCGGTTCACTTCGGAGTAAATCTGTGAGCAAGAAGAAAAGGTTTGGTTAGATGTATTATGCGTCAACTTTTAAATGTTTAATTAACCTATCAGCTTAAACATATAGAGATACAATGATGAAAACTTTGTGGTTAGATTCCAGCGTCTGTATCCTGCTGGACGATATAAAATTAAATATTCATTTTAAAATATAGCATACATATGTACATATTTAGATTCCTGACTATTTATCCCAAAGCGGAAGGTAATGAAATATATTATATTTCTATATCGTCCGTATATTTTAAGCTTCACATAATAGGGCTTAGTCTATTGCCATCTAACAGACTCCGTGCTGCATGACAGAATAAAATTGAAAAAATACTTTATCCGACCTAAGAATCCAACCGAACTGACACCTCATGACACATGCACTAAAATATTTCTTTAAGCTTTGTTAAAACAAGGACCGGATTTTATTAGAAAATTCCTTAAATATTTTGTCTGACTCGGGATCTCCACGACTGGCATCAAACACAATCACAAACTAATACCACGAGAACACTAACTATCAATAGCCGTCTAAATCAAAACAAAAATCTCCGCCCTTCAAACACACACAGAAAACCTTTCCAACCGAGAAAATTGCAAAAGCGAACATTACAAAAGCAGAAATATTATATGAGCTCGTTGCCTAAAACTAAAATTCGCCGCTCATTTCATGATGCCACTAAACCGAAAATCGGTATGGACAAAAGCAAACATTTGTTACTTAAAGCCATCAAAGAAGAGGTTGTATATAAAGCAGCCATACTAAGTACTAAACCACACTGGCATACTTCAAAAGCCCTTTGATGGATTTAAAAGGCAATTCTGACCGGGTACCTATTCGATAAAAAGGTCATCTATACTCTCGTTCGGGAGCAACGGGAATATAAATGTTGGGAGGAGTAAAATAGGCTTCGGTGGCAAAGATAGCGGTAAGAGAGATAAATAGCAGACTTATTTATAAAAATACTAGAAAATAAATGTAGGTTAAGTTAGTTTAGTAAAAGTACTTTTTATAGATGAAAGGTACCCTATGTCCTTTTCTGTTCCCCTGATAACGTGTATGCGAAATTTCATGATTATCGGTCAAGTAGTTAAGGTGTGGAAGCGTAACAAACAAACAACCAAACTCACATTCGCATTTATAATATTATTGGAATTGCTAAGTAATAGTTTGCTACTGCATAACTGAATAGCTCTCAAGTTCTTGATCAATGATTAACGACAAATATCTCGTTGCTGTCACTCTATTATTTAACTACCAATCCTGTGACCATGACCAGATTGGTAGTTAAATAATAAAGCCATAACTCCGTGATTATGGCTGCTAAAAAGCAACCGAAACGTCGGAAAAGGCGTAAATTTAAATAGCTTAAAAGTGTAGTGTAGTTTAACGTTAGTACTTTAATAGTTCTAAAATTATGTTAAAGTTGTGTTTTTCAAATAAAAAACGCGATAAAATCCGAATAAACTATTGTTTGTATAACATATGCGTAAATGTAAGACAATATTACTTTTTATTATGTTTTGAAAAAGACAACTGCCGCACAAGTTTTGTAATTGTGTCGCTGAGGACTTTGCAAACATTTATACAACGGACATAAAAAACACCCAGATTCGGAACAACCAGTTGTGTGTCATACGAATTTATGTCCCCAGTGAAAACGAGCCCACTACACTCGCCCAGTAGGAGTGGCGAGTCAATCACTTAAACCACTATACTAAACTTAAACCTTCACGTAACAGAAGACAAGCAAGTAGATGCACATTTCCAGACGACATACTGTTAGTGAAAATATCTAGAGAGAATAACCCAATAACATTTTGTCTTATCCAGGTATAGAACCCGAAACCTCATGCACAGCAGTCACATATATCATATAATGATAATAAATTTCAGTTATGGCGGCCTGTCTTAACAGAAATTGGCCATCTGCGCAGGAGATATTATACTGCACAAGTGTATGTGCAAACATAAGTGTTCATTATTTTCCTTCACGCTCATTGTGTTATGGGACGGCTATTCGATACGACCGGAGAGAGATTAGACATAGGATCAACGTCTTAACGTTTCAAGGTGTGTGTAATACCGCCAACTTCATAACTCGCGGCTGCTATTAAGAATTTCTAGGAAGAAAACTTCAATAACTTTTTGTAGGCCTGACCCGGCATTCGAACTGGAGACCTCATGGATAGCGGCCGTGTCCATTACCGCTGAAAGAAAACTCGATAATTTTTTGTAGGCTCGACCCGGGATTTGACTCTGCGGCCTATTGGACAGCAGCCGCATTTGCTACACCTGCGTCTCGGTAACTGTCTAGAGGTAAAAGATGGTAAACATCAAAGCAAAAACTTTTAAGAGGGATCTCAAAAGTTACAACAGTTTATGTCTGTTGCATACTTTCGCAATTGTTATACTGTAATGCCGCATCTCACAAGGCAAAGGGGAAAATCAATTAGGTTGTAAGATGAAGCTTGTCATTGATTTGGAAAACAAGCCCAAAAAAAGAAAGAAGGGAAAATTAACAATTTCTTTTAAACATAATACTCTTTCAACATTTCGTTAAGCTTACATTGTTTACATGAGCAACTAAATTGGTTTTGTTTAACGGCATAATGTAATCTATGTATCAATACACAAAGACATGTTTTAACTAAGAAACAATTTTCTTAGGTAGAATATGTTTTAAAGCGCTTGGTTCATTTATGTGTAACACGCATGCGGTAAACGCTTCGTTTGCCGATTTTGCGTCGATATAGCCTCAAGTATCCCCGAAGGGGTAGGCAGATGAGTATTATAACCACAATTTTTTTCCAGCATTGTTTTAGGTCCCAGGCAATAGAAGGCGACACTTTCCATACGCTGTACTGCTACTGCGTATTTCTTGACAGGAAAATCCAATAACATTTTGCCCGAGACGGAAAATGAACCTAATACCACTTGTGCAGCAGTCGTATACACTACTGCTACAGACATTTACATAGTTCTCTGAAAATAGCCTTTCAACTAAGCTTAAGTGTACGCACTTATGCTTAGTTCAAAGGCTAAAAGATCTACATTATATCATCAACCCAAAAAGAAAGCAACGTATTGTGCGAGCATCAAGTAGATTATTCCGTTATTTAGGCAACGTAGCGTACAAAAGAGCCTATGAAAAATACTCATACTTATGCTAAAAGCGCCGCCATTTTCACTCGCTACCAGTAGAGCCTCGTCCTTATCTCTCATTTGGATTCAGGCAGGGCAGGTCACGTCCACGACGGGCCCGGATAAAGAAATCAACGCAAATTGGCCGTGCACGCTTCAATTTACCACATATTTTCAGAAACGAAACAATCTGTATGATAACTGGCTTCGAGTGCCTTAAGTGAGGGAAATTTCCGCAAAAATGTATGAGCGTTCAAGGTAAGTATACAGGTGGGGGATTTTCACGATGAGAGACTGAAGTGACGGGAGAGAGGTGTCATGAAAGTTGAGTGTGTTAGGTCCATGTAGAATATTGTGTGCGGATTATTTTGTGAATTGTTCGCAGTGTACAATAGTAGTAGAGTAGATTAATTAAATATTTTTAGAAATAATAATTGTTTTTTACGGAGATACGTAGGGGCATTTCTGAAAAATGTAAAGCAAGAGAATGGCAGGAATATAGCCAGTGCAAATCTGTAGTATCGGACAAGAGTCATGAACTGAACCCGGGTCCTCATGAGCGACCGCAAGCATGACTAAGACGACGAACGAGGCAGTTGGATGCATGTAAAAGCGTAGTTTTGGTTTATTGAAATATACATATAGTAAATAGAAACACCAATGTTTAAATTATGTTCGGGTACTTTGAAATAACTACACTGGAACATTGAGACAACTACCATCTTAGTCTCCCCGTGACCATGGCTGCTGAAAAGCAACCGAAACGTCGGGGAATCTGTAAAATTAAATTAAATCTAAATAGTTTTAATAATAATTCAATCAGCTTAAAAATTAGTAAAGTTTAATAGTAGTAGTAGTGTAACAGTTTTCAAAATTATTTATAAAGTGTCAAATAAATAACGCGATAAAATTCGTATATAGGAGTTTAATTTCAATAAATATAGCTCTTTATTTAAGTTTTTGATTTACAATTCAAGCAACGGACTTAAAGAAAATGCAGATAAAGAATAATTTATGGATTATACAATTGTTTGTCTTATGGCCACTACCACTACGCTTAAATATCGTTTATTTTAGCAGAATATATTAATTTCTGTGTAAGTACCTACGTGCTTTTTTCTGCAGCAATTAGTTAATTATTTCGATATAATCCTTTTGTGGTCTACAACCACAACTTCCTGTGATTATTATACAAAACTGGTAACCACACGAGGAGAAGTACAGACTGATGCTAGAACGTATCCAAAACAATTTTGTTAGATTCGTGTATTGGAAGCAATATGGGATATACCCAGACTATCCTTTTCTGTACCCTACTCTATTTGTCCTGGGCATGGTGGGGTATCACAGGCTCGAATTGAAAAGGAGGTCGCTCTCACCGTCTACCTATTTAAAGTTATTCATAATCCAAACGTCTTGTAGGTACTCCAGCTATGCGTCCCGGATGAGTACGTGGGGCAGCGGCGGCGGCTGAGCTGCTGGTCGTACCGCGTGCGCGCACCGTTCACGCGTGCGCTGCGTGCGCTCTAAACGTTGGTTCACGCGATAGATCTCTTTTCGTGTACACTGAACGAATTCACAAGGTCCGCTTATTGTGCAATTTGTTAAGTTTTTTATTGAGTTAAATTTTTTTATATTTATGTACATAGGCTATTGCATTAGATACTACAGTCACAGATACTAATCTGTAATAATAGTTTTATGTGTGTGTGTGAAATAAATAAATAAAATTCTTCACACTTAGAAGAGTGAGGTCACATATTACTTTAACATCATAGAGAACGACGGTGTACAATATAATTGTGAGCGTGATTAGGTATACCATCTTTATAATTCAAATGTCATGTGTTAGATAATAATTTAATGTCCAGAAAGGTCTATGGGCCATATTTTACTACATATATACGTACATAGATTCACGCCTATTTCCCAGAGCGGTAGGCAGTCTCTGGCTTCCTTCACTTTCATCACATTCCTCATATACGCCCGTCGGTTCAAGGTGCTCTTAACCTGGCCTTTGTCCAGAACGCCTCCGATCTGATCAAGAAACGTTCGCCTAGGTCTTCCTCTTACGACTGTTACTGTAAGTGCATATATAATATAAATCTTTGAGTTTATGTTTATATATCTCTTACTAGCTTTAGTCCACGGCTTCGCCCGTGTATCCTTCACAAATGCATACCGAGGCAAAATTAATTCTAGTATTAATCCAACACATAGTCTTTGTGCCAAATTCAAATTAAGAAATAATCATCCAAACATATCCACAATCTCTCATATAATATTATTAGAATTCTAAGAGGAACACGTGTTCAGGAATTTGAAGGTCAATGGAAATTTTATTAATTGGTTATTTTCGTTCATTTTTCTCTCTGAAGGGCCGAAGGCACAGTGAAGCCTGTAGAGATTGTTCTTTTTTACGTGAGGTAAAAAGCTGGCGAGGTTTAGATAGAGCATAACACTGCTTACATCTTAGAAGAATAATAAGCGTAAATATGGAGCACATTTACATCCGAATTAGATGATATTAAATAATACTAAGGCAAGTAAACAAAACAACAACATTAATTTATATCGACATCATTATAAAGACACTAAGCGATAGCGAGTGAGCAGCGATAGCTCAGTGGGGAGACCTCAGACTCAATGCAGAAGGTCTCGTGTTCGAACCCACGTCGCGCACCTCTGACTTTCGGAAGTTATATGACTTTTCGAAATTATGTGCGTATTGATTGACAATTATCGCCTGCTCCGTGCCTCGGCGAGCACGTTAAGCCGTTGGTCCCGGCTGCCATGAACATCTATGGCAGTCGTTATTGGGAAAGTCAGTACCCTCTAATATCCTGACACTGGTCTAGCCTTAGGGTATCGTTAGCCTTCGGGTTGCGGAGGTCAGGTGACAGCCGCTCCGTGTAAAAACTGATATCCAGTCAAATCCGGTTAGACCAGAAAAGCCGACCCCAAGTGACTTGGGAATAATAAAGGCTAAGGGAGAAGAAGATAAAGACACTAAGCGACCAAATATTAAACAAAAATTAATGGAAATAAATTATTTATTAACACCTAAAATAAACTATATAGATTTAACCTGCAATAGATTTATTTTCTTTCTATCACATATACACAACACCATCTTAGTAGAGCTTGTACTATGGGTACTAGACAATTGATAAACATACATATATTCTTTTTTTTTATATCCCTACATATTATACATATAAACACCCAGACCAAGACAAACATCCATGTTCATACACACAAATGTTTGACTTGTGCGGGAATCGAACCCGCGACCTCAGGCGTGGCAGTCGGTTACACTAACCACTACGCCATCGAGGTCGTCGAGATTTTAATAATTATCATTACCTTAATTAGACGAACTACAAAATTAGACGTCGAAAAAAAAAACAGCCGTTACGTAAGACCTAATATAATTTAACGCAAAAGAAAGTACAGAAAAAGAAAATTGCGTATATACAAATGAAAAACAAGGCTACGCCTGGAGGCAACATTTAAATAACTGCATGATTATGTGAGCTAAGGAATTGCACGTACAATGCTGACGCTAAGGAGAGTCGTACAAAGAAGGCACGAAAACACTTTCGTGCGAAGATGTCGTGTGGAGCGATACACTGATAAAAAACATTGACAGCAAACATTATGTGCGTATTGATTGATAATTATCGCCTGCTTCGTGCCTCGGAGAGCAAGTTAAGCCGTCGGTCCCGGCTGCCATGAACATCTATGGCAGTCGTTATTGGGAAAGTGAGTACCCTCTAATATCCTGACACTAGTCTAGCCTTAGGGTATCGTTAGCGTTTGGGTTGCGGATGTCAGGTGGCAGCCGCTCCGTGTAAACACTGACATCCAGTCAAATCCGATTAGACTAGAAAAGCCGACCCCAAGTGACTTGGGAATAATAAAGGCGAAGGGAGAAGAAGTTTGAATATCCACTTCAATGTTACCAACTGTTAACGGAAGTCAGTAATTTTTAATCATTATAATTAATTAGAATATATAACTTATACTTATAGATTGGCTACTGTTATTTTTAATATTTTCACAATAGATACTATTGATTGTTTTTAATTTACTTATATGTTATTAGTAGATCGGTTGACTTATAAATATGGTATAAAAGCAAGGCACAGTGATTGTCCGGTCACTTCTTGTTTGGCCGCCGGAGGAATCACTTCTACAATAAGTTAAGTAGGTATATTGTTAATTTGTTGGAATTAATATATACTGTTGTTATATCAAATAATGTAATGTAATTTAAATGTAATATTTAAATTCATTTTGTTAAAATATGGATGTAATAAGCAGACTTGATTTGTTTGTTTAAGGTAATATTTATGATTGATAATATATAATAAATGATAAATATAAAACTGTAAAATGTTATTCGTAGTTTCTTTCATTAACACACACCATAAAATGCAATATCCTTAATTTAGTCGAGTCAAAGTAAATGAATTGCCTATTGCTTATATTTTCCCTATGCTGAATATAACACAGGGTAAAAAATTGGCAACCGAATGTAAGTTAAAAACTGAAGAATCACTTCTCCATTGTTGACCAATCTTTCTAACCGTATGTCACACAAGACGGACGACTCTACTTTATGTTTTACCTACAGTAGCTCTCATCAGGACACGTACTCTCCTTCACTCGAGTCCTTGCAGTCTTAACTTCTTTTCATTTACTCTACTTTTCTTTACAGTTATGAGAAAACATTTGAATTGCATATTCATTAAATTTATTTATAGACCCGTGGTGATTTCTTCACGTCCTCTGTCTCTACCTAATCTTCTTTATATATAAAAATCAATTGCTGTTCGTTTGTCTCGCTAAAACTCGAGAACGGCTGGGCCGATTTAGGTGATTTTGGTTTTGAAATGTTTGTCGTAATCTAGGGAAGGTTTAAACGGTGTAAAAATATATAAAATTTGTTAGGATAGGTGATACGAAGTACACTGGGTAATCTAGTTAAAGATAATTATTAGTATAACCCGGCAATGTTTTAGTGTATTTGATTATGTTAATTTCTCGTTCCTCTAGGAATTTCGGGATGAAAAGTATACAAAAACACACTTATATAAAAATGTAAAAGAATCAATTTAATCTATTGACTATTTCTCGAGTCTTGTCGACAGGAACATACGAATACTAAATTTGATATAAAGATTTTGAAATAACTACACTGGAACATTGAGAAAACTAGCATCTTAGTCTCCCCGTGACCATGACTGTTGAAAAGCAACCGAAACGTCGGGAAAAAGTGTAAAATAAATTAAATCTAAATAGTTTTAATAGTAATTTAATTAGCTTAAAAATAAGTAAAGTTTAATAGTAGTAGTAGCGTAACAATTTTCAAAATTATGTAATAGAGTGTCAAATGAACAACGCGATAAAATCCGTATATAGTAGTTTAATTTCAATTAATAATATTCGCGTAAACAGAAGACAATATTATGATATAAAGATTGTTTAGTTTTGAGGACTCATTTTTTGATCTCTAGATATTTTGCCATAAGACCAACCATGCATTGGCTATGCCTAGCTGAATTCTTAGCTAAATACATTTAGTCTTAAATTTGAGGACGGCGTCGAATTTTGAGTCGAACTGTATTATTCAGTTTTGCGTCTCGGCACTTTTCAGTAGCAACCTAAATTTAGACACAATATGTCTAGCAGACAGCTAGTGCGAGTAAAATACCTTTGCTTGCTTACCCTTACATTACTTAACATCGGATATAATTTTTTCTATCCAGCCTAACTCTTAACCTAGTATAGGAACATAATTAAAATTCCTTTGGCACTCTACTGGTCGCCTGTGATTAGGAGGAATTCTATGACGCCTATTGGATTGTATTACTTTTACGTTTACTTCCCCTTTTTTATTATTGATAATATCTCTATTATTGTTGTTTAGAGTGTTTCCTCTTCTCGAGCTTTGGCTCGGTATACTGAGTTCCCGCCCTGAGACTCTCAGGGAGAAGGTGGCTCAGTGCCCCCGCTAACAAAAACTGTATCTCCTAAAACTTTGCTGACTATTTACTCTTTTATCTATATATATAAAACTCTTCCGTTACTGAGTGACAGACAGACAACGCACAGCAACGCAAACAGCCGAAACTACTGAACGCAAGAAGCTGAAATTTGGCATGTATGTTCCTTGGAGAGTGTAGGGGAGCACTAAGAGAGGATTTTTGGAAAATCCACCCTTAAGGGGGTGAAAGGGGTGAAACCCGATATTCACACGGGAACGGGACTTACGCGGGTGAAACCGCGGGAAAACTACTATTATAATATATGAGATTTAAGTTACATAAATATATATAATACATAATGAGCGTTATATTTATTTTACAACGAGATTATAAAACATTGGTAATGTTACATTTGACAGCGCTGATGAAGTTATAGTTGCAGTGGTTGCCTTGCCCGTGCCACTGCGCCGAATGTTGTAGGTTTGATCCTCATACAAGATAAAATATTGCGTGGTACATAAATAGTTGTTTCGAGTATGTTCTATGTTTCCGTTATTTCGATGTCCTATTAACACATTCCCGGACAGTACGTCGAGAGACGTGAATTATGCCCTCCATAATATGGCACTACGGCTGTAGGCGGCGATTTAAAATACACTAAAAGTAAAACTCCGTCCACGGCCGACTATTTCCCATAGCATTTATAGGAAGGATACGACTCTGTGCCGTTTTAGGCTAAAATACAGACCGCTAGAGCCACAGCAAACACACTGCCGTAACGCACGGTTTAGAATTCACTTGGTATGAATGTCCGCCTACAGGCGGTTACGTCTCTGATTGCTTACTGCCGCAAAACATACTTTTAAAACCGTGTAGTGTGGCAATACGTCCCCAGACGTGATGTCACTTTGTATGGAAAGTTTGTGTGCCATATCACAAATTATTGAGAGTGGTTTTGTGTCCGTGAATGTGTTAATTTATTCAGAAAGTAGGCGTCGTCCTTTAAAAAATATATGTTATAAAAACGATTTTCAATCCATAAAAATTAAAACATTCAATCTTAAACGTATTCTATCTTCTAGCTTGACAAGTAAGCCAATCATCCAACAATCAGACCGTGATCATATAGCACTGTCTAACATTCCTTTAAAAGATTAATAGCTTCTAGACCAAAACACTTTAAAATAATAACCCTCGATTTTTCAAGACCGTACCCAATACATTTTGCATAATAATTTATCGAGAAACCTATACTTGAAATCGTCATGAGCAAGTGAATTCGAAAAGGTAAAAGTGCAAATAAAAATTGACTTTGTAACAAGAATTGTAAAGTATAATATGGTTTGATGCAAGTTTCTTCCGGGTCTGTTAATATTTATATATGAGGTTTTTTGGTACATCGCTAGGGTTGGAGCCCAGTTTAATGGAATCCAAGAGGGTGAGGTCGATTTGATCCAAAAGCAGGGCCCTCATGAATAATAATGAAGAAATCGTGTAGAGATACATCGCATACGAACATACTGTAAATTAGGTTCGCTTGATGTGTGTTTGGTGTAATGTGTGTGAATGTTTCAATAACTTACGTTTCCTTATTAAATTGTATCCACGATTGAGGGATATCGGTCGCGGGTTGAGTGATATGTATCTTATTTCGGAGGCGATTTGAAAGGGTCTGTAGTTGATAACGAAGTGGGGATAGGTTTTTTAGTGGCGTGGGTTTTATATGAGATTGTTAATATTTCGGTTTTTGGATAATCCTAACTAATACTATACAAGTATATAACAGTCGCAAGAGGAAGACCTAGGCGAACGTTTCTTGATCAGATCGGAGGCGTTCTGGACAAAGGCCAGCTTAAGAGCACCTTGAACCGACGGGCGTGTATGAGGAATGTGATGAAAGTGAATGAAGCCAGAGAAGTGTGTCAGGATCGTAGCAAATGGAAATCCATAGTCTCTGCCTACCCCTCTGGGAAACAGGCGTGAATCTATGTATGTATGTACTATACGTAAGCAGTAGAACTACTAGGACAAAAAGTGTCATTAGTTTAACGGTTGAACTAGTGGGAGGTACCCTAAATGTTTAAGTAAGTTTGTTTGTTACGCTTTCATACCTTAAATACACGACTGATCATAATAAAATGTTGTATACACGCTGTCAGGGGTACAGAAACGGAAATAGAGTATCTTTAATCTATAAAAAAGTACTACTGCTATCCCTGGGAGAAATAAATTTATTGATAAAATCTACATTAGCGCAAGCGAAGTCACGGACAAAAGCTAGTATAGCGAGAATATCACACTTTATGGATAACATTTGACTGAACTCACTACTCTATAAATTTTGACGTTCATAAGTGTTACTTTGTGACCTAAATGAATAAATGATTTTTGACTTTGTCTTTGGCTAACATTCGACGAGCGATGCATTTTCATTTTATTACCAACACGAGTTAAATCCATAAAGTAACTGAAAAATAAAAAAATACATGTCAAAGTAATCAACTTTATTGAACCATAAGCGGTTTCGTTTTTCTAAACGTTACACACAAAACGATTTCCTGGATATATTCTAAAGCGCAAATCCACAGGCAATGATTTTCCTCCCCTGCTTTTATATGCTATTTTTTATGAAGTAATAAAAACTTCATGTATCGTAAATAAACTGTCATGCTACATGTAATACTGGTTCGCTGTTTTATAAAGCAAATTGGGATACATAATTCTATTTGGTATATACTCTTTCATGCCTATATTCTCAAAAAGGGTACCCGTAAGTGTATTGCCTAATACATATTACTAAGGCCATCTATAGGACACAGGTCTAACTGTCTTGCTGAATTTCTTGACGAGTCTCCCGTGCGAAGCGCAATAGAAAAACTAAGAACAAACAAGTCTTTAAAATTATACGGATTTTATAGCGATTCTTTTTATACACTTTCGACTTCAGTAACTTAGTAAACTCACTAACCTATATATTTTGACGTTCATAAGCGTTACTTTGTGACCTAAATGAATAAATGATTTTTGACTTTGACTTTGACTTTGACTTTAACTATTATTATAATATATATTTAAACTACATATATTTAAAGAAACCGCAGAAATTCGAATAAAGTAATATGTAACGTCTGCGTAAACGTTAACAAATATAACTAATAATGTTCATCGGAATAATTTTTGGACACGTTTGCAAATCTCAACAAAGACTACTAAATACGTATGTCCACAAGTATATGAGCATACACAAATGCATTCTCTATACTGACTCTCATAGTTCGACGACCAGCACTCATACTTTCAAAGTAACCGAAATGAAAATCTATTACCAACCATCTCTTCAAAACGACTCAAAGAGGAACTGAAAAACACGCCATTATAAACCGCATCAAAACAATTAGTCGAAGAGACAGGGACAAAGTATTTTCATATATAACTCGCAGAGCGAGCGTTGGGATTTTCACAAATATTCGCCGTCGTGATAATGAATTTGCGGGAAGCTCCTCGCCTATTCTCAAGTGTTCAGCTAACATAAAATCGCATGTGCCCTAGGATATGTAGGCCAGGGGACAGATCGTAAATTAAAACCGTTTATTTATACGGTGGGAGTTTCAGCGGTATTAGAAGGAGGGTAGGTGAGTTTTAATTGCAGAAATTGAGTACTAGATTGTGTATGGAAGGAGCTAGGTATACCACGTGATTATTATTAACCGAAATAAATATGTCCGGCGAAAAGATAAAATATGTTTTGTTTATTTAGAGAGTAGTAGAGCCTCGCTGATTTCAGCATGAATGGGCCGGCTCGACCGGGTAAGGACTACCCTCTCACAGAATATCGACGTGAAATAGCAGTATTCCTACTGTTGTGTTTCGTTCGGTGAGTGAGAGTACCGGAGGCCCAAACACCCTCTTTCTCCCTTCCCGCTCCTTCTCCTTCCCACTTCCTTTCCTAAAAGGTCGGCAACGCGTAAGTGATGCCTCTGGTGTTGCATGCGTCCATAGGCTAGGGTGACCACTTTCCATCAGGTGGGCCGCTATTACCACAATATCAGGCTTGTTGGCAACAACAGTCCTGTCCGTGATAATAGATCGATCCCAGTACAGTGTGATATGGTCCTTTTCGAGAACTGGTTCTGCTACATACCTGTAGTAAGGCACCTCGACCTCTATAAGTTTGTATTTCAGAGCAAGTTGCTGATGGATAATTCTGGCTACTTGGTTATGCCTGTGCAAGTACTCGCCGTTAGCAAGACGAGAACAGCCGTAAACTATATGCTTGGGCGATTCACAGGGTTGGTGGCACGCCCGACATATGTCAATCGTATCATCCCTCAGAATATATTTCCGGTTGTTATTCGTCTTGATTTATATTATTATTATACTCTTTATTTCTATCGTTGCAATACATTTTTCATTTTTAAATAAACATATACAGAATTTTTTTTACAAAAAATACATTTAAAAATATAAAATGTATGGTACCCCACTGGCATCGGGAACAGGTTCCAAGCTGCCGGTGGTTAGGATTCCAGAGACAGGAACCTCCTCACAATGCGTGCTGTATCTAATAGCACTGCCTTCTGCATCAAACTCCTGATCCAAGCACCTAACGCGAGCCTCTTTAGATGGTGATCGAGGCTCTTGGCAATTAGACCATTGACAGATATGACTATCGGCACAATGATTGCCGAATCCACATCCCACATGTCGACAACCTCAGTCTTTTATTATTATTATTATATGTTGCTATTACCTGGTACCTAAATATTCCCAGGGACATGAGTGCACAATACCTCTCTGCCTATCCTACTGGCTATACAGGCGTCAGTCTAAGTAATAACGAGGCACCGTAGTTCTATATACTACAATTTCAATTTAGCGTACCAAGCTCTTACAGCATACATATTAGAGAGCGCCTGACGGGTGAGTTTACGTAGTACTGAGTTAAATAATGTTTGGTAAATTACGTAAAGCCAAGTCGCGTGCCTCAACGTTATTGCGTCAAATGCTGACGGGATTAAATTTTTAGTTGTTATGTGAGCTCAGTATGGCGTTCTAACTAGGCCGCGGTGAGTTGCCTACTGTAAATTGGTTGGTTTCTTGAATATTGTGTTATGAGCAAGGCTGTTTATCAGTGACAACTTCTTGGAGGAAGATATTAATTTTAAGGTAGTAGAGATGTACTGTTTCTGCTATAACTCGCGTTATATGAACATTAGGTATAGGTTACAATCTGGCCCTTAATATTCGTGTACTTATCTTATTGTGTGGAATTCGAATTCATTTTTTTAACTTCTCCAATATATTATTTTGCCTGCTTATCCATCACACAGGTTTTTTACCTAGTTTGGAAACCAGTCTTCCACTGCTATATCATCAAAACAGTATACTTATTTTTGTCAACTGGGAGAAATTAATAAATAAAAAGATAAATGAAATAAATTATATAGGCAGTCTTATGTTTTCGCGAATGCTATTGTCGACATGGAAATTAAACTACCTTATACATATTTTAATAAATAATTTAACATTAGTAAAGATTAATATAAATTAAAACTCTGTGAATGTAGTATTTTCAAATAAATCGCAAGAAAAACCGTATAAAGTAGTTTAATTTCAATTTTCTAATATACTTCTGATAGTTTAATCGGATGTTTGATGAATTTCCGTTGGTGGTTATAAGATCGGCAGCCGAACCCCTACTACCACAGGGAAGCTTTAACACATTTAGTGAAATGTGAGTGAGAATCTCTGCCTACCACTTTGAGTCCATATATCAGTCTTTGCCCACGGCTTCCCTCGCTCTGGAGCAGTACTTTTTTGGATGAAAGGAACTCTATGTTCTTTTCTGTACCCCTGATCACGTTTATGTGAAATGTAATTATGATCGTTCGAGTTGTTAACGCGTGAAAGCGTAACAAACAAACTCTTATTTATAATAAAAGTTAGGATAACCTCTTTCTGGTAAAGATGTATTATAATTATGATAGTAATATAGTGACATATTAAAAAATATTCTCTTCGTATCTCATAAAATAAAATCTTATATATAAAATTCTCGTGTCACAATGTTAGTTACCATACTCCTCCGAAACGGCTTGACCGATTTTTATGAAATTTTATATGCATATTTAGTAGATCTGAGAATAGGCTACTATCTATTTTTCATACCCCTTAGTGATAAAGAAAACATAAAAAAAAGAAAATTTACTTTTGACAGGACGAAGTCTGTCCGGGCAGCTAGTATCTTATAAATCGGACATTTGAAAGAGGAAATTATAGGTGAACGTTTTTTGATCTGATCGGAGACAACCTCATAAAAGGACAGGCTCAGAGTGTTCTCAAGCAAAGTGTTGCCCTAAATAATATAATAAGAGGAAATGAAGATGACAGATATGTCAGGATCAAAGTCAAAAATCTTTATGTCCATAAAAATGTGTAAACACGTCTTGGTTACGTCAATTAACGAATATATTAATAAAAAAATATATATCAACTTAAAATAAAAGCAAATTAAAATGTAGTATCGGGAAAAGCCTGTTCGCGAAGTAGAGCTCTAACGAGAAGCAGTAGGCTAGAAACTCATAATCTCCCTTTTAATCGCCAAATGTTTACAATAAGTTTCATAACAATACAAATCAATTGATTTACTTATTTTTCTTAAATGGATCATAACAAGTCAAAATCTATACTCTCTGCTTACCTCCCCAATGGTACAAAACAGAATTGAGTATACTAGCATTTATGTCTTACAAATCCCGTGACTTCCGCGAGTCTATGTATTTAAGTCAAAAGATTTTCTCAACATAAAACCCATCAGAACCAACTTCAGTAAACATAACCCTTCAACACAACCAAAGCAACATTACAGAACATCAACTCAAAGAATCACCCAGAATAACACACACAATCTAAGATCTAACCTGTAATAACGGCAGTTATTAGTCGAGTAATTTAAGTCGCACTCCTGATAATGTCAGCCATATTCATAAAATTCCAAAGCGTTACTACCTGTTCATGTGACGATGGCGTTGGAGATAATCCAGTACCGTAAATCTTCCACAGTGGAGCGCATTCCACACTTATTAACTCCGGAATAGTGTAGACTTAGTGATGGGAAGAGGCGCGCGTTATGTAACTTCGAGACAGTTTCAGACATAGTGAGATGATTTTATATCACGCAGTAGTGTATTCTAGTGATGTGCTTGAGGAGGAGACTGCAACAACACTTTACAAGTTCGTTAAAGTGTTGTAAATGTTGTGAACAGATAATGACTGGCCACGTTTTGGCCAGTTCCTGTATCGCATGTGGTAGGTTTAGTCGGTATTACCAGGATGTCGCTCACAGTCTTTCCACCGGTGAGTCTGATATAACCTCTTCGTCGCTCTGCGGAGAGGGAGGCGGCAAGGCATTCACTCAAGCAATAAAACAAGATTTGCACAGTACGTTTGCTAGATGAGAGGTACACTATGTTCCTATCTGTTCCCCTGACAACGTGGATGCGAAATATCATGATGATCGGTCGAACAGTTACGTGAAAGCGTATAGTAGCGATAGCTCAGTGGGGAGACCAACAGACTGCAATGCAGAGGGTCTCGGGTTTGAACCCACGTCGCGCACCTCTGACTTTCGAAAGTTATATGACTTTTCGAAAATATGTGCGTATTGATTGACAATTATCGCCTGCTCCGTGCCTCGGAGAATACGTTAAGCCGTCGGTCCCGGCTGCCATGGACATCTATGGCAGTCGTTATTGGGAGAGTGTCGACACAAAAGATCCCACTGGGTCGAAGTGTCGCTGGTCTGCACTGACTGGCCCCAACATAAGATACATACATACGTGAAAGCGTAACAAACAACAAACTCACGTTCGCATTTATAGCGTTAGTTAGGAAATACATTTTATCTTTAACCGAGGGAAGAGAGTACTTCCTACAGTTGGTACTTCTCTTTATTTAATTAAGTATGGATTTTTATAATAATGCAACGAGAAACGATACTAATTTAGTCAAAGGGAAAAAGATCCGTAGAGATCAAATTTTAAATTAAATTTTCTAAACTTTACTATGTAGCTGAAGTTTACGTTCTTGGATAATTAGTTTTACAGTATTTTATTTTTAATTTAACAAGCCTTGTCAGCTTGTACTTGGTAATGTTGATAAGTTAGTTTCTAAATAAATAAAAGTAAATATAGTTATATACGATGAACATCATTTGTTACTGTCAACCTTCAAATAAATTGTGTGTAATGTAATTTATTTATGAAACCATTACATATTAAGAATAAAGAGACTAATGTTTTATTTTATAACAATTTTTCGGCCATTACTTTAATGAAAGGAATTTATTCTTTAATGTGATAACGATGGCTTGAAAATTGATAAGACCTAATGTATTTTTTATAAGAAACTGACCATTTATTTTTATTGTTCCATAGGGCTATATAAACAATTTCAGACCTTTAGTTTAAAAGTATAAAGAAGTATTGAAATATTTAATTACCCAGGCTCAGATCTCACCTACCAAAGCAGAAATCTAGATTATCGGTATATACGATGCACCTAAAGAGCTACTGAACGCAGAAATTTTATCCCGCACAAAATTAAACCTGGATCTTTCCGCATATTGGTATAAATTGGCTACTTAAACCACTACGTCAAAAACTTTCATATCCTCTATAAAGTCACAATTTTAATATGAATCCTATTCCGCTGTATATTACTACCCTCATATTTCCCAACGCCGTAAAATTAAACCAGAAAACGAATAAAAACTGCATCGCGCCGATCTATTACTTACTGCGCTCTGCGTATACAGCGCCGCATGTAAATTATGTAGTAAGCTCCGGTTTCATTAAATGCTTTATTAAAGCTCTTGGGCCCACGGAGCCATTTTTACATGGCAACTCGCGCTTTGGAGATGCCGAGTTTTAGTAAATTAACCAGTGCTTTAGGTCCTTCGTGTGTAATTCTAGGCATTTTTACCAAAGCAGACCAGCTCACGGCACGTGTAAGCATATATCAGGCGACAGAGGCTCGCAACACTAGCTAGGGTTATAAAAAGCGTTCTGCCAAGCATTAAAAAATGAAATTGGTTTGCTATGTAAGTACAAATTATCCAGCTGTCAGCGAGCGCCTTAAAAGTAACTGGCAACGAAAAAATGCTTGTTACACGGGGGTAAACAGTTGCGTTCTGCCAACTGTTTAAAAATGAAATGTCTGTGCTGTCAGTTCAGATTACTGGTTTCCAGCCAGCAGCTTGACTGCACGCATGGCGAAATGGTTTAAGTGGTCGCCTCGCCGCTGCCACTGCGCCGAGTGACGTAGGTTCGAATCCCACACGGGACAAAAATTTGTGTGAGCCGGGTCCGAGTCTGGGTGTTCTTTGTGTACGTTTTTTAAATGTTTGTAAAGTACCCTTTTAAATGTTTGGAATTATTTCTCTTTGGGATAAATTTTCAGTAATTATTATTATATTTGAGCGGGAGGTGTCTTTTTTTAAGAAAAAGGAACAAAAACAGCATGGCGTATCCTTAAAGTGCCTTGTAACAGAAACAAAACACAATATGGATAGCTCTTCCTAAAAAAAACCTGGAGTCTCTACTCGACGCAAAAACGAAACACTATCGCGAAATTTAATTCTCTTTTACGTATTCATAGTTATGGTCAAGACAACAAAAAGCAAGTTAAACAAAGAATACAATTCACTTTAAGAATAGAACCTCTCGAAGCCTCAAGTCCACAATTAGCAGAATAATACTTAAGTATAGTCAGAGCGCTGTCTGCAAAGATAGTGGGGGATAGAGTGCAGAATAGACGGAACACAAAGAGTGGCTCATATCGGTATAGCTTTGATATTTGCGAGTGTTCGTCTTCAAGATAAGAAATGAAAGATTTCGCCGACGGAGCTTTCTATGTTCTCTCTGTTTTGATACACACGGATGAATTGTTAGGACAATTTACGAGAGACATATATTTTTATAAATGATGTAATGATTTATTATAGAGATTGAATAAGGCGTTCGATCGGAATTCATGAATTAATTATAAATATTTGGTATATAATCGTTTTAAGTTATCTTTATCTATCTCTTAATTCTGAGAATAATATCTTAAATCTAATATTGAATATATCCTTTCGACTGGACTGCTAGTTTCGACTGAATGCGAATGTCAGTTTGTTTGTTTGTTACGCTTCCACGCCTTAACTACTCAACTGATCATAATAAAATTTAGCATACACGTTGCCAGGAGTAAAGAGTATATAGGGTGCCATACATCCAGAAAAAAAGGACTGTTCACGAGTGAAGTCGTAGACAAAAACTAGTATGTTATATACCATTTAAAGTAACCAAAACAAAAACATCAAACATGCAAAAATAACCAACAAAAAAAGGATATATTGGTTTATATGACAATTATATTTAGTTTCTTTCACTATTTATGTGTGAAGATAATTTACCCAGTGGGGTCTTTTGTGTCGACACTCTCCCAATAACGACTGCCATAGATGTTCATGGCAGCCGGGACCGACGGCTTAACGTGCTCTCCGAGGCACGGAGCAGGCGATAATTGTCAATCAATACGCACATAATTTCGAAAAGTCATATAACTTCCGAAAGTCAGAGGTGCGCGACGTGGGTTCAGTTGGTTCAGACATTTTATTAAAACGTTCACGTTTATCAAAAATCACCATTAAAATATTAAAATATTTTCGACTCGCACCTATTTTTGCAGTAAAAACACATCGTAGTAAAAACAAAAGGACAAAGCAACATTAAAAAAACCCATCCACAGATGTGCACGTACCAAAAATGACAACAATATGCCGCTACATTCAATTCCAAGTGAAAATGTTGTACGTGACGCGCTTATATTATAAAGAACCTTTACAGACTTGCAACTTTTTGTCGCGCAACGACATAAAAGATCGCTTTGATATATAAATGCAGTATATTTTATTACAGTGATGGCCGTTCTATGATTTGTGCATGGTATAATGCAAATTGAGAGAACATATACACTTTTGATGTGAAACCACTCCTAACACAAGAATTCTAGTTGACCTTGAGGGGTTAAGAGAAATATTTGCAAAAACTAGGTGAAGCCTTGAAGGTCACCCCATATAAGAATTTATATATGTAATAGCGCTGAAAGCACCGATACTGCAAGAAAATTTATTTGTTGGCTGGACTCTAGGCGATTGCTACTCTTTTTCTCTTAAAGAAATATTCTTGTAATAGATAATAGCAGTTATTATAGCCACAGTACATATTTATAGAATTATTATTGATGAGCTATGATAATCCTTGGATATACCAAGGATTATCATAACAAAACATGACAAATAAATATAAGTAAAAGGCCTTAAAATTTATTATATATTAGAAGGTAAAATTAAAGAAAGCAGAGAAAATAAAAGCAGTGATAGCTCAGTGGGGAGACTAACAGACTGCAATGCAGAGGGTCTCGGGTTCAAACCCACGTCACGCACCTCTGACTTTCGGAAATTATATGACTTTTCGAAATTATGTGCGTATTGATTGACAATTATCGCCTGCTCCGTGCCTCGGAGAGCACGTTAAGCCGTCGGTCCCGGCAACCATGAACATCTATGGCAGTCGTTATTGGGAAAGTCAGTACCCTCTAATATCCTGATACTAGTCTAGCCTTAGGGTATCGTTAGCCTTCGGGTTGCGGAGGTCAGGTGGCTGCCGCTCCGTGTAAAACTGATATTCAGTCAAATCCGGTTAGACTATAAAAGCCAACCCCAAGTGACTTGGGAATAATAAAGGTTAGGAAGAAGAAGAAGAAGAGAAAATAAAAGACCTACATATTTAACCAACTGCCACTTTCACCTTTACGTGTTATTTATCCAACAAATGAAGGTAATAATAATAAATAATAATATTCTTTCACATACACATACGAAGGTAAATGTTGAACTGATTGTAAGGAAAGTAAAACACAGAATATGTGGCGATTACTCCACTGACAAGAGCGACGCAATTAAATAAAAGAAAATGATAAAGGCCGTATTTTTAGATTATATAATATGATTAGTAGGTGGGAAGGCAAAGGTGTCAATCCGGGACCTTACTCCCATCATTCACAAAATTGTCATTACACACGAAAAGAGACGTTACATGGTGTATATCTTCGTTACATTCTTTCGGATGAGATGACAATGCTTTAAAAGGTAGTCGCTCGTACCGAACTATTGCCGTATAGTGAGGTGGCCCGTTTGCTACCTCATTATACGGCGAGTGACACATCAACTAAGAATCACTCGTCTGTAGAGACAGAATCGCTACATTAGCATATTACTTAATTTATAAGTAAAAGTGTCTCGTTTATTTATATTCCTTTAGTTGAGCAAAGGTGTTTAATAATGAGATGTTATTATTCGGTTTTTAACATTCACACGAAGTATTTGAAGTGCTCTTTGCTGAATAAATTAGGTGTAAAAAGTCTTAAGATAAAATGAGCGTAGGAGGGTGTGACTGGTGACAGAATAGAACAATTAATTTAATGAGGCAACCACATCGTAGGTTATCTATCTATCTTTGTTGTCTGTTAAACTGATATTAATTTAAGTATTTTTAAAACCATAGCTAATAAATTTCCCGCGTAATACTCCTCTGTAAGATTATGTATGTGTGTAGTATTTTTCGTAAAAATATTCGATTTTAAACAATCTTGTGTTCTGTTACTGTATTCAGTTGGGATTTCGGACTTAAGGAGGCTCAATACCGTCTATAAAGGAACTAATTCTTTTTGATCCTTGATTGCACAGCGACTCCACTTCTAAAGTCAGTAACACATCAATTACTGATGTCCCTGATATTTAAATTTTAGGCTACCCTAACCTTCTCTCGTTATGCGGGCAGAATACAGCTGTGTGTGTAAAAAAAAACTTAAATATACATTCCTAAACTAACATAATACTCGTTTGTGCTCGCCAGTACCAGGATAAAATGTATAATTAGTTATTTTGAAGTCTACCTATCTGCCAAGTTTCATTTAAATACGTTAAGCGGTTTAAGCGTGATTGTGTTACAAACATCCAAATAGTTCACAAGGTCTCACATTTACATATTAGTTGGATGTCAATTAGAAACAAACGCAAGGCACGCCATCTTACCCGTCCGTGAGTCGTGTAAGAATGGTAGATCCATTAACTTTATTTGCCGACATCTCCCCTAACTGAAAGAGGTCAGATATCGGCAGATTGGAATGATGTATTGTAACTAGATTTCATTTGCCAAAACCCCTCCCCTTACAACCACTCATTTGTCTTTTTGAATGTAAGGGATGATCATTTTTCTACCATTGTGTCCCAGATTTACAGCCGCCTTTGTCAGTTTAGAGGGAACTTTGAGGTTTTATCGTTATCTTATTGCTGAAGATTTTGTTGAAAAAGAAGATTTATTTTTTTGCAAATCTATTCATTTGTAAGCCTGCATTCGGCTGGTGTCGTCATACCGCTGTTATGATATTGGTTAGGGTGTGATGTATAGTTTCTGAGATACTTCCATTGCCCGAACCTACCCGTATGCTCAACTAGCACCTCCTTACCCTAATATTGTATATAATATTAAAAAGGTATGTAAAAACTGAGTATCATCGCGTTAATACCCATTTTCTGTGATATAAATCTATACTAATATTATAAAGCTGAAGAGTTTGTTTGTTTGTTTGGTTGAACGCGCTAATCCTAGGAACTACTTCTTCAAATTGAAAAATTCTTTCAGTGTTGGATAGCCCATTTATCGAAGAAAGCGACTAAAAGGAGCAGAGCATAAATGAAAAATGTTGCAAAAGCGGAGAAAATTTTCTTATATAAAGCAGACGAAGTTGTGCGAGTCAGCTAGTATTGCCTATAGTTTTTGTTCTGGCTTCTGGGCTGTTTTTTCATTTGTTCACGCTAATCTTGTCAACGGCTAAAATAATTTGTGTGTAAGTTTCAGTGATGTTTTACTTCTTACAACATTATATCTTCAGCTTGGAAAAATATTTAATCAGTGTTTTTGCACTTAAATTGGTTGACCAGTTAAATAGATACCTATTTAAGTACGTTGGGGAACGTAAAATTTTCGTGCGTATGACGGGAGCAAAACAGAGATTTTGTTGTTAAGTGTCATGTATTTACTGATAGCAAATGATGAGCGGCGATAGCTCAGTGGGGAGACCAACAGACTGTAATGCAGAGGGTCTCGGGTTCGAACCCACGTCGCGCACCTCTGACTTTCGGAAGTTATATGACTTTTCGAAATTATGTGCGTATTGATTGACAATTATCGCCTGCTCCGTACCTCGGAGAGCACGTTAAGCCGTTGGTCCCGGCTGCCGTGAACATTTATGGCAGTCGTTATTGGGAAAGTCAGTACCCTCTTATATCCTGACACGGGTCTAGCCTTAGGGTAGCGTTAGCCTTCGGGTTGCGGAGGTCAGGTGGCAGCCCCTCCGTGTAAAAACTGATATCCAGTCAAATTCGGTTAGACCAGAAAAGTCGACCCCAAGTGACTTGGGAATAATAAAGGCTAAGAGATAAGAATTTACTGATAGCAAACTAAATCATCATCTTCTTGCCCTGGTCCCAATTTATTTGGGGTCGGCGCAGTATGTCCTTCACTTCCATACTTTTCTGTCAACCGTCATCTGATCATTTATCCCTTTCCCTTTCATATCCATCCTCACACAGTCCATCCATCTTTTCCTTGGACTTCCTGTCCCTTTTAGTCCCTCTACCCTCATATCCATCACTGCTTACCTACATACGTATCATCTCTTCGCATAACATGTCCGTACCAAGCCAAATGATTTCCTTTCACCTTCTCGTCTATAGGCACCTATGATATCTATGATAGCAAACCAAATAATAAAATCATATTTATAGGTCTAGGTATACTTAAATAGAATATAAGAACTAAAACAACTCCAGAATTGTCTTGCGTTTTTAAGAATCTTCGCAGCTTAAGTTTGAAAAACAGGTGTAGCTAACGATCTTTACAATATTTTTAGTAATTAACTCTGAAATTCAACAAACTTTATACGAATTTCATCACGTAAAACAAAGGAGAAAATAAATAATGCGGTAAAATCCGTATAAAGTTTGTTTAATTTCAATGTATAACATTCGCGTAAACATAAGACAATATTAAGTAATTAACTCAACATTAACAATGTTAGTTCAAAATTATCCATATACCTTATGTAAAAAGTTTTAATTATTTTTGCTAGAGTATTTAAGTTTCTTATTTAAAGAGCTGACGAAATACCATTCAACAAATACTTCACATTGTTTTGTACAGTTTAAATCTATTTCAATTAACATTCTTATAACTTACATCGTAATATAAACATTTTTAACACGCTTTTATTAGCTTGGTATGTATGCATCTATGTATCTATGAATCTATGTAACGGAATCTTTGAAGGTGATTTTCACCCCTTTCAAACTGAGGGATTAAAATTTTGCACACTTATCGAGGACCTATGACATAGTTTAGAAAACACATAATTTAGAAAAAAAAACGTAATAGTTTTAAAAACTAAAAAACACGCTTTGTTAAATAAACCAAACTAAAAAGTAGAAAGTAATTTAATAATTTTAATGTAAAAAAGCGTGGGGTGCTTTCTAAGATATTTTGATAATCCCCACCCCACGCTTTTTTCATTAAATTATTTAATTACTTTCTATTTTTGCGTAATTTTTTTATATTATTATTTATTATAACTATGACTGTATATCTGGGATGTTTTATTGATTTATGCTCCATTCGATTTAAAAAAACATAAGTTGTACAGACTTCGAGCATATTACATTACAGTATATAATAGGTTTAAGTTTCAAAAGGCAATCTCCATACTAGGCATCATTTATAAATTCTCCTCCAACACAGGGGGACTATACAAACAAACGATTTCCGAATCGGGAAAAGTGTTGTTGGATTGTTCTGGCAAGTAAGTCGTAGCGCTGTCTATCACTCTCTATCAGGTGCGACTTAAAACAATACTTGGCGATATACTGTGAAATTTCACTAAGAATCGTGTCTACTTTGCCTTTTGTGGATATTGGCGTGAGGTTTTATGTATGGTGACTTATTAAGTTTTTTTAATTACCTCATTTGGAATGTATGCTCTTTCGCGGGGAAGTCTACATATATTCAAACAACCGACACGAAGAACAGACTTTGAACGAGTATTTGCGGATATCACAAATTTTTGTTTCGTGTGGAGATCGGACCTATGATGTATGTATGTATCTTATGTAGGGGCCAGTCAGTGCAGACCGGCGACACTTCGACCCAGTGGGATCTTTTGTGTCGACACTCTCCCAATAACGACTGCCATAGATGTTCATGGCAGCCGGGACCGATGGCTTAACGTGCTCTCCGAGGCACGGAGCATGCGATAATTGTCAATCAATACGCACATAATTTCGAAAAGTCATATAGCTTCCGAAAGTCAGAGGTGCGCGACGTGGGTTCGAACCCAAGACCCTCTGCATTGCAGTCTGTTGGTCGGACCTATGATACTCGGCGGCGGTGGTGAGGCAACAACTTAAGCCATTATACTACCGACCCAGACAAAATAGAATATCGTATGTAGACCAAAAATAATTAATTTTAAAATAAAACAAAAACCGATTTCAGAGCTATACCTTTAAGTACTAACTTAATCTAAACAAGTGAGAATCGGCAATAAATTGTCGTAAATCTTAGAGTTTGAAAAAATGGTTCAAGTAATATGCAAAGGTCACGTGATATCACGTGACCTTGACGTCAGATGTCAAAGGTCATAGTCATTTCGGGGGTATATCGACTATGCTGAGTCGAATGGCGCTGACTGCGAGTCTCTAGCTTTTACGGTTCTTAAGTTGAAAGATGGTATCACGTGACCTTGAGGCCAGAGGTCAAAGGTCATAGTCATTTCGGGGGTATATCGACTATGCTCAGTCAAATGGCATTGACCGCGAGTCTCTAGCTCTTATGGTTCTTGAGTTGAAAGTTGTATAACAGACAGACGGACGGACGGACGGCCGGACGGACGGCCGGACGGACAAAGCTGTTGTATAAGAGTTTTATCGAACTCTAAAAGTAAAAATAGATTTGAAGTGAGTTTTTGTTCTTTTTCAATAAATTTTATTTTAAAAATTTTTGTATTAAGTTTACTTTATTTTAATGTTTATTGCTTCTTATATATGTATAATATGTGTAGGCCTACTAGACGCGCTGCTTAAATGACAGCGCCGTCTGAAAGAAAGTAAATCTGAGTATATATATATATTGTTTTTTTGTTGATTTTCTCAAAAAGCGCTTCATCAAATTCGATAAAATTTATATGGGACCACCTCTAAAGTATAATCGACTAAATAAAAAAAAAACATCAGCATCGATTCATAATTGGCGGCATAATCGCGTAATATACATACAAAATAACACAGTTGAAATGAGAACCTTCTCCTTTTTGAAGGCGGTTAGAAACTATACTACCTTCTTACAGCGCAGCCGCCTTGGAAACCATGTTTCACAGAGCAACACATTACCTTAAAGGGTTAATTGCCTAAACCCTTTGTTATGTAAATATTGTTTATAAGCAACACACAAGTGAAACTTAATAATCTGGGTTATATAACGGAGAATTTCAAAGGCTAATTTATATGAGAATTTTAACTAGCATTGCTGTGTAGCCTTGACTCTCAAGGCTAAGCCGCAAGTAATTGGAATTTATTTTTGGTACAAATTGTGGCTGTTTTTACTTGTAAATATAGCAAATTTGAAACGAGCAATGTGACTGTATATATAGACATATTTACTGAATTAAATGTACATAGAATCACTCCGGTGTGTCCTTCTAGGGGTAAGCATAGGAATATCACATGAATGTTTCACCAGCACCATTTTTAAGGTCAACTTAGTAGAGAACGAACCTCTGTCACCTATTGGAAATATTTGTTGACTGTCTCACTGGCGAAAGGTAGCAAATGCACCTGCTGTGCATGAGGTTTTGGACTCGATTTCCGGGTCGGGTAAAGATTAGTTAAGATTCCAAAAAAATATCATTAGCAGAACGTGGTCTAAACCTATACCCGGTAAACGTCAATCGGCTCGCCTACTATTGTAAAACCTTAGATAGTATTTATTTTTATACATCTAAGGTGGCTAATGAGCTCACGGCCCACCTGATGGTAAGTGGTCACCGCAGCCCACGGATGCCTGCAGCATCAAAAGGCATCACTTGCGCGTTGCCGACCCTTTAGGAAAGGAAGTGGGAAGGAGAAGGAGCGAGAAGGGGGAAGGGGGTGATTGGGCCTCCGGCATTCTCACTCACCGAATGAAACACAACAGTGGGAATACTGGTATTTCACGTTGATATTCTGTGAGAAGGTAGTCCTTCCCCGGTCGAGCCGGCCCATTCATGCTGAAATCAGCGAGGCTCTACTACTACCAACTAGTTAGCGATTGCGTGAGAGGTATACTTCTCCTCATCCTAAAAAAGTAAGGCAGAGGTATACCTCTGCCTTACTTACTTTTTTAGAATACAAGTACCGAGATGATGTATGGATATGGATGTTTGTCTTGGTCTGGGTGTTTCTATGTATAATATGTATGTATTTACAAAAAAAAAAAGTATTTAAGTATGTTTATCCATTGTCTAGTACCCATAGTACAAGCTCTGCTTAGTTTGGGCTAGATGGTGTTGTGTGTATGTGGTAAAATATTATTATTATTATTATTATTATTATTATATAATATTTCTGAATCGAAAAATTATTAAAAAAGTTGTTTATATTATTATGTATATAATAATATCAACTCTGTTAGTAAACTGTCTTACGGTAAATTATTCGTCCAGTGCAACCTGCACTGGACGAATACTTTCCCGTAGGACAGTCTTCGAGAATACTACAGGGAACTCTCAGACATGCAGGTTTCCTCACAATGTTTTTATTCGGTGTTAAAGCAAGCGATAATAACCAACTGTTTAATACACCTACAACTTCGAAAAGTTGGCATTTAATCAAACATCCACAAAAAGAAAGCAGTCTCTTTACTAGCTATCGTCACTCTTATATACAGATTCGTATACTACATTATTTTAATTAAGTACGTAACAATCATTGCATGGATTAAATACTCTGTGTTTGTATGCGGAACGCTTCGCTCTGCGGTTTTGATTCAGAGGCATGAAAAGCCAGCTGTAGTACGCGTATACGTATTATATTTAATACATTGGCTTACAGAGTTTTTTATACATACATAGTATTTCGCCTATATCCTAAAAGAAGCGGTAGCTTAGTGCGTATTAAAAAGTTAATTATCGCTCGCTTTAACGGCGAAGAAAAACATCGTGAGGAAATCTGCATATCTGAGAGTTCTCCATAATGTTCTCGAAGATATTTTGTGAAGTCCGCCAGTCTGAGTGTTCTTCGTGTCCGTTGTTTGAATGTATGTAATGTGTCTCGCGATATAGTATCTATTCCTAGCGTTATCTCAAAAAACAAACAAATCCTAGCAGGCTCACTTGTACCATCACTAAATAATGTGGTCTTTCAATCATTATTATCGTTGGTTCTTACTTAGTATCTCTTTCTAACAGATTGTAAACTAGAGTGAATGAGTAACACTATATGCATAAAGACCATATCATTGCAAATTTAACGTTTAACTGCGAAGCTTTGCCAAAATGCCATTGCATTACTTAGAGTGATGAAAGAGATGGCTCGTCCGATGCCAGTGTCCGTCTGTTTACAGATAACATCGGGTGCGGCAAACAGTCCCACTGTGGGGACGTCCTTTATAGCGAACGTAGTGTTGTTGTACCATAGTTTTGTTCGACAAGCAATAAAAGTTGGCAGTAACTATGGCCTAGCGGTGCCTATGGGACTGTTATGTTGAGTTGAGAGTTGAGTTTGATGCCATGACATGTACCTTCATAGCTATGTGCGTATTAAAGTTTTTAAGCCTTTGGCAGCGGTAGTGAATGCATTTGTTATGTATGAGTTCTCGAGCTTTTTCTGTCAGCAAATTTGCCGTTTCAGCAGCAATAGACTATTAATAGACCGCTGGACTGCCGCGCGGAGAGTTTCTCTCTAGAGATCGGTACCTCGGTTCTTCTCGGGTTCGAACCCAAGGCTCGCATTTCTGACTTTTCGAAGTTATGTGAGTATTAAACAGTTAATTATCGTTCGCTTTCATAGTGACAGAAAACATCGTAAGGAAACCTTCATGTCTGAGAGTTTTCCATAATGGCTTCGACAAAATGTGAATCTGCCAACCAGCAGTGTAGTAACCCTTCTCACAATGATATGACCTGCCCAGCAGTGGGACAGTTTAACACAGGGCTGATATTATATTATTAATATTATATAAATATTCAGTACTAGTACGGCGTCTGGAAAGTTTAGAATTTTAATCAATTCGCTCTAATATTTTAGCTTACGTTTGACACAACTTTTTAGGACTCCATAAGAAATTTTACGACAATCACATAATATAATTATGTCTTTATACTTTTTATGTATTATATTATATTTAATTACGTACATTATTTGAAATTAAATAAGAATTAAAATATAACGGTCATATAACGATGCTTATTGGTGCGTAGCATTTTATATCAATAAAATGTACTTAAACAGTGACATGAAAAATAATTTCATTTGAACTTACGCCACGCCCTAAGAAGTCAGTTACGAAAAGATAAGTAAAAAATAAACTATATATATAGTAGATTAATTATGTGTATACTTAATCAACAAATGACGTCATATATAACAGATTAATCAACAAAGTAACAGCCACAGCGAGTGTGGCGGTCGGCCGACCGCTCTGATTGAGTTGCGCGTTGAATAGAGCTGATAATTAAATACTGCGCTCAATAATCACCTGTTTTGTGATATTGAGCGGTGTATCGTTAATTAATGAATTTGATTTGGATTTCGTTATATTGGTTTATCATAGCAATGTGGGTATTTCTGTTTTTGGAGGAATGTGGCGTGTTGTTTGACACACAAAGGAATCCTCCGACCAGGCTGCGTGAACGTGGTAAACATATTATATTTGTCACAAAATCAATAGTAGTTAAATTAAATATAAAACTAAAGACATACCTTGTGTTAATGGTTTACTATAATGTCAATGACTTTTTAGCTCATAATATAATAAATATTATTAAATATTATTATTAATAATATAATCCCAATGTTTAAATATTTCTTACATTTTATTTCAAATTAAATTATTTATTGTTTTTATTATTTTGTAATTTTATTTGACTATTATGACTATAACTTGAGATTGGCGAAGAGAAAAGGAGAATTTTTGTTTATATTTTATCATTATTACTAATATAATTATTCTTTTGACAATTTTCAATTTGAACTATGAATAGTGTTATTTTTAAATGATATTTTACTATGCATATGCTTATTTTGACATTTAACTACACAAATATTTGTACGTCATACAATATGGCAAACATCTATACTAATATTATAAAGCTGAAGAGTTTGTTTGTTTATTGAAATTAAACTACTATATACGGATTTTATCGCGTTATTTATTTGACACTTTATTAATAAATAAATAACGCGATAAAATCCGTATATAGTAGATTAATTTCAATGAATAATATTCGCGTAAACAGAAGACAATATTATGTAAGTTTGTTTGTTTGTTTGCTTGAACGCGCTAATCTCAGAAACTACTGGTCCGAATAGAAAAATTTTTTTAGTGTTTTATAGCCCATTTATCTATGAAGGCTATAGGCTATATAACATCACGCTACGACCAATAGTAGCGGAGCAGCAATGAAAAACGTTGCAAAAACGAGGAAAATCCTCTTATGTGAAGCAGACAAAGTTGCGCGGTTCAGCTGGTGTTAGGATAAAATTCATGTAACATCTTTCATGCATTTATATTTCTGTATGTATACACATGTTTACACAAATAAATTATCTTATCTTATAAGCTGTTAATATGTTCCACTTTCTTCTATCGGTTCCATCATCAGGTCAGCTTATATATAGCTTTACACCAACTATGTAAAGCTACGTATATCCCCGAAAGTACACACATTTGGCCAACTATGTTTTAAAGTCGTGCATTACAGAGTCAAGCCTACTTCCGTTTATCTGACACGACTTCTAGAACTATCCGTGCGGTAATTGTGAATTTCTTGACGTGAAAACCCAAAGGTGCTTTGCCCGACCCAGTATTTAAACCCGGTATCTCAAATACAGAAAACGCAAAAATTAAAATTATTTTAATAATGTGAGACTTGCCCAACACAAGTTCTTTTATACCTTACTGGGGTTGATTTGTACTGACATAAAAACATTTTTATTTTTTTTATTGTCACCCACGTTACCCATAGTATATACTTGTTGTTTCAAATGGATATGACCATTAGAACTAGGTTAAACTCGCAATCCAAGATTAGTTTACTTACAAGAACGCTAATATAAGCTTTTTTAAATATCTTCGGGTGGCATTTAATAATATATAAATTTAGCTTATCTATACTAATAAAATAATAAGGAAAGATTTGATTTTTTGTTTGTTTGTAAGGATTTAACTAAAAACTACTAAACCGATTTAAAAAAATATTTCCCCATTGGAAAGCTGTGTTATCACCAAGTAACATAGGCTATATTTTATTTTTAAAAGTTCTGTTACTAACACAACCTAACCTAGTTTTATGCGAGGAAAGCCGCGGGCAAAAAATACAATTACAATATATAAATTTAGCTTAGGTATACCGAAACTGTGTACATTATTAATTATAAGACTTAATTAAAATTAATTACCCTTTGTCTGACATACCTATAAAGATTAATTTCACACTTACGACCTTTCACAAAATCTTTACCAAAATACATCGTCTTAAGTTTGTATCCCTAAGGGGTAAGCAGAGGTCAGTGTCAAAGTCATTGTCAAAAATCTTTATTTTCATAAAATTTATATATAATTCTTGGACACGTCAATTAATTAATCAAGTGGTATGCCTAAGGACATCTTAACTAATATTATAAATACGAATGTGACTTTTTTTGTTACGCTTTCAAACCTTAAAGCCAACGGATAATCATGAAATTTGGCATACATGTTATCAGGGGAACATTACAGAAAAGGACATAGGGGGTACCTTATATCCTTTTTGTTCCTCGGACAAGACCTGACAGGTTAGTAACAGTGCTGTTTTCTGGATGAAAAGTATTTCATCCAGAAAACAGTTCTGTTACTAACATATCCTTATCTACATTTATGCGAGCAAAGCCGCATGCAATATCTAGTAATATATAAAAGAATAAAGCAAGGTCAATATACAATATACGTCTTTCTAAAAATAAATATCATGTAATCCATTTTCGTTCTTCAGTTTTATTTGTAATTTATGTATGAGCTCACCAAAGCCCATTGAAGGCGTATTAATACTATATTTTATGTACGTACTTTTATTTGTTCTAGATCGAGCTTTTCAGGCAATACCAGATTTTGGCTTTCTATAAACATACGTTGGCGATTGCATCGGTAATGCAGCGGTAGTGAAAGCGGGTTTAACTCCCGGTTAAGGCAAAGTATAGAGTTTTCAGCCAAGAACTACTGAGTATTAGTGGAACCTTTCCTTCTCCCTTAGTCTTTATTATTCCCAAGTCACTTGGGGTCGGCTTTTCTAGTGTAACCGGATTTGACTGGATATCAGTTTTTACACGGAGCGGCTGCCACCTGACCTCCGCAACCCGAAGGCTAACGATACCCTAAGGCTAGACCAGTGTCAGGATATTAGAGGGTACTGACTTTCCCAATAACGAGTACCATAAATGTTCATGGCAGCCGGGACCGACGGCTTAATGTGCTCCCCGAGGCACGGAGCAGGCGATAATTGTCAATCAATACGCACATAATTTCGAAAAGTCATATAACTTCCGAAAGTCAGAGGTGCGCGACGTGGGTTCGAACCCACTGTCTGTTGTCTGTTGGTCTGTTGGTCTCCCCACTGAGAATAACCATAATTAACGCACATTAACGTCACCCTAATTAACGATAATAAAGGTTTAAAATTATGGATGGATGAACGTACCACCACTGGTAAATGACCAGACAATCAGACCAGCGACACAGGTACATGGTGGATATACCACATTTACGCACGAAGCGCTTTGCTTCCACTTTTATAATGCGTACCGCAAATAGTGGAACTCGCTGCCTAAGTCTGTGTTTCCCAATGAGTAAGACTTCTAGCCAAGCGTTCTCCATCGTCGACTGCATCTTCACTTAAGAGCAGTTAAGACCGTAGTCAAACGCAAGCCTATTACAGTATAAAAATGGCGGAATATATATTTTCTGCCAGCTATGGCTTTCATCGTCATTATCATCGTAGCCGAAAGACGTGTAATGCTGAACATGTGCCTTCTGCATGGTTGTATACAGCTCTAGACTCCGTGCTGCTGAGGATTTCAAGGCAATCAATCGAACCCAAAAAATTACTATCAGTTACAAACGTAAGTAAATCACCACGGCATCAAAACACCAGTCCAGTCTAATTCTAGGATCCTTATTAGCCCCTTGAGTCTATGCATTAAATATACTTACGTTAAATTTCTCTGTGATAAGTAAACAAAAGTGGCTTTGTTGGGAACAGCCAGCTAGCTCAGTGCTTAAGTCTTTATCTAGCGACAACACGCCCTCTAGCGGATGAATTTTGTGTTTGCACTTCGATGTGGGGTTTTGATATCGAGTTCGGGTTTAAAGTCGTATTAGTAATAATATTAGTTGTACTTTGTAAAGTATTTTAAGCTGTTTTGTGAGTAGCTGATTAATATATAAACATGAATTAATATACTAATATTGTCGAACTGAAGTTTGTTTGTTTGGTGGAACGTGATAATCTCAAGAACTACTTTTTTGTGTAGTAGAGCCTCGCTGATTTCAGCATGATTGGCCGGCTCGACCGGAGGCGGACTACCCTCTCACATAATATCGACGTGAAATACCAGTATTCCTACTGTTGTGTTTCGTTCGGTGAGTGAGAGTGCCGGTGGCCCAATCACCCTATTTACCCCTTCCCGCTCCTTCTCCTTCGCACTTCCTTTCCTAAAGGGTTGGCAACGCGCAAGTGATGCCTCTGGTGTTGTAGGCGTCCATAGGCTACGGTGACCACTTACCATCAGGTGGGCCATATGCTTGTTTGCCACCTTAGTTGTATATAAAAACCACTGGTCCGAATTGAAAAATTCTTTTATTGTTGGATAGCTCATTTATCGAGGAAGGCTATAGGCTATATAACATTACGCTGCGACCCACGGGGGCGGTTTTTGGCGGGCGGCAGTAACCATGAACGCGGGTGAAACCGCGGGCATGGCTAGTAATTGATATAATTTGACTGCACGGGTAGCGCAGTGGTTTAAGTCGTCACCCCTGCTATTGCGCCGAGTGTTGTTGTAAAGTTCCCCGCGACACAGGAATTATTGCTAGTGGTTGTTGTCTTTTTAAGAAAAAAAATATTGTAATATATTATAATGTCAGCCCTGTACACACGGTTACACATCAAGTTAGACATCCTATATACTCATAACTACGCTACATACAAAATAGAGAATTGTCGAAAAGGGACAGTGCATAGTGGTGTCGATGTAATGGTAAGGATAGAGCGTAACAAAAATATTAATTAATTAATATTCTGCCACATACACACAACACCATCTAGCCCAAACTAAGCAGAGCTTGTACTATGGGTACTAGACAATGAATAAACATACATATATACTTTTTCTTTTCAATACATGCATGTTATACATAGAAACACCCAGACCAAGACAAACATCCATATTCATGCATACAAATGTTTGACTTGTGCGGGAATCGAACCCGCGACCTCAGGCGTTGCAGTCGGTTATATTTCTAACTATCGGTATGTATTTCTAAATAAAAAAGTATATATGTATGTTTATCCATTGTCTAGTACCCATAGTACAAGCTCTGCTTAGTTTGGGCTAGATGGTGTTGTGTGTATGTGATAGAATATTATTATTATTATTATTATTGTCTCGGGACAAAATGGTGTACCAAGTAGACTATCGCGGCAGTTATGGATTAATGATGGCTCTTCATCAAATATTTGGCAAGGGTAGACTCTACCTTGCAAAGACGTCATTATAATTCCACAGAACCAAAAATCTTGTCGAATAAATCTATCCATTCCTTTAGAATTTAATAGGAGTTACTCCAGGACTTCAGCGACACGCTAGTAGACAGACCGTTGGACCGCCAATTCCAATAATAAATATGTTTTCTCCTTTCCTTCTAGAGGCACATTAACAAGCTTAAATTAAATTATATATGCACCGTATATCTGAATCGGTCAACCCAAAAATTTCGTCTCGTCAAACCAATAATTACGTTTACACTGAAACCCCTTTACGCCACACGAAACGTTACTACAATATACAATATTCGTACTATATTCTCTTTGTAGCAAACCGCGTTGAACCCGGACAAAACCGCGGGGGAACCCTAGTTAATTAATACGGCAGTGCCATCGTAGTTTATACACTTGACTCAATGGCGGAAAACAAATTGAAAAACCACGGACGTTTGCACCGGTCACCGGAGATAAGTATAGCAGAAAATTATTAGGTTTATTCCTGATGTCGTTTTTCATAGATGGATAAGTTTATGTATTAATGTTGTTTATATATTTACAGTTTAAGTCAAGCAGTGATTTAATTTGTTGGAATATATGTATCAGCTTTTTATATCACTTTTTGTAGTAGGATCAGGCGTTGAAAAATATTTACAGCCTTGTTGCCAAAGCAGTAATGACTCCTTGAAGTCTTCGGTTCGGTTTCTCTGTCAAGAGAGTTTTAGTGACAAAAAGTAATTGTGTCTGGTATCGGCAATATGCTTGCCCTATATTGTTGTAACTATCCTAATATTATAAAACTGAAGAGTTTGTTTGTTTGGTTGAACGTGCTAATCTCAGGAAACACTGGTTGGAATTGAAAATTATTTAAGTATTGGATAGCCCATTTATCTATAGAGGCTATAAGCTATATATCTTCATGCTACAACCAATAGGAGCAAATTAAAAATGTTGCAAAATCGTTGTAAACTCTCTTTTGTGACGCATATAAAGATGCGCGGGTGATCTTGACTAAAATAAAATTATGGGTGTGATACAACTCTACCTTCCCCATCGGTATAGAGGCGCGAGTATATATTTGTAAACATTAAAAACTTTAATAATTTGTTGATTGAAGGATTCTTTTAAAACTGTGTTTCACATTAAAATTGTACTTTTAATTACAAATACATAAACTTTTAATTACTGAAGTTTCATTTAACCGGTCGTATACCGCCGGCTCGCATACCAGCCGGCAGATTTGTACCCGTCGTAGGCCGGTGGCTCGCATGCGAGCCACCAAATTGGTTTTACGTTAGCTTAAGCTAAAGCGAAGGCGGCGCGCGGCGTTTTGGCGCCAATTTGGTGGCTCGCATGCGAGCCACCGGCCTACGACGGGTACAAATCTGCCGGCTGGTATGCGAGCCGGCGGTATACGACCGGTTAAGTAATTGTTAGGATTAGGCAAGGGGTTGGGTATCTTTAAAAACATTAAGGCCGATCTTTTTCAACTGCCCTTGAGTTTGGCATTTAAAAGAATATTTAACCAGCTATAGGTCACAAATGATAGAGAGTAAGCCTGTTGTCGTCTACCTGGTACAGGCTCAGACTCCATCCTCTTAATGAGAATTTCTTAACAAAAAATTCAATAATGCTATACCCGAGTATCAAATCCGAGACCTCATGCACAGAAGTCGCATTTAATACCACTACGCTACCGCAGTAGTTCTGAGAGATCTTTGTGCGTGTTCTTAAGACATCCAATGCTGGAATTACTTACATCTCATTGGCTTGTGGATTGATGGAGAAAGCTCACGATGGATAGCCGATCAATCTTCTGATATAAATCAAAGAAATCCTAATAGGTATATTAGCCTTGTTTTCTGAATCGTTCAGGCGTAATATATTTTCTGGTTGATATCGTATTTGTGTATTTAGTTTCTCGATATTTGATTGGTATGTTATTTATTTGAGTTAGCGACCAGTAAATCAATTGATATAGCCGCAAGATGTTGGCGGTTGACCAAAATGAGGTTTCTTAAACATAGTGTAAGGGTGGTTTTACTGAGAACAATATGTATGTGCCTGCCTTGTAGCTTTTCTTTCTTTTTCTTTGTTTTTAAAAGACAGCTGCAGCACACAGGGGATTTTACAAACATTCAAGAACATCTAGACTCAGAACAGCCGTCTGTGGATCACACACATTTTTGGCCCGTGTGGGGATCGAACTCGAGATCGAACAATACTCAGCACAGTAGCAATTGTAACGCGATCACTTAAATACAAAACCGCAGCCAAAAGCTATTTTAAAATACCTTAACGCTTACGTCATGATGATGATGTTATTGGAGTAACAAAAAATAACGAGAAAATTATTTTGCTGCATTGCTTTTTTCAAGATTATTATTCATGTGTGTAACTAGTATTTTTGTAAATCCATTCAAGCTCATGCTTGTATAGGTGTGTTCACGTCGCAAATGCAAGGGATGGGACTCGAATCTCCAACCACTCGTATTATATTCTTGTAAATCTCTCCACCTAAGCTAGCATGCTTATGTAAGGGGTGAGTTCACATCCTTGGTAGAATGGTGGGGATTCGAACCTGTTACTTCTCGTCTAGTATTCTTGTAAATCCCTCCAGCTAAGCTAGAATACTTGTGTTGGAAGGTAGTTCATACCGGTAGATTCTAAGCAGAACCACTCATGCGTAAATCCAAAGCTTTATCCAACCTTATCTTTTAAACCTTTTAAATACCTTATCGTGAGTAAGACCTAGCATTATATTAAATATGTGTACAAATCGCGAAAGTCTAAAAACGTTTATCCAATGTTGTAACTTTTTTTACATTAAAAATATTATTTAGTATACCGTGACATGGTAAAATGTATTTTAAAAGCTTTCCATAATACCTGAGAGGATGCATTTGTTGCCATATCGCTTTTAACCACCGCTAAGTAAACATAAACTCTCTTTTATAGCTTTATATTTTAACCACTTAAGCACTTTATTAATATTTAATGAGTATACATTAAAATATGTTTGCTGGCGTAGCGGTTAAATGCACCTGTTGAGCGTAAGGGTTTCGGTTCGATATAAACGAAGTGGGGCATGATATAAATGGGTTGCTTTGTTTAGAAATACATATTTAAGTACAGTTTGCAATTTGGAAAAAAATGACCTGCGTCTTCGTTAACATGAACTTTTTATGTTTAAGTGAGTCAGTCAGTACCGTAGAATGAGGTTACTTTGAATCGCGAGGTGACATTGATAAAAACTTCGCTTTAGTTTTAAACTTAACTTTACGGCTGGCAGCATTGTATATCATTGTCATAGTGTGTTCAATCGCTGTGGATGGATTCGTGGCAATTTGCGAAAAAATACATAATATATGTAAGTACTAGTTTTGTGTAATTTTTGTTTCTGTTTGGGGATACTTTCGATCGCCGTTATAAAAAGGGGGGATTCAAAGTAGCCCTGATTATAGTTTAAAGTTGATCACTGACATTTTATTCTGTTTCTCGAAAAATAATCAAAATATAAATATTTTATTAAAAAAATCGACAGTACAGACAAAACCGATATTTACATATTTTTGTATATTTTTTCGCACGCATATTTTAAGAAAAATATAGTATTAATCCCGAAATTGATCAAAGTCACCCCATTCTACCAGTACGTTTCTTTTTGTATGCATATATCTATGATATTAATGTATAATATAATTATGTATATTGACTGATTGAATGATAACCATAAAGTCGTTCAAAAGAAGTACTCGAAGCTGGCATTTTACTCAAATGGGAGCATTTTTATCGGGGTCCCCAAGGAAGATCGTAGTCAAACAACTATGTGTACAGAATTTGTACTGTTACGGAGAATTTTTTGACGGAAATCTCATTAACACGTAAATTTCTTTGTTACGCTTTAACGCCTTCACTTTTCATCATCATGAAATTTCGCATACACGTTGTCAGGGGTACATAATATTACATAGAGTACCCACCATCCTAACAAAAGATACTGTTCGCGAGAGATATCTAGTTATAAATACATCTTTCTCTGCCTACCCATAATGAAATTACAAGCGTGACGATACAATATGAACATTAAAATGGAAATAAATAGCCAGATTTTAATTGATGTTCGAAAATTATTTCTGGTAGCGCGAGCTGGTCCGTTTAATAATGCATCAACGCGGAGGCTGTTCCGAATCACTAAACACGCATGTACCTACAATGAAAATGCGGAATATCGACCAACTCTCCTGTATTGTCTTTGATATCATAAATGAAATGTCTCATTGGAAATGGTTTTATTGCTAAAAGAAGTTGTTCGCTTTGAGTTTAGCTTACACTCAACTACACGTGACTAGACAAATCTAAGACTAACATAGGTCTTAATTCACCTTTAACAAGAATAGCCAAATCATACATTGGCGACCTCGATGGCGTAGTGGTTAGTATAACCGACTGCCATGCCTGAAGTCGCGGGTTCGATTCCCGCACAAGTCAAACATTTGTGTGCATGAACATAGATGTTTGTCTTGGTCTGGGTGTTTCTATGTATAATATGTATATATTTACAAAAAAAGAAAAGTATATATGTATGTTTATCCATTGTCTAGTACCCATTAGTACAAGCTCTGCTTAGTTTGGGCTAGATGGTGTTGTGTGTATGTGATAGAATATTATTATTATTATTATTATACAATAGTCTTCATCGACTGGCAGATTTGGACTTGGTGACAACTTGTTTAGATTTAAGAAAAACAACACTGAATACCTGGGTTCCAGGCTTCGGTGATTATGATACCATACTAGGCTAAGTTTAATTTTCCAGTTTTAGTATAACTTTTCTATATCTTCTCTTTTTTTAATTTTAATTATATGTTTATGTATTTAGAGTGTTTTACTTAATTTTTGTGGCAAATGTTTTATTTTTGTTAGATGTATGTCTGTATTATAAGTAAGTATAAATTATTATTTAGATATAAGAAATGTGTATCATTTGTTGGCGATCCAAATAAATAAATAAATAAACCTATAGAAGACCGCAAAGAAACCTCGTGTTGTTTCTTTAATAAGGAAGATTTTCATGATTCTTAAGAAAGTGGCTGATAAATCAACCTAAGGACACTATAATCACGCACTGTTATAAGAATATCCTTGGTTTTTATATCATTAGCGGTAGTTGCCCGATTTCTTCAGGGTTGAAGGTAATTATAAACATTGTTCGTCTAAAATAATGTATTTTTAAACAATGAATGTATCTTGCTAATAGATGCAGAAGTTGCGGAGATTATGCTTCATATACTAAATAAATAAATAAATAAATAAATATACATACAAACTTACAAAATGTATACTCTATCTTTCTATCAATATAGATAAGTTTTTGTATACGATACTTTTTACTAACCTTCAGTGGACTCAGCCAGCGTGGAGACGAAAAGCGCCAAAAGCGCTATACACCACGAGACCCCTCTCATCTGTAACAAAATAAATGCACATTAATATCCATCTTTAATCTGTTAAAAAAATTATTCATTTGAAGAAAATCTGATTCAATAAAATGGCTGCATACTGCTAATTACTAATTGTAAATTATTATTAATGATAAATAAACCGACTTTACCATAATAAAATAGAGTATTATCAAAAAACTAGATGCGAGCAAATTGTTGACACACTCAGGCTTACTATTGAGGATCATACAAATTTTCATTCCACGCAGTGATCGCACCCACAATTCTTGGTCCAATGTCAGTGGTAAGAATTAGAGAGAAAACTTCTTGACAGAAGTACCTAGTAACACATTGCTCAGGAATAGGAAATAAAAGCCTATTGAAAATGCACATAATTTTAAGTAAGACCTCCAGTAATATAACTATGAAAATCGCAGTAATATTTGTGTGATGCGCGTACAAAAACAGACAGAATTTCTACAAAAAATTACTTTGGCTTCGAATAGGAAATAAAAGCCTATTGAAAATGCACATAATTTTAAGTAAGACCTCCAGCAATATAACTATGAAAATCGCAGTAATATTTGTGTGATGCGCGTACAAAAACAGACAGAATTTCTACAAAAAATTACTTTGGCTTCGAATAGGAAATAAAAGCCTATTGAAAATGCACATAATTTTAAGTAAGACCTCCAGCAATATAACTATGAAAATCGCAGTAATATTTGTGTGATGCGCGTACAAAAACAGACAGAATTTCTACAAAAAATTGCTATGACTTATATATTTATGTATAGATCACCTGTACCATAATTTCGTATTACGCAGCAAACATTAAAACTATTACGTCATCCACCCAACAACAAAACATCACACAAAATACATAAAAGGTTGATAAATATCAGTTGTAAATAAGATCCCTTTGTTGAAACGTCTTCGCAGAATTTAAATTGTAATATTGTAAAGGTACTGTTACCGTTTCACCCCTCAATTAGCTGTGTTTGCTGAGGTGGATTACCTTTATCTAAAGGTACAGGGATCTTAATGAAATCGAATAAGTGTAGGTGTACTTTTGTGTAGGTAATTGTCCTTTATATACCGTAACGAGGTCGAAAGGACACAGATAGTTACAAGCAATTTTCGATGTTGTGTCTACACTGTCTTTTGTCTGTGTTTTGATGGAGTATTAATGGTTGGGTTGATGAGCAGCGATAGTTCAGTGGGGAGACCAACAGACTGCAATGCAGAGGGTCTCGGTTTCTAACCCACATCGCGCACCTCTGACTTTCGTAAGTTATATGAATTTTCGAAAATATGCGCGTATTGATTGACAATTATCGCCTGCTCCGTGCCTCGGAGAGCACGTTAAGCCGTCGGTCCCGGCTGCCATGAACATCTATGGCAGTCGTTATTGGGAGAGTGTCGACACAAAAGATCCCACTGGGTCGAAGTGTCGCCGGTCTGCACTGACTGGCCCCAAGATAAGATAATGGTTGGGTTGTATAAATAGCGTTGTAGTTTAAGGGGTCTTGATAAATTTGCAACCTACATCTCTCAGCGCTGTAGCATTCTAAAGCACTAAGTGATTGACACAAAAAAATGTATGCGAGTGAAAGTTCTCGGCGTTATTTGTGTCAGTTGTTTGATTTTTGTAAAGCCATTTGGAGCGGCGCGGAGATTCTATTTAGTCCTATTAGTTAATGTTTCTCCATTTCTTGGCTCCGCAGCCTCGCTCCGCTTCAATGGACAGGCAGCCTTAGTATCCTACTCGGGACCTTTGTATGACAGTCTTATGGTCTCCAGTGAGATATCGCTGTGCGTGTAGTTAATTATAACATTATTTCTACGCTAATATATTAATATTTACAAACACGCGGAAACATACAGGTAAAATATGAAGGAAAACTAGCGCAAATACAAATCAATCATAATATCTCATACGTATATTTGTTCAGAATATTTCTCCCAACAATACTTCGGTACCGAATGATCCGATAAATCTTACTTACTTTCGCTTCGCGAAGAATTTTCGAAGCAACGTAATAAGCCAATAATTCCCAACCCTTTTGATAGTATGAAGGAGAAATTTTCTTTAGGCCACAACTCGCTTTCAAGTTTTCAACTTGTAGTCTAGGAGCTTGCGAGTGTAAGAGATTTGGAAAATATTTGAATAATATAATATAAGTTATGAAATAAAAGTGACTAGTCTAGTTATTCCTAGCAGCGAACGCTGGCTTCAGAATAATTCTGCAAGAGTATTTTAGTAGCTTTTATTAGCGTTGACAACATGGTATAACTTTGTGTTGATATTTAATTTTTCGATTTGTCCATTAGTAAAACTTGGTATTAGATCAGAATTTGAACATAATCCCAGTAGACGGTAATAGGTTCACCTCTATTATTAGTAATCTACAGCACTGGCCAAAATATGTGTGTAATACACCTGTACTTGTCTCTGTAGGTATATACCTACAGAGACAAGTTGGTTTATTTTTGAAATCGTTAGTATGAATATTCATACTAACGATTTCAAAAATAAACCAAAGTAGTAGATATTCCAGTCTAGGCATTTTATAATAGTTAACATGTATCTAAACATGTTAGCTATTATAAAATTCCTTGCCCTGTAAATTTTGAGAATTTCAGACATACTTTTATACCAACATTATAATTTTTAATCACAAGCGCTTCGCCTATATATTTCTACGAGCATTTTATTCGAGCACTCGTAGAGCTTGCTACGCGACCGCTACGAGAGCGTAATTGCTACGACGCTACGGTCTACGTCATGATTGCGCGTCGGACCGCGTTCAGTGGCAAGCCGACAGTTTTATATTAATTGACTTCTTTGTTTTATTCCACTGGCAACACTAACTTTTTAATGTGGCCGGTTAAATTTTGATGACACGGTTCAATCTGTGGTTTTATTGGTGCAATTAAAAAGTTTGTGGCGTCGATAGGTAGTTATAATTGTAGCTAATTAGTATCAATGTGAAGTATGGCGGTTCATTAGTAGTTTGTGAATTCCTGCGGGTTAAATCGGTGGTTGCGTAGGTATTGTCAGTTCGCATGTAACTGTCATGCGTATGATTCTTGGATCGTGTATAATATAATCAAAATGTAGATATGATATAAATTACGTTTAACAGTTTTTACTAAGTTACTACATTTAATTTTCTTTGTTTATACATATCTATACTATAACTATGTCTAACGCTATAAAATATAAAGAGGTGAAGATAATAATTATATGTCCTTGTATAATTTCACCTATGTCATTAAACATAAACATTGCCTTTCACACTTTCTAATTAGACTTTTAAAAGAATCAAAGACCGCTGCCGAAAAATGATTAAGAATTATTTTTAAAACGATAATCCATCCAGAAACTAGTCACAATAAAGGTTGCATTACGTGATCATAAGCAAAATCCGTTCCATATCACAAAGGTATTCGTACACAGGTAGAATGATATTACAACGGGGAACATTACTGCCTTTATATGGACGCCCGCAACCCGTTTTATGTGCGGTGACCCGTAATGCTCGATCTGGTAAGGGTGTGTACACACCAGCGGGGTTATACAACATGTCGCAGTAAAGTGTGGTCAAGTTTAAGGGTTTAGTAGTATATACGTACATTGTCTCAAGTCTATATTTCCGAAGGTGTATTCAAGGCAACGATAGCTCAGTGGGGAGACCAACAGACTGCAATGCAGAGGGTCTCGGGTTCGAACCCACGTCGCGCACCTAAGACTTTAGGAAGTTATATGACTTTTCGAAATTATGTGCGTATTGATTGACAATTATCGCCTGCTCCGTGTCTCGGAGAGCACGTTAAGCCGTTGGTCCCGGTTGCCATGAACATCTATGGCGGTCGTTATTGGGAAAGTCAGTACCCTCTAATATCTTGACACTGGTCTAGCCTTAGGGTATCGTTAGCCTTCGGGTTGCGGAGGTCAGGTGGTAGCCGCTCCGTGTAAAAACTGATATCCGGTCAAATCCGGTAAGACCAGAAAAGCCGACCCCAAGTGACTTGGGAATAATAAAGGCTAAGAGAGAAGATTCAGGTGTTTTGTACTCACTTTTGCTCAATTATGGTTTTTGGTCCCACGTAACAGGGAGCGACTTATTGCCGTCTACTGGACTTAGATCCAGATACATAATTTCTTGATAGAATATCCCAGGGAAATAAATTAGTAAAAGTTACGTTCTTATTTGTTTATCGTTATAAATGCAGGTTTAGTTTTCGTTGAGACACAGTATTATATTACAATAATTACCTTTGATCCTAATAGGAATAATTACTATGTCACGGGGACTTTACAAATATTTAAATAACGTTCACAAAGAACATCTAGTATCTACAAATTTTTTGTACCGTGTTGTTTCAAACCCATAACGCTCAACGCAGTGGCAATAGCGAGACGACCACTTAAAACACTTCGCCAATTCAAGTCAAGTATTACGAATGACCTCAGCTCACAAAATATAGATATGACAAACCCCACCTTCGGGAATACAGTCAGCAATATTATTCTGCACTGCAAAAGAAAAATACCATACAATTTCTACACATACAAAACAAGCAAGGTGGAACATTCCCGCTGTTGTGTTCCTCCCTTAACGTCACCGCACAATACGCCGGTGTATAAGCGGCTTGATTACACAACCCGAACGGCATGTTTATACACGAATAATTAAAGCGAACATATCACAATGCTTGTGACTCTAACAAACGGTTCACGAAATAGAGGTGTTCTATGACTTGGATGTAAATCGATATGTTGCTAACGGTTTGGGGAAACTATTGAGCAGTAGAACTTTAGTTGTATTTCTTCTTAAACCTTAAGCCACTCGACTAAGAAAATGTCTGAGCAGCGATAGCTCAGTGGTCTCCCCACTGAGCTATCGCTGCTCAGACATTTTCTCCAACAGACTGCAATGCAGAGGGTCTCGGGTTCGAACCCAAGTCGCGCACCACTGACTTTCGGAAGTTATATGACTTTTCGAAATTACATATGTGCGTATTGATTGAAAAATTATCGCCTGCTCCGAGCCTCGGAGAGCACGTTAAGCCGTCGGTCCCAGCTGCCATGAACATCTATGTAATGGCAGTCGTTATTGGGAGAGTGTCGACACAAAAGATCCCACTGAGTCGAAGTGTCGCCGGTCTGCACTGACTGGCCCCCACATAAGATAAGATAAGAAAATGTCTTGATTCTACAGAATATCGCAGCAAAAACATATTGCTTGTCTTCCATTTTTAAAATGACTACGCCCTACAAGAATTATTCTTAGATGCCGGCATCGCAGGGTACATAGCGAACATTCAAATAAAGGATATGTAGAATATCTAGACTAGTAACAACCATCTATAGACCATCAAATTTTTGTTTTTTTTTGTTGTGGGTTTTGACTCACAGCTCTCGGCGTAGCAGTATCGAGATGAACACATACATCATTTTAAAATAAAAATCGATTGAAATTTTTCGGTTTCATCATATTTACTTTGAACTATTTAAATTTCGACTGCCTAATTATTAAACCTTTAAATACTTTCCAATTATTTTCTTTCTTTTCGTGTGGTTAGTGGCCAACCTGTTGTCAAGAGTTGTTCAAGCTGCCCGTAGGCCTCTGACATGGCTTAACGACTACTGTTAATTTGACAGCAACCGGGACCGACCTTTTACGTGCCCTCCGGAACACGGAGACGCTCAGATGAAATACCACTAAGCGGTCACCCATCTATAGACTGACCGCACCCAACGTTGCTTAACCTCGCTAATCGTTTACCGATCAGTGAGTGCAACTGGCTATGAGCGCCTCAATTCACTTTCTAATGCCATTAATACATATTATAAAGATGAAAGATTTTCTCTTTTATTTGTTTATTTATTTATAATAGGTACACAAACAGATTACAGTCTTAACATAGTAGGTAGTAATAAAGAACATAATATATAAACCGGACAGTAATCCTAAAGTAATCCCTTTGTAATGATTTAACTCAAAAACTAAATGACGAATTTAAAAAATTGTTTCACTATTGAAATTAAACTGCTATATACGGATTTTATCGCATTGTTTATTTGACACTTTATTACAAAATTTTGAAAATTGTTACACTATTACTACTATTAAACTTTACTAATTTTTAAGCTAATTAAATTATTATTAAACTATTTAGATTTAATTTATTTTTACACTTTCCCCGACGTTTCGGTTGCTTTTCAGCAGCCATGGTCACGGGGAGACTTCTCCCCGTGACCATGGCTGATGATTGTAATTTCAATGAATAATATTCGCGTATATAGAAGACAATATAATTGTTTCACTATTTGAAATGCTATATTATCAGCGAGTAACATAGGCTGTATTTAATTTAATACAAGAGTACACTGTTATATTATAACCTAATCTTATTTTACGCGAGCGAAGCCGCAGGCAAAAGCTAGTATCTAATATTGTAATATGTATGCAAAGCGCAAGTCTTAAAGAAGTCTGCCCACTACACCGTCTCATACCATGATCGTGCTAGGAACGTGTCAGACACGAAAAGCAACACGATACGCCCTGCTATAGGAACTGCTGGTCGGTGACGGAACGGTCTAGTGGGCATAGTCTTATACATTTCCTTACAAAGAATATTTTTTTGCCTGACACGTTCCTAGCACGGTCATGGTATGAGATGGGTAGTGGGCAGACTCCTTTAAATGTTAAAAATATATCTTATTTACAACCAGGCCACATGCGCATTAATTCAGCAGAAAGAATATCAAATGGGCGTCCTTCTACGAATCATAATAATTTACAAATTATAGATTTTTTCGTTACCCACCTACGTTAGTTATTCAGAGGTTAAAAGAGACTCGATTCATGTAAGGCGTTCCGTAGACGATGGACAGCAGCGGAACGGGCATTCTGAGCGGTGTTATCACTACATGTTTTAAATCAAGGTCCACCGCGGCCTCGGTCTGTCTGTTCGCGATAAACTTAAATCTACTAAACGGATTTATATGCGGTTTTCACCAATGGACAGAGTGATTCATGAGGAAGGTTAAAAATAATAATTTGTTAAGGTTTTGTGCGAGGTGGGTCGCTAGTACAATTCTTTGGAACTACGCACATGAAGAAAAAAGACAAAGTCAAAAATTTTAATCTTTCGCTTTACTTGATATATATATGATTCGTAACGGGTATTAGAGCGATCATGTATATTATTTACCGGGCGTGGTCACAAACTGACTGCTTGCACTAGTCAACCTGTGACCGCAGCCAGTGTGACCTGGTCAAAACATAACATAAACAAGTGTGTTGCCGTAAATCTTAGAGTTCAAAAAAATGGTTCAAGTAATATGCAAAGGTCACGTGACACCACGTGACCTTGAGGTCAGAGGTCAAAAGTCATAGTCATTTCGGGGGTATATCGACTATGCTGAGTTGAACGGCGTTGATCACGAGTCTCTAGTTCTTACGGTTCTTGAGTTGAAAGTTGTATAACATTGTATAAATTGTATGTGTGTGTTGTACAACAGACAGACAGACGAACGAACGGACGGACGGACGGACAAAGCTGTTGTATAAGATTTTTTTCGAACTCTAAAACGTAGCCAAGCAAAAGGAAAACAATATGCATGATCATGTTATTACCCGTCAATAATTATATAGGTATCTTCTTCTCTCTTAGCATTTATTATTCCCAAGTCACTTGGGGTCGGCTTCAACCCGAAGGCTAACGATACCCTTAGGCTAGACCAGTGTCAAGATATTAGAGGGTACTGACTTTCCCCATAACGACTGCCATAGATGTTCATGGCAGCCGGGACCGACGGCTTAACGTGCTCTCCGAGGCACGGAGCAGGCGATAATTGTCAATCAATACGCACATAATTTCGAAAAGTCATATAAGTTCCGAAAATCATAGGTGCGCGACGTGGGTTCGAACCCGAGACCCTCTGCCTTGCAGTCTGTTGGTCTCCCCACTGAGCTATCGCTGCTAATAACTATATAGGTATATAATACATAAATGCCGTTGGGCTCGTTTCGTCAACCAAACTCAGTCGAACAAACAAATCGCGGCCGCCTGCCGTGGCGACTGTACCTGCAGCCAGTCGCGGACAGAATCGGACTTTACTGGCCGGTAGAAAACAAGAATCTCGTCTGCGTAACGCTATAATCGCATAAGTTTTGTTCAAGAACGACCTTGTTACCTCAAGTTATGTAAACTAGTAACTGTGTTGTGGTTATTGAGCCAGCGGCTTCACAGTCTCGTTTGTTTGAGCTAGATATTTGTTCATAAATAATAAATACTTGGGAACTGAATTGTCTATCCTTAAGATGACTGGGCGAATACAATGTTGATCCTACTAATTAAATATGGCAGTTCGTGAATGTTTCGTAGTTTAAATGTTTGGATATTTGTTGTTCAATCACGTGTGAACTGTAAGACATATATTGATGAAGCTCTGGCGAACTTACAAAAGCAAGTATTGTCCATATTTTAAATTTCTGTGTGCGGGTAAATATTATTGTTGTTGTGGTTGGTGAAATTAAATAACGATTGATGATAAATATTAACTAATATTGACTGGTACCAGTTATAATATAAATGCATATTGGACTACGACCTAACTGAGTGGTCGCGGAGAGACAACTGCCGCACGGTGCTACTCTATACCTGCGCCTGACTACATATACAGGTTGTCCTAGAAGTCGACGTGAAGCCGGAATCAGGTAACGTATAATGCTTCTTTAAGCTCTTGTTTTTTTCCATTATTCTAGATTACATAATATAAAAAAATCAAAAAGTAAATATCTGTAGTAGCACGAGCGAAAGGTACGTTACAGCGTGCAGAGTTTTTTGATTTTTTCTAGTATGCCTGTATTTTATATATACGTATCTTAGATTTTATTTTCTGATAGCTATTTTAACTTAGCCTGATTTCGTCTTGACGTCAACTTTTGGGACATCCTGTGTAAAACTAGGGCGTCAGCAGTGTCGCTATATCTGCCCACCTACAAGAGTATCCAATGTGTAAATCCAGGACATGTCCTGGATGAACACATCTAGGTGTACATTTATTAGTGCGTTAAGTTTTATCTAAATTTGTTCAACGGTTTACGCGTGATTTGATAACAGATATCTAACCATCTTCAAAAAGTTTCACATTCATAATGTAATTGCGATTCAGGCTTACTACAACATAACCTGGACTTGCAATCAGCGGATACTTCGTATATCTACATTTTTAAACATATATTCTAAGAAGCTTAGCACCACTAAATTGAAATCATTCTAGCGAGTCTGGAAACTTGTACCAAATATTACTAATTGAAAAACAATCTTCGCTGGTATCGCAACTCCTTTTATACTGGGTAAAAGCGCGAGTGTGATATGTATGTATCTATGGTTACGAATTCTAATCAGAAGATCGTATGTTTATTTACTGCCCTGGTATAAAAAAGCATTACACCTACTTTTTTAATTAACGCATGATACAGAAATATGGCGCCGAGATAAATGTGTAATTTTCATTAAATTTTAATTACTTCTTCCTTATTTTCTGTCGACATTAATCAAGTTTTTGTGGTTTTTACTTTCAAAGAGAACTGTGCCGTATAGGTCGGCAGATTTAATATGAAATTCAGGTTATAAGCCTACATATCTGAATCTCGTTAATTGATTAAAATCAATGTAAATTTTGCAACAATTTTACCGACGGAATTAATATCGGTGATTAAATTCTTGATTATTCACCAAACAATTCCAGTATTCGAATGTTTACGCTTTAATAATTGAGAATTTGAGTATTTTTCATTGATTCTGTGGATAACGCAGTTGTTTAAATGGCTGCCTTATCACTGCCAATGAGTTGAAGGTTCGATTCTTGCACGGGACAACAAACTATGTAGTATGAGTTTGGAAGATTTTGTAAGCGTTGTTTTATTGCTTTTAATTTACGTCATAATATGGGAAATATTCATAAAGCGAGAGACGTCTTTAAAAATAAATTTATTTAATAGCAAGATAAGTCCATAAAATATACCGCTGCATTACGCCTACATAAACGCTGCTAACCAAAAATCAAGCGTTTACCTGGCTAGGCAGAAATCGCCAGCATATACCTGTCTTAGCAGAAAGCGTACACATATTTAACTAGCTATATTTAAGCCTCACGTACTAAAGTCTTTCGATAGTCTACAAACAAGCACAGCCTTAAGGCACTGGAATAAAGAGGCAATAAGAATTGCCATACAGACAAATTGAGTATGTTCGGTAATAGTTCATGGAGAAATGGTTGCAGCACGTTACAGCTCTTACGATTTGTTAACAAATCATAAGAGCTGTAAATCATAAGGTTATCCATTAAAAAGAGTGACCTTGAGTTTCTTGCCCGTTCTTCTCATGAGCCCTACACCCTTGCTTTGCTGAACGTGGCAGTAAATGTAAATTCCCAGAAAAATTAGTGTAAATTTGACATTCATAAGTGTTACCTTGTAACCTAATCTGAATAAATTTATTTTGATTTGATTTGATTTGAATAATACTATTTCCAAATCCAGAAACGAACTCGCAACTCTTAGTCTTTTTGCAATAATAATAATAATAAATAATAAATTTATTCATAAAAACATAAATGTACAAAGAGTATAACTTGAACAAATTTCTTGTTTTAATTATTATAAACATAATTGTACACGCTATGTGATCAATGACTTCTATGAATGAGAATTATTCTGTGATACAGGGGCCAATGGACTAGCAACGCATGTAAAATGCTGATCATTCCTGTATTAAATCTCCCATATCTTGATTACGAATAGTTAGAAATACAGCCTTAAGTAAACGTTACTACCGGGTGAAACACCCTGCAAGACGGGTAAGAGTTTCGCTAACGTCAACCGCAGCTGCAAAGGTTTCGCCGCGGGCAATACGAACAACTTTCAACCATGTTTAATTTAAGTAATGAGAGCTTACAATGTGTCTAATGGATGCACAAAATGGCTGCCTATTTATTTTCAACCCTCTGATGATAAAAGCCTTTGCGTTTTCCATAGCTGGTTCTGCTGTATAGGTTTGATTTCTATTTAGTTTAGTAAAGTTAGTTCAGTAAAATGTTGTTCAGTTTTTCATTATGAGCTTCTGCTTCGACAACTGACTCGCTGATATATATATACTAATATTATAAAAAGAGAAGATAAGAATAGAAGTAATGATTTTTATGTTTGAATTTTTTTTAATTAGTATACCTTAAAACTACAGAACCCATTAAAAATTATAGAGCGATTTAGACCAAAGCAGTTATTATAACCGTAATTGAAACCGGGATAGATAGTATAATTATAAAGGCTGTCCGGTTCTTTCCTTTTCTTGTCGTGTGGTTAGTGGCCAACCTGTTGTCAAGAGTTGTTCAAGCCGCCCGTAGGCCTCTGACATGGCTTAACGACTGCTGTCAATTTGACAACAACCAGGACCGACGAATAAAAAAAATCTATCCTAATTAGGTATCTGAGATATGATATTCTTTTAATTACCATATTTAACTTTCTTGTACACTACGACCATAAATGAATCAATTTCATCGGTTTTTCATTGTTTTTTTATTAAACACTAATTATGCTAATAGATAGACATTCAAAAGTATGACGAGCTATTGCACTTTTTTTTTTCTGAACAGCCATCTGTTTTACTGTAAGACATTTTAAGGTTATCCATTAATTACCGGACATCCTGTATAAGTGGGCTTGGTGGCAACGACTACTTTTTAGGGTGTCATTTATTTATTTATTTACATCAAATAGAACGACTTGTGCCAATTACACTATGTTATCATACCCGAACGGTGCCAACGGGGCCCTATTTCTAAGCTTCCGCTGTCCATCCGTCTGTCTGTCACCGGGATCTATCTCATGAACCTTAATAGGTAGAGTTAGAATTATTAAAGATTGTGTATTATTTCTATTGCTACTATCTCTTCTCTCTTAGCTTTTATTATTCCCAAGTCACTTGGGGTCGGCTTTTCTGGTCTAACCGGATTTGACTGGATATCAGTTTTTACACGGAGCGGCTGCCACCTGACCTCCGTAACCCGAAGGCTAACGATACCCTAAGGCTAGACCAGTGTCAGGATATTAGAGGGTACTGACTTTGCCAATAACGACTGCCATAGATGTTCATGGCAGCCGGGACCGACGGCTTAACGTGCTCTCCGAGGCACGGAGCAGGCGATAATTGTCAATTAATGCGCACATAATTTCGAAAAGTCATATAACTTCCGAAAGTCAGAGGTGGGCGACGTGGCGTCGAACCCGAGACCCTCTGCATTGCAGTCTGTTGGTCTCCCCACTGAGCTATCGCTGCTACTATTACTATTTCTATACACTATATACTATTTCTATTGCTACTATAACAGCAAATAATAAAGATGGCGAATTTCATATTGTTACAGCGCCTCTCTTGTTTCTTCTTCAAATGTATGTAAAATGTACATAGTGTTATATCTTCTGCGACGCTACGGAACTCCGGTGTTTTAAACAGTTAAAGCATTCGTGTGTTCAACCCCCTTACCTAAGTACAAAATTATTCGTCTCCGATCCCATTTATACGTCCTTTAGCATAAAACATTGATAACAGTATTATTCATTCGAGATTACACAAAGCGAGAGATATATATTTATTTGCACAAACCTTTTTATTCAACACACTTCTCCATCCTGTGCATTATTCGTCAGCTAAACCGCAAATGTTTGTGTTACATACATAATAAATCCTTACGTACGAAATGACGAAAATAATATCAAAAATAAATATATAACAGACGAATTGGTACAATACAATATCTGATATTAAACGTAAATACAATCAGTATCGGTAAACATTTCAAGATGGCTACGTTTTCAATTATATTTCGGCTGTTGTTACCTGTATTTTGTTGTAATTTATTTAGATGTTAGCTGTTATCGTGACGTGTTCAGTGGTTTAGTCGTCCAAATGTAACAAATGGACTAACTTTTGCATTAATATTAAACAAACTTTTGCCCGCGGCTACGCTCGCTTGAGAATAATTTTTTTGCCTAGATAAAATGCCCCGAGTAGGTAGTGTCCCTATTCCTTAGATGAAAGGTACAGTATATCCTTTTTGTACCCCTGAAAACGTTAATTTATTTATTTACATTTTTGGGCCACAAAACAGTTACGCATTAAATGTAATGCAACAATTTTATATTTATGCGAAATTTCATGATGATCGTTCCAACTCACTTAAGTTCCACCAGCTGCCACCTTTATCTTGCTCAATAAGGCTTCGGATTCGACTCCCGGGTAAAGTATTGTTGGCTTTTTCTGTCATGTAATTTTCAATAGTTGCACGGAGTCTGGAGTTGTGTCTAGAAAACGGCATTAGGCTCTCTTACTTACGTGGTGTTTAAAAGCATATTTGGCGAAATGTTTGTGTAATATAGCTCTACCTACCCTTTTAGGTATATATGTGTGAGACTGTTAGTATGTAATGTAAAAAATTACACAAGTTTAATGGATTAAATATTGGAATAATTCAAGAAATCGTATGTTCGAATCTCACTCATTACAATACCGACGTGAACCCACTCCTTTATTTTTCTTTTTTACGTGGTGAAATGCTCCTGATGTATACCCTCTCACCACAAAAGGAGACGAGAGGGTTATGTTGAGCTCTCCTGAGATTTCGGGCCTATCGACTAAAACCACTACAGTATGCCAGCTCGCTGCTTTGTATAGTGGGTGGGTCGCTGAAACTGAAAATACATCAACCCACCCAGCAGTGCTTAATGCAAAGATGTAGTGTCTTCGGGCGACGACTCCTGGACGACGCCCTGGCATAACAGAGGGCGTCGCTCCAACTCAACGGCTGGCGCGTGGGAGATCCCCGTTCTCCCTCACTACGGCGGCATAAGGCTCAAATATGCGCGCCTTTGCAGGATACTTTCCTCACGGATCCACTCCGCCGCCTCCTTCTGTGAGATGACGTCCTCGCAGAAGGATGCGACTGCTACCTACGCGAACCAACTTCTAAGATACTAAGATAATAAAAGAAAATAAATGTTAGTCAACATTTTGCTTTAGACTTTAAAGAAAATACCCTTATTCGCTCTTCAAATGTTTATAGCTTTTCATTTTTCTATTATTCCTAATACATATTCATCAAACAATATCAATGTAAATACCAGCCGTAATATTATGCATGAAATAAAAACAATACGTAATCCAACTTAGGAAATAACCTGCAAATCATTACGTTATCTCAACCACACGTCCTATTGTATCTTGACCTTCACATCTCATTGGGTTCAATACAGCTTAAAGCTCAACATTGATTGGTTCCGAAACAAATAAAAATGTTCTGTATTACGTATTCTGATCGCATTTCAAGTGAGTTAACGAACTAGAGATATATCCGTAGATACTTAGCAATACGCTGTATTGGTTCAGTGCGATAAATTTATTGTTTTTCTCGCTCTTTCCCTTTGATTTTAAGCTGATCTCTCGCTCTGTTAAGGGGAATTCAGTGGTCTTGTTTTAATTATGTAGTTTAGAGAAAGAAGGTTTACTTTTGATCGTGCCCGGTAAGTGTCGTTTGATAGCTTTGGAGTTGCTGTGAAGTTTTACTTGGTAGCTGTGTCACAAAATACAAAGTTGCAGAAGACCGTGATTTTTTAATACTTACGTAATATTTCAGCTATATAGGTGTTTTATTATAAGTAAACACATTTCTGCCCTTCGGAGATATCTCCGTAAAATATACATCCCGTACAGTATACCCGAGAAATAAAAAAGTAATGCCTCGGTGGCACTGCGGTAGTGTATGCGACTGCTATGCATAAAGACTCGCGTTTGATTACCGGATTAGAAAAAAATTATCGGGTTAATCGGTCAAGCAAGTGGGGCAAAGCATTATTAAGTTATTCTTTCAAGCAATTTTCAGTAGCGGCATCGAATCAAGGATTGTGCTCGGTAGATGATAGTCAGTCAAACACAAAAACAATTTATTTTAAAAGTCAGCTTTACGCTAGTAATCAATCCTGTATCGCGGGTGACTTTATAAACATTCGAACAACGGACACAAAAACACTCAGAAACGGAACAACTATTTATGGATCACACAAATTGTCCCGTGTGGGAATCGAAGCCACAACACTCAACTCAGAGACAATAGCAAGGCGATCACCTTAATCACTATACGCCATCCGTGTACTCTATACAATATCCGCTTAAATCTCATAAAAGCATTTTATAAATATAAAACAATCTGTAAAAGAGATTTTCATCATATCCGATATTACTTTTAAACCATTCAGTCCAAAAATAACAGCCTCTGGACCGGATTTCCCTTTTTAAAAGGTTTTAAATGTCGCTGTCCCATACCGGATTATTTCTCAATAAAGCATACATACACAGATTCATGCCTGTTTCCCAGAGAGGTAGGCAGAGACTACGTATTTCCATTTGCTACGATCCTGACACACTTCTCTGGCTCCATTCACTTTCATAGCATTCTTCATACACGCTATCCAATTTAAGGTGCTCTTAACCTGGCCTTTGTCCAGAACGTCTCCGATCTGATCGCGACACGTTTGCCTAGGTCTTCTCCTTGCGACTGTTCCAGTGACACTAGCCTTATAAACTGTCTTAGTCAGTCTTTTCTCGTCCATTCTTTCTACATGCCCAAACCAGCTTAACATACCCTTTTCTATTCTTGTCACTATATCCACTTTCATGCCGCGCATTTCTCTCTAATCACACTATTCCTTAGTCTAGCTTTCAGTAAAGCAATATCACACATTTCCTTGAATGAGCTCTAATGGTATGTACATAAAAAAATAAAAACAGTGTAGCAATAATTAATTAATCCTCTTCCTAACTTAATAAGATAAATGCGAAAGTGAGTTTGCTTATTTGTTACGTTTTTACGCGTTAACTACTCGACCGATCGTTATGAAATTTCACATCCACGTTGTTAGGGGTACAGAATTGGACATAGGGAATATTTAATCCAGAAAAAGGACTGTTACAAACCCAAATTAACCTATATTTACGCAAGCGAAGCAACGGGCAAAATTTAGTAAAATATAAATAAAATTAAAATACTTATTTTTGTGTGTGTGACCTAAATTTTAGTTAATCCTGGCATTCAACCACCGATACTTACAATACAACCACCAATAATTAGTTTAAAAAAAGACAATAACGGGGGTCAACTAATAAGAGGGGTCGTAAAAGTAAAACCATAAGCACTGAAAATGTGCGTAACATTGTCACGCAGGGTGACATCCACTACTCCACATTGCGCTGCGTTGAGGTAGCGCAGGCTACTGGCAGGAGCAGATAGATGGCTTGACTTTAAGAATTTGTAGCGAGGTGAAGTGGCGTGACATATTTTGCTTAGAATTTTAAGAAAACCCGCTTGGCACGTGTATTTCACTGTGACATCCAGGCGTGACATTACAAATTTTCACGGTAGGATATATTGTTTGTTATATTTCGAGAGATCTGTTTCTTTTATTTTACGGTCATTAACCACGCCCGTTTGTCACGGCAAGAGGTTAGAGACCGCACTTGTCACAAATAGTCAAAATCATAGCAAAATGTTTTTATTCATTAAGTTCACAAAGTAACAGTTATGAACGTCAAAGTTGCTAATTAAACTATACTATTAATTTACTTTTACTGGTTGCCACGTCTGGTAAAGCAAGTGGGAGATAACTACACTTATAATATAATATAAGCCGTGTACTAAACTGTCCCACTGTTGGGCACGGGCCTCTTCTCAGTGTGAGAAGGGTTAGGCCATAGTCCACCACGCTGACCCAGTGCAGGTTGGCAGACTTCACATATCTTTGAGAACATTATTGAGAACTCTTAGACATGCAGGTTTCCTCACGATGTTTTCTTTTACCGTTAAAGCAAGTGATAGTTAACTATTTGATACGCACATAACTTCGAAAAGTTAGAGATTTGCGCCTTGGGATTGAACTCGAGACTTCTGCGTAGCAGTTCAACAGTTTCCCACTAGGTTTCCACACTTACATATAAACAGAAAAGTTTAACATCAGCCCACTGCTAAATATAATCAAAATCTTGAACAAATAGCACAACATCCACCATTTTGGATTAATCCGATAAACCGATCACAATACCAAAATGAGCACAATTTATATTACAAATTGGTAATTTAATTTGTAATAAGATTATCAGATTACAGTCTGATATAAAATTATTATTTATCGAGGTCGCCGTTTAAAATAACTGATTTATTGTAATATCACTGAAGCAAATTAGACGATACATCAAACGGCTTAAATAATAGCACGTTCAGCTAATAAATGTATTTCAATTATTAATTATGTACTGCCTTTGTGACGCAGTGGCAATTAATGCAAAATATTACAGGAGAAAAGACAATCCATTACTGGACTTGAGCCTGCAACTTTGTTAAACCGTCTGTATGTCCGATAAAGTGTCGTATCTCTGCCAACTGAACTTTTTATGTGCCTACCTGGGATTCTTTCCTATTATCTCTGTTGTATCTAAAGCCGTGCTATGTGACTTCTATAGTATGGTTATAAAGCTATGCGATCAACAAGTACATAATTATAACGAATGTACATATATTTCTGTTGCAAAGATGAACTTTACTTGATTCATTCTATTTACATTAGTAGGAGAAATGCTTATAAAATAAATTTTAATATACTAGGCAATTAATGCGCCTGCTTTGCATGAAACTACGAGTTTGATTAACGGAAAATTCAGCACGGACTCTCTAACTGTGAAAGATGCAAAAGGCTCGCCTCCTTTTGGATTGGCTAAAAATCATAATTGGTTTAATGTAGTAATAATACACCGCTATCTACCCGTTCAGTATTTAGACCAAAGATAGAGAGTCATGTCTATTACCGCTCAGGAAATACCATGAAGAGAATAAGACAATCGTCAGGGTCTACGACGCTCGCCTATACCTCGAGTAGGTATACTTACTTTAAGGGGAATAAAATCCGACTCCTCGCCGAATACTACATTTATATAACAAAAAAAGGCGACACGTATTCAGAAGGTGCAAGAAGGTTATCATTAGACTAGGCGTGGGTTTTAAATTCTGATTGGATGAAAGTTAATAAATAGAATTTGTTTAGTTGGTTTTGGGTTCTACATAGTAGGGAGTCTCATCATCATCAGGCTATAATAGTCCACTGCTGGAAATAGCCTTCCCCTAAAGGAAGGAGTATTACATAGTAGGGAGTCTATTGTCGTCTAAACGGCACAGTCCTAGACTCCATGCTGAGAATTTCTTTGCAGAAAATTCTAATACCACTTTACCGAACGCGGGAATTGTAAACTGAGACCTTATTGAAATTAAACTACTATATACGGATTATATCGCGTTATTTATTTGATACTTTATTGGATAATTCTGAAAATTTGTTACACTACTATTACTATTAAACTTTACTAATTTTGAAGCTAATTATATTATTATTAAAACTATTTAGATTTAATTTAATTTTACACTTGCCCCGACGTTTCGGTTGCTTTTCAGCAGCCATGGTCACGAGCAGACTAAGATGGTAGTTGTCTCAATGTTCCAGTGTAGTTATTTCGAATAAGTAGTTTAATTCCGAGACCTCATGTTCACCAGTCGCACTCAGCACAGCTAAGTTACCAAGGCAGTTGTAGTATAATATCAGCTCTGTATTAAATTTTGTGTATGCATTATATTTGTTCTTGCCAATATTTCAGACAGAAGATGGCGATGAATAATAACCAGAATACAGTTCTAAACGGCAATACATCAGACACAGTCCTCAGTTAAGAAAATTAATGGCTTCCAAACTTTGCTATAACTAAATAAATATCTGCTATCGTCCTCTCATTCTGTACTATGCAAGTAGAGCCCTGAGGGAGCATGTGAAATATTTCTATCACAGTATAAATAATTCACGAATAAGGACGAGCAATGAAATATTGTGGCTAATGTTTAGGGTGAATAAAATATTCGTTCCACAGATTTTTTCCTATACGGAATGTAGGAGAGAGGTATGGGACATATTATCATTTGTAATACAAAATACTTATAATATGGACTCAGTCCTGTACGTTTCAGAAGGGGTAGGCACACACATACACACACAAACAAAAGTGTATTATCTCCACATTTCACCAGATTTGTTTTGTCGGTCTTAAAATGTCTCCGCTATACTTAAGATAGCTGAAGTCTACTGGGCAAATTTGCAGACATAGATGTACACGGCAGGGAAAATGGCTGCTACCGATATTTTCCTAGTTGAAAAAGACAAATGGGACCTCACGATCGCAAGCAAAGATAAGCAAAAATATAGATAAGATATGTTTTGAGTTTGATACTACCGCACGCACGAAAGGTTAGAGGTGAAAAGACGGAGAGGTGTCTTCGTCGCTGTCAGTGCATTGTGGATATTAAGTCCCCTCACGGTAAAAAAAACGTGTGATACACAAATAAACGCTCCGAATCTGGGCGTTCTTATGTTCTCTGTTTCAATGTATATTGTGTTTATTGTTGTGTATGTAGTCTATCTAAAAAGAAAAATATTGTCCCAAATAAAATCTTGTCTCATAGGCTCATGAATCTTCTATAATATATCTAAAGGCCTATATAGACGTATATATATCCGATACATGCTATATTTCTTAAGGAGAAAATTTATATTTTATTTCTTTGTCCCCATCGTCACATTGTGATGAATTTATCGCAAGCTCCGTTTGCGTGTTCGGTTTAGATAATATATATTTGTTTACACGTGAAATGGTTTGTAATAATATTAATTTTGTTTCTTCTATTTGTCTGTTATGACTTTGATGACGCAACGGTGATAATAATAATAATATAATATATAATAAATAATAAATTTTTTATTTCGGGCTGCAAAGGCCCATAGATAAATACCTTTACCTAAATTTACATATTATAAAATTTGATGTTAGTAAATACACTTTAATACTATGTTAGTAAAACTTCACTTCGCACACTTGTCCGCGGAAGCGACGGAATACCACGTCTTGCGGCCAAAAGCTTTCGTCCAACACCTTGTACAGGTAGCAGTCGCGTACGCGCACGACGAACGCTTTCAAGTTGAGGTTTCAGGTTGGAGTCCACAGGTGCCTTGCCACATCCGTTCTTAATGTTTCGCGACCGGCGCTTCCTTCGTTGCACCGTCACGAAACCATCCTCAGTAGCCCGGTTCGTTGCTTTTGTAGGCAAGGGCTTAGCAGGGGCACTCGCAGTGACCGTGAGGTCAGCTGTTCTTACGATTCGCGCAGCACAGCGGGGAGAAGCTGCGGGTGCGGGAGAGGGTCTACTGTGTACGAGGTCAAAGGTCCTATTATTGGAACGGGCAGTTTTATTGGAGCTTTTTGTCGCAGTGGCACGCTGGCGGCCAGATACAATAGGTTTCTGATTTTGTCCGGAATTTTAATAAATTACAGGTTTAGACATTCTTAGTAACAGCACGGAATATGTAACTGTGACTACGGCAATAGATTTGCTCTGCATTAAGTGGGACTTATAATCAGAAATGCAGATGCTTTTCATCTAGCTTAGACACAGATGTTTATTTACTAAATTGTAAATTAGGTTAGTTGGTTACCGTATATTTATGTGAATGCATGTTACAATTTTCTGGTGTAAATAAATTATTATTATTATAATCATAGCATTGAAATGTTGGTGTAATATACCGCAACATTCAACGGAGGATACACCTGAAATTACCTAATATTATAGTTTCTAGAGTTAAGTCAAAATCGATAACAAAATTGCGTATTTCAATCAGAGGATTAATTCTCGCAATAAATTATGTTCAAATAATGTTCCGATCTAATCTAATAAACGTCACATGAACTGAAATGCGATTCATGTTCATATTTGGCGCTTAGGAGAATACCATTTGTGCTGTTTATGATGCTGAGATTAGATCGGAATTCTATTCTCAGGTCGCAGGATTTTAAACAGCTTTTATTACGAGAATTGACCCTCTTAAATCATATTTTTGTTTTATACTTCAAGACATTGAGACAACTTTTGTCTCGCCGTGACAATACTGAAATGCAACCAAAACGTCGGCAAAAATGTAAACTTAAGTCTAAATGGTGTTAGTAGTTTAAATAGTAAAAAGTTTAACAGTAGTAAGGTAATAGTTTCAAAGTTATGTAATATAAGTGTATTAAAATAAATAATCCGTATAAAGTAGTTTAATTGTAAAATCTACTCTAAATATGTTTCAGTATACTTGTAGTGCAGGGATACAGAAAAAGACATATTACATTTCTCTGTAAAAAAATTATTGGGAAGAGAGAAACTCACCACGCACCCTCGGATCGCCCACCCCAACTATTGCAATAGAAAAAGGTTGACAATACCGAACTCCTCTGGATAGGAACAGCCATAACGTGGGACCGAGCGTACTCCAACTTGCAGTATTCCGTTTCGACCACAAAATATGTGTCGAGACGTGTTACGCCTCAGCGCGAGGCATCCTCAGGACCGTTTGGCAACGAATGAATCCTGTCTTTCCAATAATTTTATTATAATGGCGTTCCGCCAAGTAAAGCCTACTTCGATTCAATACATCTCTCTGTATTTCGATCAATTTTGAATTCTATAAGATTCGATATATTTACTTGGTATATATGTAGATTCGACTGATGACGCAGTGAATACCACACCGCTAGACGGCTTCCAAACCTTTGAACAGTTATTAGGACATGTTGTTTAATAATTAAAGTTTTCTGTGATCATGGTTTACACAGATTTAACAAGAATGCCCAGAGAAGGAATCCTTTGTTAAAAATTATTTGATTTAGCTCTAATAAGACTAACATGTTAGAAATATAATACGCGACTTATAAACATTAAAAAACAAGCAATATAATTATCTATAATAGGTATCTTGTAACTGGCTTTTTGGCTCGTTAGGCACGTTAGTATTTCAGGTATTTTAATGATTTCTATCGACTTAGGGTTCTAACTAGGTATCCATTGACGTCACTAGACTTTATTTACAATTACTGGTGGAATAACAAGAATGTTTATTAAAACCGTGTATCTCATTAGATTTTTATATTAAACTAGCTGACCCGCGCAATGCCGTCTGCTTTACATAAGAGAATTTTCCCCGTTTTAGCAACAGCTTGTAGCGTGATGTTATATAGCTTATAGCCTTCCTCGATAAATGGGCTATCCAACACGAAAACTTTTTTCAATTCGGACCTGTAGTTCCTGAGATTAGCGCGTTCAAACAAACAAACAAATAAACAAACAAACAATCAAACTCTTCAGCTTTATAATATTAGTATAGATAAGTAAGGTCCTCCAGGTTGAATTTCGGGCACGGCGGCCCATCTTAACGGAAACTCGCCACTTGTACAGGAGATAAAGTGCACAAGCGCGCAAAGATAAGTGCACTCGCTTTTCCCTAACTCTCATAATGCGATGGGATGACAGACCGTTGAGAGATCAGGAGCAAGAGGCTGTAAGAGCTTTCCGAGGCACAAGGGTGTGCAACACCGCCAACTACTTAACTCCGGGCTGCTACTCTGAAAGTTATTTGTCAAAACAACCCAATAACCATTTGTTGGCCTATCCCAGAATTGTAACCCGAGCCTTCATGCACAGCAGTCACATATACTACCAAGACAGTTTTATTATATATACATATTATGATAAATCATTCAAAGGACCCTGAAAACCAGAATGACCACACGAGTACAAAACAAGTTTCTTTGGCTGTGTGACCTTTTATAAAGTGGAGGTCAAGTCAAAGTCAAAAATTTTTACTTTGTCTACCTAACACTTATGCATGTCAAGGGGGTTAGTAAATTTACTAAAATTTTATTTATGTTAGTTGTAGGTTCAGACATTTGTCTGAACCTACAACTAACATAAATACAATTTTCTTTTTCAACAACCATTTGGTTGAGCCTAGGAGTCAATACCTCCAAGAAACTCACGACTACTCTTTTAATAAGATGCACCACGCAAGTCACAATCAGAAATCCTCAAAAAGTTTTGCTATTACTCCGACTCTTTAAGGAGTTTAGATATCATATTCACCAGTAGAACAGTAGTACCAATAGTAGTAGCAGCGATAGCTCAGTGGGGAGACCAACAGACTGCAATGCAGAGGGTCTCGGGTTCGAACCCATGTCGCGCACCTCTGACTTTCGGAAGTTATATAACTTTTCGAAATTATGTGCGTATTGATTGACAATTATTGCCTGCTCCGTGCCTCGGAAAGCACGTTAAGCCGTTGGTCCTGGCTGCCATGAACATCTATGGCAGTCGTTATTGGGACAGTCAGTACCCTCTAATATCCTGACAATAGTCTAGCCTTAGGGTATCGTTAGCCTTTGGGTTGCGGAGGTCAGGTGGCAGCCGCTCCGTGTAAAAACTGATATCCAGTCAAAATCAGGTTAGACTAGAAAAGCCGACCCCAAGTGACTTGGGAATAATAAAGGCTAAGGGAGAAGAAGATTTACCAGTAGAACATAAGCCAGACATATTTAAATTAGTCAAGCTCGCCCCTGCTACTTCCATTCGTAATTATATTCTATTAAATTCCTCATATATAAAATATTTGCAACTGCACAGCTGACGCAGTCAAATTGTACTCAGTTCTCGCGATAAAGTTTATTACTCTACCCATATTAACTAAAGCTACCTTTCTACCATATATGTATGAGGTAGCGAAGCGTTGAGCGATCTTAAAACAAAGATAGAAAAGTTTAGGCATTCGTGCTCTGTATGAGGAAATAATGAAAAGGCTGATCGACGCTTTCCGTTGATCACTGGTTTTTATTTTGTGACAAGAATAAGCTTTGCCATTCAACATGGCTGCTGTTTAGTGGTATAAATTTTCTGGACGCTCCACTAGTCATGCATTCAATGCTACAAGTCTTCTGGATACTCTACCAGACTTACATTCAATACTGCAAGTCTTCTGGTCTCTCTACCAGTTTTTAATTCAATACTACAAGACTCCTGGATACTCTACCTGTCGAGTGTGATGCCAAGGAATCCTACAATGTAGGGATCGTAGGATTCCTTCGAATATAAGAGAGTTGAAATTTACTTTTACTTTTGAGACCCTTTTGGACATTTATTTCTATTTTATAATAATAATTAAGGTATAAGTTAGGCTTATAACTAATTTCCGATATCGATATTTTTGTGTTTTTCTTTATGTGTACTAAAACAAATTCATTTTCTTTATTTCTTTGAATACTTTTTGGCAATTTTACCAGAGCTATGAAAATCTAGCGATTCTATAGATAAGTTTTACGCTCATCCGTACCTAATAACGTAGCACATCTTTAGTGGAATGGCAGCCTAATGCCCGCGTTTAGTCACTGCCTTTGTCCTCAATTCTTCATGAAAGTGATACGTCCCATCGGATCACATCCCGCTGTTCACTTAGAACTATTCGTAAGGTAAAAGACGAAAACTGGAAGCAAATTAGTTTACAGCAAAGTTGGAGGATAGCTGGGGGCGCCGAATTTGTGAAAGCCCCTGTTTAGAGACAGAGGCTTCAGGATATTCGCTTTATATTCGCCTTTACAAGCCTTGGTAATATTACTCGGGATACTGATAGTATTACTATGTGTACTATCGTTTAGAATATTAGTGACGCTTAACGTTGAGTTAGGTTTTCGACAAAATGATCTTTAGAATTGTCATCTGCCTGTCTGTATATTTGTATGCGCACGACGCAAAAACTACAGCATGAAATAAAATATAAAATATAAATATAAAATTTTACACTTGTTTTGCTAACTCAAATCTAGTGCATGTTTTATCTTTATAGGAAGCGTCGCAATTGAGTTTTAGGAAAGAAAAATATACATAGGTAGGTATCTACTTCTAAATTCCACGCGTAAGAAATCCCAGGCGAAAGCTAGTTAAAATAAAATTACAAGCCTACAATTCTGTTAGTGCCCTATAATGCTCTCATTTCATTTTAAACTGTAATGCTAATGATTAGATTTTAATCGCATAGGTGGTTTATTCGGTCGCATAGCCACAGTATATTATGTACTGATAGAGGCCGATTACCACGCGGAACAAATATATGTGTGATTCATAAACTGGTGTTCCGAGCCAGGGCGTTGACGGTCACTACTTTAAAAAAGAAACACTTATATTATAGTCTTGTTCTTGTATATATTACACTCTCATTTCGCTAGTATTGGTTTTATGTTCTATCAGGGCCTATAGCCTAGTGGGAAACCGTTGGACTGCCCCTCTGCGTGGCAGGTCTCGAGTTCAATCCCAAGGCGTATTAAATAGTTAATAATTATCGCTTGCTTTAACGGTGAAGAAAAACATCGTGAGGAAACCTGCATATCTAAGACTTCTCAATAATGTTCTCCGAGATATGTGAAGTCTACCAACCCGCACTGGGCCAGCGTTGTGGACTATGGCCTAACCCCTTTTCACACTGAGAAGAGGCCCGTACCCAGCAGTGGGACAGTTTAATACTGGGCTGATATTATTTCTATCGGGGTGAGTATATTGCTCTCTACCGAGCACAACTTTAGACTTCATACAACTACTGAGAATATTTTGACAGATACGACCTATCTGCGAAAGGCAGGCAGAAAGGCACCTTCCTCCACCTTCCTGCCTGCCCTATATTAAATCCACATTTTGCTGGCTATCGTTTCAAACCCCCGTCAGGAAGCAAATCTTTTGTCATCAACTGAGAATAGTTCCAGACTCTGTGCTGCCACTAAATATTCCTTCACAGAAATGCCCAGTAACACTACACCCGGCACAAAAATCGATCCTGAAACTTTACGCACAGTCGCTGCTTTCACAACCGCTGTGTCACCGAGGCAGTTTATAAAACAAAATTGTGGATATACCTTTGGTTATAGGGTATAAACCCTTCCGGTTAGTAGCCACCTAGCTTACTCGTCGCATGCGAAACCTGGAACAAGATTACGATCATTTAGTTATTTATATACATTCAGTTTTAATAACAAGACTACATTCTTTACCATTGTACAGAACGTTGAATGGGATAAACATGAAATAAATGTATCATTTATCACAAGACAAGACAACAATCGAGTGGGAAAATTACAGTATAGTAAACTAATATTGTTGTTTTAAACAATGTCGATTGTAGCATCAACTGAATGATAATGCAATTTAGAACTCGGTTTCTGTGAGGGTGATCAATGCCAAAAATTAACGAACGGTCAAACACAAACGGTCAATTGCTGTGATTGGTTGACAACATTATTAACAGCCGATAAAATCACTTGACATGAGTTTCATATGTTGATTAGCATTAAGTCTTGATATATAATATAAAATTGTAAGCTACTAGTTATGGCTTATTACTGCCCATAGTTTTTTTTGTGTGTGTATTAGTGGCCTCAGATGGCCTTGAAAACTTTACGCAGACTGTGGGTCGAAGGCACCCACATCCGTGCTACCCGTGGTTCGTAGCGTAACGTTATATGTTACTTATTACTATGTTACTTCTGGATAAAGAAGCTCTATCCTAATGTCGAATTTTCAAAATCGGTGCATCTATTTTTGGTTTTATTTATAACAAACAAATACACAAAAATATATGTACATCTTATTTCATAATGTTTTTTTTCGGTGCCTTTTATTTAAGCGTTTCTAAATTGGTTTACATGCGCAAGCATCCCGACTGGGATACATGCGCGAGGTAACCGACGTGGTTTGCTAACGTTCCGTACATATGATGCATACGAGCAAGTTGCAAGTGCATCAACTTGCGCTTGTTGTATATGGCATGTACAAAAGTCATTTGGGTTAATATTTTGCGGTACTTGTAGTTTCAGGAAGTCAATTATTATTCAAACACAATTGTGGCTCATTGAAATGACATGAAATGATAATTCATTCACATAATATACAGTTACATATTTCGTGAATAAATTATAATTTGGAGGGAGGGTTGAATAATTTGGAATGACAAACCAAGCGAAGCTACGGGCAGGCTAGAACAATTATTATAAAATAAAAGTAATCTTTGACTGCGCAGATGGCAAAGTGGTAAGTAGTAGCCTCGCCACTGACCTCCGCGATGTTGTGGGTTCGATCGCCAGACTGGACAAAAATTTGTGTAATTCATCATTAATTGTTCCAAGTCAGGGTGATTTTCGTGTCCATTGTTAGGATGTTCGTACAGTCCTCAGCGACACAGAAATTATTTCTTGTGCTATAATTGTGGTTTATTGAAATGGTATTTAAATCGCATAATATAGAGTTACATATTATGTGAATAAATTATCATTTAAAGAGGGAGGCTACACTGATGGTTTCGTACAATGGTACAATGGTTTCGGTCTTTCCCTACAAGTACATAAGTTAATCGAGAAACTACTTTATCTTTGGGTATGTATCTTATGTGGGGCCAGTCAGTGCAGACCGGCGACACTTCGACCCAGTGGGATCTTTTGTGTCGACACTCTCTTAATAACGACTGCCATAGATGTTCATGGCAACCGGGACCGACGGCTTAATGTGCTCTTCGAGGCTCGGAGCAGTCGATAATTGTCAATCAATACGCACATAATTTCGAAAAGTCATATAACTTTCGAAAGTTAGAGGTGCGCGACGTGGGTTCGAACCCGAGACCCTCTGCATTGCAGTCTGTTGGTCTCCCCACTGAGCTATCGCTGCTTTTATCTTTGGGTAACATATGTTTTAATGACATACCAGCAGCGAAGTTCAGCAGAAACAAAAATGTTTATAAGATAAAAATAATGTAACAGAGGAATTTCGACAGCTTATAATAGAACTAGGTATACAATTTTAGGGACAATGCTGACACAATAGATTTGTATAAATAGCGCCGCAGTGGCAAATGTCTCCCTTGGATTACTTAGTTAAGTCTTACTGTATAATATGTCACCAGAGAATATATATACATATCGACCATGGAACATTTTATTTGGACACCCACAACAAGAACACTAACAATTTTTTTTTGTTTTTAATAGACAGCTCCCACACTAGAAATAAGTCCTGTGTCGCGGGGAACTTTACACAAATTTAAACAACAGACACAAAGAACATCCAGACTTGGCACGACCATATGTGGATCACAAAAAATTTTGTCCCGTGTGGGATTCGAACCCTCAACACTCAGCGTGGTGGCAGCGGCGAGGCGACCACTTAAACAACTACGCGATCTGTGTAATCATTACCGTACATAATAAATATACGGTTGTGACGATAATCGCCTAGACGCCCGGCGAACGCGGGCGCACGTCACTAGCCACCTCTCGCGACCGGTGGTGCGAGACTATATAAGGAACGGACGGCGTCAGTCGCGGCTCCTTGCGGCCCGGCTTCACACCTTCAGCTAAGTGTCCTGATTGTACAGGGACCACGAAGCAAGCCTTTAGCGAACCACGCCCTGACTATAGTTATATAAGTACAGATTGTCTCTTTTATTTGTAATCTTAATACATTAAAAGTGTATTTGTTATACCTTCTCTCATTGTACTTTCTAATTATATCTACATTTCTCTTAAAGTAAACCCCAAAGGTTACACGGTATTTTCAATTCGAACCAGTAGTTCCTGAGATTAGTGCTAACAAACAAACACACTCTTCAGCTTTATAATATTAGTACAGATATCTTTGTTATAGACAAATAAGTTTGCAAATTTAAATGAATTTTGTAAGAATACAAAACCGCCAAGCATAACACTAACACTGCCACATAATTAACAAAGTAAAAGAACAACGCCCAAAGAATTTTCTTTACGGCTCCAACAAAAAGTGTGCAAGTTTCTAAGTTCGTAACAAACTGCAAAAAAGTGGCCAGCTTTCCGAAAGCGTGACCGATCGCCCGTCAAATATTTAGCCTTTGGGAGTAGGCTGTCAACTGCCAGCCGGGTAACTTTGGCCCAAGTGTAGAATACCAAACTAAGCGCTGTGGTCGTTAAACATTGATATAGTGTTTTGGTCATCGAATAGTTGAGAAAGTAAGAAATATATAACTTGAATAGATATTAAAGTGCAATGTTGGTCTATTGGCGACGTATTGACGTTTAGGTTGTTGAAGATTTTAAATAGCATGCGCAATTTTAAAGGGAACAATTATAGTGTACTAGCTATAAAGCAAGGAATTTCATTTCGTATAATTTTGTTTGTGGGTGGCATTTCGAGTTTTAAATAGTCTCATACTTCAATGAGAATAAGGTAAAATGCAAAATCTTGTACTTTATGATTTATATTGCTGGATTTTATTGCGCAGGTGATATTACACGTCGTTATTAGTTATTCAAAAGTGATTTGCCAATATCTGTATCCAATTTATAGTTAGTAACAAATATGAATCATCCAAGATTACGTTACGATATAATCAAAAAGGATTAATGGATTAATAGTAAATGTAAATGTAAATTCACAATAATAAGTAGAACTTTGACATTCATAAGTGTTACTTTGTGACCTACATGAATAAACATATGTATTTTGATTTTGATGAGTGCCAATTTTTATGTTACCTGCTAGGCTACCATTTTCATCTTGTATTACTTTCTCTAATGGTAGGTACAGATAAATAAAATGGTATAGTGAACAATGACAAAGTAAACAATAAGAGTTTACACTAAAATGAGATAAATAAAACATCTACCGAATCGGTAATTTCGTATACGACATCTTAATTTAACTTAAACTTAACAATTAGGTACACGTAAAATCCATAATTTATGAAAGTTATTTTCTTGCCGCCATTTTGTACCAGTTTGTACCATAAACGGGCTGCCACGTCTTACAAAGAGTACAATATTTAACACTACATCCTGCTCGGTCCGCCCGTTCCTGCTGTTTACACATCCCCGCAGCCGTACCGCCATGTTAAACGACATCCTATGATACTGTCACGGTTTATTACAGCTTTTTACGATATAAAACGTAATGACAAATGTTACACAAGATAATAACAGGAGGGCGTTCGCGCGGGAAAATTGACGTTTCTATTTTTAATCTGTAGCCTGGCAAAAACCGTCGTCTTTTGTTCCAATGTTTATTTTTATTATAAATTTATATTGAAGGAGGTTTCGCTCTAAATATTTTATAGCCATTTACTTACATGATTTCAAATAGAAAAGAGGTTATAGTTATTTTTATTTTATAGGTAAGTATCATAACTTTTTTTATTCTTTATTTGTTTTGGGTTTTTTATTCTATAGAATACGTAGACCCCGTCGCACTGTGATTCCGCCCTAGGCCATAAATTGAAAAATTTCATTGTCTTACTCCAGTAAGATCACCTCATTAAGTCATTAGCTAGTTCACATACTTCCAAAAACTATAAATACCAACGTAATTAGGTCAAGGTATCATTCACTTTTATGCAGCGGAAGTGAGCGCATCGCGATACTAATTAACGCTACGTGTGAGTCATTAAAACTTAATCACGTTGTTTTTGAGTGTCACCATTTCAAATCAAGTGTTAACGTATTGTGAAGGTATGGATGTTCAAGAGCAAGGTATGTACTTTTATTATCAACCACTTTTTATTTTTTTTTATGCACATATTATTTTGTATCATTTTATTATTGAGAGTAGTTTTCTTTTTAAAAAATGTGATGTATATTTATATCTTTTGGACCTACAACTTTTCGCTGTACTTTGCTGCCCTTGAAGCATATCTTTTTAGAATAAGGAGAACATCCTTATAAAGGGCTATAAGTTTCATCTGCCTCTTCCTGCCTCTTCTTACGTTAGTGGGCTGTCAAAGTATGTATGCCAATAGAATAAAAATAAAGTCATTTTTTTAAGTTCAGGTTTTTTATTGTTTCAGGTACATTTTTCAAATGTTCTGTATCGAGGATGTCAATTTTTAACATTTGGTACTCTAAAGTGGGTAAACCAAATGAAAAATCACAGCATGTCCTGAACACTTTGACTGAAACATCATGCCTTTCTGATTACATCGAAAACATTAACCTAGAACCTTTAAGCCTTAGAATTACGAATGTATGTAAACGAATTTCTCATTACTGGGCCAAGTCGAATCGTACTAAATCTAAATTCTTAGAAATGTGTTCAGATTGGCTGCATGAAATTGAAAATATTGATGTAGAGCGAACTAAGGTACGTGTATCTCTGAACTTTGACGAAGTTGAAGCATCAACATCTTCATCGTCTGGCCGTCCGAAAATGAACTTTGACGAGACCAGTAAACGTACAAAAAGGAGAAGATTAGCTAATTTGTCTAAGCAAGATCCTTCTCTTGTACATTCATTGCTTAGTGCTTCCGATGATAGTTTATTAACTTTTCCTGAAATCGATGCTAACGAAGTTTTATCGCTCATTGTCGAAGCTCACTTAACTCGACATCAATATTTATTAGTAAAGAAATTTATAAACAATAAGTTTTCAAAAAGCATTTTGCCATCTTACCAAATTGTTGTGGAATCGAAAAAACACTGTTATCCTCCAGATATAACTGTTAGCGAATCATCTGCCGAAGTCGAACTTCAAAGTTTATTAGATCATACAGCCAATCGGATTCTCAAGTCTCAAAAGGTTGTTTTGGATAGGGTACCTAAAGAATCCCAGGATCAGATAGCTTTGATAGGGAAATGGGGTTTCGATGGCAGTACAGGGCATTCTGAATATAAACAGTGTTTTTCTGACGCCACTATTGAAGACGGTAGCTTGTTTCTTACTTCATATGTGCCACTTCAGCTTGTTTTGAAATTAGATACTGGAGAAAATACCGTAGTTTTGTGGAAAAATCCTCGTCCTTCGTCAACTAGATACTGTAGGCCTGTACGCTTTCGATATTTGAAAGAATCGACTGCAGTATCAGTTGAGAAAGAAGCATATTTTAAAGAGAAAATAAGTAACTTACAGCAAACTGTTTTCAAAAAAGAAGATCAGGAATACCGCGTTACTCATTGCTTGCAATTTACTATGGTAGATGGCAAAGTGTGTAATGCACTTAGCAGTGTTTCCTCGTCTAAATGTTATATTTGTAATGCCTTGCCCAGCGAAATGAACCAAATTGACAAATGTTTAAACAAGAAAGTCGATGAGAGTAAATATGAATTTGGTTTATCACCTCTTCACGCGTTAATACGCTTCTTTGAATATTTTGTTCATGTCGCATACAAGTTAGATGTTAAAAAATGGCAAGCTAGATCTGAAAATGACAAAATTCTTGTTGCAGCAAAAGAAACATATATTCAGACTCAATTTAGAGAAAGATTAGGTCTTATAGTGGATAAGCCCAAAAGTGGCGGAAGCGGGACCTCAAACGATGGTAATACCGCCAGACGGTTTTTCTCGAACTCAGAAATTTCAGCTGAAATTACTGGGATCAAGAAAGATCTCCTAGATCGTTGCTGGATCATACTTCAATGTTTGAATTCGGGATATAACATTAATAAGACGAACTTCGAAGAGTTCGCATTAGAGACAGCTCGGCAATTAGTTGCCGAGTATCCGTGGTATAACATGCCTGCTTCCGTTCACAAAGTCCTAGTTCATGGTGCTAATGTTATTGATCATGCTTTATTGTCAATCGGAGAGCTGTCTGAAGAAGCAGCTGAAGCAACTAACAAACACATCAAATCATTTAGGAGAAATCACACGCGAAAAATGAGTCGCATTTTGACCAATACTGATTTAATTAATAGGCTTCTTCTTCATTCAGATCCCTTCATAACAGGTCTACGAAAGTTACCTGTCAAAAAAAAGTGTGTACTGTCAAAAGCTGTTTTAGATTTGTTATGTATTTAAAGGTAATTTTGCCAATATTTCGTATAGTTTGTAGGTTGTTTGTATTTAGAAAATAAACTTATTTTATGTATTTTTGCTATTTTATTTTATTCTTTTGTGGTTATTGTTAATACAAATAACCATTATTTACAGTTTTACTATTAAAATTCGCAATATAAAATGTTTTAGATACATCGATCGTCTAAAATAAAATTACTGCGAGACATTTTTACACCTAAATGTTGTTAAGAATTTTTTAAACTTATATAATATATTATAATTTTAATTATTTACGTTTACCTAAATATATTCCAACGTGTAAAATAATAAAATACTTTTTATAACGGATTTGTGTATTTATGACCGCCTTTGTATGAAACCTGAATCACTGTGCGTCGTGCCTTATTCTTAAATATAAACATTAAGCACTCTTGCTATAAAAATGTTATAAAATAAACATTATTAATTGCCTCATACGTTTTTTTTTTATAAACTTTATTCTAGTATGGCGTCAGCTTCATAAGATATTTTCTTGGAGGGTAATCCTTTGATCCTATTTTGTATAAAGTAAGCTACAGTTTATGAAGTTATGTTAATAAATACGGACAGAGTTAGCTCGTTTTAGCTGTGAAAAGCCATTGAGGATTGTTGTAAGCGTATTATATAGATTTTATTCATTTTCAATTTACTCTGCGTTGAAGTGTTATTTTATTGGTTTGTAAAAAACATGAACCAAACTTGACTACGTACGTCAAGTATGTCAAGTCTCATGTTTGTGTATCTGCAATGGCTTTTTTACACCCTACTGTTTCCATACGCAGTAGCAGGGGACCAGTAATTAATTCCAAATTTATTTTTAACGACATCTCTGTTTCTAGAAATCTTGTCATAATATATAATCTGAAACACTCGTGCCCTTGGCAATGGCATAGAGATTAATTAAAGGAGACGGTGTATTCAAACGTAGGACTAAAATATAGCTAGTAGTAGCATGCTTATGGTCTCTAAATCAGGTGAGACCGTTATTTTTTTTAAATGTAGCTGAATTGAAACCTATATTGTTTCTTTTTTATTCTTCAATTTCTCCTCCAAGTCTAGAATAAGTTATTAAGCACACTGAAGGTACGAATATTATACACCACTATATTTACTAGATCGTACATTAGCAAGGCAAGCCGAGATTTGAAGCTTATTAAAGATTATATATAGTAAACTAGCTGTCCCGAAAGACGTCGTCCTAAACACAAAAAAAAAACAATGAAAAAAAATCCAAATCTAAACCATCCTCGAATCCACATGAACACACACAAATTTTTTAATCAAAATCGGTCCAGCCGTTTAGGAGGAGTTCAGTGACATACACACGTACAGTAGAATTATATATATAAAGATACTGCTACCGATAGCTAGTGACGTGACTACAAAACTCTGCCTACCTCTCCATACAGTGCTTTGCTCATCAATTAATATTATATTTAATATACCTACTTACAGTTCATAGCCTTGTATTGTCACTTTCAATATTTCTTCGGAACAAAATTAGCGACGTTATATCTTCCAAAGTGTTGGAAGCTTGTCGTGTTGCCGATAAACTTTGTTCTTTCGTATATTATACAAGTTGAAGAGATATTATTTTCACGCCATAATGTACGGTAGGTTTTGCAGCCGTTTCAATGAAATCTTTCGAGAGTACTTGCTTTTAATGTGAAAGTACGTATACTTGTTTTAGTTTATATATAAACACATGACCTATACATTCTGGTCTTTATAAACGTTAATATTTGTCGCCATATTTATTAGACAATAAGATGGAGGTAGATTGTTTTATCCTTCTCATAGACATAGGAATATTCAACTATCCGGCAATTAAAAATTAAGCAGTCTTGCATGGTAAAGTCAGTCATTAATTATTTTACCAATAAAATTAAGTTACTTTTTAACGTAGTAGATAGTGTTCGTAAATTCCTAAGTCAAGCTCTTCCTAAATCATCATCTCAGCCGAAAGACGTCCACTGCTGGTCATAGGCTTCCCTCAAGGTTTTCTACACATTCTGCTCTTTAACCAACCGCAACCAACCGTTTCCCGCGACTCTTACCAGGTCTTTGGTCCACCTTGTGGAGGCTTACCCCTACTGTGTCTTCCTAACGAACTACCTAACAAATTAATCCAAAAGTACCTACCTTTTGGATTAATTCGTTAGGATAGTTTAATTTTTCGAGTTGCCAAGCTTCAGTAATTTCTATGATCACAATTGCTAAACGTGGCTGTGAGTGTGGTAGGATTAGTGCTATTTTAACAGACTCAGAATTGTGCACCCGTGAAAGGGTATGGAGGACTTACTGCAGCCACATTTCACCATATTTAAAACACTCATGAAAATCCAATAATTCTCTTCGACCTGGAAAATCCAATAATATCGAAACTGGGATCTCACGATCGCAACCATATCACTGGCCTAGTGAGTCCCTTTTATAAATAAAGTTAGATCCCAGAAGTAACTAATCATAATATTTATCAGCATAATATTCAATCCATCGTTATTATACAAAGCAAAAACCCTTTTATAAAAATAAACCGCTCCAGAAAAAGACTATAAGTAACCTAAAAACCTGTTTCTGAAAACGCAATATAATCGTAATTGACAAGCAGGCTTTCAACATTTATACTTTTGCCAAAAAAAGTGAATAAAATCTTTTAAAGCCAATTTTAACCCTATGAACATTCAATTGAGGGCAGCGCGGGCAAATGTAACAATTTCGGTCGAAACTTCCCTTGGGACAGAGTGACCGGTACGAAGGGTTAGATACGGTACCGATTTATTTCTATTACCATTTGACCGCGGGTGGTTAAGTGGTTGGCGCACTGAGAGCGCATCGTTTTGTGTGGATTGTTTATTTATGTATTTTGAATTGACATTCGATACTGGTTAGGATGATTCGATTCTAGACTGCAGAGAGTTTGCTTAAAATATCTTTGATAGATGTTAATAAGCCAAAGACAAAAGCATTGTATCTGAGCTGTATTGTAACCAATGCTGGGTCCTAGCTATGGTTAATAGATTTAATTACAATGGTATTTCTGAGGTACGCCTTTTGAAAGATTAATGAAGATAACTTTGTTTACTTTTAAATAATACTCGCACATAGGAATGAACCCTGTTCTGCAGATGTCATTAAAATAAAAGAGAGTCGGAACAAAAATACATGCGGCAAACATCGTCTTTGGAGACTGCCGATAGAAGTGAAAACTAAGTAACTTGTGAACTGTATCGTCGAGCTATTAGATTATTATTTTTGAATTTTGAATGCGTTCGGTGACGATGACGCTAGTTCCATGGTTTTTGTGCACCCAAAAAGTGCTCAACACGCCTAAAAAAGTTTTCACTTCAAAAACTATTTGTGGTTAGTGTATACAAAATCTCGAAATATTTTAACGATCGAACCCATGGACAATATTCAAACCAAAAAACATGTTGAGAACAAAATGGTAAAAGAAAACCCACTTCCATGCTCACGGTCTCGGTTTAAATTGCAAGGTAGTGTAAGTATGACGGGGTTTTCCTGCAAAGAACTTTGCAGCAGCAATACAGAGACTAGAACTATGGTAGTAGACTCGTATTTGGACACGGACCTTATTAAAAACTTAAACATATCTGGCGAAATGGGGGTGTAATATCTATCTTCTACTTCGAAGATATTGACGTGAGCTTATGTACGATGTAAGGTATGCTAAGATGTCTTTTTTTTGTCTGAAATCTCTAATATGCACAGCACTCTAATATATCACCTTAACTTGTGAGTTAAGTGACACATACTTGTACGTTTTGCCCTAAATCTCTCTCAGTGTGCCTCACACTTAAACCTTAACGTAAAATAACTTGCGGGGTCAAGATGTACCGATTGGGTTTTTCCCGGATTAAATTTAAGGCACTTGGCTCTTCTGGAGTGGAAGGGTTGGCAGGAGAGGCGCATATATACATCGAGAGTTATTGTACTGACTATTTTACTACTTTGTGACGATACAATGAAATATTATATAGGGTGCTAGTTTGTGTGATTGCGTGGATGGAATTTTTACTGGCGATTTTTCTACGTGTAGTTTCTTTATCTTAGGGGACTTTATAAATGTTCAAACAACGGAAATAAAGAACATTTGTCCTCGAAGAATGCCTTGTGGATCTCACAAATAATTGTACTGCATGACATCTTCAAAAAGGCGAATAGAAAGTTATTTAGTAAAACTTATCTATTCGAACATTGCTTACCGAATACCGACCGCATAACTAAGTTTTTTGTTACTGATAATTGTTGACTTTCTAGAACCAGTTGTCATTATTGATTTTTCTCCTGCGTGAGATTCGAACCCACAACACTCGGCATAGTGACAGTGGTGACCGCTTAAACCACTACGACATCCGTGCACTCAATTTATATATTTTACTTCTGGATAAAGAATCCTTTTATTGAGTGAAAGAATGGTTAAACTATTAAATCGCATTGACACACCGGTGACTAAATAGAAAAGGTTCTGAATTATATTTGGTATTTCAAAACTTGACAGGTTAAACAACTGAGAAGCGGTAATGAATTGCCGTAAATCTTAGAGTTCGAAAAAGGTCACGTGATACCGCAGGACCTTGAGGTCAGAGGTCAAAGGTCATAGTCATTTCGGGGGTATATCGACTATGCTGAGTCGAATAGCGTTGACTGCGAGTCTCTAGCTCTTACGGTTCTTGAGTTGAAAGTTGTATAACAGACAGACGGACGGACAAAGCTGTTGTATAAGAGTTTTTTCGAACTCTAAAACGGTCCAGTAGTTTTTGAGTATGCATCAGCATCTTAAACAAAATGCAAATATTTACTTTTTAATGGAATCAAATATGTAATGGAATTGTAAATAAAACACTAAAATGCTTTAAGTGATTTTTTCAGCCACAAACTGGTAAACGAGCAAATCGAAGCGCAACATTCTAAACTTAGCTTAAAAAGTGCAATCTAAAACATTTGTAATTCGAACGCGTTCCAATTTAAGCCGGATTTATGCCCGCCATTTTCCACAGTAACAGATTAATTTGAAAAGAGAAAAACAGTGGTATCTAAACAATAAATCGGTTTAAAATCGCTTCGAATTCGATATACGAACAAACGTTGTAATTGAATTTAAAAAACGAAGATACACCGTGACTGTTAGCATTAATTAGCCTTATCTTTTTTCTGCCTTTCTTTCTTTCTTATCTGTTTTCCGTTATTGTATTTTAGTTTTTATCGGATCGCCTTTTTGCGCGTAGTATTGCTGCAATATGTAGGGCTTTAGTTCATACCGGATCTCGATTTTCCGCGTAGAGATACTAACTGAAATATATAGGGATAAACTTTAAATGCTATAAAAATTATCATGTAATGTTATTGTGGTCCTCCAAAAATTATTGTTTACATAATGAAGTCATCATTATGTAAACAATATTTTATGGAGAAACATGATTGATTTGAAATGGAATTATAATTTAAATAAAACTGTTTAATAAATGACGTACAAAGCAATAATAATTAAAGTCAGATAAATATATATATTTATAGGCATAGACAAAACAGTTCAGAAACTTTCCCCCTCTGTTTTCCGATCAATTTTAGATAGATTTGACGAGCTATCATTAAAAACAATTAGAAACAGTTTTTTTTAAATATATTTTGTACTAATATTATAAAGAGTAAACATTTTTTGTTTGTTTGTTTGTAATGATTAAACCCAAATACTACATAACCAATTTTAAAAATTTCACTTTTATAAAGCTGTATTATCACCGAGTAACATAGGCAATATTTTATTTAAAAGAAGTACTGTTTCACCTAATCTACTATTACAAGACAAAGGCCAGGTTAAGAGCACCCTAAACCGGCGAGCGTGTATGAGGAATGTGATGAAAGTGAATGAAGTCAGAGAAGTGTACCAAGATCATAGCCAATGAAAATCCGTAGTCTCTGGCTACCCTTCTGGGAAACAGGCGTGAATCTATGTATGTACTTTTACGCAAGCGAAGCCACGGGCAAAATCACGTAGCTAAATAAAAGCAAAATAGATTATGATCGAACTTCCACCACTGGGCTAACACTATTATATTTATAAATAAAGTAAACGAATCATTAATATATTTTATTTTATTTATTTCGGAGTTCATCAAAATCAAAGTTAATTTACACACTAGGTCGAATGCATTAATCACGGGCTACTTAACAAACCTTAAACAAAGGATTCATTTACAATGATTGCAAATTACTATTAAATGCTCAAAATGCAATGCGTTTAGCAATTCAACCCAAAACACAACGCTTATTGACTCTGTTGCTGTGTTGCTCACATACATGTTACAATTACCCACGATTCTAATTGTATATCCATAAAAGCTTACGTAGAACTGTAGTAAAACCACAAACCACTAATAATATTTATTAGAAGGTGGGCCATTAGCCACCATCTTTCTTTTCTTTTAAAAAAGACAACTCCCGCACTTGGAATAATTTCTATATCGCGAAGGCCTTTACGAACATTCAATAATTCAGTTTTACAAGTCATTCGGATTTAAGCTCTCTACAACAACACATAAATATTTTATAGAAATATTATAAATGATTGTGGATTTGTGAAAATCTATCAAATAATTTGCAATTGGTCTGGTACACGCAGCTTTGCTGGCGTAAAAGTAACTTAGGTTAGTGGGCTTCGTGGGCCTGCCCGCCATCCGATCAGCACCAGGTCCGAGAGGCGGCGTGCGTGTTCCCACGCGCGCCTCTGTGTCGTGTCCGTCTCCCCTCTAGGGGGAGGACAGTAAGGATTTTAAAAGCGAGTAGTGCCTAATTGGTAGTTCTTGTCGTGTACTGGCCTGCCGTTTGATACGGCGAGCCGAAACCTCGGTGGGGTCGCGACCGCATGTGCAAGTGATTCGTTCGGCCCCGTCGATAGCGGTTTTGACGAGGAAAACCGTGGCAGGTTTAGTCGGTATACAGGGAGTGTCTGCTTTTATCAGAGCAAAAAAAATAGATAACGAAATAAATAAATTTAATAATTACTCTGTGACAAAAGTTTTTTTTTTTAATTTATTTAATTACCTGATTATTGTCAATTTAAGCCTGCTAAATACAAATATATAAATTAAATTCGTGTAACACGTATTTTAAAGATATAATAAATTTTAGTTTCATAAGTGTAAATCGAAACCAAATAATTATGTTTATTTATCAGTTCTCAATATTTTAATATGTAAATACTAATTCTATACATTTATACATTACATATATTGTAAATAAAAATAGTGCACGTTTATGTAATTTATAAAAATTTAGCCAAACTTTATGACAGAAAATGATAAAAAATTAACGTTTCCTTTTGTGAACTGTAAAATCCTCTTAAATGACAAACCAATAGTGATCCGTTAATATTTAGGCATTCCATCTTCTTTGGTAACGTTTTTCTACCCGTTTAATATCCTGATGAAAGCGGTCACCTTGTTCATCAATCACAATTTCAGGATTAGTAGGAGAAAAGTTGAAATTTGAATGCAAGGAATTTATTCCTCTGGTACTAGTTAAACAAAAATAGCAATTATCGTGATGATATGCTTGATTCTATCATATCATTTCTATAGCAATAACGAAACAGGGTTACCATTAGACAAGCCATTTCAAAAACCATTTTTCTTTTCGTGCTTTGTAAAAAAGTTAATGCAAGAAGTTTCGAGGTCCTTTCTTTATCTTGCACCACCAAATTTTCAAAATAACGCAAACACTTGTTTCACCTTGTCAGTTTGTTATATTTGCCATAATCACTGCAATATTTTCCACAAACATAACAATATTTATTTGTATGTTTTACGCATTAACGACACTCTCTACTCGTCGTGACTTTAGAAAAATCTTAGGATAATTGGTATATTATAACACCAACACTGTTAAAGTTATATGAAAACCACAAAAAATTCAAAATAAACTTCTAATTATTAAAATAAATGCGATGTCAATTTTGTTTGTATCGTATTAATAATGAAGGTTCATGAAAATACTATAGATACTATAACTAAAAAACGTGATGTGTTGCAGATACCCATATGATTTGGCAATTTTGATTATGGTTGGATAAGTAATTCGACACACATAAAATTATTTATGTTTGAAAAATGGTGTCATATAGTGTAATGTTTGTCAAAGTGTTTAACAAGTATGTTAAGGTCATAAGTTGAAAGTTGATATAGTGACAAGAATAGAAAAGGGTATGTTAAGCTGGTTTGGGCATGTAGAAAGAATGGACGAGGAAAGACTGACTAAGAAAGTTTATAAGGCTAGTGTGAATGGAACAGTCGCAAGAGGAAGACCTAGGCGAACGTTTCTTGATCAGATCGGAGGCGTTCTGGACAAAGGCCAGGTTAAGAGCACCTTGAACCGACGGGCGTGTATGAGGAATGGGATGAAAGTGAATGAAGCCAGAGAAGTGTGTCAGGATCGTAGCAAATGGAAATCCGTAGTCTCTGCCTACCCCTCTGGGAAACAGGCGTGAATCTATGTATGTATGTATGTATGTATTAAGGTCATAACCTAATAATCGAATCCAATATCACAAGCAACATAACCTCAAATTTATGCGATTGAACCGCCCATTAAAACCACCATAGCATAAGTAATCCGTCAACAAAGCTGTTTTGGACCATACGCTGGCAACACAAGAGGTTCTGTGTATCTGACAGTACCCTTGTCAGATCCAACTTGTACCGCAAATAAGTTGTTCTCATAGTTTTGATGCGATTTTATAACTACAATGCTTGTATATGTTAATATTAGCTGCGCCCGTCGGTTTCACCCGTCTAAGTCTCAATACCGTGGGAATATCAGGATAGCGTATATGTAAATCCAGGTCTTCAGCTTTCTACATACCAAGTTTCATCGCAATCGGTTCAGTAGTTTTGGCGTGAAAGAGTAACAAACGTCCATCCATCTGTCCATCCTTACAAACTTTCATATTTATAATATTAATAGGATATATGTATGTATATATATATATATATATATATATATATATTAATATTATAATATATATATATATATTATATTTTTTTAGAATTGTCTACAATATGGCTATTGCTTAAAAAATGTTTATGAGAATTGTTTCCAAGAATTGTCACACCGGAACCAGAGTCCAAAAGACCAACGGCGCTTTTGCCATTTACATTAAGAGAAATATAAGGAGTGAATTCGATATTAGAGTCACGGATTGAGGATAAGTGGTAACAACTAAAGAATTTAGAAATATAAGTTAACCAATTAGACCACTCTTTTTTATTGAATTTACAGTGACTATTATCTCCCCAATCCTTGCTAATTAGTTTTTTGGAGTAGTATTACTGGGTTTAGGTTTACAATTAGGACAGTCAGAGACGCGAAAACCCTTTAATCCGCACTTAAAACATATCAAATATCTCTGCTGACGACAAGTATTTAATGAATGTGTATTATTTCTACAACGCGGTCAAAACCGGTTTTTATTAACTACAGCTGCACCGATTGTTTCAACGTGAGACTTGGTAGCGGCCGGTGTATTAGCTTGATTATTAAAGTATTTACCTTTATAATTAGGAGACTTATTATAAAAGTTCATATTATTGAAACTGCCCTTATAAGGACTAGAAGAATTAGAAGTAGGGTAATTATAAGCAAAATCAGGTGCCAGGGTGCTAGGGGACACTTTAGGTGGCTCCCTAAAGTCCTTAGAACGGCTATCAAACCTTTCAAAGTTTCTACACACGTTAATCAGAGAAGGAATATCTATTACATTGGTAGTTAAAAGGCAAACAATGGCGCCCGGCTATTAAGTTTAAAGGCTTGCTACGTGGTATTTTTTATATTATTGCTATATACTGTGTACTGTGCGTGTGTATTCTGCTCAAAGGGTATGTAAGTTTTTCTTTCTTAAGTGCTTAACCAACCACGTGCCTGATCGCGTAGTGAAATTACTAACAGTTTCATTACCCTAAATATAAATATACATTATATATTTATATTTAGTATATAATATAATAATATTTAGTATATAATAATATTATATATAAATAAATATATATGTATTCAGAGCTATAGCTCAGTGGGGAGAAGTCAGTGTCCTATAATATTCTGACACTGGTCTAGCCTTAGGGTAACGTTAGCCTTCGGGTTGCGGAGGTCAGGTGGCAGCCGCTCCGTGTAAAAACTGATATCCAGTCAAAGCCAGTTAGACCAGAAAAGTCGACTCCAAAGTGACTTGGGAATAATAAAGGCTAGGGAGAAGAAGAAGAAGTAATTCGATACACATAGTATTATTTATGTTACTCTTTCACGCAAAAACTACTGAACCGATTGCGATGAACTTGGTATTTAAATATTTAACTTTTTATCCCGATATTCTCACGGGAATGGGACTTACGCGGGTGAAACCGCGGGGAAAACTAGTTTATAATATTAGTAGGATATCATTATTTTCAGAGATTCGCGGTAATGAGCTAAATACTGCACGGATGGCGTTTTGGTTTAAGGTGAAACTGGTTGTAAATACTTAAACACCAAAATTTCACCATCCAGGTAATAGATTCTCCATACTACAACTAAAAAACTACTATTAAAAATTTGCTTTAAACCAAAACTGGTTTTTGTTTCTGTTTATATTGTTAACAAGTGTAGAAATCTCATCCCTTCATTTAACCGAAGTGTGCTTTATCCACATTGAGCGAACTTTGTTTTTCCAGGAAATAGATGGCGAGTTTATCTAGTCAGTCAGACTCCATGCTTTTTAAATGTAACATGTCGCGTATTGCCATTTCGCGAACCGCATTGCTGGGCGTCCTTATTTTTCCCTTTCTTTCTGCGAGCTGAGCTGATTACTACCGACTCGGCACTTTTGGGCCGTGGTGGTAAGTCATCTGGCTCAGATTCTGAGCTCCTCGTCTCAGCTTATATGTTTTGCTTACCAACCGTACACTTTTGTTGCGCTCTTTACCCAGTTTCATCCATATCGTCGTAGGCCAAATTATCGTAAACGTCAACGCTGTAGTCACTGCTGGTGAATTTATCCAATTTTAAAGACGGTGAATCAGTCAGTTACTAGTAAGAATTTTCTAACAGTTTACGCAATAACGCTTTTCCCAACCGGGCAATGAACCTTAACCTTACGATCAGCCGGAACCAGCAAGACTCTTCGCATGTATAAAAAACAGGTTAAGGTCATTGAGAGAGTTCATAAATTAGACTAATGATATACAGATAAACAGCCGTAGTCATTATTTTAAAATGAATCATGATAAGCGTTATGAAAATCAAATTAGAAAATGAAAACCCAACCGTGTAATTGCGGAACGAAAAAAAAAAGGTTGACGCATTCGGTATTTAATTTATGCGGGAAAGAATTATGTGGTAGGCGAAACGCCTAGCGGCCATATTTGTTTCGTTGTACATTGGAACATTTTATTATAAGGAATGTAAAAAATGATATTACAGACTCCTTATGTCAATATTGATAAAATATCATTATTTTTATTTAGTAAAGATAAGTATAACATAATTTAAATACAATCCAATATATACACTCATGTACAAGAAGGACCCTTATATAAGATAAGACTCTAAAGCCGATAGTTACGTTTTGAGTTAATTATGGTTGAGATTGTAGTTGCTAGATTTATGGGATCCAGGCTTTCATATATTATACAGGTATCTTTCTAAAATATAACTAACAACAATTTACAAATTTAAAAATATCTTTACGTCAGTTTGCAGTAGAATTGCATTGCCTAGTACTGCATTTACTATCATAATTTTTTATTATAAAAGAATACCTATAGCATCAAAATCGCGATGTACATAAATATTGTATAAAAGTTTAATAAAAAAATCTCCATAAATATTACAATATTCCTGAAACGCATCAACGTGAAATGGCCAATATTTTTGTCTATAAAGAATAGACACCAACATAATATTTTATGGCTCAATTTGCCGCAACACTGCATCAATACGAAAATAGAATACAGCGTAACCGTTCTAGTGTTATGTCAGTTATAAAATTCCCAATTTGCAAGTATTCAAAACTGTAGCTGGCACTCGCAGCCTGACATGACAGGAGGCCATTTAGGCGGCAAAATAAAAATATATTTTTAGTTCTATCTAGTTGGAGCTTATGAATTTACGTTTATTGTTATTTTTTGTTAAACTGTCAATATTTTAATTAACTATATAAACTTTAAAAGTATTGGCTGTTTATTCTAGTATGTTTATTTTATTTCTGTATATTACCTACCTATAACCAATTTTATTTTGGCTGATATAAGCATTGAATAAGATGCCCGGAGACTGAGAATACACCGGCTCAAGTGTTCTTGTGTTGCAAAACGAACGGGCGAGGAACAAACCAGAAGCGATCAAGGAATTACTATGAAACGTCGGTCCTTTACTATCTTTCCAGTCTGAGGTAGCATGAGTAACTACCCTTCGCGTCCGTTATTTACGCACAATGGCGCAATCGTAACACTAAGTGCGAATAACACACGTCCAACTAGCTAACTAAGCATCGTACAGCTTACTTCATAAGTAAGGCCAGACATATAAAAAGTAAAGAAAAAAAATATATGTAAATGTAAATTGAAAGGTATTACATGTGTTTTATAACTCCTAAATATGTAACTTGTTTGCATCGTCAACAAAATCTTTTGCATGTATTTTGTATCTGCCCTAGTCTCCACAAGGAATGACCCAATTTAAATGTAGTGTTTATTAATTCTTTTAATAATTATTAGATAATAAAATTATCTAATGAGATAAGCTCATTAACGGTTTTTGTTTGTTTTATTCTAATTAGTAGACATAATGTATAAATATGCTAATTTAAAAGTATATTAGGATATGGTGTGGTACTCCAAAGGATAAGCTGATTTATTTCAAACTACTTATATAATAGATAAAACATTTGCAAACGAGTCATAGTACATTTGTTTGCAAAAAAAACATACGAAAGCAAAGTTGGTTTGAAGCAAAAATAAATCAAAACCAAAACTTTAACTGTGAAATTGCATTAAAGTAAAATTTGAAAATCGCCACGTTCTATTTTTGGCCAGCACTAACAAACTTCATTTATTTAAATCCACAGTTGCCAATTTCAAAAAAATAAAATTTGCGGGTATCTAACTGAGAGCTAGTGTGATTAAGTTTTCCCATTCTGCAACTCTTCTTTGATGAGTTATTTGCAGTCGTACGATGCGAATGGAATTTCAAATTTAAAACTTTCCTTGTCATTTCAGCACCGAGACCGTTAAATTCAGAAACTGATGCAATTTTTAAAAGCTGTAACATTTAACTCAAATACATCCACCGTCCTACTTTCCTCGGCGTTTTTAGGTTTCATATTTAACGTGAAATTAGTGGGTGAGTGTTCTTTTTTCAACGCGAGGTGGAACGTGAATTAGTTTAATTTTAAAAGAAAACAATGGTGGTTGGACGTACGCCAAAGCCGTGGGCGTGAATTCATAAAATTGAAATTTCACGAACAATTTGCAACGTCAATCGTCGGGAATGTAAATATGAATTTTAAATTACAATGTAACGAATAAATAAACCTATGTTATATAGAAATGCGATGGATTATTTGAGTTACGTGAAAAGCGTTTATTTTTATATACCAAAGGTATGGTAGACAAGCGTAGGGTTTGGCTGATTGTAAACATTTATTTCCATCAAATTATGGTTATTAATATCTTGAATTACTCGCGCTAACACCTACGATAAATAGGTTTTTTTTATACTACTAAGGTGGTAAACAAGCATGCGGCCCACCTGATGGTAAGTGGTCTCCGTAGCCTATGGACGCCTGCAACACCAGAGGCATCACTTACGCGTTGCCGACCCTTTAGGAATAAAATTAAGTGGGAAGGAAAAGGAACGGGTAGGGGGAAAGAGGGTGATTAGGCCTCCGGTACTCTCACTCGCCGAACGAAACACAACAGTAGGAATACTGCTATTTCACGTCGATATTCAGTGAGAGGATAGTCCTTCCCCAGTCAAGCCGGCCCATTCATGCTGAAATCAGCGAGGCTCTACTACTATACAAACCTATTGGTTGGATCCATTAGCATTATCAATTAGCAAAGAAAGTGCGATAGAACGTATACTGCTACTTTAATTGTACTGCCCGCTTTTGGTCAGCCCACTGAAGCCGGAACGACCAGGATTGTGTTCCTCGTCGAAGATCACCGTGTTACAGAAACACGTATTTATTCAAAGAATAATGGCCTGTGGTAACGTCATATTCCCGACAAGGTACGCAGACGTAGGCATCCACATGTTCCTTGCTATGTTTTTAAGTCTTATGTTATAGAGAGTCAGTCTATTGCCGTCAGCTAAGCAAACCAGACACCGAGTTCCTGAGAAATCTGAGAATTTATAATCAACCTAAAACGTGAAGAGAGAGAGCTATGCTCGGAGTTTCACTGTGGGATCGAATTAGTAATGAGAAGATCCGAAGGAAAACTAAAGTTACCAACATTAGCTCTCCGGATAGCCAAGCTGAAGTGGCAGTGGGCAGGGCACATAGCGTGCAGAGCCGATGGCCGTTGGGGCAGAAAGTCCTGGAATGGCGGAAGACGCAGCAGGAGTAGGTCGGCAAGGTGGACCGACAACTTGGATCACGGCAAGCGAGACCTATGTCCAGCAGTGGACGTCTTTCATCTGAGATGAAGAACCTAAAAAAGCTTTTGGGTTTATTTGCCTGAGCCGGGTATTAAACCCAGGTGCTTTAGATTGCACTCAAACACATGCCGTGATATAATCGTTTTATTTATCTTATTTGCCATTTATATAATTATTTTAAATAATATCATTATTATTTTATTACTGTCTACCAGCGAACGATTAGACAAACAATACAGCGCCTACTGCTGATTCATGTTATTCCATCTATACACATGACTAACAAGTAACACTACTTCCAATTTGCCAAAACATATTGACAAGAAGTGTATATAAGAGTACGTCATATAATACAATCTGGATGGGATAAAGGAAGAAGGTTATAGGTACCTAGCCTGTTTCCTTGTCAAATATTTCGTCAAAGGCAAAACTACAGAATGGAAACTCCGTTTTCTCATTTTAAGTCCATAGTTTACATTTAGGAGGCATAGTGCCGTATTCGGCACTACTAATAAAAAAGTCTTAACAAAAAGCAATAAAGCTTTGGCATCGGAATAAAAACCAATGACGTAACGTTCACACTAAAGGAACACCGAGACCATCAGATATATGTATGTATATTGATTGAACCGTTGCTGGTATAAATTAGTTTTTAGGCCTTTGCAGGTCATCCAATTAAGTTTGGAAAAAGCACACAATTTGAGCATGTTATTAAATTTTTTTATCAACCACTCCGTCCTTTTAAAATTAAATGCCCAAACATTTCCGCCAATATGCTGCCAAACCTAATAATATTTGGAATTCGAAGTGTCGGAATGCATTCGAAATTTGAAATTCCAAATGGAAGCGAATCATGTCCGATAGGAAAAAGGTAAAAAACGTGGCAAAAAAAAAAGCATTGAATCGGAAACAAAAGGATTGGAGGATTCCTTGCCGTGAATGGCCTAGTATAAAAAGGTGGTAACAATGGCGGGTAACTGAAAAGAGATTTCAGAAATCAGAGCTATCGTGGAAATAATAAAGATTTTTTCGCATTGACGCAGTTTTGCTAGAAGGTGAAAACATTGTGGCTTCTCTTACGCAATATTTGGTTATCATCACGTTGTTTTTCATGTTAACGTATATTATTGTTAGAGCCGCTATTTGCATATTTGTCGTTTCCTTTAGTTTGCACCCGTTTACACGTTTGACCTATATTTGTACAAGGTTTTTTCACGACTTACGTATATTAAGCGTCGTATTTTCACGTGAACTTTATTTGCGTTTTGTTTTCTATTAATTTTAGTAGCGTTAGAATTATATCTTTATATATATAAATCTTCTGTGCGTGTGTTTGTAATTAAACTCCTCCTAAACGGCTGGACCGTTTCTGATGAAAATTTTTGTGTGTGAGCAAGTGGATTCGAAAAAGACTTTTAGACTTTGTTTTTCGTGTTTACAGGACAACGTCTGTCGAGACAGCTAGTTTTTTTATATAACTGGAAATGTTTTTGTGGTGCAAATAAATATGATTCACCTAAGTATAATGAGAAGATATGTGCGTATTAAATAGTTAATTATAGCTTGCTTTAACGGTGAAGGAAAACATCGTGAGGAAACCTGCACGTCTGAGAGTTCCCAATAATGTTCTCAATTATATGTGAAGTCTGCCAATCAGCACTGGGGCAGCGTGTTGGACTATGGCCTAACCCTTCTCACACTGAGAAGAGGCCCGTGCCCAGCAGTGGGACAGTTTAATACAGGGCTAATATTATATATATATTATATAAGTATATTGAATTATAGTATTATGAGTTCAATACATAAACATTGCGCTGTGGTTTTATTTGTTACTGCTTTACTATGAACATAAGGCTTTGCGAGTTCAACATATACATATAACAAAATTTTGTGCATTTAAGTGGTTGCTTTGCCATTGTCACTGCGCCGAGTGTTGTGGGCTCGATCACTAAACAGGAAAAAAAATTTTCGATCCACCATTAGTTTTACCGAGTCTGAGTGCTGTTTGTGTCCGTTATTTGAATGTTTATAAAGTCTCCCGTGACACCGGATTCATATTTAGAACGGGAATTGTCTTTTTTCAAAGAAGGAAAATTTTGGAAATTTGTCTTTCAATCACACTTGTCATCTTGGCACGTTATGATGCTGTTTGTTATGGAGACAGCTTAAAATGATACAAAAGCAACAGAGCGAGTACTACCTACTTAAACAAACGTTGGTATTATTTAAAAGACAAAAGATCAGTATAAATAAATATCCTTATTACTCATTAGTAATTAAACAAGGACGGAACTGACTTAGCAAGTTTCTTTGCTAATATTGACTTGTCAAACATACCGACGGATGTTACCTAAGCAATATTTGCGGACCGCGACTCTGCGCGTGCGCTCCCAAGTGAACCATTGTGAAAACTGCGCAAGGCACTTGCATAATGTACTTGAGTATCTATTTATTTTATCTTGACAGTGTTTTGCTATTAGTAACTGCCTCATTGATTTAGTGGTGGACAAATGAGCGCTTGCGCAAGTTTTGTGAGGTATTGTATTTGATGGTCGGGATAGAAGTTTTTATTAATTTTTCCTTAAACAGTTTAGGACTAAATTTAATTATATTATTATTTTAGAATTATTTTAGTTAATAGATCTGTAAGTCGACTGGTATTGCAACAATTGTCAGATTAATCACGCTTCAGCTGTTGAACCGATTTGGAAAATATTTTGCACACAGATGGCCAAATAATACAAAATACTTTGATCGAGCGTTGTATCCTAATACTTTACAAAAATACAAATAACATACAGAAAATACTATAAGTAATACATTGGAAGAATTCGTTTGTAGATTACACAAATGATTGTCCACATTTTCTTTGAAGTGAATTCAGAGTAAATTCAGAGAAGGTGAACTTTAATATAAGGATAAATTTTTGATTTATTGCTGTTAATAGTTATCTATATACCACAGTATATAAATGTATGTACCGTACTACTATTTATTATTATTCTACCTAAACACAACATAAAAGCTATTTACAATTTCCCAGAATGTCTTACACTTGCACAAACGACAGTTAGAGCTCCTACCAAGGTCATTAGCAGTATTCAACGTCTCAAACCCGCCAACAAAACATTGACTAATTAGTCTCTTCACCGATCACAATTAGTTCAGCGGAACATCTTCTGAATACAAAATACAAATACAATATCCAACCTTGTACGAACCGAATTCAATAGAACAAAAAATGTAACACAAACAAATTATTCCGTCCATACGCGATCAGTCCTTGCGTCCTAAAAAGGGAGAGTACGTGCATACTGCGTTAGGGCTGTCAATAGAACACCCTTTATTTATATCAATCGAAGCACGCCTATATCCTAGAAGGGATAGCCAAAAGTCCAGGTATTACATTCACATTTTGCAATCCCCTGCTAAAAATTTAGGCGTAATACCTACACCACCAATTTCTTAAATTGAGGTTGTTATTGAGAATTTTTTGGCAAAAAACCTTACAACTGTCTTGCTTGACCAACCGGAAACCTCATGCATACATAAGTTCTAATTTATATTATTAGTTTAGGTGTATGTGAATCAATCATGCGTCAACTGCTGAATAGATTTGTATAACATTTTGCACACAGATATACCATGTTTTTGATTAATACAAAGGATTTTTTAATCTAACCTAATCTAATCGCGCTCATGCGCTCCTTGGAATTCACAAGGGCAAAGCCACAAACAAACATTAGTATTATAAGTATGAAGAGTTAGTAAAGATGTTTATTATTAAATCTCAGGCATGACTCTAAATAGTATGACAACGATTCACAAACGTTTTTATTTTAAAAGTGTGGTAACCCTAGCCGTTGCGCACGCGCCTTCCTCCGTCCCTACTGCTCAGTATGCAGGTTGACAAGTATCAAGGCTAACCGCATAGTTATACTTTATTATCTAAGCATTAATTAGTTCATTGTTATTGTGTCGTTGCGGGCCCTCAAGGGTCTGGTCTATAACCCATCAAACTTTGATAAATCCTTTAAGAAACTAGTATATGAGTCTACGGATGGCATAGGATCAACAAATAACAATTTGAAAATCAACCGACGAGACATTACACTATTACAACAGTCTTTAATTTTCAATATATTTATTTTCTGCATGGCTTAATGGTTTAAGTGCAGGCAAATTTGTGTGATCCACTAATGGTTGTTCCGAATCTGGGTATTCGTCGTCTGTTGCTAGAATATATGTAAATCCGCCGTGTCGCAGGAATACTTTTTAGTACGGCAGTTTTGTTGTGACTTTGTATGTATTTACCTTTTACCCCAATTTTCTAAGGTATGGTACCCTCAGCAAGCGAGCCTGACTTGCACTTGACCGATGATTTTCATACGACCTTACCATGGCCATGATATAACATCGTCCTAAACATTATAGGTGCCACATTAGCCATTAGTAATTGCTTCACACTTGTGTCGAAGTGACCTCAGGATTTAAACCTGTTATCAAATTATGTAACAAATTAATTACAATTGTTATGAGTTTTTAATGCCGTTAAGGGTCAAGGGGGTGGATGAAAATAACGTCGTGTAACAGCCTGTTGTTATATAACGTTATTATTCAGAAATTAATTTAAATAAGCGGTAACGTTATTATTGTATAGCAGTTGCAACTCAGTGTCTAATGTGGCGCAATATTGTGAGGTCCTAGTTTTAATGACTGCATCGGGCATCTTTCTTTAAGGCATATATTCTGCATTTAGGCTTATTGCTATCTGTGATGATGGTATGGATGTCGATAAGGTCACTTCCTATTCTATAGGAGCTAAACTCAGTCGATTAATTGTGTTGTAAAAATAATTTAAAAGCGATTTACCTGCAAGAAACTCAAGGCAACTCTGTTAAGACTAGACTTTCTTTCTACTAAGATTCTCATAGGCTCAACCCGTTGCCTGAACCTAGCAACTAATATAAATATAATTTCAGTAAACTTACTACCCATCTAATCTTACGGTTCACTTTTTTTATTTAATAATTTGAACTGTATACATATTAATCTAAGCATATTTTGACGACTTTACAGAAACAATCTGAGTAGATCAATGATGATTATGTTTTCGCAAAAACCACAAGTCAATGGCAAAACATAAAAAAGATATTGTATAATTAATTCCAACAATACTTGGTTATTAACCTTAATTAAGATAAATATCGAAGGAGCTACCCACGGCACAAAACTACACCATTAACTGTTTATATACCTAATAATTATTTAATTAAACTTTACTTAACACACACTTGAAGCATTATATGGGTAGATTATTCACATAGATTTTATTTGTCTTTATGGATAAGTAGTTGACCCTACAACTTGACTGTTGTGGTGTTTGTATGTGACGCAAGTAACTGGCGCGGGTTACATGCGCAAGCTACATGCGCGAGCTTATCTAACGGATTACATGCGCGAGAGGCTTGTGTCTATTGTTTACATGCACATAAAACACAATGCTTAAGCTTGACTACTAGAAAGGACTATTTGTCTCAAATCAGTAGTGATTTAAGAGCAAGACAAGTTTATTCTAAAATAATATTGAGCCAAGGATTCATATTATTCTAGAATATACCTATGTACTATACTATCGCATCAGGTTAGGAACCAGTAATAATAGATTACATACATACATACATAGATTCATGCCTGTTTCCCAGAGGGGTAGGCAGAGACTACGGATTTCCATTCTGACACACTTCTCTGGTTAGAAAAGAAATGATAGATTAATAGTTAGAAATAGATAAGTAAATATTTTCTAAGGAGACTGCCATGTAGTCTGTAATTTTTTTTATCTTGATTTCTAATGTGCTTTCGGGAACACCATATAAATCATCTATTATTAAAAATACAGCAGATATCCCATATCGTCTGGGCATCACGGTATTCTTCAATTTAACTTATACTCAGACAAATAAGACTCCTAGAGGAGGCACTGTGTTGTAAGAAGGGAACCAATAATCTTTGTCCCTAGATGCATAGCGCCTCATTTTTGAAAGTTTGTCATTTTAGTATCAGCTGTATCACAGTAGCTACGATTGCCGCATACAAATACGTAGATACGAACCACCACGGTGAGCGGTTACTGAATTAGTATGTATGCTTAGTTGTTGTTGCTCTTTGTATAGAAAAAGGTCCTATGTAATAGGCAGTTAGTTTAAAGTTATACCGAAGACACCTTCATATTCTGGCCGCTACTGACACAAGCATCGATTCTGGTACCAGTAATTACGCTAAACTCACAAGACCAATAAACTTACTTTATTACTGACCTACAAAAACACAATGAAGTAATAAATTACCTCGAATTCGTACTTCTTACGTATACTCATATCGTGATTAAAAAGTGTAAATAATCCGAATATTTACTGTTTTCGGAAGTGTGGAAAGCGCGATTAATAAACAACAGGAAACGATACAACACGAGAATTACGCGGTCATGCTCTACTTTTTTAAACGAATATATAAAATTATGTAATAAGAAGAGTGATAAAAATAATAAATAAAGAAAGTAATATTGCAAGACGGAATGAGCTCTGATTTATCGTTAAATTAATAAGATAACTATTTTAGTGCGGATGAGACAACTTATGGATTTATAAGGATACTAGATTTATTCGCGGTTTCGTTCGCGTAAATGTAGATATGGTTAGGTTAAATTAGGAATAGTAGTTTTAGTGTTTATACCCTGTGTTCTTTTCTATTCCCTTGACAACGTGTATACAAATTTTTATGATGATCGGTCGAGTAGTTAAGGCGTGAAAGCGTAACAAACTAACAAACCCACATTCGCATTTATAATATTAGTTAGGATTTAAACATTCGCTTTGTTAAATGCAGATTGACAAAAAAATCTGTGGATAGGCATCCAAACACATGTTGATTGCTGTGATTGGTTGACTAAATTTGCAATAGCAAACATTAAATTATTAATATTAACTTGACGTTAAATTATTATAAGTTTTATTTTGACACGTCGTTGTTTGACTTTTCAGAAACTGGTTCTGTCTAACAAATGACGCAAGTATGAGCGCATGTAATTGTGGAGCTTGCGCATGTAACTGCGCCAGGTACTTGCATTGTGTACAACTACTAGAATGCTGCACTACGCGTTAGTTATGCGCGTGGATATAATACATATTATCTGCGACATGTTATTCGATTGGAAATATTTATATGAATACCATTATTTAGATAAATATTATTTTTATTTTTTGCTTTCTTTTTCAAAAAGATAGCAGCATATTCCCGCTTATAGATAGAATACTCCCGCAGTGGTAGTAATTCCTGTTTCGAGGGGGCTTTACAAACATTCAAACAACGGACACAAAGAAAACCCAGACTTGGAATAACCTCGGATCGAACAATACTCAGCGCGGCGGCGCGGCAGCGGTGAGGCAGCCACTTAAACCGTATTGGTTTAGTGGTCATCCGTGCGGTCAAAGATATAATCCTTTTCCCTGTTAATCAATATTACTAGTGCAGAAGTAGGATATTCATTCGGATTACTTGTGGGATTGGCGCGCGTCGATCGTTTATAGCATTAGTTCCCAAAGTGGTCCAGCTGGGCCCCCAGGGGTCCACAGGAGACTCGATAGGGGTCTATGCTGGCGTGCCAAAAAAATAGGGTCCACAATTCGTAAGCGGGGTCCACGAAAATTTATTTGCTTTCGATAGTGAACAACTAAAATGTTGGTTTGACTTCACCTATCACTGTAGGCAGATAATATTTTAAGAAGCTCAGCGACTGTTACTTGTGTTAAAACTTGCATATTCCATATTCAGTACAAGGGGCTTAAAAAAAAGGGTCAGCCCAAGTTAGGCAATCGGTCGACGTGCGTCAACCCCACGATTGCTGACCAAGCACCGGACGAGTACGGCACATGTCATCAAAACTGCATATTTAGCTATAAGTTTCATATTTAATTAGAATGTTAAATGTAATTAGTCTTGTAGAACATTTCTAACAATAAACTTATATTTCAATTAATAAATATATTTTAATAATAATTTCGTTCACCGATATTTAACTCTCGCCAAAAAAATAAAGGTCATCTTGTAGAGATTTGATCAAATATAAATACGAATGCCAAGGAATATGGGAGAAATGTAGCTGCAGAGGGTCCACCGGAACCTGCGAAATTTTGAAAGAGGTTTGTGAGAAAAAAAATCTCTCCTCTCCTCTGGTTTATAGGATGCATACAACATCCGCAGATGCTTAATCTTACGCATGTTATCCGCGTCGTGTATAACGGCTTTTATGCTTAGTATATACGTCGATGAATCGTATCTGTGTGCGAAGCAAGAAGATTATGGATTAAGGAAGCAAATATTTAAAAGCACTTTGTGATCGATAATGGTAAGGTTATACTCACAGAGTTTTAATACCGGCAGGAAGACCTCCAACGTTAGCGCACCGACCGTAACTTTTATAACAATTATATAACCCTTTTCGCGCTAAAATCTTGTAAAACATTCCAAATTTTAATTTTAATTAAAGTCGTGAGAACACAACGCGATTCGGAACTTATTTTTTTAAATACTCGTTAATCTGTTTGCGTTAAAAGAATTTGAGCTGTACCGTTGAGAACGTAAAGTTTTGTATTACTTGAACTTGTGATATTGAACTGTGAGATAATGCTCTTTATTTCCGTTTACACATTCACTCGACGATTTGATGTGCACTCTTAAAAGGTTGAAGGTTCGTGTATTGATTCAACTAATTATATTGTATAAGGAAGTGAGACTACGGTCTATGATTTATGGTTCCCTTCAAGGCTTGTCCGTGGCAGTCGAGATTAATTAGACTTAGTTTATTTTTAGTTAGACCCTTGGTGGAGAATCGTGTGTGTCGGTATAACGTTGTTTACCGTCATTGATTTTGTCTTGGAGTTGATCAAAGTGGGGAATTTGGGCTTTATGCATATATTTATAAAAACCTTGTTAGGAAAATGATTGAGAGGTATAATGAAGTTGTTGTTACTTAATAGTAAGATTACATAGAACAGAAAGGGATGGTTTTATTTAAGAAATGTGTATATGTAATCTGCTGTCTTAGGACTATTGACTCTTTGTAATCTCTAGGGTGTATTGTGAGACGGTTTGCGGTAATTAAAACAACGAACGATCCGAACAACTATGCATCCTTTTCCATCAAAAGGGAGATTTATGTTTTTATGTGTTTTAATGTCTTACTCACCAACTTATTCGGGTATACCTTTTTACGCTAGCAATATAATTAATAAGGAATTAAAATGGGATGTAAAGAGAGGACGGTAAGTAGGCATTTAAACGTCTCAAACTCTTATACACCGGGTGAAACACAGTATAATGTTAATACTAGCTGGATTCTTTTTAATGCACACGACGCCCCGCACATTGAACAGGAAGGGCTTCATGTATAAATGTGTATTCTATATTATATATAATAATATAAGAAATAATAGTATATGTAATTAATCAACGTATTATAATGTAGTAAATCATATATATAACACGTATATAAGTTTTATTTTTATTATTATCAATTTATAAATACATTTATTACTGTTACACACTAATTTTGTATTATAATACATAGTATTGATTGTGTGTTGCAATGCTTCATTAAAATAAAATATTTCTTTCTATTTCGTTCTTTCTATATTTACTCGGGGACCTGGCTTATTAGTATATTGCTATCAAACAATTGACAATGGCAGAATTTACACAACAAAAGAGTTGCTTTTGTGACATCAAGAAAACACAGCTATGTAAGCCACTTATATGGCGGTCACCGCTTACCATTTCTTGGGTTGCAGACGCATGTGCGAATAGCAACAATAATTAAATAATGGTTTAAAAAACTAAAAAATACGCTTTAAGAAATAAAATTAATATAATATAATAATTTTAATGTAAAAAAGATATTGATATTGCTTTCTAAGATATTTTGATAACCCCTGCCCCACGCTTTTTTACATTTAAATTAATGAATTATATTATTTTTTATTTTATAAAGTGTGTGTTTTAGTTTTAAAACTATTATTTATTTTTATTTATTATTTAGTTTTTATTTTTCTATATTATTGTGTTGTCATTGGTCCTCGATAAATGTGCAATGTTTCAAATCAATCCGTTGTTTTAAAAGAGGTGAAAATCACGTTCAAAGATTCCTTAACATAGATTCATAGATACTTAGATTCATAGATACATAGATTAATAGATACATAGATTCATAGATTCATAGATACATAGATTCATAGATACATAGATATATACCAAGCTAATAAAAGCGTATTATAAATAACTTACTTTTGACTGCACAGATGGCATAGTTGTCTAAACGTTCGGTACGCCAGTGTTACTACGTCGCAAAATAGTTGTTCCGAGTCTGGGTGTTTTTTGCGTCCGTTGTTTGAATGTTTGTAAAGTCGCCGGCGATCCGGCACTTATAAATAGCACAGGAGTAGTATTGTTTATAAATAAATAACAATAAAATAGACAGACATATTCCAAGCCACAATTTTTTTAAATTTGTTATTCACAATGTCATTCAAACCTCCTTTGTCATTGCGAAGCGAGCAAGATCTATACCGAACTGTAGAAGTTATTAAATACGACCTTATATTAATATTGGTGCATTACACTCAATGTTTCCTCCTCTAACCGCACGATTATATCGTGTGCATTACAGAATGCCTAGACCGAGTTTGTTTTACGTTAACGCGATCGACACGTTTATGACGTTCGGCACTCTGATTGGCCCGCTCCAAACTCTTAGCCAATTAGAGAGCCAGTCGATCCAGAGTCGTTAACGTACTAACTGCCTCCGTGGCGCAGCGGTAGTGAATACGACTGCGGTGCATGAGGTCTCGGGTTCGAATCCCGAGTCGAGCCAGCAAAAAGTTATTAGGTTTTCCGTTAAGGAATTGCAATAGCTGCAGTTAGGAATTTGGCGATGTTAGACACCCTCGTGCCTCGGAAAGCACGGGAAGCCATTGGTCCTGCGCCTGATCTCTCTGCGGTCGTGTTGGATTACCGTTTCATCAAATCATCAGAGTGAGGGAACATAGAGTGCACTTGTGTTTGCGCACACGCTTGTGCACTATAATATCTCCTGCGCAGATGGCCAGTCTCCGTTAAGATTGGCCGCTGTGACCGAAATTCGCCGTGGAGGATATAATTATGTCCTTAACGTAAAACAACTCACACTAGGCACTCAGAGCGTTTATACTTGTGTTAAGCAAAGCAAACACTTAATTACCGATGCAACTAATTGTCCATGACATATAGACAACAGATACGTGATCACGACCTTATGTAAAACAGCCGTCCAATCTTCTTCAATCGCTTCGTAATTTAAATCCACCGTGACTTCAAAGACATAGATGCTGCATACATATATGTATGTTTATATGTACATATACAGAACTCCCGCATTAGAAATAAGTCCTTTATCGCAGCGATCTTAACAAACATACCAACAATGGACACAAGGATCACCCAGACCCTGATCATCTATTTATGGACCACACAAATTTTTGTCCCGTATGGGGATCGAACCCACAACACTCGGCACAGTGCGACCACGTAAACCACTACACTAACCGTGTAGTCTAAATGTAAAGAGTTTGTCGCCAACTCTTTGCTTCGTGTGACGATGCCCAAGCATGTTTTGGAGGGTAGATTGAAACCAGCTTGTAGATAAGTAAACATGAGAGATCGATTTATTTGTCTTTGTTCCGCGTAACGAATGTAGTTTACTCATGGCTGGTTTCCTTAAGGTATTTACATTGTCAGAGGCCTATATTACCGATGGAAGAGGCAAAAATCTACTACACACACATTTCGCCTGTGATCGTTCAGGTCCTACGCTTTAGGATGAGAGTATTTTGTCGTCTACTGAGCACAGGTCCAGATTTTTTGTTGCAACTGATAATACCCTTACTAAACTTGAAATAGGGCAAAGGTGTATTTCAAATTCAAATTTAAATTCAAGTAATTTATTGTCAACTATGTATACATAAGATGATACAATGATATGAGTACTGCCTATAATTCAGTGCCTTATTAAAGTATTAAAATATTGACGGCAAATAATAATATAATATACTACCTATGCATACACTGTAAGATATACTAATTGCACAGTATGTGCGCCTACCTTTTTATTTCTCCTATTTGATCCTATATTTAATTACTTTGTCTCAAGTTCGGTGCCTAGCGAGTGAAAAATCCTAGGCTACGTTAACTGATTACCATCAGGTGGATCATATACTTATTCTTGTAAAGGAAAAATAATAGCATTTTATTCGCTTACATATATACAGATTCACGCCTGTTTTTCTCCGGACGGGTAGGCATTTTAGTCAATTAAAGTGATGAACGAGTATACGGTCCACCTGTTTTATACCAGATTCAGGAGTCAGTCTGCTTGTGACCATAGCCAGTGCAACTTGGCCGAAACGTCAAGCCTTTTAAAAAGGTAATGTGAATACCGAGCATGAACGCGTTAATAACTGATTTAGTCACATAAAGGACAAACAAACAAACACAGTTTTATATTAATAATAAGTATGAGTGGTTTTGTAATTATTCTTTATGAAATACTATAAGTACTGGATACTTTACAGCACTAATGTTCTGAAAGCCATATTCAAGGACATTATGGTCCACTTAAAACTGCACTCTTATTCATCACCTAGATTATACCTACCACATTAACGGCAAACCAATATCAATTTAATAACTCTAAAAATAAAGTTTAATTTCCTTTACTCATAAAATTATTTTCATTACCCGCTGACCACAAGACCTTGATGTGAACTTTATTCTTTTAGCTTTAAGGGTGATTTTTGCGTGTTATTGCAGCATAGGTGCTTCCTATGTTAGTCATTTATAACCATTATCTTTGGATGTTACGATGTTTGATAGGTATGACGTCATAAACGCATTCAATCTATTTTCGTTGATGGAGGGTTGACAAGGGTTGAAAAATTAATATTTCCAACGCAATCTTTAAATAAAGACGATAGCATATTGTGTGGATGACTTGGATATTTGTAAAAAGATAATTTTTAGAGGTATGTAATAAAATGACCTCCGTTGTTGGCTGACAGTAATGAGTTAGGCCCGGACCTTTCCTCAAAATGAAAATGGCCGCCATATATAAAATATCGATATTGTACGTGTTATGTTTGCCACGTCAGTTCTGTAGGTTTAGTATGCGCTTATCTTTGCGCGCTATCGTGTGGTCATATATCAATTCCCGTGTTGTACAAAGTGTTTTGGGAGATACTGTTATGAAATTGCCAGGAGCAGTACCTACGGTGTCTGGCAAATGCCAGACACCGTACTGCCTAAAAGACAGCAAGTGGCATCTAAGATATAGCTTGAGAAATGTCAATGAAATTAATGCATGAATATTTGGAGCTGTACACATGGCAAACTTATCATTAATACAAAAAAAAACATTTACGTTCATAACATAGACTTCCGCCTGCAGTAAGAGATAGGCACGGTGCATGACACCCAAGTTGTACCAGCTATGGTGTAAGGTCCAATGTGGTGAGCGAGCGTATTGTCATCAATCGAGTACACGTCCAGACTCCGTGCTGTCATTGAGAATTTCCCTACACAAACATCTAATAAAATTTAACTCACCTGGGAATCGAACACTCACACTAACATAACCGCAAACTTAAGCCACTAAACCAAAGCTGCACTTATTATTACGACAAAATCATAATCCCAAAGACAGGTCAAAATACAAATAAAAACTGGTCTATCATTATTTAAAAGTGACTTGCAAAACATAGGGTCATTGTACCCATATAATCTATTTGCCAACTATTATATAAAATACGACCTTTGCGAGAGAGAACTGGATATAAACTAGTTTCGGTACCGAGGTAACAGACCTTTAGATGAGTATACAAGAATGCCATCTGTATCAACTTTGTTGTATCATAAAGAGTTACTCCTGTTTTACAAATTTAGATATGTATCAAAAATTTAGACAGATGGATGGATTGCTTGCATTCCTGAGGTGGAATATATACAGGGTTCAATGAAAAATACTCATAACCCCTCTACTTGTAAATTTTTATTTCACCTTTTTTTCACAAAACACTATATTTTATTATACAAGAATGCTATCTGTAACATCTTTGTTGTATAATATTGTCTTCTATTTACGCGAATATTATTCATTGAAATTAAACTGCTATATACGGATTTTATCGCGTTGTTTATTTGACACTTTATTACAAAATTTTGAAAATTGTTACACTACTACTACTATTAAACTTTTACTAATTTTTAAGCTAATTAAATTATTATTAAACTATTTAGATTTAATTTATTTTATTTTACACTTTCCCCGACGTTTCGGTTGCTTTTCAGCAGCCATGGTCACGGGGAGTAAAATAAATAAATCGTTTAATAATAATTTAATTAGCTTAAAAATTAGTAAAAGTTTAATAGTAGTAGTAGTGTAACAGTTTTCAAAATTTTGTAATAAAGTGTCAAATAAACAACGCGATAAAATCCGTATAAAGTAGTTTAGTTTTAATGTTTGTTGTATCTTCAAGAGTTACTCCTGTATCACAAATTTAGACAAGGATGAAAATATACACACGTCTATATGTTTGCATTCCTAAGGAGAAACACATACAGAATTAAATAAAAATACTTATAACCCATCTACTTGACAATTTTTGTTTTACCAATTTTTACTTAACTCAATATACAAGAAAGCTATATGTATCAACTTTGTTGGTATCATAAAGAGTGACTCCTGTATCACGTTAATACCATTTAGACAGCGTTGGAAAGACATATCGCGTGCTTAATAAAACAGCGACTTAACTCGAAATTTGAAAGTAAGCCAATTTGAACTCTAATTGTATATGTTAAATTCTAATATTATATTTGTGTTAAATCTTTTCAATAGAGTTCAAATTTGTTTAATCAAAAATACTGAGATAAGTCTCTGTTTTATTAAGGATGCGATATATACATAGATACGCTTAAATGCCTAAGGTGGTATATATACAGGGTTCAATGAAAAATACTCATAACGTTTCACTCGAGTTCTACTATATATTGTTTTACTACCTTTACAAAACTCAATTCTAATCCTAACTAATATTATAAATGCGTATGTGAGTTAGTTTGATTCGCTTTCATGCCTGAACTACTCGTCCAATCATATGAAATTTAGCCTACATGTTATCAAGGGAACAGAAAGATACCTTTCATCCAGAAAAGTATACTAACTTAACCTAAACTTCATTTAAGTGGGCGAAGCCGCGTGCAAAATCTAGTGCTGTAATGGAAAAATATTTTAACAAGCTTAAAATTGCAAGCTTGCGCAACACCCCGCGGTGTGCTGTTTGTTTACGCAGCTGGTTTCTTTTTGACCGCGTGTAATTTTAATATGGTTAGAGCAACCAATTCCAATATTTGTAATTTTGTATGCATAAAAGAAATACTGAATTACGAAAAATGGTATACCTAACAAAATTTGTTAAGTGTTGATTATTACTTATTAGTATTTTTGAATTAACCCTGTATTTGTAATAATAAAATTTAGCTCGGAAGATGCCCCTCAGGTCGAATTTTCTGAGCAGGAGATAATTTATATTACTTAAGTGTGTGAACAACACAAGTGCACTCTCTTTTCCATTATTCGCATAATTCGATAGGATATAGAGATATTATGTAATGGACGCGGTACAAGGATGTGTAACAGCGACAACTGCCAAACTCCTGGCTGCTATTGAGATTTGTCAAAAATACTCAATAATTTGTTCGTTGGTCCGAGCCGGGATTGGGACCCGAGGTAATGAATGCGACTGCTGCGCCTGACGGACGCACAGTTGAAATAATTAAGGCTTTTTTGAAACTGAATGAAATCAACAGACGCACTTCTATGTAAGTGAATCTGTTTTAACTCCTACATTAAGCTTATAACTACTGCGTTAAAACACAAAAGCATGTCTATTAAAATCTGATTATTTATGTAAATATACACCGATTATAAATATAAATCCTTGTATTACACGAGATACTCATTTTCATATTCATACTTAGTCCTATTTTCGCTAAACAATACCTATAAGTGAAACCTGCGCATTTCTGATCAGGGCATTAAGCCTCGTTTTCCTTTGTGCGAACATCGTAGCGATATTCGCGTTATGAATAAAAAGTGTTGTGTCTTCATATCCAAATATTTATTCTTGTTTAAATTAATCCTTGTACTAGAGTTAAATCATATGACTTTATGCAAGTTAAACTATATGAACAGAACTAGACTCTGTTGTATTTGTAGAACACACGCCATTATGTCAACCACGGGTTTCAAAACCGCTACACCAACAAACCCTCATAGCAAAGTCAAAATTATTATCTGAAATAAGATAAATTATTATCTTATTAAATTTAAATTTAAATCTTTTCTCCCCTCTTCAAACTCGTAGCTCAGTTTAAACACTGATTTCTAACTACGTTCGAATTTATAAATGCGTTGCGGTTTTCAACTAATTGATTTATTACACAGGGAAATTGAGCCTATCATACCTATGCTTTACAAAAGTAGGTGGATATCAGTATTTTACTTGTAAGATCACCGTAACACGATTGCTGCAATGTTTGCAATGAACAACACCGCGCTTTATTCCCTGACACGAACAAACGATTCTAACAAATTACTCAAAACTGCATGTCCACGACATGTTTAAGTAACATTAACTGTAATTGCACAATTATTGCTGCAATTATAGTTGAAGCTATTGTTATCTAATTGACTATAACGTTGTGAAGTTGTTTATATGTTTTAAAAACACATTAGCTGTATTTTTTTAATGATGCACTTATACATTAGTTGCCTCTACTGATTGAATAAAACCGTAATTATAGGATTTCGCTAGAGAACTGTCCAAGAATTAGGCACAGCTCAGTGCTTAGAATATGTTAAATATTCTACCTTACCCTCTAAATAAGTATATTTCTGGACTCTGTTATACCAATTAAACAATATTTCATCTTTATCTCCTTTGACATAAGTTTACAGTCGAGAGGTTCAGAGTTTGATATATAGTTCGATCAAAGTGTAAATTTTAGCTAATTCTCAGTAACAGTACGCAGTCTGAAATTGCACCCGGTACATGGCAATTAAATAGGCTCGCCGATATCCTAACTAATATTATAAATACGACTGTGAGTTAGTTTGTTTGTTCCACTTTAACGCCTTAACTACTCGATCGACCATCATGAAATTTCGCATACTCGTTGTCAGGGGAACAGAACAGAACATAGGATACCTTTAATTCAGAAAAAAAAGGACTGTTACTAACATAACCTAACCTACATTTACGCGAGTGAAGCCGCGGGCAAAATCTACTATATAATATACAGGATGTCCAGTAATTAATGAATAACCTTGCAATGTCTTATAGTAGAACTGATGGCCGTCAAGAAAAAAAGAAAGAAAATTAAATAAGTGCAATAGCTAGTCATACTTTTGACTGTCTGTCTTTTTCTCCCTTAGCCTTTATTATTCCCAAGTCACTTGGGGGTCGGCTTTTTTAATCTAACCGGATTTGACTGGATATCAGTTTTTACACGGAGCGGCTGCCATTGCTGCTCCGCAACCCGAAGGCTAACGATACATTTTTGACTATCTATCTATTAGCATAATTAGTGTTTAATAATAAAACAACAAAAACCGATGGAATTCATTCATTTATGGTCGTAATGTACAAGAAAGTTAAATATGGTGATAAAAAATAAATCATATCTCAGGTTAGTTAGGATAGATTTTCTTTCATATTTTTTTTTAAACGGCCGTCAGTTCTACTATAAGATATTTCAAGGTTATCCATTTATTACCAGACACCCTGTATGTAAGGGACCTAAAAATAACTTGCATCGTGTAGGTATAATACACCTTAACCTACGCCATTGAGATATATAAACATGGATCTATATACATATGTATGTAGGTACGTAGGTTAAAAGGACAAATGTATAAAATCTATTAATCGTTTACAAAGCTGGCAAACGTTCATTATCAACGAATTTACAAAGGATCAAAGTAAGAAATAATAATAAAAACAAAGTGATCTTGCGAGATCAATCAACTAAATCTAGTTCCAATAAAAATACACGGACCGCAGATTCATCTGAGGTCATATTCAAATGACAGAAAGGTCAATGACACCGCGGAGGTCGTCACTAAGATGTGACCTTACGCGCGAAACTGATTTTAATGAAACAGTGCTATGATCAATTTTTGGCCCACTGATGGTGCTTCATTGATGGAAACGAAATTTGAATAATTAGGATAACCAAGTACGAACATTGGAGACAAATGAAGCTTTTACTAATAGCTTTTATGATTGATAGAGTGGCAGTACGGATGAGCTTCTGCCAGAAAATAGGTAGTAACATTTACTTTCTTATTGATAAGTAAGAGTGCAAGAAGCTCACCTATGTCATGCCTTTCATCCTTTCGTTATTTAATGAAATAATCGCGAAGAGAGGACCCTATCGCGCACTATCGAAATGTCCACACCATTCTACCATCAGGTGGAACGTATGCTTGTGGTACACCTATGGTATATAAAAAAAAAAAAATAGGTGGCTGTTTGCAAAAAAATTGAATCATCAATAGTCTAATTTAAAATATGATGAAGGAACTCTGGCAATTCCTAGTAGTCAAAATGTTGTGCATTAAATCGGAAATGTTATCAAAATTCGTTTGAGTTTATTTCGTAATTTTTATATTCCATGACAGTTTAACTTCCCTCAAGACATCACGAGTGTGATAACTCGGAGATTTCATGGTCACCACTGCTGAACTAGTCGGCCTCGGTGGCGTAGTGATTAGTGTAACCGACTGCCACGCCTGAGGTCGCGGGTTCGATTCCCGCACAAGTCAAACATTTGTGTGCATGAACATGGATGTTTGTCTTGGTCTGGGTGTTTCTATGTATAATATGTATGTATTTACAAAAAAAAAGTATATTTGTATGTTTATCCATTGTCTAGTACCCATAGTACAAGCTCTGCTTAGTTTGGGCTAGATGGTGTTGTGTGTATGTGATAGAATATTATTATATTATTATTATTATTAACTAGGCTACACAGATGTGATAATGTGCGAGCGCGGGTGAGATTGTTCCCATAAACAAATTTTAATCGTAATACATGCATTAATTTCAATCATAAATATGTTTGAATTGGTTACAATTTAATTGACTATATAATTGTATCGTTGATGGCAGATAAATCCTTGTCGCCACAATTACATAACGTATATAACAAGTTGTTCTAATACATACGCAATTGCTTGTTATTATGTACAATAATAATAAAATGCAGATTTTATAGCACACCACAGTATAAGTATAATGCTACATAATTATGTTAAGGTTAGCAGCTCATCTTCAAGCCGTTGGCCGTCACGTAACGTCGCAATTGATTTACTTATTAGGTGACGATATGACGATGCTTTTAAGGCCTAAGTCTTCGTGACTAGGCGGTAATGTCGTGTGGATAATATTATTACTGCTATTGCGATGTATTTTTGTATAATTGAGATGGTAAACAATTTTATAATCACGCTGATAGTCTGTGGTTAAATGGTTAGTGTAGTCTATAGGCGGTTACAAGACCAAGGACAAACCGAATTCTGGAAGTGATTACTACTCTAAAAACTAACGAAGTGCTGTAATAAAATATTATTCGGTTAAAATTTGCCGTAGAGTATGTCTGTGCTTAAATGTCTTCAAGAACATAACTATTTTCTTCCTTTTAAACACAACTACCTCACAGGAAATATTTCGTGTGTCGCGGTAGACTCTACAAGCAATTAAACAACGGGCACAAAGAATATCCAGACTCAGAACACTCATTTATGGATCAAATGTCTGTACCATGTGGGAGTTCGAACCCACAACATTCGGTGCCGTGGCTGTAGCGAGCAGTAGCGAGCTGTATATTAGCTTAGCTGGAGAGAGAGCTTAATTTTGTAATCGAAATTAATATATTACTTATATTACTGAGAGGCGTTCATAGACAGTTGCACTCACTGTTCGGTAAATGATTAGCGAGGTTAAGCAACGTCGGGTGTGGTCAGTCTATAGATGGGTGACCGCTTAATGGTATTTCATCTGAGCGTCTTCGTACTTCGGAGGGTAGGTAAAAAGTCGGTCCCGGTTGTTGCCAAATTGACAGTCGTTAAGCCATGTCAGAGGCCTACGGGCGGCTTGAACAACTCTTGACAACAGGTTAGCCACTAACCACACGAAAAGAAGAAAGAGATTAAAAGAGAGCCTTTATGTTGACCCATGAATAGCATAGTTGGTAAAGCGACGAATCGTTTTATCACTATCACAGGTTTAAATCCTGTTTCATAGATTATATCTCTCCTATTTTAGAATAAAATTTAAAACAACATGTGCAACAGGGGACCAACCACTACCTGAGATTTGACAAACCACAGATTCTCGCTAAAGAACATCGATTCCTACCAAGGATGCTTCGCGAGGCTATTGAAATCAAAAAAACATCCTGATTTTAATAGAGAAGATGGTTGGAATGTACCACCAGCTTGGGATCCAGTAATATAAATAGTCAAACCCAAGAAGAAGCAAACCACAGCTAGACTTCATGATACTTTGAGCTCATTCTGCGTAAATAGAAACACGGGTACTCTGAAATAATTACACTGGAACATTGAGACAACTACCATCTTAGTCTCCCCGTGACCATGGCTGCTGAAAAGCAACCTAAACGTTGGGGAAAGTATAAAATTAAATTAAATCTAAATAGTTTTAATAATCATTTAATTAGCTTAAAAATTAGTAAAGCTTAATAGTAGTAGTAGTGTAACAATTTTCAAAATTATGTAATAAAGTGTCAAATAAACAAAGCGATAAAATCCTTATATAGTAGTTTAATTTCAATGAATAATATTCGCGTAAACAGAAGACAATATTATTAAAACAACGAATTAATGTTAGCAAGATTTGGCCTTAACTAGGCATTTTTCTAGACTAGGGCATCGTGTTAGGCAAATTAGACCAGAAGCACTAGGAAGGCATGGAATTCTCTGCCAAGGCACGTGTTTCCTTCTTCCTTTAATCCTGGATCCTTTAAGCGGGGCGAGAAAAAGCACTTTCTCAGGCCCTTAAAGTAGGGACCCCAACATCGCCTCAGCTGCTATGAGGATGCTGTGGAGGCTACTGTTCTTGGACCACATGATCGCTTACCATCAGGCAGAGAGTGGTCGTAAAAACGAGCAAAAAAAGAACTATGCCACTTTAAAAGTACAAAACCAATATTCACAAAGTTCGAAAAAAAAATCGCTCGTCTTCTACTTGAATAACAAAAACAAGTAAAATTGGAAACAAAAGAACATAAAATATGTTTCGTTCGGCGGCCTTATGACATAATATGTGTGACATATTGTCAATGTCACGCATAGAGGTCGTATATTGTCTAATTAGATGTTCACATAGCACATTGAAACGTGTACAACTGTGATAATATACATGCAAGGATTTTGTTGTAAGACTCATTAAGTTTATATTGTATTTTATATATTTTTGACCTTTGTTCGTATCTTGAGTTGTGAATTCTGTCTTAAGAAATGTTTGCGAAAACGTTTTATATTTATTTCTTTATATCTCTAAAATGTACATATTTAGTTTCGGCAGGCAAGTTCAGATCACTCCAGATATATTTAAAGTAATGACAATGTAAAAGGCTGACTGTCTCGCTAATCCTGTGATAAGTTTTCATGTATGATTGTGTTTGCAAAGGTGAGGTCTCGGGTTCATCAGAAAAAAATTCAGTAGCAGGACGGAATCTGACATTGTGTCCGCTAATATACCTCTGCCTACTCTTTGGGGATCTATGTGTTAGACTTTATGTGTATAATATCATAATCAATTGCGTAATCCAAAGGCATTACAAGATTAATAACTAACTGCCTACATATTTTTCTTTGTTTTCAACTATAATAAAAGGCCATGATAGGCAAGACCTGACTGCTTCTCTTAGGTACGAGCAGGATCGTGGAATGACATGCTATTTTTTCAAATGATCATCCATCGTAGAACTAATGCGTAGCAAGATTACTTAGCCTCAATAACATAACCAAAGGAATCAACAACACACCATTAAATCCAGCTTATTTGAAAAATATCTGTAAATACATTTTTCACTGTCCAATGTTATCCTTTGAAGCATTATGCCCGTGCCTTCCAGCGCACCAAAGGGCTTAAAAATAAATTATATTAAATAAAGTTGGTTCAAATAATGTCACCCGGTCTCATTGCAACAATCCCGTATTATTGAATCTTGTACAGTCGTAGCAGCTGAGAAAATAATTCCATTTATATTTCTTTTCTAGAATAAACAGAATTTTATACGAAGAAAATTGGAACTTTTATTTAGGACTGCTTGGTGGTATTAGTTTGAGATTTTATATTTGCGAAATAATTGCCAAGGACTGCATTTGAAAGACTGCCATGGTGACGCTGTGTTAGTTAATGTGACTGCTCTGCGAGAAATCATGGATGGGATTCATGCCTTGGGCAAAGTTATATTGGAAATTTCTGTCGAGAAATTTTCAGTAGTGACATGAAGTCCGGAGTTTTGCACGGTAGACAGTAATGTGCTCGCATCTATTTGGTACGTAGTAGTAGTAAGACCTGAAGCTCTCGCTATCCAAGCGCACTATTCCAGGCTCCGAGATACTATGGAGGATTTCTTGGCAGAAAAGCGTATTAACACTGTGCCTGATTGTGCAGCAAATTTGATACCTCAAACATAGCAGTTGCATTCACAACCGAAGAGCTACCTATCGTTATCTATAGATTACACGAAATGGAAAGGATTTTGTTTAAATGCTTTTTTGAGACTTACAGTAAGACGTCCCGATTAAAACATTTTTGTGTCTTAATTTGCCTACGCTAGCAAAATATTCTTTTTCTGTATATAATATAATTGTCTACATCAATTTAATATTATAATTATATGATAGTTATGTAGAAGTGGAAGTGGAAGTACTTACAGTATTTACTAAGTTGATTCACAGCCAGAACAATCTGCAACACAAAAAAACCTTCATAAATATTAATGAAATCAATGGCATAGGTATTTCAAGACATTTTTGCATAATACCTTCGGTTGTTTATGGTAATGATTGATCGTACTGCGCAGGCGCAGGGCATATTGCATCATGGCGCACGTGCTACTTCCTTGTTTTTCCTTTTTTTGTTTAGATATTTATACAATTAAGTGTATTGTTTAGGTTTTATTACGATTTTTATGATCATGTGCATCATTGCTGTAGTCGTGTTTTAAAGGACGTATGGAAAATTTGTTGTTTAATACTTAATTACTTGCAATTTCGTTTTATATGTTTCTTTTTTAATCTTATATGTTACTTTCATAATCTACAAGGTCACGCGAATTTTCAATAATAAAGTAAACTGGTGGCTCAACATATGAGCCGCTGGTAAACAACAGGTATACATATATACGATAGCATAGTGTGGCATCGTTGGACGCAGAGTTCTCAAGTTCGATTTCAAAGCTCGCAGCTACTACTCTTACCCACTTCACAAAGTTATCTGCGGTAGAGGAAAACATCGTGAAGAAACCTGTAGGTACATATATCTGAGAGTTTTCCGTAATGTTTTCGAAGACATATGAAGTCTGCCAATCCACACTGAGCCAGCGTGGTGGACTATGGCCTAACCCTTCTCACACTGGCTTCATTCACTTTCATCACATTCCTCATACACACCCGTCGGTTCAAGGTGCTCTTAACCTGGCCTTTGTCCAGAACGCCTCCGATCTGATCAAGAAACGTTCGCCTAGGTCTTCCTCTTGCTACTGTTCCATTCACACTAGCCTTATAAACTTTCTTACTCAGTATTTCCTCGTCCATTCTTTCTACATGCCCAAACCAGCTTAACATACCATTTTCTATTCTTGTCACTATATCCACTTTCATGCCGCATCTCTCTCTAATCACACTATTCCTTATTCTATCTTTCAGAGTCACACCACATATATTTCTCAGCGCTCTCATTTCTACAGCATTTATTATTTTTAAGGATGATTAAACCATTAAACCAACCAGTGAATGAATGGTTTAATACAGGGCTGATAATATTATTGTAATATATACATATGCATATTATCTATCAGTAAACGGTAAGAGGCCCGCACTCTATTATGTGGCACCAAAAGCCGTAGCGGTGAAATGCTGCTTTAAATCTCTGCCTAACTCTTCAGAGATGTTGGTGCGAGATTATATAATGTATGTTTTTGTTAAGAAAAGTGGGCTTTGTCAGTAATCATTTTATTGGATATACAGGTTGTCCCAGAAGTCGACGTCAAGCCGGAATCAAGTAATACGTTAAGTTATAATAGCTATGAGAAAAATATTATAAAAAACTAAGTTACGTATTATAAAATATAATATAATTATTGGTGATTCCAAAACAAAAAAATAATAATTCAAAAGTAAATATCTGTAGTAACAGGAGTGAAAAGACCGTAACACGGTGAAGATTTTATTGTTTTTTTTAATGCCTGTAATTTTTAAAATACGTTTTTATATATTTTTTTATATTTTTCTGTTAGCTATTATAACTTAGCCTGTTACCTGATTCCGGCTTGACGTCGATTTCTGGGACAACCTGTATACTGATTACTGATCTTACGGATAAATATAATTAATCTGGCAAGTCTTAGAATACCAGACATAATTTAAAATTTATTGCGTCTGCCGCAGGTGTGTCGCCGCGATACAGTAGCTTAAGTGTTTTGTTTTAGTTTTTTATAAATTTACTAAATTATTATCTAAAGCACTTTAAATAATATCGGTATTTTGCCAAGTGCTGGAAGAATTGAAAACGTTTCGTCTGTGGTCTTCACATTATGCAGGTCTGTATCGTGAAGACCCAGTTATATACCTTTGCTTAAGGGCTGGCTAGCTACCTTTGTCATAAACTGTATATATTGTTAGGTATATATCTAATAAACATTCTCCTGCATTTTGACTGCCGAAATAAAGTGCATTCATGGTTTGCTGCTTTTGCAATGCATTGTAAGACAAAGTATTTCGTCGAGACATTCACTTAGATGTACTCGAATTTTACATAATATATACTGTAAAAACTATTTACTTTTAAATTTTCCTCGATATTTCGTTAGCTATGCTGATCTAGAAGATCACTGAAGATCTAGAAGATCAAGAATTGATTGACAATTATCGCCTGCTCCGTGTCTCGGAGAGCACGTTAAGCCGTCGGTCCCGGCTGCCATGAACATCTATGGCAGTCGTTATTGGGAAGTCTGCCCTATAATATCCTGACACTGGTCTAGCCTTAGGGTATCGTTAGCCTTCGGGTTGCGGAGGTCAGGTGGCAGCCACTCCGTGTAAAAACGGATATCCAGTCAAATCCGTTTAGAACAAAAAAGCCGACCCCAAGGGACTTGGGAATAATAAAGGCTAGGGAGAAGATTTATGCTGATATAGAAGCCATAACCACGGCAATTCTACTCTACTTCAATGAAATAGTTTTAACATATCGTTTCTACTAACAAAGCGCATTAAAAGCCCTATAAAGTAGTTTCATTTTAAATGTTACTTTTTAAGTTTTTACTTAAGACTATTGGAAGGAAGTACGAGAAGTGAAGAAAAAATTATGTTTAATTTATCTCGTAAAGGTCCTACCCAAACTATCACCATACTACATAAAAAGAGGCTCAACCAAAAAAACCGATATAAATTATTTATAATGTGTAGTTAGAGTGTCATTTTCGTCCAAATTGGCTGCTGGGGCTATAAATAAGATGTTATTGGCAACATAAAGTATACTTGCCACTTTTAATGGTGAAAACTGACCCATGTAATGCCCTAAAAAACCTCGTAACAAATTGTAAGTAAAAATATTTGGTGACAGAAACACATATTGAATTTAATGAAGTGTTTGGTTTCAATTTTTGTTTATTTAAGGAAAAATATGAGGAATTGGTTATTGGTGAAGTAAACGTCGTGTTGGCTTTTGTTTTACGTGATTGACACATTAAAATTAAACGAATTTTTCCTTACGACATTGCAGTTTCAGTTATAGTGACAATAGCTGCTGAAAAGCAACCGAAATGCATGGGTAAGTAATAGATGATATAACAACAAAATCTCTAATATTAACAACATATAACAACGGAACCTATAATTTTATTTAATATAGCAATTAATTAATATAATAAACGATTGATATAATTTTAAAATAACTAATTTTTATAAGCATAACATACAATAAATATAACATCGTTTGACATAACATACATTAAATATAAAATCGTTTGACATACCACTCAAAAGATATAAATCTTATTTGGTCTAAGCGCTAAGATAGGTCGATGGAGCCCCGCTTCGCAGGGCACCTATATCTGGGTGGTTTAAAAAAAATAACCACGAAGGCTAAGGCTTAGCCTTCTAACCTAAACTATCCGAGTCAGGGTAGTCTGAGTCGGGGTGTTAACCATATTGACGTTTTTATATATATTAAATGTTAGACCTAATGATTTTCGATTACATAAACGTTATATCAAACAACGTTATACTAATTAAGTTTTAGAATAAATAAATGTTGTATGTAAAGAAATTATATCAACAGTTGGTATATCTCACGTTGATTATATCTTATGAACGATAATAAAATGAAATTAGACCAAATGAGTTTTTACGTTATGAGCATGCACCCGAAATGCATAGCCAGTTCTCAATATATTACTAAAATGTTGAAAACAAAAGCGGCGATGGAATCCGTTTAATATAATTTAATTTGAACGTGTAAGATTTTTGTGTAAACATAAGTAAATAATAATCATAAAAGTTAAAAGTGATGAAAATTACACAGCCTTCTTTTTATCCTGGCGAATGCGTGGTTCTATGTGAAAACTCTTTAAAATCATGTAAACGATCTCATGGGTAAATCTTATACTTATATTATAATAAAATCCGATCTCTGTAACACCTCAACCGATTCTAAAATTATTACCTTTATTTTTAAGGACCTCTTCCACACTAGGAATTATTCGTTTGTCGCGAGGAACTTTAAAAAACATTTAAACATCGGACACAAAGAACGCTCAGATTCGGAACAATTATTTGAGGGTCACACAAATTTTTGTTCCGTGTGGGGATCCAAACCACAACACTCGGGGCGGTGACAGTGGCGAAGCGACCACTTAAACCACTACGCCATTCGTGCAGTCAATCCGTGCAGTAATGTATTTTCAGTTACGAGCCCGTTCGCCCCACAAGGTTCGCCCCAAGTAGGTGTTCGCTAGGTTTCTTAAAATCCAACCAAAAATAGGGCTCCGTTTTTCTATGACAGGGCCGAAAGTCAAGGGGCGTACGGGCTCGTAGCCGTATTTTCTTAGTAGAAATCTATATTATCACTGAGTTTATTCTTAAATGACATAACATGCGAGCAAAGCCGCGGTCAACAGTTATTAAATAATAATCGTATATATATACAATACATATACGATTATTATTTAGTAACTGTAACGTACAATCTGCATATACCATTCATTATACACATAAGATATATACAAAATTTCACAGAATTAACATACTATCACATTCATTATAAAACCAATTACCACTTTACACAATTATGCATCGTATTACACAAGTTAACAAGTAAATAATATCACCAGTGATATTACTAGTAAACTTGTATCACTGGTGATACAGATGCGAATTAAATACGCCGTTCATTCAGATCGCGTTCATCAATTAGGGTAGATATAATTAATTGAGATTGATAATCATAGATGAACAACATTGTATTATAATGTATTATTATTATGATTATGTGTGTGTGTAATGTATAATACATGTTGGGGAAATGACGATGCTGAGAATCTATGTTGACACGTGTATGTTAATGGGATATTTGTGTATGCTTATATGTACGATTTGAAAATGATTGAGCACAATAATGTGAGTGAAATTGTAAACAGGATATGTCACAGTACACATAACTAGGTGCATTTCAGGTAGCACAATATCTATACAATTTTTATACATTGTAGATACCTAAGTTTAGTAAACTGACATTACATTTACGAGAAATTAAACTGTTTTGTATGATTTTAAATGCAAACTATTTAAAATGGCTGCTGTAAATCAACTGAAATTTGTAAAAATCGACTATATCCCAAAAAGTTGTTGATTTTAGGTATCAGGTCTGCATGAGGTCTTTGGTTCGATTCCCGGTCGGTTAAAGAGTTATCGGTATTTCTCTTAAAAAATCTCTCCTCGAAGGAGTAACCAAATGAGTATTATAACCATATTACACTATGTATGGTTTTAGATACTACGTAATAAGAGCTGTACCTACAGCTGTTTAGACATACTGATTCTGAGCTTCAATACATTTTCTAACAGATTAACCCAGTAACATTTCGACCTGAAATCGAAGAGATCGAGATCGACCGCAAACATAATAATAATAATGTCCTCCAGACCGATTTCAGTCACGGCGGCCAATCTTAACGGAGACTGGCCATCAGCGCAGTAGATATTATAGTGCACAAGCGTGTGCGCAAACACAAGTGCACTCTCTGTTCCCTAACTCTCATGATCCGATGGGACGGTAATCCGACACGACCGGAGAGAGATCAGGCGCAGGACCAACGGCTTTACGTCCTTTCCGAGACATGGGGGTGTCCAACACCACCAACTTCCTAACTCCGGACTGTTATTGAGATTTCTTAACAGAAAACACAATAAGTTTTTGTTGGCCTGACCTGGGATTCGAACCTGAGGCCTCATGCACAGCAGTCGGATTTTCTACCGCTGCGCCACGGAGGCAGTTAAACAAACCGCAAACATATGAGTATAATAAAAATATACTTATGCTATGCTGTTTGATGTCTAATAAGCATAAAATGCCTACTCCTAAAACATATTCAAAGATATTGTACAAGGAGCAGCTCCTATATAAGGCTGTATCGTGGCCTTACCCGTCGAATGGCTGTGTATAATTCTCTTAAATTATAATAGGTGGTGGCTGTGAGTTATACAAAGAAACTTACAATAAAATATTTCTAAACCTTCCGCGTGGTGCAAGTTGTGAACTAGCGACGAATTATCGATTAATCATTCGAATGATCAGGTGATTCGAATAGTATTGATGATTATTCGAATGCAGTAATGATTTATTGCAATATGCAAATTATAAAACAATAAATGTTTTTGTCTTTCTTTTGAAGGATATCCAAACGATCTGCCACTATGATTGTGTAAAACATAATTATCATCTTTTTTGTTAGATCAGGCTTGCCACTTCACCATTGGGTTAGGCCATTGGGTTTTGATACTATGCTTAGGGTGAGAAAAATATCAGAAATAAGAGTACGAGATTATATGCGGTTGTATATTTTTTATAATATATTGAATGGGAGCACGTTGTCACGAGCAATGATATTTGAATGAAGAGATAGTGTTGCCACACCAAACACATTATGTTTTGTACAATGATCGAAAATATCGCCGAATCGATTAATGTGACGTAAAATTGTAATTTGAATGTTTTATTAATATTCGAATTAGACATCACTGAAAATAAGCAATAACATAAGTTTCGAATTCTCGGATATTATTGTACCTAACAATCGCTCATGACTTTGCAAAAGTTAGCGTAACTTTTGATTAAAATAAATTATTCTGTGACCCGAATTCAAATTTATATTTTCTTACAGTAAGTTGATAGATTGACATAGAGAATTATTAACTAAGAAATAATATACGTGTGTTTGTAAAGATTTTGTTTATTTAAAATTCTTTAAACGCATACTAAAAAACTTATCACTTTGTATATTATTATAAGTAGTTTTAGAGATTAGTGTGTTCGAAACTGTGATGTGTATATGATATGACAACTAAAGCCTTAACTACACTGGTACACAAACATTCGTAACAATTTAAATGGTTACAATAAAGTTACACAAAAATTGTTATTATAATAAATAATATAGATGGATATCAATATAATAATATAAATGTTTGTACTATACTAATATAGTGTAGAATATCTAACACTCCTAACTTAGACCATCGCCTTAAGAATGGCAGAACACCGCAGCGGCATCTCCGAGCTATGGCACCGTTTGGCATTGGCCTGGCATTGAGTAGCTGGCACGTTGCCAGTCCGGCTGCCAATGGCATAATTGCTTTGTACGGCGAACAATGCCATGCCATGTTTATGACAGAAAACATCTAACAATTAGATATACAATGTATCAATACTAAAATTTGTGTAAATTTAAAACAATATTATTTTACGTGTGTTAGCAGTGATAGCTCAGTGGGGAGGCCAACAGACTGCAATGCAGAGGGTCTCGGGTTCGAACCCACGTCGTGCACCTCTGACTTTCGGAAGTTATATGATTTTTCGAAATTATATGCGTATCGACAATTATCGCCTGCTCCGTGCCTCGGAGAGCACGTTAAGCCGTTGGTCCCGGCTGCCATGAACATCTATGGTAGTCGTTATTGGGAAAGTCAGTACCCTCATATATCCTGACACTGGTCTAGCCTTAGAGTATCGTTAGCCTTCGGGTTGCGGAGGTCAGGTGGCAGCCGCTCCCTGTAAAAACTGATACCCAGTCAAATCCGGTTAGACCAGAAAAGCCGACCTCAAGTGACTTGGGAATAATAAAGGCTAAGAGAGAAGAAGATTATTTTACGTGTGTTATACATACGTACGTAGATATTATATATAGAACTTGTATTCTCGAAGGGGTAGGAAGACTCAAAATGTATCATTTTGCCAGCTATGTTATTAAGTCCGATGTAATTGGAACTGTTACTCGTATACCGGATATATTTCCAGACTCCTTGTGGCTTCTAGACAACCTAGGATTGACCCTGAGGTCCCACTATTAGCTTAAGCATAAGGGCAAACTTATGCCCTGGAACCAACGAGACAGCAGAATGTCTCCGTTGCACCCTAGAGTAAGGCAGTTGGCAATCTTTTGGCTAGTGAGTGAAAGTTTCTGAGGCTCTCGTGCCAACCTAACCTATTCCATTCGTTCCACCCCATGTTTAGTCCTTGTCCTTAAGTTAGCAACGCACAATGGATATCGCTCAATTTGCAAGCAATCATAATAGAGAACAGTTATCACTTCTCAGGAGACCCGTATGTTCATTTGTCTTCTTAAATAAAACAGAAAGAATAAAAGAAGACCTACCTACGCTGTACTATGTTCAAGAATACCTCTCCTGCTTTGAGTAATAGTCTTAGTTCGATCAATTAGATCCATTTAATATCGTTTACTCTGGTAAATGGATCTGTCCATTTGCGATTACTGTAACTGAAGATTCCCTAAACTAAACATCTATGATCCTTTTACTGTAACACAGAATTTGTTTTAACGGTTTTAGAAGAGATTGGGGGCTCGTTCCAAGCCGTCGGTCGCGTCAAACCTTCGTCAACGGTAATCTGAGCGCGGGTTATTAATCTACCTGAAAACTTCCCGATTATATAAGATAGGTAATTACTTGCTGAAGAAATTTACGCTACAATCGGTCATGAATAAAATTACGATAAGTTTTGCCGGTCGATGGGGTGACATGAGATTTTGGGAGCTGTACATTCTTTTTTAATTTAGGATTTTGCTATGTCATTATTGGAGAATTGTGAGGTTGAGCATGATTTTTATTTTTTAGGATTATGTGCTAAAGTGTTTTGGCAACTTTATTGAAAATTAGTAAATCCCGATTGGTTTAATACTTAGAAGGCTGTTGAAGATTGAAGCCAAATAAGATAATTTTCTTCCATCAATGATCAGACAATAGGGTGCACTAGCTTATTACACTAATTTATTTATTTTATTTTGAGATCTCTATATATTTTATTATTAATGATTTTATGAATGTAATCGCGATAGAAACATATTTTTTTCTAGAGTGAGCGATGCCGAAACTATAAAAAGAAATCACCACCACGTATTAAATGTGACGACAGCAGAGCTGCAGCTAAGAGTAAATTTTGGCTAACAGTATAGGTTAACTAGTATAATATTGATTTTCATGTTTACTTGTGTACATATTTAAATAATCTTATACTAATTACGCGCTCAATGCTTAGACTTAAAGTTTTCATTACTAAAGCTTGTATACTAACAATTGTATATTCTGTTTACAAAGAAGATAAAACATTAATTATTAACGACTCCGTACAAATGGAAAATATATAAGTTTTCCTCCATTTAATGCCAAAATTAGCATGGATATTGTTTCCTTGCAAAACAAAAGAATATTGGTATTCAAAGTTCGTGAGCTAGCAAACTTGGCAACGAAAGTAGGAAACCACTTCGCAGATGACTAAGAGAATATTATTTTAAAGATTTCTACCATATTTTAAGCAGTAACGGTGCTAAAATATCCTTCCTTTCCACCGAAAGGAAGGATATTTTGACGAAGTAAAGCAACGATATAGTTGCCGAGTCTTATATAAGGGACTGTTCACAAAGAGTTTAATGCATCAACGGTGTTTCAATAGGATTAAGTTTTAAGCTGGTATCGCAAAGGCACTATTACGTCGAAACGTGGCTATTTCTGAAAATATTTATGGTTCCATTCATGTTTAAAAATGTTATTGTTAATTAATTTGACATACCCTAATAATGCAGAGTCCATTTCATTTTTAAATGAAGTTTAAGTTTCCAATAATATACAGTACATGAAAATGGTTCTAATTAAATTATTTCTGAGTTTCTAGACAATTTTACATGCCTTGGTGCAGGTTGATTACTTTGACAGAATATTGGATAACCAAGAACATTTATCACACTCATATCATATACACTCATATTATAATCGAAAGCATTTTTTACCTTAGTCTTTCTTTCTAACCGAATTAAAATCGACTATAATTCTTTTTACGAATCGACTGCCATTTAATTTTCTCAACCCAAACATATAAAATATTCTAAGATTATACAATAAAAACGTGAACTTCGGGCGAACAAAGTATTAAGAAAATTCTTTCCTCAGATTTTTCTGTTTTAAAATGCCATTACCTGCTGCTCGGACCACTTCATGGCAGGGTTTAGGATTTTCAAAACGTTGCTTCTTGTGTTTTGTGGTATAAATAGTAAGAAGAATCGGTCCCAAACTTTGACATGGTAGGAGTAATTATACCATGTTTGAGGATAATCTCTCTAGCACTTTCGATGTTCGTGATAGCTTGGACTAGACGAATTTATATTGACTATTAGGCAAGAAGGGAAATGTAAGGTTAGTCACATCGATTATACATAGCGCTTATTTGCTTATTTGCTCAGAAAGGATAAGCAGCAGTGTGTTACACCGACATTTCGCTAGTTAAGTTTTAGCCCTTATGTAATTTGTTATTGTCGTCTAGCGTCACAATTCTCCATACCGTGCGGCTATTGAGAATTTCTTGACAGAAAATCTCAATTATACTGCCTAACCTACGAATCAAACACGAGACTTCATGCAGATCAGACACATTCACTACCGGCACCGAGGCAAATCTCAAATTCTTGCAACAAGGTGGAAAATCAAGGAAAGATCATGACCTTAACTTATAATACTATTTTTTATGCATATGCACTCATTCGATGTGTATGTACTTACTACGCGCAGAACATTGTACTACGGAATGTTATTGATAGATTGTTACAATATATGTATAATAATAATTTATTTATTTACAGAAATGAGATTGTAGGTTAACATTGACTTAGGCTATTGTGTGTTACAGGTATTCATTTATACTCGTAGTTGACAATATGCGTAATCTACAATAAGTTATGGGTAGAGTACTGCTCTCCTAGATAGGCTACTGAATAGCCTGGGTTTAGGAGTACAATGCCGGTCCCCTATAAACAATTTTTCTTTTTGATGCACGTGTCATGTTTAATATTATTAAAATGAATAACAGCAGTAGTACTAAGTAAAACATTTTGACAATTACATTTCTTATTAAGTAGTGTGTGTGTGTGTGTGTGTGTAAATGTGTATGTGCGTGTGTGTGTGTGTGTGTGTGTGCGCGCGTGTGAGTGCATGTGTGTGTATTTATTTATTTAATATGAATGTACTACTTGTATTTCCTGCTATATATTTACAAAGATGCCTACAATATGTTTATATAAATTTAGTTATAATGCATGCCAGATAATAATGGTTTGTAAGAGAAGGAATAAATCTCATACAAGTGAACTGTAGTTCTTTTGAGAAATAAATATCTTTAAATCTAACCTTATCCAAGCAATAAAAAACTCATTATACTAATGTTCTAACTTTCATTGTAACCAAAAATAACTTATAATAACCACATATCAAGTAAATATCAGATAAAAATGATTATTAGCTGAAATTGAGCTTGTCATTATGGTCGCAGTGGCACGGAATGGCCGACTTCCGGTCGCCGCCATTGTTCCTCTGATGAGCACTTCCGGCCGCCATCATGTGATCGCACTTAATGTCAAGGACACCGTCGATTAATAAATAGATAATACTTGTTTTTTTATGTATTGACAATAAATAAAATAATATTGAAGACGATACAATATATAAATGTACGTTCAATTACCATTAAATATGACTTTTATAGAAATAACCTTGCAATTATATTTACTAGTTCTTGCTTGTGGCTTTGCTCGGGTGAACCCTACGAAAGCCGAAACTAAAAAAAAATTAAAAAATTAAGTATATTTTGTTGAGAATGATTTGTAAGACGAAAACCTTGAAGACATTGATCATCTAGGGCCACCAATTCTCCGAGAGGAGTTTGCTCTTAAAGCTTTGCAAAACATAAAAAAATAAAAAGCAGATGAATTAAACATCGAATTAATAAAATACGCAGCTTGTGACCCGCTTATTGACGAAATAATTAAAATTAATCCAATATATGTATATGACAGGCAGTATCCTTAATGATTTTCAAACCACAAAAACAGTGACGAACAAAAACACCTACAAATAGTATTCATTTCAAACGCTTCAAAAATATAAATTAATATTATAGAATAAGACCTATAGCCGAGTGCAACATTAGTAAAGAGCAATATGGATTCAGAAGAGACAAAGGCACGCGTGAGGCCATCTTGGCACTTAAACTAATTAGTAACAGAAGAATAGATTTAGGCAAGGATACACACATAGCATTTATAGATCTAGAAAAAGCTATAGATAAAGTAAGCTGGAAAAATATGACGGACATACTTAAAAACCTAGGAGTAGATTACAGGGATAGACGAAACATTTACAAGCTCTACAAGAATCAAAAAACCACAATAGAAGTAGGAATCGAATTGACAACAGCAAGAATAAAACAAGGAGTAAGACAAGGATGTCCTCTGTCACCAACAATATTGAATATTTTTATAGTAAACGCAATAGGTGAAATAGTAGAACCAGAACATGGAATTAAAGTAAATGTAGAACGCATATTCCTTTTACGATACGCAGATGACATCGCGGCATTAGTTGAAAATAAGAACCAATTAAAAAACTCATAAACAATATAGACAACATTTTCAAAGAAATTGGGCTGAAAATAAATATTCCAAAAACAAAGACTGAAAATTTCCAGAAATTTACCAACCGTCAATAATTAAATCACGCTAAATAATAACCTAAAAGAAGATGTCAAATCCTTTAAATACTTAGGAAGCCTCATTAATAATGATTCAAATTGCACTCAAGATATTAAAACTCGAATATCAATAGCCAAAAGAGCATTTAATAACAAAAAATCTGCTTAAATTTAAAATTTCAAAACACAAGAAAAAAGCTTATAAAATCATACATCTGGAGCATTGCACTAAATGAAAACGAAACATGGACAATGACCCAACAACTCCGGGCAAGACTGGAAGCTTTCGAAATGTGGTGCTGGAGGCGCATAGAAAAAATCAGCTGGACAGAAAAGAAAAGCAACGTAGAAGTACTGAGCCTTGTCCAAGAAGAACGCAACATTTTGACGACAATTGAGAAGAGAAGAGTAAAGATGTTTGGCCACCTTATAAGACATAACGACTTTATAAACAACACCATAGAAGGATAAATGGAAGGAAAGAGAGGAAGAGGCAGACCCAGAAGGGCATTAAAAAATCAATTAAAAGAAAAGGCGAAGGTCTTATAAGGAGGTCCAGGTATTGAAAATCGAGAAAGATGGCGTATTCTTCACCGACTAGAGCAAAGCTCTTAATTATAAAGAAAGAAGACATTTTTTCATCAGACAGATATAATTGTTATGACCATTTCTGTAACGTCGGGAAAAGTAGAAATAGTTTAACAATTGCAATATTTTTTAAAACCGCGTTATAATCCGTAATTAATATATGTAAGTCAATTTATTATCATAAAGACGAATTAATTGTTAGGAATTAACTGTGAATAATAATGGGTGGGGATAATGATATCATGTTCAAATTTGGCTACAAATTTTAGTAAAAAAAAATAAGTTGTCTATTCAAAAATCATGTTTTAGCTCACTTAGTACTGAATTTATCAGCAATACTTTACGGCTCTATCACACCCAAGATACACTCTGTATAATCTAAAATATGACCACGCCTTTTAGAGACATACTTTAAAATGTCATCTCGTCGAAACTTCTAGAATAGAACAACTAAAGCTCTAGTGCATTTTACTAGTTTAAACTTCAGATGAGCTCAACAATCTCTAAGGAAAACAAGCGGAATTTCCAACGGGAAATTTCTTTTTAAAACATTAGGTCTGCTAGAATCCTTTCCTTGTGTAAAACTATTATTGTCTTTTTCTTACTGCCTTCTTTTAATATTGTGCAAAAATATATGTTGTTGAACGGATTTGAATAAAATTTGGCATACAGATAGACTATCTTAGATCAACGCATTTATTTAATCAAAACAAAAAAGAGATGATTACTACTCGGACGATGCAAATTTGACAAAATCTTCATTTCATATTTTCCTATTTCCGCCTCCAAAATTATAATTTCTTTTTTTTATAACAGTATGAAAGTTATTAAATTTGTTTGGTCGAAATCTGAATACGGGAGAATAATCAAGAGATTTTATAATTTTAGCAGGTTATATGCAACAGTTAGTGGTTAGTGTAACCGACTGCCACGCCTGAGGTTGCGGGTCCGATTCCTGCATAAGCCAAACATTTGTGTGCATGGACTTGGATGTTTGTCTTAGTCTGGGCGTTTTTATGTATAATATGTATGTATTTAAAAAATAAAATTATATATGTATGTTTATCTATTGTCTAGTAGGTACCCATACTACAAGCTCTGCTTAGTTTCGGCTATATGGTGTTGTGTGTATGTGATAGAATTTTATGTTATAATAAATTATGAAAATGCGAAATATAGGTACATAGCAGTTTTAGATATAGACTATGTCTTAAAATTGTTTTATTTAATATTTAGGAAGAAATACGTTTTTTATATCGAATAATAATATATTGAGTATTGCGCGGAGTGTTGTGGGTTGGAATCCCACACCAGACAATCATTTGTGTGATCCTCATATAGTTGTTCCGAGTCTGGATGTAAAGTTCCCCGTGACATAGGAATTATTAACTGCGCGGGAGTTGTCTTTTTAAGGAAGATAAGATATCAAAGTGTATTTAAAAGTTATAGACGCCTTACAATATGCACTAAAACAAAAATGGCAGTGGGCAGGACATAAAGCAAGATGCACAGACAAAATATGGACATTAGAGATAACTATATGGGAAAGACCAGAGGGAAAAAGGAAAAGAGGGCGCCCTAAAAAAAGATGAACAGAAGAAATAAAAGCAATACCAGGGAGCGAATGGAGAAAGAAAGCTTTGGATAGAGAGGTTTGAAAAAAGCAGGAGGAGGTCTTTACCCGAAAAGGGGTTCCGATCAATAGTACTGAAGAAAGTTACAATAGCGAGTAATAGAAAAATTAATAAATACATATACTCACACTCACTTACTATAATATGTGAGCAGCGATAGCTCAGTGGGGAGACCAACAGACTGCAATGCAGAGGGTCTCGGGTTCGAACCCACGTCGCGTACCTCTGACTTTCGGAAGTTATATGACTTTTCGAAATTATGTGCGTATTGATTGACAATTATCGCCTGCTCCGTGCCTCGGAGAGCACGTTAAGCCGTCGGTCCCGGCTGCCATGAACATCTATGGCAGTCGTTATTGGGAGAGTGTCGACACAAAAGATCCCACTGGGTCGAAGTGTCGCCGGTCTTCACTGACTGGCCCCCACATAAGATACATACATACTATAATATGTTATGTTAAAAGTCATATATTTGTAATATAATAATATAACACATGTAATAATTTGTAGATCGGCAATAAACAGGCTTTATTATTATTATTATTAAGATATCAATATAATTTTAATTTCAATTAATCCAATAATTAGATGAAACTTAGTGCACAGTTTAACTTTGCCCTTAATAGCACTTAGGATATATTCTATCCTGGTATAGATATCACGATTTTCTTTATAGATATATACCAGATACCAGTATCACAGGTTTACGCCTGCGAAGCCGCAAACAGTACCTACCTATTATCAAATCACATCAATACATGCTTCGGTTTTCTAATAATTAATCTACTTAACATGAGTGCTCACAGTAATGACGCTTTATTTTAATACTTATTATTCCATTCTACTCGTAAAACTCGGCTACGGGAAATGGTTAGCTTAATTTTAATGGCGGGGTAAGGGCTTATGGCGGCTGAATATACCCTTGACTTTACCTTTCTTATTAAAGAGGTCAAGATCAGATGTGCATTAAGATTTCAACATAATTTTAGTTTGTTTATTTAATATATTGATTACCTATTTCATCATCATTATCATCTCAGCCGAAAGACGTCCACTGCTGGACGTGGCCGATTAATTAAAAATATACCTAATTGGTTTCGTGTAAAAAGTGTTTTTTTCTCTTAATGTGTATATAAATAGATAAAGACGAAATAGTTCCATACCATTTTGTTCTATGTTTGACAACCGATTTTCTTATTTTTTCCCATTAAAAAAAAATGGACCCAGTTAGTTAATAAGAAAAAGTATATATTTGCAGATATGCAATAAAAAAAAAAGGATAGAATAACAAAGATACACACGAGCAAAAGATTAGAAAACAAATTGAAAATATAAATTCATATGCTTTCCTTAACGGTTTCGATTCCCGCACAAGTCAAACATTTGTGTGCATAAACATAAATGTTTGTCTTGGTCTGGGTGTTGCTATGTATAATATGTAGGTATTTACAAAAAAAAGTATATATGTATGTTTATTAATTGTCTAGAACCCATAGTACAAGCTCTGCTAAGTTTGGGTTAGATGGTGTTGTGTGTATGTGGTAGAATATTATATTATGATTATTAACTTTTCAATAATATTATTGTGGAATTTCGACCACTGGACGAACACGAGTACGTTTAATAATTGTTCATAATATGTTCCTTATAATAAAACTTTTTTATTATAAAAGACAACTCCGCACTTGGAATAATTCCTGTGTCGCGGGGGATTTACAAACATTCAAACAACGGACACAAAGAACACCCAGACTCGAAACAACCATCTGTGGATTACAAAAAATTTTGTCACGTGTGCGATTCGAACCCATAACACTCGGCGCAATGGCAGTGGCGAAGCGACCACTTTAACCGCTACGCCATCCGTGCAGTGTCTAAAAGGCAAACAACGTGAAAACTAAGTGCCTTTTTATAAATACTATCAACATAATAACTTTTAAACTTTCGCGTTGCATGATATATATATATATATATAATATGTAACGGGTATTACGCGATCATGCATAATGTTTACCTTTTTTATGCTTGACGTTTCGACCAGGTTACACCGGCCGTGGTCACAAGCGTTTGTAAGGCAGAAGAATCTTGATTCACCCTCACATTTGGCATATTTTTGTTTGTCCATGTACCGTCACAAACACAAACATCGCAGCACCAGTCGGCTTGTGACCACGACCTGGTCGACACGTCAAGCATAAAAGGGTAACATTATGCATGATCGCGTTAATACCCGTTACGTATTATATATATACTATCAACATATCATAGTAAACACAACACAACAACAATATGCAACTTACACATTAGTATTCAATGCAGAGTCGTAAGTAGCTAAATTTGGCACCGAACACAGGAATGAACGGTCCATGCCGGAACATTACAATACTGCGTCGATGTGTTCCGGCATTGCTGCACATTCAATGCGATATTATAATTGACAGTTACACGGCATGTGTTTTGAGATAATTAACAATGAGAAATATTCGTGAGAGTTTTGTACGTGAGATTTCCGGATGACCAAGTATTTGTTGTAGATGTGAAGCGGAAATTAACCTGTAGCCTGATGGATAAGGCTTTGGAGTTACGATCTGGAGGTCGTGGGTTCGAATCCCACACAATGTCCTGCCGATGTGAACCTGCTTCTACACAAGCATTTTAGTTTAGCAAGATTAACAAGAGTAAGTCAGTAATGTATTTTTTAAAGAGATGTTTATTTCAAATACTTGCGTAGCGCTAGAGAATAGGACTGTTGTGATTAAGGTCCGCGTTCAATACCAGGGCAAAGTTTTATTGGGGATTTCTGATTATTATTCTGTAGCTCAGGGAGCTTGTAACTTTGTCCTACGACGTAAAGAGCCCGCCGTTAAGCAATATTTGGTTAAGGTAACAATCAAACGGCGACTCAACGTTTTAAATTCCACGCAACTCTGTCCCTAGGGACACGAAAACTGTACCTGATAGCGATAGTGATAGCATACACAGGTACATTTCTAGATTCCAATTACAATTTTCTCATAAACATAAGCAAAAACTTACGCCACAAAACGAACTAGGCAGTCACTGAAAAATAGAATAATATTTTCTTGTACATTTATGCGTAAAACGTATCCATCCGTTTCATTAAACAAACTTTTTTACAGTGCCTTAAACCTTTTATGCTGAATAAAACAAATCAACAAAAAATATGTCTCTTTTCACATCTACCCACACAATTTGGGCTATAAATATAATATGATGATTTAGTAGCTGTCGCGTAAGTTATAACAGAACTTTGTACGTACGTATTTCATAACTGAACGTCGAAAATCACCCACAAATATCTACAAATCGGCCCATAAAACGGTGTACGGATAATAAAAATAGTGTTGCCACGTTATGACGACGAAATTCCCCCCAATTTCCGGGTGGACGTCGTAAACTGACAACCCCAACTCAAAGTGTTGCCCACCGAATGGGGGAAAACAATTTTATTGCTTGAGCACACTATCGTTCTTTATTGCCAGTATTGCCATACTACACAAACGGTGGGTACTTTTTATTGGTTACACGATGTACGGTTTAACCTATTGTGGAAATAGAAGTACATAGTTGTGTTTTTGGACGTTATCTAGGGTGCTGAACAATGTTATAGCCTCCAGAAATTACGACTAAATCCTGCAGGGGACGTCAAGTTTTGTCACATGTTTTCGGTTCAACGTTTTTATATTTTACAACAGAACCTGAATTGCTTAATTGCATTAATAGTCTTATTTAGCCAGCTATATGGTTTTAATGCTGTAACATCTAGTAGGTAAAGACAGCGACATATGTAGCTACTTATATCGCTGACTGTACCCACTAGGTGATTTATAATAATAATAGTAATAATAATTTATTCCAATAAAAATTACAATAGTATAATCACAACACTATGTAATGGGAAGCTGCCCATTAAATAAATTTGTATGTTATAAATGAAAGGTTTCGTTCATAAAATACTGTTCTATAGTGATGAATTGTAATAACATAATTAAATATTATATCTCATTTTTACTGCAGTAACAATTAAAGGATAGTGACTGTAACAGCGGTAAAAGATAGGGAATTATCATTATTGTGTATATAAAGCAATTCAAAATATCACAAATGTATTGCCTCATGTCGCTGACTGTACATATGAGATGTAAAATAAAAACAATATAACTTAATACCTATTCAAAAAGGTGACCATGAGTTTCTTGCAGGTATATTCTGATAGGCGCAACTCTATGCCTGCCTTCAGTTATCTCACTCATATACTTATACTTTTCCGCGTTTATAAGTGTTATTTCGTGACCAAAATGTTTATTATTTTTACAGTACTGAGAGACTACGCATGTATAATAATATATAATAATAATATTCTACCACATACACACAACACCATCTAGCCCAAACTAAGCAGAGCTTGTACTATGGATACTAGACAATGGATAAACATACATATATACTTTTTTTTTTGTAAATACATACATATTATACATAGAAACACCCAGACCAAGACAAACATCCATGTTCATGCACACAAATGTTTGACTTGTGCGGGGATCGAACCCGCAACCTCAGGCGTGGCAGTCGGTTACACTAACCACTACGCCATCGAGGCCGACAAATAGACAGACCCGACAGATATATATGTAAATAGACATTTGAGCGATGATATCTCTCGTTTATTTTCGCCATTCTTCTTTTAACGCTGTCTTTAATAACCTTTCTTAGCATACAATACCCACGATATATTCAGCCACATGAGTCCTAGCTTTAATCAACTACCTAGAAAATACCCTAATCAATTTCTCTCGCGAGGATGGAAAGGTTCTACGTCATAGTCTCGCCCACTGTTATGTGGTATTTAAACATTGTACTTACGTCACAGTAGGCGATCCTATTACGTATAACTTAAAACTTATCTTGCGATCATCATTATCATCATCTCAATCGAAAGACGTCTACTGCTGGACATGTCCAATCCATTATTCAATACTGTATTACCTCATGGAGAGGCATCGCAAAATCTGTTATTCTTATAATTGAAAGTGCGCAAAAGCACTCCTAAAAGTAGCTACACATCGACCTTTTCGCTAACCTACATCCCTTTTGTATCAAAATTCTAAAGTACTTTCTACTAAGTCCAGCAGCTTTTTATAATGCACACTGTACTAAAACAACATACTACTCTTGATTATAACCCGGAACCTACTAACACTAAAATACGGAAAGATATCGTTTGTACTACTCAGTCTCAATCTAAGTATATTTTTACTAATAGGTTTTTCGCATTTTTAGGTCCATTTCTTTATAGTTTATATATATAAAACTCTTCCGTTACTGAGTGACTGACAGACAACGCACAGCCGAAACTACTGAACGCAAGCAGCTGAAATTTGGCATGTATGTTCCTTGGAGAGTGTAGGGGAGCACTAAGAGAGGATTTTTGGAAATTCCACCCTGAAGGGGGTGAAAGGGGTGAAACCCGATATTCACACGGGAACGGGACATACGTGGGTGAAACCGCGGGAAAACTACTAGTAATATATATAAAATAACTGCGATTTATGACAAAAATTATGCTAACGCTAAACAATTAGTTCAACAATATTTACAAACCTTGAACTACGATCAACTGAAAATTTGATGACCATTGTTATGTGTTACGCAATAAAATAGCTCTTTAAGTAGTCATAGTAATCACTTAGTTCATAATATAATTCGTAAGTTTTTATATACAAAGAATAATGTTTTATAAGTATTGTTTTAGAATTTATATCCGTATTATACAGTATGTGCCCTTAATGCCTGTGGCACAGGTTTACCTTAGTACAGGCACCCCTTTACGATGTAACCTAAGCTCTGTATCAATTTGTACCAATTTAAGTTGAATAACTAATTAAAATAAATACAATAAGAAATACTAAATGGTTGTCAAAAGGAATAAAACTGTGCAGTAAAAAGAAAAGGAAATTATTGTGGCAGTCTAGACTTAACCGTACAAAAAATAATAAAACTATGTTTGTCAATTACTCTAAAGTATATAAAAAGATAATCCAATTGACGCAAAAAACACAAAACAATTATATTATAAAAACGTCAAAAAACAAATCTAAAACCGCGTGGCAAATTATCAATCGTGCAAAGTATAACGTACCTAAACCTACTATAAATAAAATTAAAATACATAACGACGTCATTTCAAATCCCAAAGCTATCGCAGAAGCATTTAATCATTTTTTTGTTGACAAAATACAGGCGAAACTTGATGTTAATTGCAGACCTAAAATGTGTACAGTAGATTACAATAACAAATCAATGTTCATGGCCCCTACTATACCGAATGATATAAAAATAATTGTCATGTCTCTAAATAATACAAGTAGTGTGGGATATGACGGTATTGCTACTCAAATACTAAAACATGTTACTGATGAAATCTGTGGACACATAAGTCACATAATTAACCTCAGCATTAGCGAAGGTGTGTTCCCTAATGCGTTAAAAGTAGCGATCGTCAAGCCACTAATTAAGAAAGAAGACAGAGAGGTGATGGCCCATTATCGGCCCATATCACTTATACCTGTAATTGCCAAAATATTTGAGAAGTACATTTACAAGGAACTGAATACATTTATTGAAAAAAATAATATTCTGTGCGAGGAGCAGAAAGGATTTAGACTAGGTAGGACAATTAATATGGCCATTTATGATTTTTTATACAAGGTTACATATAACGTGGATAAGAGAAACCCGGTTTGCGGTATATTTTGTGATATGAACCAAGCCTTTGACTATGTGCATCATGGTACACTCTTAAACAAACTTGAAGCTTATGGCATTAGAGGAAATATCAACAATCTCATTAAATCTTACATACAAAATAGAACTCAAGTAACAGAAATAAACAAAATCAATATGAAAACTAAACGTGAAACTGTTTATCAATCCACAGAACGTAAAGTCTCATTTGGTGTGCCACAGGGGAGTGTTCTTGGTCCTCTTTTGTTCATATTATATATTAATGACCTACCGAAAGCCATCCAACAGCACTTGACACTATTCGCTGATGATAGTACCTTAATGAAATGACATAAATGACTCAATAAATCTAATAGTAAAATGGCTAGATAACAATAACTTACAAATTAACTTAACTAAAACTAAAATAATGCACTTTAGCCAACGGATTAATAGTAAAAGTAACCTAAATATATTCTATGATGGTCAAACTATAGACGAGGTAGAAACAACAACATTTTTAGGGCTCCGAATAGACAAAAAACTTAATTGGAAATCCCATATTGAATTTTTGTGCAAGAAAATAAGTAAATCTGCTTATGCCTTACACACATTGTCATCTATAATAGGTGTGGAGGCATTATTAACAGCCTATTATGGTTTAGTGGAATCCCATCTACGCTATGGCGTCATATTTTGGGGCAACTCAACAGTAAAAGACACGGTGTTCAAGACTCAAAAGAGATGCGTAAGATCAATGTTTAAAATGAAACCTACTGACAGTTGCGTGCCGGTATTTAAAAAATACAAATTACTAACCTTGCCATGTTTATACATTCTGGAGATAGCGGTATTTGTGAAAACTAATCCGGATCGTTTCAAACGGTTAGATGACGTAGTCCCGCGTAATAGACGAGATAACAGCAGGGTATGTCTTCATAGTGCGGGAACAACATTTATGCGCAAAAGTGTCTTTTGTATGGCACCATTCATATTTAATAAATGCCCCAAAAGTTGGAGAGATCTGCCACCATTGCTTTTTAAGAAGACACTGCGTAAATTCTTACTTAACAAAGCCTACTACAGTGTTTTAGATTTTTTAAATGAAAGGAATTTTACTCTTCCTATTATTAATGTAGATAATATTAAGTAGACCTAATTTTGTTTTATTTTCAGTATTTTAATTTTTTTTTTTTTTTTTTAATTGAATGTGTATGACACTAATGTTTTTGCATGCCGATTGGTAAAATATGGCTGAACACTATAATATGTTTATCACCTTTTTTGTACCCATATTTGCAAAATAAATTATCTTTATCTTTATCTTTATCTTATCTAATAAATAATAATTATTATTATTATTTATAGGCCTGCCCTATCTTGCGATTTGGCTATCATTTACCTCGGCCTTTATGTACATATATATTGCGAATAGACATAGGTTTATTTTTAACAACAAGTACATATTCTTACCATTCACGTTTAAAAATATGATGCGTGATTCCAGTATTCCATATAAGCCATGCGCAGCTTAGTACGTGGCAACATTATAATCACCTAATATATCTAATTATAGCAAAATAAACAATTATTTATATTAAAGTCTAACAGATAAACAGCCAAACATTGAGTACAGTTAATCAAAATAAGTTTTAGAAGCTAAATTTCAGGACAATTACCGATCTTTTAGTGCACTATCACCGTCAACTTCCTAATTCCGAACAGCTATCAATAATTTCTTGACAATAAATCCATTTGTTAGCCTAATCCGGAATTTAAACCCGAGACTTCATGTACAGCAGTTGAATTCACTACTATTGCGCACCCAAGGCAGTTAATGCATACTCTAAGTTCATACACACTAAACACACATTGACATTTATTACGTGGACACAATACGAGATTGCGGACCATATGTTTACTAAACCGATGCCAAACCTCGGCCGAGGGTACTTAGCGAAATGTGATTACTACTGTATAACTAGGCTAATATTTTGTACTACCTTTAGCTTGCAAATGCGATCGCATAGACTTTAGTTGTTAAATGATTTTATACTACTCGAGAGGATGCCATGCCATGTCATTGCCTGTAGCAAGTAACAAAATAAATGTAAATTCAGTAAATTTCATAAACTTTTTAATCATATTTTGACGTTCATATATGTTACTTTGTGCACACAGCAGCAAGCAGTGATAGTTCAGTGGGAAGACCAACAGATTGCAATGCAGAGGGTCTCGAGTACGAACCCACGTCACGCACCTCTGACTTTCGGAAGTTATATGACTTTTCGAAATTATGTGCGTATTGATTGACAATTATCGCCTGCTCCGTGCCTCGGAGAGCACGTTAAGCCGTCAGTCCCGGCTGCCATGAACATCTATGGCAGTCGTTATTGGGAAAGTCAGTACCCTCTAATATCCTGACACTGGCCTAGCCTTAGGGTATCGTTAGCCTTCGGGTTGCGGAGGTCAGGTGGCAGCCGCTCCGTGTAAAAACTGATATCCAGTCAAATCTGGTTAGACTAGAAAAGCCGACCCCAAGTGACTTGGGAATAATAAAGGCTAAGGGATGCAGTAGGATGTGTTACTTTGTGACCTAAGTGAATAAGTTAATATAAACTTTCATCCCAAAAAAATCTGAAAATAGTTATTAGTGACTATAGTTAACTACTTGGCGTAACATCGTGAGATCAATATTAATGGAGGTCACGACCCTCAGACATGAGGAATACGACTGACGGAGGAGTTAACTACTTATATGTCAAATATCGTAAACAGTATCCAATACCTTGAACTAAAACATATAACAGTTGGTGGAATTTCTGACCTGAAAAGACAATCAATATATAACACTATCAAAGACTGCATAGATTTTGTTAGTCTGAGAGTTCTTTGTGTCTGTTGTTAGAATGTTTGTAAAGTAGCCCACGATAAAGGAACACTGTGCGAGCCGTATCTTAAAAAAAACAGTTATGAAAGTTATATAAATTAATATCTCTATCTATATCTTAACTTACAAAACCTCTTACGTACATGGAGACTTATTCACAATCTGTCTTCAAAACATAAGATTTTACGACACGCAATTATGGTTTCAATCATACTTAATACTCAAAAGCGCGTAATTGTTACTGAAGCTTGAAATTTTCCATCGTCTTCAAGCCCTGTAGTGCTAATAGTACAATCTAAACTCAGAGGCGAGCGTTAAATTTAGTTTCATGCTCATTCCTAAGATGAAAGCACTAAAATAGGTCATTTACTGCCAATATTCTGGTCTGAAACGTCTGAAAATATTGTCTGGAAGGCTTATGCTTAATGGAAGTCAATATTATATTACGGCAGAGAACCCAAAAATGTATTTTGTAGGCAATTTGCTATCCTAAATTTTGTTATATAAAATGTAATATTAAACTTCTTGAATGTTTTATGTAACTATTTAAAATGTTTGAGTATTTTTATAATTCTACTAGCTGTCGCGGTTTAACGTATATTCATGATTACTGCTCTACTCCTGTGGCTCGTAGCGTGATGTTATCTATCCTATATCCTTCCACAATAATAATAATGTCCTCCAGACCGATTTCGGTCACGGCGGCCAATCTTAACGGAGACTGGCCATCTGCGCAGGAGATATTATAGTGCACAGGCGTGTGCGCAAACACAAGTCCACTCTCTGTTCCCTAACTCTCATGATTCGATGGGACGGTAATCCGACACGACCGGAGAGAGATCAGGCGCAGGACCAACGGCTTTACGTGCTTTCCGAGGCACGGGGGTGTTCAACACTGACAACTTCTTAACTCTGGGCTGTTATTGAGATTTCTTAACAAAAAACCCAATAAATTTTTGTTGGCCCGACCCGGGTTTCGAACCCGATACCTCTTGCATAGCAGTCGCATTCGCTACCGCTGCGCCACGGAGGCAGTTCCACAACAAAGGGCTACTTAAAGCAAAGAGATTTTTAAAATCGGTTTGATTTTCCAGGATTTTTGTCTTACATCCAAGCTTAGAAACTTTACTAATTTATTATATTAATGTAAATTTGTAATTATTAACTATCTATACTATTTAATATTGTACCTCAGTATAATTTCTGATAGTATTTTTCCACACATTGAAGATATTTTGGTAGTTTAATTGGGTTTGACTATACAGAGGAGTCTGGATCTAAAATAATGCATTTTATAACAAACGTTTGCTAATCGCCTGTCATCACACAAATTATTTAATAAATATCTAACTATATTGTCATACAGTTTTCATAGTTAGAACCCAACAATATAACCTGCAAAGGGTTGATATACAGGCGTTAAATGTCTTTATGTATGATTGACAGCCTGATACTATTACTCGACCAACTAACCAATTGACACCGGGTCTAGTATAAATTTACGAACGCGGTCACGATTGACATTTACAGTCTTAGACATTACTAAATATGTCCATAATGTAATTTAAACCCTTCATTAAGCTGTAGAGTTTAAAGTTTAAGTGAGATCTTATTTGCCGGCATGATTATAACACGCTGACACGCTATATATTGATTTATTTGATCGGAGGATTCTACCTATATCAAGTGCAGAACCCACTCAAATGATTACTAAAATTGCTAATATTTGAGTCAAAATAATGCTTGATATATCATACCAGCCTTGCACTCAAACCAAAACTTCCTGCTACACCAACAAAACATAAATCCAACTCACATTTCGAAGCTTTGCACTTGCGGTTACGAATCAAGTCGAACTGGCACCAGCTGAGCGTAAGTATTACACGAATTTAAACGTGTCTATGTGTGTGTGTGCACACATATGTACATATGTAAGCAGGATACAACGATTTAGACTCACGTGAGACGAGAAATAGTCATTACATTGGACACGTTCTTAGACTTATTTGATTCGTTTAGAATTTGAATTGGAAATTTTCCTAATACTATAAATGTACTGAGTGTTTCGTTGGTCTAGCGGTAGTGAATGCGACGGCGGTGGATAAGATCTCAACTTTCTAGGGTCGATCAACGTGCTAATTAATTATTTAGTCAATAAATCTGAGGATTACCCGTGCCAGCCGGCCAGTAGATAGTTCTAGACTCCAGATAGTCTGGAACAATCAACTGGCCACAGTTTCAGACTTCATGCTATTGCTCTGTGATACATAAAGCCCATATCCTCAAAGGCCTAAGTGTATTAACACATTTCGTTGGCTTTGATTTTAGGTCCCATGTGAGAGGGGAAGATACTATTGCCGTACCAGGCACAGTTCTAGCCACCGGCCTGGTGCCGAAAAATGTTTGCCAGAAAATCCCATCAACACTATATGCCACCATATTCACTACAGGCAACAAAAATAAGTCTCACATTTAAAATACATCACTATTAGCTTGTAAATAAAATATGTTTTCTAACAAAACCTGAGTTAGCATCATATAAAGACGTAAAGCGGTTTCAGTTCGGAAATTGGAGAACTGTGTTCGTTGTTTGTAGAGGAAATGGGAACTATTTCTTGTTATCTACGCTATTGTAGTTCGACGTAGTTGGTGGCGTGTGACGTCACATATTGATGACATGTAGCTTGATGTTTCAAAGAAAATATGTACGAAAGGTCTGACATACCTATTGTATGTGGAAGTTATTTTTCTGAAGATGATAGTATATCTTAAGGAAGATGTCTTGGTACATGGTTATAACCACGAGGTTTTCTTGAAAAAAATATTGTTGTTTGGGTCTCAAGTAGCTAACACCGGCAACTTAGCCAGAATATTTGAATTATATTAGAAGTGCATTCACGTCGGACGTCCAATAGGTGGGCTTAGAATCCACGAACTCTTTATCGCAAGTCCGATGCCGTATTATATACCTTAAGCTTTGAATCGTAAAATTATTATTCCTACCGTAATATTAATCATAAGTAACACTATATAAAGAGATACATAGATAGAGCAGCGAAAGCTCAGTGGGGAGACCAACAGACTGCAATGCAGAGGGTCTCGGGTTCGAACCCACGTCGCGCACCTCTGACTTTCGGAAGTTATATGACTTTTCGAAATTATGTGCGTATTGATTGACAATTATCGCCTGCTCCGTGCCTCGGAGAGCACGTTAAGCCATCGGTCCCGGCTGCCATGAACATCTATCGCAGTCGTTATTGGGAGAGTGTCGACACAAAAGATCCCACTGGGTCGAAGTGTCGCCGGTCTGCACTGACTGGCCCCCTCATAAGATACATATAAAGAGATTATCAAACTACATATCAAGATTTAAGAGACTGCATGGCGGAGTGGTTCATGTGGTTGCATCAGCACTGCTACTGCGCCAAGTATGGTGGGTGCGGTTCTTCATACCGTTAAACATTGTTCATATTGACAGTTGACAATCCAAATTCTCTTTTTCCCAAAATATCAATACTGTTTTGGAGCCTAGTATCCATAAAAGTACTCTAGAAAAAAAATTGTGTGGTCTATAGATTCAAGTCTGAGCTCTTTGTGACCGTTGCTTGGTTTTTTTAAAGACTGCAGCGACCTAGCAATTATACCTAATGCGGCAGTAGTCTTTTATAAACAGCGAACAGTAAAAGAACTTCTTCATACCGTTAAACATTGTTCATATTCATTGTCTATGGGTACTAGACAATGGATAAACATACATATATACTTTTTATTTTGTAAATACATACATATTATACGTAGAAACACCCAGACCAAGACAAACATCCATGTTCATGCACACAAATGTTTGACTTGAGCGGGAATCGAACCCGCGACCTTAGGCATGCCAGTCGGTTACACTGACTACTACGCCATCGTGGCCGACAAACAATTGACAATCCAAATTCTCTTTTTCCCAAAATGTCAATGCTGTTTTGGAGCCTCGTAAGCCTAAAGTACTCTATAATGATCTCGAAGTTATGTCACCCGAACTTCACCAATATTATGAGCTAGTGACCCTTATCATGTTACGAGGCACCCCGTACCAGTCACAACAGTATCAAGGTGAACAAATCAGAGAACTAAAACAACTGAATCAAAACAACTTATCTGATACATGTTATTATGGTGAATTCGACCTTTAAACGAAACACCGGCGATACGTAAGATCTAAGTTGAAAACACTTCGTGATTTTGCAAATGGAGCACAAAATCATAACAGCTTCGAATGGAATGTAATTTTAAACGATAATAGTTGCACGGTCGTTGAATGTTATTGTGTGAAGATATTGACATTGTTTTCTATCGATATTCATTTTTTGAGACATGAGTAGAAATATTTTTGTATTTCTACTCACGTCTTTAGTAAAACTTTTGTGAGTGGTGTACCTCAGAGCTTAATAGTAGGGCTCGTCTAAAATTGATTTTAAAGGATTTTATGTTAGATAAATATCACCTTGTATGATTCTTTTTAATGGTACTCTTGGAATACACCTACTGTTACTAGACTTCGGTAACCTTTAGTATCACGGTACGATAACCTTGTTTGTCATAAACAATGTAAAAATCGAGCATAACGTAAAGTAGCGTGCTCTATAAAACTTGCTATATCTTTGGATCTATAGGTGTTTTGTAGCTATTCTATTTTGGAGTGTTTTTTGATCTCTTTACAGTGTCCAATTTACTTATTTTTACCGATCTTATCTTATCTTGGGGCCAGTCAGTGCAGACCGGCCAAACTTCGACCCAGTGGGATCTTTTGTGTCGACACTTTCCTAATAATGACTGTCATAGATGTTCATGGCAGCCGGGACCAACGGCTTAACGTGCTCTCCGAGGCACGGAGTAGGCGATATTTTTACCGATAGTATGATTTCTGTTTCTATTGCCTAGTAAGGAAGTGTTTCATCAGTCATCTGCTAGGCATTTTCAGTAGCACTACTGTTAGATTTAGATACCTACGCGATATATGATATGACATGCTTGATTTAAACATTGTAGCTGGCAAAATAAGGGAGTGATACATTAGATCTACCCCATCGCAATTATACAGGCATGTCAAAATGTTATAATTTTGGCTGTTTTATAAGAAGCAGTTTCAGCCAAGTAATAGCTTTAATTAAACCCACAGAAAAGAGAAGACGACCGATCTTTTCTGTTTCGTAGTCACACCGGCACTAGGTCACATCTGGCGACTTTGAATTCAATCTAGTAGAAAAATTACCCGCAATAAATTCTAGATTTATTACTTGGATATTTTCCGATACAAACAATGCATCATTGGGGCAATAAGTGAAATATATTGCACGCGCTTTTATAAGGAAAACCACCTAGTTTTACCAAACGAGTTTAAGAGAGGGACCACGAATTGTTAAACGTAAGGTAGGTTACCCTTGGCTATATAAGACGATGACTTGAAGAAGAGTTTGGCTGGCTTTAATTGAAATTGGCAAAGTGTTACTGGAATTACTTGTTAGAAAATTCTTCCTAGCGGCACAGAGTTTTGAAATGTGTCTTATGGACAGGCTCGACGCGTATCTATTACGTAAAACATAGTCAAAGTATTACTGTCAAAATGTGAGTATGTATGTATGTATCTTATGTGGGGGGCCAGTCAGTGCAGACCGGCAACACTTCGATCCAGTGGGATCTTTTGTGTCGACACTCTCCCAATAACGACTGTCATAGATGTTCATGGCAGCCGGGACCGACGGCTTAACGTGCTCTCCGAGGCACGGAGCAGGCGATAATTGTCAATCAATACGCACATAATTTCGAAAAGTCATATAACTTCCGAAAGTCAGAAGTGCGCTACGTGGGTTCAAACCCGAGACCCTCTGCATTACAGTCTGTTGGTCTCCTCACTGAGCTGTCACTGCTATTAAAAAATGTGAGTAACTACTATTTCGGGGATATAGTAAGCAAACTACATCATGGAGAATTCTAGGACATGCGGGTTGCTGGTAGCCCTACTCACAGCGGAAATACAACTCAAAGAATTTTGGCCAAGTTTTCCTGTTGTGTACCGACTATGTGTGTCCAAATTACTCGTCCAGTTGTCGGAGGAAAGTGGAGATTGCAAGCCAATTGCTGCTTTAAAAATGTTGAATTTTATTACAAAAGTTAAACAGTATTAAATATTCTAATAACATAGGCTATTCATACAGAACAACGTACAATTAAAAAGAGTGTCGTGTTGTTACAGTTCTTGTAATTCTACAATAGTAGTATTAGCACCTCGATTCGTGTATAAAATAACAACGAAGGCTATCAATTGTCGACGTAACACACATAATTAGTACGTACTGTTATAACCTTATTTTCTTCGTAGCAAATGCTGACAACTGCATTTAATTTTTATATAAAAGAGTTTTCAGCCATGTGATAGAGAGCTTAGCGTCAGTCGGGATTCAGCCTCATACCGCGTTAGTTCTAGTGTCAAAATTTCGTTTTCGGCGTAACCTTGTGCCAAAATTGGTAATAAACTGTTAGCTGGTAATAAATAGTTTTTTTTTTAAAGTCGCTCCCGTAATTGCGCTTAACAGTAGGTACAGGCTCAAGCGTGTATAAACTCGAAGAGTTTTATAGATGGAGCTCAAAACGAAGGAATTGTATAAGAATTAAAAATAGATAAAAAGTGGATGTGCCTCATTTCATTGAATTGCCAATTTCCATTTACAAGCTACTATCAGACTTCACCAGATTTGCTTCGAGGGAATGTATAGACAAATTCTACATTAAAGCGAGCAAAGCTTGGAGAAAATCTAGTAATAAAATACAAAAACAAGCAATACCATAATAGTATGGTCACCAATAGAAATAGGTATTGCAATAAATTACATTTTTTTGATTTGACTGTCCAACATGAGACCTAAAGTCATATATGCCGAAATGTATATATGGATATAGTCGTGAGTCTATGTATATATTCAGTATACCAGTTTACGTTATACGTATTCAGTGCGAAAAGTGCGTACGAATCGTAAGTGTTTCTTTCTACTTACGTAAGTCGCGTGTGCCAAGACGTTTCTGTGTTAGCCGATACTACCGATTGTGGGTATGGTGCAAGGTGTAAGTAGAAGCGGGTTAATGTTGCTGATTTTTGGGAAAATTATAATATTTTATGCTACTTATAGGTCCTATTCTACTATTTCTACTTAAATGTACCTTCGGTTTCAGTAATAAATACAGTGGCGTGGTGGACTCTGCAAAAATTATAATATAATAGTATTCTATCACATACACCCAACACCATCTAGCCCAAACTAAGCAGAGCTTGTACTATGAGTACTAGACAATGGATAAATATACATATATACTTTTTTTTTGTAAATACATACATAGTATACATAGAAACACCCAGACCAAGACAAACATCCATGTTCATGCACACAAATGTTTGACTTGTGCGGGAATCGAACCCGCGACCAGTCAGCCAGCCCGGCGTGGCAGTCAGTTACACTAACCACTACGCCATCGAGTCATCAACTACGACGTTTGAACTACGAACACAGAAATACCCAGATAGCTACAACATAAAACTTATAAATTTTTGTTGCGTGCTGAATCGAAGTTACAATACTCATAAGCGGCGATAGCTCAGTGGGGAGACCAACAGATGCAATTCAGTGGGTCTCGGGTTTGAACCCACGTCACGCACCTCTGACTTTCGGAAGCTATATGACTTTTCGAAATTATGTGCGTATTGATTGACAATTATCGCCTGCTCCGTGCCTCGGAGAGCACGTTAAGCCGTCGGTCCCGGCTGCCATGAACATCTATAGCAGTCGTTATTGGGAGAGCGTCGACACATAAGATCCCACTGGATCGAAGTGTCGCTGGTCTGTACTGACTGGCCCCCCACATAAGATACATACATACATATACACATTTTGACAGTATAAAACGAGTACAATACTCATGCAAAGGCTATGTGACGATAAAAATGGAGGATATCCACGCGCATTATAACTGCTCATATTTTAGCTTTCAATAAATTCAACTTTTAATGGCCTTCAATGTCTAAAGTATAATAAAGTCTTTATGTCAGCCTTATTAAGTAAGTTCTAACTTAAAACAAGAATTTCCAAAATAAATATTAAGCAAGTGTTACATAGGGATTTAGATAACTTGTAGGGTACCTTCTGTCCAGGGCAATGTACACGCAAGCGAAGCTACACTCCCAAACATATTTACAAGCTGATGTTAGTTATAAGACAAATGCTATTTTCAGCTCACCGCATGTTCAACGTAACCGAAAGGTCGTGAAATTTATCTATTAATCTCAATATATTAATAATAATAATAATTTACTGTCTCAAAAAGGGCACAATCAATTTATATATTCCCTAGACCCCACACTAGGATACCCTGTGTCGTGGGATCTAGTCTCTTTCAATCCGTAGCTAAATAAGACAATAGGGTAAAAAAGATAAGGTAAAATAGAAAGAAAACAAAAAAAGAACATACAAAAATACAGCGTGTGTGTGTGTTGCGTACGTGTGTGTGCATGTGTGTGTTGCGTACGTGTGTGTGTGTGTGTGTGTGTGTGTGTGTGTGTGCGTGTAGTATATGTGCGTGTGTGGTGTGTGCGCGTGCATGTGTGTACAAATTTACTTTGACTGGATCTTCAACGCTTATTACTAAACGATTTTAATATATCTTTCTTGCCATCATAATCTAGTTCAAGTAGCCAATTGGCTATTTTTCTTTTGCAAAAATATTTAGACAAGTGAGCTATATCATGTTTCATATTAAGTTTTCTATATATACAGGGTCCAATAAAATTGTATGATCTCAAAGCAATTGATTTATCTCAATGTAAAATTTAACAATATAACGATTGCTCTATTATTTCTAATTATAAATGACAGACAAATACTGTGTATATTTCTATGACCTCACTTAGTGTACAAACGTAATTATGTGGAGTGAAGCTTATTACTGTCTACTTGGACCTTATTTATTTTGTGGTGGTTCAAGAGGTCTTACCACTGCGCTGAGTGTTGTTGATTTGATTCCCACGCGGAACAAAAATTTGTGTGATTAATTTACGTTGTATGAATGTTTGTAAACTGCCTGTTGGCACAGTAATTACTCCTAGTGCGAATTGTAAATAAAAAATGTTTAATTTACACAAATATTGCGGGTTCACATACTGGAATAAAAAGTATCTTTTGTGTTAATCTAAGATATGGTCTATCTGTGAGCTGAGTTTCATCCAAATCATTTTACGGTGAAATTAAGCTACTGAATACGGCTTTTAACATTGTTTATTATTAAAGCTTTAAACTATTTTAAAACTATTTAGATTAGTTATACAAGCGATTTTTTGACAACTGCTAAAATATAATTTATGTGAAACAGTTAAGTTATAAATAAAAATATAATCTAATTACTCTAGAATCAATTTTAAAGCAATATCACAAATAAATGGAACTACTCATTTTTAAACATAATATACGGGTATTTTGTCAGTTGTAAAATCTCAATATTTTTAAATTGGAATTATTTCACCGCTATCGCGTATACTTGAAACCGCGTCACTGATTACAAGTCCAAAGAAAGTGTTCCAGTCGGTCGCCGTCGCACGTGGCGCTTCCATATTCTATTGTGGACACGCTGCGTGCATTCATAAAATGTTATTAGCTTGTGACGTAATATGTATCAAACTACTACTACAGCTGTTGTGTCTTGTGACGTAGGGTTAGTATGTCTTAGAGATTTGAAAATAGAAGCCTGTCTATGTGACGTAATTAAATGACAATTTTTTTTTTAATTGGATACGTCATTTCGCACTCTTAATAAAACAGCAACTTAACTCGAAATTTGAAAGTAAGGCAATTTGGACTCTAATTGTATATGTTAAATTTTAATATTATGTTGTGTTAAATCATTACAATAGACTTCAAATTTGTTTAATCCAAAATACTGAGATAAGTCTCTGTTTTATTAAGAGTGCGATTTGTTGATCCTATGCGGCCTGTACGTATAGTTTTTTTTAAACATTGCCTGTATGCCATCGTCAGTATGTTAATTTTTATTTAAAGTAATTGTTACATCAGGAATATGTTCCGCGCATTATGCCAATATTTTAATTTTTACACGTACATAGTCTTACGCCTAAAAGGTCCATACAGAGGTATAAACACATTTTGCTAGTTATGATTTAAAGGTCACGTAATAGTTGCGAGTTAATTGCCGTCTACCGGGTGAGTTTTGGATTCGTGCTGTTACTAGGAATTCTTATATAGAAAATTCAATATATTTTAGCCGACCCGAAAATAGAAACTCATATACAGTAGTGACATTATACACACACAGCAGCTGCGACACAAGAGCAGCGATAGCTTAGTGGGGAGACCAACAGACTGCAATGCAGAGGGTCTCGGGTTCGAACCCACGTCGCGCACCTCTGACTTTCAGTCTATAATCTATGGCAGTCGTTATTGGGAAAGTCAGTACCCTCTAATATCCTGACACTGGTCTAGCCTTAGGGTATCGTTAGCCTTCGGGTTGCGGAGGTCAGGTGGCAGCCGCTCCGTGTAAAAACTGATATCCAGTCAAATCCGGTTAGACCAGAAAAGCCGATCCCAAGTAACTTGGGAATAATAAAGGCTAAGAGAGAAGGATATAGTAATGACATTCACTTCTGATATGCCACCGCGATATACGTTTCACTGATATGAAAATAGAAGCCTTTTATGTGACGTAATTTGCTGTCGTTGCTTTTTGAAATTGGCAACATCATTAATTGATCCTGTGACGTCAGTATGTATAAATATAATAAATTATGATAAGCGATTACCGTAGTTTATGAACACTTGCTATAATAGGTGAGCGTTACCGACCTTATAAAAGGAATTATATCTATTAGTATACCAAATACCATTATTATTTTGACCTTATTAATAGTAAGACAATATTATAGAATATTGTCTTACGTTTACATGAATACGGATTTTATTGCGGTTCATTTGAAAACACTACATTTAGTAAACATTGATACTATTAAACTATTAAAAATAATAGGTAGTACATTTTAGTTTTTACTTGGTATATATTACGGTTCTAAAAATTCCTGGATCATATCTGAGACATTCTAAAAAAAGGCTGGGCAAAGAGAACCTTTGGCCTTCGAACGGACATGAAGAATACAATGAAAGTGTAAATAATTTATGATAATTAATATAGCCGTAAATATCTTGCTGGCAGCTCACAGATTTGCCATTTTCCTGAAATTAACTACAAACACATGAGGCTTGAACCTACAATACTTAATACATCGCAAGTTGCGGGGCAACCACTTCAACGTCTGCTCTCTTCCTGCAGTTACAACCTTAATCGTTAATAAACCAATATCCTTTAAGGAGGTATCAACAAAGAAAAGCCGTATTTTCCATATTAAAAATAGCTAAGCTTCAAACGACACGCCATGGTATATCGTTACAAAGGGAAAGAGGAGACGGTAAAGGGGAAGATGATTCCTTAGTGGATGTCTTGAATCTAATAAGATAGAAGTATTCTTTGTTCAATCAAAATACCTGGTTTATGTCATGTTTGTTTATGTGATTATTGTGTGTTGCCAATTCAGTGGAAAGCGCGAGGTAATAAGTAAGGTATATTAAAATTTTTAATTAGTGTGATTGATCTACGGATTGCATATAATAATAAGTTTATACATGTATAGTCTAACAGTTATCTAACAGTGCCAGATTATGTGCAGCCACTGTAAATTTCTTATCCGAAAAACCTAAACCTTTTTGCATGACTCCCAAATCAAACCTAGAATAATTTTCTTTTAGATCTTCATTTTAATAATAATAATAATATTCTATCACATACACACAACTCCATCTAGCCCAAACTAAGCAGAGCTTGTACTATGGGTACTAGACAATGATTAAACATATGTACATATATACTGTTTTTTTTAGTAAATACATATATATTATACATAGAAACACCCAGACCAAGACAAACATCCATGTTCATGCACACAAATGTTTGACTTGTGCGGGAATCGAACCCGCGACCTCAGGCGTGGCAGTCGGTTACACTAACCACTACGCCATCGAGGCCGCCAATTTTCATCTCCATCTTTCAAATTTTCAATTCAGTATGACCTTTATATCATGTACACTTTTCCGTACGGGGTAAGCAGAGCTATATTTAATCCATATGTTGCCAGGTATAGTTTGTGTCCAACATTAGTAGTTGCCGAAATAACCTGCTACATTCAAACTTACAATTTTTACCGTTATATAATACTAGTGAACTCGACTGATGTTGTTCTGCCCAAACGTTGGCTTGCCAATTTAAACCATCTAGGGATCCACTCAAACACGCACAAAAACTCCATTAAAATCAGTCCAGCTATTTGGGACGCGTTCAGTGACATATAGACGTACAAAAGAATTACAAATATAAAGATTAATATGAACAACAAAAACACTACTACCAAAAAGTAGCTGTAACACATCTCTGGCCGACCCTTGAGAATATAAGAGGCGTGATGTTTTCCCTCTTAGCAGCCACCCCGTCAACTTAAGCACATACTTAAGACTGAATTGTACGCGGTCCTTGAAGTGATATTGTCTCTGTCTCTCTCAACAAGAAAAACAGAGATAGTGTCAGATTTACTTCGAGAAACTATACTTTAGTAAATAGATTTTTATTATACGCCAAATAGGTCTTAGTCTTTGGAGGATGTTGTTTGTGAAAGGTAATCTACCATGGGTTTTATTTGAGTTCTACCATATATGTATATAGAATCGAGTTATTCATTGTAATAAAATGATTGTGCCCACTAAGCACTTTCGGATTGCCCAATCTTTTAAATGCGTGCATCAAAGTGTTTTAAGTGGACGCTTCAACTCGCCACCATCTCTGGAGTCTGGACCGACTGCTTTGGATTCGATCCCACACGGGAAAAGTATTCGTGTGATCCATAAACAGTGTCCGTTGTTGGCATATTTATAAAGTCACTCGCGACACAGAAATAAATTTAAATGCAGAAGATAAAATAATTAAATAATTTATTTTATTTGTAAGCGTATGTATGTATATTGTGCATTAATAAAATAACAGACTTTGTATAAGCTTATAATATTATATGGTTTGGATATAAGTACTAAGTAACATTAATTATAGTTGTTGGTAGATAATAATTTTTAAATATTCGTTTATTATAATAATATTGCAATGCTTGTAAAAGGCACTAAGTTTTAAGCACTATATATTTTTACTAAACACCTTACATTCTTCATAAAAAAATATGTCTGTGTTAAAGTTTTATATATTTATTCAAAATACAGAAATATTAAATTTATAAAATAGAAAGCACTTCAAAACAGACATCACGATTATATCAAAAACAGTTTGAGACCTTGCTCTAAATACTAAGTCTAGCATTACAAAATGTCAATCAACAATTCTAACAAGTAAAAAGGTAACTGGTTTAAGTTTCTTTGTCTTAACTAAGCAATTGTATACGATAATTTTACTGTTTGATAGACTGTAGTTCAAAGAAATTTCATGTTCCATTCCTAGGTGTCATAACAATATAACCGAAATTTGTTTACTTTTTAATAGCGGTTAAAGGCAGCGCTTCACATGATGGTAGTGAAGACCGCAGACATATTTGAAAAGACCCCCGCGAGGTAAAAATTATCCCTAGATAAAAATTATTACCAGTTAAAATAATCAGTCCCGCTAGGTTTATGTTAATTTCATTTAAAAATGGCGGTTCCTGGATTTTGTAATTATTCCTGTATTGCGTAGAACTTTACAAAGATTCAATCAACAACAACAAAGAATACACAGACACGGAACAACCATATTTGGATCACACACATTTTTGTCACTTATGGAATCCAAAGCCACAACGCTTATCGTAGTCTCTAAACCGATACTGATATTATTTTTACAGATAAATCATATTACTTTTACCTGACATGGAAATTGAACGCGTATTCTCTCGGACAATAATAAGGCGTTCAATATAAACTAAAATGTCTTTAATTGATGTAACATTACCCGGATAATGTTAAACTGTATCCTGTGACGTCATTAATCATGGCCGCCCCCGTGACAGACTGTTAATTAAACAAAATAATTCAACTGTTGATAAACAAATTAACAGCGATTTGTTTATAAAACAACCCCTTCAGTGTTGAGTGAGCATGTTTAGAGGCAATGTTGTTTAAATAAATATAAATACGATGTCACTCAGCCAAGTCGGCCAAGAAAGTGGACTACCAGTTTTAACAAAAGTTTCTGTGAGATCTAATTATCGCTAAGGTTGACTTTCCTAACTTGACACATGGCATGACGTAAATATAATACATGATAAAGAGAGCAATGGTCAGTGTAATAATATTATTGCAAGGAGAAAACTACCTAGTTGTTTCATGTCGTTCAAATTAATGTCAACCGTAGGGTGGTAGACCACATTTTTGCCGACTTATATTTCGACAACGTAATAACATTAACTTTATTTCGTAAAGGTTTGAAAATACATATACAATAATATTCATAACTGGTCCAGAGAAACTCAACTTAGTTTGTAACGATGGCACCTGTGCTAGTGAAATTCACTGTATTACAGGTTTCAGCGCCTTCCATTTCATGTGTGTACAGTTAAAGAAGTTGACGAACAAAAATAAGCATTATTGTAAATAAATGTTATATAAATATTTTAACGAACAGCACTTGTTATAATTTTAGTATGATTCAATTCGTGTGTGCGCGAACGTCTGTGTATGTGTGTGTGCATACGTGTGTGCATGTGTGTGTGCATGCGTGTGTGCATGTGTGTGTGTAGGCGTGTGTGTGTGTGTGTGTGTGTGTGTGTGTGTGTGTGTGTGTGTGTGTGTGTGCGTGTGTGTGCATGCGAGGATATGAGTGTTGAAAATGAAGAAATATGTACGTTATGATGGTGTATTCAAAAGGTTTTCCGTCTGTCCATAGTCTAAGTACTGAACATTCTTGATATAGTGATGTTGTTGGATGTCTGAATGGTGGATATGGTAATGGAAAACTGTGACAGATATCTTCACGAAAAGGTTTTAGATAAGTATCATCACTATGCATACGTTCATACGCTTGTTTAGCAAAAACTCGATCTTATATATTCCTTACTAGCGAACCGCCCTCGGCACTCGAATAACTTATATAGATTAATCGATAATTGCACATCGCTACCTTATAACTGAGATCAATTGAACGCTCGAGTAACTTCTATATTTAATCGATATCGCACATCACTACCTAATAACTGAACCGACAAACTATTCAATAACAAGATAACTATAACAATATCTTGCAATATTCTCGATTCTATGAATTGCCGTTTATAGACCAACATCCGAATAAGTCAACACCCCCTTTATACCAATTGCATCTGACCTTTACTTAACGATGTCGTATTTATCCTGAATATCCTTACTAACTACAAGGCAGGCTATACCAACAGCCAGCATTCCGCAGATATCGGCAGTCAATACCAATATCATAAGCCATAACGATAACACTAGAATACATTATTGCTTTCAATCGATATCTCGAATTTGTTTCACTCGAAACAGACGTCAGTACTCACGGCTAATGACCCAAGCATCATTATTACACGCACCAACTCTAATATCATACTAATATTACTTTCCCCATAAAAGAAAACGTAAGTAACACGTATAGAATTCAAGCAACACCGAATTTGGGACAAGAAACAGTTATAATCGACTGTTGCGTTATGTATTGCAGTTTTTCAACGACGTGTATTTGAATATTTTGCAGTAGTAGTTCAATGGTGTTTGAACAATTTGAAAGGCGAAATTTTCGTATTCCATTTTCTATGTTGGTAGTGAAGCCTTCATTAGGGCAACATGCGACGCGTGACGTATCGTAATTGGGCTTTGATTCCACGGCCACTTACTTCCACAAAAAGGTTGGTTGATGTATGGCGATATTTACCTGCAAAATAAAAAAAGAACGTATTAAACTGGCGTATTTGAAAATCGTTAGGTGGTTTATTTTTGTTTTTAACACGAACGTGTAGTATATTGTAAAGTTCCATATTAGAGTGGATTTAAAAGCCTCCTTTATGAATAGGCTATATACAATGACCAGCTTTATATGGGAAACGATATATTAAGATAAATTTGCGTTGACACGAACTAAGGACTTAATAGTTCAAATGCATAATTATATAATGTACCTTATGATTAACACCTGAAGGTACAAATTGTTTTTTTTAACGTTGGGGAATGCTTTGACGCGTTCCTCTCCGCGAGGCGACGGAGAGGTTATGTCGGACTCACCGGGGAAAGATGGTGAGCGACATCCCGTTAATACCGACTAAACCTACCACGGTGTTTCTCAAAATAACCGCAATCGGCGAGGCCGCGCAAATCGCTTTCACATGCATATGCGACCCCGCCGAGGTTTCGCCCCGCCGTATGAAACGGCAGGTCACTACACAAATAGACCTGCCCTTTGGGCACCACTAATTTTATCCCTACTGTCGCCCTGAGGGGGGGACGGACACACAATACAGAGGCGCGCGTGGGAACACGCACGCCACCTCTCGGACCTGGTGCTGATCGGGTGGCGGGCAGGCCCACGAAGCCCACCACCCCCAGGTCAAACCTCAGGGTGGCTGGAGGTCGTCTCGCGCCCTTCGGCGCCCGGCTCTGCAGTTGGGGAAAGGGTTTAAGCGCTTCCTCTCCCGCTCCACCACCTCCTTGATGAAAATGACTTCCTCACAGAAGGAGGAGACGGCGTTCCACTACCTCTCACTCCGGACCATAGACTGAACTAAGGCCGGGAGCGAGAGGGCAACCAATCCGACTGCCGCGATCAACTCACGGCGCCGCGATGCCCAGGTGGGGCAATCCGCCAAAGTGTGCGCCGTGTCCTCAACAACGTCGTGGCAGTCGCCGCAGTGGTGACAACCGGGCGTCTCTTGCCGGCGTATACAACACAGGAACTGGCCAAAGCAACCGTGGCCAGTCATTACCTGTGTCAGCCGGAAGGTGAGGGTGCCATGCGCCTCTCCAGCCACTCCTCAAACATGGGACTTACCGCCACGATCGTGGCGTGCCCAGACCTGAAGGTACTCATTTGATTGAACCCAATAACTGTTCTCAACTAGATTTTGCCCGCAGGTTTACTCGTGTCAATAAATTTATATTTCCGAAATTCCTCTTTTTTTTGGATTAAAGTAATGTACCCTATGTCCTTTTCTATACACTTGACAATGCGAAAGCCAAATTTCATAAAGATCGGTCGAGTAGTTAAGGCGTGAAAGCGTAACAAACGAACTCGCTTTCGCATTTATAATATTAAGAAGCTAGGATAGTGTTTTCTTTTTTGGTATAGGCGGCAAACGAGCGGTCGGATTGCCTGATGGTAAGCGATTACCGCCGGCCATGGACACCCGCAACACCAGAGGAGTCACAAGTGCGTTGCACGCCTTTTAAATTTACCGTTCCCCCCTTTCCTTTAGAAGAGGGGGGAGGAGATTGGGCCTCCGGTACCCTCACTCACTCGACAAAACACAACGCAAGCGCTTTTTCACGCCCAGTTTTCTGTGCGGCCGTGGTATCACTCTGGTCGAGCCGGCCCATTCGTACCAAAGCGTGGCTCTCCCACGGCAAAAAACTTGATATATTCTCAAACTTAATACTTGAAAGTTTTCTTGAAATCTATCATTCACGAATTTTTAGCAGCACCACGAGCTCTAGTGCCATTTGCAATCTGTCGTAAGCGCGGTTCCTATTTTTAGGATATACAAAAGCGGTAAACGGTTGTATAGCATACCTGATGGTAATCGATTAACCTTGAGTTATGAAGGCTTAATAAAATGTAATACCAGGAATATCTCTTACACGTTACCAAATCTATAAAAAAATTTGTTGCTGTGGTGCCTAGTTTCTCGCTACCCCAAAGACTTTTTTTTTCTTTAAAAGGCGGTTCCCGCTCTAGTAATCATTTCTGTATCGCGGGGGATTTTACAAATATTCAAAAACGAACACAAAGAATACCCAGGTTCGGAACAATTATTTGTGGATCACACAAACATTTGTCCCGTGTGAGGATCGAGCTCGCAACGCTCGGCGCAGCGGCAGTAGCGAGGCTACCCATACACCTTGTGACGATAATCGCCTAGACGCCCGGCGAACGCGGGCGCACGTCACTAGCCACCTCTCGCGACCGGTGGTGCGACTATATAAGGACGGACGGCGTCAGTCGCAGTGTCCTTGCGGCCCGGCTTCACACTCCCAGCTAAGTGTCCTGATGTACAAGAACCACGAAGCAAGTCTTTAGCGAACCACGCCCTGACTATAGTTCTATAAGTAAAGATTGTCTCTTTTAATTGTATCTTAATTCATTAAAAGTGTATTTGTTATACCTTCTCTCATTGTACTTCCTAATTATATCTACATTTCTCCTAAAGTAAACCCTAAAGGTTACAACCTCCTCCTCTGAGCAGTATGTATAGACCTAATGCTATGTTCGTTTTTGGTCTTCTTCCTTTCTTTTCGTGTGGTTAGTGGCCAACCTGTTGTCAAAAGTTGTTCAAACCGCCGTAGGCCTCTGGCATGGCTTAACGACTGCTGTCAATTTGGCAACAACCGGGACCGACTTTTTACGTGCCCTCCGAAGCACGGAGACGCTCAGATGAAATACCACTAAGCGGTCACCCATCTATAGACTGACCGCACCCAACGTTGCTTAACCACGCTAATCGTTTACCGATCAGTGAGTGTACCTGGCTATGAGCGCCTCTTATTTTATTAGTCCCCATAACTATACTAATAGTATAAAGCCGAATAGTTTGTTTGTTTGGTTGAACGAGCTAATCTCAGGAACTACTGGTACGAATTAAAAAACATATATTTTCATGTTGGATAGCTAATTTATTTAGGAAGGCTATAGGCTATATAACATCACGCCACGACCAATAGGAGCAGAGGAACAATGAAAATTTTAGCAAAAACGGAGAAAACAAAAACGGCAATTCAATGCTGAAGCAGACGAAGTTGCGCGGGTCAGCTAGTGTAGTATATACGAACAAAGCCTATTCGCAGGGGCACACTCACGTATGTCTGAGCATAGCCTGCCACGTAATATACTGCTACATATGAATGGTACTTTAGAAACGCGATGTGCTGGCAGACGTGAATCCTATTTACCAGTTTGTGGACGTTTATAATCCAGTTTATTCGCAAGGGATTTAATATATGGGACAGCAGCTGCTGTGGAATAGTCAGATCTGCTTATAAACTGAAAGCTAAAAAAGAATAGATTTTATGTGAAATCGTATGGATACAATATTCTTAAAATCGTTCAGCTCTCTTATAAATAAATGGTTTAATAGAATGGGAAAATAAGGAGTTACGACGTATAGAAGTTATGATATCCTTCTCTGCTTTGCCTGAGGAATTATTCCTTTCTATAGAATATCGTGAAAATAAGAAAACAGAAAGGTACTGTATATTTTTGACTTGCCTGTTTCTTGGATAAAGTATATAATATTCATAGTATCTTAATAATATTTGCTTTCTTTATATTAAACCATCAAAAATTAATTTCAATTTGATAAGTGGTTATTTTGAATATGCCATAATCTATAAATCCTATAAATGAGCTAATTAAATTTTAACACGCAACATGCAATATGGACTCAAACTGTTTATAATTTTTAACGTAACGATGATCGTATCTTTGTTAGAATGCATTTAACGTAATCTTACGATCAGCTACGCAAATTAAATGATCATAATGTCGACAATTATTTTCGTATTAATTCGACACCCTCTAACTTTACTTTTGCAACAGCAATCGGCAATTTTGTCGGGTTTTGCAAAACCGAACGCTCTGTACACATACTAACGCTAATTACGGCGATAAAATCGGCAGAAAATGAAATCTTAAAACTTAGTGAAAAAGGCTAATCGTGAACTATAATGATACTACACAAACATTAGCAATCGAGATGATGGCTTGTGCTATTGGATAACAACAACTGCTTTATATCCAAAGAGAAGAAAATAAATTAAAATACGACACAATGATTTTAGACATGGAATACAACAATGGAACTGCTGGGCACACACCAGTCAACTCTAGACCACAACCGTTTGAAGTCGTTCGAAACGCTGGGTCATAAATAAGTATATTTTAGTTCTAAAGCGATTTAGACCCGTTGTCTTATATTGTTATATGATACAGTACCTAAAAACCTGCAATTTTGATAAAGATGAACAGTCAAAAGTGGGATCATAAACTCAAAAGTCAAATACCTACTTTAACATTTAAATATTAGGATTCTTGTGAATATAATATATACAAATAGCAAACAAGTTCAAAGACCAGATACAAGAACCAGTTGGACGACTTGTTGTGCAACCGATCTGAAGTCACAGTCAATGAACATGTACTTATTACCTATTATGCTACTGATATACATATGTAATTAGGTACCGGCCGCAATCAGCAGCAATTTTTTATACTGTGTTAATCATAAGATCATTATAGGTTGTTCTGTACTTTTATTTAAAGTATAGTATTTAAAGTCAGCCGATTGGTTTTGGTTGCTTATGCAGTTAACCATGTCAAAAGTACAGTCAGCGACATAAATCGATATGACTTCGCGAAATTTTGAATGGCATTAATTTCATCATACATAATATTGGTATATTCTCATCTTCTACTGCAGTAATAGTTGAAGGAATTTTTTTAATAAATTTCATTACCACAAAACAATATAGAAAAAAATTCAATTCATAAAATACTGTTACAAATGTGTTTAATGTTCAGGTCTTTAACATGCCAATACGTTAATTTCTGGAAAAAAGTGTATGTATGATGGGGAAAGTCCGTTAGTTTTCACCGGGCACAGTTCCAAATCCCATGTCACTGAGATTTTTGTTATAGAAAATTAAATTTCTTAATCCGGGTATCACATTCGAACGCTTGCGCTACAAATTGAATAAGGTAAATTGTTGGCACCAGACTACATATCGAAGAATATTTTGTAGTTAAGATAATAAATTATTGATTTTCATTGTAAAGTCGTTGGCTGTGAATTCCATTCGTTACATTAGCGAAGTGATATTCGGCTTGCAACCGAAATAAAATAAAAACATAAAAGAATAATAAAACAGTCAGATCTAGCTATCTACAATAAAGAGGGCCATTACAACTTAAGAACTATAGTCAATATATTTATACATTTCCATCTAATTACTGCGATGAACTCAGTGGCACACTTTGGTATAAGCTTACGTTAAGCAGAAAGTGGCCACAAAAATTAAGAACTCGACAATGATTATCTTCTTGAAAGCCCAGTTAAGCAAGAGTTATATTCCTGATATTCCTGATGTACCTGTGGCATAAGCTATGGTGATCTTTTAGCATTTTAGTAGAATAAACACTAAAGCCGAAGTAAAAATATTTATTCGTTTACGTCACAAAGTAAAACTCATAAACGTAAAAGTAAAGGTGTTAGTGAGTTTACTAAATTTACTGAAGTAACACCTAAAGTACATATAGATTTAGGCAAATTACTGATACTATTAGCAGATAGGTACCTGCAAAAACCTCCACTCTTCGTAAACTGACACTATAGTAATAATCATTTATTTATTTATTTTAGGACCCACCAGTGGTTATTACAAGAATGCATTCACAATAATAAAAAACAATAAATTTCTAGTCACTTGCATAACCTTTTAAGGTAGCCACTGCATGCACAAATAAGTGAGCAATATAAATACTAGTGTTTAGTATTTATGATTTATGAACATGATAGTAAAAAGAGGTAGGTCGCTAACTTTAAAAGATTATATAGACGAACAAATCGTACAGTGAAAAGTAACAAAATACTTAATGGTAATACTAATGCAGAAGGATCATAGTAATAATAATTATTTAGGATTTCAAAGACAGGCGAAAATCTCAATGTTTCCTAGTTCGCATAACAATAAAATAGGTAGCCAATAAATATGTCTAAATGAATAATGGTAGAATATGATCATTTCATAAATTCTAACAAATAATAGATAACAGAAACGAAAAAAAAAATCATTTGCCAATTAATGATACCATTATACCAGTAAATCTTTTTCTCCATACACAAAATCACTCCATGAGTTATGATTCTCTCTGAATCCCGTGACCAGTTATGATACCGTCGTATTTGTACAAACAATATTTTTCCATTTGTAATATTAGTTCAGTCAAAGAGCTTGTTTGTACTCCGAGTTTCCTCTGCGATTTTTCAAGAATATTCAAAATACTTCTATTTTATTCACAGTGCGACCCCGGTTTTCCAGCTAAAACTGGTAGCATGGTGAACGGAAAAAGCAATGTATTTTGAAATGTTTATTTGGTCGTTGAAATAAAAACTTGATCTGCTTTCCTTTGTAGTGGCTTTCGTATGTGATTTTGTGGACCTAACTAAAAACGACACTCGGCGACTATTTATTTATTGCAACTGCTTTACTCACTACGGTAACAAAGCATGCTAAAATATTGCTTCGGTAACAAGAAATAGCGCTCAAATTATTCGAAATCATGAAAACTCGGTCAGCTAAAAAAAATGCTTATTTTGTATGACTTGATGTCATTATTGTTACGGATAAGTGGTGATCGAATAGTGATATCAACTAGAATGTTATGCACTTGTCCAGGTATTTTTATTATAACTAGCGGTCACCTAGTGGTCAAAAGTCGACCAAAATTCCTAAGCTTGCTAATTTTTCATTATAATTAGTCCTTTATATACAATATGCATGTAACCTATATTTACAAATGTACTAAAAAGTGTAGATAACATAATTAACATAATTACAAAAACACAAATAATTATAATACTAAATATTTACAAAAATGGTTTAGGCATCGTAGAATTCTTCAGCATCGCTGTCAACTGGTAACGTGCCCAGAAGACTAGCAGCATTGCCACGTTGAATGGCAATGCTGATTCTTTGGGCTAAGAAAAGACCAGCCTTCTGATCACGCGAAACGTCGATCAGGCGTTTTGCGATCTCCCTGTACAAAATACGAGCGCTCGGACCCCATGAACCTAGAGTTTCCACCCCAAACGGCTCAAAAATGTAATTTCCAACTAAATTACTATATTTGCGCCGTTTGAGGGTTTCCGCGGTTGCAGCAGCAGCGCCGGCACATCCCGCAGTACTTGGAAGATGTGATGGCGCAAGGGTGTCAACGCATGTTGCGTCCCACACCAAAGGCCTGCCCATCTTCCAAGGCAACAATGACATTCCGTCCAGTCTCTTCCCATCGTCACGTACCAAGCCATTGGGTTCAAGTACAGCTGGAACGCCAGCAGTGACAGCTTGCTAATTTGTTTTTTGTTTTCTCTAAATAAGGTATAGGTAGCCATAGTTACAAAGCATTGTATTACGCCAGACGAACAATGTCGAAATACTACGAACGCGATACGACTGCGTGTGTCAAATGCATGGTTGTGTGCGTGTAGTGTTTTTTCATTAATTTAATGTATATCTAATGCATATTTTATAAAAATATTAGGATTCGCCCCTCCTTCTCCATATAAACTAACTGTGACAAATTTCATACTGCTCCGTCCGCGCAATGTTCGTAAAATGGGGTACAAAGTTTCTGCTTCACGTATTATTATATAGATGAGGCATTTTTATGGCAAAACGGCCGAAATGCCATTACACCAACAAGAGTATCATTAAACCACTAAATCTGTAAAGCAATGTCATCTACTTGAATTGTTTTATTTACCAATAAATAGCTTAAAATTGATTCCATTCAATTGACTTCGATGCCACAACTATTCAGCCGGGGTAATTGTGTGAGCAACAAGTCTTCTTTGGCATGTTTTCGTAGTAAGTTTTCCGAAGAACATATTTCGCTTGAAATTTGTAAGCTTATTACCTCCAAGAGATTTAACTTAGTAATGAGCGGAGATTCTCCTTCAGAACCAGGAACGTTATCATTCAAAAGCAGGCATATGCACATTAATAAACACAGCTTTACCTCGTCCCAAAAAAGTCCCACGTCCACATTAATAAACCTGACTTCTCTACGTATTCACTACTTGTAAGGGGATGTTCATATGGCGTACAGAATATTCTAAAATATTTGTTGAATAGATAGTACGTTGATGTCAAAGAGCTGTAAATTATATGCAAGGAATACATCTTAGAATGGACAGGGTAATATGAGAATTTGTTTCTTTCCGACTATAACATGTATATTTTTAATTCAAAAACATTTTTTTTTTAAATGATTACTCTAGCTCCAGGTATTGTACCGGTGCCGCAGGGGACTTTAAAAACATTGAATCGACGAACATAAAGATCGCCGACTCTCGTAACTACCATTTGTGGATCACACAATTTTAGTCACACGGAGTGTTGTGACAAAAATGTTGCCAGTGGTGTGTCGAATCGACTACTTAAACCACTACGCCTACGATTTATAGTTTTTACTATTTTACAGTATTTATTTTTTGTTATACAGGTTTTAGCACACAAAAAATGTACTGATAAAAAGCTGTTCCCATATTTTTCATGGATTCAGTTTATTGCTTTTTCTCAACACGTGACTGTACTCAGATTTAACGTTTTCAAACACGTTGTAATATAAAGCTTTATATAATACAAAATATATACATATTTACATGGTGCTAAAGTAAAATCCCTAGGAATTTATTTACTGTAGTGGTGGCGGTTTTACCCTATTACTGCTGATATACTGAATATCTAATTTTACATTGATATTAAAAGAATGTTCAATGTCCATATAAAAAAATATTATCACTTCGTTTTCTGAGTGAGAAATAGTGTTATTGGATGTTTTCTACGGATAAATCCAAAACCACTATGCGTTAAGCAGTTCCTCATGCAGTGCCCAGTAGAGAGCAATACGCCTGTCGCCTATTGCGTGCAATTTAATATGTATATATCGTACGATAGCCTAATAGGGTTGCCACGCAGAGGTCTCGAGTTCATCAATTCGATTCGATCTCTGACTTTTCAAAGTAATGTGCGCATTAAATAGTTAATGATCGTTTTAACGGTGAAGGAAACATCGTGAGGCAATCTGCATGTCTGAGAGTTCTCTATAATGTTCTCGAAGATATGTGACGTCTGCCAACCCGCACTGGGATGATGATGGTGATGAAAGTGCATGAAGCCAGAGAAGTGTGTCAGGTTCGTAGCAAATGGAAATCCGTAGTCTCCGCCTACCCCTCTGGGAAACAGGCGTGAATCTATGTATGTACCAGAAGGGTGTGAACGTAGGCTAACCTCGTCAGTTATTTACTTGTATCAGAGGTACGGTACACCATTACGTCGTAATGTGCGTCACAGTAGCTCGTTCCCGCAGATGAAAGATAGCACACGTTTCTTGCGTCGTACCTTGAACTTGCTGAAGGGTTGCTTCGAATAATACATTTTACTGCGTCGACTTTATTATGGAAAGGTTTGTGTGACAAAATATGTTAGCTTCTGTTTTCGATTTCATAGATACCATGAGTAAATCACTAATTCAATATCGATAAGACTTGGTACATAAGTGGCTTAGACCAGTGCAGGCAATTTAGAGACATGAAATTGTTAAACCAATTTTTCTTATTTTGCTGTCTTTTTGTTTGCTAAATTCATCTTATTTACCTTGGAAACAGTACTTTTTCTGGATGGAAAAAGCTAGGTTCTTGGAAGGACAAAGCTAGATTTCATGATGATTCAAAGTTTGCATAATATTAGTTATGATAGTTAGGATATCTTTGAGAACCTGATTGACCGTAATTTTTAGTATACACCCTCTGCCTTTATAGCTCGATGGCGTAGTGGTTAGTATAACCGACTGCCACGCCTGAGATCGCTGGTTCGATTCCCGAACAAGTCAAACATTTGTGTGCATGGATATGGATGTTTGTCTTGGTCTGGGTGTTTCTATGTATAATATTTATTTAGTATTTACAAAAAAAAGTATATATGTATGTATGTTTATCCATTGTCTAGTACCCTTAGTACAAACTCTGTTTAGTTTGGGCTAGATGTTGTTGTGTGTATGTGATAGAATATTATATTATTATTATTGTTATATATCTCAACAGGGTAAACAGACGTGGTATTACACACACAGTCCGTCCCGAAGAAAGACCTAACACTGCCCACCCCAAGAATCGACTGTCACATCCACAGCAATCGCATTCACAACCACTGCAACACTAAGCCAGTCATATATACCAAATAATAATCGTAAACTCGGTGAGTAAGTGTATTGTCACGCAACATTGAACCACATACTACCCGATTACGTAATAACAAGAAATACTTGCACACAACTGTAGTAAAAATGTACATTGTAGATTTAGGAAGCGCTTTCTACGTTAAGTTTCCGGCAGACAGCTGGCCCGACCCATTTATTCGTACATAATATAACATCTGTATTCTCAAGAGTTTTATGCACTGATAACACAGTGGTTCTAGAAATCACCTTGCCAGTGCCGTATTGATAAAAAATGTGGTAAGCTACATATAGTTGTTCTCAGTAGTGGTGTTGGTTGTTTCAATGTTTAATATTGTCTTCTGTTTACGCGAATATTATTCATTCAAATTAAACTACTATATACGGGTTTTATCGCGTTGTTTATTTGACACTTTATTACATAATTTTGAAAACTGTTACACTATACTACTATTAAACTTTACTAACTTTTAAGCTAATTAAATTATTATTAAAACTATTAAAACTATTTAGATTTAATTTAATTTTACACTTTCCCCGACGTTTCGGTTGCTTTTCAGCAGCCATGGTCACGGGGAGACTAAGATGGTAGTTGTCTCAATGTTCCAGTGTAGTTATTTTTCAAAGTACCCGAACATAATTTAATCATTGGTGTTTCTATTTACGCCGAATGAGCTCAAAGTATCATGAAGTCTAGCTGTGGTTTGCTTCTTCTTGGGTTTGACTATTTGTATTACTGGATCCCAAGCTAGTGGTACATTCCAACCATCTTCTCTATTAAAATTAGGATGTTTTTTGATTTCAATAGCCTCGCGAAGCATCCTTGGTAGGAATCGGTGTTCTTTAGCGAAAGTTAGTAAAGTTTTAAAAGTTAGTAAATTTTAATAGTAGTATAGTGTAACAGTTTTCAAAATTTTGTAATAAAGTGTCAAATAAACAACGCGATAAAATCCGTATATAGTAGTTTAGTTTCAATGTTTGTTAAATCCTTTGCAATTTACGGTTTTTTAAAGACAATTGGCTTGCAATAGATAGAGTATTTATATGGTCAATACGGAAAGTCGAAGTGGTTTCAAAAATATCATCGTTAAACAAGAACGTTTATTGTCTTTTAATATTCAATACTGATTGACAGCCACTTTAGTGGGTGTTATGAGTTTAGACTTCTTTAAATGCTATGTTTTATTGATTGCTTCGTTAATCTCGTCGCTGATGAGTAAAGCATATAGTTCGTTATTAAGATTTTTAGCAGCAGCTCGGTATTTCCCAATATTATGTCCTTTTCTGTAACCTTGAAAACGTGTATACGAAATTTCATGATGATCGCTCGAGTACTCAAAGCGTGATAGCGTAACAAACAAACTCACATTCGCATTTACAATATTAGTTAAGATATTCTTGATATACTAGAAGAATTACGAATAAACAGCTCCTAGAAATCTCCATACAGTTAAACACAAAGAAGTGCCCCCATTCGACGCGGGGACAATTCCATTAAATTGAGGATGTGTTAATCTCGAGTGCAGAGGCGGCGATTATCAAGTTTATTCGAACGACAATGCATATCGAGATAACGTCTGAATGTGTGGCGTCGAGATTTTATTACATATGACGCAACGAATGCGTTTATCATATGTTTAAGGATGATAAACATTAAGCAATGTTGCTGTATTTTCTAGGAGCTTCTACCTGCGGTTTCTGCCGCGTGAATATAACAGAAACGCAAGAAAGGATCAAAGAAAAGTATATAGAACGTATAGTTAGTTAGTTGGACGTGTGTTATCTGCACTTAGCCCCACTATTGGGCCATTGTGCGTAAGTAACCGACGCGAAATATTGTTCGGGTACTTATACTACCTCAGCTCCGTCCAGAAAGATAATAGGGGACCGATGTTGCGCAGTACCTCCTTCATCGTTTCTGGACTGTTTAGAAGTTTCGCCCGTTGGTTGCTCACGCTTTTACAATGTAAAAGCGTGAGCACGTGAGCTGGTATCTTCTTGGTCTCCATGCAGCCACTACATAAGGGACTGTCAGTGATGCCGATGTTAAATAGGTGTCTTTTGAGTGAGCAGTGGCCTGTTATTATACCCACTAGGTAGCGTAGTTTTTTCCTTGTGGAACGTAGCAGTTTGCGTGACAGATGTTTGTCTATGGATGGATGGGCTTCCTTCGTCTGTCTACATTCCTTTGTTTCTGTCCACTGTTTTTCGTGTAGTTTCGTGGTTCTATCACATAAACATGTTTTGAGTTAGCAGAAGGGTATCGGGACAATTGGTTCGGGTCCTACCATTTTGGTGTTCGATCCTCTCTTTGCCAGTTGTAGATAGAACGTATATGCTGAATTTTATCCAAACCCATTTATCAGTCACCTGTTTAACAGCACGCTTATGAACGGTGCAGTGATTGAAGTGGTCACCTCGCTGATACTTTAAGGGTTGTGCGTTTGAGTTCCACACGTTACCATTTTTATTGTGATCCATATGTGTTCTATGTGTCCTTTGTTATGATGTTTGCAAAAGTTTCTCTCGAATTACTTTAAGTACGAAAATTAAATAAGAGATAATGCATTTTACGATAAGACAATTATCGGTTGCACTAAGTGTATAGATTCCAGACATATTGAATTGAGAAAATATGTATCAACTTTTAATTTAATGTTCCCATATATTTTTGGCACTGTTCCAGAACTTGTATGCTGTTCGTTTTAGATGTCACAGTCCCCGTGACGTTGATATACCAGGGTTGCCTGCAGCTGCCAACAACAAAAATTGTACGAGGTCCTTTAAATCCTAAGCGCTTTATCTTACTAACATTATACATGTAAAAGTTTGTGAAGATGTTTGTAGTCTTTCCCTCTATCTCTTTTTCACACTCTCTGTTTCTTCCTACGGTAGTGGAATCTGCTTCCCTTGTTTACGTTGTTCGTTTGTATACGTTAATAGATACGTATGTGCTATCTGCTAAACCTAGCGTTTTTAGTTTTGACCTTGGCTAGTATCATGCATAAGTGTTTAAATTTAATTATATTCATACATACATACAAAGTGTAGGCAGAGGTATATTGTTTCCACATTTCGCCAGCTTTGCTTTTAGGACCCACTTGTAGAGTGAGAGTTTACTGCTCTACGGGCAGTACTAGACTCCTTGTAGCTACTGAAAATATCTTATTAGATAAATCGAATAACACTTTACTCAGGCATCGATTCTGAAATCATATCACTGCGCCAAAAACCTATAATAAACTATTCAAGAGTCTGAAGTATGAAAAATAACACAAACCACCCAGCCACACCAAATTAGTCGTAAAATAATCTCATTACACCGTGTGTACGTCTTACAGATCTCATAATTTATAGAAAGGGATGATGTTACATGGGGAGGGGAGAGGGTAGACATGTACGTCGCGTCAAATCGAAGTTACGTCGCGTCAACGCCGTGAAGCGTTGCTTTGACGCCATCAATATTATATGCATGGGGCATCGATCTGTTTTGGGGTTGCCGAAAAAGCAAATGACGGGAAACTTTGAGTAACTATGTAGTCATAAATAACAGAATCGCTTTAGCAGTTCTGGCATGGTGGTGAGATTGTTAAATTACGAATTCAGAAGTTTCATGTTTGCTTTATAGTTTGAGTTCAAAATAGTATCTCGCTGCAGGTATGCACGATAAAATAGTTTTGGAGTTGATGAATGAAACTGACATGGAGAAATTTGCATCCTCAAGGAACCTCCTTAATATTCGCCAGGACTTATTTGTATAGTTGGCCAACCCCCACTTTGTAAATGAGCTAAACTTGAAGCTATCCTCTTATATTCTGAGTAACACGTTTTAAGATTGACCACATCGAAGGTACTCTGGAGAAAAGTCAGATTTAGGATTGTCATATACCAACGAATGTGTACGATCAAAGTGCATAAAGAGAGCTAAACCAGGATCTTAGCAAGAGGGTATCTATAAAGTATTCAGCTCCATCCAGAGAATCATAATGTTTTATTCATTTTTCGTATAAATGGGTGTTTAAATAATAGGCGTCGTTCTAGGTGATAACATGTTACGAGAGTTTATAGACTAGGCTAATTTTAGAAAATATGCGGGCGTTTAATTTCGAACACCAAACCCAGAAAAATAGAACTTCGAATCTTCATAAAATTCATATAAGACCAGCTATGCAATTCTGTAAAATATCATTACTAAACTCACATCCGAATCGGCTGTAATAATTTGAGGTTCTCTACAGTAACCATGGCAATATTGGCTGGTTACTAAGCTTTGTAGCAGAATATAACAGACCAATAAAGAATATAAACTGGTATTTCTGCCTATACCTTCGCCGAGATATAGGATTAAAGATATTCTCTGCGTTAAAGATACAATTTCAGTGAAAACACATTAGCCCAGTTCTGTTAAACGGTGGTACGTACCCTGACATTCTTTGGAGCCGTCAGCAGGCGTGATGAGAACGATTATGTGGTTTAGTAAAATAGTATTGTGGTTTTAAAATCGTCAGTAATATGGCGGCGGTGTGGCACTTGTATAATTGTCTGCTACGATTATTTGGTTTCAAGATCGTGTACGCTGTTGTAAGTGTAAACGTCACTCGTTTTACTGTTAGTTTTTGTTCCTAGTTCTACTTCTAGCTTGTTAGGATCTTTTCATAAAAAAGTCGCCCAATATTTTTTCAGTAGCAGCTCATAGCCCGCCCGCCATAAAGTAAAATCAAAAACCATAGCTGATGCAATGTGAGTATAATACACTGCCTACCGCTACAGAAGTAAAGAAAGACTTTGTATGTACTGATTTTTACATTTTACTGCCATGTATAATTACTAAAATTATACTGCATGACATCCATAAATTCTCATAAGCTGTTGATTTATGAGCTTCACAATCCTTAGGAAGGGTTACTACCAGAAAACGACCCCTTCGACATTCTTTCATTTAATTAAAAATGCTTTAGACTCTTTAAATTCTTTGGTGACAAGTATTTTCCCGACACGTTGAGAAATTGGCGATGGTTAAATTAATATTTAAGAGGGTTGGGGACATTGACATTAACTGTTGTCTGTTGAATAATGTGTAATATTTTGTGTTTAGGGTTATATGATTTAATGTTTAGGGTTTTATTATATAGGAATAATCGTTTATTACCAGCTAATACAATATTATTTTATTGATTTCAGGGTCGATTTTCAATAACCAAATAAATAGTTTTGGTGTTCTGTCGGTTATTGTATTATTAACGTGTATGTATGTATGTATCTTATGTAGAGGCCAGTCAGTGCAGACCGGCGACACTTCGAACCAGTGGGATCTTTTGTGTCGACACTCTTCCAACAACGACTGCCATAGATGTTCATGGCAGCCGGGACCGACGGCTTAACGTGCTCTCCGAGGCACGGAGCAGGCGATAATTGTCAATCAATACGCACATAATTTCGAAAAGTCATATAACTTCCGAAAGTCAGAGGTGCGCGACGTGGGTTCGAACTCGAGACCCTCTGCATTGCAGTCTGTTGGTCTCCCCACTGAGCTATCGCTGCTCAGCGATTAACATGTAATAATATCTTATTTAGACAAACTGCTTTACGATAAAAAATTGGCTCTAAGGGTATTAATATATTTCAACTAACTGCCACAAATCCGTAGAGGTTAGAGTGATTCAATACGGTTAGCGTTGATTGATATCCAAAGAGAACAGTTATTTCGAACCTGGTTGTTTTTGCGGCCGTTATTACAATGTCCCTAGCTGTCATAATGCTGAACTATTATGGTCTGTGTATATTGTTATGGTCTGTGGACTAATATGGCATGGATGGTTGCTTGAGATGTGTTCCAGATTCTTGAATATCGAAGATATTTACGGGCCTTACAGTTCCAGTCCATGCAATCAGGTTTTTAACAATATTATTAATCAACCTTAAAAATAATAAATGCTGTAGAAATGAGAGCGCTGAGAAATATATGTGGTGTGACTCTGAAAGACAGAATAAGGAATAGTGTGATTAGAGAGAGATGCGGCATGAAAGTGGATATAGTGACAAGAATAGAAAAGGGTATGTTAAGCTGGTTTGGGCATGTAGAAAGAACGGACGAGGAAAGACTGACTAAGAAAGTTTATAAGGCTAGTGTGAATGGAACAGTCGCAAGAGGAAGACCTAGGCGAACGTTTCTTGATCAGATCGGAAGCGTTCTGGACAAAGGCCAGGTTAAGAGCACCTTAAACCGACGGGCGTGTATGAGGAATGTGATGAAAGTGAATGAAGCCAGAGAAGTGTGTCAGGATCGTAGCAAATGGAAATCCGTAGTTTCTGCCTACCCCTCTGGGAAACAGGCGTGAATCTTTGTATGTAAGTATGTCTTAAAAATATAGTGATAAGTACATTGTTTTTTATTTCTTGCATTTTGTGTCATATGACTATTACAGTATTTATGTTAGCTCTTCTAGTTAAGCTAGAAATACATATATGTATGTAAGGAGTGAGTTGACGTCGGTAGTGCATTAAGTGGAATTCGAACCCACGAACCTGGCTATCCCCACTTCATATGTTTTTCTCTATTATTATTCAGTTACGCTCATATTATAATTTAACTTCAGCCCAATTCCTCAATCTTTGTATTAAATCTCTGTTACATGGATCAGCATAATTTGGCTCTGTTCCAGTCGCTACTCTGACTGCATATGTATTATTGAAATAAATCACTGACGGTCATGCCTGTTCTTGAAATTGCATTCAGAATCATTGAAATCTGAACTGAACAATGACATGCGGAAAAGTATTTTGGACAGCTTGATTTTAAAATCGTGTTGCCTTGAACATATTTTTCTCTTTTTTTTTCGGCAATGCACTACTAGTATGTATGTATGTATGTATCTTATGTGGGGCCAGTCAGTGCAGACCTGCGACACTTCGACCCAGTGGGATCTTTTGTGTCGACACTCTCCCAATAACGACTGCCATAGATGTTCATGGTAGCCGGGACCGACGGCATCTATGACTACTAGTTGTACTCATAGATGTTATGTTCAAGTGTATATTTACCTAGGATGTTGTACCTTTTTAAATTTTGTTTTAACTTGTAATAGCATAACATGATGGGTCTATTGACACCATTCAGGTAAATCGTAGTGGCGATAGGTCTATTTAACAAATATGCCATCCAAGTATATTATTATAGCAGCATTTGTCAATTACTAGTATATGTATTATGGTGATATTTGGTTACAATACAAATTAGCTGGCTCGTCGGGCGAGTACTACTTTTACAAGAAACCAATTTTCGAAGATTCTTGAGTGAAAGGTAGAAAGAACTATTACTCTAAGGTTGGGAGATCAAAGGAAAGAAATGGAAGAGATAGACTGTCTTCCATGTCTTTGTTTTCATATTAATTACTCCCCTCTGATCTGTGACGTGACATACCCTCGGTATAATAAGCGAGTATAGCCTATGTAATCACTAAGCATTAAAAAGAATGCATGCTTCTTTGCTAGCATGATACCTAAATAAAATAAAACTATAATTTAGAAAAGCAACACGTGCGTCAAAACTTAAATTGACTTAGTAAAAATAAATAAAATCAAAAGTCAATAATGACAATAACTTGTTTAGATTGTATATCTATTAATATTATGTAATATAATAATAATAATAATGTCCTCCAGACCGAATTTCGGCCACGGCGGCCAGTCTTAACAGAGACTGGCCATCAGCGCAGGAGATATTATGGTGCACAAGTGTGTGCGCAAACACAAGTGCACTCTCTGTTCCCTAACTCTCATGATCCGATGGGACGGCAATCCGACACGACCGGAAAAGAGAGATCAGGACCAACGGCTTTACGTGCTTTCCGAGGCATGGGGGTGTCTAACACCGCCAATTTCCTAACTCCGGGCTGCTATTGAGATTTCTTTTACAGAAAAACCCAATAGCTTTTTGTTGTTAATATAATAACTAAGATTCGGCTAATTAAAACAATATCATTAGATTACATAATATGTAAATAGGTATGTAAATATGTTTATTATTTAAATGTCAGCAGCTTGATAAAAATAGTAAACATTTAATTTCTATAAATAGTCACTGCTGGAATGATATCGAAAACACAAACATATGACATAGTTTTGTTTTATAATTCATGCTTAGTATTATAAATGCTAAAATAAGTAACTATTTTCATTAAAATAAAGCCTAAACAATTAAGACTGCGCCGAGCGAAATGTGCCAAAACAGGCGGTCACAGTTAAGTGAATACGATCAACACTTTTTGTGTAAAACAGATATAAAATATACATTTACCATAACAATGAATGAGTTTACAATTACTCCGTGTAAAAAACTTAAGATAATTCATATTTTCGTCTATAAAATTACGTAAATTTGCAACGTGTTACGTGATTTAGATTATAACAGTAGAAATCTATCCTATTTTACAGCTTAAACGAAACATAAATAGTTATATTACAATTTGTCCGTCCCAAATATTTAAGTTATTGGTTGACAATAAAGATACACCGTGGCGCAGCGGTAGTGAATGCGACTGCTGTGCATGAGGTCTCGGGTTCGAATCCCGGGTCGGGCCAACAAAAAGCTATTGGGTTTTTCTGTAAAGAAATCTCAATAGCAGCCCGGAGTTAGGAAGTTGGCGGTGTTAGACACCCCCGTGCCTCGGAAAGCACGTAAAGCCGTTGGTCCTGCGCCTGATCTCTCTCCGGTCGTGTCGGATTGCCGTCCCATCGGGTCATGAGAGTTAGGGAACAGAGAGTGCACTTATGTTTGCGCACACACTTGTGCACTATAATATCTCCTGCGCAGATGGCCAGTCTCTGTTAAGACTGGCCGCCGTGGCCGAAATTCGGTCTGGAGGACATTATTATTACATATTTCTCAAAAAAGCACTTCAAATCCTCCATACAATTTTACTATGGCGGCCGCGCGCCGATTTGAATATGCGCCGCACGAGCTCTATCATTACGTCTTTACTCGGCGCAGTCTTAAGTAGGACATAACGTCTTTTCACATGAATAATTTTATTTTATTTTATTAAGGTTGACAGACTAGCACATTAAATTTGGAACAATTAGTGCTGCAGTGCACTACAAAAATGTTGTTTTGCTTGGATAAATATTGTTAGTATCTTGCAAGAAGTTTTAAGAAGCAGCGTAGTCTACAACATACTTGATCGATGCTAAAGACTTCTTCAATTAAGTAAGACTAAAACATAAACGACTGCACTGCCTTAGTGATCTAACTGGTCGCCTGACCACTGCCACTGGGCCAAGTGTTGTGGGTTCGAATCCCACACAGCACAAAAAATGTGTGATCCACAAATGTGTTCAAAGTCTGGATGTTCTTTGTGTCCGTTGTTTGAATGTTTGTAAACTCTCCCGTGACACAGGAATCATCCGTAGAGTGGGAAATTGCATTTATTAAAAAAAATATATACGTATATCTGGCAAAATGTGGCTGTAATATGTACTTCTGACTATTCCCTCGAGGTCAAAAAATCGTGAGTGCACTTAGTTTATTGGTATTTTAACACAAAATCCGGTTCGTGAAGGACGTCAGGGCATGACATTGTAGGAACTAGGTAAACAATTGACGAGAATCTTTATTGCGTACTCAAACTAATACGCCGACATTGTTGTTTTATGCCATTTTGATGTTCGCTCTAACCGTTACTTAGTCTGTGGGCCATCTGAGCCAATTCAATTACCTGAAAGCAGTAAACTGTAGATGATGGACGTTTGATTGGTATTTTATTGTATTTCCTTCTCTTTTTATAACGTAGCATCATATTTGTATATTCCTTAAGGTAAGGCAGATCTGTCTCACACTCACATTTCGCCAGACAAGAAAATGTTACTCGTAATAAAGGATGAGTTGTGGACATGAATGGTAAAACCAAATTACATATTGTGAATACGATCAACTGAAGCAGTACTATCCTCTCACAAAATATCGTGGTAAAGAAGGATTAGGTAGTAGGTACACATATGTATAATTGTTTTTAGTCTAATGAGTGAGAGCGGCAGCGGCCCCGTCATCCCCTTAATCCCTTTTTACTTTCATTCTTCTTTGTGGGTGTCAATCACTTCGTCCACTTTATATAGACGACGGTAAAAATTTACCATTACGCAAATTGCTTACACAAACAGTTTGCAACAGACAGCGGCCATTTTTATGAGCAGTGGTTACCGCTTGCCATCAGACCTCAGGCTAAAATGCCACCAGCAGTAACAAAACACAAAGTTGAAATGAGTTTTAGAATTCGATTCTTCTTGTCACGTGTCATATAAGTGCTATTGTCTCATTTAAAACAACAATAACTCAAGTTTACTAAAATAATTCAAACCAACATTCATTATAACGAAAACTTTACAAATCATCAAGTCTAATCCACCGAAGCATTTATATTATTCGTGTTCTATTATAATTATCGTCCGAACTCCAATGTCTGCTAAAACAGGCCCAAATAATGTTCATTCGGAAAGTTGGAGGGCTTATAAAACTTCCCTTTTAAGCATTTTCCAGTAAGTCTCCAAAGTTCTACAGTAACTGAATCGGCTGTCGTTTATATTTCATTTCTGAGGAATTTGTTAAAATTTAATGTTTCAGTACATTTGAGCGCTTTTGTTAATGTAGGTTTCGGTTGAAAGGATCTTATACTGTAATAGAACTTAGTAATCAAAGTACCAGATTAAGGATAATTATAATTTATTGTAGTATAATATTATTTTAGACTAATAACAAAAATGTATACCCATGTATTATTATTGAAAATAAAATTATTATTATTATTATTATTAAAGTTGAAAGGGCTTGTAGCTCAGCTGTTATACCGAGCTGACTTGTCGAGGTTAAGCACCCGTGTAGAGAATCTTTTCTTCAAAATATAAAGGTTTTGTTCTTGTTCGATCAATTATAGATTACGGTGACGAAGCGATCATAAGCAACAGCGACCGCTTATTGTTATGTGGACTGTATGTTTGTTTGTATAAAATATCCAAATTTATGAGATCCAAATATAATTGTAGGCAATATTGTAATTCTAAGAGAATGCGGGCGACCATTAGCCTGTCGTAGAACATTACGGGTTCTTGTATTTAATAAAATATATAGTGGTCACGGGGAGACTCCGAGTCTCCCCGTGACCATGGCTGCTGAAAAGCAACCGAAACGTCGGGGAAAGTGTAAACTTAAATATAAATAGTTTAAATAGTTTTAATAATTTAATTAGCTTAAAAATTAGTAAAGTTTAATAGTATCTAGTAGTAGTGTAACAGTTTCAAAATGTTGTAATAAAGTGTAAAATAAATAACGCGATGAAATCCGTATATAGTAGTTTAATTTTAATAAATTATACTTTCAATGTTTTTTTTTTTAATTTAACTAATAAATATTTAATCCATGTCAAACCCAGAGCCTCACATTCGATTTCAAGAGTTTTGTTTATGCCCCATCATAACATTCTAATAGAATTCTGTCCCTCGAGATATCATAACCCATTCCATATCGTGGCCTTAATTAATGTTTCATCAATGTGACCTAAAAATAAATACCCGGTGGGAATTTACCAAGAGAGGTTTAGATAAAGGAACCTAAACTGCACGGATGGCTAAGTGGTTTAAGTGGACGCCGGCACTTCCAGTGCGCCGAGTGTAATAGGTTCGATCCACACACGGGGATTTTCAGTTTATATGAGATTGAAGGAAAATATATATTTCTATGTAGGTACTCCATGATCTAATGGCGTTAAAAATTATGTAGCATACAATTACATAATAATAATAATAATAATAATAATAATATTCTACCACATACACACAACACCATCTAGCCCAAACTAAGCAGAGCTTGTACTATGGGTACTAGACAATGGATAAACATACATATATACTATTTTTTTTGTAAATACATACATATTATACATAGAAACACCCAGACCAAGACAAACATCCATGTTCATGCACACAAATGTTTGACTTGTGCGGGAATCGAACCCGCAACCTCGGGCGTGGCAGTCGGTTACACTAACCACTACGCCATCGAGGCCGACATAATTTTGCAAACTTTAATATTTCGACCGCCAAAATAAAATATAAGCATTTTACCCAGAACTTTGCCAACCACTCTATACTAAACATTCTATACATTACGTTTAATTACCACCCTGTATACACATACAGAGTGCTCCATTTGCACTTACAATGGCGCTGGAGATTATATTGAAATATCTACTAATCCAATATGTACCAACATAATATTCCAATTAAGTAAATTAGACTGATATTATTATACGTATGCGAGTAGTATGCTTATAATAGATAACCAGCATTTATCTGAATGGAAGCAATGAATTGAGAGTTAATTAGTATATTTTTATGATTGTAAGCGCGAAGACTGCTTTGAAGGCGCAGTGACAAATACGACTGCTGTGCATGAGGTCTTGGGTTCGAATCCGGGGTAGGATTAACTGTTATAGGGATTTTTGGCAATAAATTTTCAGTATCAGCAGAAGCCTGGTATTGAGGCTGTATTCCGTAGGACCGTGGCGCAGCGGTAGTGAATGCGACTGCTGTGCATGAAGTCTCGGGTTCGAAACCCGAGTCAGGCCAACAGAAACGTATTAGGTTTTTCTGTTAAGTAATCTCAATAAGAGCCTGGAGTTAGGACGTTGGCGGTGTTAGACACCCCCGTGCTTCGGAAAGCACGTAAAGCCGTTGGTCCTGCGCCTGATCTCTCTCCGGTCGTGTCGGATTATCCGTCCCATCGGATCATGAGGATAAGGGAGCAGAGAGCGCACTTGTGTTTGCGCACATACTTATGCACTATAATATCTCCTGCGCAGATGTCCAGTCTCCGTTAAGATTGGGCGCCGTGACTGAAATTCGGTCTGGAGAATATTAAATATAGCAGGCGAAATTTGGGTTGCTTATGTATGTATGGAAGTCTGTCTCATTAGTCTTGTGGTATCAGTTTACATTAATGCTTATGGCCGGTCATGTGGTCCCGGTTTCGGGTCCCGAGTCCGAGTAAGGCTTAAATTATTGTTATTGGTATAAATGTGAACGTTTGTTTTGATGTCTGAATATGTTTGGATGACTGTTAATGGTTAGGCGTTGAACCAGTCTGTATAAAACTTAGCACAAAGATAGACCATGTTTTAAATAATAAGCTAAGGATACTTTTTGTCTAAATATGCGGTTCCACAAGATTTACTGTTTGTCTTTAACCTTTTGAATCGTAGCGGCGCACGCGTCGCGGCGGATAGATTCAATAGGCTTTCAATAATGACTGGTATTCTAAAATTTTTTAAATTTTCTCGCTCTCTTTAACTGTGAAGGAAAACATCGTTAGGAAATCTGCATGTCTGATAGTTCTACATAATGTTCTCGAAGATATGCGAAGTCTGCCAACCCACACTGGGCCAGCGTAGTCGACTATGGCCTAACCCTCCTCACACTGAGAAGAGGCCCGTGCCCAGCAGTGGCACAGTTTAATACAGGGCTGATATTATTTATACATGGCCCTTTGGGTATATTATTATTGTTTTGCTAACAATTGACAGGTTAATAAAGACCGACAATTATGTCGTTTATTGTTAAGTTAATCATTCAGGTAGGATAATAGTTTGAATAGGTACTTAATTATATCGAGGATAATGATTTATTAATCTGGTATAACCTATGTCCTATGAGATTATCACTTCGTGATACTGCCTACAATACATTAATAGCTAATGAAGAATACATCGTGAAGAGATTATACTAGCGATATGTAGATAACAAAGAACAATAACTACGCTTAAACACTAGTGTTTATTGTTCTTCGGATGGCTTGGCTGAACAGGTAGGCAGAGGTATTATTGCAGTACAATTACTGCACGAATGGCACAGTTGTTCCGATAGTTGCTGCTTGTTGCGCACTGCGCTGTGTGTTGTAGGTTCGATCCCCACACGGCAAAAATATTAGTGTGATCCACATAATATAGTTGCTCCAATTCAATCAAAGAACACAAAGAAATCCCAATTCTTTGTGTCCGTTATGTGACTGTTTGTGTAGTCCCTGCGACACCGGTATTATTTCTAGTGACCCCTACACTTGTCTTCTAAAATAAAAAAGGCTATGAGCAATACCTGCAATCACGTCGTGTGTATTCCTATTTAGGTATAAGCAGATGTATATTGCGTTAACATAGCGTCAACAATGATTCACATCACGTTAAGAAAGAAAGAAAGAAAGCATGTTTATTTCGTACAGAGGGCACAAAATTAGTTTAAACAAAATAAAAACAAGAAATATCTATACATATTAAAACAAAATGTGTGCCCTCACCGAAAAGGGTCACCACTTTAGCATTAGCTGGGCACTCAAATTGAGAGCACCAGCGCTGGTTTTCAGTTGGTCACCCATTGTGATTACTATAGTCATCATTTCAGCCTATACATATTAAAACAAAATGTGTGCCCTTACCGAAAAGGGTCACCACTTCAGCATTAGCTGGGCACTCAAATTGAGAGCACCAGCGCTGGTTTTCAGTTGGTCACCCATTGTGATTACTATAGTCATCATTTCAGCCTATACATATTAAAACAAAATGTGTGCCCTTACCGAAAAGGGTCACCACTTCAGCATTAGCTGGGCACTCAAATTGAGAGCACCAGCGCTGGTTTTCAGTTGGTCACCCATTGTGATTACTATAGTCATAATTGCAGCCTATACATATTTAAACAAAATGTGTGCCCTTACCGAAAAGGGTCACCACTTCAGCATTAGCTGGGCACTCAAATTGAGAGCACCAGCGCTGGTTTTCAGTTGGTCACCCATTGTGATTACTATAGTCATCATTTCAGCCTATACATATAAAAACAAAATGTGTGCCCTTACCGAAAAGGGTCACCACTTCAGCATTAGCTGGGCACTCAAATTGAGAGCACCAGCGCTGGATTTCAGTTGGTCACCTATTGTGATTACTATAGTCATAATTTCAGCCTATTGCAGTCCACTGCTAGACATAAGCCTCCCCCAGGGTGCGCCACAAGGCCCGATCGCCCGTTATCGCCATCCAGTCCCCTCCAGCCACCTTTTTCAGGTCATCGGTCCATCTGGCCGGAGGGCGTCCTATTACTATAGTGCCTTCTAGAATCTATATACACTCATAGACTCAGTTGCATTCTCAAATGTGTAGGTAGAGGTTAATGACACCCACATTTTTTGCTTAGTTTTGGTACCGTAATCAATGTTCAAGAATATATACAGTCACACGCTTATATTGTCTGTTGATTTTAAGTTCAAGGCAACGTTGTTCACAAAATCCTATGTACCAGCAAACTTGTTGGCACATAGTATTATTTTCTACCTATTTATGATTTATTTTGTAATCATATAATATCAATAGCAGTTAAATTCTGCCCAAGTTCGGTGTCTGTGGAAAACCTTGAGGGAGGCCTTTGTCCAGCAGTTGACAACTCTCAGCTGACGTGATGAAAATTATCAATATACCGCATTTATAATCTGTGAGGTTGAGGGCTCAATACATACTTCAAAGAAAGCAAACAAATTAAGATGTATAGATTTTAGTAAGAACTAATTAGAATTCAGTCTCATACACACGAGCATTGATGAAACCTTTATATCGAAATGATAGACGTATAATAATCTCACGAAGTCTGAAATCTAATACTGAATAACAAAAGGAAAATATAATGATTCTCTTCACAAAAGAGTATCCATATCTATTAAGACAGGTCTATAAGATATGGTCTGTCTATGACATCTTTCATTAAATCATATAATACACAATAAATCAATATATACGAAGTTTATTCAGTCTCATAATAATATCATATTACATGTACCGATTTCACTACGATCATGTCGTCTCTATCTTTCCTCATATATGGTAGTAGATGTGAGTGAGACGGATATAGTTGTGGCAACAATAGCTGAGGGATTTCTACTGTATAGTGGATCATAAAGGAGCAAATATGTGGCAATGGGCGCATCCTGTGGGACTGTTGTGTTCAATCTAAGAGTAGGCATGAGTTTTGATTTCGTAAGTGAACGATGAAAGAGTATTAAGATATAATAAATATTATCAGCACTGTTTATTAACTGTCCCACTGCTGGGCACGGGCCTCTCAAAATAAGAAGGGTTAGATCATAGTCCACCACGATGGGCCAGTGCGTGTTGACAATCTTCATGTAGATATACACTAGGTCTACATATACTATCGAATACGCTTTTAACTTCGACAAGTCAGATGTCCGTGACGTGAACTTGAACTGGAGACCTCTGGGTTGCAGTCCAATGACATTGAGGTGGTCCTTATCACTCTTAAGGTGGTCACCCTTACAATGGTTAACCCGGTCCTTCCTAATAGTAATTTAGTTGGAGCTCATAACAATTAAGTATTTGGGTGTACCTGTGAGATTACCTTGGTTTCCGTAGACTTTTGAAGTACATTAAGGAAGTGATGGCTGTGAAGCCATCAGCTCCCTAATGTACTTCAAAAGTCTCAAAGCGTAAGCTCTACGTGGTACCTAAAATATAGTTAGTGGCATGTTCGTGAAATACACCTCTTTAAGAAAAGACAGACTTGAGTTTATGTATTTATGGATAAACTACCCATTGCCAATATGCCAAGTGATTTTTAAACCCTTACTCAATCCCCACGTGGGACAAATGTTTTTGTGACCTACAAATACATAGCTGTTCCGAGTCTGTGAGTCCTCACAACACAATTGTTCGTAACAAACTTGGAACAACTTTGTGTTCGTTCTTTTAACGTTTTTAAAGTACCTATACTCTATTCAAATAGGCTTGAGACAAAAGGTAAACAAAGAAATCAATGTTTCTCAATAAAATGTGCACTCTCGTATCAACAAGTTGACAGGGAATGAAAATAACGGCTATAACCCGACTATAATAAAATGATACATTCCCTACAGAAGATTTGTACTAGCCGTACTTTTTGATTTAGCAGTACTAAAATGCGTTCTAACTTTGAGAATGATTACATTTTTAGGTTATTTTAATGTCACTTTTTTAAACTAGGGTATTTAAAATTCACGTAAAATAATTAAAATAATTTATTACATTAAAATGTAATGTATTTTAGTAATACCTACATTGAATTTTAATATTTATGCTGCTTTTAAATGCGATGCAATATATTTATAAATTTTATATTTTAACTAACTTTATAATATTCACAGTCAAACGTGACGTATTAAATAACCTTTTTTATTGTTTGTTTACATTTTGTCTCAAGACGAAATTAATTAAGTATAGCGACACAGGAATTATTCCTAGTGTGACCTAATAAAAATAAAATATGAACATTTTAATAGACAATCACACACATTTCTGTCGCGGCAACATCTGCGCGTTCCTTCAAAAGCTGAATACGTATTTTTTGAACCGTGACTGGAAAGTCTTCATAATTTACCTTATTTGCCGCTACCTTATATAAATGATGAATCTGTCGACAACACATGAGATTGCTACACACCTACAACCAAATACACCGACCTATATAACCGAATCCAATACCAAACTGTGGAATGCCGTATATGATATTGGATCGATAAGAGATGGAGGTATGCTCTCAATTACCTTATTAAGTAACCCTACGGTTGTTAATATATATTACCTTTGTAGGTATGTTGTATTGCGGTTGGTATGTTCGTGTATAACTAAAAATATCTACTAGTATTATAAATGCGAATGTGAGTTTGTTTGTTACGCTTTCACGTCTTAACTACTCGATCGATCATCATGAAATTTTACAAATACGTTGTTAAGGTACCGAAAAGGGAATAGCTACTTTTCAACCAGAAGAAAGAACTGTTTCTAGCCTCACCTAACCTACATTTACGCGAGTGAAGCCTCTGTAAAAATATAGTAATATGATAAATGCTAATTTGAGTTTGTCTGTTTGTTACGCTTTCATGTTTTAACTAGTCGACCGAGCATTGTGAAATTTAGCATATACATGTCGGAGCGTCAAGAAAATAATCATTCAAATGTAATTTATTTCTGTAATTGGAGTTGAATAAAGCGCCATCTATTGGTTTGTTTCGGAACGTCAAGCGTAAGCTTGAGTGAGGTCGCCACAGAGCCAATGTGTCAGTTGAAGTGACAGTTATAAGTGTCAGTGTCATATTGACGTTATATAAGCGCCGGAGACACGTGCGCGGACACATTCGGGTGACGAACTCACTGCATTATGGATCAAATCAGAGATAATCACAGTCAACCTTCATTGTTTTATTTCTCTTGTATTTGCCTATCATTAGTATACGTACGAAGTATAATACCACGCCTATATTTTGTTGCTTTATCTTGTCAAAAGCGAGTTGCCGTCCTACTCTCCGACATACTATATGTACGTTACCTGAAAAAGACAGAGTACCTTGTATCCAGAAACGTTCCCGAGGGAAGCCGCGGGCAAATGTTAGTCTTGAATAAAATAAACTAAAATATGAAAGCACATCTTATAATATTTATGTACTAGTCTGTAACTGTTCTCCGCGGTTTTACCATGTTTTATTTACTGCTCTACGCCCGTACCTCGTAGCGTGATGTTATATAGAATTGGGCCATCAAATGGCAAAATATTTTTGTTTTAGTTTTAATTACCACTCTGTCACTCAAACGCCATTGGTCTAAGACTTACATTACAAGAAGCAGCGATAGCTCAGTGGGGAGACCAACAGACTGCAATGCAGAGTGTCTCGGGTTCGAACCCACGTCGCGCACCTCTGACTTTCGGAAGTTATATGACTTTTCGAAATTATGTGCGTATTGATTGACAATTATCGCCTGCTCTGTGCCTCGGAGAGCACGTTAAGCCGTCGGTCTCGGCTGCCAAGAACATCTATGGCAGTCGTTATTGGGAGAGTGTCGACACAAAAGATCCCACTGGGTCGAAGTGTCGCTGGTCTGCACTGACTGGCCCCCACATAAGATACAGATACATTACAAACTGTACAAAACAGTCTTATTCCTAAAATTTTACTGACGCCTTAATACTTTTGCTAGTTATAATACTCAGTCAAATGAACGTATTGCCAATATCATAATTTCTGTAAACCTTTATTACCAACAGTATCGGTTTAGCTAGAATTTAATGCATGTTATAAAAAGGAAAGCCCTTTTTAGAACTTTCCTTATAGCGACCTAATGAATACGACCGTAATCGTATATTTGACGTTGAAGTTAGTTTTTCTTAAGTTGGCATGATTGTTACGCCTGATGGTGTTCATATGGAAATAAGGTATTACACAAATCATGTAATTTTTACATTATATATTGGCTGTATTTTCATGTTACATTATAATATTCCCTATTTTTATTGAAAGAGGATGCGTGGCGCTGGCTTCGGTAGAGAATGCGCGTACCAGCGCATTGCATGTCACAGGGTGTTTAGTCACCAAGCCTGATAGCGAGTAGACCATATGAGTACAACATCTACCGGGAAAAGAGCTCGCTCCGTGACATAAATTATTAAACTGTGCGTAGTGCGACATACGTTACTGCGTACCTATTTTCTTCGACGTAAACCCGCTTTAGTTCGGACATCGCATCGTGACATCATGACCAAATTTTACCGTTCAAAGTTTTATATGTCTCGCACATGTCACGCGATACATCTATGAGAACAAAATTATAAAACTGCTTTTCAGGAGAATTTTGGACCGTTTCGAATATAGACAATGTCACGCCTGAGGCCACAGCCCGTAACACAAAGATGTGACACACGTTTAGACAGTGCTGTTTCTGTTGAAATAATTTTATAGCATAACTGCCTCGCTACGTTCATGTTTTAATTACCGGAACGAATATTTAAAAACCTTTGAAATGCCGTGCCGATGACGTTATAAACAATCTATTGGTTACAAATAGTGGCGAAATAACTTGTTGCTAACAAGTGTTGCCAGATTGACTAAAAGCGAAGTTATCTAAATAATTTCATCCTCTTCATATAATCAGACAACTCCTGCACTAGGGACGATTACTGTGCTACGAGCGATTTATTTTCAGTTTTATTTAATATCAATGCAATTAATGTATTTAATCTTAGTGCTATTATAATATCTATATATTGTTACCTACTATTCTAAAAAAATAGTTATGTTCTATGAATGTGATACACGCCAATCAATAATAATTTGTTAAATTGTAATCTTAAAATTGTCTATTATACTATACACACACACACATGTCTCTTAGTAACCTGTGCGTGTGGTGTTAACCTCCAATTAATTGTTACATTTTATTTTATGTTGCCTATGTATAAGTGTAAATAGCTTTTGTTAACCAAATAAATAAAAAATAAAATTAAAATAACTTACATAACTTTTATTGTTTCCTGTTACGTGAAAACTAAAACTATAGTCAACGAAAAGAGGATGTAAGAAATATAGTATGGTTTTAGGCTCAACGTAATAGAGGGCAAGCCTCTTAACGCATACAAGGCGCAGTTTCAAACTTCGGGGTACTGTTAAGAATTTCTAGAGACGAAATCTCAAACTTATGCACAGCAATCACTGCACCACCGAATAATCTACTCACTAGCAGTCCCTAACTAGAAAAACACGCAAACATAAAACATATACCTGCTCTATAAGTCTTGAACATACAATAACATATTTTCCTATTAGACATATAATTTGTTTATCAAAATCAAATTGTCTTTTTGATAAAAACAAGGCAACACACATCAAAATCAAACAGCAGTATCAATAATAAAAAACACAGGGCAAATAATGTGAAACAAAACATTTTGATACGCGTCAAAATAGTTTATTAATAGTAGACAATTGCTTTTTATATTGCATTAAGAAGCATTTGTCTTCATCGGTATCTGCTTGGTTACGTAGCTCACGAATGTTCATTCGGTAAACTGTTAATATTCTCTCGAATGATTGTACTTGCAATCACGATTCGATTATTTACCATTGCTGCTAAATTGCGGTAATAATCGAGTATTTGTTAATATAAGTATGTCGATTGCTATTTTCTATTCGAATATTTGTATTCACAAATCAATTTATTCAAATCCAGTCTAGTAATTGTTATATCATGTATTTTATTCGAATATTTACGAATCGCTTTTTGTATCTCGTTGCATGCATAACTGTTATAAATCGAAAAAGAGAAACACTAGAATGAGATGTAGCGCTGTCTCTCTCAAATTCCGCTAGTGACGTAACAGCTCTGAAGTAAACACACACGCACAAAAACATGTATATGTATACAACTCGTGAGTAGAAATGTAGTCAATTTAATCTGCTAGCACACGGTATAATAGACAATAACACTACTCAGGCTAAAATCTGCCTGAATACTCCTACCCGGAATAATGCTTAGCATTAGAAATTTGTGAGCATTATTTCGGGAGTATCTTCAATCTACCCGCACACCTTTTCCTGTAATTCGTAGTAATAATGAAGATTCTGTTAAATTTAGATGCCGCTCCGTGCCATTCAGTTGGCATAATATGGGTAGCTTCAATTTGGGTTGGTATACCTTTAAGTAAACATCCTAACTAATATTATAAATTCGAATGTGAGTTTGTTTGTTTGTTACGATTTCATGCCTTAACTACTCGACCGATCCTCATGAAATATCGTATACACGTTCTCAGAGGAACAGAAAAGTACATAGGGTACCTTTCATCCAGAAAAAGGGTAACTAAGCTACATATACGCGAGCGATGACGCGGGCAATCTAGTCAGTATATTAAAAAAACCTAGTCGGTAAACTATGTTAATTTAAGACATTTATTTATTTATTTATAAGGCATATTAACAAAGTAAACACATACATTTACATAATCTCTAACTTAGACAAGGTCGTGTGCTTACGCCAATTACAAATATGCACAACATTTACTTAAAGACAACATAATAATTAAATATACATAAGTCTAATAAAGATTTTACATAATAACTAACACAAAATTATTAACAAAACATAATAAGAATTATAGAATAAAATTACAACTGAAATAATATAAATATACAAATTGAGATCATGAATTAAGAATATAAAATAAATAAAAGTAAAATGGAAATAACTTGATAATTAAAATTTGTACCTAACTAATTAAAATTTAATTTAATTCAGTTTGACATTATTATTTCTGGCATTAATTAATTTATGTTTAAAACGCTTGGGATGGTCATGGAAAATGTCAAGATCAAGCGATCTCCAACAGTTATTGTAAGTTAGTGCTTGCCTAACTATAGGAGCTCGTGCACCCAAATTAGTTCAATGTCTTGGCACTTTAAAGAATGGTTTTTTTTTCCTAGCATCTGGTCTTGGAACACATAGGTTAATGCACTCAAGGAGCCCATCACACTGCGATAAACCTCTTACTATCTTCTGAAGGAACAATAAGTCGAGCATCTTTCTTCTTTCTTGGAGGCTATTTAATTAAAAATAGGCAAGTCGTTCCTTGTAAGAGCACCTAATGCTAAGTCATCGAGTAATAAATGCCAGATGTCTGGTCAGGGCCCTTTGTATGGATTCTATGCGTTGTCTATGAACTATATACTGATAAGCAGCGATAGCTCAGTGGGGAGACCAACAGACTGCAATGCAGAGGGTCTCGGGTTCGAACCCACGTCGCGCACCGCTGACTTTCAGAAGTTATATGACTTTTCGAAATTATGTGCGTCTTGATTGACAATTACCGCCTGCTCCGTGCCTCGGAAAGCACGTTAAGCCGTCGGTGCCGGCTGCCATGAACATCTATGGCAGTTGTTATTGGGAGAGTATCGACACAAAAGATCCCACTGGGTCGAAGTGTCGCCGGTCTGCACTAACTGGCCCCCACATAAGATAGATACATACATACATATACTGAGGATGGTCTATCCCAAGTTTTTTTTAAATTTGTTGTTTGTTACAGTTTGCGTGACACAGATTTAGACAAAAGGCGCAACCAGCAAGTGATCACCTCGTTGCTGTGGTTGCACTTCGTGTTGTGGGTTCGGATCTCAGACGGAATCAGACAACCAGACCCTGAACTATAATTAGTGAATATCAATGATAGTTCCGGCTCTGGGTGTACCTTGTGTCCATTAATTGTATGTTTGTTTTTTCGTATACTGCTGCATGTTATAAAAGAAAATTTGTTTTGTTACACCGTATAACAATACAGTCAACATGTCCTACTGCAGAATTACCAACTTTCTACAAATTCTTATACGTTATTAGATGACCCGATGTACTACGTATCACCTATACTCACGAATTTTTCTATATTTTCTCACCGTTTAAACCTTCCCAGGACTACGATAAACATTTCAAAACCAAAATCAGCTAAATCGGCCCAGCCGTTCTCGAGTTTTAGCGAGACAAACGAACAGCAATTGATTTTTATATATAGAAGATACGCTAGCACTAAAGCATCGATACAAACATTGTAAGCCTTTACTCAAGCTTTCCTAGCTTTTAAACAAATGAGTGTGCAAAAGTGTCACCATTTCCAAATAAAATAAAAGAAACACCAGCAATGTCCCCTTTGATGTTGGGGTATTTTTATAGTTTTTGAGAGGACACTTGGCACTTTTGTCTCGTGGAATGTTTCTATTCGGTTTTACCTTTAACCGAGGGTGTTGGAATTTACATTGTCGCGTGTGAAGCTATGAAAAGGGTGTTACTTTTCAAGCGTTTTGTAGTATAGTTTTTCTTATTGTTGCGATCTGAATTTGTGTCATTTGATACTATGGTGAGTTAGCTTGGTGCGACGGAACAAATTTTGAAATTGAAGGAATTTTCAAAGATCGTTTATTCATATTTAAAAAAAAGTATATATGTATGTTTATCCATAGTACAAGCTCTGCTTAGTTTGGGCTAGATGGTGTTGTGTGTATGTGGTAGAATATTATTATTATTATTATTATTCAATGTTCAAGCTAAGGTTCAATGTGCTTGTTTGTTTAAACCCAAATATAGGAGTGCTTACTGTTTAAATTTAAATGTAGAATAATTCATATGTGTAAATAAATATTACAAATATGAAATATTCTACATTTACATTGTGCACATGTTTATAAAATGTACCTTTCTTTAGATTCCAAAATTACGATATTATTAGGAATTATATGTGTCCGATGACGACCCGGTGGCGTAGTGGTTAGTGTAACTGACTGCCACGCCTGAGGTCGCGGGTTCGATTCCCGCACAAGTCAAACATTTGTGTGCATGAACATGGGTGTTTGTCTTGGTCTGGGTGTTTCTATGTATAATATGTACGTATTTACAAAAAAAAAAGGATATATGTATGTTTATCCATTGTCTAGTACCCATAGTACAAGCTCTGCTTAGTTTGGGCTAGATGGTGTTGTGTGTATGTGGTAGAATATTATATTATGATGAATGTTTGGATTTTTACTTTTATTTCCCATTTTTATATTAAGTATTATTTAGTGTTTATGTAACAGCACAGAATCTGGTACAGTTCTAGACTCAGTTGCCTGGCAGAGGGCAATAAGCTATCTATTATATACCATATTTAACAAAATCTGTCAAACTGTGGGTTTACGAATATCTGTGCATATAAATGTTTCTTACTAATACATATCTGAAACTATTTGGGAATATACGATCGTGAGTCTATATGTTAATGATAATATTTATGTATGTATAAAGTAATATCAACCCTGTTTAAAAACTTACGCACTACTAAGCACTGGCTTCTTCTCAGTGGGATAGTGATTAAGTCATATGTGAAGAGATGTCAGACTTCACATATATTCGAGAGGATTTTCATACAAACAGGCTTCCTCACGATATTTGCCTTCAGCGTTAAAGCGAGAGGAAATAAGTTGTATGTATAGTTATCATCCAAATGACTCTCCACATCTAACCCGATGGAATTTGAAATCATATCCATCTAACATATTCAGATGCTATTATCCTGAACGCATTTAATGTCAGACTCAATTTGCCGTCGCCACGTGCGCGAGTAATATAACTGGCGTCGAATTTGCATTTTACAATAACCGATTTGAATATGAATATGATCTTTAAACACATGTTGTTGACTTGAGTCCTGTTTCAGTTCTAGTAAGGTGTGATGTGTTAAGGCTTTAGGCAACCAAAGCGTGAACAAGGCTAAGCTGTTTGAGTTTATTTTTATAAAAGATGTTTCAATAGGCTATGCATTATATGTAGGTAATTATTTATATGCTTGTCTGCCACGGACAATTAATGCTGGTTCTGTTTTCATAGCTCTTCAGTTCAAGTCAAAATAATTTAGGTTTCAAATTAACACTTGTATAAATTTGCACATTCATTATTTCAACTGGAAAATATTTAATAGAAAAGCGTACTATTAAGGAATTTAGGCAATAAAAAGTATTGATATGTCACTTAATACAATGCACGTGACAGTTTGTAAAGATGTTTAGATTTTTGTTATTTAATCACGAATAGATCGGTTTAACATCTGACTTGACACACAGGTTGTGATCCTATAGAATTCATGCGGGCAAAGCCGTGGTCAGAACCTAGTAATAAATAATATTATGTAATTAGAGTAAATTGATATTTATGTAAATACTGACAATATTTTATGTTAAGACCTCAATGTACCACATGCTGCTTTTATGTGCTTTTCATTGAATCTTTTTCATTTTAATATAAATCAACATTCGCCTCTATTATTATCAATATTTTAGTAAAATCAGATTGTGTACAATGTCATCATTTGGCATTATTTACCTGTCGTTAAAATAAATTCACGTTAGGACAGGCATCGCAAAGGGATCACAATACAGGATCGCGATTGCGATATTTTGTCCTTTGTAGGACAATGGACAAAAAATTGTGAGATTTACAAATAGTTATTTCAACTCAAGTTGATATTCGTAAAGACGCAACACAGGAATTATATCTACCTAGTGCGGTAGTTATTCTTCTAAAGAAGAATACGTTTTTTTAGTAGCAGCTTATAATCAGTAAAATATGCTCTGTAGACAATAACATGAGACCTAAAACATAACTGGGGCAATATAGGATTAATACACCTCTTTCTACCTTTTAGAATATAGAAACATTTGTTATATTTATTATAAACTTATACGGAACCCTATTTGTACAAACTTGTTTGTTATTGTCCGGTTTTCTCTTTTTCACAAGGTATGCGCGATTTTTCATGTCAACGCGACCAACCCTCCCCTGCACATCCGACACGCGTGAATGGCGGTAGGGTTAGAGATCGAGTACCACCCTTAGTTCACGGGGTTCAAGGGTTGAAGTTCAAAGGGTTATAACCACCCCTTCTTGTAATGGATTATAGTAAGGACTAATTTTGTTCTTGAAAGTTTCAGAAAAAGAGGTTTTAAGGATAGGAATGTAACTATGAAAATTAAATTATTTTTTCTACCTTTGAGTGACTAGAGGTACAGATCTGTACCAGTTATTTGGAGACCCTACATATGATCTAGCTCACCTAGGGGCGTACATACCACCCTAATACAGGTTACCATAAACATCAAGAAAGATTTGTAGCAAAGTTACTGCGTTTGCCTGGTTAGTAACAGTTCCAAAGGCTTACATAGATTGCCGACTGCCCTCCCTACATATTTTTTTCTTTGAGTGTGTAATGAAACCACTTCGGAATACCGGTGTGATACTATGTATGAGAGGCAAGCCTAATTTCGTCTATCAGGCATAGTAGTACGCTCCTTGCTACCATAGAGAATTTAAAATAAAAACAATTACATCGGGAACAGTACTCAAATCGCATTAAAACTGTACCACTAAGTCTGTATATATCATTAAAAACATATTTACTCTCAAGATACTCACAATAACACGAATTTAAAACCATGAATAACCCTCAAAAGCTAGGATCGCAAATAAATACCTAGAAACCTAGTTTAAATTCCACCAGTATCTCATCCACCCAAAAACGAAGCTCAACTCATACCGAGCAAACAATTTCAGTCTGATATCGCTCTGAATCTTAATTAAAACGCGTAGCACGTTTCTAAACAAGTAAATTCTAGACCTCATATATCTGTGAGTGCACAAGTCGAGTTTAACATTTACGTATTTACATTATGCCGCACTTAAGGGCTCAGGTCGTGACGGGTTTGTTAATACGCGTCACACCAAAATGTGGGCTTAGGCAGCGGAGAGAAATGAGCAGCGCGATTCCAACGATCTGGTGAAAGGGTTAGAGATTATACATTCTTTGATTCGTTTTTTGTTTTATTTTATGATCTGCTCGATACAGGCATACTTCACTGCAGTGTTGAAATCGAGTGGGAAGACTAAACTATACGTAAAAAACGCATATAAAATACTAGTTCGCGCGCCAGGTGACAATGTCGCTGATACAGCAGTACTGCCAGTGGTACTGCTAGATCAGTAAGTGTTATTGAATATTATTCTTTGTTAGAGGCTAGCTTAGAGAAGATTGCTAGTAATATCAGGGCCTGATTTAAAGGCTTGGAAACTGTTTACAACAACAATGCCTAAATGGTATTGACCCAGCAAATTAATAATCCAGTTCCTGAAGTAAATTTTGTGAAATGCTTTGTGAAAGGTGCTTTTTTATAGTAGCACGATATTAATGCATCTATTGTTCTTGCTAAAATCTGCCCATAAGTAATGGAGCAGACAGCGTTGTCTTACCTTATTATTATATTTTTGTATTAATGCAAAAATAGAGAATTCATTTGCTGTGCATGAGGACTAGGGTTCGATTCCTAAGTCAGACAGAGAGTGATTTAGCAGTATATGAACCTGAACCCGCAACAATTCATACTATATAATATGATCCTACGTTAAGTATTGGTATAATTCTTTTTCGTTCATTTATCGTAAAATCGTACAACTGATCGACCAACACGGCATAAAAATATACGTAGGATTACATAATAATGTAAATAAGAACACACTGACCGATTGAGTTTGACTACCGCGATTTTAATAAAACGCTTGAATGTAGAACATGTCTATCATAATTAATTTATTATCATACATCACGCTAGTGTTACCACACAGAAGTTCCGACACCGGCTGTCGTGCATTGTGGTTAACGATGTCATATGGAACACACGACAGGGTCGCCCATCACAGTCTTGTAATTCTACACATACATAGATAAACTGCTGTATATTCTCATGGTAGTTAGAGATTTATCATTCCCACATTTTGCCAGCTGTCTTTAGGGTCCAATAGCGTTTTGTCGTCAACCGAATCGAATTCGGACAAATGTCCTACTTCTGTTCTGTTACTAGGCATTTCTTATGGTTTTATCGAACAAACCTTACTAGCGTCAATACTCAAGCACTTGACAAATGTATTTGCGGAACAGTCCTGTGTTTAAGCAAGAAGTACGCATTGCTCTTCCTGCCTTCACTATTTTGACCAGTATGTTCCATCAGAATGAAAAGTATTAGAACATAATGTGACAAGTCTATCATTCTGACATATTGCGAATAGATTTTACTTAGAATAACAATAGGTAACTAGTCTCTGCTTTGCTTGCAAGAACATATACTGTTATGAAATCTTATCTGTTAAGCCAGGACATGTTATACCTATTCACCAATTTTCATCCAAATCTGTTTAGTAATTCACACGTGATTCAGTCAACAAACTTCTAAATCTACTATATATATAAATCTACTTTCACGGTACAATATTAATACAATTTTCAAACGGTAGTTCGAGAGCTCATTATATTTATTCATGCTCAATATTTTAACATGTTAATTAAAAAACTAAAACTGCATAATATAAGGAATGAGATGTCTTAGTTGCTAAAGAATCGGTACCATTCTACCATCACATAAAAAAGATTACTGTCACTTCTTGCTCACCCTAATACTGAAGAAAAAACAAAGTTAGGAAAGTATCACGGCTGGTTTCCCCAAATTGTGTTACAAACCATTAATTTTGATTTCATATACTTTATACATTGGCGTTAGATTAAAGTGGCAATGAGTCGGCAGTATTTGCTAAAGAACAGATGGTTCTAGGAGCAAAAACTCTTGAGCTACCAGGTGAGTCAAGTCTTGAAGACGGTAGGATAAACTGAATGCGGTAAACATGCCGACCGAATATTTGACCTTAATTGGAGAAGGCAGTTCTGCAGTAGAAGCATAAATTGGATTGAATGTTACACTATTTGATTAATACTAACAGCTACGTCTTGCTGTTTTCCATAGACGTCTAACAAACTATTATAGGCAAGTAAAACTTGTGCTGTTTAGACATTACTTGAATAAAAATAGGTTATAGTTAATTTAAGGTATGTATGTACATTAATTATTATATATAATGTATGTATATTTTTAACAGTACATATGCTAAACTTAATATTGTCTTCTATTTACGCGAATATTATTCATTGAAATTAAACTGCTATATACGGATTTTATCGCGTTGTTTATTTGACACTTTATTACAAAATTTTGAAAATTGTTACACTACTACTACTATTAAACTTTTACTAATTTTTAAGCTAATTAAATTATTATTAAACTATTTAGATTTCATGGGATTTCAATTAAATCTAAATAGTTTAATAATAATTTAATTAGCTTAAAAATTAGTAAAAGTTTAATAGTAGTAGTAGTGTAACAATTTTCAAAATTTTGTAATAAAGTGTCAAATAAACAACGCGATAAAATCCGTATATAGCAGTTTAATTTCAATATGCTAAACTGTCATGAAGATGCCTCACGCTGAGGCGAAACACATGTCGGCGTATGTATTGTGTTCGAAGCGGAATACTGCAAGTTGGATTACGCCCTAATATAAGGTCTTTCAAAAGAGCGAAAAAAGGGGTTTGAATGCGAGTGCTTTTCGTAGTTTTATAAACATTTATAAACTGTGACAACAGTTTACGAATTAATATAATATTAATACTTTTGTGTTGCTTGATTTATGTAGTACATCACAGGCATCATCGCTACCATGATGCCCAGGTATTTACTTATTTTTTTGAATACTTAAGGTTTTGTCCAGATTGTCACGTGTAACTGTTATACAAATATACACACTAATAACAAACATACTAAATTGTATTGCAATAATTTACCCGCCCGCTACGCTTATAACCCCTCCAAAGCCTTATATTTAAGCCTGACAGGTTAAATAGATGTGAATTTGGTATTAAAACGTATTTTCTTGTAATGTCCTTAACGCGGGCGGATAATGCGATTAAATAGAGGGCGCTGAGCTCGATATCTGCTGCGATCATTCGAGTCTTTTGTGAAACGATCTTGTGTTATTTATTGAGTGAATTGAGAAGATTCAGTGATTGTTTATATTTATTGTCTACTCACGTTTCTTTTTGGTTTGAGATTTTGTTTGTCTTTGTTATTTGTCTATTGGCATAGTAGAGATTGCGACTGTTTGTGCTACAATTGCTTCTACATGGGAAGATAATGCTACCCCAATATGGCAACGAGTATAGTAGCAGATCGTTGGAATGCCATGTAGATTCATCGAGTTCGAGCTCAAGGCACGCACCTCTGACTTTAAGAAGTCATGTGCGTATTAAACATATTTATTGCTCGCTCTAATGATGAGGGAAAATGGATTGAAAAACTACATATCTGAGAGTTCTCATTAATGTTTCCGAAGACGTCTGCCAAACTGTATTAGCGTGGTAGGAAAGGCCAATAGGCCAGCTCTTTTTAGACTGAGAAGAATCGTGCCCAGCAGTGATATGTGCACTGATATTATTATCTATTATATTATTATATGGCAAAAACGTCAAGCTATTCCAGATAATTCGGCTCTAATGTGACAATGATGAGACGATATACCGCGAAGACAAATCCGCGAGTTATCTATCCCCACTTAGAACGGTACTTGCATTAGGCGAGAAAATAAATTACCACCCTCTTTGCTCACGTGAGCAAACATTACTCTGTAATCACCGTAGGGGTAGGGAAGATAGGGTAGCTCTATTATCTTGTGCAGTCTGATGACAGTATTACGTGGGTAAAGAGAGAAACTTGGGGGATTCGGGATATCAATCAACGTGTGAAGTTAAGCTATCAGGAAAAAATAATGTTTTTTAACATGCATAGTGGGCATATTGGGGCTGCGCGGTGTATTATAGGGGCGACCTTAATTTTTGACACATTTTGTTTTGATACTTTTATAATACATACATAATTTACGCTTGTATCCCCGAAGGGGTGGGTATAGGTGGATCACAACTACATTCCGCTAGCTATAGTTTCAGGTCCAACGGAATAGGAGCTCCCAAATTAACGCGGAGGTCCCAAGTTCAATCCCAAGGCTTATTACATCGCATTTCTGGCTTTTCGAAGTTATTTGCGTATTAAATAATTCAGTATTGCTCCTTTGACGACGAAAGAACATCGTGAGGAAATCTGCTTATCTGTCTCGATAACTTTCTCAAGGACATGTGAACTCTGCCATTCCGCACTGAGAAAGCATGGTGAACCTTGGCCCAGCCCTTCTCCAAAGCCCGTGCCCATCAGTGGGACAGTGCATAAACAAGGCTGATATTATTATTATTATTATACTGGTTATCCCCAAGTTTCATCCAAAATTATGATTACGGCTCCGTGGTTCATAGCGTGATGTTATTTAGCCTGTTATTACTGGATAAAGTATTTTTCTAATGGTGAAGAAATTGTAACAATCGGATCTGTAGTTTCAGAATATTCGATTATAGACATATCTTTTCTATCTTCTATATATATATAAATCAATTGCTGTTCGTTTGTCTCGCTAAAACTCGAGAACGTCTGGGCCGATTTAGCTGATTTTGGTTTTGAAATGTTTGTCGTAGTCCAGGGAAGGTTTAAACGGTGAGAAAATATAGAAAAAATCGTTAGGATAGGTGATACGAAGTACACTGGGTCATCTAGTTTATAGGGGCTCGGAGCAACTATTTGTTGGCCCCGATCCATTTGTAGGACTCTCAGAGAGTACCGTCAAGGCAGCTATGAATGCACATGGCAATGATAAACATAGGCTGGAGTGGATGGCCCTTAGGGCTCTGGAACACTCCAAGAAATTCATTGCAAACAAAGCCACGGGCTTCACCCGGAAGTTCTGCGGGTACAACAAGGGCCAAATACGCCTGCTCACAGGAGCGTTCACTGGCCATTTTGGCACCAACGACTTCCTGTGCAGATTAGGTTTGGCAAACAATTTGATCTGCAGAGCCTGTGGTGAGCAGGACGAGTCCATATCACATCTACTATGTGAATGTGACGCGTTGGCTGGACTAAGGATGGGTCTGATGGGATTGGCATATCCGAACCCTGAAGACTTCAGGCTTCTCCCTCTGAAGTGTACGCTGCGACTGATGCAGTACATTCATAGGGAGATAGCTAAGGGATAGATCTCGGGGCCGACACAAAAGATCCCACTGGGTCGAAGTGTCGCCGATCTACACTGATTGGCACCCTAAATAAGATAAGATAAGATCTAGTTTATAATATTAGTATAGGTAAAGATAAAATATTGGCAGAAACAAAACAGCAGCTGACGAGTAGGTATAACACTACCCATTCAGAAATACACAAGCGTTAGTCTACGCATGTTTTCTCAGTGTATCTATGATATATAATATTTGAAGCCATCTTCCTATCTAGACAGGATATTATATTGTCTACGCGGCTATTGTCACGTAGTATAATTATGCATTGTGCTAATGATGACAAAGAACTATTAAATTTAATTCGATAACGTTATAGCGAGGTCTTTGTTCTATCTCTGTAAGAACGGCCTTATAATCCATTGATGGAAAGGACGAAGATAAATGCATATTTTCGTGACCTAGTTTGATACTCTCTAGTTCCAAACTCTATACGTGACTTCCTTGGTGGCACAGTGGTGTATTACGACTGCTGTGGATGAGTGCTATGGTTTGATTACTGGGTTTGGTCAAGTCCGAATATTTTGGCAGAAATTCCCAATATATGATAGCGATAGCTTCACCCTTCATTACGTAGTATCTGGCAGAATGCGTGTGTGGTGCATCTCTGCCTACCCCATTCTTTGATATATGCGCAAGTTTGTGTACGAATGGCGAAGCTCCTATCAAAATCACCAATCATGCTATCATTAAAAACAAATTACCGCCAAATCCAAACTAAAGATCAACACTCAAAACAAAAAAAGTCATTAAACCGGTTGCCAACCTGCATCCGCCAATAAATCAAACCTTTAACAGTGAATAAAAGGCCTCATCTATTAACCCGTCGCTTCCTAACAAAAACGAGGCCTCAAATCGATCATCTTGCAAATTTATGCGCAGTGCCGGCACAAAGGCCTGGCCTCTAAGATAAGGTCCAAGATGATCAGGCCATCAATGTAATGACCTTCGCAAATTGTGCGGCCTAACATGGCAATTTATACTGGTAATGAAGTGCTATAATATTATGAGTAAATGATATCGTAGCAGGCAGTTTCGGGTGATATTTTTAGTGTTATGTGCTAGGCAAATGATGGGCCATGACGTCACAGTTTTGGAATGGCGGTTCGTCTGGTATAGATAGTGTGCACATTAAAAACGAACGGGTCTTGTATATACAAGACCCGTTAGTTAGTGCATATGCAGTAAAGAGTAACTTGATGTTATTTTAAAGTCAAATCCCATACTAGATACAGCAATATGTTGCGGGGGCCTTATCAAGCATATAAGTTATAGACGCAAAGTATACTCAAACTAAGAAGAATCGTAATAGGATCACAAGAAAAAATTCCCGTTGCGAACCCTCAAAACTCACACCATCAAAAGCAGCGAGGCAATCACTTCTCCATACTCCATACTCCATACTCCATCTATGCAGTTGAAGCACTTGCGCTAATTGTATTCATCAAGTAAATGACCGACGCGAGTAACATGGGCATGTAATTTGTGTCATTAGCTCGCGCATGTAACTTGCGAGTACCTTGCGCATGTAAACCGCGTCAGTTACTTGCGTTACGTAGTAAGTTATTAATTACCCTGTGTTTACGTCCACATCTGTAACCATAGTGCTTATACACGACTTTGCTTATGAGTAATTCGTAGTTTGAAAAGCGTACTATTACGCGCTCTGACCGAATTTAGGTTTTAAAAAAAGATTTTGTTGGCCTTGAAGATAAATTATATTAATTAAAAAACATGGAAAATGAAAAGCAAGTGAACAGCTCGGAGATCGGACAGAGAGTGAGGTATAGTATGAGAATATCGTTGCTATGGTCTAAAAGTGCTGAGTAAGACGAAAGTCAAGTCTGGTAAGCATTAGGCATAGAGAGGACCGGGCATAACACCTCCCCGGCCAAGAATAAACTTACCCTTACAGGTAAGTTTACTGAAAAATAGGGAGATGGAAAGATAGGGAAAGCAAAGGTTAACATAATAATGATCTAGCCGAGCTACTACATTAAAGAACTTAACTTAGATAATTCTTATTCTAGGACGAGTAGTTTGGACTTCTATCTCGTCAGGTTCTACTGGATTTGTATCCAGTTTATTACATTTTTTACAAACTAGTTTGCGATATTGAAATGCTAGGAATGAAATTACTAGAATTAATATAATCGTTGAAAGAGATAAACTAGTATGAGATATTACATTAGTTGTAAAATTATTACTTAAATCATCAAGGGTTTTATCCGTAACATCGGTAAGGCTTTTGAGATGTCTTAAACCTTGTAAATCGATGTTTGTAATAGTGGACGTAGAAACATTAACTTTAAGTTCATTAAATTTACTTAATGTACAACACTTATCTTGTATTATGTTAAAATCTAAATTAATTTCATTACTTCTTATATTATATGTTAATTCTGACATAGATAATAGTCTAATATTTTTGCAGAATGCAGTACATTGTGGTTTAAGGTTTAACAAACCTGTACCGCTTATAGTTATTTCAGTTATATTAGACAAACATTGAATAGACAATTTCGTAATTCGAGATTGTACAAAAACCCATTTATTAGAGCCAAGACTTTGCCAAATGTTAACATTACCGTAAATAAATTTAGTTTCACATTGAGACGGCAAGTCTTTTACAAATTTAGTTAATAATTCTATTTCACATATAGGTTCCGAACTAACTGATAATATATTAGAGATGTCACATATCATCACATGTTTATCTAAAGATTTACAATATGTTGTGTCTTTAAGAGTACAATAAGCCGACTTTTCTTTATTAAGAGCAATAAAATTGGTTGTCGGTACAATCATTGCATAAGAATCAGGCGAATTGGTATCATGTGGTACAGGTATTGGTATTACTTGATAAAGATCAAAATCAGACTGGTAAACAAGAGGTATTCTTAAAACAAATATTATCTTATTACTACTGTAGTAAGGGACTACTTCAGATATTCTTAAAAGTAGGATTATATTATTTATATCTAAGTCTAACGGCAGTTCTCTAAATTTAGGTAAGTGCCTAGAGTTTATTTCTAATTCATGAAATAATTCTTTCGGCGTTATGATAGCAGGATGCAAAGTATTACTGTTAGCAGAAATTACAGAATTAATAATATCTTCGACCTTAAATGATAAGGTAAGTAAACTTGCGTGTAATGCGTTAATTACTTCATTAATTTTATTTCTAAGCATTAATTCATTAGTAGTTACAGTTATATTCTTTAGACTTATGGTTAATTGGTCAATGACGTCATTCAAATAAGCTTCATTTTTCGAAATAGTATAAAGGGTATCGTTGAAGTTAATGATTGCAGATTTAGAAATAATTATATTTTGTTTCATTAAAAACGTTAATTGCTTTTCGTTTGAATATAATTTTTGAATAGCATCATTATACATTTCATAGTCTTCCTCATCCATTACTCCAAATGCTTTTTTCATAATCGAACCTATTCCAGAAATCCAGGCTGATCGTTTTGACTTAGATGAGATTAGATGTGATATAGCATTGTAATCGCGAGCAATATCATCGTAGAGTGTAGAGAGAGGTTGTAGCATATTATAACATTGAAAATCCTTGATGGCCTCATTTTGGTGACACATAAACCTAGATGTTCCTAAAATAGTATTTATATTATCTAGATGTGGTTTAATAAAACTTAAATCTACTGGAATAACAAAGTAAGCGTGGTCACTAATTATTTTCATAGTACTTATAGGATTAAAATATATCCCAGGGCTTTTATCCAGTTGTTGAACAAGCTCTTGGGTGGAGAGTGACGCGGGAAGAAATAGTAGAGTAGTCCTGAAAAATTTGAATATGATAATAATGTTACCGATTACGCCGAACGAGGTGTTGCTAATTTTATTTGATCATAATGGTGTATAACATGGCGCCTATTAATGAGTAATGTTACTGTATTATTGTCGTGAACTTTAATTACCTTATAAGGCCCTTTCCATTGTGGTGATAACGCTTTTCTAAGTCGCAGGTGATTACGAAGGTATACAAGATCACCGATTTTATATCGTTTAGGTCTCGTTTGAACATCGTAGTATTTCTTTGATCTCTCCTTAGAGTTATTAATGTTTTCGATTGCTTTCTGTCGTGTATGTTTAAATCGATGAATAATTCCCATCTCATATTGGCATTGTGGGTAACGAAAAAGCAGACGAGGCGGCAAAATTGGCTTGCAGCGAGGGATATATTTACAGATGTCTACCACTATACACAGACCTCATACACACTATAAAAGAAAAGTGCAATGATTTATGGCAAGAATACTTTGATAAGCGATCTCTTATTAAGGGAATATGGTATAAGACTATTCAACCAGAAACCCTACGCCACCCGTGGTTTTTAGAAATGAATGCACACAGAAATCTAATTGTAACGTTGTTGAGACTACGTTCGGGACACATACCATCTAACAAGTTTACACACCTAATGGGAAAGTCGGATACATACAATTGTCCAGACTGTAACATCATTGACGACATCCAGCATGTGTTGTGTGAGTGTGTCCGAAACGAGTCTCTTCGACGACAGGTGCTGATTAAGAACTACAACGTTGGGCTGTGCAACGGTGCCTTGGCAGCTCCATTGTCGGATGAAGCCAAAATTCTATGTGCAATATATCTTGCGAGGATGGTCTCATGAGGAATCATTTATTTATTTTTAGTTGTAATAGTCTTAAGATTATAAAATTGTTAGCTGCTCTATAGGACGACATCGTCAATATTGACGAAGTTCCTTTAAATAAAGATTTAAAAAAAAAAAAAAAAAAAAAGAATAAGCATTTTCAAGTATTCGGGATAGGTAGGATCAGATGAAGAATCATAGACGGAATCTGGAATTAAGGGTTTTTGTCCAAAGAGTAGTTCGTAAGGCGTATAATTAGTAGTGCAATGAACGGTAGTATTATAGGTCAAAATACCGGTATAGACATAACGATGCCAATCGTCCTGATCGTCACTCACGAACGACTTGAGATACTCCTTTAGAGTCGAGTGACTGCGCTCAAGAGCGCCTTGCGTCTGAGGGTGATATGGAGTAGACCACAACTGCTTAATTTTTAAAAAGTCGCAGGTTCTTTTAAAAAGGTCGGAAGTGAAATTTGTACCTTGATCGGTAAGTATAGTTTTTGGTATGCCAAATAAAGATATAAAGTGAATTAGGCAGTCACTAGTTTCTTCTGCAGTCGTAGATCGTATAGGGTAAGCTATAGAAAATTTTGTTAAGTCGTCCTGGAGCGTTAGTATGTATTTTAGTTTTGCAAGACCTGCTTCAGGCAATGGTCCCACTATATCCAGGGCGACACGTTGAAATGGAGCTGTAGAAGTTGTAGTGATTTTCATGGGTTCGCGATTAACTTTTCGGAGTGCTTTATTTTCTTGACAAAGTTTACATGATCTGACATAATTTTCTACATCGTTACGCATGCCTTTCCAATGATATCTTTCTTGAATTCTTTTTAGCATTCTGATTGTTCCTAAATGACCTGCAACGGGTATGTCATGATTTTCTTTTAAAATCTTTTTTATATCACTTAAAGATGGAAAGATAATAGCGTTACGATAAATGGTTACGAATATATCTACATTATGGAATAAGTATAATATAATATTATATAGTTTGGTGTGTGAATGAGATTCAAAAGGATTCTTGAAATCTGTAATGCTTATATTAGTTGGTGAATTCACAATTAGTTCATTACGTAGATTCTTTAGACTATTGTATAGATCTTCGTAAGTAGCATTATCAAAATGATTAACTTTAGTAAGGAGTAGATACACGACTTTATTTTTGTATTCGAGTTTTAGAAATGAATACAATACTCTTTCTTTATTAAGAATTTCCTCTCTGTTAGTTACGTCATTTAAAATTTCTTCAACGTGTAGGTTACTTTCATCAAGGTCAATAGAGGTGGGGATAACAAGTATTTTATCAGAGCTAGTAAGTACACTAGAGTTGGATTCTAAGATTTTGGCATTTGACTCAAAATTTTTACTGTTCATTGCTCTTAGGAATTGGGAATAATTATCGTCGTTGATGTCAAGAATTTCTAAAGGATCATTGGTGGGAATTTGGGAATTTGGAATGATTCCAGGTGAATCGGATGTAGGAGACAGCGGAGGGTCCATGTGAGATGTTAGAGGTAAGTTATGATTGTCATTTGTTTCAGGATTAGCATGTATTTCAGGATTTCCACTTGGGATGGAGCTAGGACCCGGAGCAGCTTGGGATTCAGTTAAAGGATTTTGTGTTAAATCAGGTAAGTTTGGAGGACTGAAGTCAAAGTTGAGGTTGTCATTAAATGGGCTGATGTTATCGTCGAGGTTGAGGATTTCTTCGTTAATAGGGTTAACAGGATAGCGGGATAATGCGTCAGCTGCTGCATTGAGTTTACCTTTTTGGTAGGCGATTTCATAATCAAACTCCTCTAATTTTAGCCGCCATCTCTGCAACTTGCTACTGGGATCTTTGTGATTGAAGAGCCATTTTAAGGGCCTGTGATCGGTGATAATTTGGAATTTCCGTCCATAGAGATATGGACGGAAAGTTTTGCATCCAAAAATTATAGCCAGGAGTTCTTTTTCTGTGGTGCTATAATTTGATTCACTTTTGTTAAGGGTGCGAGAGGCATAGGCTATTGGCCTATCTTTGCCAATCGGGCCTTGACTCAGAACGGCGCCAATTGCATGATTAGAAGCATCGCATGTTAAGATAAAAGGTGAAGAGAAATCCGGGTATATAAGCACGGGAGCAGAGGTGAGTTTGTATTTTAATTCATCAAAAGATAGCTGCTGTTGGTTCTCCCACAAGAAAGAGGTATCCTTTTTTAGGAGATGAGTTAGTGGCTTAGCAATTTTGGAAAAGTTTGGTATAAAACGGCGGTAGTAAGAGACGAGGCCAAGGAAGGATTTAATGTCCTTTGGACTATTAGGTGTTGGAAACTGGGTTACAGCCTTGACTTTTTCAGGGTTCGGTTTTACGCCATTTTCGGTTATTACATGGCCAAGGTAAGCGACTTCACGTCGGAGAAATTCACATTTATCTGGCTGGAGTTTTAGGTTAAAATCTCGAAGTCTTTGGAAGGTTAATGAGAGGTTTTCTACGTGTGTACCAAGGTCATGTGAATAAATTACGATGTCGTCAAGGTATACAAAACAGCGCACACCTTGAAGGCCTGATAGAGCTGTATTCATCAATCGCTGAAAAGTAGCGGGAGCGTTTTTTAAGCCAAATGGCATTCTTGTAAATTCGAAGTGACCCTGAGGTACACTAAAGGCAGTTTTAGGCGCATCTTCTATGTCAATTTGGATCTGGTGGAATCCAGATGCAAGGTCAAGAGTGGAAAAGTATTTGCTCCGACCGAGCTGATCTAGAATTTCGGAAATTTGCGGGATTGGGTAGCTGTCACCAATGGTTACGTCGTTTAATCTGCGGTAGTCAATAACTATTCGCCACTTGCGTTCACCAGAAGCGTCTAACTTTTTGGGTACTATCCAGATTGGGGACGACCATGGGGATGTGGAATGTCTAATAATATCTTGGCCAAGCATTTGATCAATTTGTTTATTCACTTCTTGTTTGTGTACCTCTGGGAACCGATAAGACTTGACATTTATGGGATTCTGAGCGGTTGTTATTATTTTATGTTTTAATGCATCTGTATGCGAAAGTTTGTCACCAGGTATATGAAAAATGTCTGAGAAATTAGAGCAAACATCGTAAAGAGCATTAGCTTCTTCAGTGTTAAGGTGAGAAATTCTGAGAAGATTAAGGACTTCTTGTGTCCTAGCATAGGCGTTAGCCTCGTTACTTACGGTGGAAGTGAAACAATACGACTTAATCGAGGGACTTATTGGAATGAGATTTATATTTAAATTAGATGATAAGGTCACAGGTGATTCAGAGATATTAACAACTGAAATATTTATTCTTTTGTTTTCTTTTACAGAAACTATGCAATTTGCAATTAATAAATCTTCATGGATATATTGGTCCAATACAATACCTTCTGTTATTTCGGGGTTAGCAACAGAACATTCGATTATAGTTTCTGATCTTGGCTGAATAGTATATACGGGATGACTAAAAATGAGGTCAAACTTAGTATCTTTAATTTTTAAAATATGTTTATTGTAATCGATTGTGCAATCAAGATCGTTTAGTAAATCACTTCCAATAATTCCATCGTATGATAGGCTAATTTCGTTAACGACATGAAATTCGTATGTTATTTTTGGATCTGGTAGAATAATTAATTGAACATTACCTACAGTTCGTATTGTGTCATCACCGGCATCTATACCCTTTAGTAGTATTTGTTTTCCTCCTAGCGAGGGCATTCTATCGATAGAAGATTGTTTAATAAGGCAAACCATTGAACCAGAGTCGATCAGGAATTTTAACGGAGAATTAGCAATATCATTTTTTATTACAATATGTGGTAGGGATCGTTTTGTGGCGTTAGACATCACCTCATAAATTTTATTATCATTTTGAATTCGGTTGTTGACATTTGAAGTAGAAAGTTTCGTTTCAGATACAGTGTCAGCGAATGAAATAGTATGTTTATTGTTATCGATTGATATCATAGAGGTAGTTTGGGAAACAGCGGGTTTAGGATTGGAAATGGTATATTTTGATTTAGTAGCATGAACGTAGGATTTGGCAAGTGATGTAGCAGGCTTTACGGTTGAAACAGTGGATTCAGCGAATGATTCAGTGCATTGAGTACGAGAAACAGTGGATTTAGAACTTGAACAAGAAGCAGCGTGATTAGTATCGGAAACAGTGGATTTAGTAACGGAAACAGTGGAATTAGAACGTATTGTGTCGGCTTTTGTAATTACATTTCCCGTGCGACACTCATCGGGAAATTTTAATAGTTTAAATTGTTATTAGATTGTTCGCCAGGCTGACTGTCATCGCGGTTTATACACGAGTACGTCTCGTGCATATATTTCACGTCACGGGGACGGTCGGTATTATTGTTACTAGGGCCAGGTTGATATTCGTTAAGATTACGGTTACGGTTATTATTAAACTGGCGCTTCCTACAATTTTCGATGCTGTGCCCAATGTTTTTACAATATCTACAGATTATGGCACCTTTATATACTGGGCCACCACCTTGAAATTTGGGGGGTTGGGATCGACCTTGATTTTGAGTTGAGTATTTAGTATTATCACGGGTATATTTTACATTGTCACGATTTTGAAATGTCATCAAATGTTTTCGAGAGCTCAAAAATATTTTTTCTTCTTCGCAAGCGTAACTAATGGCATCCGATAAAGATTCGGGTTCGCGACAGCGTATTATTGTTGACACTGATGGATGAAGTCCGGTGACAAAAGTATGAAGAGCTAGATCTTCCATAGCGGCGGCACGGCCAGCCAGTTCTCCTTTCTTTTCTGTCTTTCTCTTTGAAGTTGGTACCGTTAAATTAATTTCGGACAGTAGTTTAGATAAACAAGTTTCAATTCGTAAGGCGAACTGGTTAACCGTCTCTTTTTGTTCCTGTCTACATTCTTGTAATTCCGTGAGCAAGTAGGTATAGTGTTTTCGGTCCCCATATAGATTTTGTAAAAAGCTTTCGAATTGTTCAAAGTCATCAAACTCTTTCAAAGAGCACGCGGTTTGCGCTCTGCCTTCTAACTGGCTGAGTATAAATTTGAATAAAATTGGTTTTTGAACGGCGGTGGCTAACTCTATGGCGTTTCTACAGTTGTTTAGAAATGGGTTAAGTAATTCTCGAGTGCCGTCAAATTTCGAGATAAATTTTATCAAGAAGTTTATATTTACTTCAAAAGTTTCGCCAGACGCAGAGGCATTCTCTTCCTTGGGGTTTGATTGTTTACTCATATTTGAATAATATAAAAATTATTAAATACTGCCAATGGTAAATGGTTGTTAATTATTTAACGTGTGTCTCAAGGTTATAACTTGCGTTATAAGATGAGCTTAAACTGTGCACTGTACTACACCGTTATCTATTCTCTAAAGCTCGGCCACCTAATACGTGGGCGACGGACGATAACACTGCTCACGGTAACTTGTAAGTTTATAACAAAGGTTTAAAATATGGAATAGAAATTAATAATCGTTATTAGGATGATAAGACGATGAAATGTGTACAAGAATTCACAAAAATAGTAATATAAACAAAACTGGCTTGTGTTAAACTTAGTTTCTATCGTATATCATATGTTTTTTAGGCTTAAAACACGGTGAAAACTAAAGTTTTTTCAATCACGACCTAACACAGTTCAAAGATATAGAAATAAAATAACTCACAGGATTGGCAGGAACATTATTAAATAATTTCGGGTCACAGGAGGTCCTTTCAGTATTGTAGCGGAGATTCGGCACGATGGCGACTGTACGGCGACAGGCAAGCAAGGCTGTCCTTGGGCTACGGTGACCATGAAACGATTTTGGTGATTGTGAGTACGTTTCGTCAACTGGATACAAGGGTAAGTACTCAAGGTCTTCTTCTTACAGGTTTTCGCGTCTTCTCTCTATTTTCGCTTATTTATTCAAAGAGGTTGGTAAGTACTTAATATTTATTTTTGGCTGTTGGGTTTGGCACAGAGGTGAACCACAGGATTTGTAGCACTGCTGATAACTTCACACGAGCGATAGAATTGTTATATTTATATAAGACCACTTTTCTGGCTTACAGTCAGTTTTCACTTCACAAGGTCAAGCACGATTTCGGTAATTATTCGTAATAGAACTTTAATTTTAACACGGAAGGGAGACGTTTCCGAGGGACTTTTACTAATCCCTTTACCGCTGCCACCAAATATTACGCGCTCTGACCGAATTTAGGTTTTAAAAAAAGATTTTGTTGGCCTTGAAGATAAATTATATTAATTAAAAAACATGGAAAATGAAAAGCAAGTGAACAGCTCGGAGATCGGACAGAGAGTGAGGTATAGTATGAGAATATCGTTGCTATGGTCTAAAAGTGCTGAGTAAGACGAAAGTCAAGTCTGGTAAGCATTAGGCATAGAGAGGACCGGGCATAACAGTACCTATCTATACAAATAAATAAAATTGAAGTGTCTGTTTGTAATATCAAAATAACAACCTTTTACTAAATGCATATGAAAGTATATAATTTTAATATTTTAGTTTGTTTGTCTGTTTGTTTCAGCTAATCTCTGAAACGGCTGGCCGATTTTGACAAGACTTTCATTGGCAGATAGCTGATGTTATAAGGAGTAACTTAGTTCATTTTAATTATAGAAAAACTGGGGTTTCGCGTAAAAATATCCACGGTGAAATCGCGGATAACAGCTAGTATATTACCTACTATAATAATATATATCTGAGAGTTTTGTTAAATCTTTACTTTACCAGTGTAGATAGATAATGTAGTGTCTCGTATTTACCTGTAAAAGAAAGAGAGAAAACATTGTATTTAGTTATTCAATAACACAAAAGAGATAATGACAGGCACTAAACAAAACATAAAAAATCAATGGAGTGATAACCTAGTAGACAGACTCACAACACTCAATATAAAAAAAGAGTCTAAGAAGAGAAAAGAGTTCTGGAGAACTCTTATCAGTACAAACGCCGCAGCAGAGTTACTACACTTACGACAGCTTACTATAAGAGGGTGACACTTACCAGAGGAGCCAGCTTGTTCGTTCTATCCACAAATAATTGGAAAAGAAATATCATGGTCTGCTCTTCAAAAAGACTGTTCATAAATATTTCACTATACGCCTCCTAAACGGCTAGCCCGATTTTGATGATATTTTTGTGTAGGTATTTATTGTATCTCTGGATGTTGGAATTATGTCCACTAGACGGTGATAAGCTCACCTGCTATTATGTGGGACCTAACACTATTGTTCACAAAGTATGGGCGTAATATACTCTGTCTGACGCTTTAGGTATATAGAAAATAAACGTACATAGAGGTAAGCGTATGTATGTATTACTAGCTGACCCGCACAACTTCATCTGCTTCACATAAGAGATTTTTTCCCGTTTTTGCAACATTTTTCATTGCTGCTCCTCTCCTATTAGTCGTAGCGTGATATTATGTGGCTTATAGCCTTCCTCGACAAATGGGCTATCCAACACTTGAAGATTTTTCAATTCGAACCAGTAGTTCCTGAGATTAGCGCGTTCAACCAAACAAACTCTTAAGCTGTATAATATTAGTATAGAAGTAAAGATCATAAACATTCAACATCCTAAACATCATACAATTTGCGTATAGGTACAAATATAATAAAATAACTCAGTGTGTGGCATTTTAAAGATACAATATATATTTAAATAAAGTATTTAGGTTGTATTTAAGTCAGTAAAATGTTAAGTAAACGAAACACCCACAAAATACATGAGCAGTTTTGAGACGGCAAATTTATGTGCCATTGTAGCAAATGTCTTGAATAAAATATGCTTTAAATAAATATGTTTAGGCAGACGTTACTGAACGTTATAAAAGTAAAGGCAATGTTGAAATAGGCAGAAACTATCTATCTTTCTTGTTTTATAGTAAGTCTATCTAACTGTCGATTGCAAAAATGGCGCAGCGAATAAGTGATCGCCTCGGGTTCGAATTCCAGACGGGATAATTGTGACCCACAAAATATTGTTCTGAGTCTAGATTTACTTGTAGGGAGGCGACTAATTTAACTACCATGCAACCAGTGATTCTTTTAAAGGTATCGTCCCCAGTAAGTGTTAGTCCTGTATCGCAAACATCGGACCCAAATAACATCCAAGCTCTTAGAACAACAATTTGTGGATCACAAAATGTTTTATTCCGTGTGGAAATTACACGAACAACGCACTGGTAAAGCAACTATTAAAACCACTGCGCTATCCGTCCATAGTTTAACTATCTGTCCACTTATCACAACACAGCGATTCTATAATAAAATTTACTTTTCTCAAAATAAAATTGATAAATGACTTAAAAAGTAAGCACATATAGAATTTGACAAATAGGTTATGATTTGAAAGAGCACAAGTTATTAATCATTTTTTGTAAAGATTTTGCGATATGTTGTATGAAAAATGTCGACGTGGTGCATCGGACTGTTGACCGGGCTAGGATAACTCAAGAAAGGTCAAGTGCTGGTGAATCAATATAATATATTATAGCGCTGAGTATAAGCTATCCCATTGCCAGGCACGGACTTCTTGCCAGTAAAAGGATGGCATTTTTTTTTTTTGTGTACTGACAATTTCTTGTTAACCCCTCCAGCTCAGCTGGAATGCTTGTGTTAGGACTGGGTTCACGTCGGCAATGCAGTGGATAGAATTCGAGCCCGCGACCTCTCGACCGCAGGTCTAATGCCTTATCCATTGGACCGCCGCTCTAAGGTCATTGTCTACCACGCTAGCCGCTACGAAAAATAATCTTTATGACTTGATGGCTAGTAAATTAATAAATAATGCGTATCCAATTTCGGAAAGGGCATTTGTCCTTTACCTAAATATTAGACGAGTGACCTTTTCTAAATTTCACCGTGTGTAAATAATATAGAAATACAAGTAATCAGATTATGTGGCAAATAGCCCACTATACTTCGATCGCGGTAATTTGGTTTTGTTAATATTTTTTTCTCTCGTGAACAGTATTTATTTCTAGATAAAAGGTCTAGTTCTCCATTCCTGTACCTCGGACAACGCGTATGCAAAATTTAATGACGATCAATCGAGTACTTAAGACTGCGCCGAGCGTAAGACAGAAAATGACAGCGCTCGTACGGCGCATATTCAAATCGGCGCGCGGCCGCCATTGTATAATTGTATGGAGGATTTGAAGTGCTTTTTTGATAAATATTTATCTTTATTGTCAACCAATAACATACATATTTGAGACGAACAAATTGTAAATAACTATTTATGTTTCGTTTAAGCTGTAAAATAGGATAGATTTCTACTGTTATAATCTAAAAATCACGTAACACGAGCTTACGTTTTTGCATTTTCCGTGCAAATTGACGTAATTTTGTAGGCCAAAATATTAAATATTTTAAGTTTTTACACGTAGTAATTGTAAACACATTAATTGTTATAGTAAATGTATATTTTATATTTGTATCAAACAAAAAGTGTTGATTTTATTCACTTAACTGTGACCGCCTGTTTTGGCACATTTCGCTCGGCGCAGTCTTAAGGCGTAAAAGCGTAACAAACATACAAACTCACATTTGCAATTATAATATTAGGTAGGAGGATAATACACTACTGCTTACCCCTTGGCAGATATACAAACATAAACCTATATATGAAAGTATAACAGCCATATAATGTAAGCAACAGTAAAAGTAATACTATCTAAAGTTGATCACACAAAGGCGCCCAAAAGCTCTGGTTTATTTTAAAAAGGATACCCATTGTCGTTAGACAAATGAACGCGACGGGTGGAATTTAAACGTCACAGCAGCTAGGGCTAGATGTCTAGGACGAGAAATAAATCAAGAACAAGTCTCCACGACAAATCCTCGGGGTATAAATTAAAATGAATACGTTTTTTGCATCTTTGTTGTACGACCCAAGTTATGGAAGGCTCTTGTGAACTTAAATTAAAGCAGTATAAACGAATTTCATCGCGGATTTATTTCTTTATTATAAATCTATACTAATATTATAAAACTGAAGAGTTTGTTTGTTTATTTGTTTGTTTGGTTGAACGCGCTAATCTCAGGAACTACTGGTTCGAATTGAAAATTCTTTAAGTGTTGGATAGCCCATTTATCGAGGAAGGCTATAGGCTATATAACATTACGCTACGACCAATACGAGCAGAGCATATATGAAAAAGATACAAAAACGGGGAAAATTGTCTTATGTGAAGCAGACGAAGTTGGGCGGGTCAGCTAGTATTAATATAAAATAAATGAGATATATTCCTGGATTTTCAGCCTAGTCGAAGTCTGATCCGTGCCCAGCAGACAACAAAGACGGAGCAGAACGGGGCAAGCATAATATATTGTTGTCCACCAGACAGTACGAGAGAAATCTCGTCACGAAAGTGCTGTTATTATTTTAAGTAGAATCTAAAACTATGGTTGGCGTATTGTAACTAAAGGGGTAAAGCGGAGACAGGTATGTAACTATGTATGTATTTTTATATAAAAAGAACACCCGCGCTTAAAATACCTCCTGTATCGCAGGGAACTTTACAAACATTATAACAAAGGATACAAAGACTTCGAAATTTTTTTTGTTGGTCATCAAATTTTTTATGTGAGGATCTAAACCACAATACACAGAGCAGTAGCAGTGGCAGTAGAGAAGCAAGAAAAGGTACAACTTGACCAAGCAAGAAAGGGTATGAAATTAAAAAAAATAACGTTTCGAATCTCTCATAACTCGCACCGCACCGCTAGGCATTACTATGTAGTCGCTTCGTACGCGACTCAACAATACAAAATGAAAAATGTCCGCGCGGTTGCACGAGAGCCGACGACTATAACAAATAATATGGTTTCTATTTAATAGCGCCCATCGGAGTGGAAGAACAGCTTCTATACCGAGCTGTTTCAAGGAAATAATGATTAATCTAGCATTGACTTCAAGTTTGACTTGATATGTTCCAGCTGGCGTTGTTGAGTCCATCCTGTGTGTTCTGAGTGCATTCTCTGTGTTCCAACTTAGTCGATTTCATTTTGAGTTGAGAACAGATAAGTTCGATTTTCAAGTGATTGTAATAGGAACTTTTGCGAGTTGTTATTAAAACGAATGAATAGTATTGAATGAAAGAACGCGGTTTTTTGCGATTGGCTGTGCAAAGTCGCGATGCGATATACTTATACATTTATACAGGAAAATTTTATATTGGCCCTGGCTTTATAGATTTTAATGCAAAATTGCTTATGATAAGATAGCCTAGCCCTCAAATCGTGTCCAAACCCAAAGGATCAGGATTAAAAGAATACTAATATATATGCATTCAGATGCACACATACCTACATACAAGCCAGTCAAAAGGGGAAGCAGAGCTGGTACTAATTTCGAAAGCTATGTTTTTAAGTTCCACCTAACAGGGAAGCAATCTTATTCCCATCTACTAGACATATTTCCAGACTTCATAGTTCATACTACCACTAAGATTTTCCTAACAAAATAACCCGATTATATTTTGCCTGAATCATGCATCGAACCCCACATATTTCGCACATACATAAACACTAACCTATACCACGGCTCGCACGCCCTGACACATAAAACTAAGTAATAACCATTATTAAACCATTCCCCAAAATACTATCGCATAGATATGGTTACTATGGCAACGCCATTCCAACAACATCATTAATTTGAAGTACGTCGCCATAGGTCGCCATAGAAATGGTTCTATGAACAAACTATGACAGTTATTTTCATACTAACATGTTTATGAACTGTTCATTATACAGGGTATGGCGTAAATAATGGATAACCCTGAAACTGTCGACTGGCCAGATTATCATCTATCATTTACCCCACTTATATCACCATATGCCCATGGACATAATTGCAATAATTAAAAATGCATAATTCCTTAGAAAACATGTTAAAATTTGAGAATAAGTATTTTTTGTGAAGTTGTCTTAGATTGTAACAAAAAAACTTGATACTGGTCTTATGATACAAGTATTCAGGAGTGACATAAAAAAAACAGAACGAGAAAATGTCGCCAATTGTAGAAATGGCAGCTGATTTTGTAGGAGTAAGTACGATTTGTACTACAACCACTATTTCGTAAATAAAAACATTATTATTATTATTATTATTATTTAAAATATAAAAAATATCAATAATTTAGTCATCCATTGGCATATGGTAATATAAGTGGGTTAAATGATAGATGATAATCTGGTCAGTCGACAGTTTCGAGTTATCCATTATTTACGCCACACCCTATGTATAACCTAGTACTGTTTAAAAATACTTTATTTAATTGATCATAATGTGCCGCTTATGTTTGCAGTCGTCGATCGTGCTTGGCCAGGTTCGGTTTCCAGACCGTGTTTGTCTGTTTGTTATACGGAGGCTGGAACTGTAGTTGGGCAACACTACTCGCCTCCTTTTAAGTGAGATCTAAAACGGACAAGGCAGAAACTGACAAAATCTTTAAAAACTTCTAATCCGATGAATGGAGGTACGATTAAGTGAAGCGTTTGCTGTTTAAAACCATCCTATAACGGACATCCTTAGTACATTAATAATTATAGAAATTAAACTACTATATACGGATTTTATCGCGTTATTTATTTTACACTTTATTACAAAATTTTGAAACTGTTACACTACTACTGGATACTATTAATCTTTACAAATTTTTAAGCTAAGTCTCCCTGTGACCATGGCTGCTGAAAAGCAACCGAAATATCGGGGCAAGTGTAAACTTAAATATAAATAGTTTTAATAATTTAATTAGCTTAAAAATTAGTAAAGTTTAATAGTATCTAGTAGTAGTGTAACAGTTTCAAAATTTTGTTATAAATTGTAAAATAAATAACGCGATAAAAGCCGTATATAGTAGTTTAATTTCAATTAATAACATTCGCGTAAACAGAAGACTATATTACATTAATAATTAACTGAGATACCCCGTTGAATCTCAAAAAATATGATTATACCGAAGTAGCTGATAGCCAATTTCACTTTGGATCACGAGGTTGTCATATCGACGAGTAAAATCCCAATGATTCAAAGAACTTAGTGACCTGTACGATGAACAGAGTTTTATATATTTTTTGCCTAGTGTTATGTATAGATGCGTAGAGTCCCTTAGTACAAGGATTATACTTAAGGCAAGAGAAGCGTTTAAAAAAGGGCATGAGACCTATAGATAACTACTGAATGCAGTTTGATACCTCGTGATTTAATTCCATTTATTTATTCGCCGATTCCAATAACCACGATACCATATAACATGCTAGCTTCCTAATAAAGAGCTTAGCTTGTTATATTCTGTATATAATAAATACATATATACCTACACGTGTCAACTACAGAGGCGATACAAATAATAAGGCAATTATATCATTGAACTGACGGTACTGCCGGCGCTCGGTGCCATCCGTCATTCGAATCGTTGTCACGAAAATTATTACAATTGTCGTCTTTGGTAACACGGCGCGCAGTATACCGTGCTTTGTAATTGGCCCCTTTTACGGGAAAACCTTGGTGAAATACGGTTGTAAGTACTCATGAAATGCGTTTTAAGGGGACATCGCGAAAATTATCGCTTAGAATAGCTCCGCCCATATCCACCCCAATGACACTCATTGTGTATCAATCCTTAAATAGCGGTCATAAGGTCTAAAATTGCGATGCGCCCGCAATGATCGAGAACGCTTAGAAATTGTTAAAAAAACTTAAAATATTATTTAAAAATGATTGGTTGTAGTTATGGAAATAATGAGCTAGCAAATCACTAATATTGATGTTACAAATATATTTGAGTAATTCCTAAGCATAATAATAGTGTAAGTTCCTTGTAATTTCAAAAATAGTAATTTTATAGAGATGTTTTCGAAAATAATTATGATCGAGACAAAATCACAATATCGTGTTTTTGAGCTAGGAAATTCTAGTTAAAGACATCAATTTACCTATATCAAAATTATAGATTAATTGGTCTTCTCATAGTCCTATACTATTCGATGAAAGTTAGTACATTTTTCCAGTGTGTCCTCTTAACGTGCACTTATAATTTATATTTCTACAACGTCACAAAAAATTATCTCGTTCTATCGCCCCGCCACGCCACTACGCCACGGTTCCTGAATTGGAACAGTTTTTAGAATTAATCATGTTAGCTACGGACAGTTATATGTTGGCATATTTTTCATAGAATATGTGCTGCTTAACTATCCGTAGATGAAACGACTAATTTATTGATATAGGAAGGCCGTTCTGTATTTTACACTATAGTAATACCAGCACAGCGTGTAGTATTATTGACCAGCAACAAAGAAAGCAGCTCGATGGCTTTAGGTGACATTTTTTATTTTCTTATCCAGTGTATTCTGCAGCGATAGCTTAGTGGGGAGACTAACAGACTGCAATGCAGAGGGTCTCGAGTTCGAACCCACGTCGCGCACCTCTGACTTTTGGAAGTTATATGACTTTTCGAAATTACGTGCGTATTGATTGACAATTATCGCCTGCTCCGTGCCTCGGAGAGCACGTTAAGGCGTCGGTTCCGGCTGCCATCAACATCTATGGCAGTCGTTATTGGGAATGTCAGTACCCTCTAATATCCTGACACTGGTCTAGCCTTAGGGTATTGTTAGCCTTCGGGTTGCGGTGGTCAGGTGGCAGCCGCTCCGTGTAAAAACTCATATCCAGTCAAATCCGGTTAGACTAGAAAAGCCGACCCCAAGTGACTTGGGAATAATAAAGGCTAAGGGAGAAGGAAAGTGAATTCTGCAGATTTGCTACCAGCCTATTTTGGAAATATTCTTCTATCAAAAATATGGCAGGTAGGTATTAAGGTTACTACCTTAGCCCTCCCGTGCGTTAAAGCGAAACAAAACAAGTGAGAAACGGCAATGAATTGCCGTAAATCTTAGAGTTCGTAAAAATAGTATCACGTGACCTTGAGGCCAGAAGTCAAAGATCATAGTAATTTCGGGGTATATCGACTATGTTGCGTCAAATGGCGTTGACCGCGAGTCTTTAGCTCTTACGGTTCTTGAGTTGAAAGTTGTATAACAGACAGACAGACGGACGGGAGGACAGACGGACAAAGCTGTTGTACAAGAGTCTTTTCGAACTCTAAAAGTCACCGAATACCAGTTAGCAGACTTCTCCCGAATCGTGACAGACCCTTGCTCTATGCTTGACACACAAAAGGCTGGGAGGATTTGATACTGATCACTTAGCTCCTTATCAACATGAAGCAATAAGACGATTATATCAAACCACGTACTGCTTGCGCCTTGCAGTGGTCTGACCGTGTGGCTGAACGTGATGATTACGTTAATTACAAACATCCTATATACACCACAATAACCCACTTTTCTATTGGTTATTGCAATAGGAAGTCGTTGCAACTAACAGGCTTCATTCAATATTTTCAAGGTGATACGTATAGTGCATTATTAGTGCCATGGCGTAAATATAAGTGTTTTCTGTAAGGAAATTCTGAGTCGCATGCATGAGTTTCGATACCGAAAATATTTTGTTTATCAACTATGATTCATATGACCTCGGTGCAGATCTTGCATTTAAATCCAGTGTTTCAGTCAATCAATCAATCAACCTGTTGCAGTTTACTGCTGGACATAGGCATCCAGTGTTTAAATCCTTGTAATGACAAACATAAAGTGACCCTAGATTTTTCTGTTAAAAAATTCAGAAACTGTTCCCTGGTGGCTATTAGCTTGTCTGTAATAAGAGGCTGAACTGAAACCATAGTTGGTGAAATATGAGTATCATACTCCTTTTATTTCGGAGACAAAGGCATGAGATATTTTATTTTTTTTATGGTATTGCAGGCAAACGAGCACACGGATCGCCTGATGGTAAGCGATTACCGCCGCCTATGGACAACTGCAACACCAGAGGAGTCACGAGTGCGTTGCCAGTCTTTTAAATTTGCCCACCAGGAGGGGAGGGCAGGTTGGACCTCCGGTGCTTACCGTTTTTATGCGTCGAGTGAGCGAGGGACTCACTCGACGAAACACAATGCACGCGCTATTTCACGCCGGTTTTCTGTGAGGCCGTGGTATCACTCCGGTCGAGTCGGCCCATTCGTGCTGAGGCGTGTTACTACTACGATATAATTTTAGTACCTACGATATTGAATTTTAATATTATTATTTGCAATTTTTCGGTGTTTTACGCGATTGGACAGCGAGATGAAGCATAGGATCTCACTAATATTATAAATGTGAAAGTTACTCAATACATAATAATTTATGCAGGCTTAGTACCTCTCATACAATGCAAGTATGAGATATCTATATATTTTATTACTAGGTATTGCCCGCTCCTACTCTTATGTAATAGCTAGTAGTTAGTAACTAAAAGTTAGTTAGTAGCTAGTTAGCTTAGGTTAGTATTTTTTCTGGATAATATATGTGATGTTCCTGCCCTGCCTTGCCCTATGTTCTTTTCTGTTTCCCTAAAATTAGATGTTGATCGATCGTGCACAATGTTTACCTTTTTTATGCTTGATGTTTCGACCAGGTTACAACGGCCGTGGTCACAAGCTATCTCGATCATGCATAATGTTTACCTTTTTTATGCTTGACGTTTCGACCAGGTTACACCGGCCGTGGTCACAAGCTGTCTCGATCATGCATAATGTTTACCTTTTTTATGGTTGACGTTTCGACCAGGTTACAGCGGCCGTGGTCACAAGCTGATCAGGTTACACCGGCCATGGTCACAAGCTGTCCTTGGTCACATGCGTTAATATCCGTTACGTATTATATATATATCATGCAACGTGAAAGTTAAAATCGGTCGAGTAGTTAAGGCGTGAAAAATTACAAACAGTCAAATTTTTATTCGCATTTATAATATTAGTTAGGATACACTATACTTATAAAGAATTAGAATGTTTTTGTTTGTAACAGATAAACTATTATACTAAAGAACCGTTTTTAATAATTATTTCACCATTAGAAAGCTACTTTATCCAGACGTAACATTATACTATATAACATCAGGTTACGATTAGTCATGAGAGCGGAGCAGTAATCATAAACGTGGGTGAAACCGCAGGCGACAGCCAGTAATTGATATGAAGTAAAAAGATACATAACAAGCTAGATCCGCATATCAATAATATTTAATTAAAATTGAAATAAAGTTTGGATATTTAATTTAATAGATTTTCTTTGATTCAGTAGAATATTGCTGATTTGAGCATGAATGGGCCGACTCGACCGGGGAAGGACTACCCTCTCACAGAATATCAAAGTGAAGTGTGGACAATCCGAGGATGCGTGGCGGGTTCTCTTCCCCATAATTATATTATTAGTTAGGATGTCAAATTATCTATCTCTAGGACGCCAAGCAATCAAAAGATATGTAGATTATTAATTTTGGTGAGCTATCGACAAAGAGAGTTCACGTGTGACCAAACAGTGTACACGGTTAATATGTTACTCGCTACAAACGTAATAATACGTCTAGTGTCGCAACCTGCTCTAGTTGGGCGTGTAGCAATTATATGCCAGTGTTCTAGCGCAAGCGATGCTAGTACTGAATTAAACATAGCGCGTTAAACGTAACTATACCATTTTAAAATTTAAAATAGCAGCTGAAACCCTAACTATATTAACTAATGTAACAATATGTTAACTTACTTATTTAAATGAGAATGTGAGTTTGTTTGTTGTTTGTTACTATTCGACCGGTCATCATCAAATTTCGCATACACGTTGTCAAGGGTTCAAAAAAGGACGATGGTTACTTTTATCCGGAAAAAGTATGTTCCTTAGTGAGCAAACCGCGGGCAAAAATAAGTTTTACATAAATAAATTGTTTGGCGTAATCGATACTTAATTAACAGACCCCACAGACGTTGCGCAGCGCAACTTACTGGGTCCAATTGTAAACCTGTACCAACCAGGGACCCAGTCAGACATACACAAAAGTCATCAAAATCGGTGCAGCCGTTTAAAAGAACTTTACCGACATACCCACGACAACCACACGAAAAGAAGAAGAAGTTGCTAGATTCGGGCAAAAACAGATACATATTCAATAACAGTAATTTGATCAATGCTCTAAATTAATTAGAAGCCATTCTACCTTTTGTGAACTAGCTATATATGTATATTTATAATATAGTAGATAGCCCCAAAATTTGCAACGACTTTAAGAGCCCGGTAAGTTTTTAAGTACCTATTAAACAATTTTTATGACCTTATGTACACAACTTAGTTTGCACATAAATGATTACTATTATTTAATTTTGGGTGTATTTTATAATTATAAGTCAGTTTTCTTTTTTACGGTGATACTAGCTGTCCTCTGTGATTCTACCTACACTGATGCTTACTATGATTCTATATGATACTACTCTCACGTCAGAGCAGCGATAGCTCAGCGGGGAGACCAACAGACTGCAATGCAGAGGGTCTCGGGTTCGAACCCACGTCGCGCACCTCTGACTTTCGGAAGTTATATGACTTTTCGAAATTATGTGCGTATTGATTGACAATTATCGCCTGCTCCGTGCCTCGGAGAGCACGTTAAGCCGTCGGTCCCGGCTGCCATGAACATCTATGGCAGTTGTTATTGGGAGAGTATCGACACAAAAGATCCCAGTGGGTCGAAGTGTCGCCGGTCTGGACTGACTGGCCCCCAAATAAGATACATACATACATCTACCTCTACGGTGAAATACAGGCGTCAGTCTACACCTATATATGTTAGTCACATGTGGCGATAAATCGGCGATCTATAACATGCTAGAGGTAAGATGAACACATATTATATTGATTTATTAGGCATATTAACAGAGTAAACACATTCATTTACATAATTAATATCTAATGCAAGGTCGTGTGCTTACACCAATAATAATTACATATATAGATCATGTCATCTGTGTAATAAAACATCTAGTATACATGAATCTTGATTGCATCTTCGGCACCGTAACATTGATTTGCATTCGACCATAAGGGCCCAAGTTCTGTCCCTAAGTAGGGTTATGTGTTTGAGGTTTTATGTTAGTTAGTTTGGAAGTGTAGGCGACAATAGGCTCGTCCACCATAACCTGGGGCTTAATAACATAACTGATAAGATATGTGCATAATACATCTCTATCACCTTACACCTCATTAGGGCGAAGAACGAAGCAGCACTAATCAATGCATCTCTATATCTCTTACACCTACATAGAATGATCATTCTATTCAAGTATCCATAAATGTTTGACAACAATCAGCACTATAAATTACTTTTAAATAAATTTGCAATTTCCATATTATTGCTTCGGGACACAAACTCTTGTAACATTATGTAGGATACACATATTGCTATAAAAAAATGCAGTTGTATAATGACACGCTAGTCCTCTTTAATAATAACCACAAGCGTGTACTTTAGTAGGCATTATAAACACATTGACAATTATAACACTAACACGCGGGCCCGACATTGCGCACATCTGTTAACATGAATGGATCTAAACAGAGCGAGCGCTTTGTATATTGAGGTGTATACTACAAATTTGAAACGATTTAACAGGAAAACGATTCTGCGTAAATAGAAACACCAATGATTAAATTATGTTCGGGTACTTTGAAATAACGACACTGGAACATTGAGACAACTCCCATCTTAGTCTCCCCGTGACCATGGCTGCTGAAAAGCAACCGAAACGTCGGGGAAAGTGTAAACTTAAATATAAATAGTTTTAATAATTTAATTAGCTTAAAAATTAGTAAAGTTTAATAGTGTCTAGTAGTAGTGTAACAGTTTCAAAATATTTAATAAAGTGTAAAATAAATAACGCGATAAAGTCCGTATATAGTAGTTTAATTTCAAGGAATACGATAACAAATAAAACATCTAAGGAATAAAATTGTAGTAGATAAAAATGGAAATCAAATAGTAATTTTGAGTCGGCAGTGTAAGAAAGAAAAAGGAAATATAAATCATATAAACCAAAAATCATTAAGTGATTAGAATCAAATGGAAGACACATAACCTAGAAATAAAATTACAATACAAGACAGACAACCTCGAAATATAACAAACAATAAAAACAACATAAAACGATAATACTGGTTGTAAACAAATTTAAGAATTAAGAATTATTTATTCTCAGTAAAATCTTTATAAACTATTTGATTATCGGTGGTCATATAAAGATAACAATTATAATAACATTCTCATCATGTAAAAACTTTAGCAATATAAATATTAACAAGACAAATTCTTAAATCACCAGTTACGAAGAAAATTATAACGAAAGACAGAAGCAAAATTTCGGCTACTAAAACATTCAATGACAAACCAACCTATAAAAACAATAGTTCGTATGAAACATCGCAGACACTGTACAACCAACCGTATATCGACAGTAACTTCTCCGCAATCATTTTACGAAATCAACGCAAAACGACACGTACATTTGCAATCGCGTAATTCATCCAACCTTGCCCGTTTTTCATCTAATGAAGTTAACAGCCTACTTTTTGCTTGCCAGCTAAAATAGAACTAATTTCTGTCTGCTCTTGAAACTAGACACTAATAATTGGATAACAATTCTGCCAATGCTTTTGATGCTATTATTGTTTGATTATTTAGTTCATACAAACGTTTCGTCTGCTTCAATTTGGAAAATAAGATGGCGAGACTAATAACTGACTTAACTTTATATTAATACTTTAAGTTACTTATTTACTTACTATAAAGTTATCGTTAAAGGTTGGATATGTATTGATATAGTTAGCAAATTACGTTATGCCCTCTGTCAATCAGAGTTTCATTTTGCCTGTATAATCAGCATATATTTTTACGATATTCATTGAATTGGAGGTGTTATAAGGAGATGAAGGAATTGGCCGAAAATCGAGATATTCCACCGACGACAAGAGCAAAGCTCTAAAATATCAAGCAGAAATTGCAAAGCTTCTTCTGAACGTCAAAATTAAAACTTATCTTTCAATTGACCTAATTGAGAGATAGAAGGTCCATATTAGTTATGTCGTATATCTATCTCCGGTTGATAACGATAGGTAGGTAATAAATTTAAGTCTAAATAGGTTATATTGACGTATCTGAGAGTTCTCTATTGTGTCTAAAGTGTGATGAGTCTACTTAGTCGTACCTGGCAAGCGTCATGGACCATGGCCCACATATCACACAAACAGTCATAAGTCTAAGTCGAGTCTAAGTTGGAAAAGGTAAATAATATATTTAGCATAGGGCAGGGACCACGCTAGCTTCCTACTAGAAATACCTCATTTTATTATAATTCTTAAAGAATTTGATCATGTCTCTTACCATGCACAGATCGTACGAAGATGTGTCCACTAAGAAGTGTGAGCTCGCACACATTTAAATTTTAGGTAATAGTGTACAATTTTAAATTTATAGTTCAGATTTCATCTTAATGATCCAGAAAGACGACCATATTTTAACGTAACGAAGCGCATTTATGATTTAAATCTTTGATCTAATAAATCCTAACTACCTAATATTATAAATGCGAATGTGAGTTTGTTTGTTACGATTTCACGCCGTAAATACGCGCCCCATCATCATCAAATTTTTCATACGTGTCATCAGGGGTACAGAAAAGGATATTTTACATTAAGAAAAAGTACTGTTCTTGGGGGATAAAAACTATAGACATAATCTAATTAACGAAAGCGAAGCCGCAAAATCTGGTCTTTGATAATTATACAATCCAAAACCGTTTCAATGACAACTACACAAATATGACACTTATATTGTTGAACTGACAGTGCCGCCTGCATTTGACGCCGTCCGTCACTCGGCACAAATATTATCATTACATTTGTCTTTACCAGAACCCCGGCGCACATTCTTCCGTGCTCTGAAGAATTTATTCTTAAGATAAAGACGTTTTTGAAATCGATTGTTGTCATAGTAACGGTATTTCTAATCAAACATTTAACAAATGATTGAGATCAAGAATTGTTGAGCGAAAGAATTGAAAATTTATGCAAATAGAAGCAGTATTGTTTCTGCCCTTAGCTTCATTATAGAAGAACAATTAATACCCAAGTTTTTGTGCCGCGTTTAAACTTTGTTTTATATTACACTAGCTATTGCCGATGGCTTCATAGCCTGTTACTGACAGTGACAGTACAAATTTGTAATGGTGAAATAATTAAAAAAATCGGTTGAGTCATTTGTGAATTAAATAATTACAAACAAAAAATTTAATATTTCCTCTTTTCCTTATAATATTAGTATAGACTTTCTATCTCTTAGGATACGTTTACTGGATAAACGGCACTCTATGTCTTTTTTGTACCCCTGATAACGTGTATGCGAAATTTCACATGAACCAGTAGTCAGGTTAACAAATCATAAAAAACAAACTCACATACGAATTTATAATTTTAGTTAAGATTAACTGTTACACGTCATCATTGACAGCTTTGGTGGCGCAGCTCGTAGCAGTAACGAATGCGACTAGTGATTAAGAGGTCTCGAATTCGATGTGAGCTTAGGTGTATTACAATAATATCTCACCAGAGCCTATGTTTTATCTCACGTAGGTAAATGCAAGCCAAAGCAAGGGCAAGATAAAAGAAACACTTTGTAGGTGCAACACGCAAAAAAGAATCACTTCAGAAAAACTCAATAACATTTCGCTTAACCCGGCAATCGGACGGAAACGAATCGCCTAAAATAGTTTTTCACAAGTAATAATGTTATCTAAAATCTTAAGGACTTATTCGCAAACAAACTAAATCATTCGACCTATGACTCATAACTTTAAGCTACTATATATTTTACTCGACAGATATTAATTATTAAAGAAACTTAAAGTTCACCAAATATTAGTAAACTGACATTATAAGTAAGCCGCAAATATATGGATATTTTCAACTTACTTACTTGTATGCGTGAATAAGATGATGTATGATGGCAAATCGTAAGTTTTCGTTCAAGCAGACACAGACAAAAGGCTACTAGGAGCTCTAATCCTCTTAGGAGCTCTACTATTATTTCCAGATTAGCTGACTCGCGCAACTTCGCCTGCTTCACATAAGAGATTTTGCCCATTTTTGCAACATTTTTGATTCCTGCTCCGCTACTATTGGTCGTAGCATGGCGTGATATAGCCTTTAGCCTTTCTCAATAAATGGGCTATCCAACACTAAAAGTATTTTTTAATTCGAACCAGTAGTTCCTGAGATTAGCGCGTTCAAACAAACAAGCATACTCTTCAGCTTTATAATATTAGTATATGTAGATACGTTAGGGTATCGGCTTGTCTATCCCCTAAGGATAAGGTAAATTATCCACAATTCGCAAGCTATACTTCATCTCGGAATTGGTGGTGATCCTCTTGTCAATCAGGCATAATATTTTTACAAGGCAAGAAGCTGGCGCAGGCTTAATGTGCCAGTGATTAACGCGAATTATACGTGCAGGCTACTTGCGTGTACTATATGCGCAGTTTAATTATCCAGGCAACTTGGCAGTACGCTTTTTATAACAATGTCTTATGTTTTTATATGACTTAAGAAACTAGCACGAGCTACATGCGTAAACTAATCACGCGGGTTACAGGTGCATGGTATTCGCCTGAGCTGCATGCGCAGTTTATTAAATCAGGCCATTTGTCAATGCGCTCTTCATTATAATGTATTTGTATTTCTTTATATGACGCTAAAATATGGCGCAGGTTACATGCGCAAGCTAATAACGCGGTTTTTAACATGCACAAGTAAATCATACTTGCGTGGATAGATTGCACCACGTAGCTCGTTTATTCATTTCACAACCCGCATAATTGACATCTGTCAAATTCTGCATTTGACGGATGTCACTCAAATCCGTATTCTAAATAAAGGCGAGTTTACTCGTCCGGCGGGCGCACAGATTTAAACGAAGCAGAGGCTGAACAAACGAACCCTTTGCCTGTACAGCCATTACTAAAACAAATAAAAATGGCCGCTACCTGGCTCAGCAAACATCTAACGATTATTACTTTAGACTGTTTTAGTTCGACTTGATTCTTTGTGTTTTTTGCGTACAGCCAGTAATATCATTCAATACACAATGCGGGCTTTTGACTTGCTCTATATAAATATAATACGAGCCCTGTATTAAACTATCTCACTGCTGGGCACGGGCCTCTTCTCAGTGTGAGAAGGGTAAGGCCATAGTCCACCACGCTGGCCCAGTGTGGTTTGGCAGACTTCACATATTTTCGAGAACATTATGGTAAATTCTCAGACATACAGGTTTCCTCGCGATGTTTTCCTTCACCGTTCAATAATAACAATAATAACCATTTTATTTCGCGTGGCATAGACGCATAGATAAATACTTTATGGACTAACGTACAAACAATTTGTGTTAGTATATATATACCTTATTAGTACTGCTTCACTTGCACTCTGTTCTTATGCGTTCATGTGGCACTTGTCCGCGGAAGCGCCGTAACACCACACCCTTCAGCCAAAAGTCCTCCTTCATGAATACGTGCACAAAACTATTTAATACGCAAATAGCTACGAAATGTCAGATATGCGCGCCTTAAGCCCGAATTCGAGACCTATGCGTGGCAGTCCAACGGTCACCAGGCTATCGCTGCTTCCTTCCTTCATTTCAAAAATTCAAAATAGTAATTATGATTTTTCTATATTTATATCTACTATGTCATAAAATGGAAATATTTAGACTTTTGTATGTTGGTTTGTAATGAAAAAAATCAAGAACTACTGAACCGATTTAAAAAAGTCTTTCACCATTAGAAAGCTAGTTTATCCAGAAGTAATATAAGCTATATAACATCACGCTACGAGCCACGGGAGCTGTGCAGTAATTATAAACGTGGATGAAACCGCGGGTAGCAACTAGTGATTAATAAAACACATTTACAAATGCTTAGCTTAGCTGCTTATCTTGCTCACTGTTCGAATGGAAAACTTTAAATTATAATCTTAATGGTTTGAAAATTGAGAGCTCGACCTTTTAAAGTCAAAGGAATGTCATTGTTATTTATAGAAAGTCGTTTATTTTATTGATAAAGCGGCGTTACCGAATGGATAAGATATTGGACTTGCGATCGAAAGGTCGTGGCTTTTAATACCACCGAACGCACTATCGACATGCACCCACTCGTGAAACTAGCATTCTAGCTTAGCTGTTAACAGAAATCCTAGTATGGTTTTTAAATGATGCCAGAAATTCTAAGAATAATTGTAGCAGACCTAATTCAGGGTCGAGCAAAGTCTTATTTTCATCGAAATCGATAGAAGCAGCACGACCTCTTGAACAGAACCCAGTAAATATCAATTGACTTGTCTCTTAAAACATGTACAATAAAATCTTATCTGGCGTTATCTGGTTGTAATACACCATTGCCTAGCTTCGGAGATATAGCCATGGTACTATGGATTTACTGCCTATATAGTCAAGAAATTAATAGAGTACTTCTGTCAAGACTTAGAAGGCCAAACATAATTAAAAACCTATTATGCCTGAGCGCCGATGTGCCGCTGCGGTTCAATACGTTAAAATAGTAGTTGTCTCTACTAATATTATAAAGAGGAAAGATTTGATTTTAGTTTGTTTGTAACGATTTAACTCAAAAACTGCTCAACCGATTTCAACATTCTTTCACCATTAGAAAGCTAGCGTAGGCCCATTAAAAATAAAGTACTGTTGCTATGAAAACCTAGCCTACTTTAACGCAAGTAAAGCAGTGGGCAAAAGCTAGTATTTAATAAAGTACTCAAGAAATTGCTATTCGTAAATGTTTCTAAAGCAAACATAACAACATACAGTTGTCACTTCGAATACAAATGAAACTCACGCCATGCAAGACGTTAGCAAGATTACACGAACTCGCAATTAGTCAATGAGCGAAGCGAACATGCATTTAGGTTAACGAGAGTAACCGGGTGCATGCAGAAAGCCATTTTGTCTATACTCCATTTGGTTAGGTTTTTAACTAAAGGTAAACAATCTTGATGTGTCTTTTTATCTAAAAACTCAGTTTAAAAATAAAATGCTGCTAAAGATCAATTTAAATACAACAATAACGATTACTAAATCAATTGAACCGTTAGTTTAAGCAGTAGTTTATTTGTTTAATATGTGTTTGTGTAAACAGTCACATCAAGATTGTTTACCTTTAGTTAAGTATCTAACCAAATGGAGTATAGATACTGTACTGTGCAGTACTCGACCTCAGAGGGTCTCGGGTTCAAACCCACGTCGCGCACCGCTGACTTTCGGAAGTTATATGACTTTTCGAAATTATGTGCGTATTGATTATAATAATAATAATAATAATAATGTTTATTTGCACAAAAAAGGTTTTACAATATCAGCACTTTGATTACACTGTATCCTTAATAAAATAAAGACAATTTTATTCAGTTATAAGTGTTATGTTGAACTCTGGTACCCATGGTAAGATTTAACTTGTGTTATGGGTACCAGTGCCCTTCCATGTAATTACTAAATTAAATAAAATAAGGAGCGATTATACATGGATATAAATACACAGTAAGAATATTTATGTAGAACCCTAATTTGATCAGCCTCATATGAATAAATATATAATAATAACATATTATGTTTATATTGTGTGTATTTGTGTGTGTGTATGTGTGTGTGTGTGTATGTGTGTGTGAATGCGTGTGTGTGTGTGTGTGTGTGTGTGTGCGTGCGTGCGTGCGTGCGTGCGTGCGTGCGTGCGTGCGTACGTGCGTGCGTGTGTGTGTGCGTGTGTGTGTGCGTGCGTGTGTGTGATATGTAAGTGTGGAGTGGTTATGTGTTTATGTGGAAAAGTGTTGGACTAGTGTGAACATTTTTATTATAGAGTAGACATCTTCAGTAATTTTTCAGTTTCATCATAATTTAACATTTGTAACAATTTATAGACCTTCCTTTTACACTCTTGCCTACAGAGGGGGTAAATATTGCATATTTTATTAATTTGGTTATACAAGTAACTACTGATAACGTGATAATGATGTTGAGCGAGGGAAAATTTCGATTTATGGGTGTCACATACTTTATATTGTCTACGGGTTTGAAGAACATTGACGTCATATACCATAGAACAGTGCTTGCGCAATATGGTTTGTAGGACAAAGAGCTGTCTAATTGTAAGAACATTAAACTCTGCGTAGAGGATTTGTGTGGGATATCTAAAAGGTTTGGACATTATGACTTTTAGGACTGCTCTTTGTGCACGCTCGACTTGTAGTAGATGCGTCTTATGAGCCCCACCCCAGACTGTAATGCAGTATGTCAGTAAGGACTGACATAGCGCGAAATACATTGTCCTTAGAGTGTCCGTATCCGCGGAAGATCTAATTTTTAAAAAAATAAATATTAGCTTACGAGTCCGGGCAGTCAGATTCTCCAGTTGAGGTTTCCATTTAAGCGAGTTGTCAATGAGAACTCCAAGGTATTTCACTGTGCCAGTTCTTAAAATTTGAGGACAGGAACACAATGAAAAGGAGTGGTTGTGACTGCAGGTATGAGCCTTAAGAACGAGAGAGTCAAAGATATGCGAACAGTTTACATGCCTTTCAAATAAAAAGGCATGTAAACTGTTTTTTTAAGATGATTGACAATTATCGCCTGCTCCGTGCCTCAGAGAGCACGTTAAGCCGTCGGTCCCGGCTGCCATGAACATCTATGGCAGTCGTTATTGGGAGAGTGTCGACACAAAAGATCCCACTGGGTTGAAGTGTCGCCGGTCTGCACTGACTGGCCCCCACATAAGATACATACATACATACATACATACATAGATACTGTGTATATCTGATGTAAGTTGATGTTTGTCTGTAGTGGCGCAGTGGTTAGGTGGTCACGCTTACTATGTTGTGGCGAAAAATAATGTGTGCTAGACAAATTTTTGGCAATATCTAATCGTTTTACAATAAGGCCGACTTGATATCATTATTTGAAAATAAATAAGGTAGTATTTTTTATGTTTATGTCCTGTGTTGCGGGAAACTCACAATTTTTTTTATATCATGTCGGTATTGAACCACTTAAACCACAACGCCATCCGAGCAGTCATGCGTGTAGTTTCGTAATTCATTATACTTTCATTTCACATGTATGGCATAAAGAAGCTAACCAAAGAACACTAAAGACCGGTCTTACTAAGTTAAGGAAAAAAATATATTTAGGATTGAGCAATTACGTAAGGCGCAGACGTAGTATGCGACTGCTGTGCATGAGGTTTCGGTTTCGATTTCCGAATCGGACAAAGGGTCATTGGGCGAAAAAAGGGTCGAAGTCTTTTCAGACTTAGGCTGTACCCGGTATACGGCAAAAGGCTCGGTTTCTATAACCATACCGGCAAAACTTGGCAGTAATACACCTTGCCAAAGCCTTCGAGGATTTAGACGTGACATTGTGGTCATGTAAGGTATTATCAGGTCGGCAAATATGCGCTTATCACTATAGCACTATCAAAAAACTTAAAAAGCTTGAAAACATGTCCAAAGTAGAGCGAAATCTAAGTACAAAAATTATAATTTAGAACTTCAATTAGAGTAAAAGCAATTAGTTGCGCGATAAAAAGTTTAATTCGTTGGATTAATGGCATGTTTTTATCAGCGGTTACAGACAGCCAACAGTCAAAAAAGTTTCTATCTGGCTAATGAGTTAGCAAATGTCTACGTATAGAGTTTAATTTGGCAGAACTCAACGTAATGGCGATGGCATTTTGCTCTTTTGTATTACTATGGTGGTAGACTTAGACTTGATAGCGGGACGAAATAAATAGCTATAGGAGAACCTGGTGCAAACTTATGCATAACAGAAGATCTGGAAACGCGAGAGAGAGGTATTTGCCCTGTAGTGGGACAATACAGGTTGAAATATGTGGTGCGGGTAAACAATTTGTTAACAATTTGTTTGTTGTACCACGTTAGGTGGTATAAAAAAAATATGGTTAGGTTATTCTATACCACCAGTAGCGTGGTTAAAAGGAATTACACGATTTCAAAATCACTCTGTATATTACTCATTTTAAAAACTCCAACATCGTTGTCCCGTGACGTCATATAGCCGTTCATGTTAAAGATTATTTAATGAGCAGTAATTAGTTGAAGACGGACACACGAGGCGGCTGTAAGCACCTCGGTAAATACATTTAGGTTAATGAGGTTCATGCATATTTTAGACTTAGCCTTAAGGCGGGGAGACCTCACGCCTTTACTATTCATATTTTCTTGATATGATGTATTTTTTACCGGCCTAGTGGTAGCGTCTAAGATCTCGAGTTGGTTACACTGGTTACACTGGTTACACGGTAGGACAAAGTTTAATTGAGTTTTTCCGTTAACTTATTGAGTTGCAGTGACACACCAATGCCCGGACATAATAGATTTTTAATTATGTTTCGTATTCTAAGACTTAAACGGATGGATTGACAATTATCGCCTGCTCCGTGCCTCGGAGAGCACCTTAAGCCGTCGGTCGCGGCTGCCATGAACATCTATGGCAGTCGTTATTGGGAAAGTCAGTACCCTCTAATATCCTGACACTGGTCTAGCCTTAGAGTATCGTTAGCCTCCGGGTTGCGGAGGTCAGGTGGCAGCCGCTCCGTGTAAAAACTGATATCCAGTCAAATCCGGTTAGACTAGAAAAGCCGACCCCAAGTGACTTGGGAATAATAAAGGCTAAGGAGAAGAAGATTCTAAGACTTAAACGGAGATAGTGAGATGACTTGGACGTCTTCGAAAGAGACTGGCAAGAAATATATTCTCCGATTACAGTGGCTTGGAAGTCCAAGAGAGAGGCATTTGCCCAGCAGTGGGACATAACAAAAGGCTTTGGACAAAATTAAGACTTAACAGATTAATCAATCCTTAAAAGCATCACGAAGTCTACAACTGTGCGTGGTAGACGGTTATAGGCTTACATACTGTGTGAGACCTAAAGCAATTGGTGCAATGTGGGTGTAATTATTTTGAATTTATAATTATTGACCTCTACGGGTATAGAGGCTAATGGTTGCGGATAAGGTCTCGGAGTCATATTGTTGTCAGCCTCGATGGCGTAGTGGTTAGTGTAACCGACTGCCATGCATGAGGTCGCGGGTTTGATTGACAAGTCAATCATTTGTGTGCATGAACATGGATGTTTGACTTGTTCTGGGTGTTTCTATGTATAATATGTAGGTAGGTATGTATTGTTAGCTTATTAATATTTTGTAAGCTTAAATTATATAATATAATACAAAGATAGATAAAATAGCATAAATATTAGTTATTAATCGACTAATATTATATTTGTAAGGCACTCAACTATCTTCCGGAAGTTAAAAGTAGTCATGAGTACAGTTTGTTAACTAGTTAGTGCGCCCTCTATCGTTATAGCGGAAGTAACCGAGAGATAGTGGGGTGATATCGCTCAAACGACAAGTCAGTCGATCGTTGGCCGGCGAACAAGTAACAAGTGCGTGTAAGCCTGTTGTATCTTATTCTGAGTAATAAATTATTGTGATACAGTTATATACAGTGTTTTACTTTTGGAACGAACAAATCCAACAGTATTTACAAAAAAAAAGTATATTATGTATGTTTATCCATTTTCAAGTACCCATAGTACAAGCTCTACTTAGTTTGGGCTAGATGGTGATGTATTGACGAATTCTGTGATGATAAATAATATTGTAATGTAATTGAATGTTATATAATATTTTAAATTTAGTCCTTAATGTTCAATTTAAATTCTGACATGCTATTTAATTCAATTTAATGGAATATTATGTAATTTTAATTATTAATATTTATGACATTTGCTAATGAGCCGTTATTAACATGTGCATGGCTATTTAATTTTATAATGTTTAAGTTTTTATTGTAAATTAACTTTCTGTATACATTTCGACACAAAATATTTTTTGTTATGACATTATAATAAATAAAAAAAAAAAAAAAATGTGTATGTGTAGAATATTATATTATATTCCGGGTCAGGCAACATTTTATTAGTTTTTCCCGTTAATTTAATTAATCATATTTAGGCTATGTTGCTCGGTGATAATATACCTTTGTAAAGGCGAAAGAATTTTTAAAATCGGTTGCATAGGTTTTTGATTTAAATCATTACAAACAAACAAACAAGTTCGGTAGGGGAAGGACTGCGGTCTCACAGAATATCGACGTGAAATAGCAGTATTCCTACTGTTGTGTTTCATTCGGTGAGTGAGAGTGCCGGAGGTCCAAGTGATGCTTCTGGTGTTGCAGGCGTCCATAGGCTACGGTAACCACTTACCATCAGGTCGTAAACTTGTTTGCCAACTTAGTTGTTAAAAAAAAAACAAATCTTTTTCTTTATAATAATATTATTAGTAAAGATAAGTTGACAACTCAATAGCCGTGCGACCTTGACCATGCAATGTAGGTCGCGCGTTGTACACAACTATATATACATAATCTCACGTTTATATATCTAAAGGGTAGGCAGAGATTTACTACTCTTACCTCCGTTCCGTTATAGCACAAACTGACTTACATTGAGGAAAGGCCCGTACCCAGATTGCCTCACTCACTGATATGACTCATCAGCGACCAACCCAAAATTCTTCAGGTTTGAAAACTAAAATTATACTTACAGATTTCCTTTTTTGGTGTAGACAAGGAATAAGGTTGTATAGAAATTATTTCAGTCTTGGGAATACAGAGCATTTTCGCTTCAACGTTACATAGTAGGTATGTTTCAGGTTTTTTTTTATTACAGTTACTTTCTGCGCTAACAGGTTGCTTGCCCAACACGCAGAGAGTCAGGTTTTAACAATTACACATTCTTACTTGGATAAATAAAATAAATATATACATTAAAATGAATATCAAATAATAACCCATTCAAAATAATAACACAATTAATAAATATACTAATAATTAGAAGCCATTATTTGTTACAAGAGACTTTAAATTTGGCATGTAGGTAGGTAATTATTTTCATTAATAACAATATTCAGGATTTTTGAAAATACCCTCGCAGTAATACTAAAAGCTGTTGACAAGTATTTCCACACGGATGGCGTAATGGTTTAAATGCACACTACTGCCGCTGCGCCTAATGCTGTGGGTTCTATTCCCACTACACCCACTCACACATCCAAAAATTTGTTTGGCCGCCATATTTGTTCACAGTCTAGGCATTCTTTGTTTCCGTTGTTTGAAATTTTGTGAAGTCCTCTGCAACTCAGGAATTATTCATGTGTCGAAAAGGTCTTTCAAATAAAAAAAGGTACATGCAAACCGCATCACGGGCAAAAGCTAGCTATTTTCACATAAAAGGACTCATTACACAGTCGTTATCGATTTTGATAAAGACGAAAGCGCTAAAGGGAATTGCTTTCTAGCGTGCGCTTAATGGAGCACGTAAGGAAGTAATTTCTCTAGCTTTAAGCGCGCTAGTGTGAACTTGGCTTTATTTGCCCACAGCAAGAACTGCAGTGTGTAAGACCTTTAGGATTTTAAACAGAAGTAGAGCACTTTAGAACCCTCTTTAGGGTGTTACCAGACCAATCGATCGATGGTAGAATAGATTAGTCGACGTCGATCGATAGTTTCTACCAGACCAATCGAGATCGACAACTTCGATCGACGATCGATCGATTGGTCTGGTAACAGCTTTACACGTTTTGCGGAAATGAACTAATATTGCTTGCTGTGTGGGTCTGTGTTATAAGATTGCCATAATTAGTAGGTTTTTGTTGTTTTAATATGATGTTTTTTTAATTTAGTTGGTTTTTCTTTTCACTTTAGTTTAAGTTTGTATATAATTAGGTTTTATATATTATGTAACAAAACATCATTGAGGGAAAGGTAGAAGGCAAGCGCGGAAGAGGAAGGCCAAGAATAAGTTACATTAGTCAGATCAGGGAAACGTTAGGTGTCATGTCGTACAGAGAAATGCAAGAAATGGCACTAGACAGACAGATATGGAGAGACAAGCTACACCGACAAGTTACTTAAACTTAAGTAAGATGAAGAAGATATGTAAATTATTTAATTATGTAATTGTTTATTAGAAATAAAAGTAAATATTAAGATCCTAGGTTAAATACTTAAGTCGGTAATAGTGTTATTTTTATTGTTATTAGATTTCTGTTTAGAAATAATCTCTATAATAATACGTACCAAGTTTAAAATGTGTTTTGTGTAAGGCAATAAGTTCACTTCGTAGGATTCTAGAATGTAATAATTATGCTTTGTGAACATGTTTGGACGTATGGATGATTGTTATTCAAGCACGCGTTAACTATCTGTTGAATGGGTTTGGATAAAGTTCGGCACACAAATAGACCATATTGTAGATTTACACATAAAATACTTTTATCCTGATATGAGTGCCTAAAGGATGCACACGCAAGTATTCACAAGCATAAATTCGTTTAAAATAAAGATGGCGGGTAATCTCTGCCTACATCTTCGTCGTCTATACCTGTACAAAAGCAGCGATAGCTCAGTGGGGAGACCAACAGACTGCAATGCAGAGGGTCTCGGGTTCAAACCCACGTCGCGCACCTCTGACTTTTGGAAGTTATATGACTTTTCGAAATTATGTGCGTATTGATTGACAATTATCGCCTGCTCCGTGCCTCTGAGAGCACGTTAAGCCGTCGGTCCCGGCTGCCATGAACATCTATGGCAGTCGTTATTGGGAGAGTGTCGACACAAAAGACCCCACTGGGTCGAAGTGTCGCCGGTTTGCACTGACTGGCCCCGACATAAGATACATACATACATACCTGTACAAGATTGAACTCAACCAGGAATCAAACCTAGCATCGCAGTATCGGCCGTAAACTTACCCAACAGTACTAACAAAGCCGTTAAAAAATTATGCCTAACCTCTTGAGATTACAAAGGCATAATGTTGTAAACCTGAAGTTTTACTTGTTTGACTTCTTCTTCTTCTTCTCTCTTAGCCTTTATTATTCCCAAGTCACTTGGGGTCAGCTTTTCTGGTCTAACCGGATTTGACTGGATATCAGTTTTTACACGGAGCGGCTACCACTTGACCTCCGCAACCCGAAGGCTAACGATACTCTAAGGCTAGACCAGTGTCAGGATATTAGAGGGTACTGAATTTCCCAATAACGACTGCCATAGATGTTCATGGCAGCCGGGACCGACGGCTTAAGGTGCTCTCCGAGGCACGAAGCAGGTGATAATTGTCAATCAATACGCACATAATTTCGAAAAGTCATATAACTTCCGAAAATCAGAGGTGCGCTACCTGGGTTCGAACCCGAGACCCTCTGCATTGCAGTCTGTTAGTGTCCCCACTGAACTATCGCTGCTACTTGTTTGACTAACAGATACAATTTTAACTAAATTGTCGTATATGTGTGTATTTTTATACAAATTGCACACAATACAAAAAAATGCATGCGAAAACAACACAGGCCAAAAGTCTATTTATTTAACAACATATTTGTGTATATCGCAGCGGAAATTGTTTTGTACCAAAATTTCGAACGAGGGAGGCTTCAAAAGTTTTTACTGAAGCCTTTATACACCTTTGTTGGCTGAATGGATGCGTATGGCATTTTGTCAGAAACAAAAATCCGGCGCGACGTTTCGCTGTCGGCTCTAGAAGCTTGTAACTTTACCTGATGTAGACAAGATTGACGTATAACACTTTATGAAGATACTAGCTTGGCTCACGGCTTTGCTTGAACAGGTACACATATTGGGATACGAAGTATCTTATATGTTAATCTAGGTCATTGTCTATGTATGTTGTATGTTTATAAGGCTAGTGTGAATGGAACAGTAGCAAGAGGAAGATCTAGGCGAACGTTTCTTGATCAGATCGGAGGCGTTCTGGACAAAGGCCAGGTTAAGAGCACCTTAAAACGACGGGCGTGTATGAGGAATGTGATGAAAGTGAATGAAGCCAGAGAAGTGTGTCAGGATCGTAGCAAATGGAAAGCCGTAGTCTCTGCCTAAACCTCTGGAAAAAAGGCGTGAATCTATGTATGTATGTATGTAAATAAAATAAATGTAAGCCGTGTTCGGTAAATGATAATAGGCTCGCTATATTACGTCGGACCTAAAACAATTGCTGAAGTATTGTGGTTATAATACATATCTGCCTACCCCCTTCAGGGAAACAGACTTGTGGCTATGCGAATGCATAGCCTAGATTTAAGTGTGTAGATATATCTACATACTTAAGTCTGGGCTGAATAGTAGAAAGAGCAAATATAACTATGCTTCTTTGTTTGTAATTTATAAAAATAAATTAACCGATTTACTAAAATTATTTCACTGGTAGGAATCTACTTTATCCAAAATTAGCATATGTTATAGGTATGACATCATGCTGTGAGCTATGGGAGTAAAAATATACATAATAAAAATAAAATTATAAAATAAAATATTTCTTTGTCGGCCTCGATGGCGGTGGTTAGTGTAACCGACTGCAACGCCTGAGGTCGCGGGTTCGATTCCTGCACAAGTCAAACATTTGTGTGCATGAACATGGATGTTTGTCTTGGTCTGGGTGTTTCTATGTATAATATGTATGTATTTACAAAAAAAAAGTATATAATTATGTATGTTTATCCATTGTCTAGTACCCATAGTACAAGCTCTGCTTAGTTTGGGCTAGATGGTGTTGTGTGTATGTGGTAGAATATATTATCTATTTAATATAGCATAAACGTCGGTGAAACCGTGGGAGACAACTACTAGTCTTTTATAAAGTGAAGTTATTTATCCAAGCCTCTCCAACTACTTAGCTTCAGGAATTTCATTTACAAAAACCTCAAATTTTTGCGAAAATTCCTTTCAAAAATACTACGGAAAAGTTTACCAAATTATTTAAGAATACTTTACTAGAAACTCTGTAGTTCACGAAACAACATATTATACTATCCTCGCAGTACCGTTTCCTCGAAACTTCTGGAATAATAAAACAGAGTAACTTTTAAATCTACATTCTGCTGCGTAACTTGTAAATAAACTAGGAATGTGTCTAGTATATTAAAATTGCAAAAATACAAACAGCCTGGTATTTTTCATCACGCTTCCAACGAAAACTAAATTACATTCTTTCACTAGAAAACGTAGGTCGTGTTTGTTTTATTTTAAAATATACTCTAAAATATAACAAGTGAGAATCGGCAATGAATTGCCGTAAATCTAAGAGCTCGAAAAAAGTAATATTCATATCATTTCTCCCATGTACGTGCAAGCTCTGGAATGAACTGCCTGCTTCGGTGTTTCCCGAGCGCTATGATATGTCCTTCTTCAAACGAGGTTTAAAAAGAATTCTTCTTTCACGGTAGGCAGCGGCTTTGCTGTGTCCTGACATTGCTGAAGTCCATGGAGCAAGTTACCACTTTCCATCAGGTGGACCACATGCTCGTCTGCCACCGATGGCAATAAAAAAAAAATTGCATATGTCTTGTGATACCACGTGACCGTGGTCAGAGGTCAAAGTTCATACTCATTTCGGGAGTATATCGACTATGCTGAGTCGAATGGCGCTGACCGCGAGTCTCTAGCTCTTACGGTTCTTGAGTTGAAAGTTGTATAACACACAAATGGACGGACGGACAAAGCTGTCGTATAAGAGTTGTTTCGAACTCTAAAAAGGCGGGGATGATCTTGTACTTTGAGCTCCTTCTATACATATCTAGTGTCACTTTTATTTCCTCGAAGGTGTTGGCAGGTAGGAAAGTGATGTAAGATGTTCTCATGTAGCCAGCTATGTTTTTGGTCCCACGTACAACGGTCGGTTGCCGTTTACCAGTCACAGATTCAGACTTCTTGGTGTCGAATAAAATTATTTACAGAACTCAATCTCTCTGCCTGATCCAAAAATGTTACTGCCTAGTGTTCAATTTTTGGACCTTGCAAAGCAATTGCATTTACTATGCGTACATTCAAATAAGGTTGTGTTCAATGTTTGCATCGACAAAACGCAGCGGACGTACCTATGTACCTATAGTGTTGTCGTATACATTTGTACATATTGCTAGAGCGAGTTTTCTTAGTAATTACATTGTATGTATGTATCTTATGTGGGGGCCAGTCAGTGCAGACCGGCGACACTTCGACCCAGTGGGATCTTTTGTGTCGACACTCTCCCAATAACGACTGCTATAGATGTTCATGGCAGTCAGGACCGACGGCTTAACGTGCTCTCCGAGGCATGCAGCAGGCGATAATTGGCAATCAATACGCACATAATTTTGAAAAGTCATATAACTTCCGAAAGTCAGAGGTGCGCGACGTGGGTTCGAACCCGAGACCCTCTGCATTGCAGTCTGTTGGTCTTCCTTACTGAGCTACCGCTGCTCTGCAATTACATTGTAACACTCGAACTACAACAAAAATGATGTACAAATTTTTTTTTTTTTTTTTTTCTTTCACATACACACAACACCATCTAGCCCAAACTAAGCAGAGCTTGTAATATGGATACTAGACAATGGATAAACATACATATATACCTTTTTTTTGTAAATACATACATATTATACATAGAAACACCCAGACCAAGACAAACATCTATGTTCATGCACACAAATGTTTGACTTGTGCGGGAATCGAACCCGCGACCTCAGGCATGGCAGTCAGTTACACTAACCACTACGCCATCGAGTCGTCAAAAGTAAGTAGTGCTAGTTTGTAGTTATTTATTATTCGTAAACAGTGGCTACTTAAAAAGCGTTTAGGCCACCATTCATTGCCAGCTCCAAGGCCAGTCTAATGAGAAACAATAAAAAAGTACAGGCATAGCAAAAAATATATAGACTTTAGTTTTTTTATCTGTAAGGTCAAGCTAACAAAAAGGCCAGCTAACGGAAAGAACGTTCTCGCAATTTTATGTATTTTACTGTTTTTTTTTTCTTTAATAATATATTTGTGTGCAATATCTGTTTATATGAAGGATAATCGGTTTCTTGATTATATATTTATTTGCAAAAATAAAATTTAATTACCAAATTTTATGTTTTTAATTAAGTAAAGGTGAGTTGCTTATATAAGCATTTTTAATTAGACTCACAATAAATAATGATAATTAGCTGCCTTGTGATCTGAAGAATTGTATTTTCGAAGCAATGTAGGTGGTTGTTGGTATATACATACATTGTAGGTACCCTTAGTACAAGCTCTGCTTAGTTTGGGCTAGATGGTGTTGTGTGTAATAATATAATATAATAATAATATAATTTGTATTAAAATGTCCCACTGCTGGGCACGGGCCTCTTCTCAGTGTGAGGAGCGTTAGTCCGTAGTCCACCACGCTGGCCCAGTGCAGGTTGGCAGACTTCACATATCTTCGAAAACATTATGGAGAATTCTCAGACATGCAGGTTTCCTCACGATGTTTTCCTTCACCGTTAAAGCGAGCGATAATTAACTATTTAATGCGCACATAACTTCGAAAAGTCAGAGATGCGTGCCCTGGGATCGAACATGAGACCTCTGCGTGGCAGTCCAACGGTCTCCCACTAGACTATCGCTGCTCTTTTATTATTATTATATTTTATATTATTGTTTTACGCCTATATCGCTGATTTCAGCATGAATGGGCCGGCTCGACCGGGGAAGGACTACCCTCTCACAGAATATCGACGTTCCTACTGTTGTGTTTCGTTCGGTGAGTGGGAGTGCCGGAGGCCCAATCACCCTCTTTCCCCCTTCCCGCTCCTTCTCCTTTCCACTTCCTTTCCTAAAGGGTCGGCAACGCGCAAATGATGCCTCTGGTGTTGCAGGCGTCCATAGGCTACGGTGACTACTTACCATCAGGTATGCCTGTTTGCCACCTTAATCGTATAAAAAAAAAACGTGTTCCAAGTGGTTTAATCCCTATATTTCACCAGTTATGTTATTAGTTTTCACGTAATAGAGGCTTAGCCTATTACAGTCTACCGGGACCAGTTCAGCGAGAATATCGTAATAGAAAAGTCTAATAACCCATTGTCCGAACTATTGAGCTATATGTTTTACAATTTCATGCGTTTCCAATTCTGCAAAAAGAAGTTGTGCTGTCCGTACAAGGAACATCGACCGCTAGTTCCACCTATACCTTAAAAAGTACTGGAACGTCATGTTTCTACGGTAATTAGATGGTTTTTACAGTAAAATAATACAGGGTGTCCGGTAATTAATGGGTAACTTTGAAATGTCTTACAGTAGAACCGATGGCCGTTCAGAAAAAAATTGAAATATTAAAAAAGGACAATAGCTAGTCATAATTTTGACTGTCTATCTATTTGCATAATGGAATTAATTCATTTATTAAGAAAATTAAATATGGTAATTAAAATAAATCATATCTCAGGTAGTAGTTAGGATAGATTTTTCACATTTTTTTCTGAACGTCCGTCAGTTCTACTATAAGACATTTCAAGGACACTCTGTATACAAGGAAATTTAAAACAGCGAACTGCGCACTGTAGTGAGTGCACGTACGAATGGCGAGTGGTATAAGTGGTCGGCTGGCCACTACCGGTGGTGGAGATCTTCGAGTGTTGTGGGTTCAATCCCTACACAGGACATAAAACTGTGTGTTATGCAAATGGTTGTTCTAAGTCTGGATGTTTGTAAAGTACCCCGTGACACAGGAAATAAGCGGAGCGGGATGTGTCTCTTAACAAAAACATAACAATAAGATTGTGGTATACATGTAGTAAGTTTAAAGATTATTTATTTTGAGAAGTTAGTGACAGTATAGGTTGTAAATATGACTGGCATACGCTGTCTAGCCTGCCGGCAAAAAAGCGCGGTAATATACCGGGAATCATTAACAAAAATATGTGCAAACCCAACAAACAGTGCGACAGTTCATAAAATGTCATGTCGTATTAAGGTATGATAGATACACAACCACTATTTTAAAGTTTTTAGCTGTAAATAAAGGAAAATTATAAACTTTTGAAAGGAAAAAGTATAGAGATTTTCTTGAATACTAATTACTTTTTAAAAACTTAACGCTTTGAGCCGCAACGAGTCTAAGTTTTTCTTAAGATAAACTGCTGAAACAAATTTATTTAGTGCACTTGTATTTATATCAAAGTTATATTTAAGCATTTCGTTTTATCAAACAGTAATTGAATTAAGTGGCAACAGATACACTATTAATGTAAATCCATTCTTAAAATTTGGTGTAGTGAATGTAATTAGTAAAAATGTACACACATTTAAATTCGAGGTCGTTTCGTGGAGGTTGGCAGTAGGTTTTTATTTGCTATAACTCTGACATACTGCTTTTGTTTAATGGACCTGCCCGTAATACCAACTAAACTTATCACGGTGTTCCTCGTTAAAACCGCAATCGGAGCGGCCGCGCGAATCACTTTCACATGCGGTCGCGACCCCGTCGAAGTTTCGGCCCGCCGCGCGCCGTATGAAACAGCAGGCCACTACACAAAGAGACCTACCCTTTAGGTAAAACTTACTTTTCATAAGCCCTACTGACATACGACACAGGCGTCGGAATACGCACGCCGCCTATCGGACCTGGTGCTGATCGGATGGCGGGTAGGCCAGCAATTAAATCATCTAGACTGTTTGTAAAAGATAATATTCTTACTATGGGAACCTTTCTAGGATGTAGAATTCTAACTAATGTTATAAATGCGAATGTGAGTTTGTTTGTTTGTTACACTTTCACACACACATACTTAACCGATAATCATGAAATTATGCATACACGTTGCCAGAAGTACAGAAAAGTACATAAGGTACTTTTTATCCAGAAAAAAGTACCTACCTTTCCCGAGGAAATTTACATTACCTACATTTATGCGAGCGAAGCCGCGGGTGATATTTAGGCGTACTATAAAATATAAACCACAATATCATTATTCCTATCCTCACAGCGTATCTCCCGAAGGGATTCAATCTTTTGAACACATATTTTACCTTCTATCTTAAGGTGTTATTTTATCAAAGACAAGCCTTTGGGCATCTACCCAACGCAATTGGTGAATCCTTACCATTATTGACAATATCCTCATAGAAATATCTAACAATAATCCGTTCAATCCAGAAAGAGAACACATCGTATAACGTACATCAATCACACTTATATGAAGCAACAAGGAAGCCAAAACATACATACATACATAGATTCATGCCTGTTTCCCAGAGGGGTAGGCAGAGACTACGGATTTCCATTGGCTACGATCCTGACACACTTCTCTGGCTTCATTCACTTTCATCACATTCCTCATACACTCCCGTCGGTTCAAGGTGCTCTTAACCTGGCCTTTGTCCAGAACGCCTCCGATTAATCAAGAAACGGAAGCCAAAACAATGAAATAAAATAAAGAAACACATCTAGTATAACATACAAACATAAAACGAAATGCAATAACATAAAATGCAGCAACAAACAGAAAATAACTTCAACAATGTTGGACGACTAAAATCAATAGGAATCTAAAACAATGCCGCGCCCATTTAATAAACCGAATGTGTCATCGTACATCAAAAATGACACCGTCATTACGCAAAATTTCACTGCATCGGACGATACAATGGATACGAACAATACCCTATTGATATATCACGACGACACAAACATTTTTATACACGCATCAACAATGTTTGTAAACGTTATATAATTTTATTCTAACTTTAGATACAGTTTTTAACAATTTTTCTCTCGTTTCTGGTTTTCTAGTCCCCTCGTCTGATGATTGACGTATCAATGACATTCACAGTAACACATAAAATAGTATCGAGCTTGATTTCTTTGCACCAGATTCGATGTGAATAAAGAAAATCTGAGATAGGTCTGTAATTGTTCTGTATTGAATCTTTATATGTTTGGTTCACGGTGAGCATACATTGCAGACATGACTAATAAATTATCAGAAATATTATCTTCATATATATAATTCTCCTGTACATATATTTGTCACAGCACTCCTCCTAAACGGCCGGCTCCACTTTTATGAAGTTTTTGTGTATGTTTGAGTGAGTCTATATATAATTTAGGTTTACAGTCGAACCCGGTGGATGGCGTTGCGATTGGTTCGTTTGGCTAAGACTACATTTGTCGCGTCCGCTAGTTTATAATAAAATTATGGAATTGTCAGCCGTATTAGCTCTTATGATTTAAGTTGTAATAATATGTAAGTTGAGGCACTTGTGTACATTATATAATATACTGATAAAAAAATGCGGGCCACCCGCGCAAGTACTTCGTGCATGTAGCCCACGCGGGTATTTTGCACATGTAATCTGCTTCAACTACTTACGTCATATGCAAGCATCATTTGTTTATTGCATTGAATATTCTTATGAAAGCAGCTTTTACTTGATTGTTTTATTTGTTACTAGATGACCCCGTGTACTTCGTATCACCTATTCTAACGATTTTTCCTATATTTTCTCACCGTTTAAACTTTCCCTGAACTACGACAAACGTTTCAAAACCAAAATCAGCTAAATCGGCCCAGTCGTTCTCGAGTTTTAGCGAGACAAACAAACAGCAATTGATTTATATATATATAGGAGATAGATAAGCATATATTCAAATTGTTTAATTTGTAACCAATTATTTGAATCTGTATTATTTTCTTAATGTTTATATAGATCAGATTCTCCATTAATATTTGTATAAATAGATAGGCTGCTTTAATTGAAGATAAAATTACCACTTTTAAATGTGCTGACAGTCGGCATGTACACGTATACGAGATTTCAAGTAGCTGTATAAATAACACTTTTACTGTCCAATGATGAATAGACAAACATTTTGGTTAGTTTTACAATAGAAGTGAATTTAATTTTTTTATTCTACTAAAGTGTCAAACAAGCTTACGGCCTAACTGATGGTAAGTGGTCACCGTAGCCTATGGACGCCTGCTACACCAGAGCCATCACATTCGCCTTTTTGAAGAATTCAATACTGTAGTCTGTATTATTAATATGAACATAAATGAATGGAACGAACATTCTTCTTCTATAAGTACCAATTATATTGACCTCTAATTCAAAGGCAAGTCTATAGAATTTTGGTATCAACATATTCTGGTATACGCATACGTTTTTGGTAATAGTTACGATTTGTTTATAAGAACCCGCGATCGGGATCCATATTATGAGATTGGTTTGCACATACCGTCCCAAATTCTGGGTCAGTTATTTCAGGATAGTGTATTATGTAAGAAGTAATATCGAAGAATTTATATTACCCTCAATTTTATTATGAATGCCTTGATGGCGCGGTGGTAGTGGATGCGAATGCTGTGCACAAGGCTTCAGGTTTGATTCCCGGGGAAAGAATTATTTGGGTTTTCTGTAAAGAAATTCGCAGCATCAGCGCGTAGCCTGGCAGGAATCATGCTCGTTTTATATTTCATGGAAGTTACGTAGCGAAATGTGGATATACCTACCCTTTTAATGGTATGTAAGTGTGTATGTATATCACCATCACAATCATCATCATTTTAAGGGACACTTAATGTGGTTTGAGGTCCCACGTAACGAGGACTCAGGTCCTTACTACGCGAGACCGATGGTAATTTACCAGGCTCTAATGATACAGAGAATTTCTTGTAGTTTAAATTCACCAAGAATCAAACTAGTGATCTCATGCAATCAAGGCATGCTATGGGTGACATTCAGAAATAACCCTCATACCATATGTTATCAAAATATACCTAATTCATTATCATCATCCGTTATTCAGAATCTAGCTATTGCTAACTAATGACTCATTTAAGTACATAATAATATCACATAGTTGCAACGTGCCTACATCTGTATTAAACTGTCCCACTGCTGGGCACGGGCCTCTTCTCAGTGTACAAAGGGTTAGGCCATAGTCCACCACGCCGGCCCAGTGCGGGTTGACAGACTTGAAATATCTTCGAGAACATTATGGAGTGCTCTCAGACATATAGGTTTCCTCACGATATTTTCCTTTACCATTAAAGCAAGCGATGGTTAAGACTGCGCCGAGCGAAATGGTCCAAAACAGGCGGTCACAGTTAAGTTAATAAAATCAACACTTTTTGTTTAATACAAATATAAAATATACATTTACCATAACAATGAGTGTGTTTACAATTACTCCGTGTAAAAAACTTAAAATAATTAATATTTTCGCCTACAAAATTACGTAAATTTGCATAATAAAACGTGATTTTTAGATTATAACAGTATAATTCTACTATTTTACAGCTTAAACGAAACATAAATAGTTATATTACAATTTGACCGTCCCAAATATTTAAGTTATTGGTTGACAATAAAGATACATATTTATCAAAAAAGCACTTCAAATCCTCCATACAATTTTTACTATGGCGGCCGCGCGCTGATTTGAATTTCGAGCTCTGTCATTCAGTCCAACCGCGTCTTACGCTCGGCGCAGTCTTAACTATGTAATACGCACATAACATTGAAATGTCAGAGATGCGCGTCGTGGGATCGAACTCGAGACTCCTGCGTGGCAGTCCAACGGCCTCCACTAGGCTATCGCTGTTGATTATTTAAGTACATATTATATATAACGTAATATGAACCTATTGTTTTACACAGTAGGTAGTTACAAGTTTACTCCGTAATATAATATTGAGTATATAACTTCTTGAAGGATTTGATACGCAATACATCCGCTACTTAAAAGTTATCTATATGAAGGTAAGTAAAGATAGCAGCCTAGCGGGAGACCGGTAGACTACCACGCAGGGTCCCAAGTTCGATCCCAAGGCACATATCTCTTACTTTTCGATGTTATGTGCGCCGGCTGCGTACCCGTTGGACCTTCAATATTAGATCATATTACAAATGTAGAGGTCCAAAGGATCATATTAGTTGATGAGGTCCAAACTTGGAGGTCCAACGGGTACGTAGCCTGTGCGTCGGTATCAGAATAGTTAATTATCGCACGACTCGACACGACGAAAACATCTTGAGGAAACCTGCATATCTTAGAGTTCTTCATAACGTTATCGAAGATGTGCGAAGACGGCCAGCACGCATTGGACTAGCCTAGTGGATTATGGCGTTACCTTCGCATTGAATAGAGGTCCGTGCCCAGCAGTGGGACCATTAAAAAAAGGGCTGCTATTATAGGTTAGTGTAAATTAATAAGTGAGTGTTTGGAACAAGCACTGAGGGCCTATTCTCGTCATAAAAGCTGTTGAAACAGGTTTCTGATCTACTATAATAAACGTCATATATGAACAAAAACGCAATTTATATTCGTTTGAGGTTTAATTCACTTTGGGAGAATGATAGTAAGAACATTGGAGACTAGATCATAAATCCTATTTTATACCGTATTTATTCTGTCAATTGGGCCTCCGATATAAATACTGAGCTTCTGAAAAAAATATTTGCTTCTAGACCCAATAGAAACCGACTTCAGGCTACATTAGACTCATATGTAAATTTTATAAAACAAAATAATTACGGTTGAACTTCAAACATTCATATTAATTAAACACTTGAAGCAAAGCGTTAATTGGATGATCACCGCCATTAATATCAATTAAAACATTGCGTTATAAAATTAAAACTCATATTATCAACAAAAACAAACAAAAAACTAAATTTTTTTGTTTAATTATAGGAAACTCGATCAATTTATTGCGTATACAATTATATATTACCGTTTGAGTCTTTATGAGACTAACTGTCCCCCGCGGTTTCGCCAACGATGATGATTATATGTTATATGACCATGTTATTTCTGGAGAAGGTGGCTTTCTAACGGTATAAAAATGATTAAAATCGGTTTTATAGTTACAGCGTTTATCGATTACGATTTAAAGAAATATTTTCATTTTATAATATTAGTATAGAATAGCTTATTATAAACTGTATTTATTTACGAATATTTTATAACGTTACTATAGAACCTTTATCGGATAATAGAGTACTTCATATCCCGGAAAAGCGCACATTTCCCGAAGGGATTGGATATTGGGGCATTAGATATTATCATATATAATTTGGAAGAGCCGTATTCTGACGTACAAGAATCAGAGGCAAAACTACTAAAGGATAAAATATCATGCGATTTAGAATTGAAAAACTGTATAACAAATATCTATTGTAGTAGTTTTTTTATATAAAATTTACACGATACAGTGCTATCGTGATCAAAGTATGTATGTATGTATCTTATGTGGGGGCCAGTCAGTGCAGACCGGCGACACTTTGACCCAGTGGGATCTTTTATGTCGACACTCTCCCAATAACGACTGCCATAGATGTTCATGGCAGGTGGGACCGACGGCTTAACGTGCTCTCCGAGGCACGGAGCAGACGATAATTGTCAATCAATACGCACATAATTTCGAAAAGTCATATAACTTCCGAAAGTCAGAGGTGCGCGACGTGGGTTCGAACCCGAGACCCTCTGCATTGCAGTCTCTGTTGGTCTTCCCACTGAGCTATCGCTGCTCTTGATCAAAGTAACTCATAGTTTTAACAATATATATGCAAATTCGTTGCACTATGTAATAACTACTCATTACTATCAGGTTTTTTATAGAAAATAATTATAACAACTGCATTGCCTAGAAAATGAATTTATAATCCTGTAGAGATTGAATTCAAAAGCAAATTATTTCTTAAAGCGAGTTGCAATCGGCCTTTGGTTGAAGGTTTTGACGGGCGATCAAAAGGTTGTGAGCGCATGTCTTCACTCAGTAATCATTGTACTTCTATAAAATAGATGCAAAAGCACAATTACTAAAGATGACTGGCAATCCAATACCTTGTCATTAAAACGTGTTAAAAATTAAACAAGTAATTGGATACTTTAAGATCGACCCCGTCGAAAGATAAACCATCTCTTATAAAATTGTTGTGCATAATAATTAAATACTCGATAATTTACATACAATAAGCTATTATATAATAAACATTAAATATATTTCTTAAATATTAACCTTTTAAATAAAACGTGGTCTCAAGGAAAATCTTCCGTGAGAACGAATTCATTGAACAACGATAAGCAACAAGAATTAATAAAACAATCGTATAACAACGTGGTCTCGGAACAATAGATTATTATTTAGACAACAAATTCCTGAAAATATAAATAAAGTAGAACACAATATGTGATAAGGACTTAGAAGTATTTAAAAAATGTTGCATGGAAACACGAATGAACATAGTCTTTAAGTATGCCAGGCAAAGGGTACACGGAATATCGTTACAATTTTTATAGGTAAGAAGACAGTGTTTACTATAAATAGGCTTCATTGTGATATCATCTCAGTTACGAATGGATCACATCCCGTTACATAACACAAGACGACTTGTCATAAAGATGTAGGTACTAGATAAACCACTGCGGACCAGATTTTATTTACGCTAGTATACCTATGACGGCTACATAGAGTTAATCGTGTGATTGCAACTAAATATTATTTACCCACAAACATTACAAATAAAACACAATAAATAAGCAATGTTTTGTTGATCATGACACCTTGTCTTGATTATTAATGTACATGTAAGTGGATGCTCCTATTTACCATTCTGCTGCTTTAGAGGCTACCATCAAATTTTTATTAAATGCTTGAGTATGTTCAGTAATAGTTCATGGAGAAATGGTTGCAGCACCTTACAGCTCTTATGATTTGTAAACAAAAACTTGACGATTAAAAAGAGTGACCATGAGTTTCTTGCCCGTTCTTCTCATGAGCCTTATACCCTTGCTTTGCTGAACGTGGCAGTAAATGTAAATTCGCAGAAAAAATAGTGTAAATTTGACATTCATAAGTGTTACTTTGTAACCTAATCTGAATAAATTTATTTTGATTTTGATTTTTGATTTTGAAGCCAACGGGCCAAGTCTAAAATAAAACTGTTTAAAATAGAGTACCAATCTAATCTAATTACCGTCAAATGACCTAAAACCAAACATTCGTTTTATTTTCTTTTAGAGAATATTATTTGTGATATTTATTACACTGAGAATAAATCGTAATTCTATTTTGAACAGTATTAGATTTCTGCTATAGACATTTTAAAATATTTACGAATCAATTATAAGAAATTTTGACATTATTGATACAATAAAAAAAGAGTAGCAAAATAAAAAATGTAATATATCATCAGCAGAAATGTAATGGTGTAATGCGAAATAAAGTCGAGAGTCAATTTGTAATACAAACCTGATTATTATAACACATGATCGAATATAAGTAGACACGACGAACGTAATAAAATCTCCACGACTACAATGGATTTTGAAAAATATACCTGATCAAAGTAGCGTATAGAAGATTCTTAAGAATCTATTTAAACACGAGTCAAACGATTATTGTTATAAAGTAATTCTGACCTATTTTGGTACATTTTCGTTATGTTTTTGCGTATGTATTTAATATCTTGCTTAGGTGCTAAAATTTCTTACTACGTTGTACAGAAATCTTGATATTATTTTTGTTCTGCAATTGTGTTGAGGCAATCAGTTTCAGTATTAATTATATACGGCAGACAAGAACATTTCTGGCTTACTTGTAGTTAATTTCGACATTTTCTTTATTTTTAAAAAGCCTTCTCTATATTATTCTATAAATGTAAAAATACAATTTACAAAGTCAGTTGACAATCGTAATCTTTTGTTTTTAAGTATAATTTGCTACTTTTAGCCATCTCCAAATAACATTAATGTGTTTGCATATTGGGAAGACGTTAGTTATACTTTAATTACCTATTAACAGTGGCTTACTTAGCCTACAGATAACTTTGGTTAAGGAAACTGGGCCACACGATGGACCACTATACCTATGCCAAAAAAATTTTGTTGGTACGAAAAAAAATTACATTCAAGTCTCATAGTTTTAACGAATCCTCATAAAGAAGTCATCGCTAAAGAAATAGTTCATGTTGAATACATACAAGATTATATTTAAATTTATCACGATTTGATTGAGTGGCATTTAAGACTGCAAAACCTTCGAGCAAATTCCACAACGTCACTCATACTGGCAGCACAATTTTCTTTTTCATATTATTCTAATTTCAAATTGACTTGTTGTTCTCTAAGACGATCATTTAAAAAGGTCGACATTAATGTGAACCTATCTGATAAAACAGTTATCTGTAACTCAATCTAACCTTTCCCATAAAAGTCCGTCACTATAAAAAAGGAGTTCCCTAACATTTCAGCGTCCAAATTAGTGGATACTCTTTATGTTGTCATAGCATAACAGCATAACAGCCGAAACTTTTTAGAACATTACCGAAATCACTACAACAAATCAATGTGGCCAAGATGCTTTCGTTTCAACATCAGGTATTAAAATAATAGTAATTAAGTAATAATAGGTGCATGTCTTTCAAAAAGTTTATCTAATTGGTAACAACCATTGTAAGTGTAGGCGATGGTTCGTTAAAATTAACAACATCAAGTTTACATTTAATTGAAATATTATATAAACAATGAACAATGTAACAATCATATTATTTATATATTTACTCTGAAATAACAAAGTCTTTTGAAATGGACGTCAAGGGCAAATATATTTGCTGATGTTCAACTTAAAAGTAGCTTTGATAAGGGCTCATGTCACGGAAACGGACAAAGGACAACATAAAGAGTATCCACTAATTTGGACGCTGAAATGTTAGGGAACTCCTTTTTTATAGTGACGGACTTTTATGGGAAAGGTTAGATTGAGTTACAGATAACTGTTTTATCAGATAGGTTCACATTAATGTCGACCTTTTTAAATGATCGTCTTAGAGAACAACAAGTCAATTTGAAATTAGAATAATATGAAAAAGAAAATTGTGCTGCCAGTATGAGTGACGTTGTGGAATTTGCTCGAAGGTTTTGCAGTCTTAAATGCCACTCAATCAAATCGTGATAAATTTAAATATAATCTAGGTAGACCTAATAGAAATTGAACCATTTTTGTCACGATTTGTTACTATAACATATTTATTCATCCCGGATCTCGATACCAATAAAAATATTAAACATGTTATTGCATTTGTTAACGCTATATAGTATAAGGATGCCAATACCTGGGTAAATAATTATTGAGAAGGTACTAGGTTCACAGGTTATTGTTGTTTCAAAATCAACCATAAAGCGACAGTGGCTGCCAAAAACTAATAAATTCTTTACTTTATGGTACTTCAAAAAGCCATACGAACAAAAATCTTTTGTTCTACCGATTAGGTATATTTATTTACGGTAAAACGAAATATAATCAAATTATACATTGTCTGATCTTCATTTGTAGAAAATATCCATGGCAAATATGTGACAGTACTGTCGAACAGTAAACAGTATAATAGGTCTATCGCGATAGTTAGAACTATACACAAGAACTGTCGCAATCGACTTGCAACAGTGTATATTATCGAATGACTGTCAAGAATATTATGTATTAGATTCCTTGAAATTATGTAAAAAAAATTGTAAATTTGAAAATATGTACCTACTTTAAAAATTTATATTGCAATTAAGTAAAAGACAGTGTTTTATTTTTTATTTGTTTACGAGATACTTAAATTATCGTTAAAGATGTTATATAATATTTAAAGTATTGAAAACATAATGAAATTTAAAAACTGGTTTCTATAACGCATTTTGTTGACCTTTCAATGGCAAATACAAAAATAAAACATTTGTGACTATTTGTTTATTTCTTGCAAAGTAGATGTGGGAATATAAACGTAAAAAATAACAATAAGATACGATTTTAAAACCAAAATTATTACGACAGACATTAATTTAATTATTTTAGTAACGTAGGTACGTAAGCTTAGGTATCCAGTATATTTTCATAACCAAGTAATCTAGCCAAATTTTATTAAATAACTAGTAGTTTTCCCGCGGTTTCACCCGCGTATGTCCCGTTCCCGTGTGAATATCGAGTTTCACCCCGTTTACCCCCTTCGGGGGGGAATTTCCAAAAATCCTCCCTTAGTGCTACCCTACACTCTCCAAGGAACATACATGCCAAATTTCAGCTTCGTGCGTTCAGTAGTTTCGGCTGTGCGTTGTCCGTCAGTCACTCAGTAACGAAAGAGTTTTATATATGTAGATTTTATTAATATCATATTTATAAAAAAGGCATCAGTCAATCGCGTAATGATATTTTCCTACCTATTTCTATATCACGTACAAAATAAATTCCCTAAAAAATAGTACAAAAGCTTTACCGCTACGTGTATCCAATAACTCTGTTATTACTGCAATAAATAGTCTTTTGTTCGGCCGACTAATACTGTTTTTGCCCTTACTTTTACTCCACAATTCATGGCAATCTAACAACGTAGTTACAATAATATACCAAATAAAATACCAACCTTTTCCGTAAATGAAAATCCTCACACAGTCACAGACAAAAATAAAAAAAATTAAAACACAGATTCGAAAAACGAACACTCGCGACGATTTTCGACGGAGGTATAACGGTCGCTCCAGCAACGTCTGCGCGCGGTGAGCGACGCGAAACGACTGATGCCCGACGAGTCCGACACCCGGTACGTACATAAAACAATAATTTGTTTATGTCATAATTAACAAAGGTAATTCCGTTTGCAGTACATCATAGTACAGCTGATGTTGGTAGAAGAGACGAGGTCGCCTCTTCGATTTTGAACGCTTTTTTCTTCTAATTGGCTTCGTTGCCTGGGTGTGATTTCAATGTCGATTCAATGCGCAGTATGCTACGTGCAAAGAAAATAGAAATATGGGAATTTCCTCGATTGTTTTAAATGTTATACTGGTTTGTGATTGTAGGAAATAAAGGCTCCGTCAAATTGCAACGCATTACTTAATGGAAATCTATTGTATACAAATCCAGAAGAGTAGCTCCCCTTTTTTTGATTTGTCATCCCAATTATTGCAATGGAAAAAGGTTTAACGGCTATATCGACTTTCAGATCCTGGGACTCAGACACGATGCTTTTTCATTGTGTCTAGATATAGCTATATTTAGTCAATAAGCGTATTTGAAAACGTTTTTATTGCTATTGAACGTGACAACTCGAGTCAGTAGTGATGAGTACAATTATTACGTTTGATTAATAGAAGGCGGAGAAAACATATTAGGTATATACGGCCTCCATGGCGTAATGGTTAGTGTAACCGACTGCCACGACTGGGGTCGCGGGTTCGATTCCCGCACAAGTCAAACATTTGTGTGCATGAACATGGATGTTTGTCTTGGTCTGGGTGTTTCTATGTATAATATATATGTATTTACAAAAAAAAAAGTATGTATATATGTTTATCCATTGTCTAGTACCCATAATACAAGCTCTGCTTAGTTTGGGCTAGATGGTGTTGTGTGTATGTGGTAGAATATTATTATTATTATAATTATATTAATATTATTATTATTATTATTTTGATTTTCTTGTATTTTCTCGGCTAACCGGCAAGAGAACTGATGCCACGGGCCTAAGCCAAGTGTACATCAGCAATATAAAAATTGTAAACAGAGTGGCTGTATATGTTACTGGATGTGAGTTTACTGATTCACATTGTAGAAATTTCCTTACTATTCTACAAGTGTTGAGTATAACTGCTTTTTGTAGCAGGCAGTATTATTATTATACATAATATAATTTTGCTCATATATACCGGAGAGGGTGGGCACAGGTGTATATGACATACGCATCACCAGTTAGTGTCTTAAAATCCACAAAATCAGGAGCATGCCTATCGCCATCTACTGGACACGATTCTGAAGGTAATGCTGTTACTTCTTAGAATTTCTTGACAGAAACAAGTCGTACTTACTACAGCTGTGCCGCCGAGAACTTGCCAGCGTCTGTTATTGTTATTTGTTTATAGAAACACGATCTGAAGAAACGTATGGGTCTCTTGATGGTAACGGTTACATCAGTGGAAGTAAAAAAGAGAAGTAACTGTGCCAGTTTTGCTGGACCCTTGGTGACAGAATAGTGCCTCATAATATTGTCTTATGTTTACGAGAATGTTATACTTTCCGTATATACGGATTTTATCGTTTCTTTTTAAAACATTAACTATTAAATGTTTTTAAACTATTTTACACATTTCCCGTTGTTTCGGTTCCTTTTCAGCAGCCTTGGTTCAAAGGGAGACTAAAATGATGATCGTTTCATTTGAAGTGTAGTTATCTGAACATAATTTATGGTGTTGCTATTTATGCAGAAGGTGCTCAAACATCATGAAGTCTTGCTGTGTTTTGCTTCTTCTTGGGTTACTTTGAAATAACTACAATAAATATCATATAAATACACAGCTTTACTAAATGAAAGCCAACCACTCCTAGGACAGTCGTGAGACTATGCAGTATGCATGTACGAAATAAGTACGACGGTAATAAACTGCCAATTGCGTTACATTACTAAATTTAATGTCACATGTCGGTATAATTCCCACACCTTTGAGAACATTATGCAGAACTCTCAGGCATGCAGGTTTCTTAACAATGTTTGACGTCACCGTTCATTATAAACTGGTAAGCTGTCAGTACAAAGGACAAGGTTCAATAGTCCCCAGATAATAACACGACGTCTCCTTCAAGATAATTACTCTACTATTTAAGGCCTACTGCCATAAATTGTGTATGAGCAAAATAGAACCATTATAATAATATAATAATAATATTCTACCACATACAGGCATCACCATCTAGCCCAAACTAAGCAGAGCTTGTACTATGGGTTCTAGACAATGGATAAACATACATAATATATACTTTTATTTTGTAAATACGTACTTATTATACATAGAAACACCCAGACAATGACAAACATCAATGTTCATGCACACAAATGTTTGACTTGTGCGGGAATCGAACCCGCGATCTCAGGCGTGGTAGTCGGTTACAATAACCACTACGCCATCGAGGCCGAAAAAAGTTTTATGTCAATGTTTTTTTAAAGACTATTTGTAAGCATCTGTATGGTAATTCTGGGTCTCTGTATCAACTAAGTATATCTAACTACACTCAGAAAATGATTAGTGGATCGTATAAATAAGTTGGCTTACAAATAAGGAACATATTATAGTCATATAAATGTATTTTTGTAAAGTCCTCCACAACACTGACTATGGACCATAGTGCGGAAATTGTTTTAAAAATAATTCAAATAGCCGATGCGTTGCTGGAATAATGGGAATGGATTATCCATTTTTTAAGTTATGTATTTAATAATATCAGCCCTGTATTAAACTGTCCTACTGCGGGCACGTCTCAGTCTGAGAAGGGTTATGCCATTGTTCACCACGCTGGTCCACCGCGGGTTGGCAGACTTCACATATCTTCAAGAACATTGTGGAAAACACTTAGATATGCATGTTTCTTCGGGATGTTTTCCTTCACCGTTAAAGCGAACGATAATTATTATTTATTATACGCACATATCGATCTCGAGTCCGCTGCGGGGCAGTCCAAAGGTCTCCAGTGTAGTTAAATTTCAATTCATATCATAAATCTGTATGTATGGACGTATCATGTGGATGTATTTTTGTCTGAAATAAATGATTTATATATTTTTATTGTATAAATAAGATATAAAATATCACGTAACTATTCCAATCGAGTGAATATCGTTCTGGGCATAAACATTTCTAGTCTATTTTTATTTTATTAATATTGTTTTTATAGTGGGTATACGTAAACTTACACTACATTGCCTATTTTAATATAAAAATATTTATGATTGTCTAGTATAATATTTAAAAATATAGTCTTCGCTGGAATACTTGGTAAAATATTTTAAATGAATTCTTGTGACATACTTTTTGATTATTGTTTTAAGAAATTCGTCATCTTTTGACTTAATTAGGATATATTAAAGTATAGTCTGGAGAATAGTAAGATTACTACAATTCTTCTAATAATTAATTTGACGGCACGTAAGGGTAGTGGTTTAAATGGTCGCCTCAACATTGACGCTGCGCCGAGTGTTCGGGATTTGATCATCACACGGTACAAATATTTATGTGAATCACAAACAGTTGTACCAAGTCTGGGTGCCTTTTGTGTCCGCTGTATGGCTGGTTGGTTGATTAGTTTGTAAAGTACCATAGGATTCATTTTGCCCCCAAGTGCGTACACAATTATGAAATTAAAGTTTCAGAAACTGCATGTTTACTACTCAATAACGCGTAAACCCCTAAAAGGATATTCTTTTAACTTCATTTATATTTATGAGACACCGAATGTAGTCTAACAATGAGCAGCGATAGCTCAGTGGGGAGACCAACAGACTGCAATGCAGAGGGAACCCACGTCGCGCACCTCTGACTTTCGGAAGTTAAATGACTTTTCGAAATTATGTGCGTAATCAACGTATCGTTGATTGATAATTATCGCCTGCTCCGTGCCTCGGAGAGCACGTTAAGTCATCGGTCTCGGCTGCCATGAACATCTATGGCAGTCGTTATTGGGAAAGTCAGTACCCTCTAATATCCTGACACTGGTCTAGCCTTAGGGTATCGATAGCCTTCGGGTTGCGAAGGTCAGGTGGCAGCCGCTCTGTGTAAAAACTGATATCCAGTCAAATCCGATTAGACTAGAAAAGCCGACCCCAAGTGACTTGGGAATAATAAAGGCTAAGGGAGAAGAAGAGACCGAATGTAGTCTAAATGCAGTAAATCAAGTCATGTATTCCCTTTTGCGGTAGCAGCGAGTATGTAAACTGGTAAAACTTTGCTAAACGTGAGTGTGAAAGTAAGAATAGATAAAGCACGCTGTAACAAGATACCATTGATTAGGGTTCCAAATATGATAGACAGAAGACTGACAGTAAAAGTAAGACAAAATGGCGATAGATAAATGAATAAATTATGATTTATGTGGTCGCCTCGCCATCTGTGGACTGAAAATCGAGTTTCAAAGCCATTAAAATTTTCTCTTTTATTTTTTTTGTTTGTAATAAGCTTCTCGTGCTTTCAGCAGTCATGGATATATAAAAGAAATATCATTTCATTGGTAAACAAATATACCAAAAAAAAAAAAAAAATTTGTATGGCGCCCAAGAAAACATGAAAATGTCGGCCTCGATGGCGTAGTGGTTAGTGTAACTGACTGCCGCGCTTGTGGTAGCGGGTTCGATTCCCGCACAAGTCAAACATTTGTGTGCATGAACAAGGATGTTTGTCTTGGTCTGGATGTTTCTATGTATAATATGTATGTATTTACAAAAAAAAAGTACTTATAAATGTATGTTTATCCATTGTCTAGTACCCATAGTACAAGCTCTGCTTAGATTGGGCTAGATTGTGTTGTGTGTATGTGGTAGAATATTATTATTATTATTATTAATAAATTCAGATATTGTCTTCTGTTTACGCGAATATTATTCATTGAAATTAAACTACTATATACGGATTTTATCGCGTTGTTTATTTGACACTTTATTACATAAATTTGAAAATTGTTACACTACTACTACTATTAAACTTTACTAATTTTTAAGCTAATTAAATTATTATTAAATCTATTTAGATTTAATTTAATTTTACACTTTCCCCGACGTTTCGGTTGCTTTTCAGCAGCCATGGTAACGGGGAGACTAAGATGGTAGTTGTCTCAATGTTCCAGTGTAGTTATTTCAAAGTACCCGAACATAATTTAATCGTTGGTGTTTCTATTTACGCAGAATGAGCTCAAAGTATCATGAAGTCTAGCTGTGGTTTGCTTCTTCTTGGGTTTGACTATTTTTATTACTAGATCCCAAGCTGGTGGTACATTCCAACCATTATGTAATAAAGTGTCAAATAAACAACGCGATAAAATCCGTATATAGTAGTTTAATTTCAATAAATTCAGATATCTTCAAAACCGCTGTCATAACCGTTATATTCTTACACATGACTGTTGTGTAAATTATTTGTCATTTTTGGTATATTTTATATAACCGTGACAACAGCGGTGTTTTTATAAAAATATATATGTTATATAAAAAATGGTTGAACTAAAATTTGTACTTACATTCGGACCAATGGGTTTATAAACTTGAAATTTTGCAGAGGTGCCTGTATTTTAGAAAAACACTACTACATTAGCAAAATTAAGACATATATTCAATGACATCGTGAAAAATATTAAGTGATATTTAATTATGCATTCTAAGAAATCGTTTTTATTAACACTATTGTACGATCGTTAACCTATTAGAAATTCTCTAATTACTCTAATTATAAAATTACCTTAATTTTGATGGCAGACGTTATTAAGTAATTAGTACTTAATTATTATTAGTATTATGACATTAATGTTGTTAAGCTAAATAACATTAAGGATAGTTAAGCACAATATTGCATTGCATTGCAAAATGAAGGTGTGTTTTAATTCAACAAGTGAGAAACGGCAATGAATTGTCGTAAATCTTAGAGTTCGAAAAAATGGTCTAAGTAATATGCAAAGGTCACGTGATACCACGTGACCTTGAGGTCAGAGGTCAAAAGTCATAGTCATTTCGGGGGTATATCGACTATGCTGAGTCGAATGGCGTTGACCGCAAGTTCTAGCTCTTACGGTTCTTGAGACAGACGGACGGACAAAGCTGTTGTATAAGAGTTTTCTCGAACTATAAAAGATAAAATATAGTATACTAGATTTTGCCCGCGTTTATGAAGGTCAGGCTAGGTTAGTAACAGTTCCCGAGAGGGCGCGCGCGGTGTTCCCGCGCGCCTTCTAACGTCGAAAGGGGAGAGCGGTGAGGCTCTCCCCTGGGGACGAGAGGTGGCCGGGTCCGTTTGACCCGGCCCACACCCACATGGGGGGGCCTGCTATGGATGAATTCTTTTAGAGCTCCCAACTGCCCCACCCCCCTATTAGATGAGAGAGGGAACACCCCAGGTTTTTTAGTGGATATACCAGCGCGTCTTGCTGGGAGTCCCACACTCCCCCGCCGGTGCCGTCCCCTAGCCGGCGGGCAGTGCATGAAGCATTTTTCCTGGGTAATGAAAAAAAAAAAAGGTTAGTAACAGTCGCTTGAACCCTCTCCGCAACCACAGAACCGGTCGCCGGAGGGCGCGAGATGAACACCAGCCACCTTGAGATTTGACCTGGGGGTGGTGGGCTGCTTGGGCCTGCTCGCCACCCGATCAGCACCAGGTCCGTGAGGCGGCGTGCGTGTTCCCACGTACGCCTCTGTGTCGTGTCTTTGTCCCCCTCCAGGGGGACGGTGGAGGCAGTATTTTTGTGTAGTGGCCTGCCGTTTCACACGGCGGCCCGAAACCATGGCGGGGTCGCCATTACATGTAAAAGCGAATTGCGCGGCCTCGCCGTCTATAGTTATGTCGAGGAACACCGTGGTAGGTTTAGTCGGTATTACCGGAGTATCTTTTCGCCAGTGAGCCCGACATAACCTCTCCGGCGCCCCGCGGAGAGGTATGAGTCAAAGCATTCCCCACGTAAAAAAAGGTTAGTAACAGTACTTTTTCCTGGATACCCTGTGTCCTTTTCTGTGCCCCTGAAAACGTGCATGCGAAATTTCATGCTGATCGATTGAGTAGTTGAGACGTGAAATCGTAACAAACAAGCTCACCTTCCCATTTCTTTCGTTCATTTTAGAGTTCGAATAACCTCTTATACAACAGCTTTGTCCGTCCGTCTGTTACACAACTTTCAACTCAAGAACCGTAAGAGCTAGAGACTCGCGGTCAACGCTATTCGACTCAGCATAGTCAATATACCCCCGAAATTACTATGACCTTTGACCTCTGAACTCAACATATTACCTTTGCATATTACTTGAACCATTTTTTCAAACTCTAAGATTTACGGCAATTGATTGCCGTTTCTCACTATAATACTACTCATATTATTAGTAGGGATAGGATTAAGAAATATAGTATCATTTTTAATGAATTTGTCTGTTTACTAAACGAGATGGGTGTAAAAACCCAGGATTCAACCTCTTCGTCTTAAATGTAAAAATAATGAAAAGAAATGACCCCCTATATCTCGGGGTCTTTTGACCCACAGAGCCCATATTCAAACTCGACCGGGGTATGACTTCAAGGTGTCTGCACACCAAGTTACAAGTCAATATTTTTTCATTTGAAATACATGTGACCTTGTGACCCCTATATCTCGGGGGTCTTTTGACCCACAGGGCTCATATTCAAACTCAACTGAGGTATGACCCCAAGGTGTCTGCACACCAAGTTATAAGTCAATCGGTTTAGTGGTTCCGGAGTTATGTTGGTCACTAACAGACAGACACACAGACCCACATAGTGTTTTCATTAACCTCTTGGTAGAAGACTCAGAGGTTAATATAACAATTAAAAAAAGGTTAATATGAATAAATAATCTGGAAAATCCTATATACGAAATGATATGGATATGCAGTCACTATACCAAAGATGTTACTTCTGAAATATACTAAGCATATCACCGTTATGCCCCACCCCTTTCTTCAAGGGGTTAACGGTCCCCTAATCTCTTCTCCGTAAAACTTCATATGAAGCTATAAGTAATGCATACGGCCGGAACATCGCAGTTTACTTACAAACTAATACGGGTAAATGATTCTTGGTAGAAGGGGAGAAACTTTGCAAAGATACTGAAGAATTTTGAAGAGTTCATATAAAGGGATTTGGTGCAGGCGTTTTTATCCACGTTTCAACAGCTGCTTGTATGTTATATGAAATAGTACGGGTTTATTGCTGTTGGGCAATATCCATTACGTGGTGCTACTGAATATAATTTATTTACAGAAAACACCAATACCATTTACTATCATTGTGCGAAATTGTAAAATTATGTTTGGTGGAAAATAAAACTTATTTTTATTTTTTTTATTTCTTTTTATTTTATCACGATAGCGCCGCAGTAGGAAATGCGACTGCTGTACATGACGACTGGGTTTCAATCCCCGGGTAGGGCAAAGATTCCCTGATATTTCTTGTCTACTTGGTGAAATCTGGATGTGCACCTCTGGTATTACACACTCACATTTCGCCAGTTCATTTTAGGTCTCACCTCATAGTAACAGCTTTATACCCCTTGCTGCTACTTAAAATATCTTGAAAGAAAACCTTAACACTTTGCACGACCATATAATCGGACCCGAGACAGCTATCGTACTCATTACCGCTGCACCACCAAAGCAGTTACGAATATCAGAAAATAAAATCACGTACTGCAGCCAGTTATATTAAAGCAAAAAGTCACTGTAATTTTAATGTCTTTGTTTCAACGTTTATAGTTATTGACTAAACAGCTGCATGCAAACAATGCAGGCAACAGAAGGCTATAATCACCAATTACTATTAATTATACAGCAGAACAATGATAATTAAATAACAATTTTATCATACAAAGCCTTGTACTACCAGTCTATTAAGGACTCCAAGTAATATCAATATTTAATACAAGTTAATATAATCACCGTTTTATATATTTGTCGAAATTTTCGATCATAGTATATTATGACTGAACATTGCTCGTCTTAAGAGTGACATCACGTCGGCAGAGCAATGGATCCATCCATTGCTCTGCCGACGTGATGTCACGCCCAAGGACTTGAGAGGTTTTCGATCGCAAGTCCACTGCCTTATCTGGGATGGGATTCATGATTTCGTAAATTATATACAATCCTGTACGGGGCACATTATACTTCGTCCCATTTTACAAAACAACAACATTTATATTGCCGATCTACATAAGGTATATGTTTGACATTTTTGTGGTATGCGCTTCAGCAAATGTCTTATAAGTTATAATTACACTACTATACTTAAATTTGCACCATGACTACCTTTCTTCTCTCTTAGCCTTTATTATTCCCAAGTCACTTGGGGTCGGCTTTTCTGGTCTAACCGGATTTGACTGGATATCAGTTTTTACACGGAGCCGCTGCCACCTGACCTCCGCAACCCGAAGGCTAACGATACCCTAAGGCTAGACCAGTGTCAGGATATTAGAGGGTACTGACTTTCCCAATAACGACTGCCATAGATGTTCATGGCAGCCGGGACCGACGGCTTAACGTGCTCTCCGAGGCACGGAGCAGGCGATAATTGTCAATAATACGCACATAATTTCGAAAAGTCATATAACTTCCGAAAGTCAGAGGTGCGCGACGTGGGTTCGAATCCGAGACCCTCTGCATTGCAGTCTGTTGTTCTCCCCACTGAGCTATCGCTGCTATTAATTAGTTAATTTGTTAAAATATACAGTTACACTCACTGTCCCACATACATGTCTAGTACTCACTACTAGACACCTCGATGGAATTTTTTAATAATACGTACGACACATGCTAAATATATTTCGTTGCTACATTGTTGTTAACCATTGAGGAATTTCATTAGTTTTATTAATAATCTCCAAAAGCCGTTAACAGATTTTGATCTATTTTGTTATGGAACACTGGTAGCAAGTCTATTCGAATAATGATCTAATCGCTTGGGAAATGCTGGAGCTACGGTACCACATCATCATCATCAGGCTATAATAGTCTACTGCTGGACATAGCCCTCCCCTAATAAGCGCCATAGCGCCCTGTCTTGAGCTTGCAGCATCCAGCATCTGCCTGCAGTCTTTCGCAGATCGTACGGTATCACATATATGTATATTTTTGAAAACATTTATAATACAACTTATTCGGAAGGGTTATTATTCAGTCAAGTACTACTTAAATGACAAAAACTCATGGAACTTGTTGCTTGTTGCATACAGGATTCAAAGATCTGTATTACTTATAAGTCAATTTAGTAATATAAAGGTACCTCGTGATTATTTGTGATGTAAACAAGTATCTTGTTTCTTAATTTGATTATTATTGAAGAATGTAAATCCACAACCGCATTTAGTCACGGACTGCCTTTGCATAGTCACAAAGTGTAAGTGTATGCGCCATCATGCCACCCTACTGTCTATTTTAGATTTATGTTAAAACGTATACCTTAGCCCAAATTATTTAATCTCTATAATATTATTAAGTTATTATTGTTATTATCTTTTTATTATTAGTTTTTTAATAGTCAGTAGTATATGGCATAATGGCTGCAACACCTTGTTAATCTGAGTTGTAAAATACTGAAATTATATTTAATTGGCAATTTAAAAGAGTGGCCTTTTCTTGCAGGTTTCTTCTCATAGGCTCAACCCTTTGCCTGAACCTAGCAACTAACCCAAATGTAGTTCCAGTAACTTAGTAAACGCACTAACCTATATATTTTGACGTTCATAAGTGTTACTTTGTGACCTAAATGAATAAATGATTTTTGACTTTGACTTTGACATACAGTGTTAAAAAAAGAGGGTGGTCGGCGAGATTTGACTCTATTCGTAATAAGAACTTGACTGTACGGATTGCTAAGTTGTTTAAGTGGTCGCCTTGCCGTTGCCATTGCGCCAAGTATTCCGGGTTCGAATCCCACACGAAACAAAAAATTGTGTGATCCACAAATGGTTGTTCCGAGTCCGGTTGTTCTTTGTGTCCGTTGTTTGAATGTTTGTAAAGTCCCCCGCGAGACAGAAATTTATATTCCTAGTGCAGTTGTCAGGAAAAAAAACACAAATGCAAACGTTGTTCCGAGTCCAGGTATTATAATTATGTACGTTGTTTGAATGTTTTAAAGTGTCCTGCGACACTGTGTTTATTCCTAGTGACGTCATTTGTTGTCCTTTTTTAAAAGACAAGAATATGCGCACTTTGCCATTCAGCCCTCGTATCACACTGAAAGTGTTAGACGACATCTCATACTTAAAATTACCAATGTGTCCGAGTTATTTTGTCAGGAGGACAGGCGAAACTCCACAAATGGAAAGCTAAACCAAGTGTCAGATTTGTCAGCCCCCTAATTGGGGCGTAACGACAGGGGTACGACGTATGACATTCGGAATTGACGGCTTAGCGTAATCTCTGAGGGCTAAGGTAAGGACTCGACGATTCGGGTTTGTCCGAGCTCTGTCAAATGAGATATGACTTTCTTAAAGTTTTATTATGTTTCGATAAGCTTCTTTCTTTCTTTTCTTTTTCGTGTGGTTAGTGGCCAGCCTGTTGTCAAGAGTTGTTCAAGCCGCCCGTAGGCCTCTGACATGGCTTAACGACTGCTGTCAATTTGATAACAACCGGGACCGACTTTCTACGTGCCCTCCGAAGCACGGAGACGCTCAGATGAAATACGACTAAGCGGTCACCCATCTATAGACTGACCGCACCCAACGTTGCTTAACCTCGCTAATCGTTTACCGATCAGTGAGTGCAACTGGCTATGAGCGCCTCATATAATTTTTATATATATTATAATTCGATAAGCTGTCAACTCTAGACGTAACTTTAAAATTTTTGATACTAAGACTGTGCTAAACTTGCCTTGGTGGCACATCGATAGTGAATGCGATATGTGCATGTGGTATCAGAGTCGATTCTCGGGTGATGCAAAATATAATTAGGTTTTACTTTACAATTTTTTTTAGTAGTAGCTCGGACAGTAGACTTACATTAACAGTACATGGTAGACGGCAGTAGATAGCGAAGTGTCAGCGCAATATCTCTTACAGCAACTTCGGGGGTATAGATGTAAGTCAATATATTTGTAATTATACAACAACCTGTGTCTTACCTCAGTTGTCTGTGTCTCTAGTAGACCTCTGTTTACTCGTATATACGCGTGAGATTAAGTATGTATGTATAAAAAACAGTTTCGCTAATCAGTATTACGAGCGGTCTTGCATGAATGGTCTCGTGGTGGTTTCAGTCGGTAGACCCGAATTCTCAGAAGAGCCTGACATAACCCTCTCGCCTCTCCTTGTGGCAGGGGTGCATCAGGAGCATTCCTCACGTAAAATAAAAAAGGCTATAAGCATCGCTATCAATGGCTGAATTTGTTTGCGACCTTGATAGTATATAAAATACAATTAACAGTACTAAGTGCAACCCTGCATAGAGGCTAGAATTTCAATACGTTTACAATAATTTACATCCGCCTTAAAACCTTCCTATTGCAAACGTTTTTATATAATTAACCGCGAATTTGTTATTGTAAAGCTATGAACACATCGGATAGCAATTCGAACGGTACGTTAGTTGTTAAATTAATAAATGTACGAGGAAAACTATCTTTAGTTGTCGAAGTTAGTAAAGTTATTTGATATGGGTCGCTTTAAAATTATTATAGACCTTTCTATTATAGATGCATTTATACGCATATATAAGCAACCTGTAGTCTAATATTGTTATAGGTTCATGGAAATATTATACTTTTACTAGCTTTTGCCTGCGGCTTCGCTCGCCTAAAAGTGCGTCAGGTTATGTTCATAACAGTATTTTTTGTTTTAAATTATATATAGCATAAGTTACTCGGTGATAATATAGCTTTCTAAATATGAAAGAGTTTTTAAAATCGTTTGATTAGTTTTTGAGTTAAATCCTTACAAAGAAACAATAAATCAAATCATTCATTTGTCGGCCTCGTACGCGCAGTGGTTAGTGTAACCGACTGCCACGCCTGAGGTTGTGGGTTCGATTCCCGCACAAGTCAAACATTTGTGTGCATGAATATGGATGTTTGTCTTGGTCTGGGTGTTTCTATGTATAATATGTTCATATTTACAACAAAAAAATGTATATATGTATGTTTATCCATTGTCTAGTACCCATAGTACAAGCTCTGCTTAGTTTGGGCTAGATGGTGTTGCGTGTATGTGGTAGAATATTATTATTATTATTATTCTACTTCTTTATAATATTAGTGTAGAAGTATACGACACGAGTACCTACTATCCCTAACTCCGTCACGCCGTAACGTCGGAATGATGACGTAAATAAGAAAATCTCAGAGATTCGTGCCTTAGAATCGAACACAAGACCTCTGCGTGACTGTCCATTGTTCTCCCACTCCCCATCGATGCTTTCCCTTGGATTATAGCTATATATAATATATAATAATATTCTACCACATACACACAACACCATCTAGCCCAAACTAAGCAGAGCTTGTACTATGGGTACGAGACAACGGATAAACATACATATATCCTTTTTTTTTGTAAAGCATACATATTATACATAGAAACACCCAGACCAAGACAAAAATCCATGTTCATGCACACAAATGTTTGACTTGTGCGGGAATCGAACCCGCGACCTCAGTCGTGGCAGTCGGTTACACTAACCACTACGCCATCGAGGCCGACTACTTATAGACAAAAAGAACTCCATTTGTTCTGTACTCAAAACGACCAGCTGAGAAAGATTCGTTGCACTTTTTTTAAATTCTGATATGCAATCGCAGTAGCACCTTTTCATATTATTATTATATTTATCTTATCTTATCATATTATAAAATAAGATAAGATTATTATATTTTACTCATAACTCAATTTAAAATTATATTCACACTTTTTTCTAACTTTAATTACTTGAATTTAGCGGTTTTCAATTATATTAGCTGTATATTTTGTGATGAAAGTGAATGAAGCCAGAGAAGTGGGTCAGGATCGTAGCAAATGGAAATCCGTAGTCTCTATCTACCCCTCTGGGAAACCGGCGTGAATCTATGTATGTATGTATGTATATTTTCTTAAAATGATCAAATAAAATGAATAAGTAACTTAAGAAAGTTGGGATAGACCACTCCCGCACTGGTAATTAGTCTCGCGACGCGGGTGAGTTTACAAACATTTTAACAACGAACGCAGGAACACCCAGATTCAAAACATCTATTTGAGGATCACACAAATTTTTATTCATTCGAACCCACAACACTCGGCGTTGTAGCGTTAGCACTTGTCAATTCTTAGAATGCCAAACATAATCGACAACCTATTGTGTCCGACCGCCGCGCAGTGGATTGTCCCCAGAGGTTGGACATAGAATCGAAAACTTAAAAAGTATTTAATTTCAAAAAAAATAATGTTCAGTTGCATTCCTCTATTGAAGAACAACAAAAATTGTTACTATGCCTTTTTTATTTGATTAGCATTTTATGAGAAAATCGATGAAAACTGTTATTTTTGTATGGAAACGAACACAAAAATGTTTTTGTTTCAATTTGCGGTTTTTATTATTGTTATTTACCTATTTTATGTCACAATAACAGGTGCATTAGTGAGTACTTTAATGACTTATTAACGCTTTCGTTGCAATATAAAAAGCGTTAATAAGTCATCAAGTAACGACTGCCAGTACTCACTAATGCACCTGTTATTTAAGGAAATGCTTAGTGATGACTAATTATCATTAACTTACTAATTATACCTCTATTCCATCAGTAATACAATAACAAAGATAGTTACTATAGGCAAAATATCTCGGATGGGGCTCTCTAGGAGCACCATGTATCCTTGAAGAATATGTGGCATAAAATAGTTGAATAACAATAATAAAAACTGCAAATCGAGACAAGGAGGGAATCATGAGATACAGACATTTTTGTGGTTGTTTCCATACAAAAATATCAGTTTTCATCGATTTGATCATAAAGTACTGGTCAGAGAAAAGAAGCGTTGTAACAATTTTTGTTCATCTTCATTAGAGAAATGCAACTGTATATTTATTTCTTCGAAATTAAATACTTTTAAAATTTTTGATTCTATGTCCAACCGCTTGTATGGGGACGATCCACTGTACGCCGGTGTATCGCTGCGATCCAATAGGTAAAACCACTACGCTATCTGTGCAGTCTACTCATATTCGTTTCCGAAAATGTACCCACAGCTTAACAACACACAAGTCATCTTTAGAATGGTTAGCAGACTGATTATAACTATTGACACTTAACTGTCAATAAAACGTACTGTGTTATTGACCTTCGAGCTAAGGTCAATAATGTTAGGTTACTGATTTGACACACATTTATTGTGACAAGGTTTTATAAGTTAAGAAATCGTTGGATTTTATCATAAATATATAATAAAGCCGGTTTTGATGCTAAATATAAGTTAAAGTTAGCTCGTTTGTTTGTGTAACTGTTGTTGGAAGGTCCTAGGCTCGAAAATGATGCTGCGCCGATGGCGTTGTGGTTGAAGTGATCGCCTTGCCTCTGCTACTGAGCTAAGTATTGTGGATTTGATTCCCATATGGTACAAAAAGTTATGTGATCCACAAATAGTTGTTCCGGGTCTGGATGTTCTTTGTGTCTAAAGTTTGAATGTTTGCAAAGACCCCCGCGACACGAGAATTATGCCTAGTGCGGTACTTGTTTTAAATAAAACAAAAATATAATCCTGATAAAACAAAATGTTCCTGGAGCTTCTTTTTTCCGAAGCAGAGTACCCGCACCCACATTTCATCAAGTACGTTTTAGGTCCCATATAATAAAAGGTCATAATATTATATACTGATGTCTACCGGGCACAGTGCCAGATTGTACTAGGCATTGTTTAAGGTCCCACGTACCGAACATTGCCGTCTAACGGGCACATCTCCAGAATCCGTACTGCTACTAAAATGTTCTTAACAAGAATGCCTATAACACTTAACCGACCCTGGAATCGAATTCGAGATCGCACGCCCAGCGGTCGCATACACTACTGCAGCTGCGCAGAAATATACCTAATATGACTGCACCTTTACGTTACATGCTATATAATCCATATAAAAAGTGATATCTTTCCGTCTTGCGTAATAGCTTACGTTTTTAGTTCAGTGGTATCGATTAGCATCGCCTTCTGAAGTGGCAATGAACGCCGGGTGAAATCGTGTTCACCGTGGCGTTATCGACACATCTCCGATTCAGTTCATGGCACATAGTTTTTTAAGTTGTATAACCATTTGAATTTGAATATAGTCCTATGTTTTATGGTAATTTATTTTAAAATAGACCTTATTATGATCGTGCTAGAATCTATTTTTGCATATCTATTTTTTTTGGGATATGTCAAGCCCGGTGTTTAGGCATACGTTTATGGGTATTATCTATACTAACATTATAAAGCTGAAGAGTTTGTTTGTTTGTTTACTTGATTTTTTGGTTGAACGAGCCAATCTCAGAAACTACTGGTTCGAATTTAATAATTCTTTTGGTGTTGGGTAGCCTATTTATCGAGGAAGGCTATAGGCTATATAACATCACATTACGAGCAATAGGAGAAGAGCATCAATGAAAAATGTTGCAAAAACGGGGAGAATTCTCTTATGTGAAGCAGACGAATTCGCTCGGGTTGGCTAGTTTAAAATAAAATTGACTCGGTGGAGCACCGGGTATGAATGCGACTGCCACGCACGAGGTCTTGGGCATAATCAGTAACAATTTACTCCATCCTGATTCCAGGGTGATGTAAATTGTTACTGTGCTTTTCCGTCAATACATTTTTAGTAGCAGCTTGTTATAGAGAACTCTGCCCAGTAAAAGGCGTGATTAATGATCTAATCATAATCATTAATTTCAATCAAATCAATCAATCAGTCCACCGCAGTCCACTGCTGGACATAGGTCTCTCCGATTTTACGCCACAACATCCGGTCTTCCGCCTTCCGCATCCAGTCTGACCCAGCTACCTACCAAAATATGCGTTGACACGTGTTTCACCTCAGAGCAAGTCATCTTCAAGACCTTTTGGAAACCACTGCGCATATCGTAATATTGTACACCATACATTTGATCTATATTCGAATGAGTTTCCTGCATTGTACGTAAGTATACACACTGGATCTAAACCATGCAAAGTACGCGTCGAGTTGTGCTCAAATACACATATTCGTATATTATTCGGATAAAACTGTAAATATCATAGCATGAGAACTCGAATTCGATTTTCGAGCCAGCCATAGAGTTATTGTGTAGCCTGTGGAAGAATAGAAACTTGTTATTATAATATATTTTACGTTACTCAAATTAATTACACACATGTAACCGTTTTCAAAATTATGTAATAAAGTGTCAAATAAATAACGCGATAAAATCCGTATATAGTAGTTTAATTTCAATTAATTACACATCGATATATTTTATTATGTATTATAAATAAAGGGCATTTTAATATTTGATATTTTATCATTTATTTGACATTTAATAATTTGTATTTATTGTCGGCCTCAATGGCGTAGTGGTTAGTGTAACCAACTGCCACGCCTGAGGTCGCGGGTTCGGATTCTCGCACAAGTCAAACATTTGTGTGCATGAACATGGATGTTTGTCTTGGTCTGGGTGTTTCTATGTATAATATGTATGAATTTACAAAAAAAAAAGTATATAAGTATGTTTATCCATTGTCTAGTACCCATAGTACAAGCTCTGCTTAGTTTGGGCTAGACGGTGTTGTGTGTATGTGGTAGAATATTATTATTATTATTATTATTATTGTTAATTGAATTACTTATGACTATTATAATTAAGGTGAACATTTTGTTAAAATATTATTTATTGCTTTAAGCTTGAGCATATTCATTGAAATTAAATTACTATATACGGATTTTATCGCGTTGTTTATTTGACACTTTTTTACATAATTTAGAAACTACTACTGTTAAACATTACTAATTTTAAAATTAATTAAATTATTAAAACTATTAAACCTATTTATATTTAAATTTACACTTTCCCCGACGTTTCGGTTGCTTTTCAGCAGCCATGGTCACGGGGAGACTAAGATGGTAGTTGTCTCAATGTTCCAGTGTAGTTATTTCAAAGTACCCGAACATAATTTAATCATTGGTATTTCTATTTACGCAGAATGCTCAAAGTATCATGAAGTTTAGCTGTGGTTTGCTTCTTCTTGGGTTTGACTATTTGAATTACTGGATCCCAAGCTGGTGGTACATGGTCCAACCATCTTCTCTATTAAAAGAGCATATTGTTACGGTATCAAATTTGTACGCTTCAATACAAGACATAGATGGACTTATTAATTCCTTGTAACATCGCATGTATTACCTATATTTACAAATTACCTTAGACAAGCTATAAGAAGTAAATACAAAGAGCCTGTTTCATGTATTTACTACGGTGAACGAACACGTATGTATGTATATAATGCCAAGACTACGTAACAAAATAATTATCCCAGAAAATTGTATCAGCTTAAATATATTTAAGAAAAAGTTAAAAGAAATATTGTTACAAATATTGAATGATCAAATTGAAGATTAAACTGCCTTACTATTGTTAATGTATCTCAAAGTCAACTTAATTTCTATGAAGTTTCAATATCTATATTGTATTTAATGCCAAACTAATGTGTCTTAAATTTGTGTATACATAATTTTAATTTGTGAAATGAGTGCAGTGTTCGCCAACAAACTGTTACACAGTTTGGCGAAATTATGTAAAAATGTAAATGTAGAACATTTTTTTGATATGAATTCTTATTTGTAAATATAGACATAGTCGCGAATAACAGCTAGTTCTTTAGGAACAACAATACCTTTGTGTTTATAAGGTAAACTTGCAAAACTAGAACAGTTGCTGGGTGTTAATAAGTTACAGCAGTTAGCATTGCTTTGCATACCGAGTAAATAATTAATGAATAAAGATGATAAACACACAGATAAACAGACAGATAGGACATAAGTTAAGAGCAGCGATAGCTCAGTGGGGAGACCAACAGACTACAATGCAGAGGGTCTCGGGTTCGAACCCACGTCGCGCACCTCTGACTTTCGGAAGTTATATGACTTTACGAAATTATGTGCGTATTAATTGACAATTATCGCCAGCTCCATGCCTCGGAGAGCACGTTAAGCCATCGGTCCCGACTGCCATGAACATCTATGGCAGTCGTTATTGGGAGAGTATCGACACAAAAGATCCCACTGCGTCGAAGTGTCACCGGTCTGCACTGACTGACCTCACATAAGATAAGATAGTAGGACATAGGACAATACTAGGCAGATTTATGTCATGGGATGGCAGCCGACCAGGCTGACCTTGAGGTACTGGCTTTTATTTTCGTGTTGGGCAAAGCATTATTAGCTTTGACTTCGCTCTTGTGAAGGTACATGTCCTCAATACATTTCTATCTCTTAGAAAAAGTATTCTTTTCTGGATGAAGGGTAACATATGTCCGTTTCTGAACTCGTGTATGCGGAATATCATGGTGATCGATCGAGTAGTTCAAGCGTGAAACCGTAACAAATAAAAGCCCAGGATTCAACCTCTTCGTCTTTATGTGACTGTTTTCCATTAGCTTTTTGTAAGTCCCACTGCTGGGCAAAAGCCTCTCCCCTGGACTTCCAAATCACTCTATTGGTGGATATCCCCTGACATCCCACAGGGCCCATATTCAAACTCGACCGGGGTATGACTTCAAGGTGTCTGCACACCAAGTTACAAGTCAATAATTTTTCATTTGAAATACACATGACATTGTGACCCTTATATCTCGGGGTCTTTTGACCCCCAGGGCTCATATTCATACTCGACCGAGGGATGATCCCAAGGTGTCTGTACACCAAGTTACAAGTCAATCGGTCCAGTGGTTCCGGAGCTATGCCTGTCACTAACAAACTGTCACAAATAGACAGATACTGTACAGACAACTGTACAGCTTAATTTTAATTTATATACCTAATTGGCGCCGCGATGCGTGTCAGTATTTTTACTTTGTAATTTTATTAAATAGTGACAATAAAGCATTCGTCGTAAAAGGTTGTGTGTTTATCATTTTCTATTACGCAATCTGTTTATCAATATCATCGACTTTCGTCACTGTCATAAATCGTAGGCGAGATCAAACCCCTACAGACCCACAAAGTGTTTTCATTAACCTCTTCGAAGAAGACTCAGAAGTTAATAAACTCACATTTGCATTTATAATATTAGGGAGGATCACAGTATAGTTGGTCGTGTAACGATCGTTTTTAAGTGACGTAGGTGCCGAGAAACTAAGCAATTACTTGGTACCTGCTTCGGACTAACACCTTTGCCTGCACCTTTGGTAATACGGCCTTACTCACGTAAATGTAGCTGTTAGGTTAGATTCGTAACATTACTTTTTTTGGATGAAGGGTATCCTGGCTTTTAATATTGTCCTTGCAACGTGTATACGAAATTGCATGATGATGGGTCGAGTAGTTATGGCGTGAAAGCATAACAAACAAACAAACTCATATTCGCATTTATAATATTAGTTAGGATTATATAATAAGCAAATTGGGTTAAAAATTAATAATAATCATACTAACCTTTCTTCCAAGGTAAGCTAAACCCTTGTGTTAGGTAGTAAGTTAACCTGTTAACTCTTGGCATGTCAGGTATATTTAAAAACCTAGCCGGGCGCCGAAGGGCGCAAGACGACCTCCAGCCACCCTGAGGTTTGACGTGGGCGGCCTGCCCGCCACCCGTTCAGCACCAGGTCCGAGAGGCGGCATGCGTGTTCCCACGCGCGCCTCTGTGTTGAGTCCGTCTCCCCTCCAGGGGGGACAGTAGGGATAGTTGTGAGAAGTGCCTATAGGGTAGGTCTTTTGCGTAGTGGCCTGCCGTTTCATACGGTGGGCCGAAACCTCGGCGGGGTCGCGACCGCATGCGCAAGTGATTCGCGCGGCCCCGTCGATAGTGGTTTTGTCGAGGAACACCGTGGTAGGTTTAGTCGGTATTCCGGGAGGTACGTTATTCTTATTCCATCTTTCTTTTACCCCGGCGAGTCCGACATAACCCCTCCGCCCGCCCCCGCGGAGGGGTATGCGTCATGCATTGCCTCACGTAAAAAAAAGAAAAAAAAAGGTATATTTAAAAACCTATTGTCTCTGATAACCGGTGTGCCGCTGCGACTCAATGGGTACTGTATAGGTATGGAACCCATGACCACAAGATCCGAGGGTCCGAAACCATTAAGCTACTGCCGCAATACCTATATATTTACATAATCATTAAACATTTAAGTTTAATTAAGCTCGCGAATTATGCAACTGAGTTCAAGTAATTCGTACTAATATACCCAAAAAGGCTTCATATAAAAGTATTTATCCTTTAACGAGCTTTGAGACCGGTGCGTTCACCTTGACAAGGTTTAATAGTAAGTCCTAAAAGGTAAAAGGTGCGATTGGATAGGCCGCATGATGTTTGGAAGAGAATTAAATACTTGTCTAGCGTGGAACATTTGCTTGCTTAGCGAATAAAAATTAGAGTCTTAAACACGGATAGCGTAATGATTTGAGTAGTCGCCTCGTTTTAGCTACAACGCCGAGTACTGTAGGTTAAAATCCCAAACGAGACAAAAATGGGTGTGACCCACAAATGATAGCTCCCATTCTACCTAGATTAGGCTGATGATGACGACGGTAAGAATACCTGTTCTTTGTGTCCCTTGTCTGAATGTTCGTAAAGTGATACAAAAATTATTCCTAGTGCGAGAATTCTATTATTGTGATTTAATTGAGGCGCTCATAGCCAGTTGCAATCACTAACCGGTAAACGATTAGCGAGGCTAAGTAGCGATGGTTGCAGACAGTCTATAGATGGGTGATCGCTTCGTGGTATTTCATCTGAGAGTCTCCGTGCTTCGGAGGGCACGTAAAAAGTCGATCCCGGTTGTTGTCAAATTGACAGCAGTCGTTAAGCCATGTCAGAAGCCTACGGGCGGCTTGAACAACTCTTGACAACAGGTTGGCCACTAACCATACGAAAAAGAGGAAAGAAAGAAAGATTGAATGGCGTCCAATAATAAGTCTCTATGTTTTTATTACTGCTAGACACAGACGAGTTAGCGTGTCCCGTCTCATGGTAAGCGCTAACTTTTTATATTATCAAGTTGACAACAGACGAGCAACATGCAGCTTGCTTAAGATAAGCGGTGGAGTTACCAGGGATATAATACGCGCATTGTCTATCGAAGGAAATGAGATTCGCAACAATAATATAACTACTCTTACATTAGTTACTTGTAAGCATTCACTCACTGCATGGTTAACAGTGATTCGTCTTTTTACCGGGTTACAAATCCAAGTATAGTTACGTAGGGCTGCTAACAGCAGCGATAGCTCAGTGGGGAGACCAACAGACTGCAATGCAGAGGGTCTCGGGTTCGAACCCACGTCGCGCACCTCTGACTTTCGGAAGTTATATGACTTTTCGAAATTATGTGCGTATTGATTGACAATTATCGCATGCTCCGTGCCTCGGAAAGCACGTTAAGCCGTCGGTCCCGGTTGCCATGAATATCTGTGGCAGTCGTTATTGGGAGAGTGGCGACACAAAAGATCCCACTGGGTCGAAGTGTCGCCGGTCTGGACTGACTGGCCTCCACATAAGATACATACATACATACGTAGGGCTGGAGCTTGAACCCAGTTAATATTAAGATACACTTACCTAGCACACATACACACAGTCTTTACACACACATTCGTACATACTTACAGACATACATAGAGGCAATACATAGCTTACTGTTATGTTTATTTATTGTTGCTATAAATTGTTACTCGTACTATAAATTGCCAATACTGTAATTTATAAATAGCATATTTTCTATACCTTGGAGGCCTCAGCAATTATGTTTAATCATGTATTTATATCTATTCCACACTGCTCTTAGACCAAACGACTGTTTACCATCAGGCGGAGTGTGGTCATTTTGAAAAGAAGAATTTAAAAAAAACTATTCACTTAATAAATTCAGTTGCAAAAAGAGAATACAAGACTATCTAATGGGCCTCTCATATGATGAAACTGAGCCAATAATCAGTATTCCAGAGTAATTTAATTATTATTGTTGTTGTACAGGACAAACATTATCCACACAAACGCACACACACACACACACACACACACACACGCGCGCGCACATACACGCACGCACACACACACACACACACACACACACACACACACACACACACACACATATACATCATACCTATGCTTCGGCAACGTATTAGATTGTTATAAGTAGATACCATTACGTTTAGAAACTAGCTATTAAATTGTACAATTTTTGCAAAGGGATGAGCTGCATACCGTGATACAGGCTATCACCAAGTTCGGTTGCAGATGTTCCCAAGCTGTTTACAAAGTTTCACTATTCCACTCATTGTTCATTTATTGTAACTGTTTAAACTTTGTAATAATGTTTTTTATTATTATTAAACTTTATAATAAACTTTATTATTATGTAATAAACAATTACTAAAATATACCCTAACCAATATAATAATATGCAAATGTAAGTATCTTTGTTATGCTTACCTCACTACTCGACCGATCATCATAAAATTTCGCATACACGTCAGGGGTACAGAAAAGAACATAGAGTTACTTTCATCCAAGAAAAATACTATTCCCGGGAAATACAAATTTATTAACAAAATATACAATTACATGAACGAAGCCGTAGGCAAAATTTAGTATTATTATATTTGCTATTGGTGAAAATTTTCCAAAAGAAAAGCTGTAAGGTATATGTGATCAAACCGTTCACGTGCAATAGAGACAGAAGAGAAGTGCCTTGTGTGATCAAACGATCCACGCTCGTGATCAATGTTGCATGCGATGTGATCGTTTCAGCGCCGGCTTTAGGTAAATATCCGCCGGTCAAGGTAATAAATTAGCTGATAAATTTATAGGTTATGCGTTATTATTAATGACCGTAATTATACTTGATTGACGTGTTAATGCGTTGATCCATATTAAAGCAAAATAATTTACGGTTTTGGGTAATTAATATTTGGTTTATTAAGTACAACATTTGAAACATTATAAAGCGATGTAAATTATGGCACGTACTACTTACGTCTGTATATTCCTGGGTTAGGTAAGCAGGGTTATATCTGATACAATTTCAAAAGCCAACAGCGGGATGTTATATGGAGTGTGTATCTGTTGGTGGTATCGTAGCTCCAAAACGAATGAACCTATATCAATTTATTTTTCTTTGTTTGATAGGTGACTTGATCTGGAGTGTTCTTAGCTATGTTTCAAGAAAATGTTCAACCGTTTCAAGATCATCAGCTCTTTTCTAGTTTATGAATAAGCCTACGTAAACACAAATCTTCAACCGGGTACATTTACTGATTGTGTTCAGAAGAGGGTCAGTAATATTCTTTCTGTTGCCAATAATGAATGCACACTAGTTCCTGACACCTATTTAAACTTATTTAAATAAACTAAGTTACTCTGAGACTGAAGATATCTTATGTGTCCACTAATAAATAAAATAACTAGCATCATAAATCCACATTATTTTTTACGCACATACACCCTAACATACAGAAACCCGTGCGCACGTAAACAAACACACACACACACACACACACACACACACTTAAACACAGACACACACATATTTTCACACAGAGAGACACAATCCTCACAGAAAATATTCCGTTACGTTTGCTCTAGTATGAATTTTCTTATTTTATTCATAGATAAATGTTTAATATAAATTATACACAATCCTGTACACATAGATGTAATGTAACCTATGCCAAATATAAATGTAACTGTTACATATAGCTATATTAAATTATTTTTTCTTCATGTTTTGCGTGTGCCCTTTTGTGTGCCAAAATAAATATTTTTCTTTCTTTTTCTTCTTTCTTTCTTTATAGCACAGGTTAACCTAGTTTAAGTGACAGTGTTCATAATTGTGAATCGAAATATTGTTATTCAATAAATGTTTATTATTATTATATATAAGTAGCAGCGATAGCTCAGTGGGGAGACCAACAGACTACAGTGCAGAGGGTCTCGGGTTCGAAACCACGTCGCGCACCTCTGACTTTCGGAAGTTATATGACTTTTCGAAATTATGTGCGTATTGATTGACAATTATCGCCTGCTCCGTGCCTCGGAGAGCACGTTAAGCCGTCGGTCCCGGCTGCCATGAACATCTATGGCAGGCGTTATTGGGAAAGTCAGTACCCTCTAATATCCTGACACTGGTCTAGCGTTAGGGTATCGTTAGCCTTCGGGTTGCGGAGGTCAGGTGGCAGCCGCTCCGTGTAAAAACAGATATCCAGTCAAATCCGGTTAGACCAGAAAAGCCGACCGCAAGTGACTTGGGAATAATAAAGGCTAAGAGAGAAGAAGATTATTATTATTATTATAGCACAATCCTAGCTCCTGTAAATAAAAATCCTGTTTACTATAGGATCGATCCCACAACATTCAACGCAATAGCAGGGACAGGTGATAATTTAATACACTAAAACAATACAAAGTAGCGACAGCCTCGTTAGAGACCGTTAGATTGCCTAACAGAGGACTCGGATTCAATCCAAAGCCATGCCTCAGACTTTCAACGTTATATGCGCATTAATTAGTAAATTATTGCTTCCTTCAATGGTGACGGAAAACATCGTAAGACTTCACATATTATCTTCGACAATATTATGGAGTGAACTCTCAAGTTTGCCATAGTGTTGTCAAAGATATATGAAGTCCGCCAACCCGCCCTTGACAAGCGTGGTGGACCTTGATCTAAGGCTACAATAGAAAACATCATCAGCAGAAGTAAATGGTTATAAGTATTTGGTTTCTGATGGCTATATACGTCGGCCTCGATGGCGTAGTGGTTAATGTAACCGACTGCCACGCCTGAGGTCGCGGGTTCGATTCCCGCACAAGTCAAACATTTGTGTGCATAAACATGGATGTTTGTCTTGGTCTGGGTATTTCTGTGTATAATATGTATGTTTATCCATTGTCTAGTACCCATAGTACAAGCTCTGCTTAGTTTGGGCTAGATGGTGTTGTGTGTAGGTGGTAAAATATTATTATTATTATTATTATATTACACATCTATCAGAACGATGTATGTTAATAGCAAAGTAGGCTAACTCATTCATGTTAGTAGTGATTACGATTTTAATCACCGATTATTTGGCTACTGCAATCGTAATCAATCATTCATTTATTCTCCACACGTAACATGTTTAAATAGCTGCGTAATCGGTTACTCGTTGTCTGAAATAATCGATTACATCATTTACATTTTTTGCTAAGATAATTGGGAGTGTTAAAATCATTTGTTAATATTATAATGACAGTATGACTTTGTAATCTACACTAATATTATTATGAGAAAAGATTTTAATTTTTGTTTGATTGTCCGTAAGGTGTCCCTGCGGGATAAAATCAGAAATGAGGAGATCCGCAGGAATACTAAAGTTGCCGACATTGCTCTCCGGATAGCCCAGATGTAGTGGCAGTGGGCTGGGCACATAGTACACAGAACCGATGGTCGTTGGGGCGGAAAGGTTCTACAGTGGCGGTCACGCACTGGAACACGCAGCAGGGGTATGCCCCCCACAAGGTGGACCGACGACCTGGTAAGGGTCGCGGGAAGCAGTTGGGTGCGGGTGGCCCAAGACCGGTCTGTGTGGAAAACCTTGGGGGACATAGGCCTATGTCCAGCAGTGAACGTCTTTCGACTGAGATGATGATGATGTCCGTAAGGATTTAACACAAAAACGACTCATCCGATTTTAAAATTATTTTCCCGTTAGAAAGCTATATTATCATCAAGTAACATAGGCTATATTTTATTTTAAAAAGTGTTCTTTCATCTATATGACCTAACCTAACGAGTACTTTTACGCGATCGAAGCCGCGGGCAAAACTAGTATTTTATAAACTACATACGTATGTAAACCCACGCCTATATTAATGAAGTGGTAGGTAGCGGTGTATCATATCCACGTTTCGCCAGCTATGAGGCTTTGCTACCTTAAGGCCCAAGTAATAAAAGATAAGCTTAACGCTGTCTACATGGTTACAGCTAGTAGCTCTATATAGTCTAGACTACAGAGTCACAGAGCACAGTTATAGAGCATTATGCAGTACTAGAGGGGCTTGATAGAAAAGCCCAAAAGTACTCCCAACCCAAATATTGTACTACTGACCCGACTTCTAATATAAGCATTCTAGCTTAGCAGGAGGGCTTAACAAAAATACTAGTAATTTGAAAGCCAAATTGAAAGCAATATTATTTAAAAAAAAACGATCTCGAGACCTAGTTGTCGCATTACTCACCGCTTCGCTACATCAGCCCGACATTTGTGGCGTCCTCTGCTGGACATTTGCTTGCTTTAAGGCTTTCTAAAAGGAATATCCAGCTGACTGCAGGAACAGAACACGAATTGAGATTCAATTTTTGTTCCTGAAGTCTAAACTAGAATACCACAGTATCCTACCTTTTTAATTTTGCTGATAACAGCATATTGCTGCTATAGCTATGTGCAACTAGGCTATCGCCTTTGCTTTTTAAACATTACCTATGTAAGTATCTTATGTGGGTGCCGGTCAGTACAGACCGGCGACACTTCGACCCAGTGGGATCTTTTGTGTCGACACTCTCCCAATAACAACTGCCATAGATGTTCATGGCAGCCGGGGCCGACGGCTTAACGTGCTCTCCGAGGCACGGAGCAGGCGATAATTGTCAATCAATACGCACATAATTTCGAAAAGTCATATAGCTTCCGAAAGTCAGAGGTGCGCTACATAAACATTACCTATAGTCTATCCCAATAGAATTTGAGAAAAAGGTAAACAACTTTTAGTGACTTTTATCATAAAATATTTTTCTGTAAAATAAATTTATGGATATTTATCAAAAGAAGGACTTTCATAGGGCTTATTCTATTCATTAACTACTTTTTGAAGAGAGTTTGAATTTTCTAAATGACTTTATATTTAATTAGGCATGAAGCGATTCTTTACATAAAATATTAATTCTATTGAGACAGGGTATAAATAAAAATGTACTTATAAATTCACATATCGTGTTACTTTCATTTGTTTTAGCTATGAGGAGCCATATTATTCACATTCAGCTCGCGTATCTTAGATAGTTTGAAATCGAGTGCCTTATCGATACCGCATTGGTATTCGGACGGCAACGCGAGCGGCGCCGAATAATCGAATATACTTGTAGCATGGAAATATAAGAAGGCAGTGGATGATTTATTTAAGTGAAAATTTTCCATATTTGTAGTATAGTAAATGTACTTTATGAGCTACAAGTTAGGAAAGCTCTTAGTGGTAACGAAACGTATTAAGAACTAGCATTTATTTTCTATCGGTAAAGCCTCGGTTTTCATTCATTCTATCGGTAACCCATTTAAAAATTTGTATTTTACTTAAAAGAAGCAATAAGAACAGAACAGATGGTTGGAATGTACCACCAGCTTGGAATCCAGTAATACAAATAGTCAAACCCAAGAAGAAGCAAAACACAGCTAAATTTCATGGTACCTACTTTAAGCTTATTCCGCGTAAATAGAAACACCAATAATTAAATCATGTTAGGGTACTTTGAAATAACTATACTTCAGAACATTGAGACAACTACCATCTTAGTTTCCCCGTGAACATGGCTGCTGAAAAGCAACCGAAAAGTCGGGCAAAGTATAAACTCAAATATAAATAGTTTTAATCCCGGGTTTTAATAATATAGTTTGCTTAAATTATTATTATTATTATTCATTTATTCAATACAAAAAAACTTTGTGTAGAATTTTAAATTTACATACTAAATGTGCACATATAAATAGTATTAAAATTCATTAGTAATAGAGCAAAAGTTTTCAAAAATGTTGTAATAAAGTTTCAAATAAACAACGCTGTAAAAACCGTGTAAAGTAGTTAATTTCAATGAATAAAATCAATTGAAATCATAGATCATTTTTCTAAAATAGCGTTTGATATTTTATGTTTATGAGTTTGTAATAAAATAATGTCCTTCTGAGCGTACTGGCAAATAAACATTTCAATTTTTTTTATTCGCTTCTGCCTTCTCTAAACGCGAGGGAATAGAGATACGGGTCAATGAGATGACAACACCGCCAACATTTTTACACCGCGCTAGTATTGAAAATTTATTGACAGAATAACTTTTAACTTTTTGCCGTAAACATGCGTGAGTTTATCTGTCTGATCTCTTGCCTGTATATCCTCAAAAGGATAAGCAGAGTTCTAATAGGCACATATTACGTCAGCTATAATTCAACTTCAACTATTAGAATTCGTATACATTACCATCAGTTACAAATATTAATTTAAACACCTAGGAAAACTGGTTTATTTTTTTTTCAAGTTCTTTAATCATGATTGTCGTCATATTATAAACAAGGCTTGGTTCTGGGCATGGGCCGGTTCTTAGTATAAAAAGTGTACGATCTAAAACACCGCGCTGGCCCAGTGCGGGTTGGTAGAGTTCAGACATCTTCGACAACATTATGTAGAAGTCTTAGATACACTTAGAACTTCTAAAGTTTCCTCATTGTGTTTTCTTTCACAGTTAAAGCGAGTGATAATTAACCATTTAATATGCACGTAACTTCGAAAAAACAGAGATCTGCGTGGCTGTCTCCAACTAGACTATAATAATCCTTAATTTCGACTTACCTTCTCTTTACCTTAATAAACAAGTTTTAATTATTAGCTTCCGACCGCGACTTCGCCTAGTTCCGTTTACCCGACCACAGCTAGTTCCGTTCTACATTAAGTCCTTTCCGCCGTGTAAAAAGACAGACACAAATTTAAATATTATGCAAACTCCAAAAACATTTTCCATAAAATGTTTTTAATTACAAAGCAAAATAAACTGGTGTAAGTTCTGGCTTCAAAAATTTACGCTAACATTGAAATAAAAGCATTTCTTTTGGAAAAAAAGTTCGACCACGAACTGTGAAACATTCACAAACGTAAAAGTTTCACGTTGAGTTAAGGGAATGGCTTTAGTTCAATGTAACATGGCGTACTCGTACCAAGGAGTTCATGTAAAGTGAAAAATGGAGATTGAAAATTGTCTGTACGAGCCTGGGAAGAGTTGTTTGTGTTTAGATCATTTCGCAAGTTGCCTGTGGAATGGTGGTATCTTAAGATTAGATAAGATTTTACTTTTTGCGATACGTATTGTTTGTTTATTTGTTAAGTATAAGTGACTACATTATACTTATAGGATATAAGTAGCTATTAATTTCTTGTTGTTATTGTTATTTGTAAATCTGGGGTGGGGACCTGGTGATCTGTATTACCGGTATATCTATGCCTATCTCAGACACCAGCTTCTCATATAAATGAATTTGAACAAAATGTAAAGAAATTTGTTGAATTTTATCAATGTATTATACACACACATTATGTAACAAAATTTGTAGTGTTTATGTGAGAAGAAATAAAGCAATATTATTATATTATATCATAATATATGCAATATGTAAGGCATGATCATATTTGAACCCTTTGGCCGAGGGTTGCAACACAAATCAAACATTTCTATAAAAAGAATTATCGGTTCTTCTATTATATTCAAATAAATATATAAAAATAATATTATGTCTGCCCTATATATAAATTGTCCCATTGTTGGGCACGGCCCTCTTCTCAGTATGCGAAAATTTAGGCTATAGTCCTTCTCGTTGACCCAGTGCGAGTTGGCAGACATCACACATCTTCAAGAATATTATGGCAATCGCTCAGGAATGTAACTGGCCTTAAATGGTCTAGCGGCGTAATATCGCGCTTATGCTTAATCTGAGCGCTAGGTGCGTGTTCTATGGTCAGAGTAATGTGTAGACTAGTATGGTCAGTAATAATTTTATTCTCAGTGGTCAGATGCATTCTACTACTAACAATGCAGTTGTGTACAGAACGGTCATATGCAGTTAGAAAAGTGTTATTTGGTTTTCCTTTAGAGTATTCTGAGCAGCATGGAGCCTAGAAATTAGCAGCAGCGATAGCTCAGTGGGGAGACCAACAGACTGCAATGCAGAGGGTCTCGTTCAAACCCACGTCGTGCACCTCTGACTTTCGGAAGTTATATGACTTTTCGAAATGATGTGCGTATTGATTGACAATTATCGCCTGCTCCGTGCCTCGGAGAGCACGTTAAGCCGTCGGTCCCGGCTGCCATGAACATCTATGGCAGTCGTTATTGGGAAAGTCAATACCCTCTAATATCCTGACACTGGTCTAGCCTTAGGGTATCGTTAGCCTTCGGGTTGCGGAGGTCAGTTGGCAGCCGCTCCGTGTAAAAACTGATATTCAGTCAAATCCGGTTAGACCAGAAAAAGCCGACCCCAAGTGACTTGGGAATAATAAAGGCTAAGAGAAAAGAAGAGAGAAGATGGAGCCTAGAAATGTTACGTTATGTTATTATGTGGCTGTGTTACCTGCCGTTTCGAAGATACACATCTTTTTAAGATAGAGTCATGCGAATATATCCCTCCCACCCTAGAGAGGAGCGGGATACGGCACAGAGGCACGTGTGGGAACACGCACGCCGCCTCTCGGACCTGGTGCAGATTGGATGGCGGGCAGGCCCACGAAGTCCGCCACTCTCAGGACAAACCTCAGGGTGGCCCTCTGGCTCGGTTCTGCTGTTGGAGAGAGGGTTTGAGCGCTCCCTCTCCTGCTCATTTTAATTTAACCATGGCCTATGTCAGGTGCTACTTTAAATACATACATTTAACAGACACAAAGTACACTCAAACTGAGAAAAATCATTTGTGTATCACATACATCAATGTTACGTGTGAAATTTGAATCCATGACACTCAGTAGCGACACCGATGGTGAGGCAACCATTTTACCTAGCCTAACAACCACCACCAAAAACCATAAACCCCCAAATAACTTCTAACAAACCAACGAAGGTTCAGCGCAACAATTGCTCAACGCTCTTCCTAACATTGTGTAAGCTATACGTACTAACGTTACCTACTGACACTGATACTGCACGCCATGTGTCAAAACATTCATTGTCCAAATACAAGAGGTGTGTATGGTGTTATTGTCTAAGCTTGTGAACGTGGCCGCCCTTCCTGTCGCTGTCGTAACAGATGACTCACAGCGGAAACTAATAACCAGTCTTAAGTATGACCTTTAATCTTTACAAGGAACAGAGAGGCGTGGTTGTAAATCCATAGTCGCACGGTTATATCTCCGAAGGGTTAGCTAGAGGTGTATTACATTTCGATATGTGTATATATGTAATGTACATGTACTCGTATAATATGTTTACAACATTAATAACCGTGGGAGAGCCACGCTTCAGCATGAATGTGCCGGCTCGACCGGAGTGATACTACGACCTCACAGAAAACCGGCGTAAAATAGCGCTTGCGTTGTGTTTCGTCGAGTGAGTGAGGGTACCGGAGGCCCAATCGTCCCTCCTCTTCCCACTTCTGGTGGGGGAAAATTTAAAAGGCACGCAACGCACTTGTGACTCCTCTGGTGTTGCTGGTGTCCATGGGCGGCGGTAATCGCTTACCATCAGGCGATGGGTATGCTCGTTTGCGTCCTATACGAAAAAAAAACTTTTTTGCGGCCAACTTTACTCACCACAAAATTAAGAATATTTTGTTTACAAATAAATAATTAGTAAAATAACTATGTTTTTGATTCTTACGTAATAAGGGGCGAGCCTTGGCAGTACCGGGCACAGCTTTGTGTTGCTAGAGAATTTATTGAAAGAAAAAAAAAACGTTTATTTTCTTACCATATACCTACATCTACCTCGATGGCGTAGTGATTAGTGTAACTGACCGCCAAACCTGAGGTCGCGAGTTCGATTCCCGCACAAGTCAAACATTTGTGTACATGGACATGGATGTTTGTCTTGGTCTGGGTGTTTCTATGTATAACGTGTATGAATTTACAAAAAAAAATGTATGTAATATGTATGTTTATCCATTGTCTAGTACCCATAGTACAAGCTCTGCTTAGTTTGGGCTAGATGGTGTTGTGTGTATGTGATAGAATATTATTATTCGGTTAATGTTTTCACATTCACCGCTCCTTTTTCCTTCGCTCCCCTTTCTCCTATTAATAATCATAACAAGTCTCATTGCTGGACACGGACTACTTCTCTTTCTCCTATAACATGAGAGAATAAAGCGGACAAAGTTTAGGCTTCTTACACATCTGCTACTTGAGAATATCCTCGATATTTATAATTTTCGGAGCATATAACTAGGTATGGGTATAACTCGTTTACGCGAATATTATACTGAATGTAACACTAGAAAGCAATCGAAACGTCGGGGCAAAATGTAAACTTAAATATAAATAGTTTTCATTAATTTAAATAGCTTATATTGTAGTAACATTTAATAACAGTTAAATCAAATCAAATCATTTATTTGCGAAATATGGGTTAAGCGGATCTTAAATTAATACAGGGTATCACCATACTCAGCTTTTAAGCATGCAAACTTTAAATACCTATCTATCTATCTATCTTATGTGGGGGCCAGTCAGTGCAGACCGGCGACACTTCGACCCAGTGGGATCTTTTGTGTCGACACTCTCCCAATAACGATTGCCATAGATGTTCATGGCAGCCGGGACCGACGGCTTAACGTGCTCTCTGAGGCACGGAGCAGGCGATAATTGTCAATCAATACGCACATAATTTCGAAAAGTCATATAACTTGCGAAAGTCGGAGGTGCGCGACGTGGGTTCGAACCCGAGACCCTCTGCATTGCAGTCTGTTGGTCTCCCCACTGAGCTATCGCTGCTTTGTCTGAATGGTAAGCGGTTACCGTAGCTGACTATAGCTTTTAATACCAGAGGTATTGCTTGCTTACCACATTTAAAGGTCAGGTCGGCCTACAATTATTAAGTTTTGGTTAGAGTATAGACAGAAAGCACCAGATTTGCACCTTACTTCAGAAATACATCGCTCGTGAATTGTGTTATGGAACATCGCTGCCTTCCTCTTCAAAATACTCAGCCGTGATACAGCACTTTACAATAGTGCAGCTAGTATAAACTTCTTTATAAAAAATTAAAGCTTTTAATTATTTAGTGGGAACGTAAGTTTTGTCTAGTTTATGGGTTTACCCTACAGCTTTTCGCTTATGCAAATCATTCGCTGCCTTCAAATGGCTGCCAATTTAAGGTTACAGAATAATAATAAAAATAATAATTAAAATATGTTTATTTTCTCACCACAATATTTCAGGTATTTACAAATATTATGCTTAGTGAGTAATATAGTTTCACAAGACAATATTGTGAAGGACTGGTGCCTAAGCTAGGTAGAAACCTGTGTTATAGGTCACCAGGTCTCCGCTCCGAATTACAGTTGTGGCTAATAATTACGTACTAAAGCTAGAGCAATACAATATAAGAATTTGTTGTAAGTGTATTAAAAGTTTCCTGTGTGCGTTTGTGTGTGTGTGTTGTGTGTTTGTGTGTGTGTGTGTGTGTGTGTGTGTGTGTGTGTGTGTGTGTTGTGTGTGTGTGTGTGTTTGTGTGTGTGTGTGTGTGTGTGTGTGCGTGTGCGTGTGCGTGTGCGAATCATTTGAGTACGTAAGATAATACACCATCCATGTAGTCAAATTAATATTAAATATACTGTCATCCCTGCTGACACATCAATGAAACAATAACAAATTAAATGATTTAATTTTCAAACTAATTACAAATTCTTCAACAAAGCAACACGTCTTCATTTTACAATATATCCGCTCATAAATCATCCATTATTTATTATACTGCCAAAAAAATCATGTTAAGTACCAATTAATTTGTAATAACCTAGTATGGTTAATTGTTATGATGTTTAAGGGCTTATAATTTTTTTGTGGAGCTGGTATGTCGATAAATTATTCTTGTCATACTTTTAGGAACAACAGCAGTGCTTATTTAAACCTGGGACTTTGTTCAAAATTGTCTAGCGCAATTGGAAAAGTACCTTCACCCCGTCGATAGCACAATGTCACTTCAAAGAGTCAGGAATGAGCTATGTGATCTTTACAAACTGTAAAGATCACAGTGTTTAGTGACCTGACAGCACAGTGACGTCGTTGTTAAAGGACTGGCTACTCGCGACTGAGAATATTGTTAGCACCCATAGACTACAGTTAATGCTTACCACACCATGGCAAAATAACATATAAGAATAAACAAGGGACTGAGTCTAAGCTGCTATTGAAAATCTTATGAATAATACTTCTCAACTATAAAGCAACCGCATTCATTGCGCTGCACCATTGAGAGCGTGGTACTGTTACCAAAGTACAGTAATACAGTACGTTGCTTCAAGACAGTAACTGAGCAGGCTGCAGCATGTTTCTACTAGCGACGATCAGCAGATATTGTAACTAGTCTTGCATCGCAAAGAGTTTTTAATTGAAATTAAACAAATTTTATACGGATTTTATCGCGTTGTTTATTCTTTTTTATAAAACACTTCTTCTCCCTAGCCTTTATTATTCTCAAGTCACTTGGGGTCGGCTTTTCTAGTCTAACCGGGTTTGACTGGATATCAGTTTTTACACAGAGCGGCTGCCAGCTGACCTCCACAACCCGAAAGCTAACGATACCCTAAGGCTAGACTAGTGTCAGGATATTAGAGGGTACCGACTTTCCCAATAAACGACTACCATAGATGTTCATGGCAGCCGGGACCGACGGCTTAACGTACTCTCCGAGGCACGGAGCAGGCGATAATTGTCAATCAATACGCACATAATTTCGAAAAGTCATATAACTTCCGAAAGTCAGAGGTGCGCGACGTGGGTTCGAACCCGAGACCCTCTGCATTGCAATCTGTTGATCTCCTCACTGAGCTATCACTGCTTTTTTATATTTTTATCTTTTTTATAAAACACTATCATTACAACATTTTGAAACTTTAAACTACTATTGTTAAACACTTTTACTTGTTACTGTTTACTTCTATTCAAATACTATACTTCAAATCTAAATAGTTTGTATAATTTAAATAGCTTAATATTTAAATTATACAAACTATTTAGATTTAATTATACACTTTCCCCGACGTTTCGGTTACTTTTCAGCAGCCATGATCACGGGGAGACTAAGATGGTAGTTGTCTCAATGTTCCAGTATAGTTATTTCAAAGTACCCGAACATAATTTAATAATTGGTGTTTCTATTTACGCAGAATGAGCTCAGAGTATCATGAAGTCTAACTGTGGTTAACCGGTCGTATACCGCCGGCTCGCATACCAGCCGGCAGATTTGTACCCGTCGCACTGTGATTCCGCCCTAGGCCATAAATTGAAAAATTTCATTGTCTTACTCCAGTAAGATCACCTCATTAAGTCATTAGCTAGTTCACATACTTCCAAAAACTATAAATACCAACGTAATTAGGTCAAGGTATCATTCACTTTTGTGCAGCGGAAGTGAGCGCATCGCGATACTAATTAACGCTACGTGTGAGTCATTAAAACTTAATCACGTTGTTTTTGAGTGTCACCATTTCAAATCAAGTGTTTACGTATTGTGAAGGTATGGATGTTCAAGAGCAAGGTATGTACTTTTATTATCAACTACTTTTTATTTTTTTTTATGCACATATTATTTTGTATCATTTTATTATTGAGGGTAGTTTTCTTTTTAAAAAATGTGATGTATATTTATATCTTTTGGACCTACAACTTTTCGCTGTACTTTGCTGCCCTTGAAGCATATCTTTTTAGAATAAGGAGAACATCCTTATAAAGGGCTATAAGTTTCTTCTGCCTCTTCCTGCCTCTTCTTACGTTAGTGGGCTGTCAAAGTATGTATGCCCATAGAATAAAAATAAAGCCATTTTTTTAAGTTCAGTTTTTATATTGTTTCAGGTACATTTTTCAAATGTTCTGTATCGAGGATGTCAATTTTTAACATTTGGTACTCTAAAGTGGGTAAACCAAATGAAAAATCACAGCATGTCCTGAACACTTTGACTGAAACATCATGCCTTTCTGATTACATCGAAAACATTAACCTAGAACCTTTAAGCCTTTGAATTACGAATGTATGTAAACGAATTTCTCATTACTGGGCCAAGTCGAATCGTACTAAATCTAAATTCTTAGAAATGTGTTCAGATTGGCTGCATGAAATTGAAAATATTGATGTAGAGCGAACTAAGGTACGTGTATCTCTGAACTTTGACGAAGTTGAAGCATCAACATCTTCATCGTCTGGCCGTCCGAAAATGAACTTTGACGAGACCAGTAAACGTACAAAAAGGAGAAGATTAGCTAATTTGTCTAAGCAAGATCCTTCTCTTGTACATTCATTGCTTAGTGCTTCCGATGATAGTTTATTAACTTTTCCTGAAATCGATGCTAACGAAGTTTTATCGCTCATTGTCGAAGCTCACTTAACTCGACATCAATATTTATTAGTAAAGAAATTTATAAACAATAAGTTTTCAAAAAGCATTTTGCCATCTTACCAAATTGTTGTGGAATCGAAAAAACACTGTTATCCTCCAGATATAACTGTTAGCGAATCATCTGCCGAAGTCGAACTTCAAAGTTTATTAGATCATACAGCCAATCGGATTCTCAAGTCTCAAAAGGTTGTTTTGGATAGGGTACCTAAAGAATCCCAGGATAAGATAGCTTTGATAGGGAAATGGGGTTTCGATGGCAGTACAGGGCATTCTGAATATAAACAGTGTTTTTCTGACGCCACTATTGAAGACGGTAGCTTGTTTCTTACTTCATATGTGCCACTTCAGCTTGTTTTGAAATTAGATACTGGAGAAAATACCGTAGTTTTGTGGAAAAATCCTCGTCCTTCGTCAACTAGATACTGTAGGCCTGTACGCTTTCAATATTTGAAAGAATCGACTGCAGTATCAGTTGAGGAAGAAGCATATTTTAAAGAGAAAATAAGTAACTTACAGCAAACTGTTTTCAAAAAAGAAGATCAGGAATACCGCGTTACTCATTGCTTGCAATTTACTATGGTAGATGGCAAAGTGTGCAATGCACTTAGCAGTGTTTCCTCGTCTAAATGTTATATTTGTAATGCCTTGCCCAGCGAAATGAACCAAATTGACAAATGTTTAAACAAGAAAGTCGATGAGAGTAAATATGAATTTGGTTTATCACCTCTTCACGCGTTAATACGCTTCTTTGAATATTTTGTTCATGTCGCATACAAGTTAGATGTTAAAAAATGGCAAGCTAGATCTGAAAATGACAAAATTCTTGTTGCAGCAAAAAAAACATATATTCAGACTCAATTTAGAGAAAGATTAGGTCTTATAGTGGATAAGCCCAAAAGTGGCGGCAGCGGGACCGCAAACGATGGTAATACCGCCAGACGGTTTTTCTCGAACTCAGAAATTTCAGCTGAAATTACTGGGATCAAGAAAGATCTCCTAGATCGTTGCTGGATCATACTTCAATGTTTGAATTCGGGATATAACATTAATAAGACGAACTTCGAAGAGTTCGCATTAGAGACAGCTCGGCAATTAGTTGCCGAGTATCCGTGGTATAACATGCCTGCTTCCGTTCACAAAGTCCTAGTTCATGGTGCTAATGTTATTGATCACGCTTTATTGTCAATCGGAGAGCTGTCTGAAGAAGCAGCTGAAGCAACTAACAAACACATCAAATCATTCAGGAGAAATCACACGCGAAAAATGAGTCGCATTTTGACCAATACTGATTTAATTAATAGGCTTCTTCTTCATTCAGATCCCTTCATAACAGGTCTACGAAAGTTACCTGTCAAAAAAAAGAGTGTACTGTCAAAAGCTGTTTTAGATTTGTTATGTATTTAAAGGTAATTTTGTTAATATTTCGTATAGTTTGTAGGTTGTTTATATTTAGAAAATAAACTTATTTTATGTATTTTTGCTATTTTATTTTATTCTTTTGTGGTTATTGTTAATACAAATAACCATTATTTACAGTTTTACTATTAAAATTCGCAATATAAAATGTTTTAGATACATCGATCGTCTAAAATAAAATTACTGCGAGACATTTTTACACCTAAATGTTGTTAAGAATTTTTTAAACTTATATAATATATTATAATTTTAATTATTTACGTTTACCTAAATATATTCCAACGTGTAAAATAATAAAATACTTTTTATAACGGATTTGTGTATTTATGACCGCCTTTGTATGAAACCTGAATCACTGTGCGTCGTAGGCCGGTGGCTCGCATGCGAGCCACCAAATTGGCGCCAAAACGCCGCGCGCCGCCTTCGCTTTAGCTTAAGCTAACGTAAAACCAATTTGGTGGCTCGCATGCGAGCCACCGGCCTACGACGGGTACAAATCTGCCGGCTGGTATGCGAGCCGGCGGTATACGACCGGTTAATTTAATAGTGTAATAATAGTGTTTTATAAAAAAATAAACAACGCGATAAAATCCGTATAGAGTTTGTTTAATTTTAACATAAGACAATATTAAGAGTTGTTAAAATAGTATTATCGCAAGATTACGCTGCATTGTTCTGCCAGTAATCGCTAGTGGGGTCATACTGAGCTTTAACTATAAGAATTGTACTGTAGACTCAAAAGGAAAAAGAAAAAAAGGATTTTTGGTCACTCGGTTGTTGGTGAGTCAGGTTATATAAACCAATTGTCACAGCAACTTGCATATTTCTGTGAGGGTTGTTATTATTTTCCATAGATTTCGTCATACCGTATTCTATCAGGTGGAAAGACTTATATAAGTTGGCTTATGAATATTCACGACAATTCATTACAATCATGGTCATTTTTTATTTTAATCTCTTGTTCTGAATTACTTTTAATTAGTAGTTATCCATCCATTGTATTAACTAAAATTAATCCGCGATGTTATCCGTGCTTTTTGCAATTTTATTTATGTGGATTCTTCTATATGTGCATACATATTTACCGAAAGCCGATGAAATATGTCTTAAAATTTAAGTTGGAATCAAAATTCGCTTATTGGTTTTTACAAAACAAACCGACAAACAAAGATTAAAATATTTTCTTAGTTCAGACGTGGAGAACAGCTATTTAGTGGACTAAAGCTAAATTATTAGTTGATCCCAATTAAATTTTATAGTTATATCTCCAAATAATTTCTGCCCGCAGTTTCACCGGCCTGAATCCTACAGATAAGAATGCTGGGATAAATATCTGAATATTCTATGTATCAATCCAGGTCATCTGTATGCTATAATTTTTATCTATATCCGTTCAATGCTTTACGTGTGATTGAGGAACAGATATCCAAACATAACTACAAACTTTTAAGTTTATAAGAATGGCATATCAGACAGAGCCTTATAACAGTTTTCAGTTCTTTACTAATATTATAAAGAGGAAAAATTTGATTTTTGTATGTTTGTAAGGATTTAAATCAAAAACGAATGCACTGATTTTAAAAGTTCTTTCACCATTAGAAAGCTGTATTATCGCCAAGTAACATAGGCAATTTTTTTTATTACTTTTTCGTAGCCTCTCCTACTTTTGCACGAGCGAAGCCCTTGGCAAAAGGCAGTTTAAAGATTGTTTTAATATTCCAATGTAAGTGATACCCACCTACAAAGGCATTTTTTCTACAGACCTCAAGCCCTTTAAATTCCGTATTCCGTACACTATGCAAATTAATATAATTATGTAAGTATGTAGGTACATGGTATTACCTTTGTACTGTACTAAGGTGTATTTCAAAGATAATATAATAAGTACTGGTAAAAAATCAATGCTCGCGGCGGCCGAGGACGCCTGGTTTTTTTATCAAATCTCTTGTAATGCAACGGTTAAGTTCAGATTTAGGGCACGCCGTCATTCGACTGATTTCGAAATTCGAAAAGTATGAAATAAATGACAATACTACAAGTTAAATATTTAGATTTAGGATATGATACTATACTATTGCATTAGATTAAGAACCTGTAATGATAGATTATAAGTTAGAAATATAAATAAATTAAATATCTATTTCGATCTATTTTTAATTTGTAGCTCTTCTGGGTTATGGTTTACTTTGCCTAACAGCGGGGTTCCAAACTGTCAGAAAAGACTTACAAATAAGTATTATGGAGGATATTCACACACATAGGACTCCTTATGATGTTTTCCTTTATCGCTAGAGTGACCTACGATAATATACATATAAATATGTAACCCTATCTACATACCTCTGACTTTCGGAAGTTATATGACTTTTAGAAATTATGTGCGTATTGATTGACAATTATCGCCTGCTCCGTGCCTCGGAGAGCACGTTAAGCCGTTGGTCCCGGCTGCCATGAACATCTATGGCAGTCGTTATTGGGAGAGTGTCGACACAAAAGATCCCACTGGGTCGAAGTGTCGCCGGTCTGCACTGACTGGCCTCCACATAGGATACATACATACATACATATCTCTTAAGAGATAACCAGAGGTGTTTTATATTCATATAACCAAGCTTTGCTCAGGTAATTAAAAAAAATTAAGTATAATCTATGTTGCTTGGTGATAATATAGCTTACTAATGGTGAAATATTTTTTTAAATCGGTTGACTAGTTTTTTATTTAAATCGTACAAACAAAAATAATATCAAATCTTTCCTCTTTATGATATTAGTTTTTGATAGAGGGTGAATTCGTGCTACTGAGAAATTTAAAATCCAAATACGTATATTCATTTAGTACACAAATAACACTAATTACTATCTTAATAAACGAATTCTAAATTAGTTGCGTTAAAAAAAAATCTAATTAATGCCCATACACTATGGACTGTAAAACACGCGTGCTGTTGAAAATAAAATTGTCAGTCTATCGGTTTTCTATCGGATACATTTCGAAGAGTGTGCAGAGGAACTACATAATTTGAGTCCTCCTTCCCCATTCTACCGTCGGACGACCAGACAATCAGACCAGCGACACAGGTATATGATGGATATACCACATTTACGCACGAAGCACTTTGCTTCCATTTTTATAATGCGTGCCGCTAAGGAGTGGAATTCGCTACCTAAGTCTGTGTTTCCCGATGAGTACAATCTGGGTGTCTTCAAGTCGCGAGTGAATAGGTATATTCTAGGCAAGCGTGCTCCATCGTCGACTACATCTTCACTTAAGATCAGGTGAGATCGCGGTCAAACGCAAGCCTATTAAAGTATAAAAACAAGAAGAACGGTTATCCCACAGAGGTATTTATGTTCTTTAGAAAAATAATTCGGGAAGAGAAGAATTTTCCCTCAAATTTTAAGCAGAATTAAGCAGGAAGTTCACAGAAGAGCTTGAGAATCTTCTGAACAACAGCTCAAGTTTGGAGCGTTATCATTGTATCTTCGCTGGCCTGACTCAAAGCTTGTATCAGCTAAACTGTCTAGACAATTTTTGTTAAGATGATAAATATAAAATATTGGGGAATCTGGGAAACCTTAGGCATAAGTAAGATTTTATTAAATAACCTTTTTATTTGGGTTCCGTAGTTAAATGATGTGAACCGTGTCAATAAAATTACGTTGTTTATCTCTCACCATGCCTTTGAAGAGATCTCTCTTTTGAAATAGAAAAAGAATACCAGTAGAACAGAACAATATTTTTTATGGATAACACCTATAATTGTCCCTTGTGTAATTGAACCCACAACATTAGTCATGGCAGCGGCGACGTGACCGCTTCCCCGCTTAATATATGATTATAGTGCTGTCAAATAATATAATTATTATAATATTCTATCACATATTTATTTATTTATATATTGGCACACCAACAGCTTTTAGGCGAAACATACAATTTTATACACATTTATATAAAAACTAAACAATCTGGCCTAAAAGCTAATAACAGGTGTGAGACAACATTTCCCATTTACAAGTAGTAAGTTTACAATAGAAAGAAAAAACGTAAAAGACTATATATTAAAAACACAAATTAAAAATTAAAAATTAAAGGAGACAAGTGACAGTGTAGGTACACAGAATAAGTAGGTCCAGTTATAGCTGTTGCAGTACTTGACGCTTCAGTTGCGACACATATACCATCTAGCTCAAACTAAGCAGAGCTTGTACTATGGGTACCTACTAGACAATGGATAAACATACATAATTATATATATATTTTTTGTAAATACATACATATTATACATAGATACCCAGACCAAGACAAACATCCATGTTCATGCACACAATTATTTGAGTTGTGCGGGAATCGAACCCGCGATCTCAGGCGTGGCAGTCAGTTACACTAACCACTACGCCATCGAGGCCGACAATAATTATGCTTATAGTGTAAGACCCATACTTTATTGTAATAAAGATGAAGAGTTTGTTTGTTTAAACGCGCTAATCTCTGGAACTACGGAGTCAGTTTGGCGTTGCTTGCTTTTGTTAGCCCGATTCTTGAGATATTTATAGGCTATTAGATTTTGCCCGCGGTTTCGCTCGTATAAGTTTCGCTCGTATAAGTGTAGTCAGGTCAGGTAGATTAGTAACAATATTTTTTTCTGGATGACAAGTACCCTATGTCCTTTTCTGTACACCTGACCACCTGTATGCGAAATTTCATGAATATCGGTCGAGTAGTTAAGGCGTAAAAGCGTAACAAAAAACTCACATTCTCATTTATATTATAAGTTAGGATATACTATAACACTACGAGCCATAGAAGCGGAGCAGTAATCATAAATGCAAGTAAAACTACGGGGAACAGCTAAGTCATAAATAAAACAAACCGGTCAAGGTTGAGTGAGTCAACTTGCCGGTGTAGATCGTGTCGCAGTTTTGTGGCTACGGAACCATCAGTGAAGGTATCCACCTCGTAATTAACCGGTTTTATTTTTATATTAAAGTTCGTGAGTACCTATATTTTTTTTAGGGATACTAGAGTTAAGCCTGGAATATTAAATGTTCCATCGAATATTATATTTTAGAAGGCTCTAAATCTTATTATAGTCAAATATGGATTTGCTTTGGGCGGGCGAAAATAGAATCAAATTACATAAATAGAAAGTACACAAATCAAATAAATAAAGTGACGGAGTGGATCTGGATTTGGAAGGCCTTGGATTCGATTCTTGGGTCGAGCAAACTGTTATTGGATTATTCGGGTAGTAGCACGGCCTTTGGAACTGTGGCCCACTTACGCGAATGGGATCGCCTTTTACAACAGATTTAAAAAACTATAGCTGGCGAATTAATGTTTGTAAAAATACAGGAGCGATACAGGAATTAATCCTCGTGTGGAACAAGTCTTAAAAAACGTGGCAGTAATACATCACTGCCTATCCCTTTGTGGATTTAATTTAAACACTATGCCTGGCGAATATATGTTTTTGTGTCCGGTGTTTGAATGTTTGTAAAGATACAGGAATTAATCCTAGTGAAGAAGAAGTCTTAAAAATGTAGTAATAATATGTAGGTACATCTCTACTAACCCCTTTCTGGATATAGGCGTGAGACCACGCATACATATTTTTATAGGACATAAAGCCAAGCCCAATAAAACGTATGCAAGTTTTGTGAGTGAAAGTTTTATAGCAATCAGATAAGCAGTTGTGTCGTATATATACAATAGCGCGGTTTCGATGGCGAATATGATAAGACAATACTTTTAAACGTTTTACGTACTTTACTATTTCTAGTCACGTATGACATCAAAAGTTTGACAAAGTTACGTTATTGCCAGTGTGAGAGTTGTTTTGACTGCCTAGACGAGTGGTAGAAATTTGTGTGAATGTTTGACGTTCATTAGATTCCTTGGTCAGATAAAGAACAGGGTTCGCGGCCTAGGAACTGCTACTATCAACTGTCCAGTTGCGAGTGCCCGTAAACTAGCCGATAGTCGCAGGGTTCTCGTGGGCTGGGTGTCTTCTCAGGTCTGGCTCCTGCTACCAAATCCAACAAGATGCTATCGATGCTTCGCGGTGGGGCACATAGGAGTTTCGTGTTCGCCACCAATTGGCTGCAGCGACAGATGCTTTTGCTGCGGTCAAACTGGTCATAAGGCCGGCACATGTGACGCCACGCCGCACTGGATTATCTGTGCGGCGTCATGCAAACCAGCTAAACACCGGGTCGACGGCAACTCCTGCGTCGGGCCGAAACCACAAGGCAAGAAAACTGTGAAGGAGGCTAAGCCTACGAAGGAGCAGCCTGGTCCCAAGCCAGTTGAGGAAGTGGAGATGGACACACATTAATGGCCCACATCTCCGCTTCCTGCAGTCTAATTTGAACCACTACTCAGAGCTCAGGTTCTTTTACTCCAGAGCCTGGCAGAGTGGTCTATAAATATCGCCGTGGTCACTGAGCCGTATTTTATCCCGCACAGGAATGACAAGATAGGTGATTCGAACGGCTTGGTGGCCTTAATCGTGAGAGTGACCGCCGGCTCATCGTCCCTTGAGAGCGCCATAAGGATACGAGGGTGTGTCACCGATAGAATAGGGAATGTCATTGCCTTTGGTTGTTATAGTTCACCGAACCGACCTCTCCCCAAATTTGAGGGATGGCTGGTCGAGGTAGGCTCCATCGTCAGCCGTAGTCGACCTTACCTTGTAATTGTTCTCGGGGACTTCAACGCCAAATCCAGGGTTTGGGGTTCCCCAGTCACTGACTCCAGGGTTGAGTTACTTGAGGAGTGGGCCATCACGACGGGCCTAGTTGTCCTCAAACGAGGCTCTGTTAACACATATGAGCGGCAGTGAGGCGGCTCAATAGTCGACATCTCGCTTGCAACTTCCGCTGTGGCGAGTTTTGTTCAAGACTGGCGCGTCGTCGAGGAGGTGGAGACATTATCCGATCATCGTTACATTCGGTTTGATGTCTCCACCCAGACCTCCGACGCTTCGGCCCGCACAGCCTCTGATAGACGTTGGGCACTGAAACAGTGTAGGTAACCGGGAGATCTTCCTGGAAGCTGCTATCGTGCAGGTCTGGGTACATGCACCCGTCAGGCCTGCAGACATTGACGCGGAGGCAAAGTTATTCCGGGAAGCCCTGTCGCATATTTGTGATGCGGCGATGCCGCGTGTTCGTTCCACTTCAGCGAAAAGCCAGATGTACTGGTGGTCACTGAAAATAGCAAATTTATGTCGCGCGTGTATCACAGCGCGCCGCCAGTACACTCGACATCGGAGACGGCGTACGGAAGATGCAGAGAGACAGGGAGGGAGAGAGAGAGCTGTACGAGGGGTACAGAGCAGCCAAAAAAATGTTACAAGAGGCCATCAAGCAGGCTAAAATCCGCCCCCAAAATTTCAATATCTCTATCACCTCATGAGGTACGTCCGTTTTTGTAAGTTTCGTTCATAATTTATTGTAGTCAACTCGATCAAATGACCTGCTGAGGTCAAAAAAGCAAGCGCATAGCGAGATATTACGACCGACATATCTATAGATATAACGCTTAAGAGTGTATATAGGCCATGTCCGTTGATAGATCTTCTGTAAAGCCGAACTGCTTATCATCAATTATGATGTTATCAGTCAGATATGGCAACAATAATATTTCGAAAAGTTTTGATAGTACTGTTGCAATGGAAATAGGTATGTAATTTGCTGAATTTGTGCTGTTACACGCTTTATTCTTAATAATTGGCATTACAATTATTTTTAACATGTTCAAGGGGAGATAGTTATAGGTGTAATTAAACATGCTTGCTAATGAGGTGGCGGAAAGGGAACAGGAGAAGAACACCAATATTTCGCTTCAATCAAGTTTTTGCTTCACGTATTAATATATACATTATAATTATTAATATACATATCAGTTATCATAAATAAAATTATAATTATTTTTATGAGAACTTTACTTTCAAATATTATTGAAAAGTTTAAAATGATATATCCAGTTAAGTTCTTTCTCTTATAAAATTAGAATAACACTGTTTGTTATTAGGGATATTGGTGTCAGTGCTGTAGGTGTAATTTTTTGATGCCCCATTTTTTATCTTTGTTATATAATATATATTCCCATCTTATGGTATCTTATCTTATCTGGGGGCCAGTTAGTGCAGACCGGCGACACTTCGACCCAGTGGGATCTTTTGTGTCGACACTCTCCCAATAACGACTGCCATAGATGTTCATGGCAGCCGGGACCGACGGCTTAACGTGCTCTCCGAGGCACGGAGCAGGCGATAATTGTCAATCAATACGCATATAATTTCGAAAAGTCATATAACTTCCGAAAGTCAGAGGTGCGCGACGTGGGTTTGAACCCGAGACCCTCCGCATTGCAGTCTGTTGGTCTCCCCACTGAGCTATCGCTGCTCATGAAATTACTAACATTAACATTGACAGTAACTATTTACCATCTTATGGTAAATAGTTACTGTCGCTCATGAACATGGCTGCATACATCAAGCCTTTGCTTACCATTGAGAGAAATATCCGCTCTGCTCTTTAGTCAAAACACTAAAAGATTTTTTTCGCAAAATGCCTTGCAAGCAAACCCTCTGTCAAAATTACAGCTTCAAGCTATTTATATACCAACAATGTAATATTAAATATAAGATAAGATTGGCATCTAATATGTAAGATAATAGCCTTGTTCACCTCCACTGCAAAGGTCACTATTACTTAATGGACCTTATAATAAAGCATTATTGGCCTCGATTGAATTACAGCGATTCGCAAACGAACGGTATATCTTAGATAGATTATATGTGCACCTGTGGCAATAGTTACATGGTACATACACACATAACATGACTAACTGCATGTGGCGCAGTGGTATAGTGAAAGAAAAGTGGTATAGTCAGTAGTCTGCAGTGCATGAGGTTTCGGGTTCGAAACCCGGGTCAAGCCAAATAATTATTAAGTTTTCCTGTCAAGAACTTCTGATTAGTACCCCGAAGATAGGAAGTTGGCGGTGTTGAACACCCCTCAGAAAGTAAGTTCTACGTTTTGATCTCTTAACGGGCGTGTCAAATTGCCGTCCTATCAGATCATGTGAGTAAGGGAATAGAGAGAGCACCTGTGTTTGCGCAAAGACCTGTGTACTATAGTATATCCTGTGCAGATGGCCAGTCCCCTTTTCCGAACATTCCATATTACGTGGGACCAACAACGATCTCTCGATCGCCTCGAAGTGCTACACTTCTGCTTACCCCAGGGACAAAGGCGTGAGACTATGTACTTATGTATTTAATTCATTGCCTCCGTGGCGCAGCGGTAGTGAATGCGACTGCTGTGCACGAGGTCTCAGGTTCGAATCCCGGGTCGCGCCAACAAAAAGTTAATGTTTTTCTATTAAGAAATCTCAATACCAGCCCGGAGTTAGGAAGTTGGCGGTGTAAGTCACCCCCGTGCCGCGTAAAGCACGTAAAGCCGTTGGTCCTGCGCCTGATCTCTCTCCGGTCGTGTCGAATTACCGTCCCATCGGATCTTGAGAGTTAGGGAACAGAGAGTGCACTTGTGTTTGCGCATAGAAAGAAAGAAAGAAAGAACGAAAAATTATTTATTTGACACATACACATAATAACAAGTATAAAATGAAAATAAATAGGTACAAAAATAAAATTAGCGAAACGAGACCAATAAAAAACTATATCAAAGTAGATATTAAAGCAAGTGTCTAACAGTAGTGTCAAATAGGGCCCAGTTCAGCATGTGTCAGACGAAAGCCTGACGCTGGTTTTCAACTGGGTCCTTTAGTGACTCACGGATATCAAACCATCTATAATATAAACAACGAAAATAAAATAAAATATTTATATAGTGTATAAAAACAGAATAATATCCACGTTACACACAGACACAGATAATATAATACACAGATCACACAACACAAAATTATATAAAAAATAAAAATAATAATAATTGAAATTATACTGCTATATACGGATTTTATCACGGTTTATTTGATATTTTATTACATAATTTTGAAAACTGTTACACTACTACTACTATTAAACTTCATTAATTTTTGAGTTAATTAAAATTAATTAATAATTAATTAAAGCGTAAACAGAAGACAATATTATGTAAATAAAAATAATAATAATAATAATGAAACGACTAAGTAAAATTATCACGCGCTCACACGACAAGCGCGACAAAGGCACACACACGCGCAGGTAGTCACTCCTCAACATAAATATAGATCAACGATACTAGCAATATATGAGGACAGAAGGTCATTGCATCAAACGAACGACGCATTTATGTTCGTTAGTTCTAAGCTCCGCTGAGCATCAATTAAGTATAATCGCAAACATCTTTTAAATGTCCCAATAGTACTTTGTAATCTGATAAGCGGTGGTAAATTGTTCCATATTTTTGATGCAGCGTAAACTGCCCCTAAATGCAGATGTTCTGTGTGGTAGTATAGAGAGCTGTAGTGAGCACTGCACGCGCAGTCGCGTTTGCTATTTACCCAGCTCAATTTGCGGTATAGGTACGATGGACCGTGAGTTAGTACTCACGGTCCATCGTACCTATACCGCAAATTGAGCTTGAATTGTTAGTACAATACCGAACATAAGGCAGGCCAAATGTACTTATGCACTGTAATATCTCCTGCGCAGATGGCTAGTCTCCGTTAAGATTGGCCGCCGTGACCGAAATTCGGTCCGGAGTATATTATTATTATTATTAATATAGAGGTTGAGGGGGAGGGAGCAGCGATAGCTCAGTGGGGAGATCAACTGACTGCAATGCAAAGGGTCTCGGGTTCGAACCCACGTGGCGCACCTCTGACTTTCGGAAGTTATATGACTTTTCGGAATTATGTGCGTATTGATTGACAATTATCGCCTGCTCTGTGCCTCGGAGAGCACGTTAAGCCGTCGGTCCCGGCTGCCATGAACATCTATGGCAGTCGTTATTGGGAAAGTCAGCACCTTCTAATATCCTGACACTGGTCTAGCCTTAGGGTATCGTTAGCCTTCGGGTTGCGGAGGTCAGGTGGCAGCCGCTCCGTGTAAAAACTGATATCCAGTCAAATCCGGTTAGACCAGAAAAGCCGACCCCAAATGACTTGGGAATAATAAAAAGGCTAAGAGAGAAGAAGATAATGTGCTATGTGTGCATACTCATGTTTTCACAAATAAAGCTATCTTTATCTTTATTTTTATATAAATTAAAGACTCCACGCAACTTAAATAAAGTTTTATTACAAACTTGGCCCGTGGTGTGGTTTATTAAATTTCCTGGATCACCTAACTCTACGAACCATTATTAACTTTACGTCTAAGATATATTGCTTGAATATTAGAGCAAAATTTTTTTGTAATTACTTGCTGATGATGGCCAAGTGTTGTGGGTTCGTTCCCTACACAGGATAAAACTTTGTGTGGTCCAAAAATAGTTGTTCCGTGTCTAGGTTTTCTTTGTGTCCGTTTTTTGAATGTTACTAAAGTCTATCGGGACGCAGGAATCATTTCTATTGCGGGATATGTCATTAAAAATTCATTAAACATATTTGACGAAGACGACCTCAATGGCGTAGTGGTTAGTGTAACAGACTGCCACGCCTGAGGTCGCGGGTTCGATTCCCACACAAGTCAAACATTTGTGTGCATGAACATGAATGTTTGTCTTAGTCTGGGTGTTTCTATGTATAATATGTATGTATTTACAAAAAAAAAGTATATATTATGTTTATCCATTGTCTAGTACCCATAGTACAAGATTTGCTTAGTTTGGGCTAGATGGTGTTGTGTGTATGTGATAGAATATTATTATAATATTATTATTATTATTTACGAATTACCTACGGTTTTTATTGCCGTTTATTTGTGTAACTATATAATTAAAACATAAACATGAACATCTATGGCAGTCGTTATTGGGAGTGTGTCGACACAAAAGATCCCACTGGGTCGAAGTGTCGCCGGTCTGCACTGACTGGCTCCCACATAAGATACATACATACATATAATTAAAATATTAATTATTTTAGTCTTCAAGGTGCGAAACAAACTAACATCTTCGAGTGACCATAATTCGTGATAAAACCTTTATAACTCAGTATAATTTCATAACTGAATTAACGTGCTAACAGCAAAACCAGTACAATTAAAACGTTTAAAATGGTATCCAAATAACATCAAAACATCCGCAGTCTATTAAAACTTGCAACTGCATTCAAGTGATGCAACTCTGTCCTTGACTTTAAAGCTAACTGACCATTCTACTATAATAGCTATGTAATATACTAAATGTCAAAATTCACACATTACCCGTAACGAATTCGTGAGACGAGAAGTCTGCTTATAACAACATATTGAATAGTATTTTTTACAGAAGGTGGGTCGCTGACTTCTAATTTATATTTATCTTTCATTCGAAATAGAACCTTATGTGTATAGAAATAAAAGTGATCGAAGTAGGAAGCGCTGATGGTACATTTTTTGTGGCTATGCTTAGTGTGGGTTACTAGTTTTGTATGTCTTTGATAGTTTGTGGTGGAACGTAACATCTTTAGCGGATATATTTTAAAAGAATATTTGCAGTTATAGACGCGACTTACAGTCAAATTTGACTGCATGGATGATGAAGTGGTTTAAATGGTTGACTCGCCACTGCTACTGAGCCGAGTGTTGTGGGTTCGAATCCCACTCGGGACAAAAATTTGTGTGATCCACAAATAATAATAATAATAATATTCTACGACATACACACAACACCATCTAGCCCAAACTAAGCAGAGCTTGTACTATGGCTACTAGACAATGGATAAACATACATATATACTTTCTTTTTTGTAAATACATACATATTATACATAGAAACATCTAGACCAAGACAAACATCCATGTTCATGCACACAACCTGAAATGGTTGTTCCGAGTCTGGATGTTCTTTGTATCCGTTGTCTGAATATTTGTGAAGTCCCCGCAATACAGGCATTATTCTTAGTACGGGCGTGGGGTATTTAAAAAAAGAAAAGATTTAAAAAAGTAAGTATTATTCGTACTCAGATATGCGACCTCAGTTTCTCGAACCATCGATGTTGTACACCCTATCCACAAAGTACCTAGAGGCACAAATCAAATAGGTTACAGATGGATAGTTATCGATAAAAATCTAATTATTCGAACCTTCAATATCGAAAGAATCGAAACTTAACAAGTGTCTGAATCCATCTAACTTTGATATCTGTTGATTACACTGGAGAACAGTCATTTTGCAGCATGGTAAGTTGAAGTCAATTTTGTGTAAGTTCAGTATGCTGAATACAAGAAAAATATCAGATTTATTAAATCGACTCTAGTTTATGAGATAAGACTTTATAACTATATGACTAAAAGAAGGTCGAAATAAAAATACAATTACATATAAATTTCAGAAGCGGCTATATAATAACGACAAGAGAACTTAATACATATTTATTCTATTAAGAAATCATTAAAAAATATATTCGAAAAACTTTATCTGTAAGCTTTTCTATTGTGTTTATGTTCAGGACAATCCTTTAGTAAACTGAAGCAAGTCTGCTATCATAATATGGCTGTCCCAACCGCCTTGGTATCTTTCTTTCGTTGTTCTAATGTCCTGATGGAACCGTTCTTTATGTTGAATATCTCAAGAACCAGAGTCAATCCATACAAAGTAAATACATTTCGGGTATGACTGATGAAGGTGTTTATTAAAACTAGTAACAAAATTAATGCCACAGTAAATATATATTTTTTATTGCCCAGTGTTATTTGTTATCGTTAAATTAAAATTCAAAATCAAACTAACTTTATTCATTAGGGTTACAAAGTAACGCTTATAAATATTTTTCTTTCGCTGGTAACATCATGTATTTTATTCGTTTGTTATACTTTGCGTTTCGACTGAAGATCGGAATACAAAAACCTGTTCTCCGTTCCTTCAGGGAGGCACTGGCTTGAATTCCTTTGGCTCATACGTGTATATCCTTAAAGTAACAGATTATAAACCGATAACATTTACAGCCGATCAGTCACAAAAGTCGAATATTAAATTATTTTGCTTAAAATCTCAACTTGACATATAGTGTGTTTCATTATTGTAATATTGTTCATTAAACGCTGTTATATAAATATCAATAAACTTGCTATTACATGTATGTAGGTTTCTAAATATCTTGCTACATCTCTAAGTTAGCCTAGGCATAGGTAAAATGTATTCTTAAAATAACGATTTAGATTCTAATCAAAGCGTGGACTCTCAATTAAAATCAGCAATGGAATATCGATTTTAAATGAATATCGCTTCGAATTGAGAATCTATGTGTGCTGACTGAAAGTATGAAAATTAGATGCAAGTTCTGAATAAAGGTCACTGGGCTGCACTTTTAGGCAACGATATGTTTTTTACTAACTAAACTAAGATTTCGTATCGATACGTACTTATTCAATCCACCTGTGCTGCTATGTGATAACTTGAAGAGACCTTATATGGCTCATCAGATCGATACGCTAATTAAATTTATAATTAAATTCCAAGAAATCTATTCTGCAACATCAAATAATCGATATTTTTTATTAATCGATTTTAGATCAACAGCCGGTGATTACAGGATGCTTTCAAATTAACAATAATAAACTAAAGCATCTTATATAACCATTCGATTTAATTACCCGTTGTAGGTATACAAGGGTATGACCGCATGGCCAAGTAAAAATTTTCCAATGATAAACACAAAGCCTATTAAAAAGAGTCACACACTATCTATTAAATAGAGTCTCTATTTAATAGATAGTGACTTAATAGCTGCAAGAGGATGTTTGCTTGCGGTGGCACTGCCTGGCACGCTTGCAGCAAAAACTTGTGACGTCATTATGTCTTTTGTTTTTATTCTACCTTGATATAGGCTACAGTGTAAATGAGTACAGTAGGTTAAGTCCTTATTTTTTTAAAAGACACCTCGTGAGCTAGGAATAATCCCTGTATCACGAGGGCGTGCAAACATTAAAATAACCGACACAAATAGCACTGATATTAGGAACAATTATTTGTGGATTTACATCTCGTGTGGCGATCGAACAATACTGCAGAATGTCAGTGACGAGGTGAATATTTAAACCACTATGCCGTATTTGTGCAGTTTATATGTCTATATAATGAACTTACTTAAAGCAATTTATTTTATACATTTTTTCCAATAGCAACGAATAATAGTGATATTAGGATTGATAGAACTAAAATTATTTCTATTTTTGCTTTTCTTGTTTAAGTTTTGAAATATAACTTCAATTTAACAGCCTCGTAAATAAAGTGAAGATAGAATTTTAGAACAAATGGATATTAAAATTTGAAGCACATCAAATTAATGTTAAGTTCAACATTATTTTAATTTTGCTTTTTGTTTCTGATACTGTTGTTTTTCTTGTGTTTCTGCCTCCGTGGCGCAGCGTTAGTAACTGTGACTGCCGTGCATAAGGTCTCGGGTTCGAATCCTGGGACGGGCCAAGAAAAGTTATTATGTTTTCCTGTTAAGAAATCTCAATAGCAGCCCGGAATTAGGAAGTTGGCGGTGTTAGACACCCCCGTGCCTCGGAAAGCACGTAAAGGCGTTGGTCTTGCGCCTGATCTCTCTCCGTCGTATCGGTTTACCGTCCCATCGGATCACGAGAGTTAGGGAACAGAGAGTGCACTTGTGTTTGCGCAAACACTTGTGCATTATAATATCTCCTGCGCAGATGGCCTTAGATCTGGAGGACATTATTATTTTCTTGTTTTGTTTATGAAAACAACACAATTACATTTTGTTATACAAATAATAGTCAAGTTGAATATGAACATTATTTTGTTACTATATTTTGCCCGCGGTTTCACTCGCGTTTATGTACATTTTGTTAATAAATTTCGATCCCTAAGGGACAGGACTTTTTTCTGGATGAAAGGTACCCTTTGACCTTTTCTGTACCTCTGACAACGTGTAATTGAAATGTGTTGATGTTTGGCATAGCAAACAAAAAAACTCACATTCGCATTTATAATATACTAGCGACCTGCCCCGGCTTCGCACGGCTAGTACAAAACCTTAACAAATTATATGCCTAAACCTTACTCATGAACCACTCTCTGTTGGTGAAAACCACATGTAAATCTGTTCAGTAGTTTTTGAGTTTATCACGAACAGACCGATAGACTGGCAAACAAGCGCGGCGGAGGACTTTGTTTTATAATATGTAGTGAAGTTAGGATAGTATATTTAAGAGTAATCGCAATTACTACCGTTACGCTACCCACACAGGTTTCTAGTTTCAAAATGCATAATATTCCCGTAAACATAACACAATATTAGACGAAACTTTGTTCGGTTGAATTCACACCAAACAAAACGTTCTCATCTATAATTTTAAACATGCAATAATTCACATTTGAACACAAGTTATGCGCGTACAATGCAACCTTTTAGAATATTCATGTTCCCGCAGATAACGTGAATGGTATAACATCAAGTATTACAACACAACGCCTAGTTTTAGTCACGCATCTTATACTACGCATATAAATTAAAATATCAATCAACTACTACTAACTGCTGCTCGCGCCTTTGGTCGCTTGAATTATTCAAAATATAATTTGATACTTATTTTTAATTAATTAATTTTAAGAAGCGATAGCTCAGTGAGGAGACCAGCAGACTGCAATGCATAAGGTCTCGGGTTCGAACCCACGTCGCGCACCTCTGACTTTCGGAAGTTATATGACTTTTCGAAATTATGTGCGTATTGATTGATAATTATCGCCTGCTCCGTGCCTCGGAGAGCACGTTAAGCCGTCGGTCCCGGCTGCCATGAACATCTATGGCAGTCGTTATTGGGAAAGTCAGTACCCTCTAATATCCTGACACTGGTCTAGCCTTAGGGTATCGTTAGCCTGCGGGTTTCGGAGGTCAGGTGGCAGCCGCTCCGTGTAAAAACTGATATCCAGTCAAATCCAGTTAGACCAGAAACGCCGACCCCAAGTGACTTGGGAATAATAAAGGCTAAGAGAGAAGACTTATTTTTAATTAAATGATTTTAAATAGTTAACACCAATTAGATTTTCAATTATGGTACCAATTAATTTCTGCTTGTAATTTTGCCTGCGTAAATCTCCAGTATCGTATACCGTGATTAAAAGTAAACCATGTGCTAATCCAGGACGTGATCATGTGTGCCAAGTTACATCCAAATACGTTGTGTAAAATTTCACATTAGTAGGATGACCGTGGGAGAGCTACGCTTAAGCATGTGATAGACCGGCACGACCGGAGTGATACCTCGGCCTTACAGAAAACTGGCGTAAAATAGCGCTTGCGTTGTGTTTCGTCGAGTGAGGGCATCGGAGGCCTAACTCCCTTCTGGTGGGAGCAAATTTAAGAGGCTGGAAACGCACTTGTGACTCCGCTGGTGTTGCAGGTGAGCGGGGGTAACCGCTTACCATCAGGTGATCCGTCTGCTCATTTGCCACCAAATAAAACGATGCAAGCCATTTTTGGCTTATTCATTAGTTTCGTTATCAGTTTTAACCACAAATACTTTTATATTATTAGTAGTTTTAACAATCTGTCAATGTTAGTCATGACTTTCTAAGACAATAGGAACATTTTTACACGACATTTTTCAATTTCACTGTGTAATTTTTTCAAATTTCCATTTACTACCTACTAATAAAAATTACGAGTAAATTATTATTTTCACGTATAGCAGCAGCAAAAATGTTTATTATATATTGCATTGTAGATAATCGGTTAATTAATATTATACATATTTATATTTATTACGAATATTTTTTTTCTACCACATACACACAACACCATCTAACCCAAACTAAGCAGAGCTTGTACTATGGGTTCTAGACAATGGATAAACATACATAGATACTTTTTTTTTGTAAATATATACATATTATATATAGAAACACCCAGACCAAGACAAACATCCATGTTCATGCACACAAATGTTTGACTTGTGCGGGAATCGAACCCGCGACCTCAGGCGTGGCAGTCAGTTACACTAACCACTACGCCGTCGAGGCCGACAATTATTAATTTCATTGTTATTCGCATTTGTCTAACCATTGTTATATTAAATCCCAATTTAAATCTATATATTAATACGTGAAGCAAAATCTTTGTACCCCTTTTTACGTAAATTGCGCGGATGGAACAGTATAAAATTTGGCACAGTTAAAGTTTATATGCAGAAGGAGTGGCGAATCCTAATATTTTCATAAAATATGTATTAGTAATACATTAAATTAAAGAAAAACACTACACGCACACAACCATGCATTTGACACACGCAGTCAAATCGCGTTCGTAGTATTTCGGTTCATTCAGTCATTGTTCATCTGATGTCGTACAATTCTTCGTAACTATGGTTACATATACCTTATTTATATGTAATAAAGAAAAAAGAAAACAAAGTAGCAAGCTTAGAAATATCGTCAATGAATGAGTAAAGTAAAGTAAATAATAATTTGTTTGAAAAAGGTAGATAAATTCACCTGTATAGCTTTGGCGAAATCTAAATGAAATGTGATTATAAGAGTAAAGTTATAGACAATAGAACCTTAATAAGGATTGAACTTAAAATTTAAATCAATTATGGTCGAATTTTGACCACTAGGCGACCGCTAGTTTAATTAAAACCTTGATAGACACCAAAGTACAAAAAGTCTTGAACAATGTGATGTTTTTGTCATTTTAGTTAGACCTATCAAATCGAATGCGTATCTAATATTAAACGACATTGTCTTTCTGACAATCTTGTATTGTGGCGATGACGCTGCAATCTCCTGCACTAACATCGAGAAGAGTGCTAACACATGAACCGTATTTTTAATGCAATAGTAACTATTTTTGCATGACAAAACTGTTCTTTTAATTGTGTACAACGAACAATTGAGTAATTTAAAAAAGTCTCGTAATTTGCACTTGAATCGGATTCACTTGGTAGATACATGTGATTATCTGTAAGATATAATAGGCTTCAGCTTTAGTTATTTTCTTGTAAAGGCTTAATGAATTTCTTTTTTATTACCAGAATGAACTAGATAATAAAGTACCTAATAATGATGGAAAGTTAAAGAAACACCTTCATTTATAATGATAAAAGACAATATCTGAAGAACGAAGAAAAGCGATGATTCGAAAGAAGACTTATGATCTGATAAATGTAAGAAATAGAGGGAGAAAGAAAGAGAGAGAGAGAGAGCGTTTGATATCTATCGATTTTATTTAATATTCGGTCTAATTCTTATTCTATATAATTTTTTGCCTCAAGATTAAATCAAAATGGAACGAGAAACATTTAAAATTCTATGCCAACACAACTCTTACGACTGCCTCCTAAAAGAGTTACCTGCTTACAGACCCCACCCTGGTTCAATTCTTCCTGGCGCATACATATAAACTCTGCCGCTGAATTATACAATTGTTATTTAATGTTGTCTTTACCTGGCTTTTCCCCAAAACATCTCTGCTGTATTCAAATAACGTTCGCATAGGCTTTCCCTGTGCACTGCTGCGTGGATCACTGATGTAGTTTTAGTTTGACCGATCCACCCACCTTTCAAGGTACCGAATTGGAACATCGTGGTAGGTTTAGTTGGTAGAATTCGAGGCAACCCATGCGTGAGCCAAATATACCCCCTCCATAACTTTTGTTTCCGTGTTTCCGTGGAGAAGAACGCGTTAATGACATTCCGTCACGTTAAAAAAGGCTTTTTCCTGCCTACATTTCCATTCACTGGAATATGTCTGACACCTGATACATGTTTTGCTTCTTCCAACCAGATGAATGTTTTAAATGTTCCCCATACAACATTATGATATGAATATCGGTCACTATAACAAGAAATATTATTGTTAAGTAATCCAAAACTGGAAGTACAGGAAGTATGTTTCAAAACACTTATTCAAAATATTTTCTTCTGCTGTAAGTTTGTGTATATAACATGAATCAATTTGGATACTTGTACTTACATAAAATATTACACGCCACGGTTCTGACACAATTATATTGGAAAGAAGCATATGGCCCGTTTATGGATCTTCTGTCTATCACTTTTTATTTTTATTTTATTTTATTTTATTTATTTGGGAAAATAAACAGTAACATAATATTGTGTTTTGCAAAATAAATATAACTATAGATCTAATAAATATGTTACCAACTACATTCTCCACATATAAACAGAAGACAAAGACAGTTAATTTAGTTTTACAAATAAAAAGAAAAGAAAAGATAAAGAAATAATAATAATAACATCATATACGTCCACAGCCACACTTACAAAAGTAATACATATATATTTTGAGTAGTTACATAGGTATAGATATGGAGATAGATAATACTTAATACTTAATCAAACACATTAGCACATAGGTGCAGAGTAGGGTTTTAAATTTGCCAACAGATAAGAAAAATATGTCCAGACAACTGAATTTCTTATTAAAGTTATTTGTCATGCGACGAAGTGGGGCTCTCATTCCAGCATTTGTTCGAGCTTTAGTGACAGCAAATAGTGGACGCCCTCGAACCTCTCGTCCCTGTACAGTTCTAGGTATTATATAGCTTAGCTTGTTACAAATATCCAAACAATCATAAGAGTGGTTACATAATTTATATAAAAACATTGTTTCGAGAAAAGTACGTCTTGACATCAAAGATAGGAGGTTATATTTAGTAAGTAAATCATTATAAGACATTGAATAATTTCTACAGCAGCGATAGTGCATTGATCTTAAAAACTTACGCTGCACACTTTCTATAAAATGCGTGTATTTATTATAGTAGGGATTGACTTGAGGGACTTGACTAAGCAGACGTGTTTTTTGGTTACAACAAAATGTATTCAAACAAATACAATTAATATAATTATTTCGCGGCGTAAGTAATTTTCGATAAGTGTGTCGCGAGTAAATCGTAATTATTGTTTACAAAATACAAGCATGAACTAATTATATATACTTTGAGTGACTAACAGTGTGAATCTGTGTTAGTATGTTTTATCCAGGATTTAGTCCGTTTAGCCGTAATCAGTTATTACGGCGTAGTCCTCCACCAACGCCAACATAACAATGCTATCCTGCAGTGGAAAACCCACCTTTGCCCAAAGACAACAAAATACTCCGCAAAACGGTATCTACGTCGGAGATCCAGAAATGGATAACGACCATTAACACTATTAAGTGAGGTCTCACGTCACAAATAATTGCCGTAAGGTCATATCTGGGACATCTCAGATGGCTATTTTATACCAGTCTCTGAAACAGAAGACTTTCCTTGCTCATACCACCATAGAGCACTTTCAGGAACAGTCAAAAAGTTGAACTCGCTCCAACAATTCAAAGACGATGTAGTCGATAAGCTCAGCCCACAAGAAAATACCTCATTTGCCGACATGGTAAAGAAATATGTCGATAAGTTCGTCCGTCCGAGTAACCTAAGTTCGCTTGCTATTCACCCCTGTGACAAGACTAAAACTAGCGACGATATTAAGTCTCTCGTCCAAAAAATTATTTCGCCCGAAGAACTAAAACTTCATGTTTATGGACTTAGAAAAGTAGAAAATGGAGGTGTTATTATTAGCACCGAATCTAAAAGGGACATTGAAAAACTAAGGCAGTCAGAAAAACTAGTATCATCAGGCCTTACTGTAGAAGTCCTAGGATCACTGTCATTGACGACTCGATGGCGTAGTGGTTAGTGTAACTGACTGCCACGCCTGAGGTCGCGGGTTCGATTCCCGCACAAGTCAAACATTTGTGTGCATGAACATGGATGTTTGTCTTGGTCTGGGTCTTTCTATGTATAATATGTATGTATTTACAAAAAAAAAGTATATATGTATGTTTATCCATTGTCTAGTATCCATAGTACAAGCTCTGCTTAGTTTGGGCTAGATGATGTTGCGTGTATGTGAAAGAATATTATTATTATTATTATTCTCTTTATTACTTTTATTTCTAATAATTAAATTTTTAAATATAAATATAAAATCTATACATATTTAAAAATATAAAAACTGAAATGACCCACCGACATCGGGAACAGGGTCCAAGCTGCCGGTGGTTAGGGCCCCAGAGAGAGGAACCTCCTCACAATACGCGCCGTGTCGAGTAGTACTGCCTTTTGCATCAAGGACTTGATCCAGCCATCTAACGCGAGCCTCTGCAGGTGGTGGTCGAGGCTCTTAGGTATTAAACCATTGACTGTAATGACTATCGGCACAATGATCGCCGAGTCCACACGCCACATGTCGACAATCTCGTGAGTTAGGTCTAAGTATTTCAACTCTTTTTCTTTTTCAGCTTTCACAAGATTCTCGTCATGCGGAATGGTAACATCGATGATCATTGCTCGGCGCTCCAATCGATCTATCAGCACAATATCTGGCTTGTTCGCCACAATTGTCCTATCAGTGATGATAGACCGATCCCAGTACAAAGTAGCACGACCATTTTCGAGAACTGGATCGGGCACATACCTGTAATACGGCACTTCAGATTCCACAAGGTCATACTTTAAGGCAAGTTGCTGATGGACAATCCTGGCTACTTGGTTGTGTCTATGCAAATACTCTCCATTGGCAAGACGAGAACAACCGGAGATTATTATTATTATTATTATTGGTGTGCCAGTAGCTCTTAGTGAGAATAAGGTCTACGAATGCATATATGAGCAGAATCTGGCCGACAAGTTTCCGAACTCTACTCGCGAGTCCTTTTTGGGTACAATTAAGCTGAGCCACAAATCGGGTAAGAAAGATCTTTCTATATGTAGCTATAACTTGGAGGTGCCCGCTAACATCAGGAAAGCTCTTATTAACCAAGGTCGAATTTTTATAAACTGGACGTCCGGTCCAGTCAGTGACTTCACACTGGTGACTAGGTGCTTTAAATGCCTACAATACGGACATGCAGCCAAATACTGTCGAGAAAGCAGCCCTTCTTGTAACCATTGTGGAGAAGTTGGACATTCCTTTAAGGAATGTAGCAAAATATCATCTTCACCCATTTGTGCAACGTGCAAACGTTTTAAGAGAAAATGTGATCACCAAACTAGTGATGCAACTTGTCCGGCACGCAAATACGCAGAGGACAGATACATAAATTCTGTAGATTATGAAGGCGCCTAAAAGCGCCAGCTATTGTATTATATTAGCACTTATACACTAGATTATCTATTATATATATTTGTCAGTTTTTAACAGTCATGTGACTCATGTCTCATCAATTACTCTGTGACTCAGATCATTTTTCTATATCTGAAGTAAAATTGTAAAGTTGAAGAATGTAAGCAATTTATACCGGCTACTGAGAATTCAATGACAATACTCACTCAAAATATTCGCAGCATAAACAGAAACATGAATGGTTTTGAGGTTTTGTTACATAGTCTTGACATAAACTGTGACATTATTGTCTTAACTGAATGTTGGTTGTCGGACCAAACAATACACTTACAATCTCTTGATAGATATTCGCTTCATAAAACAAATGTATCCTTGAACCAAAATGATGGTTTAGTAATTTATACAAAACGCAATTTCAATATAACTATAGAAGAACCTAGTTTTCACGCTTGTAATTGCTTATTCATTCGTATAAATCCCGATAAAGTAGTTCTTGCTGTTTATTGACCACTAACTAACACTAAAGTTATGGTAGGTTTATTTGTTTTTATAATGAATTGATCTAAACTTGAACCGCTTTGATAGGTAGGATGGTTATGGGCTGGTAAAAGTCCATGGAATGAGCAAATATTATGATAGTTATGTGCATGTATATAGGATAGCAGCGATAGCTCAGTGGGGAGACCAACAGACTGCAATGCAGAGGGTCTCGGGTTCGAACCCAAGTCGCGCACCTCTGACTTTTGGAAGTTATATGACTTTTCGAAATTATGTGTATTATCGACAATTATCGCCTGCTCCGTGCCTCGGAGAGCACGTTAAGCCGTCGGTCCCGGCTGCCATGAACATCTATGGCAGTCCTTATTGGGGGAGTGTCGACACAAAAGATCCCACTGGGTCGAAGTGTCGCCGGTCTGCACTGACTGGCCCCCACATAAGATACATACATACATACATAGATTCACGCCTGTTTCCCAAAGGGGTAGGCAGAGACTACGGATTTCCATTTGCTACGATCCTGACACACTTCTCTGGCTTCATTCACTTTCATCACATTCCTCATACACGCCCGTCGGTTCAAGGTGCTCTTAACCTGGCCTTTGTCCCCCGATCTGATCAAGAAACGTTCGCCTAGCTACAAAAGGCAGTTAAAAACAGTAAACTAGTTTGGAAACTTATAAAATCGAAATTGAACTGCTATATACGGATTTTATTGTTGATATAGTTGAGACAACTGCCATCTTAGTCTCCCCCCCGTGACCATGGCTGCTGAAAAGCAACCGAAACGTCGGGGAAAGTGTAAAAATAAATTAAACCTAATAGTTTAATAATAATTTAATTAGCTTAAAAATTAGTAAAGTTTAATAGTAGTAGTAGTGTAACAATTTTCAAAATTTTGTAATTAAGTGTCAAATAAACAACGCGATAAAATCCGTATATAGCAGTTTAATTTGGTTCACCCTTGTTTGATCGAACAACGTTAGATATAATATTACTAAATCAAACAACGTTTAAGAAAATCATCACTTTGTATAATATCGTTTGATAGAATTTTCAGTTCATCGAATATTTATTTGCTATAACAACATTTGCGCTAATGATCAAAAGGTATAATGTTTATTTGATGTAATGTTTTATTATGTGTTGTTATGTATATATATACATAATACATATAATTATGTATATATTAATTATATATATATAATTAATACATAAAAGTCTATATTATGGTTAATTATATATACATATATAATTAACCATAATATAGACTTTAGGGCACCCCGACTCGGATAGGTTAGGTTAGAAGAGGATAGCGGGGTCGTTTGAGCGAGCGAAGCGAGCGAATAGACCCCGCCATCCCCTTCGTGGTTATTTTTTCATAAACCACCCAGAAGTAGTTATATATATATATATTTTAGGGCAAACAAAACATTCGGCGAAATGAAATTAGTTCAAATAAATAATTACGCTAAATAAAAATTTACCAATGACTTATTCGGTCAAATGAATAATTCTTCGAAATGACTTTATTGCAACTAAAATTCGATTTAGTAATATTATATCTAACGTTGTTCGATCAAACAAGGGTGAACCGTTTAATTTCAATGAATAATATTCGCGTAAATAGAAGACAATATTATAACTTATAAAATCGACTACATTCCAGACAAAAACCGCTGAACAACCGTTTGAATTACTTCTTACGGAATCAAGTCCATTCAAAACAATTAATAAACTCAATAACTATTTCGCTAACGTTGGTAACAACCTCGCAGAAAAAGCCTTACACTCTAGGAGCTCTTCTGCTCTGAATTTGATAAGGTCTTCGTCTACATTAAATTCATTTATTTTGTTAGATACCGATGTCGATCAAGTCTTAAGTATTATATCGAGGTTACGAGACGTTTGTGCCGTTGGGTGGGATAACATATCCAATAACATATTAAAAAGATTTATATAAAATTATAATAGCTTATAATAATTTAACACATTCAATGCCCCTTTCCCTGTGAGATCTATCTCAAATACAGTTTTTGGTAAGAAACGTATCAGTGTGGCCGTCCAATTTGAGTGTTTGTATAATTTGTAATGAAGTATTATGCTTAAGTTTTGATAATAATAACAAAGGCGATAGCTTTTTTTCTTAAAAGAAAGGAAAATCACAGCGTGTACTTCGATTTATTTTTATTTTATGAAATTATATCTTTCACCCGCGACTTTAGCCGCGTAAATTTCGGTTTTATATAGCCTATGTCCTTTTCCAGGCTTCAGACTATTTCCATACCAAATTTCAGCATAATCGATTCAGTAGTTTCGACGTGAAAAGTAAATTAATCGCACAAATCCAAATACAACACTTGTTTTATATAGAACGAAACTTCTGTGTGCTTCGTGCTTCTCGTACCCTATCGTAATGGCCGAAGTCATACTGATGCATAGAAACAAACGAGTCGCGAGACACGGCGCCATGTGTGCGGCCCTCCACCACCACACGGCGCCGTGTACTCAGCCACGTACATCTCCACGGCGCCGTGTATTCGGCATTCAATGTGTTAAAGATGTTAATTTATCCTTTCTTGCCATAACTATAATTATTATTTTGGTTATAAACTATTTTATTAAGGCATTGAGTTATTGTTAGATATTAAGATTTAATTTATAGTTGATTTAAGTCCACTACAGTACTCCTTTTTTAGCCGAATAAATTTTATTTTATTTTATTTTTAATAGATTATTTTTGGGATTTTTGCTGTTTACTTTGTGCTAAACTTATTGTATCCAATTTTGAACTTACTTTGCTGGCTCAGCGACTCAACGTGGATCTTGGCCTCCGATATTAAAGTACGCCGTTCCTTCCTATTTTGTACTAGGTCAGACCAATCCGGATCAATCATGTAACTTGGATATATTTTTTTATATTACTTAGTTGACTAGCAACCTGGTGGTAAGCAGAAACTGAATCCTATGCTCGCTTGCAAGGACTCATTCACGCATTGCCAAACCCAAAGAAACAGAATTCAAAGTATAGAAAGATAAACGTGGAGCATGGAGGCTTGTGAGCTCCCGGCACTCTTGCTTACTGAGCAAAACGCAGTAACAGTGATATTAATCAAATTCTGTTACCTTGGGTGCGTATAACAATTTGCCTGTACTTCGTGATTCTCATCGAACATCTTGATGTAGTAGAACTAGTATAATGATGACTGATCGATGAACGAAAGAACTTAATGGACGATGCAGAAAACCAGTAACGGACTAACGCAGGTTATGATCAGTATATTGATGAAAATGCAAATTCCGTGCTATGATCAATGCGACATGAGGCAACGATTAAAACGACATTGTTTATACCAGCTTTGCATGTTAAATAAGTCGATAACTGTTGTTTACATGATTTAGAATCGATTTTGATTTACACAGTAGTAATTAATGTTTGATTTTGGAAACATGGAAACTTTAACAGTACTTTGAGAATATAATATATGCTGTATTTACATAATATATATTATGTATAAATTAATGTATGAGACTATGTAGTCTAACGCCAACCCTGAAATGTTAATTAGAGTTGTATTATACCCACATATCGCCAACCAATGTTTTAGATCCCACGTAAAAGACGACGGGCTAATTGCCGTTTACTGATCATAGTGCCAGCCCCCGCACTGCTATTAAAAATTCCTGGCAGAAAAATTTAATAAAACTTTGGCCTACCCAGCAACCAAACGCGAGACCTCATGTACAGTAGGCGGCGTATATACTTCCACTACCACTATTATACCAACACTGACATAAGGTAGGTAACCTCATTAGATCTGATGGACTGATGGCATAAAAACTAGACCATGATTGACTGAATGCGAAAGGCAAAGCGGATATTGTGACATAAATTCATAGATTCCTATGTTCACTTATTAAATGTAGCTCCACTTTGTAGAAGAATTTTAAAATGCTACGCAGTCAGCAAGAAAGTCGCAAAGTCGCAGTCGTTCGGAAATGTAACACAACATTATATGCTGCGTTGTAATATAACGTTTTTATTGATACAATGTCTTTATTATGTATTATTTATCTTATATTATCTGTTTTTTATTATTTTCAAGGTACTTTTAATTCTATATGTATGTATACATATAAGTATTATATTATATAGATACCAATATTATTATTTAGTATGAAATTACTTTCTGCCATCCACCTTCTGCCTAATTATTTAAGTTACTCTTTTATTGTTTTTTGATATTTTGTTTTTAATTGAGTTGTATGTATGTATGTTACTGCCTACATGCACCGAAATCATTCAGGGTCTGCGAGAATACCAGCGTTGTGGATATACTGCAACATTGCTGACGCAGGACCTTATTTGTTCTATATGTACTTTTGGTTGTGTTTTCTGTTACCTTATATAATGAGCGTGGAACAAATAAAATTATTTTCTTTCTTTCTTTCTTTTCTTTCAAGACACCGGTAATCTTTGTCCATGACAGTATACGGCTACATTACTTTTTTGAAGATTTAACATCTTATTAAAACCTCTGGCATTGCTTGTGTCCATATCCACAGGGAGGCAATCCATTATTGCCTTCTTGATTGTATACAAAAAGAAAAGGGTATGAAACATAAAGTGAGTGTAAGAAAGGTAGTATTTGTAATCAGGTGACAATAACCCATTGCATATCACAAGAGTACAGCACCCATCTTATCCAAAATGTAAACAGAGATTACTTAGCGCTTACATAAGCGGAGGATTGTACTTGACATCTAACTTACATAGTCGACGAACCGGTACAATCGAATACGTAAGTTTATACTTAAGTACAAACTTAAATTAAAACGTATTAAAATGACAGCTGACACATGCTAAAGTTAAATGTCGGAATAAAAGAAAGATATACTTATAAATATAAATATATACGTAAAGATATACTATTTGCTAAAGAAATATAAAGTGCTGGGCAGTATAAAAATAAACCAGTTCGAGGTGTAGACCGCAGCCACAGGCTGGGTTCGGCCCTACTTTCGAAGAGGCTCCAGCGGCATGCCGGTCTTCCACAACTGCGGGCCTGTGCCAATTTCTGCGCGTTGCACTGCTCTATGTTTTATTAAGAACGAGTCTGCGCCCCATCGCAATGCGCCGTGCGCAACTTTGACGGCTGTCAGAAACGAAATTATCAATTTAATATTTTCAATTTTATTTTGTGTTTATTTTCATTAATTTGTAATAACGTGTTTGTATAGTTTATATATAAGTCTAATGCAAAACGGCTGTGACGGCGATGGCGATGTGGAAATAAGTGCTAGTCAACCTACCACATTGCTAAATGGTTTGCTGCGTTGCCCCCACTGTATCCAAGCTCGATACTTCAAAGGTAAGCGGGGTTTGAAAGTACATTTTGGCAAAGTGCATAAATTCCAAGATGTACTTTTTAACCCCTCTACGGCAGAACAGTCATTCACCACCCAAATTCCTTTTTGGCAAGAATTAGCAAACTTAAAAAATTCTATTCCGGTTTTAAAAAGAGTTCCTCGTGGCGTGAGACCTGCAGTGGCGAAAAAACTAGCTGATTGTATAGGTCTCGTCGTACGGGAGAACACAAAAGTAGCTTGGGAACAGTTACTGACCTTCCCTTATAGGACTTTGCATGTTGAAAAAGAGCAGTCGACGACCAAATCTCTAACAGAACAAATTAAACAAAATTGTTACGTTTCGGCTCACACTTTTGGCACAACATTTACTTTTAATAAAAGGAAAACTGTTTTTCAATGTTTAGAGTCCAAATTAAGGGAAGGTGATATCAGGGGCGCGTCTAGGCTTCTATTTAGTAATGATGTGGTGGCGCCTTGCTCTCCAGACACCCTCGCGGGTCTGAGGAGCAAGCATCCACCGCCGGTTGATGGCCTCTGTTTCCCTGATCCGCCAGACATGGATTCGGAACATCTTATTACTACAGCCAAGGACGTTTTCACAGCTGTTTGCTCCTTCCGGAGTGGCTCGGCAGCTGGCCTCGACGGCTTGTCTCCTCAACATCTAAAAGATCTTTTATGCCCAAGCGCCGGGGAGGCTGGCGATACACTCTTGAGGGATCTCACGGCTTTGATAAACCTAATGCTCTCCGGCGGTGTGAGCGATGCCATCATCGACATCTTGTACGGCGCAAATTTATGTGCCCTTAATAAGAAAGATGGTGGTATTCGTCCCATTGCCGTGGGTTGTACGTACCGGCGTATGGCAGCCAAAATATGCTGCAAATTTTATAGTAAAAATCTTACTAATAAATTTCAGCCCTTGCAATTGGGTTTCGGCTCCAAAGGGGGTTGTGAGGCTGCCATACATGCCTTATCTACGTACCTTGGTTGTGGTAATGGAGAGGTCATCCTAAAGGTTGACTTAAAAAATGCTTTTAATTCAGTAAATAGAGACACCTTGTTGACACAAGCAAAATAAGAAACACCTCAAATATTTAAGTTCTTGTGGCAATGTTACAGATTTCCAAGTAAATTACTTTATAAACACAACCTTTTAGAATCTTCAGTTGGTTGTCAACAAGGTGACCCTCTTGGACCAGTCATTTTCAGTTTAGCTATACACCCTATTATTCAGCAGATAAATTCAAAATTTAACACCTGGTATTTAGATGATGGGACGCTTGGAGGCGATGTAGAAACAGTACTACAAGATTTGGCACTTTTGAAAAATAAATTTGCATCTATTGGCCTAGATTTAAATACAAATAAATGTGAAATATTTGTAAACAATATTAATAACGTGGACAGACATTTGGTACTAACTAAATTCAACTCTTTGGCTCCAGATATCAAAATTGTTGAAAAACATTCTCTTCGCCTGCTTGGGTCTCCAGTTTATGAAGAAGCTTTTGATTCTTTCTTAGAAGAGAAAGTCCAAAATTTTTGTGAAATTTCAGACCGCCTTTTCAATATTAATATACATTCAGCTTTTACTATAATGCGATACTGCCTTTTCGTCCCTAAATTTACTCATGCTCTAAGGTCATCTCAGTTTTGGAAAAATTTAACTCCATTACTCAAAATTGACAAAATCATACAGAATACATTAAGGCAAATTTTAAATGTGGACTTGAACGACCGAGCTTGGCTTCAAGCTTCTCTACCTGTTCGTTTAGGCGGGCTCGGCGTTCGCAAAATTTCAGATGTCAGTTTACCGGCGTTCCTGGCCTCGGTTCATAGCACGGAAGAATTAACCAGGTACATTCTAGCACCCACACTGGTTAGTTCAGAAGTGTTATGTAAGACCGACGCCGTGAACGCCTGGAAAATGGCTTGCCCAAATACTGATTTGCCTACCAACCCATTCTCCCAAAGGCAGTGGGATAGGCCGCTATGCAACACGGTAAGAGAAAATCTTTTTACTACATCTGTAAGTGTTGCAGAGCGCGCACGTTTGCTGGCTGTGGGAGAATGGGAATCTGGTTTATGGCTTCAAGCACTTCCATCGTCCAACACAGGTACAATTTTGGACGATACAACATTCCGCCTCGCCACCTGTCTTCGTTTAGGTACCCCTTGTGTTTCTCCACATCGCTGTCATTGCGGAGAAGCCGTCGACAGCTTCGGACACCATGGGCTGTCTTGCAGCAGAAGCGCTGGTCGTATTTCACGACACGCTCAGCTAAATGACATTATCCGTCGTGCTCTTATCACCGCCGGCGTACCAGCAGTATTAGAACCCATAGGCTTGGTACGTGACGATGGGAAGAGACCTGATGGTATGTCTTTGTTACCTTGGAAAATGGGTAGGCCTTTGGTGTGGGATGCCACATGCGTCGACACCCTTGCGCCATCACATCTTCCGAGCACGGTGAGCTGTGCCAGTGCTGCTGCTGTAGCGGCGGAAAACCTCAAACGGCGTAAATACAGTAATTTAATTGGTAATTACGTTTTCGAGCCGTTTGGGGTAGAGACGCTGGGTTCATGGGGTCCGGGCGCTCGTGCGCTTTTTAGAGATATATCTAAGCGGCTAATCGACGCTTCGCGTGACCAGAAAGCTGGACTTTTTTTGGCTCAAAGAATCAGCATTGCCATTCAGCGTGGCAATGCTGCCAGTCTTCTGGGCACACTCCCGGTCGACAGCGATGCTGAGGAATTTTACGACGCTGCCTAAACCGGCCATCCTTTTTTATTAATTTTTACAGTGCCATATTTTGTTACTCTTCATTTTGTTCTATTTATAAGTGGTTAGTTTTGTTAATATTAGTTAAGTTGTAAATTATGATTGTTGCTTTCACTACTATGAATTATATTGAATGATTATTAAAACTATTAATATCAAAACGTATTAAATAATAACATAGTCACCTGCGTTTACATCCGAAGGGCTAGGCAGTGGTATTATGATTATATCTATACTAATATTATAAAGCTGAAGAGTTTGTTTGTTTGTTTGAACGCGCTATTCTCCGGAACTACAGGTTCGATTTGAAAATTATTTTTGTGTTGGATAGCCTATTTATTTAGGAAGGCTATAGGCTATATAATATCACGCTACGACCCACGGGGGCGGCGCAGTAACGATAAACGAGGGTGAAATCGCGGGAACATCTAGTTATACATATAATTCAATTACAATTATTATAAAAAATATTTTTCTGTTCTATACCTACATTATAAATTTTAGTAATATTATTACGTAGACCTCTAAAGATGCATATAAAATATTACTAGATACCTACTAACTAATGCAACCATTAGCTACATGTAAAGTGAGCTGCAAAAATGCATACCCATGTCAAAACTAAAATGGTATGAGCCTGTAATTGAAGCTATCTTTTTCTTTTTTTTTACGTGGAGGAACGCATTGTCGCATACCCCTTCGCGGAGGCGGGCGGAGGGGTTATGTCAGGCTCACCGGGGTAAAGAAAGATGTTGAAATGATGATATTAGACCTTCCGGAATACCGACTAAACCTACCACGGTGTTCCTCGACAATACCGCAATCGGCGGGGCCGCGCGAATCACTTGCACATGCGGTCGCGACCCCGCCGAGGTTTCGGCCCACCGCGCCGTATGAAACGGCAGGGCACTACATGATTCACAATAAAACCCCACTGTCCCCCTCCTAGAGGGAGGCGGACTCGACACAGAGGCGCGCGTGGAAACAGGCACGCCGCCTCTCGGACCTGGTGCTGAACGGATGGTGGGCAGGCCAATTGACGCCATCTAACGGAAATCGATACAAGAACTGTTAAGTAGTTCAGATAGCGGTGCACTACTATAAAATAAAAAAATTGTTTTCTTATAACTCAATTTTTGAATCTCTATTCACAACAGCTTACAAAAAAATCTCATTACTTACACGAATAAAAACCGGACGGTAAAATTAATATAGTCGTAAATTATAACAGATTTAGTGTTACTTACATCTACATAGAGGTAAGTAACACTAAAAAAAACTAGTTTTATATACTCAATATTGTTACTGTTATTTTTTAAAGTGTCGGTGCATTGACCCACATTTAGGTTGCATCAGAGACACACTAAAATATGTTCGTGTTGCTTAAGTAATAAAGTATGCAATTGAAATTGAAATTTATCTATTTTTGGTTTTAGGACCCCACGTAATAAGGAACGGGCCTATTAGCTCTTTATTTAGCTATTTTCTATCGGGTATTGTTCTATAATCAGTGTTAAGAATTGTATGTCATGAATAACTTAAACTTTGCTTTGACTTATTAGATACTTTATAGATTCATATCTATACTAATATTACAAAGCTGAGGAGTTTGTTTGTTTGTTTGAACGCGCTAATCTCAGGAACTACTAGTCCGAATTGAACAATGTTTTTAGTGTTGTATAGCTCATTTATCGAGGAAGGCTATAGGATAGCACGCTGCGACCAATAGGAGCAGAGCAGCAATGAAAAATGTTGCAAAAACGGGCAAAATCTCTTATGTGAAGCAGACGAAGTTGCGCGGGTCAGCTAGTAATAAATATAGGAAAATTTCAAAGGTTCAAAAAGGAAAACTATATAGATTTTCTTAAACACTAATTACTTTTTGAAAACTTCAGCCGTCGCACGCAGACTGAGTTGTTCAAAGTAAGTATTTGAGACCCTGGTAAATATCGCTGAGGTAATTTATACGAAAACTATAGGTACCTGCACAACTTAAAAATTGATTTACTATATTTCCGAATAATATACAAGCAAATTTTGAACACGAATCTTAATTCGAGTTCTGTTACTGTAGTTAGCAGTGTACTGTCTGGAAAACGTAGGAACTTGTTCCTGGCCTATGTCCAGCAGTGGATATCTATATACTAATGTAATAATTGAAATTAAACTACTATATACGGATTTTATCGCGTTGTTTATTTTAGACTTTATTACATAATTTTGAAACTGTTACACTACTATGCAGCCATGGTCACGGGGAGACTAAGATGGTAGTTGTCTCTCCCCGTCGTTAGTCTCCCCGTGACCATGGCTGCTGAAAAGCAACCGAAACGTCGGGGAAAGTGTAAACTTAAATATAAATAGTTTTAATAGTTTTAATAATTTAAATAGCTTAAAAATTAGTAAAGTTTAATAGTATCTAGTAGTAGTGTAACAGTTTCAAAATTATATAATAAAGTGTAAACTAAACAACGCTGTAAAATCCGTATATAGTAGTTTAATTTCAATGAATAACATTCGCGTAAACAGACGACAATATAATGTAATAATAATGAAAAACCGTTTAAGAATCTAAAAGTATCTTAAGGCATTATAAGAACTAAAATATATCTAAGCATATATCATACGCCCTTTATGACAAACTAATGTGCCAAACTAACTATGTCGTATACATACATAGTCAGTGAATTCAGTGATAAACTTCTTACACTGACCTCAGAGTCAACCGCAAACAAACTTATACACATCGCACCCTTAATAAAACAGAGACTTATCTCAGTATTTTGGATTAAACAAATTTGAACCCTATTGCAAAGATTTAATACAAACATAATATTAGTATTTAACATATACAATTAGAGTTCAAATTGCCTTACTTTCAAATTTCGAGTTAAGTCGCCGTTTTATTAAGAGTGCGACATGTTTAACCATGTATCCCATGGTAAAACGTGTATTTGTGATGTTACCACATCGTGATTACTTGTGATGTTATATAGTATCTTGCTTCTTATTTTGATTATTAGATACTAGCTTTTCTCCGCGGTTTCGCTCGCATGACAGTAGGTTAGGTTATGTTGGTAACAGTACTTTTTAACACGCTTTTATTAGCTTGGTATGTATGTATCTATGTATCTATGAATCTATGTAACGGAATCTTTGAACGTGATTTTCACCCCTTTCAATCCGACGGATTGATTTGAAACCTTGCACACTTATAGAGGACCGATGACAATACAATCGTTTAGAAAAAAATATGTGGTGGTGGGGGGGGCTTTCAAAATATCTTACAAAGCACCCCACGCTTATTTACATTAAAATTATTAAATTATTTTCTACTTTTCAAAGCGTGTTTTTTAGTTTCTTCTAACTATAATTTTTTCTAAATAAAATATAGCTTATATCACTCAGTGAAATAAGCAGCGATAGCTCAGTGGGGAGACCAACAGACTGCAATGCAGAGGGTGTCGGGTTCAAACCCACGTCGCGCACCTCTGACATTCGGAAGTTATATGACTTTTCGAAATTATGTGCGTATTTATTAACAATTATCGCCTGCTCCGTGCCTCGGAGATCACGTTAAGCCGTCGGTCCCGGCTGCCATGAACATCTATGGCAGTCGTTATTAGGAAGTCAGTATCCTATAATATCCTGACACTGGTCTAGCCTTAGGGTATCGTTAGCCTTCGGGTTGCGGAGGTCAGGTGGCAGCCGCTCCGTGTAAAAACTGATATCCAGTCAAATCCGGTTAGACTAGAAAAGCCGACCCCAAGTGACTTGGGAATAATAAAGGCTAGGGAGAAGATCACTCACTGAAATAAATACTTTCTAATGGCGACCGAATTTCTAAAATTGGTTGAATGGTTTTTACAAGCAAACAACCAAAGAATTAAATCTTTCCTCTTTATAATATTAGTACAGAAAAGTAAAAATAAAACATATAAATACACAACTGCATTTGTTCACGGGCTGCCTTTGTATTGTCGCAAAGTGTAGGTGTATGCGACCTCATGGTACTGTCTATTAAAGATTAATATTAAATAATAATACTAAACCCAAATTATTTCATCTTTTTAATATGATTACGTGTAGTGTAGTAAATTATGGTTTAATGACTCACACCTTATTGATATGAGTTGTCAAATATTAAAATTTGAATTAATTGGCTATTTAAAGGAGTACTGTGAGTTTCATGCAGTTATCTTGTCTTAGGCTCAACCCGTTGTCTAAACCTAGCAACTAACCTAAATGTAACTTCAGTAACTTAACAAGCTCACTGACCTATATATTTCGACATTTATAAGTGTTACTTTGTGACTTAAATGAATAAATAATCTTTAACTTTGTCATAAGACCAACGAAGCAAGAAGAAAAACTAAAAAAAATTGCTATGATCTTCAATTTTGGTTTTGGATACGACATCTCAAACGTTGTGTAGATGTTGTATGTCTTGCCTGTGTTCAACGAGTTCATACACAGCACGTTCCACTTGAAGACGTGATGTTCCAGTAAATTTAACGCGCGATCGCTTGCATACCAACCTTGTGATCCACTGAATGGATATAAATAAGCGATACCTATGCTTTTTTTATATTAAGACCGATCATCCATCGCATTGTACTAGATGTCAAATAGAGACAGTAATAATTTACTTGTGCCTTGGTTAATAGGAAGGCAACTATTAGGAGTGTAACATTTAATCATCGAAATAATAATAGACCAGGTGCTCTGGCTGAGATTTTCTGTAGGATGTCGTTAGGCTATTGCAGTTTAAAAAATACAAGAGTAACTGATATTCTCACACTACTCAATTTCTGAAATAATATGCTAATGATAAATTATCGTATTGCAGGTATATAACATTTTTTTTATACTATTAAGGGGGCATACAAGCTTATGGCCCACCTGATGGAAAGTGGTCACCGTAGCCTATGGACGCATGCAACACCAGAGGCATCACTTACGCGTTGCCGACCTTTTAGGAAAGGAAGTGAAAAGGAGAAGGAGCTGCAAGGGGGAAAGAGGGTGTGTGAGTGGCCTCCGGTACGCTCATTCACCGAACGAAACACAACAGTAGGAATACTGCTATTTTACGTCGATATTCTGTGAGAGGGTAGTCCTTCCCCGGTTGAGCCGGCCCATTTATGCTGAAATCAGCGAGGCAATTAATAATGCTGATGAATGAAATAATGAATGCTGAAATTAGCTTAGCTTCTCAGTATATTAAAAACCCATGTATTTACAGTATCTCGCTGGTATCCTCCTAGGAGTACGCAGAGGTTTGTTAGGCCCACATATAGCCAGCTATAGTTTTAAGTGGCATGTGCTTAGATTTGAGCTAATTGCCGTCTGACGCTGATCCAGAAACTGTACGTACACTTTATTTTCGGTTTTCTTTTTGATAGAAATCCTTAATAATACCTTGCTTCACACTTTACTGAACCCGGAATATCAAACTGAGACACACAGCAGTCGTATTCACTACTATATTTACAAAAAATATTTTATCTCCTACTCCATGTGGTGCAACGACCTCTATCCACGCTCATATTAACTTGGTAACTTCAGAGCCTCGATAGAGCTCCAAAACTTGCGCTAGTTATGTTACACTTACTATTAAGCCGAATCAAAACTGAAATTTTGATGGAATATTCTAACGTCACAAGTTAATTGACAAGTCATTTTGGTAAGTTAATACTTTGTGAAAAGTTTAGATGAGGTTCAAACTTGAAGCATGTTCTTTTGATTAAAAATTGTGAGAATACTAGCTAATATTATTTTATTTTTAGCTTTCTTGCTTTTGCTTGTGCCCCTGTAGCAATATACTTTTGTTCTATTAAGGTGGCAAGCAAGCCTACAACACATTTGATGGTAACCGATTACCTACCGTAGTATTCGACATTTTGTCCTTTTAGTCCACCTTAAAAACAAAACCCGCAGTGTTCCAGCCGTAGGATCAGTTATCCCGGCGTTTTCATGCTGGTAGCACACCGTTTTATAAGAAACTTGGAATCCCTACTTACCGCAGAAACGCAACACTTGGCTGTGAACTCCTTAAGGGCAGAGGTCAATCTCAAGTGGAATAATAATAATATAATATTCTACCACATACACACAACACACCATCTAGCCCAAGCTAAGCAGAGCTTGTACTATGGGTACTAGACAATGGATAAACATACATAATTTTTTTTTTGAAACATATTATACATAAAAACACCCAGACCAAGACAATCATCCATGTTCATGCATACAAATGTTTGACTTGTGCGGGAATCGAACCCGCGACCTCAGGCGTGGCAGTCGGTTTCACTAACCACTACGCCACCGAAGCCGACATTGGAATGGCCCATTAGTTTCCTATAATGTTTGGAATTTCAAAATGAACAATAACCAGGATGGCGGTAAAATATTCACATGATATTATGTATACATAAATACCCTTAAGACAGCTATCTTTCTTTCTTCCAGTGGAAGGTACATAGATATACCATTTTAACATTTATTCATAAGCTTAATTGCCGAATGACTTTTGTTGATGAGTATACGACCTGCGCGTGAGTGTTTGAAGGTCATATCGCGCTGTGCAATGCAGCCCGATCACGAACCAAACATCACTCAGTTGCAAAACATCTTAAGTACAATACCGAAACAAACTGCAAGACTCGTAACTTTATTACTTGCAAGGTAAGGTTCAGAATGTAGAGCACTATGTATTGAATCAATCATCGCTGAACTGTCAAAGGTATTAACTTCAAAAATGTTGCTCAGATTTAAAACTTTATTGTTCAGAGTTTAAGGTTGAAAATGTAAAGTGCTTTCTTGATATTGAGATAATTCGAAATTATATGTTATTTAAGTAATATAGTAGTGATTATGCAACTGATTCATGTGTTATGGTTTTCTTATGACTCTTTTTATGCACAAGTGTTCATCTGCGTCTTAAGATGGCTTATGTAAGTTTAATTGTTACCTATGGAAAACTTATGTGCGCTATTGTTTTTATATGTGCATGCCTAGTTGGGCCCATGGCATATTCCACGACGTCCTGTACTTGATCAGTATTATGTAATCACACAAGTCATATCTATCGTAACACCAGTATGTCCATATTATTCTATTTGTTATATAGCACATTGCCTTGGTACCACAGTAGTAAATGAAACTGATATGCACACCTGCATATGTCTTGGGTTTGGTCAGACAAAGAGTTATTAGATATGTGTGTCAAGAAATGTTCAATTGTCTGTTACATGAAGCAGATGAAGAAGAAAGAAGCAGAAAAGCGCTAGACAGCAACGCAGAGGTCTCGAGTTATAATAATAATATTCTACCACATACACACAACACCATCTAGCCCAAACTAAGCAGAGCTTGTACTATGGGTACTAGATAATGGATAAACATACTTATATACTTCTTTTTTGTAAATACATACATATTATACATAGAAACACCCAGACCAAGACAAACATCCATGTTCATGCACACAAATATGTGACTTGTGCGGGAATCGAACCCGCGACCTTAGGCGTGGCAGTCGGTTTCACTAACCACTACGCCATCGAGGCTGACAAGTTCAATCCCAAGGCAGGAAACCTCTGACTTTTCGAAGTTATGTGCCTATTAATTAGTTAATTATCGCTTGGTATAACGGTAAAGGAAATCATCGTGAGGAAACCTCCATGTCTGAGAGCTCTTCATAATTTTCTCGAAGATATGTGACGTCTGTCAACCCGCGTTTCTCACACTAAAAAGAGGCCCGTGGCCAGCAACAGGACAGTCTAATACAGGGCTAATATTTGCACATGGGTCTTAAAGCCAAACATGGAGAAACATGGATAGGATGCATCACTGTCTAAACCTTCGGGGATATCGTATATATGTACATACAAATAATGCCGCAGGTGCACATAAAATATAATCTATGTATATATAATTACAACAGATAATTAAAATAATTGTATTTTAATTATCTACAATGCCGGGGCACATAATAGATAATAATAATTAAAATCGTACGTATATTTATGTCTGTGATTGTGTTTTGTACATTACTAGTACATTCTGCGGTCCTACGCTACTGGTATTTATACCATGAGTGGCTACGTCTCTAATAATTCACTGAGTCATTTTTGATAGAAGTCTACTCCATAAAATAAAGTCATTTGGCAGTCGCAAGTGGCAGTTCAGTTGACGTTGTCAGAACGAATACCTCAGCGGAGAAGCGGTTGCGACGCACCGCTGCGATAGTTCTGAGTCTGGCTGTATTTTGTGTCCGTTAATTGTTAGTTTGTTAATTCTAGCTAAAACAACTAGCAATAGATACATGCCGAATTTCTTGCGATTATTATGGTTTATGCACCCAAGAGCATACATAAGTAAATAACGTAAGGCGATCTCCGTCTAAATGACGTGACTATATACGTAGAAAGGCTGGCATTAAGTTCAGCGGGGATCTTTAGGAGGTACCAGCTATGGAACGCTTGAGTCTTACGATGACAACTGTCTGTCTACAACCCGCCACTCACTTTAAACTTATTACCAATCTACGATATCACCGATTTAGCCACATAAAGAAAATAAAATTCTGTGTAATCCTTCTTTTTAAAATACAACATTTTTGTGGCAGTAGAATAAATTAATCTTTTGAATATTTTGACAATATTGTTACTTTAAGTGTTTTGTATTTAACACGCAGGCGGGTAAACCACCTAGCCAAGTCATTAAAAGCATATTAGCTTCTAGATAAGCAATCAATGTAACCCGCTTATGCTTGCAATATCAAGGCCATAACTCACACAGTGCCAACACTGCAGACAAGGAGTTATTCTACTGTCAATTCGAGGGACACATTCTATAATTGCCCTTTCTTGCAGACAGTGCAGAATCACAATATGAAGTTAAGCTTCTGGAATGCTCTAGTGTTAAAGAACTTCACTTGTCAAGCTCCTTTAGGATGTAGCGGAACTACGGCCTACTTTACCTTAACTTACTTCTTTGAGGGTAATCGTTTATTTAATATCAAGTCATAGAGAAGAATACAGATAACCAAAGAAAGGCAATATGAATTTCTTTTTCCTAGGATAAAATATCATTGCCACAGCAACGTTTAAATTATTTTTCTATACTTTTCTGTCCGCCACCTTAAAGATCCTGTGTTGTTTATGGATGCTTATGAGTCCATTGTTTTAAGGTTCAAAAGGCCTACTTTAATGAATTGTGACAACAAACAAACAAATAAACACAACACCCAGAGTCAAAACATCCATTTGTGGACCATAGAAATTTTTCCCTTGGCGAGGTGTCCACTTAAACGATTGAGCCATCCGTTTAGTTGAGTCAAACAAGCTGCAATGGAATAATGCGCCACGTGACCTTAACCAGTAGACGCTGGTTAAGCGATCATTTTAACAATGTACAACGAGCATGGATTGCATTTCAGCCTGGTACAAGGTCGTGGCATAGATACGAACTTGAATTAGCTACTTTAAAGAGGGTTAGTGCGTTAAAGGGGACCTAAAAACGTCAGTCTTGATTGTTATCAAACTGCAGTTGTTATGCACTTAGGTGGTTTATTCCACGGACAGGGTTGGCCAAGGGCCAATATCCGACATTTCGAATAATTTGTTAGTAACACGCATGAAAAGCTACTATTTATAAATTGCTAGCTACATATGTACGGCCTACCTACCCTACCACAAAGGCAGTATTTTGGAGCCACTATATTTGTCACCCGTGTATTTCAATAACGCCTGATATTTCAAGGTAAAATATCTTTCTGTGTTGATGACAGCGCCTTTCTTTTTGGCCAGTTAGCCTGACAGCTTAGTGGATTGGTTATTCTCATATAGCTACGCGGCTTTATGCCTATTATATGTCATTAAAACCTATATTACTCAAAGATACTCAAAGATACCCTTGTTTTACCGCGCTTATACCGTCTTTCCTACAATTTCAACAGGGCTCCATCTTCGTGAAAGGTCGCTCATGTTCACCCGATCCCGAAAAAGTGAGACCGATCGGATCCTTCAAACTATAGGCCGATAACGATTACTTTCTTGCTCTCCAAAGTTATGGAGTGGTTAATAAACCGCCATCTGCTGCGGTACTTTGAAGATCATCAGCTGTTTAGTGACCGCCTGTATAGCTTCCGCCATGATCGGTCGGCTGGTGATCTTCTAGCATACCTCACACACCACTGAGCGGCGGCTTTGGAGGGAGGGGGAGAGGCTCTGGCCGTTAGCCTCGATATCGCTAAGGCATTTGACACGATCTGCATAGGGCCCTTCTATCGAAGCTACCATCTTATGGAATCTCCGAGGGACGCTGGAAATGGATTGCCAGCTTTTTGGATGGTCGGAGCATTACAGTCGTCGTTGATGGCTGCATCCTTCTTCAAAGGAGGTTTAAAGAGAGCCCTTCTTTCACGGTAGGCAGCGGCTTTGCTGTATCCTGACATTGCTGAAGTCCCTGAGCAGTGGTTACCACTTTCCATCAGGTGGACCACAAGCTCGTCTGACAGCAAGGGCATAAAAAAGGCTATGGTAGTTATGTTTCAGTAAGGGGCCGACACAAAAGATCCCGCTGGGTCGAAGTGTCGCCGGTCTACACTGAATGGCCTCCGAAATAAGATAAGATATGTTCCAGTAAAGTAATTGTTAAAATTGGGTCATTACCGTGCCAAAAATAACCCACTATGCTCGTTTATAAGCATATTAATATCCTCATGATAATTTTAGTAATTTAAGTTCCTTTTCCTCAAAGTTTTTCCAGTGATACAAGTCAAGTCATAGAAGAAGAGCAAGTAGCAGAGCGCAAGAGGCTTGCTGATATCAACATGAATTCGCCAAGTCAACTGCGATAGTATTCTCACAAAACATTGACGGAAAGTAGATATAGCTACTGTTGCGTTTTATTGATATGTAGAGCGCACAAAAACCAGTCAACCATCGGTCCTTTTTTTTATAGACCCTTCCCCCCGTGCCCGCTCTCCTTTTTATGTAGGCTTATGTGACTGCTTACACTCAGATACCAAAACATGTGTTTGTTTGCCATCTATGTGTTTACGGTAGACTAATACTTTGTTGTGTTTACTGAAAACTGCCTTTGCAATGTCAAAAAAATTCCCGTTAATGGTTCGCTGACTAGTTAGGCACCGGCAGTAGTAAAAATAAGTCTATTTGTAAAAGGTGCAGCGATGATTCGATGATCGCTTTTCCGTGAACAAATTATGCAGTTACTAGTCGTTTATTTTCTAACTAAGTACTTTGAATGAGAAATACGGTTCGCTTCCGATTTGAGTTATGTGAATAGTGTGTCTGTATAGTCCATATCTCTAGTTTTTGTATTAGTTGAAACGTGCCTTAGATTTAAAGTACACCTCTAAGCTACTAAAACTGAAAATCTGCGTCAATATCCATTATGTCAAAAATATGGATATATTTCTAAAATTTATAATATAATACACAAACAGCAACAGTTATACATATATAATATATGTGTTTAGATTAACGTAACATTTTAAAGGAAACGATTATGCTCAGAATTTACATAATTATCTTTTTCAAAGGCTTGACGTTTCGACCAGGTTGCACTGGCCATGGGCATATTCTGCTTATCTTATCTTCTTGCACAATTTATACGAGTACCTGCCATAGCAAAAAGAAACCAATTGTTATTAAATCACTTCGAGAAGCTACTAGAATCATTTGAATCTTTAAGTCCACTTTGATATTAAATGTTACTCTAGCGGCTATCCTTTCAACCCTATTATGAATTTAAGTACTCAGCTCTCGTCCATTATGTCTCCTTGAAGAAATTCAATAACATCATGATTGCTTGTGAACAGATTTACGACGTAGGACAACCATCATCATGGTGAGCTTTGACCTACAATTTCGTCAAATGGTACAGCTTAATTAGCAAAACATGTCCATCTTGGTGTAGATCGGAGCTGAACAACAACAAAAATGACAAAAAAGCTCACATAACTGCATTTCCTACTATGGGTATTGCACTTATAAGCTATGCTAAAATCTAACCATCAGGCGAGCTGCAGGCTAGCTTGCCACCGTTGTTGCGAAAAAAAGATCTTGCTGTGCTATCAAGTGTTGCCTTTTACGCTAGCACTAAAACGATGACAGTGGTAGGAAAGAGCAAACCACTATCAAAAACTACATATTATATACATTTATATGTTGTACTATTATTATTACAAGTGAATAAATGAATAAAAAAAAAAACGTTGTAGTCGTTGTAGTAGTTGTCCGAGATGTATATAAGTGCAAATGTATATATCATGTAAATGTATCCAGTGAATAAATTAATTTGAGAAACAAACATAAATATAAGCAATGGTAACTAATTATTACACGTCATAATTCCAAATACTGACAAAAACCTAACATAATATTAGTCAATTTCAACATAATGTAAAAAATAACCACGGATTTCTGTTTAAACCTTGCTTGCCTATTATTAGTTCAAAATAGCTGATTATATTCCAAAATAAAATATACTCAGATGCGCCGGTGGCCTTGCGTCCACATTTCTTGATGTGGTTCTAAACCAGTTATGAGCCGGAATACATTAACACGAATATAACCAATAACAACCCAACGATCCTAACTACAATTACAAAGCCGTCATTATGTATGTCAGTTTATACCTTGCCGTATATACGAGTATACTCATTTTAATATTAGGAGTAAAATGAGCTTTGTGGGAGAAGACCTCTTGCTGCCTTCAGTGATCAAAGCCATGGTCGACAGCGAGAGGAAGTGGGTAGCGGTTCCATCCTTCTGCGAGGACGTCATCTCGCAGAAGGAGGCGGCCGAGCGGATCCGTGAGGAAAGTATCCTTGCGGATCAGAGCGGTCGCCGGCGTACCAGGCGGCGAAAGCGCGCATATACGCGCGCCTTATGCCGCCGTAGTCGAGGCCACGAGAGGGAGAACGGGGATCTCCCACCCGCCAGCCTTTGAGTCGGAGCGACACCCTCTGTTGTGCCAGGGCGTCGTCCAGGAGTCGTCGCCCGCAGACACAACATCTCTGCATTGGGTACTGCTGAGTAGGTCGCTGATGTAGTTTCAGTTCCAGTGACCCACCCACCATACAAAGCAGCGAGTTGGCGCACCGTGGTAGTTTTAGTCGGTAAGCCCGCAGTTCCGGGAGAGCCCGACTTAACCCTCTCGCCTCCTCTTGTGGCGAGTGGGTATGCATAATGAGCAATTACCAAGTAAAAAAAATGGTGTATAATGAGCTTGTCTTAAAAGAGTAGCACGTCCAAAAAGGCTTGAAAGCGAGAGAAATCGACGTTGCGACAAAGCAAAACAGAAAAGAGGAGAAGGCAGAATAGAAAAGACGACCCCAGATAACAGGAAAAGGTGTTGGTCATTATTCTTAATGCCTGTATCGCGCAGGACTTTACAAACATTCAAACAACGGACATAAAGTCCACCCACGTTCGCAATAACCATGTGACATTGTTACGCGGACCGGTCGTTTCTGAGCGGCTGTGCTCGCGGTGCCCTTCTATCGGCTTCTCCTCCCCAGCGGCAGCCCTATATATTGGCAACGCGTCCCGGTGCCGGCTTTCATCCGCTGCGCTGCCTAACGAAGTTAAGTGGTCCCTTTCTACCCGGGACCACGTAACAAGCCTTCATCTTGAACCACGCCCTGAACTACCACTAAATACCTAGTTAAATATAATTATAATTCTGTTTATTCTCATACACCTTTTGTAAATTCAAATATATGTTTATTGATCGCGTTGTCCATCTTTAATTTCTATAAAATCCTAAGTCAACTACGCCTCTAAAGCTGGTTGACTACCATAACGTCACAACATGGAACACAATTGTTTGTCCCGTGTGGGGATCCAACCTTCCAGCAGCAGTAGCAAAGCGATCACATAAACCACTACGCAAATATTGTAATAAACCTTTTATCAAAATAATTTAAATCTAAATATACTGTAACAAAGCTGAATCTGTTATTTATTTATTAACTCCGACAAAGAATATACACAAATCGCACAAACATACAAACATAAGTTTTGTATAGTGCACTCCTTCAGTTATAGTTATGTTCATTAAACATACAAACTGTAGTTTGCTCAGGCGCAGATGCGGCCAAAAGCTAGTATTTGATAATAACAATGTACAAGCAAACATTAAAATCCGTAGGCCTTGCTGTTGAACGCAATTCGTGACTATTAAACATAATGCCTGTACTAATTTGAGAACGGAAAACAACATTATCTACTCTGAGTCATCTTTGGCGAATTTCATAATTGTCTGTAATTGCTAACAACAATCACAGATAACTGTTGTAAACGATAGTAATTAGTAATTTTAATATACTGTCTTGGTGGGGTAACAATTATTGCTAAAGTATTATTATTTTATTGTCAAAACTTCTTGGCAGCAGCAATAGGTACGCCCTCTATTACGTGTACCATAAAACCATATCTGGCGAACCGTGGGACTAATTCATCTCAGCTTACATACAAAATACTCTTACAACTATGTTCCCGAAGGTACTTATATAAGTGTCAGACAATGAGAGAGAGAGAGATTTATTTAAATATAGAATATAGTACACAAAGCCACGAGCATCTTTACAAACTGTCATATTAATGATATTAGATGGCAGATCGATTATTATCCGAAAAATACATTTACCGCATTAGGAATGAATCCTGTGTCGCGGGGGACTTTACAAACATTCAAACAACGGACACAAAGAACACCCAGACTTGGAACAACAATTTGTGGATCTCGCAAAGTTTTGTCCTGATTCGAACCCATAACACTTGGCTAAGTGGCGAGGCGACCACTTGAACTTCTACGCCATCCAAAATTACGCCATTCATAACTGGTGCAAGGTGCCATTTTTTATGCTCGCTTTGAAACTAAGTTCCCTAGTATCTGATCGTAAGTAGACAGTTAAGGCCAATAGTTAATGCGTTATCTCGATTGCTCTTTTTTTAATTATTTATTTCCTTTACAATAGTAATTTAGATTTATTACATGTTTAAAACTTGCCAAACGTAATTGTTTGTTGGCGAGATGTAACCTACACCATACACACTAAACAAAAGTAAAAACACAATAAACATAATAACAAAAAGTGACTAACAATAAATATCATTATTATAATTTAAGTTAGTGGTGTATTAATACATATTCGGCCTCGGTGGGGTAGTGGTTAGTATAACCGACTGCCACGCCTGAGGTCGCGGGTTCGATTCCCGCACAAGTCAAACATTTGTGTGCATGAACATGGATGTTTGTCTTGGTCTGGGTGTTTCTATGTATAATATGTATGTATTAACAAAAATTGAAAAAAATTGTTGTATGTTTATCCATTGTCTAATACCCATAGTACAAGCTCTGCTTAGTTTGGGCTAGATGATGTTGTGTGTATGTGATAGAATATTATTATTATTATTATATACCACTAATTCAAATTTCATATAACAATGTGTCCTTTAGTCTTTAGTTAGTATTTTTTTTTTAATATCTCTTAACAGTTATCTATGTTGTTAAATACTTTAGGGACCATAAACTTATTTGTCCCTCCATAATAATTTGTGACTATTGGTGTAATTAGCCTCTGTTCTCTAACCCTCCTGTTATTATATTTATTCTTTACAAAATATTTATATCCTTCATATTTATCTTGCTGATATTACGAAAATGGTATAGCAATCATTACTCTGACAACATTTATTTATTTATTTTGGTTTGCTAACAAATGTAACAATAATACATTTTCACAATTATATACACATGAGGTTTGAGACAAAACGTTACATCCAATTACACGCAAACACTACATGCACAAATACAAATACCTATAATTAATAAAAATTTACAACTAGAACTTATAAACTAGTGAAATATTTAGTATAATACTTTTCTTACTAATTTGCGAAAGTGAGTAAGAGTCACTACAGAGATTGAGTAGCTTGCACACTCGAGCAATAGGAGAAGCAGTGCCAAAAACTGTTCTTCTGAGTGGTGGATAACATGACAAGATACATACAATATTAAAATTAAAATCATCTGTTAAAATCCCCTGTGTCACACAAGCTATTACGGTTGTCTGTGGTTTGTGACCAATGCTTTTGACTTTTTCATTTACATTATAACAATGAATATTTCAAACATATTTTGAAATTTGCGGTTGCATACCGCACGCTAATGATTCCTACAGTAACATTGTTTTAATTAACTTGCCAATCATTAAAATGGAGTAAACAATAATTATTGTTTATAGGCAGTTATTTGAAGTACAAATAAAATAAAATGATTAATAGCCCTTTTTAACCTTAGATAATTGAATAGGGTAGTGTCTCTCCACAGAATATGGAATACTTTTACTAAAGACCAAATAAATAAAAATGCGATACTAGAGTCGTCACGTCGTTGTAAATTTAAAACCACCAGCCGAATTCAATTTTAAATAGATTTTCTAATATTGTCTCCTTACAACGTTTAGTGTTGATTGTAAGTTTTATTATTTTCTTAAAATATGCTTAATGTTTGAGTTTTTGGAAGTCGGCTAATATTTGCCAATAATTATAATTACATTTGGATCATGAATGCCAAAATGTTTGTCAAGGTCAGTGAAATCTTCAGCAATTACCCTCAATACAAACTCTGGTACGATCTGCATAATAATAAACTTACTTACTTTAAAACTTGCCTGATATAATATATAATTCATAACAGGTATCAACGAGAACATGAAAATTGCTTACCTTATAACACTTGACGATTCGACCAGTTAACATCAACCGTGGTCACAAGCTGACTGAAGTTCAGTCATCAAGCATCAATAAAGGTAAACATTTTGTATGATCGCGTTACGAATTATATAATATTATATAATTATATATTTTAAAGTAGTATAATTATGTCCTTTCCTTCCTTAGGAAGGAGAAAGATAATCGGTTTTACGATTTGACACTAAAAATGTAATGAAAGGGTTACTTTTTACTGAGTTAATTTCTACTGCTTCTTTGTTCAAATTTCTGTTTTGTTCGTGTAAAACGAAAGTACCAGCAGAGCACTTCCTTTTTTTCAAATGAATCGCGAATATTGTGAATTCTATCTACATATCTATATATTAATACGTGAAGCAAAAACTTTGTACCCCTTTCTACGAAAATTGCGCGAACGGAGGAGTATGAAATTTGGCACAGTTAAAGTTTATATGGAGAAGGAGGGGCGAATCCTAATATTTATATAAAATATGCATTATAAATACATTAAATTAATGAAAAAACACTACACGCACACAACCATGCATTTGACACACGTAGTCGAAGCGCGTAACTATGGTTACATACATCAATATATAACGACATACACAGAGTACTATTATATACGATGACATATATCAACAATATCTTACAGACAAACCTTGGTCGAATTTCGAGCACTCGGTGACCTTCTCTCTTAGTCTTTATTATTCCCAAGTCACTTGGGGTCGGCTTTTCTGGTCTAACCGGATTTGACTGGATATCAGTTTTTACACGGAGCGGCTGCCACCTGACCTCCGCAACCCGAAGGCTAACGATACCCTAAGGCTAGACCAGTATCAGGATATTAGAGGGTACTGACTTTCCCAATAACGACCACCATAGATGTTCATGGCAGCCGGGACCAACGGCTGAACGTGCTCTCCGAGGCACGGAGCAGGCGATAATTGTCAATTAATATGCACATAATTTCGAAAAGTCGTATAACTTCCGAAAGTCTGAGGTGCGCGACGTGGGTTCGAACCCGAGGCCCTCTGCATTGCAGTCTGTTGGTCTCCCCACTGAGCTATCGCTGCTCATAGATATATATATTTCGAGCACTCGGCGACCGCTAGTTAGAAATTAATTTATGTGTGGTCTACAAATATTTGCTACGACTATTTTCTTCTGTCCCTTGTTTGAAAGTTTGTTTGGTCCCGACGTTGCCCTTGCCTCGCAATACTGAGTGCGGCAGTAACCCTCAAAAAATAAATATTTATTGCCCACAACACTTTTTTTGCTGCCAGTACCGCCATCATATTATCTTAAAATGTAGGTGCACGCGATCACTCGTGAAATATTGCATAATGTATCATAATTGTTAGCCCTGAACTATACTGATCTATGAAGGAACCTTATATGCATACCTCTTATTATATGCACCGAAATTATGAATGACGTTATGAACAACGTTACTATAAGATATACCTATATACTGTTGATTGCAACTCATATCCTTTTTTTGACTTATGGATTTACGGGAAAACAGGCGCAATGAATAAAGCATCATCTCTGACCCCCGCGGTCCAAGATTTTGCCAAAAGATTGAAGGCAAGACTGGAGGTCATTCCTGTGTCACGGGGCACTTTATAAACAATGAAACAAATGACACACAGAACAGTTAGACTCAGCACAACTATTTATGGGTTACACAAATTGCGATTCGAACCAAGATGCTCTTCGGCTTAGCGAATTTCATTATGTTCTAACGAAAATGATTCTATTTTACTATGGACACTGTTTATTTAAACTATTAATTTCTTGATTTATGCCATTAATATTCGATATTTTCGATTCTTATATCCTAATGGAACTATCTTTTATAAAACCAAAACAAAGGCTGGGTAATATTCTACCCTAAGACAAATTGTTGAAATCTATCTATACATATATTAATACGTGAAGCAAAAACTTTGTATCCCTTTTTACGAAAATTGCGCTGACGGAGGAGTTTGAAATTTGGCACAGTTAAAGTTTATATGGAGAAGGAGTGGCGAATCCTAATATTTTTATTAAATATGCATTAGAAATACATTAAATTAATGAAAAAACACTACACGCACACAACCATACATTTGACACACGCAGTCGAATTGCGTTCGTAGTATTTCGAATTGTTTGTCTGACGTCGTACAATTCTTCGTAACTATGGTTACATATACCTTATTTATATGTAATAAAGAAAAAAGAAAACAAAGTAGCAAGCTTAGAAATATTATCAATGAAAGAGTATAGTTACGTAAATAATAATTTGTTTGAATAAAATAGGTAAATTAATCTGTATAGCCTTGATGAAATCTAAATGAAATGTGAAAGTTATAGACAATTAAACTTTAATAAAGATCAAACTTAAAATTTAAATCAATTATGGTCGAATTTTGACCACTAGGCGACTAGCGTCTTTATAAATACATACGTTTCCATCTTACGTAAAGTGGATCATAAATACGAAAGTGTTAATTTTGCCAGTGACCCAACGCACTATCGTGATCTTTTGCATAAAGGTAGCTTATAGGTCTGAAAGTGACGTATTTACTCGTTTCATCACGAATAATACATGCTTCCTATGAAACAGGTATGTTGCCTTCAAACTACGTGAGCGAGGATGCGAGCAAAAACTAATATATAATAAATTATTTTCTTTTTATATGGTAAAGTGACCACTCACACCATTGAGTATCCGTGTATTTGAGTTAGGTACAATAAAAGTATTCCTAGAAATTATATCTGTCCTACTTTGAAGTGTCATTAACTGGGGTTAAGAAAACACTGCATTCGGTCAATAAACCATGGCAACCATTTTGTACACAAAGCGTAACTATTTATCTACACACGCAGAGTAACGTCTATATTGCCCTGTCTACCCCAGAGGTATAATATACCCACATTTCTCTAGATATGGTTTTGGGCTACATATCTATACTAATATATACGTCGGCCTCGATGGCGTAGTGGTTAGTGTAACCGACTGCCACGCCTGAGGTCGCGGGTTCGATTCCCGCACTTTTTTTTTTTGTAAATACATACATATACATAGAAACACCCAGACCAAGACAAACATCCATGTTCATGCACACAAATGTTTGACTTGTGCGGGAATCGAACCCACGAACTCAGGCGTGGCAGTCCGTTACACTAACCACTACGCCATCGAGTCGTCAAATGTCAAAGAATATGCAATATTTGTATGCCCATGGCAAAACCAATCATGTTCCTATGTTAAACAAAAAACAAAAAAAATAATTTAAAAATTTACTTACATAAAAATTACACTAACGTTTAGATTATATAATAATATGAATAGATTTCATTAGATGCTAAAAACGCCTGCACAAAAGTAATAGCAATATTTCGTAGACCTACAATGTAACTTTTTTGTCATTGCTATGTATATATACGTAGGCTCAATTTTCCTGACAGGCGTAATAGAGCCATATTTCGCTAACAATATTTCAGGTACCGCGTGATACAGTATTTTAATTAGGGTAATATTTAACTGCACAGCAAAAAAATACTAATTGCACAGCAAAATATATTTAAAGCGATGAAACTCAGTCGACAGAGCCCCGCTTCGCGGGGCGCCTCTTTTTGCTGGTAAGAAGGAACCTAACATAACCTAACCCTTCCAAGATGGAATGCAGTGATTTGACGGGTATAGGTGCTAATTATACTGTTCAATATTTGCTGTGCAATTAGTATCATTGATGGTCATTATATTTAATCCCTTTTAATTATACATAATTATATTATAATCACATCTGTCGCAGAACCGATGATCGTTGGATCAGACAGCGTAGTGTAGGACGCCCTCCGGCCAGATGGACCGATGACCTGAAAAAGGTGGCTGGAGGTGGCTGGATGGCGAAAACGGGAGATCGGGCCTTGTGGCGCAACCTGGGGGAGGCTTATGTCCAGCAGTGGACTGCAATAGGCTGAAATGACGATGATGATGATGATGATATTATAATGAATAACTACAAATAAGTCAAAGTATTTATATAGGTATGATTTATTAAAAGCTGTTTTGGTTGTACAGTTCTATGAGCAAACATATTATTTGCTCTAAAATATATTGAAGATGAAAGTCGAGCAACTACTCACAAACAAAATAATTCTGTAGAAAAGCGCTTTCCGCTACTAAAATACACGCTACTTTCGAAGCAATAAATTGCCTATTGTCCCCCAATATGAGATCAGGGCGACGCCGTGTTGGGCAGCCACATTTTGGTGGATATCAGGACACAAAGTACGTACCTATCTAAGACAGGATAAAAATTATTAAGTAATAATTAAAGACGGGATTTATATAATATTGTCTTCTGTTTATGCGAATATTATTCATTGAAATTAAACTACTATATACGGATTTTATCGCATTGTTTATTTGACACTTTATTACATAATTTTGAAAACTGTTACACTACTACTATTAAACTTTACTAATTTTTAAGCTAATTAAATTATTATTACAACTATGAAAACTATTTAGATTTAATTTAATTTTACACTTTCCTCGACGTTTCGGTTGTTTTTCAGCAGCCATGGTCACGGGGAGATTAATAACTAATAGAGTTTATATTTCGCTTCTATAAGAAAAGGAATATATTAAAAGCTATTGAATGCAATATGAATATTTCAATAGCAATTTAATTTAACATTGTCATATGGCAGGCTATGATATAGGTCTATGCATAGCTTTACCCTATAATACAAGATATAAATTCTAAAATATACTGCTTTAGAAAGAATTAGTCTTTAGACACACGTCTGTATCACGTCAAAGGTGTAGACAAGGTGTCTTACATGGTGTATTGTTATCGGGTAAGTGAAGAAATTCAAATAAATATACATATATAATTTATAGTTTTAGCTAACTAAGCCTTGTCTTTATTCGATACAATGTGTCGATTAATGTTTAATAAAACGTAAGCGTATCTCATACGCTAACGTTTTTTGAAACAGAACAGTATAGAACCCAGACTAGTGGACGTGAAAAGACATTTAAACTATAGGATAGGCAATTATAGGATGTTAACATAGTCATAGTCGTAGAGCTAATAACAAAATAATTTTATTTATAAAGGTAACCAAGTGACGCTTGCTTACATCAAAGTTACATTAAATATATGTAATAAATTCACATTTAACTGTTGCCAGGATTAGCAAACTCGTAGAGTTCACGAGAAGAACTGGCAAGAACACACGACTCTTATGTAATAACCGTCTTTATAACACTGTTCTTTTTTATAATTACAATATCTTGAATACAATATTAGACAACAGGTCTTAATCGCGTTGGTAAATAATCGTACCTATAAATTGCCCTATCCCTTTAGTTAACCCAGCACAATGCATGCATGATGCAAGTCACTGGAGGGGCCAAGGAATATAACATAATTAATAGCAATTTCAAAACCACCGCATATAAGCAGAGTTAATATTGTATTATAGGTAGGTACAAATCGGCAAAAGCTATAAACATTATTCCTCATAGGAATATCCACATTCTTTTACTTCCATGGTGTCACCAATCTCGATCGCTCACATCGGCGGAACGGCTCGGAAATGAGCTATTCGGTGGCGGAGCCCTGTAGGAAATTGTAGGCTTTACTGGCCACCCCCTCAATCGATGCGGTCGGACCTGCACTCTGATTACAATGAGGACCCCATCAGTGCCCGGTTTTATTGTAAATCTCTCGACTGGAAATGGGGAGTCTCCTTTTTTTTAAATTTAGTTACTTTGATTTAGTACGTGGCATTCCTTTTTGATGGAACTTATTAAGCCTATTGTGTTACGCTTCTGAATCATTACAGCTTATTGTTTATAATAGCCGAAATGTACCAAATTAAATCATAATGATGTCGAGAGGTTGTTATTTGACTGAGTACCTACCATTTTTTTTTGGAGTATTGGTATTTTATATTTTCTGAGTAATGATATAACACTTGTCAATGATAATATTTATTGTTCTGACTATAGCTATAACGTAAACTCTATGCAGGATGTATAAAATTGATACTTGTCCATATTAAAAAAAACAAAATGTACCCGTAGTGAAAATAATATTTGCATGCCGAAATTGGTTAAATGTGGCAAGGACAATATTTTATGTAAGAACTACCCATGTTTCTGCAAATAAATAAATAAAAATAAATCACGACCGGCTTACAGACAATTAGCTGGTCGGTGTATTGTCATAACTGTATTAATATACATACATAGTTCACGCTTATATCCTCAAGCGGATAGGCAGATATGTATTATAACCACATTTCACCATCTAGATCTAGTTTTTACTGTAGTAGAGCTTCGCTGATTACAGCATGAATGAGCCGGCTCGACCGGAGAAGGACTACCCCTCTCACAGAATATCGACGTGAAAAAGCAGTATTCCTACTGTTGTGTTTCGTTCGGTGAGTGAGAGTGCCAGAGGCCCAATCACCCCCTTTCCCCCTTCCCACTCCTTCTCATTCCCACTTCCTTTCCTAAAGGGTCAGCAACGCGCAAGTGATGCCTCTGGAGTTGCAGGCGTCCATAGGCTACGGTGACCACTTACCATCAGGTGTGCCGTATGCTTGTTGGCATAAAAATGAATAAAAAAAATCTACGGTTTGAAGTCCCACATAATAAGTAGCCAGCTTATTGCCGCCTTCCGCCACAATTTCACACTCCGTGAAGCGTCGCGGTGATTTTAGGTTCTAGGCAAGAAGTCCTTAGTAGCGACTAAGGACTTCTTGCCTAGAACCTAAAATCACCTCGGCCGAGCCAGTAATTGAACCGAAGATCTCATGCACAGTTTCTGCATACACTACCGCTGCACCACCACGACAGTAGCTATTTGAATATAATGGACGACCGCTTCTAATATGTAGTAATAATAGTTATGTAGGTAATAGTCGATCAAAACGCTACTTACTTTCAAACAAATCGATTTATAGTCCGATGCACTAAAACACCAAACGTATAATGCTATTAAAACTGGTGCAAATCGGATCGATTGACACTAATCTGAGCCGACAAAATGGATAAAACAAACAAAGGACCACAGACACCTGTGCTGTAGTGTTAGCCCACGTTTGGGTTGGTTTTCATCAGCCGCGGTCTCGGGAAGAATAAAATCCATTTTATTCTCCCCGTGACCGCGGCTGATGAAACAACCACCAGGTCGTCTCTATGTCTCGAAATGTAGTTTCCTCACAGTACTCCAAACATATTCAATTTAACTACTGGTGGTGCTATTTACAGCAGCATTTAAATTATAAAAGTAGAATTTTAAAATAAACGGCGATTAAATCCGTAAACAGCAAATTAATTTCTACGTATACACATTCGGGAAAACGTAAGGCAATATTACAATAGTTATTTGTAATGAAATTATAAAAGTGAAGTGTAAATAGAGAAATTGACCTAAGATAGGTTAAGCATTCTTCGGTGCAGACATCTCCACCTTTCTTGACGCATTAGCAAATATTAACCGATATTAATATCAACCAAAAAAAACGCAGTGATTTCGATTTTAAGCCAATGGTACGCACCTCTGACGTTTCTAAGTTATGTGTGTATTAAATCAATAATTAACTATCGCTCTTTAAGTAAAGGAAAACATCGCGTGGAAACCTACATATTTGATATTTCTCCATATTTATTTTGAAGATATGTGTAGACTGCGTCGGGCCCGAGTGGTAGACTATAGCCACACTGAATAGAAGCGCAAACCCAGCAGTAGGACAGCTACTAAAATCAGTCCTATATAGGACTGATTTTATAATATTTTGTAGACCACCTACTAACCCGATATCGACGTGAAATAGTCCTTACTGTTGTATCGTACTTACTGTTGTGTTGTATCCTTACTGTTGTATTTCGTTTGGTGAGTGAGAGTGCCGCTGGTCCAATCACCCTCTTTCCTCTTCCCGCTCCTTCTCCTTCCCACTTTCTTTTTTCCCAAAGGGTCGGCAACGCGCAAGTGATGCCTCTGGTGTTGCAAGCGTCCATAGGCTACGGTGACGACTTCCCATCAGGTGGGCTGTATGCTTGTTTGCCAACATAGTGGTATAAAAAAAAACCGTTGTCTTCAGAAAAGTCCAATCGATGCGGTCATATGTATCATTCTAGCATTCCCACAGTTACTTCTTACATATTTTAAACACAGATCGCAAGTCTACTAGTACTCTAGGACCTTTTTCAATAAGCAGACCATCCAACACAAAAAGATTTCTCAAATAGACTTAGTTTTTAGAGTCAGTAAACAATTTAGCTTTACATTATTTGTATCGAACCATTCTGTACCAAATCAAATATAAAAATGGAATTGGAGAAAGAAAAAATCCCAGGGTATTATTAAAGACTTAGTAAGGATTTGACGATTTGAATTTATGATTGGCGAAATAAAAGGTAAGTACTTACAATCAATCAGTCGTTCTTGTTCTAATCTTGCCGACTTGAAAATGTAGGCAATTTAGGGATTACTTTTTTCCAGTATTATTTTAAAGAATTGCTTCTATTGATTGACTACTTTGGTCGTCTCGTGACATAAGTTTATGTTTATTTTACGTCCAATGTAAAGCCTTATTTTACATACAAAGTTGAATAACAAGTCGTCAGATCATTGAATTTTACTGTGGCAAATTCTCAATAGCAGTAGATGCCAATACAATTTAATAGGACCGTGAAATATAGTTGTCGAAATATTACACATTAATCGGGTAGTCACTTCTGACTACCGCTATAGGTAGTGTGTGTAAACACGTATGGTTTTTACACACACTGAATAATAATGGTAGTTATGTAATGTAATGTTTCCTTATTACAAAATTCTTAAATATTACGAGTCTCGTACTGGGTAATATTATTTAACAAAATTATGACTGTCTTTGGCAAATAAATATTTTCACTTACTTAATTGTTATGATGTGCAGTCCAACGAGTAGATTAAGCAGTTTTCCTTACCTTCTCTTATCGTAACCATTACATTACATCACATATTATATGTACTAATATGCTAAATGTTGCAATCATGAAAAAGCTACGGTAATTGTGTACTATTGACTACACAAAACAAATTTGAGAAGAAAAAGAAGCAATGATACATAGTGCACACAAATAAACAACTGCTTCCACAGGAAAGGAGGCGCGGGAAAGGCGAGTAAACAAAAAAAATTATATAGCTAGTAATAGTTTCTGCTCGCGTAAATCCCACAGGAAGTATACATATGTATATACCGCTGTATAGAGCCTATTCTTTAATCCAGTATATTATGGTTAGTGTGACAAGTTATATCCAAATCCGTTTATCGGTTTAATCGTGATTGTGTAACAAACATTCAAACATCTTAACAAACTTTTACATATATAATATTAGTAGGATATATTATGTTGTTGTCTGGTACATTTTTACTCAAACCTTATACAGTAATTTAAACGTTACTTAATTAATATTTTGAAACTCCGAATATAAATTCCATTTAATAGACTCTTTTTGCTTGAAGGACCACAAGCTTCAAATTTTTAACGATTCGTAACAATAACCCCGCGCCCTTATACTTTTCCACTCGAAAAGTTTTCTTTTGTGTTGAAACACATTTGGAGGAATTCAAAAGATATTTACGTATAAAAAACTCATATTAAAGTACGTTACGGCATCCTTAGGTCACATATAACATTAAGGCCGCGTACAGAGTTACGACTTGTCGCATCTATTATGCTGTTTGTGAAAAATTGCGACACACGGAAATGAAAATAAATGTAAGTACCCCGGAGTGCGCAGAAATAAAATGTCTAAAGAGAAATAGTATCAAATCTCACAGTACGTAAACAGTAAAAATTCTGTAGTTCTATGTAATAAAGAGCAAAGAAAACTAAGATAGACTTATAACCATATTTAAATCACAAAATGAAACTACTGACTACTGGTTTGGTACTGATGAACAATGAATATCTTAACTTACATTTCGGTTAATAGCCAGGTGTAGGCAAAAGTATTTGTTTATGAGAAAATACACGTATATCGCCAGACGTACACATTTTTCAGTTAAAATAACTATAGTGTTCGCATGCTATTAACGAAAAAGTAAGTATATTTGTACCCTTGTTTAAATTTGAAACCCTTATTTTATTAAAGGATAAATAAATTGTTACAACAACAGCAACAGCCTTCGAAGATAACAACCATGTTAGCGTATGTATCACAAGACCGACTGCCATAAAATTTGTTTAGAAAATTTACAGCATCAGTTCGGTGTTACAAAATATGCGTGTATATTACATGAGACTTAAAATACAGCTGGTGATTAGTAGATAAATACACAATTATCTGTAACTGCCCTCGTCGTGGATATAAGGGCATGAGGCTGTATATAAGAAAATAACTAAGATGTCGTCCAGTTACACTAATCCTTCGACCCGCTGTCGGAGCAACCTTTTTGTATGAGTTATGGAAGGTACAAACAGAGTCCCGTTACGTCGGAGATCAACCCATACTGTGCACATTACACGGTCCCATTGATGCCCACAATACACTGCAGGGTAATCTTTAGACAAATATTTGAATATGGTAGAAAAGCTTTACAAAATCCAAGATTAGTTTATTATGTCCCTTGTATTATGATTTATGGACAAAAATGTATGTTATAATATAGTACGGATACCAGTGTCTCACACAGATCTCACCTTTTTAAATGTTATTTAAATGTTATGAATATCAATCAACGTAGTTACACTCACTCGATCATGTAAAACCTAGTTTAAGACCTGATTTTGTAATTATTCTGTGTGAGAGAGAAATAAATAAAATTATTATTATTATTATATTGATAAGCTGTCCCAATTTGAGGCTCAGGCTACGTCGAAATATGAGAAGGGCTATATATGTATAGTCTAATACGTCGGCGTATTCGCAGACTTTACAAATTGATAATATAATTTCTCACGATGTTATCCGTCACCCGAAATCAAAGGCAATGGACTATTTAATACGCACATTGCTTCGAAACACTCTAAATAATGTAGTCTATGGTAAGGCTTATGAAAATGCAATATGACTGTCGAGTTGGTATTGTAGAATAAGGCTAAGGCTTAAATTTGCGGCCGATCGTGGTTTAATTTCTAGATCCGGTAGTATTTTTAGGTTTTCTATTAACATGTCCTTAGCAACAAAGCACATTATATTTAGTACATTTTTGTTGATGGATAATAGACTCGAATCTATTACGTGAGACTTTTTACCCTTTTTATAGCAAGACAGAAAAAAGAACCAACCACCCTCCTGATAGTAAATGGTTACCGCCATTAACGGCCATGGCTGTGTTTCAACAATACGCAAAAAGAGACGCTAACAAGGCAGCATATTATCCAAATTGCTGTCTATCACAATGGAAATCCTTATTCTAACCTATGCCAAGAACGGCTATTGTGGCGTTAAGTTACAAATTTGTCAAGCGGATTTGAATTTTTTGACTACGATAAAGCTATACACGAAATATGTAGGCAAACAAAAACTGCCTTTATTAACTCACTTTCACAGTCCAATTGGACGTTAATATGAGACAATCGTAGAGTTTAGGTAGATAATTACTGAAGGCTTTATGTATTTTCCGTTGGACGAGGATAGAGCATCGCCAGCTTCCTAATACTACTACTTGTTGTTTTATGTTGTTATCAGTTAAGTTACTACTTTAGATAACTATTTCATATTTATCTTGTTAGTCTTATCCATGGTTCGAACCCAGGACTTCAGCATACATAGCAGGATACACCAACAAAGCTGCCACATTTAAAAACATTTAACGAAAATTGGGTAAACCATTTTTGATATAAAATGTTGTTATTCAGATAATATCAAATCACGTTCGCTGTCGGTGGTATCTCAGTGACAGACGTCCAAACCTTGACAAAGGTTTACATAAAGTGAGCTTGTTTCCAAAATGATTTATAATGGCATCTGATTTATCATGTAATTTAAATTGTGAAGCTTTCTTGACTATTTATAAGTGAAACAATCCGTCTCGATTTCGCTTTAGTGTTATCAGTTGCAAATTGTTGCTGAAAAAACATCACTGAATAAGTTAAGCTTCTTACGAATTGGGTAGAACAGCAAAAGCAAGAGCGTTTATATACTTTGTATGTTGATGGATCTTATCTTATGTGGGGGCCAGTCAGTGCAGACCGGCGACACTTCGACCCAGTGGGATCTTTTGTGTCGGCACTCTTCCAATAACAACTGCCATAGATGTTCATGACAGCCGGGACCGACGGCTAAACGTGCTCTCCGAGGCAAGGAGCAGGCGATAATTGTCAATCAATACGCACATAATTTCGAAAAGTCATATAACTCCCGAAAGTCAGAGGTGCGTGACGTGGGTTCGAACCCGAGACGCTCTGCATTGCAGTCTGTTGGTGTCCCCACTGAGCTATCGCTGCTCATGTTGATGGATAAAAGGATTACGTACGGCTAGAGCTGGATATTCAGATCATTAACATATTATAGTCAGTGGAAATGGCAGTGGTTTGAGGTTCGTGATGCCATATTAAAATATATAATGTATTGGTAGTTAAACTATTCTGAGCGTGGCCTTTAATAGCCTACCTTATATACCTTCAAGGCTTATAATGCGACGATATTCAGATCGCATGCAAACTTTTGATAGTCAGCGAACAGTGGGAGTGTGATAACGTTTGCCGGTCTGACAGGCATCACGACATTTTGAGTTTAACTAAGCGTGCAAGACGAAAAAGGCTGAAGATATTTTTATATATTTATATATTTGGGTTATTTCTAAAAGGTACCAAAGGTATTCTACCGGACTCCCTTTATGCTGTTATTTAGAATTACTTATTAGAAGAACTCGATTATATACTAAAGTAGCGATCACGCAAAGGACCGCCTGATGGCATGCCTATGATCAATTGTGCGTTGCTGATTCCAGACTCCAGTGATTACACGAAAGAGAAGGAATTGGAGCGGTAGGTATTTGAAGAACTATTGCTCCGCGAGCAAAAACGCAGTGCCAGTGTTACTACATTCTGGTTAGTACACTATAAAATGGGTTGCATATTAGAAAATCAAAACTTTTCTGAGCAAATTTCAAAAGAACAACGTACAAATCAACAAAGTTTAATATAACGATGGTTATTTGATCAAAAGTTTAGCTGACCAAAGTCTGGAATATCAATGTTTATATTATTTATTACACTATTGACCAAATCGTTCAATGCCTTAATTATCACATGCCATAACATCATTTGCCATCGACATTGGGTGTGTAACGGTTGTTATATCAGGAGAAACTGGATGCAATTGGGACTTTAGGACACCCCGACTCGGATAGGTTAGGTTAGAAGGGGATGGCGGGGTCATTTGAGCGAGCGAAGCGAGCGAATAGACCCCGCCATCCCCTTCGTGGTTATTTTTTTATAAACCACCCAGAAGTAGTTTGGTTAGGTTAGGTTAGGCGTTTAAATATTTGTCTAATAATTATTATGGCATTTATAAGAAATCATTTGTGATTATAAAATTTGATTAGTTATGATTTGATATTTTAAAATTACATGTAGCAACTTTTGATCAGTCGTTCATTTGATGTCACATACATTGGGATTCTAAAATTTTTCTAAATAAAACATTTGGTCATTTAAATTTTGTTATTTCGTTTATTGTTCTTTTGAAATTTGCTCGAGAAAGTTTTGATTTTTTAATATGCAACCATAAAATGGTAGTACTTCTCAGTACAAGCTGCATGTTATATACCATCACCTATTAAATGGCTTCGGCAAGCTCTTCTGCTCGTAATGTTAAGTATATATTTGAGTTTTATGTATATTCATAATTAAGTAACATGCAAAATGAACCCTTTATTTCACCATCAGCAGTATTGCAAGTGCTCTTAAATACGCCACTGTTTTCTATTTTTAAAAAGATAACTCCCGCACTAGTAATTCCAGTGTCCGCGACACTTTACAAACATTCAGACAACGGACACAAAGAGCACCCAGACTCGGAACAACCATCTGTGGATCACACAAACTTTTGTCCCGTGTGAGATTCGAACCTACAATACTAGGCACAGTGGCAGCGGCGAGGCGACCACTTGAATAACTAGGCTCTCCGTGTAGTCGAGCCACTAGATTAACGGGAAATCAATCCGAATTATAGGAAACAAATTAAAATATTCAATACTGACATATTCCAAATCTAAATACGGATACGGCCAAAACGACATCCCTGAGGCAGTCCTAACAACGCATTATACAAAGAGCAGCGACGCTGAAATAGCATAATATTCAAAAGGAAAACTCCAAATAGGCATTACCTTTTCCACGATCGTTCTGCACGGCCCGAACAAACCGAATACGACCGAGTCCGGACATCCGACGCTTTTAACAATAAAGGTTTTCGCCACTATACAAAGTAAAGATAGTAAGCGTAGTGGAATTCACGGCATTGCTTTTTCCGTTTTATTTTTATATAACATTCTAGTATTTTGCATGGTTGCGCGGGCCGCTTGCAGGGTTGAAGGCGGGTTGTACAGGGGTAAAAAAAAGGGGAACAAAAGCGATGACCCCGGTGACCTTGAAAATGACCTGTATGTATGAATGTTCTGAAAAGATCTCGTCGACCTCTATGACATTTGTTCAAACACACCTGGCCTATCTCTAACCGTTTCGGAGATATTAGAGGTCAAAGATTGTATGGTGGCCATGGTTTTTTGTATGGAAGCCATGTTTTTTTTCGTTCCCCTAAAAGTTCTCAGGGTGTTAGGAAGATTTTGTTCGAGAACGACTCCCGTAAATATCACCGTGTCGAGATCCGATGGGAGACCACCACCAAGAGCTGACCGATTATCGGGCCCCGGGCCTTCTGGACGATTCTCTATACGACGCTATATTTCCTATTTACCTACAACTCCCCCTTGTATGACTTCTATTTCTCTAAGTGAGTGAGTGGTAATTTAAGTTTATATAATTATAGTAAATTAACGGCCTTTATAAAAATCATGCTCTTTAATATTTTAATCGCAGTCTGCTTCTTTAAATCCTAAATAGAATAAATAAAATAAATTTGCGGCAGTGTGTGGTTGGGCAAAGGGTAATTCAGTTTTTAGTCGGCAATTTCTTGATGACAGCTTAGGCTTTACAGCTGTGCCCGGTAGATAAAAAAAAGGCTTAATATACATATATTTGACGAAAGGTAATTATGGCTATCGCTATGTTATCCTACAAATATTATAAAAGTGAAAGTTTATATAGATGTTTGGATATTTGTTACTCCATCATGCGCAAACTGGTTCACTGCTTTGGATGAAAGTTAGCACACAGATAATATTCTAGATTAGTGTAATATAGAATTTTTTTTCCCGGTATGCAATCCGCAGGGGTTCACGCAGACAAGACGCAGACAGAAACTGGTTTTTATATATTTTTTTTATGTTTTGCTTTAATTACCTAGGTAATGAAATGCTTATATTATTTATTTATATATCAAGTAATTTAAAATGACTTGATATATTTAGTAAAAAATAACACCACAATAAATTGCACCTATACTTTTTAAATGTTCATTACTCATTATGAGGCCATAATAAAAATACCGTGCAAGGGTACTCGACCTCCCAAAAGTTATTAAGTTCCCGAGTGTTACTGCGCCGATGACCCAAAAGAAAAATTATATATTTGTCTCGCCACAAGCTGCATCGCGCCATGTATATAGGATATATGATAAACATTTATGTGATCCACAAATAGTTGTTGCAAATCGAGGCCTCCTTGAATCTATTATTTTTTTATGTCTATAACTATTCCCCGAACTATCACTCCATTTGAAACTAGGTCTTCGCTTCTTCTTCTTCTTAGCCTTTTTTATTCCCAAGTCACTTGGGGTTGGCTTTTCTAGTCTAACCGGATTTGACTGGATATAAGTTTTTACACGGAGCGCCTGCCACCTGACCTCCGCAACCCGAAGGCTAACGATACCCTAAAGAGGGTACTGACTTTCCCAATAACGACTGCCATAGATGTTTATGGCAGCCGGGACCGACGGCTTAACGTGCTCTCCGAGGCACGGAGCAGGCGATAATTGTCAATCAATACGCACATAATTTCGAAGTCATATAACTTCCGAAAGTCAGAGGTACGCGACGTGGGTTCGAACCCGAGACCCTCTGCATTGCAATCTGTTGGTCTCCCCACTGAGCTATCGCTGCTCAATTTGAAACTAGGTAACTTAATAAAATACAAAGCTAATATACTTTAAAAGTTACATTGCAATATTGCTGTCAAGTTAACCTTCTGAATTTCTCACTAACTCATTAACACTTACCTCTTTTCAGCCTAAGGGGAAAATTCGAGATCAAACGTATCAACATAGCGTGTTATAAAAAATGACAAATAAATTGTTCCCGTAACGAGTAATGGGGGGTGGGAGGGGATCGAAAGAAAAGGGAGATGTTTTGTTGATTCCTGATCGTACGGGGGATGCGATGAAGATTGTTAGAAAATTCTCTATTGTTAAGATTTGTGTAGACTTTTGGATACTAACATTTTATTAAAGGAAATTATGGCTTATGTACTGAGAAAATAAATGATTCTTATAACATTACTACATAATAGTATCATGCGCTATTCCTAAAGTGTAAAGCAGAGTTATATTATATGTCTTCGAAAATACAGCAATGAGATGAAGAAGAAGCAGTCCTTATGATTCTGTGAACTATACGAGAATATCAGTCGAAATAATCAAAATCGTTCATACTTTCTTGTTTCTGACGTCAGAGGGCGCTGTAGTTACTTTACCGCCATTGCATTCTTGTGATTCTTTACGTTAACATCAAAACTTTTCAGTTTATTATTTAAAGTTGTGTAAAGTATTTACAATACTGTTTAAAATAGTGTATAGTTACATTGGTGCTAAAAACAGTTAACTTTTATCAGAGAGGCTCTACAGCCTATAATACAGTCCCTCGAGGGTCCCAAGTCTGGTTGAATACTCCAACTTATTTAAAAGATAGGAAAGTTTCAGAGCGGGTTGATCACTCATTTCAAAATAGGAAAAGCTACAATAGAAATAAGGTCACGAAGTCTCACAAAAAATTTAAACATACTATTAAAAAGACCTTTTCGTCAGGTTTATTCTAAACCAGAAAGTTCAAACTCAAAGTCCAAAGAAGCTTTACTCACAACGGAGTTTCAGAGGGGGGTGTTTTAAATTTGCCACATAAGCATGGTCCCAATTAGGGGCAAACCAATTTATTTTAAATTCCATAACGAATTAGAAAGATTCCATAACAAAGAAGAAGCCTCCTCTGAAATATCCAACACAAAAGTAAAATGTTTAGCCACCAAAGTTTCCCCAGAAATGTCACAGATGGTGGAAGAGTTGAAAAGCAAAAAGAATTTAGATCTTTGGGCTCTAAATTTATTTATAATAATAAAACAATTTTATCTTATATCTCAGTTATAGGCAGTAGACTTTCTTCAGACAAACGACTAGTTAGTGAAGGTAGACCTTCACTAAGCTTATTTCCATCTGAGTGTCGCAGAAACTCACAGAAAGTTTATGCAGGTGGTCTACAGGGGAGAAATCCTGCAATTAACAACACTGCCTTTTAGCCTGTCCTCTGCGCCCCGTACATTTGCACAGTTTCAAACTGAGTAGCCGAGATACTCCGGAACCGATGTATACGCCTCTTAGTGTATCTAGACGATTACCACTTGGCTTGTCAGGACAGATCCAAGCTCATGGAACAGGTTGCAGAAACGCTGGCCATCTTGAAATCTTTGGGATGGTATGTAAACTACCAAAAGTCGGTAACAGTGCCCACACAAAGTCTAGAATATCTAGGGCTGGTCTGGGATACTCTGAATCAGACGGTAGCCTTGCCCTCCCAGAAAGTTTTGGGTATAAAAAACTCTCTGGCAAACATGTTGGATCGAGACAGCTGCTCGCTAAAAAAACTGCAGAGTTTATTGGGCAAACTAAATTTTGCCAACCTAGCGATAAAATAAAAATAAAATATAATAAGTTTTATTTTCCACCAAACATGATTTTACAATTTCGCACAATGTGATATATCAAATCGTAGCAGCACTAGGTAGCAAGGTAAATATAACAAGTAGCGTATTATGAGGGGTGGACAGGAGCCTAAACTAGGGAAACCCTGTATTTCAGGTCTCCTGGACACTTGCCTGTGGCTTTGTGAATGTTTGTTCTACTTCATGTTTTATGAAATCTGTGCGAGCGTGCAGTGTGTGTGACCGTGTGCGCGTGTATGAGCGTGTGTGTTCGTGTGCGTGTGTGTGTGTGTGTGAGCGTGTGTGCGTGCGTGTGTGTGTGTGTGTGTGTGTGTGATTGTATGAGTTTATGTGTGTGTGTATGTATGTGTCATACGGCCTTGTTGTTATTATAATAATATGAATTTATTTCATTTTAGATATTAAGGCTTCTGTGTTGTCGTAGTTTAAATTCAGTAAGTAATTTCTAATAACATTTTTACATTCGCGTGTAGTTTTAGAATATATGTTTAACAAAGCGTTCAGTTTATTATAAAGATAATTTTCTAGAAAACATGGTTGTCGTCTGAAGAAAACAGTATGATGTCTTATAGAATCGCATATTCTATTTCTTCTTCGGTCAAGTGCTGCCATAGTTGGGTCATATGTTAGAGCTTTGTGTTTCCGGAGTATGGTGTGCAAGACAAATAGTTGTCTAACCGTCAGGACTTCACTATCTTTGTAGAGAGCTGCAGTGGTATAGCGGTAAGGCTTTTTATAGAGTACCTTTAATAAAGATCGTTGTGCTCGCTCAACGATTACTATTTTTGTCTTGCAGGCCCCTCCCCACGCCGGTACACAATAAGTTAAGACCGACCTAGCCAAAGCAAAGTAGACAGTCTTTAACTGTGAAGGTTTGAGGATGTTTCTTAGTTTTTTAAATATCCATATTAACTTTCTCGTTCTTGCTGCTAAAAGATCGAGTTGCAAATGCCATGACAAAGCTTGGTCAAGTTGGACACCCAGATATCTAACGTTATCTATTCTTTCTAGTGGCAAACAGGAGCATGGTATAGAACAAATATTGTTACCTGTATGAACGTTGAGATTTATATCGTCACGAGCCGGCTGTGGAGATTTAATAATAGTGAAAGTTATATATTTAGATTTTTTATATTAAGAGTTGGAAGATTTTTATTCAACCATTGAGAAATCTGCTGTAGACCTTTTTCAGCGTGATGCTGTGCGATACCTCAGGGCTGGCTTCATTGTCGCAGAGCACAGCTCTTTCTGAGAAACTTTATTCGGAGACGCCAGAGAAAGACATTGTGCCCCAGAATGCGAGAAGACTTATGGTGGTGGAGGAAGGCAGTCCAATCCCACTACACAAAAGAGAAATAACACATTTCTTAACCATAGACGCAGCGGATGCGGGCTGGGGAGCCAACTTAAACAGTCAATACCTTTCAGGCAGATGGGCGGTGAACCAAAAGACCTGGCACTCAAACATGAACGAGATGTTTGCAGTTTTTGCCGTCATCAGGTCCCAGGATGCACTGTTACGAAATGCTCACATTCTGGTCCAATCAAACAACAGAACTTTAGTGGCATACATATAAAATCAGGGCGGCACTCGTTCCTTAAACCTGCTGGGACTAACAATCAGGCTGCTGGAATTGACTTGTCAGTTCAACATAACAATGACAGCATTCCACTTACCAGGGAACCTGAAAGGCATTGCAGATTGCCTATCAAGGGGAAAAGCAGTACCCGAGTGGCATCTGCTCTCACCAGCTACGGATATATTCAGTCAGTGGGGCATTCCCGAGGTAGACCTCTTTGCTACAAGGGAAACTGCCGTTGTTCCAAAGTCTGTGCCTCTAGACTCAAGAGATGGCTTGGCGCTTTTCTGCGACGCTTTCAGCCAAAGATGGGTATTTCAAATAGCGTGGGTATTCCCACCGCCCAGCATGATACACAGAGTCTTGGCACACTTAAACGATCCAATAGGGACATACCTAGTGATAGCGCCTCGGTGGACCCAGTGCTTCTGGTTCCTAGATCGCCAGGCACGCGTGTTAGCCCCTCCCTTGCCGATAGAGAACCTGCGGAAGGTTCTAATAGACTGGAAAACGGGGTCCAGCCTTCTTCAAGTGGACAAGCTGATGGTCCAAGCTTGGAAAGTTGGGGGTGGGAAGATCAAGTAGTGGATTGGACTAGAGATGAACGGCAGTTGCTAAAAATGAGCTGGCGTCCCTCTACCTTGAGCACATATAAAGCCCCTTTGAAGAGGTGGTTGCTCTGGTGTAGGTCACATAGTGTGAGTAGTAAAAACCCAGAGGGTAAGGATGTGGCCAGGTTTTTGGCCAATTTTTATTTACATAATAAGTTTGCATATAGTACAATTCTACTGCAAAAATCAGTTATTTCAACATACTGCGCTGCAACAGCTGAGAACATATCAAGAAACTTTTTTGTGCAACAAGTTTTAAAAGCCGTCTCTCTCTCTAATCCACATCCAACTTAACTCCCTGTATGGGATGTAAATATTTTGTTTGACTGGCTAAATACAGCCAGTAGTACAAATTCTCTTTTTGAACAAAACAGACTTTGAATCTTTTACTGGCCTCTGGTCGAAGATTATATGACCTTTTATACACTCTTGGAACTCATTGATTGACAATTATCGCCTGCTCCGTGCCTCGGAGAGCACGTTAAGCCGTCGGTCCCGGCTGCCATGAACATCTACGGCAGTCGTTATTGGGAAAGTCAGTACCCTCTAATATCCTGACACTGGTCTAGCCTTGGGGTATCGTTAGCCTTCGGGTTGCGGAGGTCAGGTGGCAGCCGCTCCGTGCAAAAACTGATATCCAGTCAAATCCGGTTAGACCAGAAAAGCCGACCCCAAGTGACTTGGGAATAATAAAGGCTAAGAGAGAAGAAGACACTCTTAGAACTCAGTGAACAAGGGTTTTTAGAGACTGAGAGCTCAGTGACACTCTGGCCAAGATTTGGTTTAAAGACTGACACGGGTTTACGTAGGCAGTCTTGATGTCGTATAAGAAGCCATCCATTCTTATACGACATCAAGACCCTATTTGCCTCGTATCTCACATAAAGGAGTTAATTAGGAAATCAGAAGCTAGACGCTGTCAGGACAGTCAAGTAAAGTCGCTTTTTATCTCCATCATGGGAGTGATCAGGCCAGCATCCAAAACTATGATTGCAAGTTGGGTGCGGTCAGCATTTAAGCTTGCCAAGATTGATGCCTCCCCAGGTAGTATAAGATCAGCTGTAGCTTCCCGGGGATGGCTGGACAATAGACCAGTACAAGAGATTTTAGAAAAGGGAAATTGGAAATCTGTAGAAACATTTTCAAAATATTACTGTAAGGAGGTAAATAGGTCTGTTGGTCAGCACGAATTAGAAGAGTTGCTTTATAATAATTTCAAATCGGTTTAGTTAAACTGATGTTTATTTAGGATCTCATTATGTGATCTCAATGAAACTAAGGCTAATTTTAATTTTAATATAATTATCTGACTAATTTAAAGACTAAGAAATGTTTAATATTTTATTTTGATCTATTTCTGGTAAATCTATATTAATAATGTTATGTTAAGTTTGAATATATTTTGCGCCTCTCCGTGGCGTCGTCGTCACTTGTTACGCTGACGACACACTTGTCACTACGAGGGGTAAGTCGCACCGGGCGGCGGCTATACTGGCGACCGCTTAGGTCGCACAAGTCGTTGGTCGTATCCGGCGGTTGGGCCTTGAGGTGGCCCTAACCAAGTGTGAGGCCGTTTGTTTTCACGGCTCTCGGAACCGACCACCTCAAGGGGCCTACATCATAGTAGGAGGGGTCCGCATCGCTGTCGAGCGAACCCTTACGTATCTGGGTCTCTTGCTCGACAGCTGATGGGACTTTGTAGCCCACTTTCGTCGTCTGGCCCCCAAGCTTCTGGGCGCTGCAGGTGCGCTTGCACGTCTGCTGCCCAACCTAAGGGGGTCTGGCACCTCCTGCCGGAGGCTCTACGAAGCGGTCGTGCGGTCCATGGCCCTTTATGGGGCATTAGTATAGGGAAATAACCTGACGGACGCTCCGTGCGCCACAGCGTGCAATAGCCGTCAGGTTAATTAGAGGCTACCGCACGATCTCGTTCAAGGCAGCTAGTTTCCTTACCGGATCGATGCCCTTGGACCTAGAAGCGGCGCTTCTGGAGTCGCTCTACCGTTGGCGCCAGGAAGCGCTAGCTCGGGGTGAAGGACCAGGTTTTCCCGCTTTAGAGGCGGCACGGTCCGAACTCCGCCAGGTCCTGGTGGAAGAATGGAGAAATCGACTTGTGCCCCCGGTGCCGGGCACGCCACAAACGTGGCAGTAAGCCCCGTTTTTGAGGAGTGGGTGGAAAGGCGGCATAGCGCCCTCACCTTCCGGCTGACACAGGTAATGACTGGCCACAGTTGTTTTGGCCAGTTCCTGTGTCGCATAGGCCGGCAGGAGACGCCCGGATGACATCACTGCGGCGACTGCCGCGATGTTGTTGTGGACACGGCGCTGCACACTTTGGCAGAATGCCCCGCCTGGGCATCGCAGCGCCGTGAGATGATCGCGGCAGTCGGACTGGTTGCCCTCTCACTCCCTGCCGTGGTTCAGTCTATGATGCGAAGTGAGAGATCATGGAACGCCGTCGCCTCCTTTTGTGAGGAAGTAATTTCCATCAAGGGGGCGGCGGAGCGGGAGAGGGAGAGCGGAAACCCTCTCCCCAACTGCAGAACTGGGCGCCGGAGACTAGACTACTAGACGAACTCCAGCCAAAGTAAGGTGTACCTGGGGATGGTGAACTTCGTGGGCCTGCCTACCACCCGATCATTTGCAGGTCCAAGAGGCGGCGTACGTCTTCCTACGCGAGCCGTTGCCGCAATGTAAGACGTAGGGATGAAATTTATCTCCTAATAAGAAAAGGTAGTATTGTGTAGTGGCCTGCCGTTTTATACGGCTTGCCTAAGTTGCGATGGCATGTGAGAGTGATTGGTCCGCCCCCGCCATCTCTAGTTCCGGGAGTCAATCTTTGAATTATTTGGAATTTTTTGATATATTGCATAATAAGGCTAGAGGTGCGAAACCATTTATTTTATATAATCAAATTTTTCTTTGTATTTTATCAAAAGTTTAACTTTATTCCAGCTTGGCATCTATAAATAGCCATAATAGATCACGTAAATATTAGAGCACCAAAACATAAACATTTTATGGCCAGACGAGTCAACATTTACTAGAGTGGGACTTTTTAATATCCACAATGAACATTATTGGGATTTTAATAATCCCCATGTGATTGTGGAACATTTACATCAAGTGAGGTTTAGTGTTAATGTTTGCACCGCGATAGTCAATAACGCCATCGTTGGACCGATTTTTATAATCTCGTAACTATTTAGAATTAATAAGGAAAACGGTACCGCTACTGTTGATGGATGTGCCATTAGCATACACCCGCGATATGTTCTTCCAACATGACGGATGCCCTGCACATTACTAACGCAATGTACGTGCTTATCTAAACGAAGAATTCGGTGAAAAGTTGATTGGGCAAGGTGGACCAGTAGCGTGGCCACCAAGAAGTCCGGATTTAACACCGCTAGACTTCTTTTTGTGGTCTGAAATCAAGAGAATTGTGTATCGGAAGGAAGTTCATAATGCGGAACATGTAAAAAAAATGTGCCTGCTTTTAACAAAGCTAAAAGGGACACAAATACATTACGTTTGTTGAAAGAAATCTTGTTCAAACGCGTAAGATTTTGTATTGAAGTAAACGGTCAACACTTCGAGCAATTGCTTCAGTACAAGTAGTTTTAAGAATTAAAATAAGACATTCATAGGGTAAGTGATTTGATTCATCTAATTGTTGTAAATAAGAAAGATGATTCCATTTTTTTAAATACGCCTGAATTACAACTAACTGCACCTACTAAGTTTCTTTTTCTATTACCAATTATTTAATTAATTGATTACTAGTTATTTTATTATGTCGCATTACCAATAATTGTGTAATTCAGACGGTCCTAAAGGTAAAGTATGAAGGAGAAATTGGAATCGTTTTTACAAGCTAGTTTGGTAGAGTAAGTAATAAGGTGCATCGACCTTAGGCATCGAGCGCGCGATCGCCGTATCGTTTACTCCGGTCTAGATATTTTATACGAAGACACCTCGCATCGTAGCGCAGTGAAATATTGATTTCGATGAAAAGACCGAAATTGAAAATTATTTTTAAAAAATTATTTTTAATAATAATTGCAATTGAAATATCATGGACGCAGTACATATTTTTTGGGAAAACAGTGAATTAAATTCCTCCGTGTATAATGAATTTTGATGTAGTATCACATCCCACATTAATGCAAATCTCTAGAAGAAATAGATGCTCTATATGACATCCTTGAGGTACTGCAGAAGATATTTCATATTTGAGCTAAATCAAATCTGACAAAACCATTATATGATATAATGGTTTTGTCAGATAATATTCACACTAATGCAGGAAGGATTTATGTATCCCATACTTTCCAGATGTACAATTACTAGTCATCATTGACTAAATCAAAAGCTTTTTAAAGTTCTTAACATCACTTAACAACAAGTGAGCACAGATATAACGTCACCAAAGTCCAAAAACTGATCTGAAAACATAACGTTTATTAATATAATTAACTGATATTTGTAGAGCATAGTCATCAGTTGAGTCATCTGTCACCTACATGTAAACAAATAGCTCCATGTTAAGTTGCGAATTATAATATTATTTCCAAAAATATACATTATTTTTGAATTGTAGTGAAACTACGTTGTGCAAATAATATATGTCAATGTTAGCAAGTGAACTATCTAACAAATAGTGTCAAAACAGTGAACTATTCAATATCACGTACTAAAGTGATTATTGACACATCGAACACTCAATTGGACTTTCGTGACAAAAACTGTAAGTTATAGTGACAAAACATTAATAACATTAGCAAAAAGTGAACATTAACATGTAAACCTAGGAAATATTAACATAAATATTATCTACAATATCGTTTATTATTCAAAATTCCGAGTCATCACACGATTGGCTAATCGTTAAGTTACCACTGTCGGCAAAGCAGGATATCCAATATAATAAACACTGCTATCGAACACCTGATTGGCTACACCACTACCGGCAAAGCAGTGTATCTACACAGATTAAATAAGGCTATAAACTCGGTAATATACTTGAGTACAGAGACATCTATTAATAAGCACAAGAACCAATCACCGATCTTCCTATTACATTTGCACCATACGGTCACTTATTTCGACGCACATCTCAGCGATTGCCGTGGTGCGTTGGATACGACACTTACCTCAGGCGAGTGAAGTTGGAGGATCGATTCTGAGGACGCCCCAGCACTTTTTGTAATTCAATATGAATTTCTTCGAAAATATCACGCATAGAAATAGAAACAAAGTAACTCGTGCGCATACATCACTACCAGACAATAACGACAGTGAATGTCTTGAGAACTCACTAGATGGCACTAGTCGAAGTGTACCAGAGTTATCTGAAGACGAAGACACCGATACAATTACTAAGTTAAAGGAGCAAATTGGTAGTCTTACAATGAAACTTAATAGCGCTAATGACGAAATAGATTCGCTTACCTTAGAAAATAGGGAATTGAAAGTAAAAATTGAGGATCTATTGTGCAAAAATAGAATGTACAAAAAAATTACTCATAGCCCGGCGAAATCAGTAACATCGACCCCAAAGAAAAGACAAATTCAGAAATCACAGGAAAACAAACAGGTTCAAACAGATACTACTTCCACTATACCTCACGTATCTCGTGGACCAGAACAAGCAACAGTACCAGCAACTAACGGTCAGTCTTACTGCAATACGCCACAGGACGAAGCAATATTGAGAAAAGACTCAAACAAAAATTACCAGGCTCTGTCTCAAGATCATCAAGTAACAAAAAACAAGTTGTATATTTTAAGCGCAAACAAAGTAAATAATAACATTACATCATTAGCAGAACACTACTTCAATAAGAATTATGTTATATGTCATTTCATAATGCCTAATGTAGGAATAAATCAACTATTAACTAATATTGACAAAAAATTAAAAGGATTTACTATGAATGATTTTTGTAACATAATAATAGGCGAGGAAGACTTTAGAGCGTCAAATCATTACATCGATCTAGTTACTAACATACGAAGTGTGTTACAATCTAACAATCACACTAACATAATAATTACTTTACCAACATTTAAAAATGCTATTTATGCTAATTTATATAACTCCAGGGTTAATATGTTCAATCAGTTACTATACCTCGATAACTTAACGCATGAATACGCCTATATCCTGGATTCAAATTTAAACCTTAAGTATGATAGGAGTATGTTTAGTAGGTTAGGCACGCTAAGTAACAGTGGTATGACAGTAATATTTGAGGACTTACATAAACTTATCATAGATATAGCAGAAAACTTGGCACTCAGTATAAGTACAGTACAAGAAGAACAATTAGAGGATTACGAAGAACCCTCACAGGAGTTTTTTCGGGAATAAATATATAAATATTATACACCAAAACATTGCGGGCTTAAGAAATAAATGTAATGAACTTAGTGTTTGCTTAAAAGAGTTATCTGATAAAAACACACATATTGATGTTATCTGTATAACAGAACACTTTATGATGTCGGGTCATGAAGACCTCTGCATGATTACTAATTTTCATCTAGCAGCATGTTTTGGCAGAATTAACACTAATAGGGGAGGATCATGCATTTTCATAAAAAAGGGACACCTATGGAAAACTATTCCTAAAATTACAACTATGTCAGTGCCCTCCGGTTTCGAATGTTGTGCTGTGGAACTAATTGATTATAAACTTATAATTTTATGTGTATATAGAACTCCTCAAGCCAACAACCTTAGTATATTTTTTGACAGCTTGGATAAGACACTTAATTACATAAATAAGACGTATAAAAAACATAGCATCATAATAGCGGGTGATTTTAATATTAATATTCTAAGACAAAGTAAAGTTACATTGGAATTTGAATCTTTACTTCTAAACTATAATATGAAATTAGAATTTAGAGAACCTACTAGGAAAATAAGCTTGACATGTATTGATAACTTCGCTCACAAACTCACTCATAAATGTAAATCAAGTATTTTGGAATTGGCATTATCAGATCACACTGCCCAATTACTGCGTTGTAATGTTAAAAAGGTATGTTTGATCAAACAATGGAGAATTAAACGTAGAGACTATAGCTCAAAAAACATGGAAAAATTTAATAATTGCATAAAGAACTTAGCTTTTTCAGACATGTATGCCACTGAAGACCCAAATTTAGCTTTCAATAACTTCCATGAAATATTTTTATTATTTTATAATCTCTGCTTTCCATTTAAATTAATCACAATTAACGCACACAAGAAACAAAAATGGGTATCACGTGGAGTAAAAGCATGTAGCATAAAAAAGCGAAGGCTCTTATGGCAATATCTAAAGAATCCAAAAAACGAGGATAATAAATATAAACTTAAGCAATATAGTAAATTATTCAAGAAGATAATTAAATTAACACAGCGAGCACAAAATATTCATTCTATTAACACATCAAACAACAAAGTTAAAACAGCATGGAAGATAATAAATAGTGCAAAGCAAAATACTCCAAGAGAGTCAATAAATAATATAAAGGTGCATGACGATACCTTGACGGATCCTAAAATTATATGTAATGCTTTTAATAATCATTTTATTGATAAAATTGTACCTAATAGCTTATCAAACAGAGCACAGTATTCTATACATGTATCTTCTAGGCTAAAATCTATGTTTATGAAGCCATGCTCGCCACTTGATGTATTGCATATTATAAGGAATATAAAAAACACAAAGAGTGTAGGGTATGATGGCTTATGCACTGAAGTTATTAAATACGTTGCTACTAATATTTGTCAGCATATTAGCTACATAATTAATTTATGCATAGAAGCGGGAGTATTTCCTGACAAATTAAAGACTGTTATCATAAAACCTCTGTTTAAGAAAGAAAGTAGGGATAACATGAACAATTACAGACCAATAGCATTAGTACCTATTCTGTCTAAGATATTCGAGAAATATATACATAGGGAACTCAATCACTATCTCGAAAGCAATTGTATTCTTGTAAAAGAACAAAAGGGCTTCAGATGCAACAAATCAATAAATATGGCAATATTTGATTTCTTGCAATTTGTAATGAGGAATGTTGATAACAGAGTACCTGTCTGCTCCATATATATGGACATGACTCAGGCATTCGATCATGTAGACCACACTATTCTTCTAGGCAAACTAAATGCTTATGGTATAAGAGGTAACGTGTTAAAACTTCTTGAATCCTATTTAAACAATCGAATTCAATATACTGAAGTTACTAGACTTAATATTGTTACAAGAAGGGAAGAGATATATCGATCTGAACCGCGAAATATACACTACGGTGTGCCCCAGGGTAGTGTATTGGGCCCGTTACTATTTATACTATACATAAATGACCTACCAAATGTAACTGATGACCCAATGACTCTTTTTGCGGATGATAGCACAATTTCAATTAAATGTAAGAATAAAAACACTTACGAACAGGATATTAATAATGCTTTGAGCTCAGCTGTTAACTGGCTGAATGTAAATAATTTGAAAGCTAATGTAGGTAAAACCATGCTAATGCATTTCAGTCAGCGTACTCTAGCAACGGATGTCCTGAAAGTATGTGTTAACAACCAAACCCTAAAAGAAGTAGACTACACAAAGTTTCTAGGTATTTTAATAGATAAGAAAATAACATGGAAACCACATGTAGAACAGTTATGTAAGAGGGTTAGCAAATCAGTATATGCATTACATGAACTCGCTCAAATAGTAGACACCAATGCCCTTTTAATTGCATATCACGGTCTAGTAGAGTCGGTACTCAGATATGGAGTCATTTTCTGGGGGAAATCTGTTGATAAAGAAATTATTTTTAAAAGTCAGAAACGCTGCCTAAGGGCTATGTTCTCCTTGCAAGTGACTGATAGCTGTCAGCCCTATTTTAGAAAATATAATATATTGACATTGCCATCTATCTTCATATATGAAGTAGCTGTTTTTGTTAAACTCAATCCGCACTTATTTATACTCGCAGTCGATGGGTCAAGTCGAGCACAAAGAGACAAAAGCCGTCTATATTTATGCAAGACAAACACCACTCTGATGCACAAAAGTGTTTTTGCCATGGCTCCAAAAATATTTAATAAATTACCAAATAACATTAAGGAACTAAATTTAAATTTATTCAAGAAGCAATTAAAAAAGCTTTTTATTGAAAAATGTTACTATAATGTTTATGACTATTTATCAGACAAAATGTAGCACATGTATTTGCAATGTATAATTTAATTTAGTATTGTAATAACTATTGACTTTTTTATTTTCTTTTTGACTTTTAGCATGACCTAATTTTTATTTCTTTGACATTCTTTCATTTTAAATTATTATAGAACCAGTGACATTAATTTATTAATAGTACAATTATTACTGGTGTATTGCTTGAACTTATAATTTGTTACAAGGCATGCTTTTATAGAATTTCATTCTACCTCAAAATTTGCACACCTATTCTGGGTTATAAATCAGCGCACTTATACTTTAATTTATGTACCAACTATGTAAACCTGTTTTATGCAAATAAAGTAATTTGTATTTGTATTTGTATTTGTATCATAATTATTCATCCGGAAGCATTATTTTACTAATGATATCTAGGGCAGAAATGATTGCTTTACCATGTAATCATATAATTTAGAAATCTGATTATATTAAATCGTTCAGTTGTTGTACTTGAACTAATGACAAAATGAAATCATTGAAATCATGATAGATGATCGGGGACAGTCATTACTTTGGAAATAGCAAATTGTTCAATCAATAGGTGCAATTGAAGAGAAAATTCTCTTAAATACTTTTAAATTCAATATAATACGAATATAATTGTATAGTAAGACTTAATAGCTTTTAAATAAAATATTTATTGTGTTATCATGAAATCGCACATCTCGATAATGATCATGTAGGTACCGTACGCTAGCTATATGAATATTTGTTATCACCTGAACCATTGTTGCCCTCAGATTAAATTCGCACAAATGCAGCAAAGATCCGTGTATCCCATAGTTTTCAGTATGCAAAATAATAAAACTGGACTGACTAGATATAGGGGATTCTTTAATTACATATGTATGTCCGTGAATATGGCATACATGTTTCTATGCATCTACCGTACATCCCTATCGAAATATTGTTCAACCAACAGGCATACAGTCGGCTTTTTGATATACATATAATACGAATATTATTATATAGTGTAGTTAGATAGCCTTGAAAATATTATATCGACCGAAAATGGTTTATATCGACCGTAACCTACATGCATCTGTATAGATTGAAAAGGACAGTGAACTATTTTAATAAGTAGCAACATCCAAATGTCTGACGTTCTTTTTATCTTATTATAATTATGAAGTTATTATTTAGGCATGTGATCTTATCTTATCTTATCTTGTTACGGGGGCCAGTCAGTGTAGACCGGCGACACTTCGACTCAGCGGGATCTTTTGTGTCGGCCCCGAGATCTATACCTTAGCTATCTCCCTATGAATGTACTGCATCAATCGCAGCGTACACTTCAGAGGGAGAAGCCTGAAGTCCTCAGGGCTCGGATATGCCAACCCCATCAGACCCATCCTTAGTCCAGCCAACGCGTCACATTCACACAGTAGGTGTAATATGGACTCGTCCCGCTCACCACAGGCTCTGCAGATCAAATTGTTTGTCAAACTCAATCTGCACAGGAAGTCATTGGTGCCAAAGTGACCAGTAAACGCTCCTGTGAGCAGGCGTATTTGGCCCTTGTTGTACCCGCAGAACTTCCGGGTGAAGCCCGTGGCTCTGTTTGCAATGAATTTCTTGGAGTGTTCCAGACCCCTAAGGGCCATCCACTCCCGCCTGTGTTTATCATTGCCATGTGCATTCATAGCTGCCTTGACGGTACTCTCAGAGAGTCCTACAAATGGCTCGGGGCCAACAAATAGTTGCTCCGAGCCCTTCCTGGCCAATTCGTCAGCCATGCTCATTACCCTGCACACCTGCATGCCCCGGAACCCACACCAGCCTGACTGTGTTTTTCCTGCCAAGTTTGTTAAGGGCTTTAACACAGTTTAGGACCAGTCCGGAATCCACCCTACAGGAGTACAGAGCCTTAATAGCAGCTTGACTGTCACTGAGAATATAAACAGTCTTGTCAGTGACATTTTTGTTGATATTGTCCTGCGCGCAGGCAATTATAGCATAGGTTGCCGCCTGGAAGACCGTTGCATATTTGCCCATGCTTTAGCTCACCTTACAGTCGTTGGCAATAACAACGCCTGATCCTGATTCCATTTTGGAGCCATCGGTGTACCAGATAAGACAACCCTTGTTAGGGGATTGTAGACCTTGTCTCCATTCCTCCCTTGTGGGGACCTTTATTATAGGCATGTGATACTCCATTGCAAATTAGATTTATTTGTTGCATTAGGAAGGATTTAAGAACCTTTTAGGACTATTAAATCAAACATTTTATTTGTTCAAATATGGTATACATAAGGTAGAGGTAGGTCAAAGGTAGTTTAGTCCTCTCCCCCCTCCACTGCATCTGCGCCTGCCCAGGTGGCCCGTGCCTCCGCCGCCAAAGCCCGGCCTGTTGCCCCTGCTGCCCCCAAGAGTGTGGCGGCAGCACTGAGGTCCCAGAAATCCGCGGCAGTCGTGCTGTCGTTGCAGCCCGACGCCGCGGCAAAGGCGGATAGGCTCGCGGAGAAACTCCGCGATGCCCTGTCCGCAGTGGCCAGTGTCACCAGGCCCGTAAAGTCCACAGACTTGCGGATTGCGGGCCTGGACGATGCTGCCACAAAAGAGAAGGTGGCGGCGGCGGTCGCAGCGGCGGGCGAGTGCGAGGTGCGGCTCGTAAAGGTCGGCGAGATCCGCCCCGGCTTTGATGACGCCGGCTCCGCCCTTGTGTCCTGTCCTGTCTCAGCAGCTAAAGTGCTGTTGAGCAGAGGCAGGCTTCTCATCGGGTGGAGCTCGGTGAAGGTGGTTGCGCTGGGGCAGCGCCCCATGCGCTGCTTCAGGTGCATGGGGCTGGGGCACACGCGCCCCCAGTGTCCCGCCGCGGCCGACAGGAGTGACCTGTGCTTCCGTTGTGGAGACGCAGGTCACCGAGCGGCCAACTGTGGCAAGGCCGGTCTGCGCTGCGCCATTTGCGCAGAGGCGGGAAAGCCCGCGGGGCATGGTATGGGGGGGCGCCGCTGCAACCCCCCGAAGACGAAGGGAAAGGCCCCTGGGACCCAGGCCACCCCTGCGGCCACTAGTCAGGCCGCCCCTGAGGCAGCGCGCCGCGAAGCAGTGTGCGGGGAGGTTGTGATGTCTGATTAATATGGATCAGGTCGGACATCACAACTTCCTCCAGGCGAACCTGAACCACTGCGCCAGGGCCCAAGACCTGCTCATGCAGACCCTGGCGCAGTGGGAAATCGGTGTGGCCGTCGCCGCGGAGCCGTATTTCGTCCCCCCCAGTCCCTATTGGGCTGGAGACTTGAACGGCTCCGTGGCCATCATTGGGAGGGTTGGCGGCCCCCTCCTCTCAGTCAAAGAGAGAGGGGCGGGGTACGTTGTGGCCAGGTGGGAGAGGTATGCGATCGTCGGCGCATACTTCTCCCCCAACAGAACCGCCGCGGAGCTGGAGGTCTTCATGGACCTCCTGGCCGCGGTGGTGAGGAGGCAGGCGCCACATCAGGTCCTCCTAATGGGGGATCTGAACGCCAAGGCCCGGAAATGGGGCAACCGCTCCACTGACACTCGAGGCGAGATAGTCAGGGAGTGGGCGGTTGCCACAGGACTGACTCTCCTCAATAGAGGGTCGGTCCACACTTGCGTGCGATGGTGTGGGGGGTCCGTGGTGGACCTAACGTTCACCAGCCCCGCTGTCGCGGCACGTGCCCGGGCCTGGAGGGTGATGTCGGAGGTGGAGACGCTCTCGGACCACAAATACATAAGGTTCGAGATCTCCGCCTCCGACAGTCAGGGGGGGTCCCGGCGCGTGGTACGGGCGGATTTTCCGCGCTGGTCGGTGAGTCGCCTCGACGCTGAACTGGCGGAAGAGGCGGCCATCGTCCGGGCGTGGCTTGCCGCCCCCACACACCCGGTGGAGGTAGACGTCGCGGCCGGCCGTTTCCGCGAAGCGGTCACGGCCATCTGCGACGCGGCCATGCCGAGGGCCCGCCGCCGCCCCGGCCGCCGAGAAGTGTACTGGTGGAGCTCGGAGATCGCAGATCTCCGAGCCGCCTGCTCGGCGGCGCGGCGGCCCTACACGCGGTGTAGGCGGCGGCGGCATGGCCGGACGAACGACCAGCTGTCGGCCGAAGAACTGCAGGCCGAGCGCCGGCTGTACGGTGAGTACCGTGCAGCCAAAAAGGAGCTGCAGCTGGCCGTCGGCCAGGCTAAGTCTCAAGGCCTGGGGTGAGGCCCTGGAGGGCCTGGATAGGGACCCATGGGGGCGTCCGTACAGGGCTGCCCGGAACAAGTTCCGGGGCCCGACGCCCCCCGTCGCAGCGTCCCTGGAGCTGGAGCTCCTGGGCAGGGTGCTGGTGGGGCTCTTTCCCGAACGGAACCCCCACCACACCCCTCCGACGATGGCGCCGTCCTTCCCGGAGGAATTGGGCCCGGCCTCCATCCCGCTTGTATCGCAGGCGGAGATGGAGGCGGCCGTCAGCCGCTTACGGGGCAAGAGGACGGCACCGGGTCCTGACGGGATCCCGGGGCGGGTCCTGCGGATCGCTCTCAGAGAGATGGGCGATCCGCTTTGGGAGCTGTTCGACGCATGCCTCACGTCTGGACGGTTCCCTAAGTTGTGGAAGGACGGCCGATTGTGCCTGTTGCGGAAGGAAGGGCGAGACACAACCTCGCCTTCCGCATACAGGCCAATCGTGTTGCTGGATGACACGGGTAAGCTGCTAGAGAGAGTGGTGGCTGCCCGTGTCATCCAGCACTTGGAGGGGACTGGGCCGGCGCTATCGCAGGCCCAGTATGGGTTCAGAGCGGGGCGGTCTATGATAGACGCCCTGCTCTGGCTCAAAGACTGGACGCAGGAAGCGGTCGGTGGGGGGAACAAGGCGTTGGCTGTCTCACTGGACATTGCCAACGCCTTCAACAGCCTCCCGCATGGAACAGTACAGGAGGCGCTCCGGTATCACGGAGTGCCCCTGTATTTGCGTATTTGCGGAGGTTGTTGGCCGACTACCTCCAGGACCTCGAGGTCCTGGTGGAGGGTCGCGACGGTTTGAGGCGCCGTCGCGTATCCTGCGGGGTTCCACAGGGGTCGGTGCTGGGACCGCTCCTGTGGAACGTTGGCTACGACTGGGTGCTTCGGGGCACGCTTCCCGCGAGTATGCGGGTGGCGTGCTATGCCGATGATACCCTGGTCGTAGTCAAGGGGAGGGACCTCGGGAGGCGGTGCGGTTGGCCGCGGTGGGAGCTGCCCTAGTGGTCGACCGTATCCACCACTAGGGCCAAGACTGCCCATGCCCAAGCCCATGGAACAATAGGGCCTCCAAGACCGAGGCCCTATTGTTCCATGGGCCTCGAGGAGGACCTCCTCCAGGTATGCGAGTGGCACTGGACAGGGTCCTGGTCCGGGTTGGGACCCAAATGAGGTACTTGGGTCTCATCCTGGATGGGAGGTGGATGGTGGCTTTTGGGGCACACTTCATCCAGCTGGCCCCAAGAGTCCTGGGAGCGTCGGCCGCCCTGGGGAGGCTGCTGCCCAACGTGGGTGGCCCGAGTGCCACCTGTCGCCGACTGTACTCCGGAGTGATCCGGAGTATGGCCCTTTACGGGGCACCGGTCTGGGCGGACGCGCTTAGTCGCGACAATAAGACCCTGCTGCGACGTCCGCAGCGGGTCGTCGCGACGAGGGCCATACGCGGTTACCGGACGGTGTCCTGGACGGCGGCGTGCGTGCTGGCCAGTGACCCCCCCTGGGAGCTGCAAGCGGAGATCCTCGCCGAAGATTACCACTTCGTGGCGGCGAGGAGGTCCCGCGGGGAGCCCGCGGGGAGCCCCCGGGGTGGGAGGAGGTCGCACGTATGCGGCGACAGGCGCGGGTCGCCCTATTGAGGCGGTGGACGGAGGACCTGGCTCCACCGGCCCCGGGCCAGTGGACGGTGGAGGCCATTCGCCCGGTCCTCCGGGGGTGGATAGGGCGGCGATTCGGGTCGCTGACCTTCCGACTGGTGCAGGTGCTTTCCGGGCACGGATGCTTCGGAAAGTATTTGCACCAGATCGCGAGACGGGACGCGACCCCGGCCTGCCACGAGTGTGGGGCGCCGTAAGTCACGCGAACACACGCTGGAGGCGTGTGCCGCGTGGGGGCCGCAGCGGCACACGCTTTCGGCCATAATAGGCGGAGATCTCTCCCTGCCGAGCGTGATCAACGCCATGCTCGGCGGCGAGAGGTCGTGGCAGGCAGTGGTCTCCTTCTGCGAAGCTGTCATAGCGCAGAAGGAGACCGCGGAGAGGGTCAGGGAGAACAACCTCCTCGCTGACCCTCTCCGGCGCAGACGGGCAGGAGCGAGAAGGAGGCGATTTGCCCGCCTTTTCGCTCCTGTATAGTGAGGTCACTGGTACAGAGTCGGGGGACTCTCTACCGGCTTGCACGGCCCCACACGTCTGGGGGATGGTCTTGGTGAGCTAGGCCTCCCCTCCATAGATGCTGAGGCCCGGTCACCATCAGCCGGGCCAACCGCCAGGGCGGGATGGTGATTGCTAACGCGACCCCATCCCGCCCCACTCCGTCGGCGGAGGGACTGCTCACCCCAGGTTTTTAGTGTGTATACCGATCCCCTTCAGGGGCGGAGAGTCTCACATAACCACCCTTCCCCCCCGAGGGAGGGGGTATCCATAAAGAATTTTCCTGGGTCAAAAAAAAAAGGCGTTCCGCGATGATAAATTCGAACAATTTAGCTACCTCGTCCCGCAACACAATGGGTAGGTAGGCAGACGGAAAGTCCGCCGGGCGCCCTTTTTTCCTGATCAGGACCATTTTGCCCACCTTCCACTGGTGCGGAAACTGGTCTTGCACTAAACACTCACTGAGGAGCCCCCCTGAGTCGGGGCGCGAGCTCTTCGAGGGCCAAGGCCAACGCAAGGCCTGGAATGCCGTCGGGCCCTGAGGCGGTGTTTTTCGGGCGAGGTCTAGACACCGCCGCTCGCAACTCTATCTGGGTCACTTCGGGAACCACGTCGTCGTCAAAGTCCGCGCTGGATGCCATGGAAGGCGAAACAATCGGCGGAGGAGTGTGCTCCACCCGTGAGGAAAACAAAGCGGCCACCACCTCTTCCAGCAACAGTGGCCGGAGACTCTGGGACAAGGGGGGCGCCCAGGGTCGAAGCTTGCCTCTGACCATTAGATATGGACGCCCCCAGGGATTGCGGTCCAGATGCCCCAGCAGCTCTTGGCGGGCCTGATGTTTGGCCCACTTGATGGCTAACTTAAGAACCTTTTTGGCCGCTCTGTAAGCCTCGTACAATACCGCCTCCATGACGTCAAAATCGGGAGGGCGGCGACGGCAACATGAATTAACCACTGCGCCATGCTCTGGAGGAGAAGGTCCTGAGCCCTGGCGCAGTGGTTTATATTACATTGCATTACGTCTCTATACTGACCTCCGCCCCCTCGAACGCGGGGGCGGCGACCCTTGTTGTTGCCGACAGGCCTAGGACATACCTATGACGAGGTAGGTCTTGGGGATAGTTTTTTGTTGATGGCGGTGCACTCCTTGCCACCCGCCCGGTGTTTCGCTAGTTTGCTCGCCACCGCACACAAAATACAGCGTGGCATGGCCACACATGTAGCGGCAATGTGACCAGGTCGACCGCAACGGAAACAGCGGCCGGTGCAGTCAGCCTGTGAGGGGCACTTGACGCGCACTTGGCCGCTGGCTAGGCAGTGGTAGCACCGGGCAAGTCTAGACTCCAGCACTTTTACTTGCGCCGACACCCACCCCACCAAGATACAACGATGGCCATCGGCCAGTTTTTTGGCGGCGGCCACGGGACAGCTAATAATGGTCATCCCCATTCCAGCACGGCCCTGTTTGATTTCACCACACTTGACATGATCCACAGGGCACCCTCCAGTCTTGGCGACGCGGCGACGGCAACGACGATCTCTTCTTTATCAACCGAGTCATCCAGGCCCATGATGCGCAAATCAACGCACTTTTGTGGCCTGGATGTCCACGAGAGGGCGCTTTCTAGAAAAGACACTTTTAAGTAAGCTCCGTGTTATTGTTAAATAAAAAATAGTTCTATGCATTCATAATACACGAATATGTGTTACAACAGTGCTTCTACCTCAGTTACAAGTGCATAAACGTTTGCAAGACTTAAAAACAAAACGATGACAATATATTTACAATAAAATATTTCGTGTGAACAGTTTCATAATATGTGGCAAATCTTTGAAATTAACATTAAAAATGTGAAATATGTGTTCTAAGACTGTGAGATTAAATTAAAGAAGTGAAATTTATAAACAAACTACATTTAAAATTATTAAGTCTATCTGTGAGAACATTGAACTAAAACAAGAAATCGTTTTTTATTCAAATATCTGACAGACTGGAAGTTTGACAGTGGCGCCACCTTGTTAATGACTATTGAACTGAGCTCTCAGCATAAACACTTAATCGCAGTGAACTTTAAATCTCTTTGTATTTTAATAATAATGCCATCTATTGCCGTTTAGTGGAACTGAACAATAATCTCAGTAGCTTAAGAGCACCAATTTCGTCAAGTGTTGTAAGAGTAACTGTGGCTGAATGGATAAGGGTGTCGCTTCTTTGAGTCTGTTGGTCACGGTTTCAAACCCTCGTCATTGAGTAGTCTTTTTGGAATATATTAATAGATTTACAATGAGTTTCTTCGAAAATATCACATTTCGACGGAAAAGAACGAGTTCTGATTCGATATTGAATGACAGTGAACTAATATCGACTCAAACGTCAAATGACACGAACATAAGCGTACCGGATATATCAGACGATGAAGATGACGAACTAAAAAAGATGAAGGAGCAAATCGCTAATCTTACCAAAGAATTACAGAGCGCACATGCAGAAATAGAATTACTATCGTTACAAAACAGTGATTTAAAACAACAAAATGAAAGTCTTACAAGAAAAAACCAATTAATTAAAACGGTTACAAACAGTCCTGCCAAGATTAAACCATTAAGTGCCAAAAAACAACAAATAAAAAGGCAAATGAAAACGAAACAAACTCAAACAGAAGTTATCTCTCCTGAAGTTATCTCTCCTATCAAAAATATAACTTCAAGGTGTTCGTATAGTGGCAGTAGTTATATGAACGCATACGAACAGAGTAATACAATAAACAATAAAATATGCATCCTTAGCACAAATAATAAGGGCAACATTATCTATAATGCAGAAACGGTACTGAACAGTACAGAACTATGTCATTATGTAACACCGCATGGAAATACACAAATTATGCTAAGGAATCTAAAAGAGAAGTTGCATAATTTTACGATGGAAGACTTTTGCATAATACTGTTGGGCGAAGAGGACTTTAAAGCGACAAGTATATACTTTGACATTATTCTCAATATCAGAAATGTTTTAAAGGAAATTAAGCACACAAATATTATCATCTGTACGCCAACCTACAAATGTTCAAATTACACAAATCTTTACAATTCAAGAGTGGAAACATTTAATAATCTTCTATACCTAGACATATTGACGCACGAACACGCATATTTTTTAGATTCTAACAAAAACTTATTACCTGACTCAATGTTTGACTACCATACTGGTGTTATCAATAAATTGGGACTACGCACAATATTTAAAGACATTTCTTATATGATCGCTGACATACAATATAATAATAATATTAATAATTTAAATTCAATTGAAACTAACAAAATAATGACATCTAGTAAGGAACTTTTTCGTGACTAAACACATTAAAGTAATGCATCAAAATATAGCTGGATTATTGAACAAATCTAACTCCTTAATTGTATCTCTGAATGAATTGGCTGAAAGAAATATACAGGTTGACATCTTATGCATTACTGAACATTTCATGATGGACGGCTACGAGCACCTTTTGAACATACCCAACTATGTTTTAGCTGCACATTATAGTAGAAAGAATACTAAAAGAGGCGGATCATGCATCCTCGTTAGAAATGGATATGACTGGAAGGAACTTCAGAAAATATCAAAAATATCTATACCTGAAACCTTTGAATGCTGCGCGATAGAGCTTATTAACCCAAATATTGTATTTGTATGTGTTTACAGGGTACCAAAATTGACTAATCTTAACGAATTCTTTGATAAATTGCAAACTGTACTGTTCGAAGTCACAAAAGGACGACACAAAAAAGTGGTTATAGCTGGTGATTTTAACATTGACATTTTAAAATCAAATTATCAAACAAGTGAATTTGAATGCATTTTGCTTAATTTTAACTTGAAATTGGCAATAAATCAGCCGACACGGGTTGCGAGCCATACATGTATTGACAATTTTGCGCATAACTTTAATAAGACTTGTAATACGGAGATAATAGAATTTGCTCTTTCCGATCACACAGCACAGCTAATAAAATGTCCAGTGTGTAAAATATGCATTATTGATAAATATTACACTCTAAGACGTAACTACTGCAAAGAAAACTTAATAAAATTTAAGCAGTGCATGGGTAGTATGGGATTTTCTGATATGTATAACACAGACAATCCAAATGCTGCTTACAACGTCTTCTTAGAAGATTTCATGCTTTTCTACAATTTATGTTTCCCAAAAAATAGAGTATGCATAAATATAAATAAAAAACCAAAATGGGTATCGCAAGGTATAAAAAGATGTACTAAACGGAAAAGACAACTATTGTGGCTTAAAAGACGAAAGCCTAGCGTGTACAATAAATCATATTTTAAAACATACTCAAAACTATTAAAACGTATTATGTTTCTCACTCAACGCTCACAAAATGACTATAAAATAAAAAAATCTATTAATAAAAGTAAAACGACATGGCAAATAATAAATCAATCAAAATTAAATATGCCAAAAACCTACATTAATACAATTAAAATACATGACATTAATATAATAAATCCTAAACAAATATGTAATGAATTTAATAATTATTTTATAGATAAAATACAGCCTATACCTATACCTTTAAAAACTACTTTTCCTATTACTAGTACATGTAAATCCATGTTTATAGCACCTTGTTTACCACAAGATATATTAAACATAACTCATGATCTTAAAAATACAAACTGTGTTGGTTATGACGGCATATCTACCAAAGTGATTAAGACTGTTGCCCAAGAAATAAGTAGTCACTTAAGTTATATTATTAACTTAAGTACAACTAATGGCATTTTCCCGGATGCACTTAAACAATCAATAGTAAGGCCTTTATTTAAGAAACAGGATAGGGAGCGCATGGAGTATTATCGGCCTATTTCATTAGTCCCGATAATTTCCAAAATATTCGAGAAATTCATTCATAAGCAATTGTATCAATATCTAGAAAGAAATAAACTACTATGCGAAGAACAAAACGGATTTCGTGAAAATAAATCTCTTAATTTGGCTATTTACAACTTTCTCCATAAAGTCATGACAAATGTAGATAAACGAACGCCAGTGTGCGCTGTATTCTGTGATATGACACAGGCGTTCGATTACGTCAAACATGACGTCCTAATTAAAAAACTTTATACCTATGGTATTAGAGGAAATGTCCTTAAACTAATCAAATCTTATTTAGAGAACAGAACTCAAAAAACAGAGATTGTAAAAATAAACACCATTACTAAAAGAGAAGAAATATATCTCTCTGACGAGCGACAAGTACTCTACGGTGTGCCTCAAGGCAGTGTACTCGGGCCTCTACTCTTTACACTCTACATAAATGACCTGCCAAAATGTACATCACATCCTGTAACTCTTTTTGCAGACGATAGTACCTTAACAATACCGTGTAAAAATAATGACATATTGCAATATAATTATGACATAACAAATTCCTTGATATCTTTAATAAAATGGTTAGACATTAATAATTTAAAAATAAATCTTGATAAAACAAAAATAATACACTTTAGCCAACGGACTTCCCCAATTGTAAACTTACAGACTATAAATGTTCTTAATAAAAATATAGAAAATGTAACGTCTACTGAATTCCTCGGATAAACAATCGACAAAAGACTGGACTGGAAATTGCACATAGAAAAGCTTTGTAAGAAAATATGTACTTCTGCATATGCCTTGTACTCACTAAGGTCTATTGTAAATACAGAAGCCGTAATTACGGCGTACTATGGTTTGGTTGCTTCAAGCATACGGTACGGTATCATCTTCTGGGGGAACTCTACTGATACGTCGATAGCATTTAAAGCTCAGAAAAGGTGTATCAGGTCAATGTTCAGGCTTAAAACAACTGATAGCTGTAAACCGTACTTCCAGAAGTACAAAATACTAACACTACCGAGCCTATACATTCTGGATACTGCGATGTTCGTTAGAGCAAATCCTAGTCTATTTCCACGACTGGAGGACACAGTATCGCGTAATAGACGTGATAACAGCAGGTTGCGGTTACACATTGCTAAAACTGCACTTATGCGTAGAAGTGTATTCTGTATGGCTCCAATCATTTGTAACAATTTGCCAAAACAGTGGAAAGATATGAACAATAATGCATTCAAAAGACAGTTGAAGGGCTTTTTAGAGCATAAAGCTTACTACAGTGTAACTGAATTCCTCAACGATAAAATAATGTAAACTTGACTTTTTCTGTATTTCTTTTATTTTCTGTTGTTATTATTTATATTTTTGTTATTATGTATTTTTTTTAAAAATTTGAAATATTTGATAATGATGCTAGTGATTCTAATTAACTAATGACATATAATTTTAATTAAGTAATGACATATGCACGCCTGTGGGTGGAATGTGGCAGAACCTTCATATAATCTGTAACAACTAAAATGTAAACCCATGTTCGCATTAATAAATGAATTTGAATTTGAATTTGAATTTGAGACGCAGACCTCTTCCGCCTATAAACCTGACGGAGGCTTTCCACCAGACGGTCCGCTTGATCGCTACTAGCGACTCCCGGCACTTCAATAAGGCGGGCACCGGTCTGGGTAGTCCGGCACCGCAAACCTGCTGAGATCCCTAATTTGGCAGGGTCGATTGCCGACCGCGCCTTTTTAAAGAGCTCCGCGTAACTGGTCCCTCGCTCGATGGCTGCCGGCGGTAGCGTGAGGCCTACTGCAGTGGAGTGTGGGGCTTGGAGCTTCTTTGCCGCCTTTTTAGCTGCTACTTTTGCTTCTTCGCCGCCTTCGCCTTCGCTTCGCGTGTGGTGGCAGCGAGTTGTTCCCTTGGAGTCGCGGGACGTGTCTTGGGAGTTGCGGGTGCGCGCTTAGCCTGCGAACTTTTCCTACGCTTTTGGCTGAAAAGAGCTGTTGTATCGGCCGTTCGAGCAGTTGCTGGGGGCCGCAAGATTTTTTAATTTAACCGCGTCTGATGTTTGCGGTGCAGGCGTCAGGGGAGAAGGCGGGCGAGGCTATCTTCGATCTGCTGCTAAAGGAGATTGCAGCAGCCGGCCCTCCATAACGGAAAGCTTGGCGTGAAACTCGCCAAGCTCCTGCCGGACTAGCGCCGCAAGCTCAGACTCCTTTTCGCCGGGTCTTCAACTGGGACACCGGAAGGTCCTCGGCATCTGGCTCCACCACCGGTTGCTTTCTTGCGGCAGTGACTCGCTTGGCTGCCGCAGCAATTAGTCTGTCCCCTTGGGACGTGCGCTCCTCCTTGTTAGCCTTCCGCATTGTGGCGGCAAGTTCTGCTTTCGCCCAGCTCAGACCCACGTACTTGTTGTGGATGGGCGGGCGACCGCGTCCACGTCTTGCTGTCGTAACTTTTGGTGCAGGAACCGCGTCCCCACTTGAGACTCCTGCACAGACCGCGACCGTTTACGCGGAGCTTTCTCCGGTGTAGTCTCTGAAGTAAGCTCCACGACATCACTGTCGTGCTCTGACCGCACGAACTCCTCCTCTTCTTCGGAACGCGCAGGACTAGGCGTGGGCGACCTTTTTTCTCTTATCTTCTTTTTTAAAATTGATTTTATTGGGGTTTCCATATTTAGACCGTAGATGTATGGGAAAAAGGGTGGTCGACCCGAGCAGAGATCCCAATACCCGGGCAAGCCTATTACACTCAGAGGGTCGGCCGGTGCCCTGAGGGGGCCGCACTAGAGACTGAACTACCCATCAGCCATGCATCTTCTCGCCGTGCGGCAGCAACTTGAGATTCGGGTTGGTTTTCATAGATGGCCACTCCCTCGCAGTTCGGGCGATGAAGCCAAGACCCTAGGTCCCGTCAGCAGCCGCAAGACGTGATCCACGACACTGCACAATACGGGATTACGATGTGTTCTAGACGGTGACAATGAGGACAAAAGTCAAAAGAAAGGGTGGACAACAAAAACAAAATGGAGGCTGAAGCAAAAGGGGGAAAAACAAAATAGGGGGAGGGCAACAACAAAGGCGGAGGGGCAAAATCAAAGCAAGGGACAAAAGCAAAAAGGGGGGACAAAACAAATGGGGCAAAGAAAGGGCGAGAATCGTCAGGGCGACGAGAAGAGACCCCGTTGTCTGTTCAGCGGCAAGGTGAGCACACCGAACCCGTCAAAAGGGGGCTCCATGTCCACTCTAAAACCGGGCCCAAAGATAGGGCCTCTGGCCTCGGGATGGGACTAGCGCCCATACCCTCGCCGCCGGTGTCAAACGCGACAGCACAAGGCACCGGTTGTCAGAATATTAACGTTACCCGGGGTGTACCACGAGGAGGTTTTCTGACACACACATTGGGTCACCTTGCGCTAGTCCTCTGTTAGTCCATCTAATCATACTTGACATGGCGTCCCTCGTTCTTAATTTTAAGGTGACTCGCACTTAAAAAGGACCACAAATATTTACATATTTTAGACCCTATACGCAAGTCATCCAGGGTAGTAAAACACTTTATTTACTAAAACATTGCATTTTGGATGTCTATAAAACATGCCAATGTAGATATTTTATCTATGAATCTCACCTGCATATATTGTGTTACTAAGCGAACCAAACAGTCTAGACAAGGTTGGCCTCTACGAAATCCACTGGTATGATTAGGCAAGTTTTTATGTTTTCAATATACCACATATTGTGAAAAATTTTACACGCGCACGCACAAGATATAAGTGACATAGGTCTGAGTTTTGTGTCGTAATTATTTGGTCCATTAGACTTGGGTGTAGGCACAATACGTATACTTCGCCATTGCATTGGAACGTGTCCTGTTTCACTGTTTCTCTACATTAGGTAGATTATACAACATAGAATATGAAATACCATCTTAACCTGGGGCGGTGTCATTCCTTTTCAAACAATTCTGAAGTTCAGACCACATGAACTTAGATTCAAGAAATATAAATGAATAAATGAAGGAAATGTGGATGTAGGGTCGACTACTGAATCGGGGGCAAGGTCACAAAATATTCTCTAATTTATTCTGTGACGGATAAGACTGGCTTTTATTATACCCTTTTAACCATCTCATGTGCTTCCAAACTTCTTGAACCGATATCTTTTCGTTTAAATCATTACAAAATGTATGCCACTGTTGCGGTTTAGGTTTATTAATGAGATTTTTTCTCAGTAACTTTAATCTCTAATAAATTGAGTTTCTATGGTATTGGATTACGCCGAAAGATTTTCAGTGCTAGTCTACGTTGAGCAACTGCCAATGATAGTGACTGACTCCAGTAACGTTTGGGCTTAAAGCTATTAGTATAGTTAGAATATAATTTAATGTCAGGGGTACAAATATCTGCACATTTATTGCTATTATCTATAAGGTAATCGTACCGTCTTGCACACTATTGTAAAAAATAACAGACTCGTAGCTTAACAGACTCACGCTAACTTTGCCAATTAGCTAATTTAAAGTTACGTTTTCTAGTTAAACTTAAGTGATCCTGATAGTTCATTGACATTTTAATGATAAGATGATCGCTACCGAGATTTTCGTTACAGACCTGCCATTTAAAGTCTATTGCTATGTCTGTGGAGATGAATGTAACGTCAGGAGAACCTTCTTGAAGATTATTATTAACCAATTTAACTAACTCTTATGTAGCTGCCGTTATTAAGGAAAAACTATTTTCTAGCATAGTATTGAATATTTATGTACCCCTAGAGTAATTTTTATTCAACCAACCGGTATGATGCGCATTAAAATCACCTGCGATAATAGTATTTTCGGAAAATTTTGAGAATAAATTATCCCAATCGGCGTATATGCTTACTGAAGAGGGGCAGTATATGAAAATAATATTTTTCAATTTGCTACAATTATGTAATTTTACATAAACTATCTCTATACCTATTTTATTTTATTTAATAAGACATGCTGTTGCTTGTGTAGATTTATGTGTAAGGATGGCTACACCGCCATAGGAATCGGACCGATCATTTCTAAAGATATTATATTAGTTAACATTTAGTAAGTCCTCTGAGTCTAACCAGTTTTCGCTCACTAGGGCTATTTGAATTTTTCCCTACTTAATAATAGATCAGAACTCAAAAGTTTAGGATGAAGGTTTTATGCATTCCATTGACAAATATTGACTTGATATTATTTCACCCTTAGTAAAGTAATTAATAATTAATGACTTAAGTTCTTGTACACAAAGATTTATAAACTTATAATTAAACTTAATAGTTTTATAAGATATTTTTTACCATACAAATTTTATACGGCGAAAAAAAAATATTTTTATTCTAGACCTTAATATAACCTATCATTCTTACATTGACTTTTTCAGAAAATTAATCATAGATTTTTAGATATTTGATGAAATATAAAATATCCCTAGATTCTGTTGATATATGGGCTATCAGGAAGGTGAGAGAAACATAAATAAATTAAAATATTACAACACAAAAATATGTATACAAATTCAGTATAAAAGTCGAAACGACTGTTATTAAAATATAATTATTGTATTCGTAGATAAGATCAACCAAAGTACATTATTATGAAAATATGAATAGTACATATTAATAAGTACGCAATATGCGTAGTATAATCGGATGTATGTAATCAACTAATAGGTATATAGCGACATCTTTTACAGGCATCACAATTTCTAATTCTAACATAAAGTGGGCTAGAGCAACATGCAGCACCTGTATAATATATTCGTCGTCTTAATGTGTTATTTATATTATCATTATAACTATTGTACTGCTGAAAGTGTAAGTAACAGCATTTTATCAAATCTTTTATTGGATTTTGCCCGCAGCGCCCCTCCCGCTAATGTAGATTTTGAAAATACATTTCAATCTATCGTAACAGCACTTTTTTCTGGATGTAAGCTATGTCCTTTTTTGTAGCCCTGACAATGTGTATGCAAATTTTATAGTAGTAATTCTATACCTATTCTATTATATATAGTCACTTTTTGCTACTCTTTTGAAGAAGACAGTTGTAATATCGGTAAAGCACCCATTATCACCCCTCTCAATGTTAGTGACAAGGCCACGCTAACAGGAGAGAGTTGTGTACTTTTTAGACTTTCACATGGTCCCAACCTTTCACATTAATAACATACATACATACATAGATTCACGCCTGTTTCCCAGAGGGGTAGGCAGAGACTACGGATTTCCATTTGCTACGATCCTGACACACTTCTCTGGCTTCATTCACTTTCATCACATTCCTCATACACGCCCGTCGGTTCAAGGTGCTCTTAACCTGGTCTTTGTCCAGAACACCTCCGATCAGATCGAGAAACGTTCGCCTAGGTATTCCTCTTGCTACTGTTCCATTTACACTAGCCTTATAAACTTTCTTAGTCAGTCTTTCCTCGTCCATTCTTACTATATGCCCAAACCAGCTTAAGATACCCTTTTCTTTAATAGCATTAGTAATAATAATTCATTATTTCAGATAAATGGTCCATAAAGTGTTAATATTAACCGAGTCTATTGTTAGTAAATAATAATATAAACTATCTTGTTCACCTAACTTAATTAGCAAAGAAACAAAAGAAAACCCGCACAAGTCTACGTGGCCATTGCTTTGTAATGTAATGTAATTGGACTCCTTTTTCCGCATTTGAACCTCAAGTTGGTCCATTATGCGTGAAAGTCGGCCGGTTATGGAAATAGCCAGCCCAACTCCTCCCAGAAGCACAGAAGTTTCCTGGGGTCTTCGCAGGCCTCGCGGAGTGACCTCGCGTTGTTGAGGATTTCCTTACGTTGTGCTGTACTTACTCCCACACATTCCAGGACTTCATGGGCAGCAGATTCTTCTTCGGTCAGATATACCCTACAAAGTGGGTTGTCTGTTGCTCTAATGTTTTACAGATGTTTATTCATAGGACAGTGTCCTGTTAGGATCCCCACGATGATGCGAAGGTCCAATCTTTGTAGGTTGAGCAGGCGGTGTGTCAGACGTGGTGAGATGGCGGTGTTCTCGACTGTCTGCAGTCCTTTGTCTGTGCCCAGCGTTTATTATGTTGGCTCTGAGTGCGAAGCCGCATCCATGTTCTTAGTTGTGAGAATGGTAGAGGGAGGAATGGGGGTGGACCTCCAGTGATGGTTTCTAATCCTCTTCTAGCCAACTCATCTGCAGCATCATTGCCCAGTGATTCACTGTGCTCCTTTATCTATTGTAAGGTCACTATGTTTTTTGTGGTTATTCTTTCAAGAGCAAGGTGGCATTCGTAAGCGAGCCTGGAGTTGCAGCTATTGCTCTCTAGGTCTCTAAGTATTGATATGCTTTCGGAGAGGATTCATATCCTTCATATATATATCCTGTCGATCGCGGTGGCGGCCTCCATGACGGCCACACATTCGCATTGGAAGATAGAACTTTGAACCTAGTGTCATAGGTATGTTAATATTGAGATCCAGGTAGTGAACTCCCGCGCCCATTCCCTGTATGGTTTTTGAGCCATCAGTGTAGACTCGGACCTCGTTGAGTCTCGATTGATCTCTCTGTTCCTCATGAAGTTGTATATGGTCGTTTTTTTTAAATAGATGTTGTTTGGGAATCTTGTCACACGAGGCGGTGAGCAGTGGTTCGTAAGCTGTAGCTCGCTCTAAGATCGATGCATGTGGGTTCCTAGTGGTTCCCCACAGGCCCCGGTGTTTCAACCGTATTGCGGCCATAATCGCTACTTGTTGTATGTAGAGGTCTTAGGGGGCCAGCCCTAGAATAACTTCGAGGGCGGCTGATGGCGTTGTTCTCATACACTCTGTTATTATGTTATTGCAGAGCTCTCCCCAACTCTCCCCAAAAATAACACTGTGGCTACTGAATTCAATACCACCATCACCAAGCTGCAGCGATTCCAGAGCATTCTCTGGAATCACTGCAGCTTGGTGATGACGGTATTGAGTTCTGTCCTGGTCCACCATACGACAACACCGTATGTTATTGTTGGTCTAATTATGGCTATATATAGACATAGTGTTATTTTTGGGGAGAGACCCATGTCTTTCCGAGCATTCTGCTGCATTGGAAGAAGCATGCGCATACTCGTTGTAGTTTGTAGTCAAGGTGTTTGTTCCACAGTAATTTGCTGTCTAGTATTACCCCTAGATACTTGAATTCATTGGTAGGTTTTATTTCGGTGTTAGATAGTTTCGGTAATCTGAGGTTGTTTGAGTTTCTCTTGCGAGTAAGCATTATGAGTTCTGTTTTTGTCGGGTTGACCGATAAACCATGGCTTATGCACCATTCCTCGATTATTCTGAAGGCAGATCTCATGAGGTCACATAGTGTGTCCTAGAAGCATCCGATTGCGAGAATTGCAAGGTCATCTGCATATCCCACTGTGAAGAGCCCTCTGCTGTTCAGTTTTCGTATTAAGTCGTCTACCGTGGTCATAGCTTTATAAACTTCTATTTTATCAGCCAGAGTAGCTGGGCTAGCTAGCGTAAAAGTCATCCAGCATTTTACCCGCAAACATGCTCGAAGCGCTACAGAACCGAGATACTCCCAACAACATCCTTAGCGTATAACTCACCCACTGATTGAATAAATGACCGGGAATAAGCCCGAAAGAGAGTCAGTTTTACCTGCTTGGAGCATCGTGCAAATCTACGAGAGTCCATTGGGCTGCTAACGCTTTGCGCTCCATATCAATGTCCTGGACATATGTGAGAGTCATATCTTTGACCACATGACCGAGGTATTTAAATTGAGTGATGTCCTGCAGTGGAGTGGCCACGTAACTTTACATGTGCAACATTTGTGGGTGTCTTATTACGAACTTCATAAACGGTTAAACATACTGGGTGACGTTAAGTAGGATTAGTAAGTATAAGAGCTTATAATTATCATAAAAAATGAGTCCTAATACTCTTCTAAGTAAGTTTATTTTTCAGACTTATTTCATGGACACCGAGCGTCCAAAGATCACATACGTGAACAAGTTGTATATAATAAACATGACATTTACTTCTCTTCGCACCAGTCGTAAGGATCCTCGACATATTGTTAATATATATATTGAAACTGCAGTGCCTGCTACTAACAATATGAAAGTACGTCATTTATTGTATTTCCAACAAAAAATAATACTTTAAGATAAAATATTTTTTTTGCGGGATAGACTTATAAAACTAATACTCTCTATTAGTTTTAAAAACAAATTTATTGATAATGAGGTGCCTGTTCATTGAAGGTATAAAATAAACTTTGGGTTATCTTGAGTTGAACCAGTATCCGACTGGGGTCTCGGCGGGGTCGCGACCGCATGTGCAAGTGATTCGCGCGGCCCCGTCGATAGTGGTTTTGTCGAGGAACACCGTGGTAGGTTTAGTCGGTATTCCGGGAGGTACATTATTCTTATTCTATCTTTCTTTTACCCCGGCGAGCCCGACATAACCCCTCCGCCCGCCCCCGCGGAGGGGTACGCGTCATGCATTCCACCAGGTAAAAAAAAAAAGAAAGTATCCGACTGGGGCCCTTAGTCGTGAGAAGGACTCACTGCAGTGCCCTCAAATGACTCACTAAGACAAAACCTCATGTATGTATGCAGCTACTGAGAATATTTACGGAATAATGCATATGCAACGTGATTAAAATTTCGCCAATCAGAAAATCACATCCGCACATCAATCTGTTTTAGTACCGCTGTGCCACAGGGACAGTATGTATTTCATAATATATTAATGTTACAGATGGACTTCTATTTTTACCAGTTTTTAACTAATAGGTATCGTCCCAGCTTTGTTGAACTGCATTTTGGGTTGTGTGACTTTATAGACAACGATCCATTCATGGGCGCACAAGTCAAACGCAACATGAAATTATTAAATGCTTCGTGTCCTTACCCACCGGTTAGCAGATATATTATAAAATCATGTATTTACTTCAGCATAAGTCGACTATAACATAACCTAATGTATATTTTGAGACTTTTAAATTTTTTGTCTTATTTTTATATTTAGCTTATATTTCTTGTAAATAATGTGTGTATTAAATATTTAATTATGTCATGTGTAATAACAGTAAGTAGTTATTCTATGAATCAGTTAATATCACATTCTTTATTTAGATTCGCTCAGCCGGTTTCAGAATCGGGCCTATTTTTTTTTTTTATGCAACTAAGTTGACAGACCTGCATACAGCTTACCTGATGGTAAGTGGTCACCGTAGTCTATGGACGCCTGCAACACCAGAGGCATCACTTGCGCGTTGCCGACCCTTTAGGAAAGGAGGAAGTGGGAAGGGGGAAAGAGGGTAATTGGCCATCCGGCACTCTTACTCACCGAACGAAACACAACAGTGGGAATACTGGTATTTCACGTCGATATTCTGAGAGAGGATAGTCCTTCCCCGGTCGAACCGGCCCATTCATGCTGAAATCAGCAAGGCTCTACTACTCAAAATATATATATAAGTCGCGCTTATGATTAATAACTCAGAATGAGCTCTTAACTAGCCAGTCTAACACAGACAAGCGAATTAGACCACTATATAGATAACATTATGATCGTCACAATAAACATAAAACAAAGAATTACAAAAAGGTAGGCTTAAAGTAACTAACCTATTTGTAATTCGTAGAAGTAAATTCGTAAAAAATCTGCGATGGCTTTGAAGCCATCAGAAGGCCTTTGGACTACCACACATACGTCATAGGTGACGACTTTGATACACACAGAACATCGCGAGGAAACCTGCATGACTGAGATTTCTCCATAATGTTCTCGAATATATGTATGTGGTCTGCCAAAACGTAACCTAACCCTTCTCACACTGACGAGAGGTTCGTGCCCAGCAGTGGGACCGTTTATATACAGGGTTAAAATAATTTTTACTATTAAAATAGTAACCCAAATAGTATGTAATCCTTCTTTATACTATACTGAAGATTAAGTCATAACTATAACAATAATTTAGCCAACGCTATAGTTGTAAGCTTGAATTTTGGAATCTTGTATTAAAGTAACTATAGTATACAATAGTACCAAATATTGACTAATTGTTATTGTTATATTTTCAGGGGCCATATCACTTGAAGGACATGGCAATACCATATATACCGAAAAACTTTCCATTTCAAAAAGGACGCATCTATTGTAACGTGACATTAAATAAAAACATCAAGCCTATCCCTCTCGTAAGTGCCTATATAGACATGGAAATTAAACAGTGGATTGTGAAAAAAAACGTGTAATCATAGTTATTATACATAGTTAGATTGTTAAACAATTCTTTTGAAATATATAATTCCAGAAATTTTCTTTACCTACTTTTCTAATGATTTTTAAATTGTTTATGTCTTCAGATTAGTAGATATTAAACGTAAGTACAAAATCCGTTTTTAAGAAAACATTACAAATTGTTTTCTTACGTGAGTTAAAATAAATCGTGTAAGTCGTGCATATTGTGATTTATCAAACTCTACCAATATCATAATTATCATTAAGTAACAACAGAGGTGGCTTCGCATTATCTCATTGCCTTATAACATAAGCTAACATTGATTACCCGTGAGATATGATAAAATTTTATAATCGTATTGCCTATATTGTATTCGATTACTCGCTAGTAAATATTATAGATAATTGTTAACTCATGCTTACGGTTTAAAAATATAAGTTACCTAGTCTTTCCGAAGAACAATAAAATCTACCGTATAATAGGAAAAGTATAAAACTAACTGAACAGGATAAGGCGATTCTTCGCGCCTGGGCAGCTGTGCCTACTGTACAAGGCGCAAGTGCGCCCTAACGTGGAGTACTGTTCTAATCTTTGGGATGGCTCCGCGCAGTACTTCTTGGTCGCTCTCGACAGGTTACAGCGCGGCGGGCTGTCTGTATCATCGGAGATCCAGAGGTCACTAGTTCACTGAAACCTCTGCAACTCCGTAGGAATATTGCCTCATTGGCATGTTTCTACAGAATATGGTATATTCTGTAGAAACATGCCAATGAGGCAATGTTCTCGGGGAGTGCTCTGAAGAGTTATTATTTATCTTATCCCGCCTTCTCCTTTCCTATCCAGAACAACGCGTGCTGGGCTCAGATGCCATCCTTACACGGTAGAGTCGATTAAAACGCGCACCAACAAGTTTGGGTCCTCATACCTCTGCCGAACGATCAGGGCATGGCATTCTATGCCAGGGCACGTGTTTCCTTCTTCCTTCAATCCTGGGTCCTTTAAGCGGAGCATGAAAAAGCACCTACTCAGGCCGTCAAAGTAGGTACATCAAAATCGCCTCAGCTGCTATGAGGATGGTGTGGAGGCCACTGCTTTTGGACCACATGAATGCTTACCATCAGGCGGAGTGTGGTCATTTCTGAAGACAAAAAAGAAATACTAAAATATGCCACTGTAACGTAAGATAGCTCACGGGCTAACATACGATATAACCTCAATTTTACAGCATATACACGGGAAGAACATATTATATGTATATATAAATATACATAGATATCCCTATTAGCACTATATTGATCCAGCCTACCGTATAAGTAGTATTTTTTGTTCCTTTACGAGCTCACAATCCACGTGTGGCTACGAACGGATCAAAGAACAAAACAGAAATTAATAATAATAATTTCACATTTTTATATAAATCCGCCTTTTTACTTTGTTAATCCGATTCAAATGGGTCAATCAGAACGCAGCATTCATAGAATTGGCTGCAATCTAGTGATTCTATATATTAAATCTAGGTAGAACCAAATTGCAAGATACACTAAAAAAAATTGTAATAAATAAGTTTATGTTAGTTCTTGTGACTGATAAAATTTTAATTTGTAGAATTTTTATTTATTGCGTCTAGCAATAAAATTTTCTCGCTCCTGGATTGGTTAAACGGTCAGGGATATATCAAATACCTGGATCTCAGTTATCTTTAGCTATAAATTGTTTAAAAATAGACCATAATATAAAGAATGTGTTTCAATTGACACAAAATTTGCAATTCCTTTTAAATATCTCCGGTATTCCATAATAAAATTCTAAATACATGAAATATTTTGTAAAAGTGCTATTGTAATGCGTTATTGAAAATAAAGCATTATTATTTGAAGTGGCGGTAGCCCAATGGATAAGGTATTGGACTTGAATTTCAGAGGGTGCACTACTGTCTAATTCGTGTCATGAAACCGAAGTGTCATAAAGAGAAGTTTGGCGGTATTTGCTCTTTTATATATCGTGTGGGCCAGTCAGAATATCAGTAATGGTAATCAAATAATGCACTCCTGAGTTGTGGCGTGTGTTAATGCGACTTTATGCGCCTTTGTACCACTGTATGCAAGTTCCATCTTCGTGAAAGACTTGCCACGTACACCCAATTCTATGAACGTCCAAAAGAACGACAGACTACATCCATTCTTCCCACCTTCTCTCTAAGATCATGGAGCATGTGATTGACACATAGCTCCTAAGATATGGGGGAACACAATTTGATCAGCGACCATCAATACGATTTTCGCTATCGTCGTATCAACTGGTGATCAAGAAAAAATTTTTTTTTTACTGCATTTAATCACGAACTACTTTTTATATATCACAAAGTGTAAGTGTATACGTCCTCATGTCATACTACTGTCTATTACAATTGACTACAGATAAATATTATTTCAAACCTGAAAATGCTTCTTACCTATTAATATTAACTTTGCCTAATATTGTCTTCTATTTACGCGAATATTATTCATTGAAATTAAACTGCTATATACGGATTTTATCGCGTTGTTTATTTGTCATTTTATTACAAAATTTTGAAAATTGTTACACTACTTCTACTATTAAACTTTACAAATAGTTCTAATAATAATTTAATTAGCTTAAAAATTTGTAAAGTTTAATAGTAGAAGTAGTGTAACAATTTTCAAAATTTTGTTAAATGTGTCAAATAAACAACGCGATAAAATCCGTATATAGCAGTTTAATTTCAATTAACTTTGCCTTTATTTTTAGAATTTAGTTTGATTTTAACCTCATTTCTTTATTGTTTCTAATTACTTGTCCATGACGAATGGTACTGCAAATGTCGTTTAGTTGTTTGTACGTAACTAAATATCTAAATGGTAGTTGTAAACCCAGATATTTATTTGTTTTTAATGAATTATAAGTTGTTAAACGTATTCTATGCATTTTGTTGTTTTATTTCCAAAACCAAAAGTTTTACGACAATGTGCCTTATATAATGTGAAATACGTCGCAAGTGTTTCTAATTATATGTTCACCACTGTACATTAAATATATATATACATATTATATATAGTATAAATAGTACATACTAATATTGTTATCAACCAATAGATATAATTATACCGACATCCTTCATAGTCAACACAATGCGTACTTTAAACACAGCCGGCTAGTACATCATGCAGCACCTGTATAATATATACGTCTTCTCTATGTTTTATTTATATTCTCATTATACCTATTGTTCTGCTGAAAGTGTAAGTAACAGAATTTTATTAAATATTTAATAGTGTATGAGCCATCATACCATTCTACCGTATATCATAAGTTTCTACAAAAACCTGAATTGCTTCATCCCACTAATATTATTAATTTACTGTATTGTATTTTATTTAAATTATTTATAATAGTCAGTAATACATAATATAACTAATAAAATCGTAACTGGTCGGTGTACAGACCGACCAGACCGACCAGATACATAATATACATATATTAATTAAACAAAATTAATGAAAGGGGTCGTCATAAGAATTATAAGAATAAATTAATTATTTTTATATTTCTACCTATCTGAGGGGCTAAATTAGAATCTGGTGCATCTTTAATCTTGATGCGCTGCCTAGGGGCCAAGTATTAATGATAAGACATTTTTGATACGGCGCTTTAAAGATATAGTTGGAGGTTTGGACAGAGTCATATGCTATTTTGTCTTATTCCTTCTGAAAAGCCTATAAATATTTATATAATTTTGACTTAGAATACATTTTCTTTTGGCATTTGGGATTTGGAATAAGTTTGTTTTTATACATTAAAAAACCCTACATTTTCCAAATTCCAGGCGTATAAACAAAAATTTGTATAAAATACTGAAATAATATTTTATTGTGTCATTAAGAGGCAGCAAGTCTTTGCAGATATTTTCTCACTGACCCCGTTACACTAAACCTTGCAACTTACATAAATATATATTTAGTAACTTCAGTTAACGTACGAACTCAAAAATTTGACGTTCATTAATAATATTTTGTAACCTAAATAAATAGTATTATAAAGCTAGTATTATTCGATTACTTAAATTAGAGAAACAAGTTAATGTTATTAAATATATATTAACTTTTTTTTTCTTTTTACGATAATAAGTTTTCGTGTTTCACTAATAATGTAAATCAAGGATAAAATAGATATACATGAACTCGTAGGTAAATATGCGACCTGTTTTCTGTGTAGCTCTTAAAAGATGCATATTTCTTTCATATTTATGTAAACATCAATTTGGTCTCGATGCCAACGGTATTATACCTAATTATAAAAAATATATAATATTATTGCAAGTGGTAATTTTATATTATTCAAAACATAGGCACTCTTTGCTACTCTTGTGTTTGTTTCTTACTCTATATTTTTATTGTTGCTTTTTATACTAATCGAAGATAATTTTCGGCACGTTATATATTTTTGTTTTAAATGACTCTAGTATTTAAATGCTCTATAATAATCAAGCAACGAATTTGGGCCTGACATAGGTTTTTTATTTTTTCCATTACGTTATTTAAATATTAATTTTTACAAACTTAATTATATTTCACTGTATTAACATCAAGCTGAAAATAACTGCATCTTGCCGATTCATGCTGTATTCTATACTAAGAATTATAGCTATTGCCACAACGGTGATATACGAGGGGAGTTCAATGTATTCTCGGTATAGGCATGAAAGAACAAGTAGAAAATTCTGAAAAACATATTTAATTTAATGTAGTCTACCATCACCTCAATGCACTTATTAGAGCGGGAAAGTAACTTTTCAATACAACCTAAAAATATTTTTCTTCCTTGTCTGAAAAATGTTCATTAATTGCCGCCTTTAACTCTTCATCGTCGGAAAAACGTTTACCTCGAACATCTTTCTTAAGGTTTGGGAACAGAAAGTAATCACTAGGGACCAGGTCTGGGCTGTAGGGTGGTTGATTGATTTCTTCAAATCCGCATTCACGCACAGCAGCCTTAGCAACGCGCCCTGTGTGAACCGGCGCGTTGCCGTGAAGAAGCAAGACACCTGCGGTCAATTATCCACGTATTTTTCTTTTACTGCCTCCTTTAAATTACGTAGGGTGTTGGCGTAAGATGCGGCGGTAATACTTTAACGCTTTTTTGTGTACTCAATCAGTAAAAATCACTTAGAATCCCAAAACACTGTGGGTCGTATTCAATACTCTCTCTACCCCGTCTAAATTCACTAGACCACTTTTGAATAGTAGATAATGAAGGAGCAGAATCTTGGTAAACAGTCACCATTTCTTCGTGAATAACTTTTTGAGTCTTTCCTTGTTTTGTAAGGTATTTTATCACAACGCGATGCTGGATTTTTTTCAACATTGTCGCATCGGTCATCTTATTTGCCTTTTCGTAATGATATCTTGAATACTAATGGTGAAAATTAAATAAAATTTTATATTTATACCTTCAAAGAGTGTCTTTAACTAATGAGATAATTTAATTACTCTCATTATTAGTATATCATCCCGATACCGAGAATACATTGAACACCCCTCGTAGAGATGAAGAATTCTAGGAATCCTCAAGATTTTATCAGTAAATGTCGTTGCTGGATGATTCTAGCAACGATATTTCGATAATATTTATATTTTCGATATTATTGGTTCCTGATTGTTAAAATTTGCATGCATGCATGTATTTTAAAATTCATGCGAATTGTTTGTAAGACCTTTTAGAGTGAGAGTACATTAGAATGCAGTTAAACGCGTGTTATAAACAATTTAGTTACGATGTCTCATCTAGTACGTAGTACCTTATTAACAATGCCCTCGTTCCTATTATAACTGAATGATAAGAACGAGAGAATTGTTTACATCAAGTCTTCTAAGCGATAAAGGTAATCATGACAAAATTTTGGAAAGTGTATGTGTATGATACACGTAAATCTCATTATATTTTATGTTATGGATTTATAAAAGAAATTCTTTAAAATAAATTTATGTTGTGGTCGCAGTACCTACCATAACTAAAACGTTTTAGGGGCCCCTCTATATAAAAGATTGAGTATATCTGATTGAAATTGATCGAACTATCAAATTGATTGTTCATGAAATTTATTCGTATGATATTGGCCAGTTTTTAGTTGTTCCTCTGACTCCACATACAAAAATATTTAGGCAATAAGTATCTGCCAGACATGAGAGCTGCGATAGCTCAGTGGGGAGACCAACAGACTGCAATGCAGAGGGTCTCAGGTTCGAACCCACGTCGCGCACCTCTGACTTTCGGAAGTTATATGACTTTTCGAAATTATGTGCGTATTGATTGACAATTATCGCCTGCTCCGTGCTTCGGAGAGCACGTTAAGCCGTCGGTCCCGGCTGCCATGAACATCTATGGTAGTCGTTATTGGGAGAGTATCGACACAAAAGATCCCACTGGGTCGAAGTGTCGCCGGTCTGCACTGACTGGCTCCCCACATAAGATAAGATAAGATCTGCCAGACATTCAAATGCTTGACTTACATCTAAGAGACCAGAAATAAGTTTAATTATCGATAAAGTCGCTTATTTATTAACGAAAGACAGGTAAAGCTAAGGCTGTGCTTGAATGACCGCAAAAATATTTGTTCATTTTTAACGAGATGAACCGTTTCAATAAAAATGGGCTTATTAAAATAAATCAGTTTAATAGGTATATATTTAGCATAATATAGTTAACTATCTGACAACTGTTAGATTTTTGTGTTACGAGGATAACATGTGCATTTCAGTTTTATCATCCTTTTTATCAATAGGTTAATTAATATACTCTTCATCTATCCAAAAATATCCTTGTATTTCCTATTGATAGGTTTATAACAAATAGGCAGGGATTACAGAATTGAACTAACTGATCAATATTCAATATTCATACTGTGCATTTAAATATCGACTGAACTACTTAAAATTGCTAAAGATATTATGACACCAGCAATTGCCAGTAGGTTAGTTAATGAAGGAAGGAGATGAATATATAGCGCATAATTTTAGGCAGCCAATGGTAGCATAAATATCTGATGAACTTCCTATAAATACCTTAAATTTTATCCATATACTTAACTGGTTTTCCAAACCTGCGAGTCGAACTCTAGTTTTACTCCGTGCATATGTTTAGTAAATATAATACACACATCAAAGTATCTAGGGATCAAGTACATTATAAGTATAAAAATCTATCAAATTAATATTTGCCAAATCTAGTCTTCCAGACTAGCTTTTTACTTTAATTCCTATGTTTAAGTTATTAAATTATCCCTATATGTTGTAAAGATTAAGAAAATTTGAAATTTTTGTTAATTGTGAAAAATTAATCCAAGTTAATGTCTTCAAGTAAATGGGAAAAATAGGCAAAAATGAGGATCTTTTATAATTTTTATTTTAAATATTAAGAAATTAATCGTCTGTGTTTCCATCGTTGACACGAATAACACAATCACAGCGATTTGGCATGCTTAAAATCAATTCATCAAAATCACTTTGAGGAATGGCCACCCACGTTCTTTCTAACAAGTCAAAAAGTTGTTGTGGGTTATGTACGGCATTAATACTCAGCAGAGCTCTTTTTTGAAGTATATCTCATGCGTGTTCAATTGGGTTGAGGTCTGAAGATTGAGCAGGCCAAGGCAGGACGTTGACACGAGCATCGGCAAGAGTACGTGTTACGACTCTAGCCGTGTGTGGACGTGCATTGTCATGCATTAGTTGAAATGAATCATCTAACGAGTTTCGCAAAGGGATGATCACGCTTGAAACAATCCTTTCCGAATAAATCTGAGTATTGAGGTTGCCCCTGATCCAAGTGAGATCGGTTCTTCCACCGATCCAAATACCGGCCCAAACCATTATTGTTCCACCTCCATATGAATGAACTTTATGACAAAACTTAAAATGTTCTTGACGCCCAGAAGTCCTCCAAATCCGAGTAAGTCTTGTGTCTGGTCTCACACCAAAACGAGATTCATCGGAAAAGCAAACACAACGCCAGTCTTCTTCCTCCCAATTTCTGTGTTCGCGAGCCCATTGCAAACGGAACCTACGATTACATTGATAGGTAGAGCCCTCAGCGGCCTTCGGGAACGCAGAACCACTTCACGTAAATGATTTCGAATGGTTTGGTCGCTTATCAGCAAGCCTGAAGAGCTGTGAAGCCTCGTAGCAAACATCATGGCGGTCATCTTACGATTCTGTCGAGTAGTATTTTGGATGTACCTGTCCTGTTTGCGAGTGGTGATGCGAGATTGTCCTTCATGTCGCGTTTTTTTCAGTTCCGATGCAGAAATTATAATGGTTTTATAAAAACGCTATTACACACTTTTATAGAAATCCTGATTGACAGTTGATTTTCTATTTTTTATCGAAATTTAAGGATAATTATTTTTTCAAGTAGTGCATATCACTAAAAAGCACCAATTACAACCGTAAAAAGTTAAAATAATAATCCTCAATTGCGGTGAGCCTCTAAAACGTATTTGATCCTTAGACTCTTTTGATTTGTGTATATTTTATTTCTTAGTAAAACACATAAATTGCTGTGCAATACAATGTGTTCAAGAGCTATCGTGCAATAATGTAGAGTACCGAGGTCAAGCATTTTCACTTCGTTTAGTCGTAACTAAGATTTCTAAGTACCTACTAGAGCTTATATATAGACAAGCGACTGCTTTTGCGATTTCTAAACCCCTAAGTTTACTTTCCAGACTTATTTCATGGACACTGAGCGTCCAAAGATTACATACATAAACAAGTTGTACATAACAAACTTCACAATTACTGCTCGTCGCAACAATCGTAAGGATCCTCGACATTTTGTTGATATATACGTTGAAACGACAGTGCCTGCTGATAACGATATAAAAGTAAGTTTTAGTCGTAATTCTAATAAATAATATTAATAGTATAAGTAATTAAGAAGAGAGTATCTGTTTTATACACATATTTATTAGTTTAAAAATGTTAAAATAATGTATAGGTTCTGTAAAATGACGGTACGATATTAAATAAAAAATGAAGGTTCATTAATAACTTTTATATTTAGTGGGGCTTAACTCAAAACTGGATTCAACTTACGTTCTAAAAATAATAATATTGTAAAGTAGGGCTGAGTAATAACAAATGCAAGTGGAAGACCACTGTGCACTGGTGACAATATTTGGAGCGCCCCAAACAAATTTTCTACAGAAGACCAGCGTCATAGAATTATAACACTGTTATTACCAATAGGTTTTTCGCATTTTTAGGTTCTTTTCTTTATAATAATATCAACAAAATAACTGCGATTTATGACAAAAATTATGCTAACACTAAGCAATTAGTTCAACAATATTTACAAACCTTGAACTACGATCAAACAGAAAATTTGATGACTGTTGTTCAATAAGCGTTACGCAATAAAATAACTCTTTAAGTCGTCATAGTAATCACTTAGTTTATAATATAATTCGTAAGTTTTTATATACAAAGAATAATGTTTTATAAGTATTGTTTTAAAATTTATATCTATATTATATATATAGTATGTGCCTTTAATGCCTGTGGCACAGGTTTACCCTAGTACAGACAACCCTTATATATTACCTTTACAATGTAACCTAAGCTCTGAATCAATTTGTACCAATTTAAGCTGAATAAATGATTATGATTATGATTATGATTGCATTCCACCAGGTAATTTGTTAAGCATGTAGACCTACAATCAAATCGTTTGAAATCAGGCAGGTCGCATAAAGTTATGTCACCTTCGTTACAGCCGAAAAGGCTTAAGAAGAGATGAAGGCTAAAGACATACTTGTCAAGCAACAGACTATATTATGAATATATATAAACTATTGTACTTGCGATTATGATAATTAACCTATAACAAAATGTATTAATGTTACAGATGGACTTCTATTTTTACCAGTTTTTAACTAATAGGTATCGTCCCAGCTTTGTTGAACTGCATTTTGGGTTGTGTGACTTCGTAGACATGGATCCAATCATGGGCGCACAAATCAAACGTCACGCGAAATTATTAAATATTTCGTGTCCTTACCCACCGGTTAGTAAATAAAAAAACACGTATTTTTTTCAATTAATCCTTAACCGCATACGTGCGTTACGTCCAATTATATAAAATTTTCACAGTGGCGGGACTAGCTGCCTAGTTGTTCTAAATCTGAACTATTACAAATAATAAAGACGCAGTGACAAAAGTACAGTTAAGGACTTAATACTGCCTCTGCTCTGCTACGTGTCTAATCAACACAGCTTCATAAAAACCAAATCAAGAAGACTGCGTTACATCCAAGAAATATGAGCAGTCATTGACTAAACTGAGATTTGAGAGTCATCAAACCTACGTCATATTAGGAAAGTTGAGAGTATTTAGTAAATCTATAATATACTTATATAGCTCAACAAACTTTTGTGTATTCGCTAGTTTTTCTTTGTTTTCTTCTTGTAGCTAATAGACCTTTCGGATCGATCCATAAGCGTAAAAATTGGCTTGAAAAAGTATAGAGAAATAAAATTCGCTTTTACTACTATGATTTAGGCTAAGTCATAACTACAAAAAAGCTCATTAAATTATTTAGCCTATGCTATACTTGTAAACCTGAATTTTGGAATCATGTACTAAAGTAATGGTGGTTATTATTACTTTAGTACATGATGAGCAGCGATAGCTCAGTGGGGAGACCAACAGACTGCAATGCAGAGGGTCTCGGGTTCGAATCCACGTCGCGCACCTCTGACTTTCGGAAGTTATATGACTTTTCGAAATTATGTGCGTATTGATTGACAATTATCGCCTGCTCCGTGCCTCGGAGAGCACGTTAAGCCGTTAGTCCCGGCTGCCGTGAACATCTGTGGCAGTCGTTATTGGGAAAGTCAGTACCCTCTAATATCCTGACACTGGTCTAGCCTTAGGGTATCGTTAGCCTTCGGGTTGCGGAGATCAGGTGGCAGCCGCTCCGTGTATAAACTGATATCCAGTCAAATCCGGTTAGACCAGAAAAGCCGACCCCAAGTGACTTGGGAATAATAAAGGCTAAGAGAGAAGAAGTACTAAAGTAATTGTGGTATACAATAGTATCAAATATTGTCTAATTGTTATTTTCATACTTTCAGGGGCCATATCACTTGAAGGACATGGTAATATCATATATACCGAAAAACTTTCCATTTCAGAAAGGACGCATCTATTATAACATGACGTTACATAAAAACAACAAGCCTATCACTCTCGTATGTGCCCATATAGACATGGAAATTAAACAGTGGATTGTGAGAAAAAGCAAACAACAATAGTTATTACATATATATATTCGGTTAGGTTGTACTAATATGCTTCTAAAATATGTATTGCCAGATATTTGATTAATTTTAACACGATAAGATTATATTTCATTGTACTGGTCTGATAGCTAGTGTAAGTATATACTTACACTTTACAGCCATATGGCTGAGGATCATGAGATCCAGGTTTCAAATTTAAACATTTTCAACATCCAAATAGGTATTTCTTACAAAAAATAAATATGTATATTTATATTAAAATAATTCGATGATTTGTTTACAAGTCATTCAAATTATGAGTGAGCGTCGATTTTTACATAGATTTTATTAGATTATTCATATGTAATATTATGTTTATACATTGATTATACCTATGCCTGTCACATTAAGTGATTTAATGTTAGTATAGAATCATATATATCCAATTTAGTGCAACAAATAACGATAACAATATTTTTAATGATACTATAATTACAGCTACCGACATAAGTATTTACTATAACTATAGTAAATAAGTATTATCGATTTATATCAATTTTATTTAGTCATTAGTTCCGGTACATAATAAACTATATATGAGATTTTTAGGTCATAAATAATAAATAAATAATAATAATAATAAAAATTGTTTATTGCCATAAATAATTTACAACACATTACGTAATTAGCATTGGCCCCACACTAGGCACAGCCTGTCCTGTGGGTGCCAGGTACGTTTTACTGTAATTTTAATCTTATTTGCTCGGGCGACATCAGCATTAACAGTTATGGCTACTTTACAATAATATTATTATTTATAGTTGAATATAAGCTAGTGCACTTATATGTATCTAGTGTGTGTATGTGTGGATGTGTGTACGGTGTATGTTCATGTGTGTATGTTTGTTGTGAGTTTGCGTGTGAGCATGTGTTCATGACAGGCATATCATAAGATTTTCGGTGGAGTCATATGTCAAAGAATTTAGCCATTTCGTAACTTTTAACTTTACCTCTTTCACTGAGCACTGTTTAATTTTACATGCATTGGCTACTTTATTGTAAATAAATACCTCATTGAAAGGACTAAAGCGCCTTGCAAAGCTAGTTTTGATTGATGGGATCGGTAATCTGTATTTGCGGCGCTTCAGTAGGTCTTGATATTCTGCCGTTTTAGTCACTGTTTTGTGGACACTAAGAGTGGTTTTTAGAATATATAACTGGCGTACGTTTAACAGTAGACTTGCCTGATATAACTTGTTTGTTGGGTACCGAAAGGGCTTCTTATTCATTGTTTTGATAACCGAACGTTGTGCTCTTTCTACTTGTAGCATTATCGTTTTTAGTGCACTTCCCCAACATGTGATGCAATATGTAACAAGAGACTGGGTCAAAGCTAAGTATACAGATTTTAAGATGTCTGTTGGTGCTGAAGTGCGCAATAACTTCAGGATATTAGCTGTCTTGCGGACTCTAGTTGACAGAAGCTTTATATGCGCTTTGAAATTAAGATTTTGGTCAAGCATGATACCTAGGTACTTAGTAGTCTCAGCTCTTGCTAATGTTTCACAATTACAAGACTGGTTCGGGTTCGCGCACTCGTGTAGTCGAAGGAGAGAGTAATTTTTTGGGGCTGTCGCTGCTGTTTTATGGAAACATATATATTTGCTTTTGTTAGCGTTTAGAGTGAGCAGATTGTTTTGTAGCCAAGTAAAAACCTGTTTCATTCCGTTCTCTGCGTTTGATATTACTTCGCCCCAGTTTGATCCATGGAATACGATGGCAGTATCGTCCGCATAACATATTACCTCGGCGTTAACACTATCTTGTATATCATTTATATACATTATAAATAAGGTCGGACCAAGGATACTGCCCTGCGGCACGCCGAAATTGTTAGCCCGTAGGTCGCTTTTGTAGCTACCGACTCTCACACACTGTCTCCTATTCGTCAGGTAACTCTTGAACCAGTCAAGGGCCAAGCCCCTGATACCAAAATAGTTGTCCAGCTTTTTGATCAATATTGGAGTTGACACGGTATCAAAGGCTTTAGCTAGATCCAGAAATACGCCTATGCTAGCCTCGTTATTATCGAGATGAGAGGACACTATAGATGTAAGGAGTGTGATAGCTTCTTCCGTCGATTTGCCTCTTCTAAAGCCAAATTGTCTGGGTGATATGAGATGATTAGCTTCGATATATTTGACTAGTCTTTTATTAACTATCTTCTCCAGGAGTTTTGAGAGTATTGTTAAGAGCGAGATAGGCCGGTAGTTTTCCGCGGACTCCTTAATACCGTCCTTGTGAATGGGTGTAACACATGCTATCTTCCATGCTTCCGGAAATACACCCATCTCTAGGCTAGCGTTAAATATTGCAGTTAAGGGTGGCACAATTTCATTTCTGATTTCTTTTAGAAGAGCATTAGTCACACCATCAACACCTGGTGCTTTATTGTTTTGCAAAGACAAAATCAAGGACTCGACTTCACACTCGTCCGTTGGGTGCAGGAAAAAAGAGTTCATTATTTGCCTACTGTGAACTTTCGAAGCCAAATTTTCTTGGCTCATTTGTAATTTATTAAGAATTTTGTCCGCTAGTCTCTCTCCTACAGTAGAAAAATAGGTGTTACATACGTCAAGTGAGCTTTTCGGACTTAAACTACCAGGCAAGTTGAGAAGTTCCTTAGGCTCCTTGTTTGTTTTTGTAAGGTGGCAGGCGGTTTTAATTGTTTGCCATAGCATCTTTGGATTTTTTGTACTGTTAGAAATCTCGCTATTTTCGTGTTCATTTTTAAGTTTTCGAAGGAGTTCGTTGCAGAAGTTTCTATACCGGGTGTAAGTTTTTAATAAAAACGTATTGTGAGGAAATTTATGTGACTTAATATGCAAGCTATCCCTATGTTGCATACACCGTATTAGTCCTGGGGTAATCCACGGTTTTATATTATATTTAGAGTGGCTTTTGCGAAGTATTTTTGTGTTGTTGTTGATTATCTTGGTAAGACGGTCGGAAAACGTTTCTACAGTTAGGTTTATATCTCCACATGTTTGTAGCATGGTCCAGTCCTCTTTCATAATTTCCCTCTTAATGGCTTCTACATCTCGTTTTATGTAACTCCTGTCTCGTGAAATCTTCTTCGTTTCCTTAAAAGTTAACCCCAGCATCACCATATCATGATCAGTTATACTGGAAGAACAAACTATTCCCAATGCGTTTTGGACACTGTTCACAAGAATGTGATCCAAACATGCAGCACCCCTTGTTGGCTTCGTTATAGCAGGGAAAAGTCCGTGTTCGGCAGTAAGGCAAACGTATTCCAGGTCCTGATTACTGGTAGACGAAAGCAAATTTATATTCATGTCGCCTGCCATAATAAGGGTCTTGTTTTTCATCTTTTGCGAGAGATCTGCTAATATACAGTCAAGCGTACATAGAAAATTATTAGTGTTAGCGAAAGACGGCGGGCGATATATACCGAGAATGGTGACTGAGTTTGACAGTGTTAGTTGTAGGCAGTTTGCATCTTCAATATTCGGCTCAGTCACACAAACACTAAGCGTATCCTTGACATATACTGTGACACCGCTGTTCTGGTTTATGCTTTTCCTAGTGTGGTATGATGTGTAATGTTGCATTTGAGGTATTATAGAAGACTCATCGAGCCAGCACTCAGTCAAAATAATTATGTCAAAGGAAACATTTAATCTTTTTAAAGTTATAGTAAAGTGATCGAAATTTTTGCTTATGCTCCTTATATTGAAGTTAAGAATTTTAAAGTTATAGTCTGTGTTCATTGCTGTGTGAAAAGATTCAGGTGCTTGTACTGTGTGGCAGCTTATGCTTAACGAATCTATTTCATCCGTTATATCCTTATTAATCATGATTGAGTAATAAATGTTTTGCAAGTGAGTTGACTAGTGGTTTAAGACAACTGCCCAACAATACATGCTCTAGTTTACAAGTAGCGCGAGTTATTATTGTATGAATTATAGGTAAACATTTACTGATGAACACTATTATATAGTTATACCAACAGCCATAAGAGTTCACTAACTTTGGTTTACAGCGGTAATACATAATTTGCATGATATCCTTTGAACACAATAACAGTTCATGTAATGTATATGTATAATGTAGTGTAAAGTAGATAATAAAGCAGTATAATTGTTTGTGTAAGAGTGAATTAAGTGTAAGGTGTGATATAACAATTAACATGCTATAAAAAATTAAAACAAGGAAATATATGATTTTTAACAGAGCAAATGTATCTGTGTTTGAATAAAATTTAATTATGGTGTTTGGTTGTGTTGTCCTGGCATCCAGTAGCTGTATTGAAGATTCTGGAGAGGTCTTGAAACGTGCGTACAGGCAGCGCGGCTTTTCCTTCACGTTGTTTGACGAATATGTTGCCATGAGTAACCCAGCAGTAGGAATAATCATGTTCTTTACTTTTTGCTCGCGCCGCTCGAAAAAGCAATCTATTGTCCTTAGTTAAGCGTTCGTTGTAGTAAATCTTAGTTGATGTACCTGGCACATCTAGGTCCGTGCTGGTAATATTTTTTCTGGATTTTGACGCCTGTAATAGCTGATCTCGTTTGTAGCGGCGTAGTAGTCGCACTACTATTGGTCTTGAGAAGTTCGAATTGTTTTCAGCTATTTCAGCGCTAACGGCGCGCTTAACACGGGGTCCTACTCTGGTTACCCAATCAATGTCATAGTCGGTTAGGTCGACACCCACCTTTTTCGCTGCTAAGAGGGCAATGTGATGTAAGTTCTCGTTGTTACACTCAGGAACTCCGGCCAACTCTAATTCATTGCGCAATTGTTGTTGGGATTGAGCGTTGACCTCGTGTTGAAGTTCTAGAACTTTGTTTTCGAGCAATTTCAGCTCTTTGTCACGGTTTTCTAGATATCTTATCCGGGGCTCATTTGAGGCTATAGTAGTAGTTAACTCGTCTAGCCGTGCTTGGCAGCTGGTTAATGAAGACGTTGCATTTTCTAGACGTCCCTTAAGGGAAGAAATTTCTCGTGTTAAGAGACGTACTTCCTCGGTGAGTTCCCGTACCTCGGTATGTAAGTTGCCATCGGAAGTTTCCTCGCATTTCTTCCTAAAAGTAACATTTTCCTCAGCAGAACGTACAGGAGTCAAACTATTGTCTCCCCCTTTCTTTTTGATGGCGCAACAATCGGGACATTTCCAGTTCTTTTTCTTTTCCGCTGGCATATTAGATATGTTTATACACATCGAGCAAAAGGTTTTATCGCAAGTAGTCGAGGAACATTTAATGCTATTAATATCCTTTGAGACTTTTAAACAACCAAAGCACTTCATCTTGATGTTTTCAAACTCTTGAGTTAATCAGTATCAGATAAAATATTTCAAGAAAGAAAGAAAATAAAAACAACAAAAAGTTCGAGTTCTCTAGGATTTGATACCACGACCACTTGGGTCTCAAGCGCTACAAGTACGCAACGAGCCACAACGACGTTGAGTGAGAGCGCTTAATTTGTTGATCAGTAGATACTTGTTTGTGTAACTTTTTCAAGTGGAGGTTGACCTTGTCTTTTGATTTGCAAAGTCACACTACACAGTTACCAACACAGTTTTGCACTTCTACCGACCAGTTCAAAAGTTATTATTGTTTATAACTTAATATATCGTTTATGTTCAATGACGGTTTTAGCACTATTTTGTTCGTTTTTAAATACTTCACAAGCTGGTCTATGTATTGCACGGAACAATACGGTTTCAACTGAGTTTTGGAATTAAAAAGTAGCAAACACACTGTAACACGTCTACCTTACTAGGCGCTCCGAGTATTGATCTGTAATGTACATAATAAAACAATTATTTAGACATCATTTCTAAAATAATGAGTCTGGCTAAATTACATGGTCTCGTAATAGCAGTATCTACAAATTTTATGCGTTCTTCCTTCGTACGCTTAGCCTGTGTAAAATTATGTATAACAGATTCAATGGAAGTAAAATTATATATATATCGGAGCAACAAAATATAGGCGTGGTATTATACTTCGTACGTATACTAATGATAGGCAAATACAAGAGAAATAAAACAATGAAGGTTGACTGTGATTATCTCCGATTTGATCCGTAACGCAGCGAGTTCGTCACCCGAATGTGTCCGTTATAGATAATACACTATACTTGAAGTGTTCGCGCACGAGCCTCCGGCGCTTATATACCGTCAATATGACACTGACAGTTATAACTGTCACTCCAACTGACACGTTGGCTCTATGGTGACCTCACTCAAGCTTAGGCTTGACGTTCCAAATCAAACCAATAGATGGCGCTTTAGTCAACTCCAATTACAGAAATAAATTACATTCCAATGATTATTTTCTTGGTGCTCCGACATGTATATGTCTATATGTCTGTATATACCTAATAATAAAATTACAATTATTATAATATATATATATATAATTATGTTAGTTACATGTTATTAGTTATTGTATCAGGAGCGATAGCTCAGTGGGGAGACCAACAGACTGCAATGCAGAGGGTCTCGGATTCGAACCCACGTCGCTCACCTCTGACTTTCGGAAGTTATATGACTTTTCGAAATTATGTGCGTATTGATTGACAATTATCGCCTGCTCCGTGCCTCTCAGAGCACGTTAAGCCGTCGGTCCCGGCTGCCATGAACATCTATGGCAGTCGTTATTGGGAAAGTCAGTACCCTCTGATATCCTGACACTGGTCTAGCCTTAGGGTATCGTTAGCCTTCGGGTTGCGGAGGTCAGGTGGCAGCCGCTCCGTGTAAAAACTGATATCCAGTCAAATCCGGTTAGACCAGAAAAGCCGACCCCAAGTGACTTGGGAATAATAAAGGCTAAGAGAGAAGAAGTTATTGTAACAGGAGATAAAATCAAGCTACATCCATATGTATAAATATATAACAACATTTTCGTCATACTCCTGCTAATCATAGATTGTATTTTGAACATAAACTGGCCTTGTCTAACTTATTAGAGGCGTAATATTTTATTCTACTTATATTATTACCACTACAAAAATCGTTCATCTGAAATTGTAAGTAAACGATTTTTAATGCACTGATGTTTGCTATATAATAACAGATTTTCTTCAATATTATTAAAAAAACATAAATTGCAAGGTCGTGGTGGTTTATTATTATAGAAATGATTATCTCTATTCTCAAGATCTTTTTTATAAACATATTTATAAGTTTAAAACTAGTAATATTTGACCGTCCGCATCTTTAGGTAATGTAGGTAAGCAGGGTAGGCCCAACCTACCTAAGTACCAGATCCCTAGATCGGTTGCGCGTAAAAATATTTATACCTACTAATAAAATCTATTTATTACCTATTCTGAATAAAGAATATTTTTACAATAAATCTAGACATTTCTGGTCACAAACATTTTATACATACGTTTAAGACATGAAATGTCTATATTTACTAGTGTAAATCACAATAAAATCCAATGAAGAACTACTTCGAATACAACGAGAAAAAAAACTAAACGGGAAACAACAATACCAAACAGATATCTTACAAGAAATCAAACAATTTAACAGTGAGGGAACTTTCAAATACTGCACCAACTCAAACCGTTTAATAAAAGTTTACTCAACTACACAACATCATCAAGCATGAAATAAAACTTGTCTTTTAGACTGCATTGAATCACAAACAAAACTACCTTATTAAGTCGCAGTCAGCTCACTAGCGACTTGACAAGCTTGTAAAATATGTACAGATCGCGCAATCTATGATGGCCGGACTGAACATCGCGTCGCCGAATTGTTGCGCATGTACAGTCTGTCAGTCAGTACGGATTGCATCCCGCCCCCGCCCCCTGTCACCAAAGAGAACCTAAAACTTACAACTGCGACGCCACTCGCGCAATGTTCAGACCGGCCATCATACAGTGCGCGATCTATACACGACATAAGAAATTTACTATATAATGACCCATTTCATAACGTTACCTAAGAATATATTTATTTAAGTCGTCTAAGTGCAAGGATTCAAATCTATTGAAATTTCAATGCAAATAAATAATTGTTGTTAAGTATTATTGCTAGTATAGTGTCAATTAACAAGCCAAAGTGATTTTTAATTACATCTTAATGGAAGGGGAAGATAATATAATCCATATAGCGCTTAAAGCTGACTGATTCGGCGATGTCATGGCTCCGATTGTGAGGACGAAGTATCTTTATCCAACCTCGCTTTATGCACATTTTAATTATCCATGTACCATCACACACTGCCCTCACGGTATCCCTATTACTTATGCTAGTAGGTGTATCCGTATTTCACGATTTACTCAATATTTTCCTTGAAATATTGTTCATATGGCTAAGAGTAAAAATTATAAGGTACATTTTCTTAACACGCTCTTTCAACATATTCCATGTTTGTTGTCGAAAAAGACATCCGAAAGCTAATGCTAGTTATTCCGTTGAGAATATAACAATAAAAAAATCTCGTTTCTTTTTCCTGTAAAGTCTTAGATTATTTATTTATTTCGCGATGTTTCGACCGACTTACATCGATTGTTCATCGTAGTCACGAGTTCACTGATGTGAGCTCAGCGGCGCCTTCGTGAAGTGCAGGTTTCGGCACCTACCCTCATTTAATTATATTTTATAAAAACAACTTCAATAGGGATTATTTATATCTTTAAATACTGAGCAACACAATTAAAACCCAATAACGATATGATATTGTATTGTGTACAAATGGCCAAAGTCTAAAAACATTAAAAATTGTTGCTCCTAAAGTTACCAAAAACATCGTGTAATTTTATTTGTATGTTATAATGTTGATATTTCATAATACACAAATTGAAAGAAATAAATATATTATTATACTTAAAAATATGATAAGGCTACTGTATATTTGTAAGGCTATCTTAGAAATAAACATTTGATGCATTTTTATTTTTACATAACTACAAATAGAACTATGTAGCTACAAAAAACTGGTCACGCATACATCAATATCATTGTATTCTAATCAAAGCGGTAATTTCAAATGTAGGTATGTGCCTATATTCATTTTTATTCGTCGCCTATCTCAACTATGAGTTGGAAAGATGTAATACTGAAACTGTAAATAATAACACCGACTATTTAAATTGATCATTATATTCACACGTATTAATATATTTTATTGACTGTGTACTAAAACCTGTGTCTCCGATCTTCAAACAGAATATTTTCTTTATCAATAGCCCAGAGGGAGACCGTTGCACTGTCATGCAGAGGTCTCGAGTTCGATCCCAAGGCGCGCGTCTCTGACTTTACGAAGTTATGTGTCTATTAAATAGTTAATTAGCGTTCGCTTTAACAGTGAATGAAAACATCGTGAGGAATTCTGCATATCTGAGAGTTCTCCATAATGTTCTCAAACATATGTGAAGTCTGCCAAGCTCTAGCTTGGTGAACTATGGCATAACCCTTCCCACACTGAGAAGAGGCCCATTCCCAGCAGTGAGACAGTTTAATATAGGGTTGATATTATTGTTATTGTTGTTCTTATCACAAGTATTTTATACACATAACATATATCATTAGTAAAATACCCGGCATTTTGGACAGCTTACACGGAGACATGGGTCCCACGTGAAAAGACCCGTCGAAAGTTTTAATCTAAAGTAGGATGAAACACCTACGGCGGCACTTGCTACAGCAGGCGTAGGGCTATGCCTACTTATGGTTATGCTACTGCTCTAATATATCTGGGCTATGGGGATGGGTGTTTGATGGGCTTGTATAATGGTAGCTATGGATAAAAAAGGACGTCTGCCCAGAATACTCTCATAGCATCAAATCAGATGAGTAGACGGTGACTTGCCAACTCACTAGATGGGCCGCCTAAAGAGCCACCATAGGCATACAAGCATTAGAGCGCAGCACCGGTGCGAGTGGCTAATGGTGTTGAGCGTTGCGGCGGTTTCACCATCACAAGTTTCGTGACAACGGAGACCCGGAGGGGGTGCCCCGCAGTTACGCCCTTGAAAATGACACTCCCACCGGCGAGCATATAGCTCTGACGGTTTCCCTCTAACCAGCAGACCGAGGCAAAGCAGAGTTGAGAGACCTACGGGCGCTTTTGAAATTCTACTACAGCCAACCAGAGAAAGCAAGCCAGAAGCCAGGCCTTAACCGACTCTCTGAGGCATTCCGGACCACAGTGTCGTCACATTCAGTTTGCCACAAGCTGCCCTGCGGTTTGTGCGCTTTTAGTTAACCTGTTGATACATTTTTTGTTTATATCACAAGGTGATGGTAATATTTTAAAACCTAAAGTACCACCGTGATCGCGTTAGTCTCATGATGAGACAACGACTGCCCCAGAGAGGTATTATTATTATTAAATATTATAAAGAGCAAGCTTATATTAATTTTGGTGTAGTAAGACGACGACATAACGAGAGAAGAAACATTCAGGTTTGGATGAAATAATTAAAGAACAGTTCACGTGGCGATACCACTCCGGCTTCTCAAAATCTTCATATTATATTAATTAAAGTGATAGCATAAAAACGTATATAGATCATGTGATCTAGTAACTGTAAGGTCCGATCATTCCGCAGGTTGAGTAAGGTTTATAGTTATTTCGGGGCCAGCATCACTTGACAGACATGGCAATACCGTTTGTTCCTAAAAAATTTCCATTTCAACGCACATTTTGTAACATGACACTATGTAGAAGTGATATGACCACGACTTTCGCAGTTCATATTATGTTGATTTGGAAATAAAACAGCAGACTATGAACAAAACGAAGTAATACCATGTATGATGCAGATGTAACTTGTTTTATTTTTATTTAAGATATATGCGTTCTCGTTGAAATTGAAAATTCTGAGGCACAAACGGTATTCCCATATCTGTCAAGCGATGCCGGCCCCGAAATAACTATAAACCTTACTCAACCTGCGGTATGATCAGACCTTACAGTTACTAGCTCACATGATCTATATACGTTTTTATGTTATCACTTTAATTAATATAATTTGAAGTTTTTGAGAAACCGGAGTGGTATCGCCACGTGAACTGTTCATATGCAGCGCTGGAAAAATGCATAAAGCGGCGACTTAAAATATAGGATAGGAAGTCATTATTTTTGTTAATGCCGTTCATTCGTCCGCATAATGTTCTAACTTATATAAGTAAACGGTTTTATAAGTTTAATTTAGCAATACAGCCTTCTGTGTGCGTTTGATGATTGTTAATTGTGTGATTATGAACATTCATGTTAAGCCATTGGATTTTGTAATATCGAATAAAATATTCTGCTAGCCATTTTGTTGCTTCTTAATTTGTGCTGTACCCAACATTTCTTCTCACGTTCGACCTGTAAAAAATGCATGCAATTCATGACATTATTTAATTCCAATTTACACATTTCACTAACATACACAGTTACAGTACTACCAAAGATGCTTATCCTTGGTAAAGGAAGATCCACAGTTTATTAATTAGCTTGGGGATGAAAACCGTGTCAATTGTTTATGTTCGGTTGAAAATGATTGCAACAGTTTTGTAATCTCTATCTAAATTTTGAACTTTTGTCTACAAGCCCAATACAAGATAATTCAGGTGGTACTGTTCTATAGCCTTCTCTATATGTCCTATAGTTAGTAATATCAATAACACTCAACCTATCACCTACTTCTTCATAATACGATAATAATTATATTGACTGGTGTCCCTCAGGGAGCCCATCAAGGACCTGCATTGTTGTCTGTGCTCACGACAATTTAGTCTGGACAGTGCCTAGTAAAAATAAATCATTTAGCAACTGAAATCTTAAAAATATAGCTGGCAATGTCGGCGTAAAACACCTGTATTATACCTACATTACCTACGATATTTCAATCCACCTGCCTTTATCGTATTACTAGATTTTGCACACGGCTTCGCTTGCGTAAATGTTATGCTTTAGGTTAGTATCAGTACTTTTTCTGGATGAAAGGTTCCTCACGTCCTTTTCTATTCCCCTGACATATGTATGCAAAATTGCATGATGATCAGTCAAGGTGTGAAAGTGTAACAAATAATCAAACAAACAAACTCACATTCACATTTATAATATTAGATAGAACTGGTTAGGATTAGGTGCAGACATGAAAAAATATATAGGTATGCTAATATTATATTATATATTTTTATACAATAGTAAATTAGTAGATAAAGTCCACCACGAACTGCCAATTTGTGTGCTTAAATAATATATAAGAAAACCTATGAATATTAAGCAACAATAAAACGTGAATTTAAATACGGATACTTACACTTGGACGATCAACTTTTGTAATAAAAAAGTAAGAATTAAAAAAAAATACGCAGAAGAGCGGCTGACTTAAAATACAAATTATGATTACTAGAAGTATGATGAAAGATGTTGCTATATATACAAGTATCGGTTAATTATTGTCATTGAAATGGATAATGATGAATATAGGTTGATTTTTATCTCCTGGTTTAATAATGATGATACATGAATATGTCAATGAGACATATTCATGTATCATTTTAATTCTATCGCAGCTATTATACATAATTTTATACAGATTATTACAAGAGTCAAAGAATATACATACATACAGAGATAAGCGAACAAAGGAAGAAACACAATGTTACGTACGATAGCAGCCATGGTTTTCAGCCAGACTCATTATTTTAGAAATGATATCTCAAATATAAATAATTGCTCTATTACGTGTTGCTATACTTCATAAATCTCATATATCGTTTATTTGTGTACCGGAACTAATGATAAAATTAAATCCTTATACATTGCTAATACTTATTACTATCGAAATGGAAATGAGTTCATTCGGTAGCTGCAATTATAGTATGATTAGAACATTGCTATCGTTATGTCTCGCAGGAAACTAAGTAAAATAATATTGAATTAGGTACGACTGTCATAAGTATTATCAATGTATAAACATAATATTTTTTATAAAATAGTGATATTAAAACTAGTAAAACGGTTATCGATCATTCATAATCGCATTTAAAATAAAAATGTTATCGAATTATTGTAATATTACACATAAAGCTTTTGAGTCCATTATTTACAATATTTATTTATTTAAACACATTTAGAATATCTTTACAGGATATCCTAAAACGTTATTATAAGCTAAGTATGCATAATATAATATAAATAAGAAAGTAAAAACAAAACACATTAAATACTATGCATTTTTCCGCAAATTCTTTGAATTTCGGCAGGCTACAGTGATAAATATCAACGTCAATAAAATAATATATAAATATAAGTTATGCAAATACTATTGTTATACAATATGTATATTTATGATTATAGATTTATTAATTTTATAGATGTAGAATTACTAAAATCAGATTTGAAATGTATATGACATTACAATCTTCAGCAATTCCTTAGAACAAATCTGAAAATTTCTCTGAAGAAACGATTTACCATAACCAATAATTTCTGCTTATAGTCTAAAACAACAATCTTGATTTATTTATGATAGATAAATAAATCAAGATTGTTGTTTCAGACTTAAGTAGGAATTATTAATTATGGTAAGTGGTTTCTTCTTGATTATTACAACATAATTTTTGTGTTGTTTCAGAGAAACAACCTAAAGCTTTCAATATTCATATATTATGTCGAATGGTACAAATAAGGTACAATATTGATAAACGAATACTCGAATATTAAATGACTTAGTGTTTTGATTGACTCAAAATTTACTAGAGTAATTGAAGTATTCGTTTATTTTAAATATATACGGCGTACTGCAAGGCAGTATTTCACTTTCTAAATCTTATTATCATTATAACTTGTACTGCTTGTGGAAAATACTTCCATTATTACCTAATAAGAGGAACGATGAAAATATCGACGAGTGAGAAACAAACAACTCACTAGAAACAACAATTTACATAATATATGTTATTGCTAGCTACGATAGCCTAGCCGGAGATCGTTGGACTGCCACGCAGTGGTCTTGGGTTCGATCCCAAAGGTCTCTGACATTTCGATGCCACGGATCTCTGACTTTCAAAGTTATGTGCGTATTAAATAGTTAAATATCGCTCGCGGCGGTTTAACGGTGACAACATCGTGAGGAAACCGGCATGTCTGAGAGTTCTATATAATGTGTTCCGTCCAGACATAATTTGCTGGCAACTTTGGCCAACAGCTAATGAATTGTTGAACTAAACGTCATATGTCAATTGAATGTGAAATGATTTGTCAATATAATATAACTTGTTTAACTTGTTGCGCCTCCGTCGGAATTTTTGTTGAGAGCTTGCTTAATTTTGTATAACAATTAATCTAATTAAATTGTCGTCATCATAGGGCCATTTTCGGGATAATCATTACATTACCACCCCCTTTCGTTTGAATGTCGGGATAAAGTTGATTTCGACAGTAATCACCGCGTGTGTGTTGTGTGCCTATGCTTCTCTTGGTTTGACCAACTGCCTGCGGACTCTCATACATTGGTCAAACCAAGAGAAGCATAGGCACCCGCATAAAAGAACACATAGCTGATGTAAAACACCAACGCTCGTTGAAGTCTGCTGTGTGTGAACATGTGCAACAGGGGACCAACCACTACCTGAGATTTGACAAACCACAGATTCTCGCTAAAGAACACCGATTCCTACCAAGGATGCTTCGCGAGGCTATTGAAATCAAAAAACATCCTAATTTTAATAGAGAAGATGGTTGGAATGTACCACCAGCTTGGGATCCAGTAATAAAAATAGTCAAACCCAAGAAGAAGCAAACCACAGCTAGACTTCATGATACTTTGAGCTCATTCTGCGTAAATAGAAACACCAATGATTAAATTATGTTCGGGTACTTTGAAATAACTACACTGGAACATTGAGACAACTGCCATCTTAGTCTCCCCGTGACCATGGCTGCTGAAAAGCAACCGAAACGTCGGGGAAAGTGTAAAAATAAATTAAATCTAAATAGTTTAATAATAATTTAATTAGCTTAAAAATTAGTAAAGTTTAATAGTAGTAGTAGTGTAACAATTTTCAAAATTTTGTAGTAAAGTGTCAAATAAACAACGCGATAAAATCCGTATATAGCAGTTTAATTTCAATGAATAATATTCGCGTAAATAGAAGACAAGGTTAGTATATTTTGTCATAGTTATAAGAACTGTGTATCGCGGCCATTGATTTCATCCACATAGTGGTGTTGGATCTGCCAAAAGGAAAAAACACGCTTCCACAAACCAAATTTCTGGCAAATCCAGCATTGGATGAGATATAATGTTCTCTAAGATATGTGAAGTCTGCCAACCCGTACTGGACCAGCGTGGTGGACTATGGCTTAACCCTTCTCACATTGAAAAGAGGCCCGTGCCCAGCACTGGGATAGTTTAATACGGGGCTGATAATTATTATTCATTATTATATTATTGCTTTTTTCTTTTACAATCTGTCGTTTTATTTTCATATCTATGCGTTAACATGATTAACATGTGAAATAACAAATACAACCAGTTAAAATTTATTTGAACTTAACTTACGCGAGTGTAGTCGCGGGCAAAATCTAGTATTATTATAATCCTAAAACTTTGAAAAGCAATGTAACTTTCATACTGAAGGTGTCTTATGTTTTTCACACAATTAATAGTTGATTGTTTGAGTATTAATTACAGGAGAAACAATTTTCAAAGGACGGGGCTTATTAACTTGTACTGTGTGTACTAAAGTGTATGTACTTAAGAATATCAAGATTTATAAAAAAAGTACTGTTCGTTACACTTTGGATAAATAAAGTTCATAATAATAACCATAAACAAAAGAAATTATTTATGTAGACTAAAACAGTATACATCATAATACAGACGCATGTTAAACTAGACTAGTGTATGCATCGGGCACGCCACGATTGTGTATGAAGTCCTGTGTTCGAGGAGTGCCTGGAGAGGCGGCATGGCGCCGTCACCTTCCGGCTGACACAGGTAATGACTGGCCATGGTTGTTTTGGCCAGTTCCTGTGTCGCATAGGCCGGCCAGAGACGCCCGGTTGTCACCACTGCGGCGACTGCCGCGACGTTATTGAGGACACGGCGCTGCACACTTTGGCGGATTGCCCCGCCTGGGCATCGCAGCGCCGTAAGTTGATCGCGGCGGTGGGATTGGTTGTCCTCCGCTGCCGGCCGTAGGTCAGTCTATGGTCCGGAGTGAGAGGTCGTGGAACGCCGTCGCCTCCTTCTGTGAGAAAGTGATTTCCATCAAGGAGGCGACGGAGCGGGAGAGGGAGCGCTTAAACCCTCTCCCCAACCGCAGAGCCGAGGGTGCGAGACAACCACCAGCCACCCTGAGGTTTGATCTGGGGGTGGTGGGCTTCGTGGGCCTGCCCACCATCCGATCACCACCAGGTCCGAAAGGCAGCGTGCGTGTTTCCACGCGCGTCTCTGTGTCGTGTCCGTCTCCCCTCTACGGGGGGACAGTACGGATTTTAAAAGTAGTAGTGACCATAATATCGTGGTAGAATATTATATTATTATTATAAGGTAGGTCTTGTCGTATAGTGGCCTGCCGTTTCATACGGCGGGCCGAAACCTCGGCGGGGTCGCGACCGCATGTGCAAGTGATTCGCGCAGCCCCGTCGATAGTGGTTTTGTCGAGGAACACCATGGTAGGTTTAGTCGGTATCCCGGGAGGTCCATTATCGTCATTTCAACATCTTTCTCTTTTACCTTGGTGATTCCGACATAACCCCTCTACCCGCCCCCGCGGTTTTTTTGTTGCAATGCACACAGAGATAGGTGAACCAAAGGACAATGAATTATCTAAATCATTTTGATTGAGTTATTTATATAACTTTTATTATTAATGTACTTATAGTTTACATACAGAGTCATATAATTTGGAAATCTGATATATAGTTCATTTTTGTATCTGAACTAACAAAATAAAATTATTATAAATTGATCATACTCATAATCATAAAAATAGTAAATTTTCAGATGTAGAATGACTACAATATCATTACACATAATTGCGTAGTGACATTAAATGATAGTGATATTAAATAATTCATAGAATGCTATTCTGTTGCTAGCTCACGCTACATTTTGATATAATGAATATTGTATACAATACCGGAAGAATCTGAAAGGATTGTTTGCTTTTAATATTTAATTTACATTATTCCCATAATATATTTATAATTAGTTACAATAATCTAAATAAATTAAAATATATGTTTTTGGATCACATACACATACTCAGCGCTTCAGCCACAAACCGATGGCTTGCACGATACACGTGTAATCAATATAATAATAATAAGCCCCCCATAAACCCAACCATACGTCCAAATCGACCATCAGATTCACGTAGGGGGCGGACACGTGATAGCAATAGCATTACTGGTACAGCTAATATGGCTCTGGCAAACCGGTAATTAAATTTAAACTGAAAATTAAAACTGGTAATTAAAGAGTAAACGTATAGGGCCGCTGCCCGGGAGCGATCGCTGGGGCGCACCTGGAGCTGACACTGGGTGTGGCAGCATACGGACCGTCGGCGGAGAGGAGCTGAATAAGCGGGCTCCCTCCGGATCACCCAAAAATGCTACAGCCAATCTAACTACAGACGTACACACCAACAACATATAACTTACCATTCTCTACAATCGAAGGACCCTGTAGACCATCAACAGTATTATTTGTCCCATCAGAAACCTCTACTGAAACCCCTACACCTATGAAGCTATAGGTAACTTACCTTAGATGTTGCGCAGGTGTAAACACTATTTTACCTGCGTCCACCACAAGTACGCATGAGATGAACTGAAGATGTAAACATATTCAATATGCGTACTTATTACCGCGTCACTAAAATAGAAACCGATTTGACCACATATAGGAAATTATTACACAAAGATTTTGTAAGACAGTACCCCCAAGCAAATGGTTCAGAACAACGAGTATCAGACCAAAGACGAGTATCTTCAAACACGTACACCACAGTCTGAAACTCATTGATCTAAAACCTAACACTTACACACAACTCTAAAAAGCCGCCATATTGAAAACCTGTAGAATCGAGAGAAAATTAGCAATAGCCCACAGACTTGATTCTATCTAAAATATGTGGCCTTTACTTGACATAAGTCCGTAAAATGTCACTAAAATACCAGCGCAAGCTGAGAAAAAGAAAACACCTAAATAATAATAATAATCTTTATTAATCCAAAAATAGGTACAGTTTGTCTATCTTATAGTAATATATAATGGATAAAGCTAGATTTTACATAATACTGATAGAGTAAAACGATGATCTCTGAGCTAGTGAGAACTGTGACAGACACCATTTTTTTTTTTTTTACTTGGGGGAATGCTTTGACGCATACCTCTCCGCTGGGCGACGGAGAGGTTATGTCGGGCTCACCGGGGAAAAGATACCCCGGTAATACCGACTAAACCTACCACGGTGTTCCTCGACATAACCATAGACGGCGAGGCCGCGCGAATCGCTTTCACATGCAATCGCGACCCCGCCGTGGTTTCGGCCCGCCGTGTGAAACGGCAGGCTACTTCACAAAGAATATTTCCTCCACCATCCCCCTGAGCGGAGGGGACAAAGACACGATACAGAGGCGCAAGTGGGAACACGCACGCCGCCTCTCGGACCTGGTGCTGATCAGGTGGCGAGCAGGCCCACGCAGCCCACCACCCCCAGGTCAAACTTCAAGGTGTGTGACAGACACCAACGCCATCCCCTGCAATATAAGTTAACCCATAAAATAGTTGCGGTGTTTTACAATAATAATTTAAGTGGGTCTAAGATTATTATACTAGATACATAGATTCACGCCTGTTTCCCAGAGGGGTAGGCAGAGACTACGGATTTCCATTTGCTACGATCCTGACACACTTCCCTGGGTACTTATTGTACTAGATAATAGTTAATATGTGAAAAACAATATGAAAATATAAGAAGAAGAAAACAAAATCAAGTAAATTAAGCTATGCAGCACAGTATGTGTGTTTGTGTGCGTGTGCGTGTGCGTGTGCGTGTATGCGTGCGCGTGCGCGTGTGCGTGCGCGTGCGCGTGCGCGTGTGTATATATGCTATCAGGAGGTGGTAGTACAAGCCCTTAATATATTAGATCTTAAGGGCTTGACTACCACCTCCATATGGAATTTATCTATTAGATAATAGTCTCGCCATCTCTCTTCTTTAACTTAGCCTGAGAGAGACAGCATGCGATTTATCTTAAAGATAACTTTAACTTGTTAATGTTAGGAGTGGCTGTAAATAATTTCCTAACAGAAAAGCTTAATAATACTTTGTCCGACCTGAAAAAAGAACCGCCAGTATACATAGCAGTTTTATGTACTATAACAAAATCTGTTCCACGATTATAATAGACTAGATGTACCCGCGATTTCACCCGCGTTTATGATTAGTGCGCCGACCCCGTGGGTCGTAGCGTGATGTTATATAGCCTATAGCCTTCCTCGATAAATTAGCTATCCAACATTAAATAATTTTTAAATTCGGACCAGTAGTTCCTGAGATTAGCGCGTTTAAACAAACAAACAACCTCTTCAGCTTTATAATATTAGAATAGATATAAGTAAAATTGGTGTGACTTATTTATATTACTAAATAACTCAGTTTACATAGTTAAGTACAGTTCTATGATAAGTATTGATCCTACAGTTAGTTTAGGACATAATGTGATGAACGTCGTAGCAGACTATTATCGTTACAGTATAATAGTAACAACAAATGGACATGTAAGCGACTTCGCTATACAAACAATCCTCATCATATTGTTGGTCATCAGTATAAAATATTATAACCATATGCATGCCTTTCAGTACATATAATATTATGTAGCTACAATACATTTAAATGATCAAATTAAATTCAATATAATACAGTGTAATTTAGGTAGAAAACTAGCACAATACCGATTATATACCATAATCATCGTATTCAGTGATATGATCAACCAATCACGGTTTGCTAATCAACCCAACAGAACTAACTGACATCGCCAACTAATCATAATTTGTATTTTAAGCTTACATCTTTCAGGCTAGTTAAATCAGCACCTGCATATAGAAATGGTTGCAGCACTTTACAGCTCTTATGATTTGTAAACAAAAACTTGTCGATTAAAAAGACTGGGCATGAGTTTCTTCCCGTTCTTCTCATGAGCCCTACACCCTTACTTTGCTGACTGTAGCAGTAAACGTAAATTCACAAAAAAAAAGGGTAACTTTGACATTCATAAGTGTTACCTTGTAACCTAATCTGAATAAATTTATTTTGAATTTGTTTGTTATTTTGTTTTTGTATTTATTCTATTTATATAACTACTATGAAAAATTTTCTTGCGAAAGTGTAAGTAATCATATTCAAATAACACGTACGTGGTGTATGGTGTTTTTATTCAAGTGATTCACCAAGTGAACTCTACTTGCAATTTTCCAGTATTAGAATAATGCCAATAAAATTTATTTGTATTCTAGAAACATCAATCGTGGTTTTAGTCAGCTACTTAGACTTTCGGCAGAACTATTTTCATAATGGTAATATATATAACCAAACTTAACCAACATATGCAGATGCATGTTGAATTAGCCTGGTTTATGCCCAAAATACTTAATAAGATTAATAATTTATTAGATGACATTATGAAATATAGCTATGTATATGCATTTTAGTTGATTACAGTCATAAAAATCATAGTAATAGTCATAGATTGACCTTATCTCTGAATACAATAATAATTTAAATAAGCTGTATTTTAGTTATGATATTTTAATTCTACTGAAAGTTTTATATCATTTTAAAATATTTGATGCCACACTAATGTGCTGTATAAATCAGCAACACGGAATTAGCTAAGAATTGACATATGACATGGCAAGAATATGATTTTCTAACTGCGTATATATTATACAAAGCACATATAGATAAGCCAACCAAATGACATCTCATAGAAGACATGTTTTTCGATTTAATTAATGCTATTAACTTCTATTGTGTGTGGCCAGGGTAATCACCCAGACTTCTTATTATACAAGTGACGTATAAGAGAATTATAAATAAAAAAACTGATATATTTTCTATAATTCCTCTATAATAACAATATCTATTATTGTATACCCATAATTTTGTAAGTTAAAGTATGGTATTATAATAATTGACCTACCTGAACTAATAAAATCATTACAAATAAAATTGATGATACTCATTACTATAGACATTATTATTTTTATAATGGTAGGTGTCATTATAATCTCTTCAAAACCATGCCATTATCCAATATAGAACAAATGTCTATAGATATAATTATATAGGTAACATACATTGAAATAAAATAGTTAAAACCATCAAAATGATAGCAAAATTTTTAATTGTTGCTCATGAATAGTCTGATAATATCGAATGTATGTTGTTAGAAATACGCTGCATGTATCATGAATGTTTTAGAAAACCTTGACACTTTTACGAAGAAAACTGACAATGCTAATAGCAAATCGTTACTGTAACCGTTGACGGGTAACGTCGATTTTAACCCTTAAAGGCTACTACGGTGTTTTTACACCTAGGTCACTTAATTTTGTGCCTGTATCTTTTTTCATGCTTAACTCTAGGTCTTTAACTCTAAGTCAACAGCAGCTTTCGAACACGTAGGGATAGAACTTGTACGCGACCGTCGGTCTCAAGATTTGCTTATGATACGACTTCTTCATCGTCCTCCACTCATCAACTAGATGTCCTACCCATTTCTATTTAAGTGCCATAGAGTGGAGATGTGACATTTTTTATCTATCTTTCGTATTTATTCCTAAAACGGATCTACCCATGACTGCTTGACATATTACAGTTTTTCTTTCGTCTATTTTATCTATCGGACAAACTCAAACTTGTTAGATGTCAGACGACTTATTGCGATTTGAGCGGGATACGACAGTACCCGGATTATAAAATAACAAATGTAAATTTTAGAGGGAGATATGATATACACAACTGATATTTTAGCCCTGTATATAATATATTATTATTCATTGAAATTAAACTACTATATACGGATTTTATCGCGTTGTTTATTTGACACTTTATAACATAATTTTGAAAACTGTTGCACTACTTTTACTTTTAAACTTTACTAATTTTTAAGCTCATTAAATTATTATTAAAGCTATTAAAACTATTTAGATTTAATTTAATTTTACACTTTCCCCGACGTTTCGGTTGCTTTTCAGCAGCCATGGTCACGAGGAGACTAAGATGGTAGTTGTCTCAATGTTCCAGTGTAGTTATTTCAAAGTACCCGAACATAATTTAATCATTGGTGTTTCTATTTACGCAGAATGAGCTCAAAGTATCATGAAGTCTAGCTGTGGTTTGCTTCTTCTTGGATTTGACTATTTGTATTACTGGATCCCAAGCTGGTGGTACATTCCAACCATCTTCTCTATTAAAATTAGGATGTTTGTTTGATTTCAATAGCCTCGCGTAGCATCCTTGGTAGGAATCGGTGTTCTTTAGCGAGAATCTGTGGTTTGTCAAATCTCAGGTAGTGGTTGGTCCCCTGTTGCACATGTTCACACATACTGTATATAAACCTTTCTACTACTGAGCACGGGCTTTTCCTCTAGTGTGAGAAGGCTAGAACATGGTTTAGTCCACTACTTTGTCCCTGTGTGGGTTGGCAGACTTCATATACCTTCGAGAATATTACGGCGAACTCTTAGGTTTTCTCATGATGTTTTCCTTCACTGTTAAAGCGACTGATAATTTACTATCTAATGACTTTGAAAGTCAGAGGTGCGTGCTGCGGGGTCGTACTAGAGATCTCTGCGTGACTATCCGACAGTTCTCACTACGCTATCGCTGCTGTTGGTAATACATATCAAACAAAAATAAAAACAACTTCATGTGCATGTTTCAGTTTTGATTTTCCCTTTTGTTCACAAACTGCTGCTTTATTTCCATATCTATAAATCCACTTCCAAGAAACGTGATCCTATTGTTTTCGTTGAGCGTTGCGTTACTATATATGCGTCCTCAATGAAACGGAAAATTTTTAGGTACATATGGTATTACCATATTTGTCATGTTATACTGACCTTGAAATAACAAATAACAGTTAGTTAATAACGAATATTTTTATACTTATCAGTTAGTAACTTACATATTTTGGATGTACTTGCTAGATTGAAAGAGTGGTATTTTAAATATTTATAGACCTATTGACTCAAACTGTCCGCTTGCAAAAAACGTGAAATAGTTGTCCAAATAATTTACACAAAATTCATGCCTTGATCATTAACGTTGTCTACTTATCTTGGTAATAACCTAAACTTTGTTTATGTTTAGTAAGCCAATACTAGTAATAAAATCCGAGAGCCGATTCTTGTGTTCTAAATTAGATTGAACATAAAAGGTAAAAGGTGTGATGACCTGCCTAACAATATAGGCGTATCACAAGGCAGTATTCTTGGGCCTACGCTATTTCTAATTTTCATCAACGAACTTTGCCAGCTAGACCTGACTAATGGGAAGATCATCACTTTTGCAGACGACACGGCACTAGTTTTTTGAGGAGATTCCTGGAATGTCACATATCGATATGCACAGGATGGTATTAACCGCGTTACTAACTGGCTTACTACCAATCTCTTTCCTTTAATGTCAATAAGTCTAAATATATAACATTTAGCTTTATTAATAATAAAGCACATCAATATGTGCTTCAATAAGCTCCGATTTCCATCTTAGCTCATTCTTGCAATAACCATGACAGCTTACTGAGTCGATGCAAATTTGAGGAACTGCAACCAGTAGATACAATTAAATATGTAGGAATTATCATTGATAAAAATCTAAACTAACTAAAAAATCTAAACATCGAGGACCAGAAAACATATTTACATTTTTTAAAACTTGCGCCATGGTTCAGATAAACAGGTTCTAAAAATGACATACCTTGCACTGTCAATCTATATTGTCATACTGTATCACATCCTGGAGGGGAGCTGTCAAAACTAGCATAATAAAACTTGAACGTGCTCAAAGAGCGATTTTGAAAGTAGGTCTCTTTCTCCCTTTTCGGCATCCTACGTCTGAACTATATGAGAAGTTTAACGTCCTGACAATTCGACAGCTTTATATTTTTCGAGTGGTTCTAAGGTCTCATTCACTATCTTACTTCGACCCTTTAATGAATGTAACAAAACGTCGCAAACACAAAATCTTTCAAAAAGACACAATATACAGATCAACACTATCACATAGATTGTATTGTTTCCTGGGCCTTTATTTATACAACAAAATTAACTTCCTCCTTTCTATATACTCTCTTAATACTATAACACTGTCAGCATGGTTGTAGAATTTATCATATACGGAGACCGAAAATCTACTTCTTCCGATAACATAACAAAACTGAGCACAATTAAAAATATACCCTTTTACACATACTTGCATTTCTAGCACATACACAAGTGAACGCACTCACGCACGCACGCATGCACACACGCACGCACGCACGCACGCAAGCGCGCGCGTGCGTGTGTGCATTTTGCTAAAGCAGATAAACTTTCAGATGAATACATTTCCGACTGATGTTGATGAGCTTTTCCTGGTTTAAAAGTTAAATATTTTTTTCGGCTGGAGTGCTCTAGCAGTAAGTAATACTAGTAAGTCAAGATCTTTACCAATAATAATAGAAAAAAAATAATGAAAAAAATTATTTACAGTAAAACCATTACAATATATTTTATTATCCGACGGCCCCACACTAGGCAAGTCTGCCTGCTATGATTTACAATTTTTGCTTTAATCATAAATAAATAGGCTCGGATCGGATCAAACTAGCTTAACAAAACTTATTTTCTAAGTATATAATATATATTATAATAAGTAATAAGTATTTATTTCTCTCTTTCACAAAGTTAAGTATACATGAGATAATACAGTAGAGTTATAACAAATTCTTAATCCTTCGTGGAGAGACTGGTGTGTATAGTAGGAAAACCTGTGTTACAGATCACCAGGCTCTGTGTGTGTGCGTGTGCGTGTGCGTGTGCGTGTGCGTGTGCGTGTGCGTGTGCGTGTGCGTGTGCGTGTGCGTGTGCGTGTGCGTGTGCGTGTGCGTGTGCGTGTGCGTGTGCGTGTGTGTGAGTGTGTGTGCCCGCGTGTATAATAAAAGATTTTACTAAAAATCGTGGAAAACAACGTATCGACACAAAAAATAAATATGTGTTCTATTTGTGAACAAGAACCAAATTTCTTAAATTGTTAGTTTTGATAGTTCTTTCTTATTGTTTATACAACATAGGTATTTTGTTTCTGAAAATGGCGAATGAATCAAAACAAATAATAGTAACAATGTTCATTTATTTTAATAAATTACTGTATTATTAAAATTACAGTAAATGTTCAAAGTGTTTGCCATAGGCATTAATACAGACACGACATCGCCTTAAAACCGATCGTTTTATTCGTCGTGTATATCTTCTATCATTGATGTAATCCGCAGCCTGAATTATAAAGGTCGTTGGTTTGGGAGTTTTGCTCCATAAATCTTTCATAATTTTAGGGGAAAATTAACACAGTAATAAATTAAGGATAGAGTTAAAGACTTGTATATCATCAGATCATCATACCAGTGCTATTTCGCAGAGATAAATAGAATTCAGATCCACTATCTTTATATACTTGTCCGAGTGTGTGTACACTGTAAGTGCTTTTTGAAGGTATGACGTTCATCTCTTATGACTCCTAGCTATTTGATGCTATTAATGTTGTCGATTATATCGCAATTGCAGCAGACAATACATGTATGTAAATTAAAAGCGTTGGAGCGTAGTTGATCTTGATGAGAGAATTTTGTGATATACATATATACATATAATATACATACCTAATACAAACCTAAGCATCGATACAGGTATTTTTCCAGAGGCACTGAAAGTATCAATTATAAAATCCTTGTTTAAAAAAGACGATAAGTAACTTATACAATACTACCGACCAAAATTAGCTTAAATTTAGTAAAGTTTGATAGTATCTAGTAGTAGTGTAAAAGTTTCAAAATTATGTAATAACGTGTAAAATAAACAACGCGATAAAATTCGTATATAGTAGTTTATTTTCTACTAATTATTATTGTTAAAAGTTTTTGTTTATATTTCGCACCCTAAATAAAACAGAGACTTATCTCAGTATTTTGGATTAAACAAATTTGAACTCTATTGCAAAGATTTAACACAAATATAATATTAGAATTTAACATATACAATAAGAGTTCAAATTGCCTTACTTTCAAATTTCGAGTTAAGTCGCTGTTTTATTAAGAGTGCGATTTGTACGCCGCAGAGGCTGAACATGACTGTCATTGACATTTCGTTTAACAGCTTGCATGCAATATGTATGTATACTCATGTTACCTATAAGAAATAAAATGATCTTTATCTTTATCTTTACATATTAATTTGATTTTTGTACGTTGTGTGTTAATAATTTTGTGTTCAGCCAATGAAATATCATTGCGATACCTATTTCGGTGATATTTATTGCCCTGTCCCATGTACAGCAGTGTCAGCTGCAAAGCAAACATAATTGGCATTTAATTAAACTCTAAAACGACATTGATGTCCATACAGGATAGTGCTGCTTCACGCTCCTTTCTAAAACGCCAACCTTAATGTCTATATTCTACTATAATATTTAACATAAACTGTTAAATATTTTATGCTATTTAAATTATTGATCTGTTAGGAATTAAAACCGTCGTTTCGGTTGTTTTCAGCAACAATGTTCACGGTATAAAATAGTAGTAAAATGTAACAGTAGAAGTTTGATAGTTCCAAAATTACGTAACAATAATTTTAAAAATAAATAACGTGGTAAAAAAACCCCTCAAGGTAGTTAAATGTCCATATTGTATGCAGATAAAATCTTTACCTATATTTATTGTAATGGCACTATGACAGCAATCAAGTAATATTTTAAAATGAAGTAACTCTTGATCTCGCCATTTGTTCGGACTAGTTCAATATGCAACTACATATTATGTTAGTTTACGTTTTTCTTTACCTATATTATCATTATGAGAAAAGTTCTGCTGAAAGTGTAAGTACCAGTATTAACTATTTACGTATAACCTTTCATTATAATATACATACATATATGTACCATTTCATTCTATACACAAAAAACAACAGTCAATTTCTAATTTTAAATTGAGTAGAACACAAACCAAAGGGTAACATTAATTTAGCGACTGCAAAAGTTGACAAATTGTTTCTCTGTGCAGACTATTCTGATAAAAAGTTTCGACTGTTAAGCAAACTAAGTAGCATTTATTTATATTTTAGGTTTTATCCTAAACAAATAAATCATTTGTTTCACAAAGTCTTGTAGAATAAGCGCATGTGAAGCTCTATTGCTCACTGATCTCCCAATTCCAGATATATTACATGGACGCCGAACGTCCCGTGATGACATATGTAAACAAGGAATATGCGAAATACATTACAATGACGTCACGTCGTATCAGTCGGACCGACCCTCGCCATTATGTCAATATATCCGCTGAAACTTTGATTCCTTACAGTAATAATATAAAGGTAATAAATTTTATACATTATTTTATCAATGCTTTAAACTATAATAACAGTAAAAATGGCTTATTTCCAAATATTGTTGATATAATTACACAGTCCGATTATGTTCCAGATGGACTTCTATTTCTACCAGTTCCAAGCAAATAGGTACCGACCCAGTTTTGTTGAATTGCATTTTGGTTTCTGTGACCTTTTAGATAATGAACCAATCTTGGGTGCACAAATCAAAAGTCACACCATAAGAATGCAGCTCTCGTGTCCATACCCACCGGTTAGTACAAATGATATTATACAGGTTGATTTTGAAATCGTGTAATTCCTTTTAACCACGCATTCTTAATTCATTAATTTCTTAATATTGTTTTCTGCTTACGCGGATGTTATTCATTGAATTTAAAATACTATATACGGATTTTATCGCGTTTTTTATTTAACACTTTATTACATAATTTTGAAACTGTTACACTACTACTAGATACTATTAAACTTTACTAATTTTTAAGCTAATTAAATTATTTAAACTATTTATTTTTAAGTTTACACTTTCTCCGACGTTTCGGTTGCCTTTCAGCAGCCATGGTCACGGGGAGACTAAGATGGTAGTTGTCTCAATGTTCCAGTGTCATTATTTCAAAGCATCCGAACATAATTTAATCAGTGAGATTAATAAAGTGTAAAATAAACAACGCGATAAAATCCGTATAATAGTAGTTTAATTTCAATCATTAATTTCTCCTAAAAAAAAATATTAATAAATGGTCAGGCTTAGTCTCTATCACCAGTAGAATGCGTGGTATAAAAAGGAATTACACGATTTCAAAATCACCCTGTATATTCATGAACATATGAAACGTCCAGGGCAACATTAAGCAGACACACGAAAACAAAATAAAAGTGAATAAAGTCAGTTATTCATTTTTTTGACTGCACGGTTCGCGTAGTGGTCGCCTCGCCATTGCCGCCACGCCAAGTGTTGTGGGTTCGATCCCCGCACGGGACAAAACTTTGTGATCCACAAATGGTTGTTCCAAGTCTGGTTGCTCCTTGTGCTCGTTATTTAAATGTTTGTAAAGGCCCCCGCGTTTGCGAAGGAACTATACCTAGTGCAGGAGTTGTCATTTTAAAAAGAAAGATAAAATAAATTTATATAGAGATATTAGAGAGCCGGTAGAGATAATAGAGAATGTTACCATCTCCAGTCTTTCTTCTCACGATCCTTTTGGCCCTGCATATGGACGTCGAAGTAGAGATACTATTTAGTCACATCATCAACTAAAATGTATAATCTAGTAACTGTAAGGTGCAATAAGGGACTATCAAAAATTATTTCAATTTCAGGGTCAATATAACTTAACAAACATGGCAATACCATATGTACCTAAGAACTTTCCATTTAATCGAGGACGCATATATGGTAACGTGTCACTAAACAAAAATGCTAAATCCATAAGTATTGGACGTGGCTATATAGACATGGAAATAAAACAGCATGTGTTGAAAAAGGAGAAGCAATAATTTCATTTATGTTAAACAGTACCCGTATTTTAACTTTGTTCGTAAACAAAAATATTTTCCAGGTATGTGCATTTGTTATAAATTATTTTAAGAAACACTTTGAGGACATAATTATAATGAACTTAAATGATATTTGCAATGCTATGAGTATTCAATAAAGATTTAAGATGATCGGCACCACGAAACACATCTCGCTGCATATCTAACAACTACAATTGGCAGAATACAGATGTCCTACACAAACTTAACCCTAGTGTGGGCGGGCTATGAGCATTTTGCCGCCCTCAACAAAAAAACGTTAATAATACGTAAAACAATTGCCCGTTAAGTTTGCGTTTTTTAGTAGCTGCGGTCACTATCGTTCGCAACTCCTGGCGAAAGGTTGGGCGTCATCAGTGCGCGGGGAGCCGCTAGAGAAGGAGATTTTTATTATCGGTCATCGCCAGGTGGTAATTCGCTCACCGCGCGCCTACTCATGTAAATAAAAATTATGTCATATATTTTTTGGAATATTGAAATGTAGACACAACTGTAAAACTAAAAAAAAACCTTTCTAATTTCAATATTTAAAAGTATCACATGATTTGTATATTTGTAGTCCCGAGATCATGGAAGACAGCATTGGTCCACCCGATCTCAAAAAAAGGCGACCGCTAAAACCCGTCCAAATACAGACCAATAGCTATAACCCCCCTTATCTTGAAGATAATGGATCCATCATCAACCGTCAGCTCTTACGGTATCTGGAGGATCACCAGCTGCTTAGTGACCAGCAGTACGACTTCCGTAAGGGTCGGTCAGCTGGTGATCTTCTAGTATACCTAACACATCGTTGGGCTCAGGCGATCGAGACAAAGGGGGAATCCTTGGCGGTTAGTTTGGACATAGCGAAGGCCTTCAATCGTGTTTGGCACCAACCGCTTCCTTCGAAGCTCCCTTCCTATGGGATCCCGAGAGATTACGCGAATGGGTTACTAGCTTTTTAGCAGACAGAAGCATTAAGGTCGTAGTCGACAGTGAATGCTCTGACTTCATGTCTGGTGTCCCACAAGGCTGTGTGTTATCGCCTACTCTGTTCCTCCTCCATATCAATGACATGCTGCAAATTAGCAGCATTCATTGTTATGCGGACGACAGCGCGAGCGATGCTGTTTATACCGGCCGCGCTAACATCTCTCGGAAAAACGTCATTGAGAGCCGAAACAAACTTGTGTCTGAAATAGAGACCTCTATGAAGGAAGTCTCGGATTGGGCAGACTTAATTTGGTCCGATTTAACCCCACAAAGACACAAGTCTGCGCGTTCACCGCAATGAAGCTGCCGTTGGGCGTATCTCCTCGTTTTGAGAACATCCCCATAACTGCCTCAGCCGATATTGGAATTCTTGGTGTCGGCATATCGAGCGAAGTCCAGTTCCGCGGCTATTTAGAGGGTAAGGCTAAATTAGCTTCAAAAAAGCTTGGCTTGCTCAACAGATCAAGACAGTATTTCACGCCGGCCCACCGCACTGCTTTATAAGGCGCAGGTTTGGCCTCACATGTAATACTGTTCTCATCTTTGGGCAGGGGCACCCCAGTACCACCTTCTCCCTCTCGACCGCATTCAACGGAGAGCGACTTGAATGGTCGACTGCCAGGATGTTTCAAATCGGCTGACCCCTTGGCGCTGCGTAGAGATGTGGCCTCACTATGCATCTTCTATCGCTTTTACTATAGGGAGTGCTCCGAGGAATTGTTCGGACTGATCCCTGCCGCCTCCTTTCACCATCGTCCTACGCGACAGCATTTTCATTCCCATCATTTAGATGGTTGGCAGTCCACAAACTGTGGAATGAGCTGTCGCCTGCGGTATTTCCGGACCAATACGATCTTCAACACTTCAAGAAAAGAGCGTACTCCTTTTTAAAAGGCTGGCAACGCACGTGTAACTGCTCTGGTGTTGCGCGTGTCTATGGATGGCGGTAATCGCTTACCATCAGGCGATCCGTCTGCTCGTTTGCCCATAAAACATGAAAAAAAAAAGAACATCCACGGATATATAATGAAAAGCAGGCCCAACATTATTTTACAACTACATATGCATATCCTAATTATGTGTATGTCACTTTGTCTCTTCTCGAAACTTTGTGCTACTCTTTCTTTTCTAACGAATGAACCCGTTGTAAGACCAAGCCGCACGTAGACAAAAATGAGCACAACGGGACAAGTCACAATTAAAAACACAAAAAAATTGCCCATAGCCTGTATGCAGGCGACTTTAATATTTTTAACTGTGAACATTATATTTTTATTTATTGTGCATGCTAGCATTTTCATAATTAAAGTAATTACATTTTATTTTAGGTTTCATAAAGATGAGCAATTGAGCATAAAGTTGAATAAAGTTAATAGAGCAGATTGGCCGCCAAAATATGTGTTGTGTTTATAGCATCGCAGTGGTTTTGCTCCATACTCGTAAACACGCCGCTGAGCCATGGTAAATTAAGTAAAATAAATTATCTATAGAAAACATCTGATTAAGAATAAATTAGTACGAATATGTTATGTTTTTATTTAAACTTCTTTTATAACAAATCACCAGCAACAAGGACCATCAGGTAACGCTTCGGACCTTTCGACACTATTTCTCTTACTTAATCGAAAACAAGGAACGCACAGGCTGCCCTTGTGAGTTACTTATCGAGCCTGCTGATGCTCTCATCTATCATATATCTAAATAAATTGTTTTCGAGCAAGGCTTAAAAGATAAGAATTAATGTAATCACGACAATCCCCAGCACGACTTTCGTAGTGCAACTCTAGGTACAATGCAATTGACGTGCGGCATCTTGTGAGCAGTTACATTTTTTTTAATTTGAATACATTTTAAGTAAAATAATAAATCTATGTAATATCTCGAGATCTCATTTCAGTATACACTACGAACATTGTTGTGTAGAATTTCATATTACCAATTAAAATCATTCTAAATTTCCGCCGATGGCGCAGCTGTCATGTATGCAGCTGTTGTGCATGAAGGTTTGGCCTGGATTATAAATTACCTTTTTTACAGATATTGAGTATATCCACACTACCACAACTTACAAAGATCCAATTATCGTAAGAATATCATTACGTGTACTGTACGTACTGCTTGACATAAATGAGAGATAGATTTGTAAGTGTTAAACTTAATAACTGATTTCTTCGAGCCCGCCAACTTTTCTATTTTCAATGAAAACATTTTTGAATGCACTAGAGAACATCGCTGGATTATTGATAGTTCTGTCAAGTTGTGTAATTGAATAATTTGTGTTTTATATATATGTCGGCGGCAAATCCATATAACCAATTATTTTGATACATTACGAATATAATTATAACTGGAGACATTAATCTGGATATTGCAAAAACTTTAAAGGATAGTAGTGCTGAAAACTATTTAGATCTCCTGGCGGCACATGGCATATTACCTGCACACTATATCCCAACTCACACACATATCATACCATACCATCACCATACCATCCAGAGGACTTGAGGGACTCTCAATAACAGCGCACTCATGCCCACTCACTCACCCTTGTTCATGTAAACACTTGACTTGTGCCTCTACCATCAAATACCTCGGTGTCGTAATCGACAGCACTTTGAGCTTTAATCACCATATTGACTTACTGTCATCGAGGATCCGTAAGCTTATCTTCACTTTTAAAAATTTACGACATTTTGCAGACAAGGATTTAATAAGAATGATCTACTTCTCTCTATGCCTGCCAATAATAACTTACTGCATTACGGTATGGGGCGGCACGATCAAAACGGGTATTATAAGGGTGGAAAGAGCTCAAAAAGCTGTGCTGAAAGTAGCCCACTCATTGCCCTTTCTCTATCCCACTAGAGACCTTTACCGTCTTGCTGATGTCCTGACAGTTCGCCAACTATACATCTTAAATGTAGCTCTGAAACAACACTCATCTCTTACATATGATCCCTCATATACAAGAAAAAGATTAAAACATAAAGTCTGCCAAAATACTAATCAATGGTCCACAGCTTTTTCTGGCAAGTTCTTTGGTTTCATAGGGGGATATCTGTACAATAAAATAAATGCTAAACATTCTATCTACCAACTTACAAAGTACAATTTCAAGAAGACTGTCTCATTGTGGCTAAAATCCCTAAGCTATGAAGAAACAGAACAGCTTTTACTTATTCCCTCTTAACAAAAACTTTTATCTTGTTTACATTTTTATCTCAATTACTCATATGTATACAACACAATGTTAACAGATCTGCTATTCTTTAACATTTCTGATCCCAAGACTATAGGTCGTAGGGTTAACTAACCAACACCTAAAAACTACCACCTATTACACACACAATGACACACATACAGGCATGAACACACACATTTACACTAACACACACATACACACAAAAACACACATATACACACAAAAACACACACATACACATACTTACGCACATACACATACACACACACACACACACACAATCATACACTCACGCATTCACGCACTCTCACTGCTCAATGTTAACTAAAACGTACTAGTTTCACTTAATACACGCTCCACCTATTCAGAGTCTGGAGAGGCTGGTAATCTGTAATACAGGTCTCCTAGTACAGACACCAGTCCCTCACACAGATTGTACTATATTATGAATAATATGTAACTAGATACCTACTATTGTCTTGTTTTTGTAAAACTGTGTGAGAGAACAAAATAAAGTTATTATTATTATTATACCTGTCTTGACCATGCTATCCTTAAGACCAAATTGTCCGCGAAGTGTTTCATTGCACACACTACGATAACTGACCACTACAGCGTTATACTTAGCATCGATATGCATCTTAATCATCTAAAACCTGCCAGGATAATTAAAAGAGTAAATTACGCCTCCCCGGACATGTACTTTACTAAGTTGGACCTTGACCCGATTCTATCAATGAGGGATGTCAACAAGGCAGTTGATTTTCTCATTAGTACTATAAATAATAAGCTAGAGATTTGCACCAAAATTTCACCTACTCCCAGACGTCAGCATATCGTTAAACCCTGGATTACGAAGCGAAGGGCATGTTAAGGTGTATAAGAAATAGGAATAAATTACACATGAAAACAAAAAGACCCAAAAAACGAAACCCTTAAATTAACATACTCTCGTTATCGTAACTTCTGCAACTCAATTACCAAAATGGCAAAAAAGGAATTGGAAAAGTCTGAAATTTACAATCCCAAAAGTGACACCAAAAAGCTTTGGAAGGTCAATAAAAGTATTCGGTATCGGGTTCGAACCTGAGACCTCTGCATGGCGGTCCAACGGTTTCCCACTAGGCTATCGCTAATTATATTAATTATAAAATTTACGCAAACACCATAACTATTGTATTTGGAGATAAAATTTAACTATTATATATCATTACATATTTCTATGATTATTATATTATTATGAGTTATGCACTAAGTATACGGGGATATATTTCGTGAGCTAGATCACTAATCATAATTTGCATTTTGGGTTTTCAAGATGCAACTGCGTAATATTTTTTTTAATGTTTTCTTTTATTTATATTATCATTATGAAAACATTTCTGCCGAAAGTGTAAGTAATACAACTTTAATTATACATTGTAAAATGTTAATACATTTAGTATCGCCCAAAGGGTGGTTTACGCGGAATCGTAACATCAGAATTAAACTTTTCATCACTACAAGTTACTATTTGTACGGGTCTTATTCCTATGGACAATGTAGTTCAAAGTTTGATCAGGATGTACGATGACTAGTACATCTAGGCAACATTACGATTTATTTATTTCAACAATAGAATAGTAATGTAAAGAGCAGCGATAGCTTAGTGGGGAGACCAACAGACTGCAATTCAGAGGGTTTCGGGTGCGAACCCACGTCGCGCACCTCTGACTTTCGGAAATTATATGACTTTTCGAAATTATGTGCGTATTAATTGACAATTATCGCCTGCTCCGTGCCTCGGAGAGCACGTTAAGCCGTCGCTCCCGGCTGCCATGAACATCTATGGCAGTCGTTATTGGCAGAGTGTCGACACAAAAGATCCCACTGGGTCGAAGTGTCGCCGGTCTGCACTGACTGGCCCCCTCATAAGATAAGATAGTAATGTGAAAGTTGTAATTATTTGTTTTACAAATGCACGTCCAATATCTGTTGGTAACTAGTATTGTGAAAATGTCATGGACATAACTTTTACAATATTTTAAAAATCCTGGGTTTTACGGAGGCAGTCTGCAAAGCTCGAGCCTTGATCCATAAATAGGTATCTAGCTCATAATATGTGGCAGTGCGAGTTCTGCATACATCTCAATCAAGTTGGTTTCTATTAGCTTATTTCTTATTATATCGTCACCTGTATGGCAAAGTTGCGAATCTGCTGATTTCGCAAAAAAACTGTTTTTTGGTTTAACGTAATCCCAATATAGTAATACACAATGTCACAAAGTATCAACTCTGTACCTAAAATAGTTTAAGAGATATCATAACAGCATATTTACGTATCCCAAACAGTCGCGTTGTCAGTCACCATGGCAAATTAACTAAGTGTAGATAATGTATTTTACCACGACTAACTTAAGTCGTTTTTATCGAAACCTCTGAAGTAAACATGGAATATTGGTTACTTCGTATCTTTACTAAAGTAGTGTTGAAGCTTACAATGTTTTACGGACCATGGTCAAGTTACCTATGTACACAATTCGCATTATTTGGTTAATTTACCTATGTGCCATATTCGTTTATTTGCCATGCTATCATTTTCGCAAAAAATATAAAACAGACCACGGATAATTTGCATTTGTGTTATATATTTGTGAACTTACTATGGCATTGCGTCAACAAATTAAAAAGTAGACTATATTCAATATAGACTATAGTCGCCTTCCTTGTGTATCATCGCAAGTATAGCAGTCTACATTTTGGTTTCCTAAGTTATACAACGGTTAATTGTATACAGCAAGCTATCGGACATAACGTATGTTTATCCATTGTCTAGTATCCATAGTACAAGCTCTGCTTAGTTTGGGCTAGATAATGTTGCGTGTATGTGAAAGAATATTATATTATATTATTATTATTATAAAAAAATGGTCCAGCTGCTCCTTTCGGAGTTTGCAAAACAGCTTGTAAATCAAAATTCAAGGACAAAACCCTGTTGTCACTTTTCGCTGCTTCTTTCAAGTAAGCGTCGTCGCTACGTTTCAGATGTTTTTTGTGAAGCTCTTTATGTATGACGGTTTGTTTATTATGTATCGATAATTCTGAATAAACTACACACTTTTTACATAAGTCTTTTTTGGGAATATGAGACTTTAATTTGTATGACCTGAAGATCTGTCTGTACTTTTCACATCCCACAGGAGATTAACCTTTTCGTTGGCATTTATCTTTGTATAGCGTATACATGATACTAATATTAAGCTTTGCGTCAAGGTATCTATAAGAATATAGAAATATTGTGAGTTTTTTCGGCAATAGTGAGACTCCATGGCTGGGAACGACAAAATGTGGCTCTTTAAAAATTACTTGTCATCGGAGTTCAATTTGTTAGCTCGCGCTGCAAACACAATGTGTGTTGCAAGTGTCAGTTTCTTTCCTTTATTGCATAATATGTTGACAATAGTTTTATATCAAATAGAATAATAGGTAACATAAAGATCAAAATAACATTTATAAATTAGTAGTAGTGGTGTAATTATGCATTCGTATTTGTGTGAACGTGTGTATACTCATGTTACCTATAAGAAATAAAATGATTTTTATCTTTATAATTGATTATTTTATTGTGTACATTATACCTACATTGAATAATTTATTAATACAAATCTCTAATGTCAAAAACTAATTATTATTGTTAAAAGTTTGTGTTATATATTTGTACGCCGCAGAGGCTGAACATGACTGTCATTGACATTTCGTTTAACAACTTGCATGCAATATGTAAGTATACTCATGTTACCTATAAGAAATAAAATGATCTTTATCTTTATCTTTACATATTAATTTGATTTTTGTACGTTGTGTGTTAATAATTTTGTGTTCAGCCAATGAAATATCATTGCGATACCTATTTCGGTGATATTTATTGCCCTGTCCCATGTACAGCAGTGTCAGCTGCAAAGCAAACATAATTGGCATTTAATTAAACTCTAAAACGACATTGATGTTCATACAGGATAGTGCTGCTTCACGCTCCTTTCTAAAACGCCAACCTTAATGTCTATATTCTACTATAATATTTAACATAAACTGTTAAATATTTTATGCTATTTAAATTATTGATCTGTTAGGAATTAAAACCGTCGTTTCGGTTGTTTTCAGCAACAATGTTCACGGTATAAAATAGTAGTAAAATGTAACAGTAGAAGTTTGATAGTTCCAAAATTACGTAACAATAATTTTAAAAATAAATAACGCGTTTAAAAATGTAGTTAAATGTCCCCCCTCAAGGTAGTTAAATGTCCATATTGTATGCAGATAAAATCTACCTATATTTATTGTAATGGCACTATGACAGCAATCAAGTAATATTTTAAAATGAAGTAACTCTTGATCTCGCCATTTGTTCGGACTAGTTCAATATGCAACTACATATTATGTTAGTTTACGTTTTTCTTTACCTATATTATCATTATGAGAAAAGTTCTGCTGAAAGTGTAAGTACCAGTTTTAACTATTTACGTATAACCTTTCATTATAATATACATATATGTACCATTTCATTCTATACACAAAAAACAACAGTCAATTTCTAATTTTAAATTGAGTAGAATACAAACCTAAGGGAAACATTAATTTAGCGACTGCAAAAGTTGACAAATTGTTTCTCTGTGCAGACTATTCTGATAAAAAGTTTCGACTGTTAAGCAAACTAAGTAGCATTTATTTATATTTTAGGTTTTATCCTAAACAAATAAATCATTTGTTTCACAAAGTCTTGTACAATAAGCGCATGTGAAGCTCTATTGCTCACTGATCTCCCAATTCCAGATATATTACATGGACGCCGAACGTCCCGTGATGACATATATAAATAAGGAATATGCGAAATACTTTATAATGACGTCACGTCGTATCAGTCGGACCAACCCTCGCCATTATGTCAATATATCCGCTGAAATTTTGATTCCTTTGAGTAATAACATAAGGGTAATAAATTTTATATATTATTTTATCAATGCTTTAAACTATAATAACAGTAAAAATGGCTTATTTCCAAATATTGTTGATATAATTACACAGTCCGATTATGTTCCAGGTGGACTTCTATTTCTACCAGTTCCTAACAAATAGGTACCGACCCAGTTTTGTTGAATTGCATTTTGGTTTCTGTGACTTTTTAGATAATGAATCAATCATGGGTGCACAAATAAAAAGTCACGCCATAAGAATGCAGCTCTCGTGTCCATACCCACCGGTTAGTACAAATAATATTATAAAGGGTGATTTTTAAATCGTGTAATTCCTTTTAACCACGTATTCTTAATTCATTAATTTCTCCAAAAACATAATTCTAATAAAAAAAATGGTCAGGTTTATTCTATATCACCAGTAGAATGCGAGGATTAAAGGAATTACACGATTTCAAAATCACCCTGTATATTCATGAACATGTGGAACGTCCAGGGCAACATTAAGCAGACACACGAAAACAAAATAAAAGTGAATAAAGTCAGTTATTCATTTTTGTGACTGCACGGTTCGCGTAGTGGTCGCCTCGCCGTTACCGCTACGCCAAGTGTTGTGGGTTCGATCCCCGCACGGGACAAAACTTTGTGATCCACAAATGGTTGTTCCAAGTCTGGTTGTTCCTTGTGCTCGTTATTTAAATGTTTGTAAAGGCCCCCGCGACGCAGGAACTATACCTAGGGCGAGAGTTATCTTTAAAAAAATAAAGATAAAATTAATTTATATAGAGATAATAGGGAGCCTGTAGAGATAATAGAGAATGTTACCATCTCCAGTCTTTCTTCTCACGATCCTTTTGGCCCTGCATATGGACGTCGAAGTAGAGATACTATTTCGTCACATCATCAACTAAAATGTGTAATCTAGTAACTGTAAGGTGCGATAAGGGACTATCAAAAATTATTTCAATTTCAGGGTCAATATAACTTAACAAACATGGCAATACCATATGTACCTAAGAACTTTCCATTTAATCGAGGACGCATATATGGTAACGTGTCACTAAACAAAAATGCTAAGTCCATAAGTATTGCACGTGGCTATATAGACATGGAAATAAAACAGCATGTGTTGAAAAAGGAGAAGCAATAATTTAATTTATGTTAAACAGTACAGTATTTTAACTTTGCTCGTAAACAAAAAAATTTTTTCCAGGTATGTGCATTTGTTATAAATTATTTTAAGAAACACTTTGAGGACATAATTATAATGAACTTAAATGATATTTGCAAATTGCAATGCTATGAGTATTCAATAAAGATTTAAGAAGATCGGCACCACGAAACACATCGCGCTGCATAAAAGATGGCAGTTGACTTCTTCTTTCTTCTTCGTCTTCTCTTCTTAGTCTCCCCGTGACCATGGCTGCTGAAAAGCAACCGAAACATCGGGGAAAGTGTAAAAATAAATGAAATCTAAATAGTTTAATAATAATTTAATTAGCTTAAAAATTAGTAAAGTTTAATAGTAGTAGTAGTGTAACAATTTTCAAAATTTTGTAATAAAGTGTCAAATAAACAACGCGATAAAATTCGTATATAGCAGTTTAATTTCAATGAATAATATTCGCGTAAATAGAAGACAATATTATAGATATTGAGTATATCCACACTACCACAACTTACAAAGATCCAATTATCGTAAGAATGTCATTACGTGTACAGTATGTACTGCTTGACATAAATGAGAGATAGATTTGTAAGTGTTAATTAAACTTAATAACTCTTTTCTTCGAGCCCGCCAACTTTTCTATATTCAATTAAAACATTTTTGAATGCACTAAAAAACATCGCTGAATTATTTATAGTTTTGTCAAGTTGTGTAATTGAGTAAATTGTGTTTTATATATATGTCGGCGCAAGTCCATATAACCAATTATTTTAATACATTAATTTACCGCTAACTGACTTATAAACAGGTCTCTATATTTATTTACTAAGATTATTTCATGATTACCATATTGTTTATGCGAGTTTTACCAGTTATTGCTTAAAATAAGAGTTGTAATGGTTTGTTGTTGTTCGAGACGACAAACTATTACTCATTATAATTTAAACATTAATTTTAAAGTAATTAAGCAATTGCTAAATTCATAATTTGATTTTTAAGCAATAACGAATTGATTTCTAGATATTTTTGTTAAATTCGAAGTAATTCAAATACTTACAAGTTCAAGATTAAATTGAAGTGTCAAAATGTCTGTTATTGAAACATTTATATTTTTATTTTTATTGTATGGTTCGCCAACAGATTTTACATTTTAAACTTATGAATTAACATAGGTAAATATAATCTTAAACATAATGCAAATCCAATTATAGGCAAACTCGACATGCATTGAGATTGCGCTATCAATCAGGTACTCTACACAAAATTAAAACATAAAACAAAAAGAAAAACAATTAACAGCAGAAAAATAAATGAAAGAAAATAGAAAACAACTTAATTAAGCTATCACAACTGTTGCGACTTAAATTTATACAAGGCTTTTTTATAATATATTAAGGGCACTGAAAGGATATCGAACTTTTCACATTTAAAAAAGGTTTTATGTTCACGACAGATTTTGGGAATCACACTGTTGTAACCAATATTTGTTTTAAAATGATTAATGGCAAAAGGGTGGAAGTTAACTAATCTGTGACTAGTGCGTGGTATATTTAATTTTATTTTTCCAATAATAATGTTCAATCGAGAAGTACCGACAGAATTTTGAACAGAAACACTTGATCTGCAACCCGCCGACGAACCACAAGTGAATTTATATTGAAAAAGGTTAATTTATCACGATGACTATGGAGAGATAGTAGTAGTAGTTCTCTAGCGTGAATAGTTTAAAGAAATAGAAAGCGCTTCTGAACTCCTTCAATTCGATCAATATGGCATTGATAGTAGGGGTTCCAAGCACTGCTGCACTATTCTAATCTACTCCGCACTAGCGCGTTATACGTAGCAACTAGTGCAGTTCTGGTTTTTAACATTTTACAATTTCTCCATATGAATCCCAGCATTTGGAATGATTTAGTAACAACGTTATCTATATGAGGAATTAACATTAACTTTGAGTCCAAAAATACTCCTAGATCCTTCATTTGAACAACCTCTTCCAGCGTAGAGTGTTCTATGACGTAAGTTGTATGTAAAAAGTTTCGTTTGCGACGAAATTTTATGTGCTTACATTTAATTTGATTAAAGGGAAGTTTATTTACTTTTGTCCAGTTAGTAATAACATTTAGATCATCTTGCAATTGCTTACTGTCCTCAATACTTTTGACAACCTTGTATAAATTGAGATCATCCGCAAAAATGAACAGGTATTTAGAAAATTTGACTAAATGAGAGCTCTGTGGGACACCAGATGTGACTTCTCAGCTCTCAGACTCATGGCCACCAATCACAACCTTTTGAGATCTTGGAATTAAGTAGGATGAAAAAAAGTGTGTGTTAAAATAATAGTGAAATATTGTGATTATGTATTGACCTCCCAACGCCCGCCATCTTGAGCGCGTTTGGCGTTGTGAAGTCAAGCAGTCTATTACGAGTTCTCTCCGAGGCAAGAGCTCTTCACAAATTGAAATCCTGTAAGTACTAAATTTAATATTGATTTTTACTGTGTTGCTTTGCATATTTAAGATTAATATTGTGCTTAAGAATTATAAGTGTTTATTATCGAAAGCGGGTTTTGTTACTTTCATTATTTGCAATGAGTGATCCATCTATTGAGAATAGTGAGGTCAGCTCTGCTGATGTCACAGCTTTTAAAAACCTTGCTGGACCTTCCGCTCCGTTATATATTATACTAAAAAGTTCAAATTCAACAATTTCCGATTTGTATTTATTGCCGAAATTTTGTGCAGAGTTATCAATATTGGAGCGGCTTTAAAATCATTGAGGATTTTTCGATCTAATTTAAGATTAAAGTTTAATAACAAACACTCGCTCTCCAATAAGTTATTACTAGATTTAAAAGAATAAATTTTGCTATCACATATATATAAAGCACATATTTTATTATCATTTAAATTATTTCCTTTAGGTAGCATAATACATATTATTATACTAATCGTCCTATAGTTTACAAGTTATACGGCATTCGAACAACATTTGAAGACTCCTGACTTCAGACACAACAGATACAACTAGAACAATTGCATAATTTAATGCAACTGTTCTGGTAAGTGACTTAATGAATAAAAATATATTTACTATCCAATCGAAGAAAACACATAGGTACATATGTGAAAGAAATAGCTTTAATTCAAATACCTTTTAAATGATAGTTGTGTTTTACTTATCTCATGTTTGTGTGTTATGAAAAATACCTAGTTACTTTTTAATGTAATCATGTTTTTAATGTAATTGGTGTAATGATCGTTTCGCACGAATCGAATTGATTTGATTGCTAAACGGTATTATGATTTTATTGTGAAATGCAATTATATGTTGTGATACAGAGAATACTAGAAGTTCTTGTAATAATGTTTTAAAACTTACGGAATTCTTCCAAAATATTAATCACTAGCTTTAGCTGGCGGATTCGCTCGCGTAAAAGTAAGTTAGGTTACGGTGATAATATAGCTTTCTAATGGTGAAAGAATTTTTAAAATCGATTGAATAGTTTTTTAATTAATAAATAATAAATAAAAATGGTTTTTATTGTTTCTCAAACATTGTCATGCATCACAAAATTGAGACGTTCCCTGTAAGTTATAAAAATACTTGTGATGGGGTCGCCTCGCAACTTCCCTTACTTACTATCTAATTTTACAATGTTGAGTAGAAACCAGTATAAAAGAAATAAAATGAAAAGAATTATTATAGAAGAGAGAAAAATTCGGCGGCTCCATTAGTGTGCGTGTATGTGTGTGTGTTTGTGTATGTGTGAGCGTATGGTATGCAGCATGCGTGAGTGTGCATGAATAGGAGGTGTGTGTGTGTGTGTGTGTGTGTGTGTGTGTGTCTGTGTGTGTGTGTGTGTGTGTGTGTGTCTGTGTGTGTGTGTATCAGCATGAGTGGAGGGGGTTTGAGTGATTCTGCGTATTGCGTTTTAGTGCTTAACAGATTCGGGTTAAAATTAATTCTATTTCCTCATAACTTTGCGTTTTTAGCCAATCCGTTACCGATTTTTTACAGTCATATAGCAACATAGGATATATATTCAATTTAAGGTTAAGTTTATTGTATATATATGTTGATTGTGTGGTGTACTGTCGTCTAGCAAAGACAGTACGAACCCTTGGGGAGTGGGCCACAATATCTTTCCGTCTCCTATCAAGATTTGCTGGATTGAAACACAGTGACTTATGCAGGTCTAAAATTATGTTCAGAAGATACAATTTTCTAACAGTCAGCAGACCGCTAATCCTGTAAAGATTATCTGTGGAGTACCTGTAAGGTTTGAAATACATGACCTTAATAAGAGACCTCTGGGCTCTTTCTACATCTAAGAATTTGATTTTTGTGGCCCCTCCCCAGATCGGTATACAATATGTTATCACTGACTGTGCCAGGGCAACATATATTGTATTGAGTATCTGTGCTGGCATTATGTGACGCAACGTTTTGAAAATCCAAATAAGTTTTCTAACCCTAGTCATAATAATTTCAATGTGAGAGTGCCAGGACAATCTTTGGTCAACTGTTATACCTAGATATCTAGTGGATCGTACTTGTTGGATGTTTTGACAGTTACAATTAGAGTCCTGCAGTGGGTTGGCACACTCATGAATCACGATCCCAAAGTCAGCACCTGGCTGCGTCCTTTGATTAGGTGTGAAGCAGATAAAGTTAGTTTTGTTTATGTTGAGGGTTAAAAGGTTTGCATTTAGCCAACTAGCTATTTCCGTCAGACCACGTTCAGCAGCAAGTTGCAAAGCATTCCATGATGTCCCAGTAAAAACAACCGCAGTGTCATCCGCATAGGAGAAGATCCGCCCGCCACTGCTCCGAACATTACATAACTCATTAATGTATATCAAGAACAGTGTCGGGCCAAGCACACTTCCCTGCGGGACTCCGTAAGTTACGTTTTCTTCGTCACTTATCATGTTACCAATTTTGATTTGTTGTTTTCGATCACACAGATAGCTTTTAAAAAGTGACAAAGCCGCACCTCTTATGCCAATGGTTTGAAGCCTGTGCAGAAGGATGGGGACAGAAACGGTGTCAAACGCTTTTTTAAGATCTAGAAACACTGTTAGGCATTTGTATCCTTTATCCACATTAGTTATGATTTCATTAGTCAAGGCCTTAACAGCATCTTGTGTAGATCTTCCTCGCCTAAATCCATATTGTGACTTGGATAAGATATCATATTTATTTAGGTAATTGATCAGTCTATTATTTAATAATTTTTCTAATATTTTTGAGATACATGTTAGTACGGATATAGGTCGGTAGTTATTGACATCGTTCATGTCCCCCCCCTTGTGCACAGGAGTAACCAGAGATCGTTTAAAAGCGGTAGGAAATTTTCCGGATGCAAAACATAAATTAGCTAGTTGGCTTATTAAAGGTACAATAAAGTCCCTAGAAATTTTCAAGAACTTAGTCGGTATACCGTCCCAGCCAGGTGAGCTCTCAGAATCAAGATTCATCAGTATGCCATCCACTTCTTGTGGGTCGGTATCAAGTAGCACAAATGAGGCAGCCTGGGAGTGCGAGTTTAATGTTCTGTTAGGGGGACCAGATTTGTTAATTATATCTTCAGCTAAGATTTTACCTATTTTTACAAAAAACTGATTGACACGATTTATTGAATCTAGAGGGTACGGTGAAATATTTAAAAGATAAGCATTAGAGGATTTGGGGGATTTAAAATGTGTAAATTCGTTAATTTTTAGCCAAAGTTGTTTAGGGTTTTTTATTGATACCGATAATTGATCTCTTTGATATTTTCTTTTTAATCTCTTAATTAAGTTCACACAAAAATTGCGAAAACGTCTAAATGTTATTTTTAAGATTATATTATGGGGTTCTTTCCTAGATCGTAATTGCATTTTATTACGAAGTTTAATACAGCGTAATGCCCCTACGGATATCCAAGGCTTTAGTGCTCGCTTACTACCAGAAATCAACCTAGTCGTAGTGTTAGAAAGCAGTGCCATTTTGATCACCTCTACCAGTTTATCAGCTATGAAATCCGGATCTTTGGACATATCAAGAAATGACAAATCAGTGCTTATTAGACTCTTATAAGAATTATCAAAGTCTAAGATGGTCTTATATTTAACTTGGGTTTTAAACTTAAACTTAATTTTATGGGTTATGTTTGTTAATACCATAGCGTGATCTGTAATAGATGTGTTCAATATAGCTACAAAGGCCGAATTATTGTTTTTGTCAATTTTTAGGAAAGTATGGTCTAGGCAGTTTTGCTCTCTCGTAGGTAGACAATGTCCTGGAAGAAGTCCGTGTACCGCTAGCATGTTAAGATATGTTAACCTGTTATTGCGTTGCTGAGCTGTTTCTGTTGTTTTATCAATTAAGTTAATATTTATGTCTCCTACGATTAGAATGTTTTTGTGTGTCTTGATAGTCTCTAGGTGAAGGTTTAAAGAGTTTATAAAGTTATCAGCACACGTGTTAGATGGGGAACGGTATATGCCTATGATGGTATAGTCAGATATTGACACCTGAATAGCAGAGGCATGTGTCAATTTAATTTCTGCTACCCGAGCCTGGTGGTCATTTCTGATATAAGCTACCACGCCGTCATTCTGATTAAGTTGATTTATCGTGTAGTAAGAGGTGTAGTTATTAAGTAGTGGTATTTGTCTGTTATAATTAAGCCTGCACTCGGTTAATATCAGAACATCTGCGTTATGTTTCAATAGCGACAAATTCAACTGTAAGTCATCGAAGTTACCATAAATACTCCTGATGTTTTGTGTCACCACTGTAAAATTGTGCTTATTTAGTTGCAAGTAGTTTTGTACTTGCTCAATGTTAAATATAGCTGAGTTCGCAATTTCTGTATTGTCTAATTCTCGTAAGGTATTTAGGTTGCTATCCATGTTCGTATATGTAAGGCGCATGGTGCTGCTTGTAGTTTACGATCGTGTATAACTGCTGAGAAACCGTTATGTGTCGATATTTCAATATAAGTGTGCGAGAAAGATTGAATGTATTGTAGGGTACTTGTATGAGGAGGTATGTGTGTGTAGTGTGAGTCAGAGAGAGAGTTTTTGTAAGTGTTTTAAAATATTGTATATTGGTTGTGTAAATAGTTAATTTTGTTACATTGTATTTGAGCCGCGCATGTGTAATTTTTAACAGAATTAATATAGAACCAAACGAATTTGCTTCTTTCACCAAAGTATCAATATAGGAACTTACATTACTAGCACATGCACGAATAATGAATAACAGTAATAAAATAAAGATTTTATCAAAACTTAGTCACAGTTCTTGCAACAAGTGATGTACCTGTGCCTCACTTTTGATAATGATAACTCGGGAGTTTTCATCTTTTTTCACGAAGACTCGGCCAAATGCAGTCCAGCAGAATTTGTATTGCTTCGTTTTTGCTAAGTCTCTCGCCAAGAAGAACAAACGGGCTCCCTTAGCAGTCAGTTGTTCTGATATGAATATGGGAGTATCCTCGTTACTAGTGAGCCCGAGGTGTTTTGCCTGGAGTTTTGTTTTATTTTTTATGTTGTAAGACTTTGCTTTCTGTAGCATGTCAGATTTTAGTATAGATGAGCCAAGTTCAACAATGATGGGAGTGTTGTTTACCCCCACCTTCTTTCCCTGGATTCTGTGAATATCCTTTATATCCTTCGTAACCAAGTTGAGGTCTATATTCTTTGAGAGGCATAAAATCATGTTTATTAAGTCATTCCTCGTTTCCTGAGGTTTTCTAGGAACATTCTTTAATTCAATGCAAGTTTTTCGCGATGACCTTTGCAGATCTTCTACTCTGTCTTCCAGTATGGCTATGTATTCGCGGTCTTTTTTCGCCTGTACTTCAAGAGATTCTATTTTCCTTTGAAATTCTTCATGCTGAGTGGACAGACGCGCAACAGAACTTTCTATATTACTGTTTGTTTGTTGGATCTCCTTCAGATTGGCAGTAATCACTTTGAGTTCACTTTTTTGAGCTGTCATAAATGAAGTAAATAGCTCCTTCATATCCTCTTTAAATTTACAAAATTCTGAAGGCAAATCTTCCTCTCGCATCCTTTTGTTGCGGATAGAAATATAGCTAGGCGGTGTACTATCGTTGCCTGCTTCAGTAATGTTAGAGTCCGATAGCGATTTATTCAATTGCACAGATGACATGTTACTAGGATATAATGAAATAGCGAGTACTTATAACGTTGTGTTGCGCCCAGGCCGGTAGGAGGAGTTTAGCAACCCGTTAATTGGCTGAGGGGCGTCGCTAATTAGATCGCTGGGAGGCGCAGGCGCAAGAAGTCACCCAATAGCAATAGAAAGGAGTGAGAAGGCCTTACCGGAGGTGCGACCGTTGAGTGATGACTCGTTGCACAGGTATTTATTGGTTGTAGGCGAGCTTGGGTACCAGGATAGCAGAATTACTGAGGTGATGTCACGACGCGGTATTTAGTATTCGTCACGTTCTCCGTATCTTCGTGTACAAGACACCTCTTCTAGTCTTATGTTTTCCTATTTTTTGCACTGAATTATTTTTGAAATTAGAATTTTGAATTCAATTCTCGAGTAATAACAGGTCTACTACACGTCTACACCTTACGGAGGTCCGGGGGAAGAGGATAATTAAATCACTACAAACAAATAAACCACCAACCATTCAAATCTTTCCTCTTTATAACATTAGTAGATATAATATAACAAAGACTTTATGATATCACAGTAGCTCAGACAAAAATACTTTGTAAGTTAAATATTGAAACGGTAAACAAAACCTTGGTTCAGCCCAGCTCGGTGGCTTAAATTATATATAATATCAGCGGTCCACGCGTTCTACGGTACTGTTAATCTAAACTGGACCAAAACTAACTTATCTGTGATCCCCAAGAGGTCTCATCCAAGAACAAATTAATAGAATAATAGATAAAGTAAATCTAGTCTTATAGTTAATCGGGTGCGTGGTCTCACGCAATTTATCTACGTCCTAAGTTGCGGAAGTAAACACAATAAAACTTTTGTCTACGTCGACTACCCGCAGTTTTAAGGAAAAATACAAAATTTTCTTACACGAGTATTTTTGGTAACAATTAGATTCACTTCGTTAACATTATATTGAGTCATTCACAAGGCTTGTCACCTCGTAGTGATGTATACAATAAATTACCAGAGAGATCCAACACTATATAGTAATACTTTTATTGTCTTTGACAATAGCCTGCGAATTATATTCTATTGTGTTGAGGTCCATACATGTGCTGAGTCGTTGAACATACACATTCGAAATTCATTCGAGTAAATTCGGTTCTTAATTTCTAGACCCAGGCTTGCATTTTTAGCTCGTATGGACCGGTTCAATTAATAGTAGTTCAAATAATAAAAATACACAATCGGTAATACTGCTATTTTACTTCGGTCAAATGTAAGCGCTATTGCTTTATAATAATAATAATAAAACGTTTATTGCAAGTTCACAAAATTCGTAGTTGTTAGTAAAACTTAGCCTAATTATTAGTTATTAATTATTTAATTTTTGTCGCTGCGACATGTTTGTCGCAGCACCTTCGCATATAAGGACAGTCTAGCCTAATATTGTCTTCTATTTACGCGAATATTATTAATTGAAATTAAACTGCTATATACGGATTTTATCGCGTTGTTTATTTGAAACTTTATTACAAAATTTTGAAAATTGTTACACTACTACTACTATTAAACTTTACTAGGTAATTTTTAAGCTTATTAAATTATTATTAAACTATTTAGATTTAATTTATTCTTACACTTTCCCCGACGTTTCGGTTGCTTTTCAGCAGCCATGGTCACGGGGAGACTAAGATGGCAGTTGTCTCAATGTTCCAGTGTAGTTAATTCAAAGTACCCGAACATAATTTAATCATTGGTGTTTCTATTTACGCAGAATAAGCTCAAAGTATCATGAAGTCTAGCTGTGGTTTGCTTCTTCTTGGGTTTGACTATTTGTATTACTGGATCCCAAGCTGGTGGTACATTCCAACCATCTTCTCTATTAAAATTAGGATGGTTTTGATTTCAATAGCCTCGCGAAGCATCCTTGGTAGGAATCGGTGTTCTTTAGCGAGAATCTGTGGTTTGTCAAATCTCAGGTAGTGGTTGGTCCCCTGTTGCACATGTCACACAGTCTAGCCCGTCCGCAATCATTGCCAGCGCTGTGTTGGAACTAGCCCGCACCCTGCGAACTAAAGAAGTGCATCGCTTGCGCATTGTTGTGTAAAAGCAACCAGTTCGTGCTTCGGCGAACATTGCTGAGGCACTACAGTAGCGAGGTAGTCCCAACACAGACCTGAACGCATTGTTAAACTGTACGCGGAGAGCATTGTATGATTTCACAGTGAAGATAGTCCATAGGCTGCAAGTATAGAGCGAAGTACAATAAGCTTTGAATAGCGCAATTCTAGCTTCAACAGAGCAGCGCGCAAATCTATGTGCTATCATGTTTGCTCGTACTGACAATGCCCTCCGCTCCCGTTCAATGTCAGTATCGTCTTTAAGGTCGGCTGTAACTAAGTACCCCAAATATTTATGTTCAGTGAGTGAGAACGCCAGAGATCTATTCATCCTCTGTCCCTATTTTTGCCCTTCCTCCACATAAAAGCTACGGTAACTGCTTACCGTCAGTCCGACCGCGTGCTTGTTTGCCATATAAAGTAAATTACGGTAGGCTGCAGATGAGTTGTATTTCTCTGCTCATCTGTGCTGATAAAAAAACCCTGAAATTTTTATGAGCGACGATTAACACTTATCATCACGCAAGCCACGACCGCCACTAACAGCACAAACAAATGCGAAACAATATTGCCAACTATTGTAACACACAGAGGATCAATTTTCGTAATGAAATCTGCCCAAAATAGAGTACCGATTTAGTTTCAGTGTCAAATAATACAATTATTCATTGTATTATATGAAACAAATAATTTCTCCCAAATTAAAATATATGTAAGTACTTACGTCGTTTATTAGGGACATATGTATATTTTATTCCAAGAATTTGCTGTCTTACGTCTTCCCGTATAACGCATAATTATGGTTTTACTTTACATATTTCAGAAAAGTATAAATATCTGTGAAGTAGTTTTGCATTAAAGTGTTTGTAATGTTACTCTCAGCAAAGAATGCAGGCGCAAGCGTGCGCCTCGGTGCCGCTCACTGTGCCAACACTGTAATATCCTTATTCACTCAACGCACTCAAACTAACTTTATCTGAGTTCCAACTCGTTGTCAGTGACATATTTATTCAAGCAAAGTTCCAATGTAGTTTTGTGTGTGTAGTTAAACAAAACGTAGTTAAATCTATTGTTTTTCTGTTATGAGTCTCATATGCATTACAAAAGAGTTCATACATGATACTTATCAGTATATTTAGACTGTTTCTGATGATATTTATATCTATCTACTAGCCTTAGCCTGCAACTTTGTCTGCTTGAACTGCAGTCAACTCTCGACGTCATGTATATGGAACACCAAGCATAACAATTAAAACACAAGCAGTAACTTTTGCCACCACAGGAGGTTAACAACATAAAGACTACAACCCATTGTTTTGAGATTGGCAGTATCTCAATAGTAGACTAGAATTAAAAAATATATCTTTAATATATTCTGTTGGTGGCAAACGAGCCAGTAACCCACCTGATCGTAAGGGTTGACAGCCGCTTATGAAAATGGCTATATTTTCTTGACATCATAGTTTTATGTGACTATCAAACCTACAAGCTACCTTTCTGAAGCCCCATACATGGGTGGCATACAAATTATTACAAATACACGGCCTACCTATTGGCCAGCCAGCGGCACCACTCGTTTATTGCCGACGCTCAACAAAAGTTGATCTACTTCAAAGAACAAATACAACTGGGGTCCTACGACATCGTGGGGGCTCTATAAAGACCCTGAAAATACTATACGGCCTCGATGGCGCAGTGGTTAGTGTAACCGACTGCCACGCCCGAGATCGCGGGTTCGATTCCCGCACAAGTCAAACATTTGTGTGCATGAACATGGATGTTTGTCTTGGTCTGGGTGTTTCTATATATAATATGTACGTATTTACAAAAAAAAAGCATAAAAGTATGTTTATCCATTGTCTAGTACCCATAGTACTAGTACCCATAGTAGTAGTTTGCGCTTGAGCAACAAGCACGCCAATGTAACGTCGAGATTTGCAATGTCCCGGAGAAACGTTCGGAAAACTTAATGACGCTCATGCAGACTATAGGCGCTAAAATTAATTGCATACTGAATCAAAGTGACATCGTCGCCATACATCGTGTCCCTCACGCACAGAGCTCAGACAAGAAGCCCAAGAACATAGTTGTAAAGTTTCAATCGCGTGTACTACGAGACAATATATTAAGCGCGTTTCGTTTATCCAAAGGTCTAAGTACAGATCAATTGGGCATACAAGGTACGGCGCAACCAATATATCTCAACGAACACCTGACCTTAAAGAGGAAACAGTTATTTCGAGCAGTTCGTGAGTCAGCCAGGAAAAATAACTTCAAGTTCGTTTGGGTCAAGCATGCCACTATCCTCGTGCGAGAACGCGACGGCGCTCCGGCAATGGCTATCCGGTCAACAAAGGACATCGGTAAAATCAAACCTAGTACTTGTAACACATAACGATCTGCCTAAATTAAACACCGGTATATTCTATAGCCTAATTCCTCATGTACTAAATTATATGTACTTTTCTTTATCCATCTTAATATGTAATAACATAGTCAATTTTGTTAGTTTTTACGGCACTCTATTAATATATTTGTGTGCCTTTTCCTATACAGACTTTAAAACTTTCATAATTTTTTATGGTTTTATAAGTGCTACACATTGCCAGCTTAATTGTATTTATACACAGACTGACCTACTCGGTACCATAGAATCGTTCGGTTATGCTTTTTACTATCAACATTTCTATTCTAATTACTGTTTGTGGCGGTTGGAAAACATTGATGGATACACTGTTTATAATCATTTATTTTTTAATGGATAAATTGGTAATCTACTATCAAAACTGTAGAGGTATCCGTACTAAGCTTAATCTCCTATATATGAACATATTATCCAATCACTACGACGTCATAATCTTAACGGAAACGTGGTTAATTCAAGAAATTTTTGACAGTGAGTTTATAGATAACCGCTACACGGTTTATAGATGTGACCGTAATCGTGTTGCTTCCAATAAAAAGGAAGGCGGCGGAGTATTGATAGCGGTTTTGAAAAATCTGGGCTCCTCTCTTGTGACACTAGATATGCTAACCATACCATATATAGAGCATCTACTTGTTCAGTTGCCAAGTATCAATAATACAAAGATACTTATTAGTGCGGCTTATATGCCTCCCAAATTAAATCAAGATATTTATTTAAGTCATTTTAATCAATTGCAATACACTATAGAGAAACATAGTCCAGAAAAATTCTATTTATTTGGTGACTACAATCTACCCGATGCTAAATGGCAGCCGCACAATATTGACAACCAAGCAGCACTGAGCTGTTCTGGTAACAGTTTGTTAATTGAACACATATGTAACTTTATGGATTTATTAGATTCTTTTCAATATAACCATCTCGTTAATCACAATGGCCGAATCTTAGATCTTTTAATAAGCAACGACGATTGCGTTATAAATACTCCGTCTTCTATTTTATTACCCATTGATGTCAACCATCCACCTTTCTGTGCTACTATTATTTTTAAATGTCATATAAAAATGATATCACAGGCAAAAATAAATAAGTTCAATTTTTATAAAGCAGCTTACGAACAAATTAACCAAGATCTCTTTCTAATTAATTGGGCGGACATCTTAAATTATACATCAGCCGAGGAATGCGTAGGTACTTTCTATGACATCATATACGGATCAATAAAAAAACATGTGCCACTGTCTCGCCCTAAATCCACAAAGTTTCCTGTGTGGTTTTCAAAAGCACTAATACGTATCTTTAATAATAAGCGTAGGGCATGGATAAAATGGAAAACTTACGGCAACCTGACAGAATATGAGCAATTTTCTTACCTTAGAAGAAGATTTCACATAGAATGTAAGAATCATTATTTTAATTATATGAATAGTGTAGAGACCAACATAAAAAAGAATGTAAAATGTTTGTGGCGTTACGTATCCAATAAAAAAAAAGATGCTGGGATACCTGCTTCTATGTTTTACAAATCTCATAACACCAACGATCCAGAAGCAATCTGTCATTTATTTTCAAACTTTTTTCATTCTGTTTATGAACCTTCAACGTTTGATAGTACTAAGTGGCAACCTTCTGAAGCCCATGCAGATAACTGTCATACTATTAACCACATTACTTTTTCGTCAGATCAAGTTCTAAAAGCTTTAAAGCTATTAGACATTACCAAGGGTCCCGGCCCTGATGGGTTGCCACCTTACTTTTTACATAAAATAGCCGATAATGTCTGTGTTCCACTAAAAATCATTTACAATAAATGTATCACTGAAGGCACTTTTCCTTGTGTCTGGAAGAGGGCCAATGTTACGCCGATACATAAAACCGGTTCCAAGCACGACATTGAGAACTATCGGCCAATTTCAATCTTGTCCGCTTTGTCGAAGCTTTTCGAAAGACTCGTACACAATGCAATCTATCCGATTCTTCACCGCATCATACTGAACCAACAACATGGATTTGTGCAAAAAAGGTCTACCGTTACTAATTTGTTAATTTTCACAGACTATGTATTCAATAATATGGATCAACGGATACAGATAGACGCTATTTACACGGACTTTCGAAAAGCTTTTGACAAGGTGGATCATGAGCTCCTTCTTCGCAAACTTGCATACAACGGCATTCGTGGAGATCTTCTGCGCTGGTTTGCGTCGTATGTGGCAAACAGATCGCAGAGAGTTGTTGTAAGAGGTCACCAATCTGATCCTGTAATTGTTACATCTGGGGTGCCTCAAGGGTCAATTTTGGGACCACTTCTATTTATAATATTCATAAACGATATCGCTAACTGCTTTCTTAATTCAAAATTTTTGTTATACGCAGACGATCTCAAAATTTATCGTACGATTCGTAAACAATCAGATTGTAGCTTATTGCAAGCTGATTTAGATCGCTTTACAGAATATTGCACTAGAAACAAAATTTATCTTAACCTATCTAAATGCATATCTATTACGTTCACCAAAAACAGGAATATTTTTGATAACACCTACAATTTATCCCAAACAGACCTGAAGAGGGTTTCCTCTGTAAGAGACCTCGGTGTAATACTCGATGAAAAGTTACACCTCGATCAACATATCGAAAAAATTGTCAGCAATGCTTACCGCATGTACGGCTTCGTAATGCGATCCAGCAAAGATTTTAAAAGAACTAGTACTTATATTCATTTGTACAAAGCACTCATCAGGTCCCAATTAGAGTATGCCGTTATGATTTGGAATCCTCTGTATAAGAAGTACACAGATAACTTAGAAAGAATACAGTGTAAATTCGTCAAGGCATTGCAATTCCGTTGCCGCAATAATTTCATAGCCGAAACAAATATTACGAGTAACACTAAATTACCTGATTTAAAAGCCAGACGCCTTTTTCTAGAGACAATGTTCATATATGACTTATGTAATAACCGATACGATTGCTTAGATTTAACGAGTAAGTTATGTTATATTGTGCCGAGAACTGTGATGAGACGTGAAGTGCGCGGACATAATCTTTTTGCTGTTACATCTTGTCGCACAAATGCTGGCGTCCGCGCACCTCTGCGTCGCATTACAAAAAACTACAACGAACATTTTACCGATTTGGATTTATTCAACTTATCTGCTGGTCAGTTCCGAAAGCTTTTAATTAATGAAATTAATAACTTGTAGTCTGCTATAACTTTATTTGTTTTCTTGTTTACTTTGATTGTAATTTTCTTATTTATAAAGACAGTAATGATTCACTCAAGTTCAGTTCTTGCTTTTACAAATCAATTATGTAAAATACGTGGAAAACGTTGTGGGTTTCACATATACCAAAATATTGTTAACTATACCTACTTTTTATCAATGTGTGTGTGTAACTGTTTGTTTTTCCTGAAATAAATAAATAAATAAATAAATAAATAAATAAATAGTACGAGCTCTGCTTAGTTTGGGCTAGATGGAGTTGTATGTATGAGGTAGAATATTATATTATTTACCACAGGATAATAACACAAGATTACAACGTGTTGGCTTTGATCTTCTGTAAATGTCAACGTTTTGGCTTCACCTTCTGGATTGTGACAGATGTTCTTTGCCGGCTGGCAAACAAGGCAAACAAGGCTACAAAGAAATCCTCATTTAACCTGGCTAGGTTAAATGAGGATTTCTTTGTAGCCTGTCACTTTTAAGTGACATTCTTCATCATCTTCTTCATTCCTCTCATTAAACTATCATATAATGTAATAGAAAGCGATCTAATTGATTGATTGATTGATTTGATCCACATCATACAGCTAGACACCATGCGTTGACTGAAAATCTTGAGCATAAACTCATTAAAACTTTACCCGATCCAAGAAACGCATACTTCTATTATTAGATTAATTTTCTAATACTAATTTTCTTTAAAGAATAAACATTTTAATAGTATGTATGTAAATTATCTATGCGTCTATGTTTGTGGTTAATCACGACACTTAGGTTCGATTTCGGATTAGGTAGTATAGATTAGGCTATTTCTGTAAGAAAATTCATGAGTAGTATCAGGAAGTCTGGTAATGTGATCGGTAGATAGCTCGCTCCCTATTACATTTTTTATTGCTGTGTAAAAGTAAATCACTTTTGTGGCGCACTCGTGCTGGAGCTCTTGGAGTCGCGCATTGAAGCCGAAGGCCTACGTTTTAATTCATCTTGGCGACGTACCTTGGATTCCTTCCTTCTTTGTGCGAGCAGTTTAGCGTATTTAGCCTCAGATGCTTGCGCTTGGCCAGACGCTTCTTCTTGAGCGCCAGGCGGTAACGTCTGCGCTGCAGCACCACAGGGGTCACTAACCTCTGAGTCTTAGGTGCCTTATATCTGAGTTTAGCATTCTTCTTGCCTTCCTTGGCAGGGAGAAGTCGCTTAACTACATAGCGGCGAACATCATCCTCCTTAGTGAGGTTGAAGAGTTTGCGGATTTTGGATGCCCGCTCAGGACCTAGTCGGCGGGGTACATTTTCGTCAGTCAGACCAGAGATTTCCTGTTAACCCTTGCGGACAATGACAATGACAATTACGTGAGAGTAAAACCATAGTAGACAAAATATGAGTAAGTAATACATTCAGCTAATTATGTATTTTACAAAGATAAACTCTGAAATTATAAAACTATTTAAAGCTATACGAAAGTCTGTCTGCATGGAATATAATAATTCAAACAAAAATACACATCATTAATTAAAATTTGCATACTTATAAAGATAAATGCCTATTTATCGGACGAATCTCCGGCTTTAAATACCATCCACCACGACGATAAGGCTGCCTGTCTAGATGGTACTTATTACATAGAAACAGGGAATCTTCTCCACAACTTAACTGCGTGCAAAACAAAGGATTGAACCAAATAGCACGCAAAAACCCAATTTCGCAATCCATTACAAGTTCGACATCGTCCGTAAGCTTTTTCTGACAAAACTTTGACAATGCTATTATTTATTGACGTGCCATAAGCAAATGCCGCAAAACAACGACTTACGAAACAGATCGTGATGAAACAAAGCCGCATTTGTTACGTGCTTATGTTACCTTACGATATGCCAAGGCTGCATAGCCAGGATGCTTCTTAAATCAAAGGTGTTAGCAAGCATTGACATAATATTTTCAAAGTAAAGGTATATAATACGTTGCTTTGCATCTCCTAAAATGTTAGATCTATAGGCATTATCAACTCATGACATATTAACACTTACATATAGCTAAGGTAGTACGCCGACGACACGTTTATATCCATGAGATCGTCTCTTTAATTATATTTATAATTGCTTTTCCAAACTTAGCATAACGGTTAAAATTTTTCTGAATATACTAATAAAATAATTATAAAAATAGCACGGTGAACTCCCTCTGTCGCAGCAGATCCGATCCGCTATGTTCTGCTCTTCTCTTCTCTCTTAGCCTTTATTATTCCCAAGTCACTTGGGTCGGCTTTTCTGGTCTAACCGGATTTGACTGGATATCAGTTTTTACACGGAGCGGCTGCCACCTGACCTCCGCAACCCGAAGGCTAACGATACCCTAAGGCTAGACCAGTGTCAAGATATTAGAGGGTACTGACGTTCCCAATAACGACTGCCATTGATGTTCATGGCAGCCGGGACCAACAGCTTAACGTGCTCTCCGAGGCACGGAGCAGGCGATAATGGTCAATCAATACGCACATAATTACGAAAAGTCATATAACTTCCGAAAGTCAGAGGTGCGCGACGTCGGTTCGAAACCGAGACCCTCTGCATTGCAATCTGTTGGTCTCCCCACTGAGCTATCGCTGCTCCGCTATGTACTGATATACAGTATAATTTAGCTTCGAAACTGTGTAAATTATTAATTAGGCCAAACATGATCATAATATATGGAACATTCAAAGCGAAGGAGAGAACAAAGGGATATTAAATACGCATAAGAGCAATGCACTTTACGTGTTTTCACCAATAGAAACACATTTAAATATGAGTTTATGTTAAAGTGTTGTCACTTTTACGTAATTTAAATACAGTATTCATAATCAGATATACGAGTATAATCGACAATACTAAGTAGATAGTTTTTTATGTATTTTAAAGCAAAGGTAGTCGTAATAAAATCATACTTAAAAGTTGTGAAGATTTTTGTTGGTTACCAAATAACGCGTAATTGGTTTAAGGAATTAGGATAGTCTACGTCCTAGAATGAAGTATAGGATGCTGTCTATCCCGATGCACGTTCCCATAGCATTAACGCGTGCTGAAGCTATTCATAACATTGTAAAGATTTCATAAGTGTAAATAGGAGCTCTTCAATAAAACGTCCTCATCGTATTGTTCACACTCTGTATTTTGATACTAATATCACTACACACTTTGTAACACGTCCGTTCGCCCCGACCGTCCAACACTAACTGCCATGTCAACTTGCCGAGCTCTCGATCCCCACTCCGTTGGTATTGCCAAGTTAAAAAGTATTTCTCCATTTAATCGATTTAAATTATTTTATCCCAACTCGGTTGGTGTTGCCAAATTGAAAAGTGTTACTTGAATAAATTGATTTAAAACTTTTGACAATATAAAATAAATATATATAAATATAATAAATCGGATTGAGTACTAAAATACCAAAACAAAAGAACCTTACATAATATTATGAATTCTTTACGCACTTTACATTATGTTTCTCCGGTATAGAACATAGTGTTAGACCAGCAATACCCGCGTATGAACCCGGAGGCATAAGCTAATTCTAGGTAAATAATATTCAGATGTGCAGTATACAAGAAACAGTTCGCTATTTCCTGTACTTGTACTTGACTTGAATAAACGAAGTTCTTGTTAGCACGAATGTGAAAAGCGGCACACGAAAAGTATCTATCAATTGTACCAATTACCTTCTGTTAATGTGAAGTAGTTTGTTATCTCTTCTGTATACAATAACAGTTAGTTAAATCTGTGTCGTTTCTATATTGGTTAAGGGATCTTTTCAAATTAATTTTCTTGCTTCCATGCTTCCATTCGTACCGTCATATAAAAAACTAGGCTGGAAACGAATTTGAACTAACATTTATTACGTATTATTATTGTAAACGATAAATTGCAAGTCAAGGCAAAGAATATTTTAAGACAAACCTAACAGCTTTATTTCTATATTATACATAGGTACATAAACTTTCACGTGTACGTCCACGAATCAGTACCAGGAGTAGTCATGACCACAGCGTAGACAAACAAAATAATTCATATAAAAATTCCCTTTTTCTTGAATTGTATGAATTATTCGCAAATATTTTCACATTATTTCCAACGGCGTGTTCTTAGAGTAGAAAAAGTGTACTCTATTTATTTGGGCTAGGATTAACAAGCCAGATTATTCCATCCTCCATATTAGCTGTGAATGATTTAGTCTTAAACTGTGGGCTTAAAATGATTGCATTAGGTTTGAGGAAGCAGGTCACAAATCAACACAGTACGAAGATGTGACACAAAACGATTGTAGCAGCGTAGCCGCATGCGCGTAACCGTTGGCGCTACGCACGCTTATACTACATATGATACGGTAAAAACTATGAAAATAAATAATATTTACTATAAGGAAGATGAGTGCATATTATCATCAAGGCATTGAGCTAATTTTACTTTCTAGAATCCAGTCACAAAGCTATTTCTGAATGCCACTTTTTTATAGCGACTTATCAAAAATATTCCCAATATTTACTAATGACATGCTACGTTTTAGAAGGTGTACGGCAAAGAACGGTGTGGAACCGTGACAGGTATCGGTGAATTGATGTATACTACTTCTTAAAGAAGCGCTACGCGTTTTTACTACGTAACGTGCGCAGCAGCGCACGACGCTTCTAGTTGAGGCAAATGTAATAATTATACTTATAAAATAAACAAGATTCTATATTCGCTTGCCTGAATTCCCCGGAACGCAGACCAGGTTAAACATATTCATGACGTGTGACCGACGGAACCGAGGGCAGGCGTCAGATCGATGACAAAAGCATAGTACATACATAAGTATCATATTTGTATCGCTTGTGTAGTTGACACCGACCCGCTTGGATTGTGTAGTATATAACAAATGTCTCTAGTTGTTAGAAGCTAACTATAAACGTGCTTTGCATTTGTATTTCTTGTTCTGGTCAGATCCAGTAGAGAAGATACAGAGCACGCACAAAACAAAAAAAAAAAACCTCCTGGTTTCTCGACCTTTAAAAAATGTGAGTGCTCTGTATCTGTGCTCCTCGCCCTCTAGTGCTGCCAGTGACGTCAAACCTACAGTTACCGTTTAATAACATGCGCCGCATTTTTCCTCACTAGTAAGTTCAGTTTCAAAACAACGATATGCATTGCATTCACAATAAAAACGCGATCTAGTTTATGTCTATCTTACATGCAGACTGAAACTAAAAAACATAGTTACTTCGAACAAACATAATAAGTAAACCATACCAAAGGTTGAGAACATGCGTTACAACGTGACTGTGCGCGATTCACGCTACGATGGCTACAAATAATGAGCGAGCCGTACGTAGACGCGACGTATCTCAGCTGCACCTTCAAGACAAAGGCCTAAGCTTAGTATTCGTGTTCATAGGAGCAAAGGTTTTTGATGCTAACAATACAATTGAAACGGTGCTACGTGTTATTTAGCTAACAATGTGACGATAACTGCTGCAATTATCGTCGTTGGTTATGTGAGCTCGCGCATTTTTACTATTAATGGGATACCATGATAATAAGTTTTTAATTGTGGCTATTTATTAAAATATTTCGATCCGGTCCGGTGAAAGTTATTTCAACCAAACGTGTAATTAAAACTTCTCACGTGGCGTAGTGGTTATCTCGTCACCCTGCGCCGAAAATTCAGTGCGGGCTTGCACTATAAATAACTCCTGTTCTTTAATTTTATAAAATATATTTTATAATTGTGCAGGACAGAGCAGCAAGCTATAATAAATCGGTCAACAAAAAACTTAATACATAAATTAAAAATAAATATATAGCTACATCATATACATAAGTCATAGAATACATGTGTCAACAAATGAGTTTTAAACACATTTTTTGGCTCAGGTATTCTACAGGTAGCGTCTACTACTGTGTGTATTTTTTATCTATTTAATACCTCGAAATACAAAGAAGAGTGATAAGAGATATGCAGAAATATGATGTTCTGTATTAGAAATTACTACTATGGTGTGTGTGCGCTATAAATATCCTTAAATGGTTTAATATGTAGTAGGTATAAAATAAGATAAGAGTAAGAGGGCAGCGATAGCTCAGTGGGGAGACCAACAGACTGCAATGCAGAGGGTCTCGGGTTCGAACCCACGTCGCGCACCACTGACTTTCGGAAGTTATATGACTTTTCGAAATTATGTGCGTATTGATTGACAATTATCGCCTACTCCGTGCCTCGGAGAGCACGATAAGCCGTTAGTCCCGGCTGCCATGAACATCTATGACAGTCGTTATTGGGAAAGTCAGTACCGTCTAATATCCTGACACTGGTCTAGCCTTAGGGTATCGTTAGCCTTCGGGTTGCGGAGGTTAGGTGGCAGCCGCTCCGTGTAAACACTGATATCTAGTCAAATCCGGTTAGACCAGAAAAGCCGACCCCAAGTGACTTGGGAATAATAAAGGCTAAGAGAGAAGAAGGTATAAAATAAGATGGTTAGACGGTATTAATGATCCCGTGACATAATATAAGTTATCTGCAGCTGGTGAAATCTGGGTATAATACACCTTTGTGTATCACTTCCTGGGATATATGATCATCAAACAGACAAAACATATTGACGCAGCTACTTCGTAAGACAAATAGGAATGCCATTTCGAAGTCTGAAGACGTAAAAGCACTCTCTGACCAAATCAAATAAATTTAAGAATATCTTATGTATAATTGCAATAATAATTTATATAAATAAAAATCAATTGCCACATCTATGACGGAGTATCACTTATCTTATCTTATCTTGTTACGGGGGCCAGTCAGTGTTGACCGGCGACACTTCGACCCAGTGGGATCTTTTGTGTCGGCCCCGAGATCTATCCTTAGTCCAGCCAACGCGTCACATTCACACAGTAGGTGTAATATGGACTCGTCCCGTTCACCACAGGCTCTGCAGATCAAATTGGTTGCCAAACTCAATCTGCACAGGAAGTCATTGGTGCCAAAGTGACCAGTAAACGCTCCTGTGAGCAGGCGTATTTGGCCCTTGTTGTACCCGCAGAACTTCTGGGTGAAGCCCGTGGCTCTGTTTGCAATGAATTTCTTGCAGTGTTCCAGACCCCTAAGGGCCATCCACTTCAGCCTGTGTTTATCATTGCCATGTGCATTCATAGCTGCCTAGATGGTACGAGTATCACTTAAGAACGACTTGACGGATTTGGCTGTTTATTTTTTGTTGTGTTTGTAATTGTCAGGACAAGGCTTTTATGAACGAAAATTTGCAAAAATCCACTGGCAATGTCGAGAATTGAAATGGTATTTATATATGAAAAGGAATGATTTACGTTTTGATATTAAATATATTTACGTGAAATGTATTTTTTTATAGATTGACAGGACAACTAATGTCGGGGCTAGTTATATATAAAGAAGTACTTCTAGATTGACAAGACACGATTTTGGAGGAAGGCTCTGGAATCCTAACCAACGTGGGTACTGGAGCGAACCGGTAACAAACAGTACCGATTGATCTATTAATAACAATCGGTACCGTAATATGGATTTACCTTGAACATTTTATAAATATTGCAAAGATTAAAATAAATGATAGCAATAATAAAAATACAGCGCTACTACTGAGAACTTATTCTAAGAAAAAACCCTATATAACTCTGCCCGACCCACGAATCAAACTTGGTCTCATGATCGACTGCACGATACAAAATGAATAAAATTAAGAATTTAATGAATATCTTAAATTTGATTTCAACTCAGAGCCACATTGCATTTAATTTTAATTTACAGTCTGGTCGCATTCTTTGTACAGTTTGCAACATGCGTTCCTGATAACAGTGGTAACATCTACGAGTAAATTATCTACATTTATTAAAATGTAAATAAACTGTGCAATACGTAAATTATTTTATGTTATAATAATAGAATAATATCAGCCCTGTATTAAACTGTCCCACTGCTGGGCACGGGCCTCTTCTCAGTATGAGAAGGGTTAGGCCATAGTCCACCACGCTGGCCTAGTGCGGGTTGGCAGACTTCACATATCTTCGAGAACATAATGGAGAACTCTCAGATATGCAGACTTCCTCACGATGGTTTCCTTAACCGTTAAAGCAAGTAATAATTAACTATTTAATACGCATATAACTTCGAAAGGTCTGGCAACGGAGCCAGTGGTGACGACTGTAAACAAGGGAGAGATGCGCGCCTTGGGTTCGAACTCGAGACCTCTGCGTGGCAGTCCAACGGTTTCCCACTAGGCTATCGCTGCTGTGATTTTATATTAAATTGCTTAAATTAATGTAAGGTTTCTTCCTAAATCTTTAATCAGAATTATTTCGGTATGTTATTTTTTTTTGTTCGAGCTGCAGACAAAAACTACTTAACATGCTTTTTTGCAGTAACCACATTTATAATTTCGCGTTAATACCCGTTACATATTATATATATATATATATATATATCATGCAACACGAAATTTCTGCCGTCCTTTAACTAAAATGCCGTTAACCCATAAGCGCGCGAATATGACTTTTAATGGATAGTAAAATAGTTTTGAATTGTGTATCTATAATTATACTAGAATTTAAAACTATTTATCTCTATCTATCTATATTTATATTCTAGTATAGAATTCAAAACTATATTACTTTTCATTAAAAAGTCATAATCGCGCGCTTGTGGGTTAACGGCATTTTAGTTAAAGGACGGCAGATTTAAAAATTATCACTCTTTAAAAGCCTGGAGTACAACGTAAGGTATGATTTTATATTTTAAAAGAGACCTCTATTACTGGCTATTTTTATTGTTTAGTCCCACGCAATACATCGCGACACAAAAAACACCCACATTTCGAGCAGCTATCTGTGGATCACACAATTGTTTGTCCCTCGTGGGTACCGAACCCATAACACTCGTTGCAATGGCAGTGGCGAGTCACATAAATCGCAATGCCATCCGTACCGTAAAAAAATTGTTAGACACGTTTTATCCAATTTCGTTTCGCAGGCCCAGAGTCATGCGATCTGCGTAAACAATGCGGGCATAACAATATAATAATATTCTACCACATACACACAACACCATCTAGCCCAAACTAAGCAGAGCATGTACTATGGGTACTAGACAATGGATATACATACATATATACTTTTTTTTTTGTAAATACTTATATATTATACATAGAAACACTGACAAAAATAATAAATGTTATTTATTTTTTGTCAGTTAAAAATACAACAATACAAATAGACACTAAGATTAGACGCTGAGTCCTTGAACATGCAAAATAGATATCGCAATGTACACAACTGTATACGAATATCCTTCAAATACAAATATGCACATAACATACATAAAAGCCAACATCTAGTCGAAACTAAATTGTTATTAACACGTTCCAAAGTCTAATATATTCCCTAATATTTCTTAAAGTTAAGCACTCAATATTAAAGGACTTAATCTATATATATAAAACTCTTCCGTTACTCAGTGACTGACAGACAACGCACAGCCGGCACTACTGAACGCATGAAGCTGAAATTTGGCATGTATGTTCCTTGGAGAGTATAGGGGACCACTAAGAGAGGATTTTCGGAAATTCCATCCCGAAGGGGGTGAAGAGGTGAAACCCGATATTCACACGGGAACGGGACTTACGCGGGTGAAACCGCGGGAAAACTACTAGTGAATTTATAAAGTAATAACGTTCGTCGGCTGACTGTACCAGATAGTTTCAATAGAAAATTGAGGCAGTTCTCAAGCGACCGGGGTGTCTGCAGTCGCAGGGTTGCCTCCCGGGATGGCGAGATTAATTAAAACTGATCATTGATTTAAAACCAATTTCGTAACGTTTTTAAATAATTTATGGATATAACTGTGATACTTTTTAGTGGGTTAAAAATATATACATATACATGTGAGAATATGTATGCATAATCCCACGGCTATATACAAATTTCAAGTATCACATAATAGCAGGTGAGCCTTTTACCATCTACTGGGCACAGTTTAAGACTTCGTGTCTACTGGAAACTCTTGACTGAAAAATCCAATAATACTTTGCACAACCAGAGAACTACAGAAATAAGAGAAATCATGCCCAACGGTTGCATTTACTCGCGCTTCACCAAAGTTAATAGATAAGCTGAGTCAGTTTATTGAACAGACCACAGGTCCAACTCTGATGATCTACTTTGCTTATGCTACATTTTTTTTTTATTATGCCGTTCGCGCCAACGAGCTTGCTGTTCTTTTGATGGTAATTATCTACTGTGTGTCGTCTCAAAATTGCAGAAGAATTTTAAAGGAAACACAGCACACAACAAGCCACGTTTCAAGAGAAAAGAAAGATATACGATACGATTATCTAATCGGATTAAGTAATTCTCCATGAGATGGTAGTACTCTCCGGATCACGACGGGCTATTAATGCTGAAACCAGCAAGCTCTACTGCTGCTTCTCATACTTATTTCTAACCGCTAGGTTATAACTAAGAAGTCAGCTGTCACCTACAGACCCTGTACGCCTCATCTTTGGGGGCCAGTTAACGTCACATCTTTTCCCCAATTCCAACGACCCGAGTCTTAAAAAGACGAGCAACCTCATCCGAGTATAATGATAAAGTTACAGATATAAGAAATAATAATAATAATAATAAAAACCATTTATTCTCTCTCACAAGGTTTTCTTATGCTAGTTTACAGAAATGCCATAATAAATCAGGTAACTTTGTGAAAGACTGGTGCCTGAAGTAGGTTTAAAAAATCCTGTAATTACAGGTCACCAGGGCCCTCCCGCAGCAATGAATCTATATAAGGCTAATTCCGTATAATTATGGCGTTTAAAACAATGGAATCGAGACACAATAAAATAAAAAAGAAAAAAAGAAAAAGAAAATGTATTAGAAAACCGGAGCCCATTTCTATGTGTGTAGTGCGTGTGTTTGAATGTGTATATTTCGTGTATGGAGTGTGAGAGCTCATGAGAACTCATGTGAATGTGAATGTGATAGGGAGGTGCGAACCTCATCATAGGCATAAACTAACTGTAGGGCATTATAAGGTTCTCAGTAGCCTGATAGTCTAAGTTTTTAAGGTACTTGGTAATCGATGTTTTACATGCTAATTTTAATTGAGGGTAAATATTTAGGATTTTATTTAATTTATTGTAGAGGTAAGAACCCATAAAGCAGAAAAATCGCTGTGTGTGGGATGACTTGAAGGTTTTGACATGGCAGACTGTTCCTTTTCGACGCTTATCTCTGAGTAAGTTCTGATCATATCGCAATAGGGAATGTTTTTTTAGGACCGTATGCAGAATAAAAGTTTGTCTAATAGTAAGAACATCCCACTTTTTGTAAAGATCGATAGTGGGGAAGCGGAAAGGAAGACCAGCGCCCACTTTGAGAATCGCTCGCTGTGCTCTCTCAACTTCAATAAGATGGGACTTGGCTGCACCTCCCCACGATGTTATACAATAATCAATGAGCGATTGGCAAAGGGCATAATAGACCATCTTGATAACTCGATGATCTGCTGAGTGACGTAGAGCTTTAAAAATGTAGATTAGTTTTCGTAATCTAGTTACAAGTATGTTTATGTGAGGCTTAAATGTCAAAAATTGGTCTATAGTAATACCGAGATATTTTATACTGTCGGTCCTTTGAAGAGTGGGACATTGGTTCAAGGAGAGATCAGGAATACATGTATTAGCGGAAATAGTAAGATGTGCTGGAGGTAAGAGGTTTGACCTATGTGCAAAGGCAACATATTGAGTTTTTGATACGTTAAGGGTCAAGACATTGAATTGCAACCATTGACACACCTTATCAAAACCCTTTTGTGCAGTGTTAAAAACCTCTTCCCAGGAATCACCACTAAAACAAAGGGCGGTGTCATCTGCAAAAGCGATTATTTTACCTTGATCGAGTTGGAGCTTACAGAGATTGTTGACATAGACCAAGAATAATGTTGGCCCAAGAATACTCCCTTGTGGTATACCAAAGTTGACAGGGAGCTCATCACTTAATCTGTTGTCGATTTTCACTCTTTGCCTTCTGTCCGTCAAATAGTCCTCCAACAGTTTTAAGGGAACTCCTCTTACACCAATTCTGTCTAGCTTATGTATCAGGTGCGGGATAGAGACCGTGTCGAAGGCTTTAGCTAGGTCAAGGAACACCGTTAAACATTTTTTCCTATTGTCTAGACCTGTTATGACAGTATGTAAAAGCTCGTGTACCGCGTCATTGGTAGACATACCACGGCGAAAGCCAAATTGTGCAGCTGAAATGAGATGGTTTGACTCCAAGTATCTTATTAACTGCCGATTAATTAGTCGTTCCAAGATCTTAGACAACGTCGGTAGTATTGAGATGGGTCGGTAATTTCCGACACGGTCCCTATCGCCTCCCTTATGGATAGGTTTAATCACCGCAGTCTTAAATGCCCTGGGAAAGACACCTGTTGACAACGCTAAATTACAGATGTGGACAATTGGAGATACAAGATAGTGTACATACTTTTTAATAATTTTGCCAGATACTTGGTCTATTCCCACAGCACACCTGTCCCTAAGGTTTTTAACGAGAAGGAAGACTTCCTCCTCGTCAGTGGGTAAGATAACAAATGAATTAAGGGGAGCTGACGAAGGATCATCGGCGGTTATTGGTCCGCGTTGATTAACTGAGATTATACGTTCAGCAAGGTCTTTCCCAACTTCAGCAAAGAAACCATTTACGTTATTCAAGCTCTCTTGTTGATTATTGCATGTTAAGAGACAAGAACATTGGTCTTTTGGTTTATTTGAACCGCTTATATTTTTGATAACCTCCCACAGTTGTTTTTTGTTACCTCTAGCATTTTCAATCTCATCTCTCTCATAAGTATGTTTTGTTTTTTTTATAAGGTGGCAGCAAAAATTCCGATAGCGTTTATAAGTAACCTTCAAAGTCTCATTATCAGGATCACGTTTCAATTTTTTGTAAAGATTGTCTCTGTTCTTCATGCATCGCAATAATCCTTTAGTAACCCAAGGCTTCTTTACCCGTTGCCTTCTAGGAGTATTAACCAGGCGAGTGTTTTCTTTAATCGCAGTGGTTAGGTGTGTCACTAGATGGTCAGTGGCTTCGTTGACATCACTACACTCTAGAATAGTTTTAAAGTTAATTTTGTGAATTGAATCGTCGAGGCGTGTGAAATCAACCGAGTATGTTTCATTATTGCAGTAGACTGGACGGACTTTAGGACTAAAGCTAACAGCTACACATTCATGGTCAGTAACTGAAGACTCAAATATAAAGCAGGTCGGGCTCACTTTAGATTTAATCATTATATGGTCCAGACATGTGCGTCCGTGTGTAGGGATAGTAAAACCAGGGAGCATGGAATGACTCGCAAGGACATTTAGGTAGTCAAATGTTCGTCTATCGGTAATATTCTGAGTTATATCGATATTTATGTCACCGCAAAGGAAGATATTTTTATATGAAGTTAATTTAGAAAGGAGTGTATCAATAGAATTTATAAAGTTACTGGTGTTTGATTGGCCTGGGGGGCGGTAAATTCCAATTATACAGGTGTCCCGGTCTAATTTTAGGAGAAGACAGTTGGCGTCAATAATCTGAGGTTCTTCATGAGTTACTTTAAGATGTTTACTGTAATAGATTACAACTCCTTCATTTTGTGTTTTGTGGGAAGTCGTTGTTACGTAGTTATAGTTGTCTAGTACAGGTATATACTTGGCAGAGGGAAGCCAGCATTCAGACAAGACTAATATATCCCAGGATAAATTTGATCTGTGGAGAAACGTAAGGAGGTTTGGCATATTACAATTAATGCTACGGATATTTTGGGCTAAGAGATTAAGAGTGAAGCCATTTACAGGTATATGTGTATGTATATCATCTATGTCGCAAGAGATTGTTTTTGCTATTTGTAGTGAATCAAGGTCCGAGTTAAAAGCTTCAATATTATGCATTACAATGATAGCTCGAAAAGTAATATGATAGATAAATGTCACGAGCTACACGTGACATTGAAGTATGTAAGTAAATAGATATTAAGCTCAGATCTCGTTCACACAATATAGTTATTCTGATAGAAAAGCGACAAGATATAAAAATTTTATACAAGTTTATGAGGTAACTAAGATGCCTAAAATGCACATAAAAGGTTCGCTTGTGTAATGGTTGGTGAGTAGGTGACAAATGTTGTGTATGTGTATGTAGTGGGGTGAGTGTGTTATTTGGCTGAGAAGGACTGGGGTTGCAACCTAAGCATAGCTTATAATATAGGCTAACATGCAAGACTAAACTACAAAATAACAACAAATTAAAAGAAATGAGACTATAAGACTTGACAAAAGCTACTAAATGAAAAAAGCTAACATAACAAGGTATTAGTCATATGACAAGATTGTCTAGGTCTGACTCAGCATCAATGCGCACCGGTAACGAGCCTTCTTCTTTCTTCGCATAGATTTTACCGAAGGCAGTCCAAGTCGCAGCAAGCTTTTTGTCTCTAACGTTTCCACGAGCAATAAAAAAGAGTCTTCTCGCTTTTGCTGATAGGTACTCCGAAATAAATACTGGACGGATCGCGCCAGTTATCTTAATATGCTCAGTGTTCAATTGAGAGTCTTTTGATAATCGTTTAGATCTATTGAAAGACTTATATAAGGAAATTACAGACTCCTTACGAAGGGATGTGGTAAAATCTACAACTATGGTTTCTGGTCTGGAGCGGTAGATATCTCTTATTTCGGCTTCCTGAATTGGAGTTTCAAATCCCAATGGCGAGCTGAGCTTTTGTATAATGTTTGTTAGGACCTCTTTATTTTCAGGTACTTGTTTAGGTATATTGCGAACCTCGATGGTAGTACAATAGGCTTTTTTTTCAAGGACATCGATCTGCTTTTCAAGATTCGTAACACGGGTTTTATAGTCTTGATTTTCTTTCTCCAAATTGAAAATCTTGGCGAGTAGTTCTTCATGCTTGGACGTAAGACTCCCGACTGATTGTTGAATCTGCTCGTTTTGTGACATAATAGTAGACAGAGTGCTATTTAATAGCTCGAATTTTAGGTCTTGTTCTTGTTTAAACTCCATGAAAATAGCCTTTATATCAGACATGGGAGAAGGAGATTGTTCCGCAAACGCATCAAAAGTTCGTTTCTGGCGCTTTGTTACATTAAAATAATTGTCTTCGGAGTCTCCTCTAGTTAAGATATCAATCGCTGAGTCCGAATTATACTGAGTAATAGGACTCGTTGGTTTAGGTAGTAGGTTTGCAGTGCCAGGTGGGGACCGCTGTACTGACATCCTGTCTTGATAGCAATGTCACTTAATAAACTAAACAGCAGCTGTTAATCGTAAAGTTGCGGATTGCTATTTACAATAATCAGGCGCTTAGCAGGTGAAAAATTTAAGGTAAATATCTCGCCAATTTTTCTAAAATATAATTGAAATATTCAACAATTTACAAAAACCAATTCAAGCTATAACTTGATACCTGGACTTGAACTCACGCCTTTCCGTTTGCTACCAGCCTGACCGGGATGAATTAACCACTACGCCAACTGGACGTTAGTCGTAATGTTTAAAAATCGATACTTGTTATGACCGATATTAAAAGCATAACCAGAGCTCTTGACCGCTAAAGTGATAACAAGGTCACGGCTACGTAGTAAGCAATGTCGGTTGTCACGTAAATTAAAGTTTTAAAATAAAAGATTCGTCTTTTATAGTGTCACTGTTCACTGTATAGACGTCTAATACACTGTTTTACTTGTCTTTGTCACTTATACTTATTTTAGCACTGTGTCTATTAAAGGATACGATGGATTTGCAATCGAAAATAATTATTTAAACACGGAGCACTTTCAAACACGACCGTTCACTTTCGTAGCGCAGCGGGGGGGGGGATGGGTTAGGGAATAGGTTGATATCGGCTTTCTTCTCTCTTAGCCTTTATTATTCCCAAGTCACTTGGGGTCGGCTTTTCTGGTCTAACCGGATTTGGCTGGATATCAGTTTTTACACGGAGCGGCTGCCACCTGACCTCCGAAACCCGAAGGCTAACGATACCCTAAGGCTAGATCAGTGTCAGGATATTAGAGGGTACTGACTTTCCCAATAACGACTGCCATAGGTGTTCATGGCAGCCGGGACCGACAGCTTAACGTGCTCTCCGAGGCACGGAGCAGGCGATAATTGTCAATCAATACGCACATAATTTCGAAAAGTCATATAACTTCCGAAAGTCAGAGGTGCGCGACGTGGGTTCGAACCCGAGACCCTCTGCATTGCAGTCTGTTGGTCTCCCCACTGAACTATCGGCTAACATAATTCGTTAATTAGTTGGTTACAAGTGAAGCTAATAAAACCGCGTTAAAAACAGACGCTAATTATTTTACTTTTAGTGTAATGTTTCATGTTGTCCACTATTATTATAAACGGAACCGGATTTGAATGCTTAGAGGTCCTGGACAACAATAAGGTATGACAGCCACAAGTAAATTTGAACCAGACGAAACAAGCTATCGGAGTAATTACAATGTAATTTCCTGTTTCCTGTTAAGGCCTCCTTTTTATGTAGGTTCTGGATTACAGCTCATGTTATTCTCACCTTAATCCGACCCTGGATTGTATATAATACAAAGTATACATTATACAAAATACACATAAAACTGATATATTCAGACACAGCCCTGTGTCAAAGATGAGAGCAAACACTCGCTCTTTGATACCGCTATTACAAATCTGAATAACAAAGTGTCTGCAAATTTCGCCAACGAGCCCCCACGATGTTATACCGCGAGCCTCTGTGACGACACTGTTTGTTTTGTTATCTTATATAATATTTTATATATTTTCTCTTATATACATATCTCTGTTATTGGGTTATCTCTCAGACGTTGCTCAGTAGTCGCTCCAAATCCGGCAATGTTTCTAGCGAATATTCTTGTTTTCTATTACGACTTAAAAGCATTATTGGTAAAATGTGGGTATCATACGCCTCTGCCCAATTCTTAGAATGTATGTATACATATATGCATATGTATCTTCTTCTTCTCCCTAGCCTTTATTATTCCCAAGTCACTTGGGGTCGGCTTTTCTGGTTTAACCGGATTTGACGGGATATCAGTTTTTACACGAAGCGGCTGTCACCTGACCTCCGCAACCCGAAGGCTAACGATACCCTAAGGCTAGACCAGTGTCAGGATATTATAGGGCACAGACTTCCCAATAACGACTGCCATAGATGTTCATGGCAGCCGGGACTGACGGCTTAACGTGCTCTCCGAGGCACGGAGCACGCGATAATTGTCAATCAATACGCACATCATTTCGAAAAGTCATATAACTTCCGAAAGTCAGAGGTGCGCGACATACATGCGCGTATATATGTATGTCATGTTTATTTATTTTAAACGATTTGAATGAATAGAATTTTTCTATTTATATTAATTAAATTCGCTGCGGGACCCAAGACAATATATATTTCTTCGGAACTTCACGAGTATCAAGACTTGGTGTTCTCTATTGCTACTACAGCTGAACTGCTGAGAATACGTGTGGGTTTAGTCCCAAATAAAGGATGGTAACCATTACCGATTCGTGTCATCAATTGGCAAGGTGTGAGGCAACAGCTCCTTATTGACAAACAGCAACCTTAGATACTAGTAGATTTGCTACATGTAAGGTTGCTGTTATAATTGCCTCGCTGGTCCCGTGGTTTGAGTTACAGTATAAGTTTAAGTATAATAAATTTTCTTATATTATTATTCTTAATGGAAATAAAAGTCTCTTCTAAACTAATATTATAAAGAGGAAACATTTGTGTTTTTGTATGTATGTTTGTAATGTTTTCACACAAAAACTATTGGACCGATTTCAAAAATTCTTTCACCATTAGAAAGCTGCGTTCTCACTAAGTGACATAGCTTATATTACAGTTTCAAAAAAAATAAGGATCCTTAATAAAAATGCAATAATATAACCCAAGGAGTGAAAATTTGTCATAAAAAATCTGTCATCACGTGCGCTGCGGAAAATATTGATGATAGAACAAAAAAATGTTCTACAGTATTATAGAACGTATCAATATCTACAATTAAGTTTGCAATATCATATATCCAACTACTGTAGTTATGCTACTATAACTACTTTTTTACATTTTAAAAGTTGATAAAAGTGGCGACATTAATTAAACCATATTATTCATACCTCTGTATTAATCCTTATCCCATTAAATTATATTTTATTAAAGACCGTTTCAATACCCGTAAAATACTTTTTAAATTATTAAAATCGGACATTTCATTCAAAAGATATAATTCTTCAGATATAGTAGGTAGTTTCTAAATATTAGTAGGTAGTTTTTAAGTATTAGCTATATATATAGCTAACTACACCTATATAGGTGTAGTTAGACTTATTAATTTCTTTAGTTGTAGTTTTATGTATTAAAATTAGATAACAAATTAAAAGTAGGTATTGGGTAATAAATTAAAGTCCACGCGGACGAAGTCGCGGGTAACAGCTAGTTCTCTATAAAATAGTACCTAAAATATAACTGATGAAATGTAACGTCAAGACTTTATGGATTTTGATGGAGTCCATCCACCCAGAATGGGCAAAGATTTAAAATCGGGTTGGTGGATAATTGGCATGACTTTAATAGGACATAATTACACATGTGATGAAGAATAGAAAAGAACAATATTAATAAAAAATACTAAATTTTGATTACCTCAGATCTGTACTAAAATCAAACCGTACATGCATATTACATAACCTGTCATGAAAAGAAGTTACAGAATCTCTAAAATATCTGAATTTTGAATCTGTATGGATATTTTTTTTCTAAATACTTGAAAGTAACTAGACAAATTTAAAAAAAACTTATACCAATATACAGTCGCTACTCTAAAGACTACATGTTTTATCTGAATCAGTTGAGTAGTTCCAAAGACGCAGCTTGAACTCTCAACTATATTCAGACCGATACAAAGCAGAGGCAATGATCTATTGGTTTATTGAAATTAAACTACTATATACGGATTTTATCGCGTTGTTTATTTGACACTTTATTACATAATTTTGAAAACTGTTACACTACTACTACTATTAAACTTTACTAATTTTTAAGCTAATTAAATTATTATTAAAACTATTTAGATTTAATTTAATTTTACACTTTCTCCGACTTTTCGGTTGCTATTCAGCAGCCATGATCACGAGGAGACTAAGATGGTAGTTGTCTCAATGTTCCAGTGTAGTTATTTCAAAGTACCCGAACATAATTTAATCATTGGTGTTTCTATTCACGCAGAATGAGCTCAAAGTATCATGAAGTCTAGCTGTGGTTTGCTTTTTCTTGGATTTGACTATTTGTATTACTGGATCCCAAGCTGGTGGTACATTCCAACCATATTCTCTATTAAAATTAGGAATATCCGTATATAGTAGTTTAATTTCAATGAATAATATTCGCGTAAACAGACGACAATATTATCTATTGGTTTTATTAATGGCGTTTGCATTGCACAATAAAGCCAAAAATCGCAAATATTTGCACGAATACGTAGGATGTGAAAGTGTGGGTAAGGTACCGAAGTACGGAAAATTATACCAAAGAAAATAAGAATTTTTTACTTTTATTCAAGAGCGTAACTCTTGTCGGTCAAATAATTGCCACATACTTTCTAATCATTGTATTTCACTCTTCTTCTAATCTCTTGACTCCACTCCTACTTTTCTCTTTACTTGTTGGTTAAAGGTATGTCTAGCTCTTCCCCTTCCTGTCCTTCTTCCTAATATCGTTTCAAAGAGGTTGTCATGTCGTATCAAGTAGCTAATGAACGTGGAAATATGTCATTAAAACATATCTGGCGCATAGACTTGTATGACTCTGAAACTTCGACATCAAACAAAAGAGACAGTGAATGGTCATTTGCAAGGTGTTGAAAAAATACACAATGAAAAACATATGCAGTTACTTATTGTTAATGAGAAAATATAGTTAATGAAAACTGTACAGGACCGGGAAGTTAATTAAGTATCAACAATTTAATAAAACAAATATTTTATCTATATATTAATACGTGAAGCAAAAACTTTGTACCCCTTTTTACGAAAATTGCGCGGACGGAGGAGAATGATATTTGGCACAGTTAAAGTTTATATGGAGAAGGAGGGGTGAATCTTAATATTTATATAAAATATGCATTAGAAATACATTAAATTCATGAAAACACACTACACACACAACCATGCATTTGACACACGCAGTCGAGTCGCGTTCGTAGTATTTCGGCATTGTTCGTCTGACGTCGTACAATTCTTTGTAACTATGGTTACCTATACCTTATTTATATGTAATAAAGAAAAACAGAAAACAAAATAGCAAGTTTGGAAATTTTGGTCAAATTTTGACCACTAGGCGACCGTTAGTATTACGAAATTACTAATTCTATAACTACCCGAATCTAATGCCGAATTTACAAAATACAACGCTATTCCAACAAGTACATAATTATGCACCAAGCAATTTTCTAAACAGCTTGATGGATACAAAACAAGTATAGCTCAGCCAACTCACAAATTCAACATTAAAATCCTCATTCTTTAAAAACTTAAATCAAGTTTATGGCCCCAAAATTTGAATTACAAATAAAACGAACGAACTAAAAAACCGTTCTAGACATTTCAGAGCTCCAAGAAAATTATAAGTACTACGTAAATAACCAAGCAAAGCTGTTTCGAAAGGAATGCGGGGAGAAATGTAAATTCGGGATGGCATACAAGGGTTGGGTGGGAATCGTTCGGCGGGTCGAATGTGCCCGGCGCGTCAGCGGTACGCCTCCATAGTAATACCGTGACTCAACATTACGGAATGTTAATATTAGCTTAAGTTTCGTATAAGTGATAGGGATGGTGCTTAAGATAAATAAAGAATATTGATCTAATGCTTCATTTACCAGTTGCATCATAGGTCATTATCAAAGCGGCGATTTTGAAGGCAAAAGTTTATTGCTTTGCTTGCATGAGCCACGAGTAAATTTCTAGGATAAAAGCATCCTATATGTTATGGTTATCCGGGATATCGTTTATCTTTGAGCCAAGTTTTATCCGAAGCTGTTTGACGTTTTACGCGTCATTGAGTAACAAAGATGTATATCTAAATACATTTGCACATACTGCTAGATTTATAATAATAATTATTATTGAAATTAATCTACTTTATACGGATTTTATCGCGTTATTTATTTATAACACTTTATTTCATAATTTAGAAACGGTTACACTACTACTACTATTAAACATTTTTAAGCTAATTAAATTATTAAAGCTACTTATATTTAAGTTTACACTTTCCCCGACGTTTTGGTTAACGGTAGTGTAGTGTGTGTAGTAACGGTAGTAACGGTTGGTGGTAACGGGGCACGTCACGGTTGACATCCGGGTATCTCCCTGTAAAGCAAGCGCAGCGCTGTGGCCACAACAACATCGCGGCAGTTGCCACAATGATGACATCCGGGCATCTCCTGTCGGCTTACACGTCACAAGAACTGGTCAAAACAACCGTGGCCAGTCATTACCTGTGTAAGCCGGAAGGTGAGGGCGCCATGCCGCCTCTCTAGCCAGTCCTCTAACATAGGGCTTACTGCCATGATCGTGGCGTGCCCGTAGTAATTCTTCTTTCAACAACTTGTTGTATTCTCTGTATCAAAACTAATTTATTATTTTCATCACTTTAACACATACATTTTTTTACATTTTTTGTATACTATTGCCTAGAATTATTTAATCTATATATATAAAACTCTTCCGTTACTGAGTGACTAACAGACAACGCACAGCCGAAACTACTGAACGCAAGAAGCTGAAATTTGGCATGTATGTTCCTTGAAGAGTGTAGGGGAGCACCAGGACAGGATTTTTGGAAATTCCACCCTTAAGGGGGTGAAAGGGGTGAAACCCGATATTCACACGGGAACGGGACTTTCGCGGGTGAAACCGCGGGCAAACTACTAGTCATTTATACATTATCTCGGACTTTTACTCCATGTGGCCATGGCCTCTGTTACACCCAGATTTCGCTAGCTGTGATTTTCAGTCTTACGTTATTACATAGGACTGAAAATCACAGCTAGCCAAATTAGCTAGCGGAACCTATAAATAAAAGTCATTTCAAGAAGAAGATTCCTCATGAGGAGAAGCAGGCAAGACACCAATCTGAAACAACAGCAAGTATACCTATGAATATCTGTAAATTGCTTGCGCCTGAGCTAAGTCTTCCTGCAAGACATGATATATAAACGCCGCGCTGAACTTCACTATCTGAAGGTAAATCTATAATACTGATAAATAATAGTGTCATTATTTAAATCTATATATACGATAGGATTATTTACATTTCATAATGTAAACATAATACATTTTGCTTTTTAGCTGTGTACCATTCCAAAATTTGCGTGAGTGAATCATTAACACCACGCGAAATTGTTATCCACGAATGAAACAGTGTGACGCGAAAGAAAAGACAGAAAATGCAATAAGACTGCCCGAAGCGAGCCCGAGATCTCGTGTACACTAGTCGCATTCACTATCACTGCGCTGCCGAACAACATTCATTGTCACCAAAGCAGACTCGGGTTCAGCTCATATCGAGTTGTCCATCTCCGAGACTCCATCATTTCTCTGTATATGTATACTATTATAAAACACTGGCACATTTTAATTGAAACAGAAAATAAATTTCATATTTACTCAAATTAACTTTATTGCATAATTAGGGAAGTTATTACATTGCGTAAAATAATTTCAATGGTTTGTCAAAAGAAAATAAAGTCTAAACATAACTCATGTAAACGTCGGCGGACCTCAGACTTTTTATAGAAATCTAATTTGAGAGTAAGTAATTAAGTCGAGAAAAATAATTAGAGCCTTTTAGTTGGTAATTAATATAATTAATTATGTACTGAGATTCTGTTGAAGACAGTTGGGTAGTTGCTAATTAAATTAGAAAATAATGTTTAGGCTGCTTATCGTACTAGCTAAAATATAAAACACGCATCACGGTTTAATATTGCTGAAGAGATTAGCAGAGTTGTGTGGTTTTTATTGATTTATCATTATTAATGTAGTAGCTTCATGTACAGAAACTAGTGTCGCTAAAATACATTACAAAATCTAAATTAAATCTTTCATAATATTGACATTAGGTATAAAATTTAAAAGAAATGTTCCTTTAAATTTTATACCTCTGTTTTTTGGTGTCGTCGACAAAACCGTAATCGGCGGGGCCGCGCGAACCACTTTCACATGCAGTCGCAACCCCGCCGAATTTTCGGCCCGCCGCATGAAACGGCAGAGCACTACGCAACAAGACCACCCCATGGGCACTACTACATTTAAACCCCCTTTAGGGGGCCGCCTCTTGGAGCTGGTGCCGATCGGGTGGCGGCCAAGCCCACGAAGCCCACCAACCCCAAGTCAAACCTCAGGGTGGCTGGATGTCATCTCGCGCCCTCCGGCGCCCGGTTCTGCGGTTGGAGAAAGGATTTAAGCGCTCCTTCTCCCGCTCCGCCGACTCCTTGATGGACATGACTTCCTCACATAACGAGGCGACGGCGTTCCACAACCTCTTGCTCCGGACCATAGATTGAACCACGGCCAGGAGCGAGAGGGCAACCATACCGACTGCTGCGATCAACTCACGGCGCTGCGATGCTTAGGCGGGGCAATCCGCCAAAGTGTGCAGCGCCATGTATCCACAACAACATCGCGGCAGTCGCCGCAGTGAAGACATCCTGGCGTCTCCTGCCGGCTTAAAAGCAACCGTTGCCAGTCATTACCTGTGTCAGCCGGAAGGTGAGGGCACCATGCTGCCTCTCCAGCCACTCCTCAAAAACGGGTCTTACCGCCACAATCGTGGCGTGCCCGGCACTGGGGTGCACAAGTCATTCCTTCCATTTCTCCACCAGGACCTGGCGTAGCTCGGATCTTGCCACCAACGAGAAGTGCAGGTCCTTCGCCCCAGGCTAGTGCGTCCTGGCGCCAATGGCAGAGCGACGCCAGGAGCACTGCTTCCAGGTCCCATGGCATCAATCCGGCATACCTTGTTCTAACTATATTATTTTTATTCAAAGATTACTTCGATTTGGTTTACAAATTACTAGAATTTTTGGTAACCTATTCAGCTAAGCAAGATTGCTTGTGTTTGGAGGAGATTTGTGTCGGTAGTGTAATAGATGGAATTGAAATCTATCGCGCTACCGAAGCTCTGACTGAATTATATAAGTTTTATATTGTTGTAGGTATGTATATATCATTTTAACAATGACTTATGGTATGACGTATATATTTTAAATGAAGTATTTTATAGGTTTATTCTAATTGGTGTGAATAATACATGTAATTCGATCGAACTACTACAACTAATGCAGCATAAATTCGATGTTCTCTATTGTACCCTAATCTTATAACGGAGCTCGTCATTCTTAAGACTGCGCCGAGCGTAAGACAGATAATGACAGAGCTCGTGCGGCGCATATTCAAATCGGCGCGTGGCCGCCATAGTAAAATTGTATGGAGGATTTGAAGTGCTTTTTTGATAAATGTGTATATTTATTGTCAACCAATAACTTAAATATTTGGGACGGACAAATTGTAATATAACTATTTATGTTTCGTTTAAGCTGTAAAATAGGATAGATTTCTTCTGTTATAATCTAAAAATCACGTAACACGAGCTTACGTTTTTGCAAATTTGTGCAAATTTACGTAATTTTGTGGCTGAAAATATTAATTATTTTAAGTTTTTTACACGGAGTAATTGTAAACACAGTCATTGTTATAGTAAATGTATATTTTATATTTGTATTAAACAAAAAGTGTTGAATTTATTCACTTAACTGTGACCGCCTGTTTTGGCACATTTCGCTCGGCGCAGTCTTAATATTGCTATTTAAAGTTATATTGTATTAAATAGATACAGAAGTTTTTAATAAAAAATATCTAATTAATATAAATTTAAAAACTTAAGTCATAGACTGAAGTTCAGAATTAAATAATCATTAATTATATTTTAATCAATTTTAAAAGTAGCTGTGATCCAAAGCTCCTTTAACAGTTTTAGAATTATATAATGTACCACCAGCTTGGGATCCAGTCGTTCAAATAGTCAAACCCAAGAAGAAGCAAACCACAGGTAGACTTCATGATACTCTGAGCTCATTCTGCGTAAATAGAAACACCAATGATTAAATTATGTTCGGGTACTTTGAAATAACGACACTGGAACATTGAAACAACTACCATCTTAGTCTCCCCGTGACCATGGCTGCTGAAAAGCAACCGAAACGTCGGGGAAAGTGTAAACTTAAATATAAATAGTTTTAATAATTTAATCAACTTAAAAATGAGTAAAGTTTAATAGTATCCAGTAGTAGTGTAACAGTTTCAAAATTTTGTAATATAGTGTAAAATAAATAACGCGATAAAATCCGTATATAGTTGTTTAATTTCAATGAATAACATTCGCGTAAACAGAAGACAATATTATATTATTTTTAGTAGCAGTTCATGATTATGCATGCCTTGATGTCTAACAATAAAAATAGACAGACACTATGTCTATATACCTAGACTTATAATCTGTGGACAAGCCCGCCATTGTCAATTATTTGATGATGAACAACTCTTTTATATGAAACCGAATAAGAAGTAACATACTCTATTTAAAAACTACTTCCGTTGTAGTTATAATTGGAACTCTACTTTAATCCATATGTTTAAAGAAATGTGTGTATTGTACATTAAATTATGGAGAAAATAAAGATTAGGTATTTATAAATTTCAAAATTTTTTTTTACACTTTTTCATCCTTAGTAACCCATAGTAGATGGCTAATGGTGATGCCCAGATATAATGCTTTTCCTACTAGTAAGCTAGGGACACGCACACAGGATAATTGATAGTATACTATTTACGCTATAGATGCTTGCTATATAACTCGGGCATCACTAACATCGCCGGCTTCTACATAGTAGAAGATATTGGATATCAACAAAGCAAAGTTTTCATTAATCCTCTGTTGACAACACACACACAACACGTCTGACTTAGGAACCTGAAAAACGACTATATAGAAAACCTGCTTATTGCCGGAACACAACACAAAATTCGTGGCATCCGAGGATGATACTTACAAAAGATTGCTGGTAGCCGAAATGCTTAAGTTTGAACTCCCATCAACATTAAATTATAAATGAAAATCTCCCGAATCGGAATACAGTCACATTCGGGACAGTCCTTAAATTACTTAAGTACGTTAAAAATAAGAGCACTGCTGGGGACAATTTATCCGTTCTAGCACTACATGTTTCAATTCAAGTGTCCATAAAGTGTACTAGTGGGTTATCAGCACGGCGAACATTAGCCTCGCCACGAAGTCCCGCGAAAAAGGGTAATTCCCCGCCAATTTAGTGCGGTACCAACTGATTTTATTACACCTATAAAACGGTTACGGTACCGTAAATATTTATATTGAATTGACTATTTTCACAGGTTAGCCGAGCGACCAGAGGCATCGGTGAAATTATTAATTTATATTTCTATTATTGTGACATCGCAAAGCATTTTGTGGCTCAGTCTCTACTTATTAATAACGTTATCCGTTAAGCTGTTAAACTTTAATTATGTTTTCACGACTAGTTTTGAACCCAATCGACGTTCTTAATCATAAGCGCCAAGTCTTAGAGGAAGACGTCGACGGTGTCAAGTGTAATACGTGCGGTTCCAGCGCAATATGTTGTTGCGCCCGCGTCGACTGCGACGGCGTTTCCCAATTGGTTGCTGTTGGGGGGGATTCACGTGATGTGAGTAATTTGCCGTCCTAATTCTACTGACAACTGAAACTAGTTGGACAAAACTGTATACAAGTATGGGTTTAACAATTTGATATATTACATGATGATTATCACTCATAAAATATCTACTAATTAGTATTCGTAAGTAGAGAACATTCGTTTATTTCTTCTAGCAAGTTAAGTTGTAGATGACTAAAATACTTGTCATTCCTATCCTCCGTAACGGTGTTAGCCTACTCCAGCTCCATGCCACCCGAGTGGCAAAACTAAACTTTCCTTAACTGGTATTGTCTTCTATTTACGCGAATATTATTCATTGAAATTAAACTGCTATATTCGGATTTTATCGCGTTGTTTATTTGACACTTTATTACAAAATTTTAAAAATTGTTACTCTACTAATACTATTAAACTTTACTAATTTTTAAGCTAATTAAATTATTATTAAAACTATTTAGATTTAATTTATTTTTACACTTTCCCCGACGTTTCGGTTGCTTTTCAGCAGCCATGGTCACGGGGAGACATATTCATCGTCCGAAACGGGGTTTCAGATCCCACGTAATAGGGAGGGTTTGTACAGTTGTAGACTCCGTGCTCCGTGCTACTGAGAATTGGTTGATAGAAAACCCCGATATCACACTGTCCAGCCCGGGAATCGTATCCTAAACCTCAAGCACAGTAACCTCATTCATTACTACTGCGCCACTGAGGCATTACAATAGCATCAGGCTGCATATAAATTAAGGTCAAATAAAGAACTAAAGAACTTTTTCATTAACTATAGATACCTTAAAAAGGGCGCACAGAGGGTCGATAACTGTAAAACTTCTGAATACAATTCATCAATCAAAGCCAGGCAAATTGAAATCGCCTATCAGATTATTAAAATGTTTAAAATATTCAGATTAACTTCAGAAACTTAATTAACTATAGTTTATACTAGCTTTGATTGATGAATCTGTATTGATGAATACAGATTCATCAATACAGATTCATCAAAAATAAATAAAATAATGATAAAATATTTGTTGAATGCATCACATGCTTCATCCATATTTTCTTTGGCCTTTCTCTATCTTTATGGAGAAAGGCACTTCTTTGGTACATTCACATTTAAATAACATATAAATATAAATTCTACCTGACCTTTTATCCTAATCTTATTAATGTGCATTCGAAATGTGAAAGATTGTGAAAATGATTGGTTTTTTGTGACTCAAGTACACGTATAACGTTAACCGAATTTAAAATTTGGCACAGATAGACCATGTCATAGATAATACATAAAATACTTTTTATCCCGGTAAACTCAGACATTTTACTATCCAGACTATTTGACCCTAACCCATTCACATGTACCTCACACAGGCGAAACTTGATTTTACCGAACTATTTGATGTTTTATTGACTCTGATAACGATAGAACATTGCGGCAGCTTGGTTTATCCTAAAATTATATTATATATTAGATATTTTTGAGTTGGTCACGTTGATTGAAGTATTATAAGTGGCCATTAATTTATAATAAAAATAGGCCAGAAGAAATGAAATCTTATTACTGCTTTGGTGATCGCGTAGCATAAGTTTACGCTTTCTATTGTTTACTTATATAAATATATAATACTTGCGTCATCAGCAGAAGAGTTGCAGGCGATGGTAACTATTATGCATGGTGCTTTTGAGAGTAAAGAAATGAAAATAAATGTAAGCGAGACGAAAGTAATGGTATTTGAAAAGGAAGAGTGTGATTGATGGAGAAAAAATGGAGCAAGTGAAAGAGTTTGTATATTTGGGTACTTTGTTTACAAGAGATGGTAAACATAAGGGAGATATTGAAAGGAGAACGATTGCGGGAAACAAAGTGAATGGAGCTCTACGCGCTTTTATGAACAGTCGAAATGTTTCCCAAAAGGCACGTTTGGCTGTTCATAGAGGACTATTAGTGCCCACACTTATGTATGGAAGTGAAAGTTGGGTATGGCAAAAGAAGCATGAGAGCAGAATAAATGCTGTATAAATGAGAGCGCTGAGAAATATATGTGGTGTGACTCTGAAAGATAGAATAAGGAATAGTGTGATGAGAGAGAGATGCGGTATGAAAGTGGATATAGTGACAAAAATAGAAAAGGGTATGTTAAGCTGGTTTGGGCATGTAGAAAGAATGGACGAGGAAAGACTGACTAAGAAAGTTTATAAGGCTAGTGTGAATGGAACAGTTGCAAGAGGAAGACCTAGGCGAACGTTTCTTAATCAGATCGGAGGCGTTCTGGACAAAGGCCAGGTTAAGAGCACTTTGAACCGACGGGCGTGTATGAGGAATGTGATGAAAGTGAATGAAGCCAGAGAAGTGTGTCAGGATCGTAGCAAATGGAAATCCGTAGTCTCTGCCTACCCCTCTAGGAAACAGGCGTGAATCTATGTATGTATGTATCTACTTATATAAACCAGTAGAGATTGTTCTCTAATTTGGGCATTGTTCTTCTCTCTTGGACAACCAGTCAGATTGAGAAGAAACAAGAGATGAGGAAGAATATAGACTATCTAACGTCACGCTTCATTACATTTAGTGCTCTTTGAGCTCTTTCGGGTACAGGCGTAAAGCTGTGTAGTCTTACGCCTTTGTATCCGAAGGGACAGAAAGGAGTGTGTTACATGCACATTTTGCTATAGACGGATACAAGCTCCCTCCTGATACTAAAAATGTTTCTTATTGTAAATGCCAATAACACATTGTCCCATCTAGAACACTGTCCCAAATCAACATACAAAGAAGACGCATTTACAACAGCTGCACCATCGAGGCAGTCAGAGCCAGAGACCTTCAGTCTTATTAAATCGTTCAATATAAAATATATTTCTTACAATACGGCAAAGTCTCTGAATTTGGAATATGATCTATGAACAAAAGGATAGGTATCGGTCCCGCGGCACGGAATTTTTATCACCCCACCGTAATGCGGTGTGAAAATTTATACAGAGCGCGAGCCTTGTCGGCCTCCGCACCCAGGACCCTAAGGACGTTATTTTATTATACTGCTAGTTTAATGCGTACGAATCACCGGCCAAATTAAATACAATTTAAAGTCCACAAGGTTTTGTTAAGGAAAAGTTAGGTGCAGTTTGGGAAAGGTACGATTTACGTGGAGGCAAGATGTTGAAAAAGATATATTACGCTGATAGCGACAGTAAACGAAATGAGAAATTAAGATAATGTAATAATAACTTACACTACTTTATTGCTATGATTATAAATAACAATTTAAGTCTATAATAATACTAACATTTCAATATAATTTTAATAATATTCTATTATTATACCAATTATACTTAAGTTGTATTATTATTGAGCCTGAACTTATTAAATATATGATTTAGCCTACCTTATAGTAGTAAGCCTTTTTTTATAATTATTATTTCAATGACTGTTTAATACTATTGGTAAATCGTCAGACCGATACGGAAGATCTCAAACCAAAGACAAAAAACACAAAATCATGTCTGTTAATACCCTAGCCGTCTGACTTCTTCCATCATAGATCAATGAACTTAAAGTTCAGCCTGTCAATTGATATTATCACAAAAAATAAATAAAGAGGATTTTCTTTATAAAAGATAAATTCATCATATACTTATGTTTTTCGAAAATGAGAAGGACGCAGTCTTCCTAAAAATTTAAAAGTTCTGCCTCTTCTCTTAGCATAGAAATATTGCACAGTAATAATTTTTATATGTTTTATATGGCCATGTTTTTCCAAAAGATATATACTTAACCTGTGTCAGTTCCACTATCCCTTCTCCTTCTGACGCAATCGGGTAAAAACGCGACAAGGATCGCAAATTGTGGGTCACAAGCTGTTACCCGCAAGTTCATAGTTGCGGGTAACGGTTTGTAAATTATAAGAAGAAGGCCGCCCTCTAAATTTCAGTTCGGATACAAGAGATTCAGTAAATATAACAATATAATTGATTGAAGTTAAACCCCTGTAAAAAATGCCTATAAGATAACTTGCAAACTGTTCATTACGAAATCAATAAGCTAGTTTAAAGTGTACTAGAAGTCTGACGTTCTAAAGACGATGACTATTATGTAAACAATATCAGCTGTGATTGGAAAGGCCTTCAGACATGCAAACAACCTTCAAGCTCACTGAAGTCTCAAGTATTCAAGCTGTTTTTGTTTTGATTAGTCTCGGGTAATTCTCATTTTGTATTCCAGTTAGTTATTTCATTTTCTAAATGTTGTGAACGCTTGATAATGGCAAACAGGCTTTTTGCTACTTCTAAGGCACTGTGCTTAACAATCCTCATCTATTTAATAATAATTATTATTATTACCTATTATATAAATTAATTACTTCATAAATTACAAATTAGATAGATTATTACATTCATTTGAAGTGTACGATTTAAAAATAATTAAATAATAATTTATACTAATATTATAAAGCTGAAGAATTTGTTTGTTTGTTTGGTTGAAGGCGTAAATCTCAGGAACTACTGGTTCGAAGTGAAAAATTCTTTCAGTATTGGATAGTTCATTTATCGAGGAAGGCTATAGGCTATATAATATTACGCTGCGACCAATAGGAGCGGAGCATAAATGAAAAATGTTACAAGAACGGGGAAAATTCTCTTATGTGAAGCAGACGAAGTTGCGCGGGTCAGCTAGCTTCTTATATAAAATCTAAATTTTTAAGTGATTTTGAATAATATTGTCTTCTGTTTACGCGAATATTATTCATTGAAATTAAACTACTATATACGGATTTTATCGCAATGTTTATTTGACACTTTATAACATCATTTTGAAAACTGTTACACTACTTCTACTATTAAACTTTACTAATTTTTAAGCTAATTAAATTATTATTAAAACTATTAAAACTATTTAGATTTAATTTAATTCTACACTTTCTTCAACGTTTCAGTTGCTTTTCAGCAGCCATGGTCACGGGGAGACTAAGATGGTAGTTGTCTCAATGTTCCAGTGTAGTTATTTCAAAGTACCCGAACATAATTTAATCATTGGTGTTTCTATTTACGCAGAATGAGCTCAAAGTATCATGAAGTCTAGCTGTGGTTTGCTTCTTCTTGGGTTTGACTATTTGTATTACTGGATCCCAAGCTGATGGTACATTCCAACCATCTTCTCTATTAAAATTAGGATGTTTTTTGATTTCAGTAGCCTCGCGAAGCATCCTTGGTAGGAATCGGTGTTCTTTAACGAGAATCTGTGGTTTATCAAATCTCAGGTAGTGGTTGGTCCCCTGTTGCACATATTCACACACAGCAGACTTCAACGAGCGTTGGTGTTTTACATAAGCTATGTGTTCTTTTATGCGGGTGCCTATGTTTCTCTTTGTTTGACTAATGTACCTATGAGAGTCCGCAGTCACAATCTATTTTATAGACCCCTGCATCTTGTAATACTGATTTTGAATAATATGTACATTTTTATTTCAGATTTTGTTTTCGACGCAAATAAAGATGAAGTATTCTAAGTATGCATGGTATCTTGGATTAATTTAAACTGTTTCGCACTTTTAACTTTGCAAAAATACGAGACATACAAGACCACAATTCGCAGAATCAATGCTTTTTTATTGTGTCTCTGGTTTAATTAATGAAGAAATTCGGTGTACTTTGTTATTTCGCGCCTTCATGAGGCTGAATTTGGAGGCTATCGCTTAGTAACGATAACTCACTTGAGGATAATAATGTATTTTTAAAAGAGTACTTTAGAAACATTCATGTAATGGACACAAATAGAATCCAGACTCGGCACCATTTCTAGTGGATCATCAAAAATTTGTTGCGTGTGTGAGATACCCATAACATTTAGCACACTAGCAGTGGCCAGGTATTTATTCAAGCACAGAGCCATCCATGCAGTGTGTCTGTTGTAAATCGAATGCTTTGAATATTTACCTCACTAGCTAAATAGTTTTGTCTAAAACAATAGAATCGGCACATTACAAACTAACATGAACGTAATTGTCCGAAAAATAGTTGCAACTAGTTATTGTTAGGTGACCGTTGATATATTAACCGCAGTTGATATTACGTATCGACAAGGCCATAGAAATAAACAAGGGCGAACTGTTTGAGATGATAGCTAATAGAAGACAATGAATTTAACAGACGCGTGCTGGCAAACAGTCAGCGATAACAAATTCTTTCAGGAAGTAAAAGTCGATTAGCGTCTTTGCTAATGATTTATTTGGCAACGGTACACTTGACTACAAGAATGGCGTAGTCACGGTAATGTTATCTAACAGTATTGTAACTCGGCTCTATCCTTGAAATAATTACCTACAGCCGAGCGGTACGCAAACACGCAAGAGGGTACAGTATTTTAATTTAATCTACCTACTTGAGTTTCTTTCTAGTTTAGAGATTGTAAATAATAAATTTAATATTAAAAAAAATTCCACATTCGGATAAAAGTTTAATTACAAATATTTTTGTTTGCGATAATTATTATGCAAGTATTTGTACTTGTTTTAATCAAATATTCACAAATCGCACGCTTACTGCTGACAAAACCATCACACCGTCCGTTAGTCACTACGGCGCATTCGCGACTGGTTGTGTACTGGGTGTATACCGACATCGAGGCGCGTAGGTATGACTCGCATTCCGACCGTTTATATGTAGGTAGATTACTGTTAGATAACATTACCGTGGCGTAGTGGTTTAAGTGGTCGCTTCACGGCTGCAGCTGCACGGAGTGTAATCCACATATAGTTGTTCCGAGTATGGAGGTAATTTGTGACCGTTGTTTAAATATTTAAAAAGTTCCTCGCGACATAAGCATATTTCCGAGTCCGGGAAATGCGTTTTAACAAAGCTAAGAATGAGCCGACACACGAATGAAGTCGTCAGAGTGACTGCTCGAATGGCGTAGTAGTTTAAATGGTAACCTCGTCACTGTCACTGCGGCGGGTGTTGTGGGTTCTGCACTCGGAACAAAAATTTGTACATACATACATACATAGATTCATGCCTGTTTCCCAGAGACTATGGATTTCCATTTGCTACGATCCTGACACACTTCTCTGGCTTCATTCACGTTCATCACATTCTTCATACACGCCCGTCGGTTCAAGGTGCTCGTAACCTGGCCTTTGTTCCGAACGCCTCCGATCTGATCAAGAAACGTTCGCCTAGGTCTTCCTCTTGCAACTGTTCCATTCACACTAGCCTTATAAACTTTCTTAGTCAGGCTTTCCTCGTCCATTCTTTCTGCATGCCCAAACCAGCTTAACATACCCTTTTCTATTCTTGTCACTATATCCACTTAAACTTAAAATTTGTGTAATCCACAAATAGTTGATTCTGTAAATCCCCTTCGTCATAGGCACCGATAACAAATTCGTAAAGTGGGAAATGTCGCCTTAAAAATATAAATAATAATAACTTTTGGAGGCTTTCATTTCTTTACCCTTACCCCATCATGGTTTCTATCTGCTGAAGGTAGACAACGCGTGATTGTTACACCTAAAACTACAAGCGATAGTGGGTTACCGTAACCACTTTGCATCTTTGTCTACATGCATTTACTAGCGTTAGTCTATGTGTGTTCGTATGTCTATTGCAATACTTAACAGTAGTACATAAATGCTTGCTTAGTAACTATTGAACATGAAACAGTGTATTCTGATTCATCAGCCATATTTAGTTGTACAACCAATTTAATTCACGATTGAATAATGACGTACAATACATATTGTGATTGGCAACTATAAATGACGCAGGCATCCATGTTGAGAATTCAACATGGATGCCTGCATCATTTACAGGATGGCAAAATTTTTATAAATTTCATGAGTGTTAAGTTTCTGGTAAGTAACATTTATATCATGTTGCGGCTAAGCGATTAATCCCCGCTTTCACATTCATCCCACATGCTAACTTGTCTCGAGGAAAATTTCATTTGGCTAATTATTAAAAAAAAACATAACGATGCACTAACCTAATGTGATTGATTTTCAATTGATGGTATAAACATTCACAACCATGCTAATGCCGCCGCTGCACCGCCGGCGACGCCACGGCTAATGTTGTGAGTTGTGCACCCCATCTGGAACAATCATTGGTATGTTCTACAAATGCTCGTTTAAAGACTAGGTATACTTTATATCTGGCAGTATTATGTTTGTGACATAATACTGACAGATACAAAGCCATGCGACACAGAAATTAATCGCTAGTATAGAAACAGTCGCTATAAATAAAAAGTAAAAATAAAAGAGCTTGCTTGAGCTATGTTTGGAGTGGAATCTTTGTGTGACACCACCAGTATACAAGAGAAGCAAAGAATGTAAGAAGTAGTATGATTGACTTTGTTGTAGTGGATGAAAGATTGAGAAAGAATGTCCTAGACACTCGGGTATATAGAGGTATTGGTGCCCATACTGACCATTTTTTGGTTATGAGCCGGATACGTGGCCTCTTCAAAGGATGGCGACACCGTATACCTACCCGAACAAGTGCCCAAGAACGAATAAAAGTAGAAAATTTGCAAGATGAAGTACTGAAAGTCGAGTATAAAAGTCAATTGAGAAAAAGATTTGAAAGATTTTGTGACATTGATGATATGGAAGAATTATGGCAGTCGTTTAAGCATGATGTGGTTGTTGTAGCGTCAGAAGTATGCGGTGTGAGCAAGAAGAGGAAAATGATAAAACCGAAGAATGCGTGGTGGGATAAAGATGTGGAAGAGGTAGTACGTGAGAAGAAGCAGGCATGGTTGGACTGGCTATCTGTCAGAGCCAATGGAAGAATACAAGAAGCAACGAATGAGGATGTGAATGAAGCTAGAAATAAGTTTATAAGAATGAATAAGGTAGTGAAAGATGTAATTAAAAGGAAAAAAGAGGAATTGAAAGACGAGTTTGATAGAAGATTATCTAAAGATTTCCGGACCAACGCTAAGTTCTTCTGGAAATCCATTCGCTCGGTTCGAGGTAAAACCGTAACCACAGAGCTGAAATTAATCAGGGATAAGAATGGAAGTTTACTGAATGAAGAAAAGAGCGTACTGAAGCGATAGAAGGAATATTTTGAAAGTTTATTTGAAAGAGAGGAATGGCAAGGGCAAAGTTTCGAAATGAATGATAATGATAGTAGTAATGATGAAAGCCCTATTAATGTGGATGAAATAATGAAAGTTTTGAAAAGCATGAAATTAGGCAAGGCTGGTGGGTATGATAGGATTACAGTCGAAATGCTAACAGCTGGACAGGGTCTCATAGCAACTCAGTTGTGCCGCCTTTTTAACTTGTGCTGGAATACCGGCCGTGTACCAAGTGATTGGTGCAAGGCCGTCATAGTACCTTTATACAAGGGAAAAGGTTCACAGCAAGATTGCAAAAGCTATAGAGGCATTAGCTTGCTCAGCGTCGTCGGTAAATTATATGCGAAAGTGTTAATTGAAAGGGTTGTGAAAGTAACCGACGAGAAAATATGGGATGCACAAACGGGATTTCGAAAGGGTATGGGATGTACGGATCAGGTCTTTTCCTTACGGTGCATAGCCGAGAGAGTTTTGGCCAAAGGTCAAAAGGTCTATTGCGCATTCGTGGATCTGGAAAAGGCTTATGATAAAGTGGTGAGGAATGAACTTTGGTCGGTATTGTCCATGTATGGAGTGAATAGCACCCTCACGCGAGCTCTGAAATCTCTTTATGATGATTCCAGAGCTTGTGTTAGGGTAAATGGGACCTACACAGAATGGTTTAGCATCGAAAAAGGTGTTAGACAAGGATGTGTAGCGTCGCCTTGGCTGTTTAATCTATGTATACATGGACAATTGTTTAAAAGATTTAAAAGATTGTGAATGGGGATTAAGAATGAATGAGTTACTTGTCAAATGTCTTCTTTATGCCGATGACCAAGTAATACTTGCGTCATCGGCAGAAGAGTTGCAGGCGATGGTAACTATTATGCATGGTGCTTTTGAGAGTAAAGGAATGAAAATAAATGTAAGCAAGACGAAAGTAATGGTATTTGAAAAGGAAGAGTGCGTGACGATGTGTAATATTATGATTGATGGAGAAAAAGTGGAGCAATTGAAAGAGTTTGTATATTTGGGTACTTTGTTTACAAGGGATGGTAAACATGAGGGAGATATTGAAAGGAGAACGATTGCGGGAAACAAAGTGAATGGAGCTCTACGCGCTTTTATGAACAGTCGAAATGTTTCCCAAAAGGCACGTTTGGCTGTTCATAGAGGACTATTAGTGCCCACACTTATGTATGGAAGTGAAAGTTGGGTATGGCAAAAGAAGCATGAGAGCAGAATAAATGCTGTAGAAATGAGAGCGCTGAGAAATATATGTGGTGTGACTCTGAAAGATAGAATAAGGAATAGTGTGATTAGAGAGAGATGCGGCATGAAAGTGGATATAGTGACAAGAATAAAAAATGGTATGTTAAGCTGGTTTGGGCATGTAGAAAGAATGGACGAGGAAAGACTGAGTAAGAAAGTTTATAAGGCTAGTGTGAATGGAACAGTCGCAAGAGGAAGACCTAGGCGAACGTTTCTTGATCAGATCGGAGGCATTCTGGACAAAGGCCAGGTTAAGAGCACCTTGAACCGACGGGTGTGTATGAGGAATGTGATGAAAGTGAATGAAGCCAGTGTGAGAACGGTTAACGGTCCACCACGCTGGCTCAGTGTGGATTGGCAGACTTCATATGTCTTCGAAAACATTACGGAAAACTCTCAGATATACCTACAGGTTTCTTCACGATGTTTTCCTCTACCGCACATAACTTTGTGAAGTGGGTAAGAGTAGTAGCTGCGAGCTTTGAAATCGAACTTGAAAACTCTGCGTCCAACGATGCCACACTATGCTATCGTATATATGTATACCTGTTGTTTACCAGCGGCTCATATGTTGAGCCACCAGTTTACTTTATTATTGAAAATTCGCGTGACCTTGTAGATTATGAAAGTAACATATAAGATTAAAAAAGAAACATATAAAACGAAATTGCAAGTAATTAAGTATTAAACAACAAATTTTCCATACGTCCTTTAAAACACGACTACGAGGCGTTCTGGACAAAGGCCAGCTTAAGAGCACCTTGAACCGACGGGCGTGTATGAGGAATGTGATGAAAGTGAATGAAGCCAGAGAAGTGTGTCAGGATCGTAGCAAATGGAAATCCGTAGTCTCTGCCTACCCCTCTGGGAAACAGGCGTGAATCTATGTATGTATGTATGTAAAAATAAAAGATACAAATGCTCCTCTAACGTTGACACATAATAGACACATCTGTATATCCCAGAGAGGATTGGCAAGGATGTGTTACATAGCTACCTTTCGCCAGATTATCTTATAAGCTTTGATTTTCCAGCTCTACCCTCTCACAGAATATCGACGTGAAATACCAGTATTTCTACTGTTGTGTTTCGTTCGGTGAATGAGAGTACCGTAGGCCCAATCACCCTCTTTCCCCCTTCCCGCTCTTTATCCTTCCCACTTCCTTTTCCTCTTCTCCCTTTCTTAACGGGTCTGCAACGCGCAGGTGATACCTCTGGTGTTACACGCGTCCATAGGCTACGGTAACTACTTACCATCAGGTGAGCCGTATGCTTGTTTGACACTTTAGTTGTATAAAAAAATAAAACTTAATGGAGAGTGGCCATCTGCGCAGGAGATATTAGTATTTTTGGATTATTTAAGTCTTTTCAATTCGAACCAGTAGTTCTTGAGATTAGCGCTTTCAAACAAACAAACAAACAAACTCTTCAGCTTTATAATATTAGTATAGATAGATGATATAATAACATGTATATTTTTATAATATTAAAATATGAACGTATTATTATTATTATTTAAAACTTACTGTACAAAGACGTATTTAATATCTTAGAAATCTTTATCTTTACTAGCGATCCGCCCCGGCTTCGCACGGATAATACAACCTCAACAAATTATACACCTAAACCTTTCTCATGAATCACTCTGCCTATAGATGAAAACCGCATGAAAGACGCGCAAAAATATATCCGGATTTTTGATCAAGAAAATTTCTCATGCCCGACTGCCTCTGGAAGCACGTAACCTCTATTAGACCTGAATCTGAACCCTTTGCAGCTGTTTTCAATCGTCGTCATATCAAAATAACGAGATAGGAAAAATAAAGAGCACGCTTATATAATCTTCTGTGTATATGGCTAATCTCCGTTAAAATTGGCCACCGTGACCGAAATGCATTTCGGTGTACATTATTATTGCAATTATAATGCGATTAACATCAATTGCACCACATGCTTGTTGCAGCTAAGTAACATCAAACAACTTAATCTCAGCTTCACAGCTTACTTAAGACTCACGTTAATTCCAAACAAGTCCTTTTTTTCTCATAGTGCACCGAGATTGCTCTTTGGAGCACTTTTTACGAATGCAATATCCGCCCTGTGCCAATTAACTCGGTTTAGCAATGAAACAGGGTACCGGATTGTGTCGCGTCAGGATATTAACTGTTTGAAGGCTGCCGAACAAACTAATGTTCGTTGTGGTAGCATTTGCGCGCTGGGATAAACGTGTTGAACTATGTCGTCTATTTACGATGTGCGGGGCTGTTTATTAAATTCTGACGAATGTATACTGTGTAATATCGCACAGTAACAAGTTTATGTCGATGACAGACGACCGTTTTAGGTCGTTACTACCGAGAAGTTCAAACCGTTTTTAGATCGACAAATATAGACTATACTCAAGTCTTGGCGCAACAAAAAATATGTGTTCTAATGTGTGTAAATTTCTACAAAAACATTTGGTTATCTATTGCTATAAGAAATGCATACATATACCAATAAATATTTATTTGAAGAACAGTCTGCCAAATAATTGGCAGCGGTATAGCTCACCCAGAAATATCCCACTCTCTCACTGGAAATCGGCGTAACATTGGTACTGCATTTTGCCCGGTAGATTGAAGTGCCGAATACTTACTTATCCCTACATCCCATTTTTAATTGATTTCTGGATATCAGTACGCGCTTCCTTTGCTATAAATACTTTGCCCATCTTTGAAGCTTTAACGACATATGAACGACATTACTTGACACCAATTTGACGCAAGCCCTCTTCATTAACACTGTCCCTAACCGATGGTAACTAAGCTACTAACATAACTTCTAAGTCTGTTGTGTCAAAATTCACGAAGTTTTAGAGGTTATAGCTTTCGATAACGATGTCAACTTGTCAATACTCATTAATTAACTCTATATAATATCGGGAAAGACCCTCAGCTACTTCAATATTATCTGCTTTTCATTGAACGGTGATAAAGTAAATCTTATGAATATAACGTTTACGAAAATTGTAGGTACTTATAAAGCATTCAGCAAATGCAATAGTTCACTACATCACAAATAAATGGGGATATCGCATTATGAAACATATAAGAAATAGTAGGTCTGGGTTGCTTATGGATTGAATTACAAAAGAGAACGCCCGCAATAAAAGAAGCTCGAATGTGCCCAAAGAGCCGTTTTAAAAGTGATGACAAACAAACCATAAGGTTCCCTACTGCTCAGGTATATGCTGAGTGCAAGGTTCTTACCGTAAGGCAATTATTTCTACTAGAAACAATAACTAGAAAGCATGCATCTCTTGAATACAATCCAAACACAACAACACAACAAGAAAACGGCGTTGGTATAAAGTGTGTGATATCCAAAACTCTGTAGCTGCACGGCACTTCAACGTTCTTGGTGGTCATATATACAATACAGGCAATAAAGTATGTAACATTTACAAACTAACAAGACCTCAATGTAGAAAAAAAGTAACGGTTTGGCTGTTAGGCAAAGGTTATGAAGAAACTGAAAATGTACAATAGATATTAATATTATGATATATATATATATGTGCGCACACGCACACTCGCACGCTCACGCGCACGCGCACGCACACACACACACACGCACGCACGCACGCATGCACACACGCACGCACACACACACACACACACACACGCACAAGCACACGCACACGCACACGCACACGCACACGCACACGCACACGCACACGCACAAGTAGAGGAGGTACGGGGTTATGTTATATCAATATAAGTTTCCAAATAGTTTGTGTAAGTATCGTTTGTTCGCTTCTATGAAACATACTTGCGGTACAGTTCCGTGAAGGCAACATTACTTGCAAACTTGCAAGTTTACGGGCTTGGGTTTTTCGATTGACGCCAACGATGCAGGAAAATACAAATAATAATCTGTTAAATATTATCAGCTCAGATAAACTGTCCCACTGCTGATCCTCTTTTTAGTGTGGTTTTTATTTAATCATAATACATGCATTCATAGTCAAACGAATATATTAGGTAAATTGTTCTAATTGTCCTAATTGTCCTACTATGGTTTTAAGCCCGACTTATTAGGGGAAAAGCCTATTGGCTTCTATCGGGCCCTATTCAGACTTTTATTACTGAGAAAACCTTGACAGACCTATTTTCTTATTCGTTGGTCACTCTCAGGTGTTACGGAACCTTGATGCACAGTATGTATGTATGTATCTTATGTGGGAGCCAGTCAGTGCAGACCGGCGACACTTCGACCCAGTGGGATCTTTTGTGTCGACACTCTCCCAATAACGACTGCCATAGATGTTCATGGCATCCGGGACCGACGGCTTAACGTGCTCTCCCAGGCACGGAGCACGCGATAATTATCAATCAATACGCACATAATTATTATTATATTATTATTAATTTATATTTTATTATTATTTTTATTTTATATCAATTGTGTTGAATACTTTTATTTAATGACTCACTGCAGTTTATTGTTTCAATGATTTTGAGGAATATATTTTGCATTGTAAAGCAAATACCAAGAAATATCCTATTTCTGGGCGGAAGGCGCTGACGACTGTAACACAATTTAATATTAGCACGGTCGTCAACGGCAACCTCTTAAAGAATGTACTATTGCTCGGTTTTATTTAGAATCAGTTTAAGAGAAATTTGTAAAACTATTTGTAGAATAAAATAAAAAGAATAAAAAAAAAGTAATTTCGAAAAGTCATATAACTTCCGAAAGTCAGAGGTGCGCGACGTGGGTTCGAATCCGAGACCCTCTGCATTGCAGTCTGTTGGTCTCCCCACTGAGCTATCACTGCTCATACTGATGCACAGTATACATGCCAGGCCTTTTATAATACTCTTACTAATATTAGTAATGATAATTGAACGGTTGTGACCTTAGATTATTTTTATTTTTTCTTCATTATTTACATAAAGAAAGCACCAATCATAATTTACAACTTAAGACTGCGCCGAGCGTAAGACAGACAATGACAGAGCTCGTACGGCGCATATACAAATCGGCGCGCGGCCGCCATAGTAAAATTGTATGGAGGATTCGAAGTGCTTTTTTGATAAATATGTATCTTTATTGTCAACCAATAACTTAAATATTTGGGACGGACAAATTGTAATATAACTATTTATGTCTCGTTTAAGCTGTAAAATAGGATAGATTTCTACTGTTATAATCTAAAAATCACGTAACACGAGCTTATGTTTTTGCATATTTCGTGCCAATTTACGTAAATTTGTAGGTGAAAATATTAATTATTTTAAGTTTTTTACACGGAGTAATTGTATACACATTTATTTTTATGCTAAATGTATATTTTATATTTGTATTAAACAAAAAGTGTTGATTTTATTCACTTAACTGTGACCGCCTGTTTTGGCACATTTCGCTCGGCGCAGTCTTAACTAATATTAACAAAACTAAAAAATTCAAATGAACAACACACAACTCAACAATAGTCACAACTTAATAAATTTATAATATAATTACTAGTTATCTCAGTAAAATATTTGGATATAACATAGTATACAGATCTGTCTCTTGGATTAGCACATAAAAATTTATTCAGTTCTGGCTTTCAATTTTTGACACGTATCATATTTCTGAACTGCTGGTCAGGAACCTTTTCTCAGTTTGAAAAAGGGTTATGCCGTATCCATTTGTTTCTATTCCTTCTAGTAATATTGACTTGCCAATAAATGTACTATCATTGTATATTGTATTGTAGATATAAAATAATAGGACATAATTCTAAACTGCATACTTTTAAAAATTTTCTAACAGATGAACCCACTAACACTCCGGTAATCCAGACGGGAACCTTGTGATGGTCGGTAAACTAAAGCGCAAACATATGCCACATAACCAAAGAGGCAGTGTTTGTATTAGTTTCAAACTGATAAATCTTCAAACCTTATCTTATATCTACAACTTTACCTGCGAGAATTGCACGGACACGTGCCTACCGAAAGAAAGTGTGTTAATTCAGAACATGATCTGTGTTATGTGAAGATTCATCCACATCTGTTCAACGGTTTACGCGTAATTGAGTAACGACCAAACAATAAATAATATAAGGCTTTATACTATCAGTAAGATTTGTAAACTTGTTGAGCTTTTAGTTTATAAATTACAGTCTATATATACAAAACAGACGTGAACACACAGGAAAGAACAATTTCTTATCGTTGAAACGTCTAAAACGATTTATGCAGAAATTATCCTAATTCGTGGAGTTTCGACGACCGCGGCGTCCCGGACTATTGCTCATCTGCATTTAAATTATGGGTTTAAATAAAACCACCAGTAAAAACGGTGGCGGATCACAAAAGTGGGCAAGAAGAGTTTTGAATAATGCCCGGGTTCTGTATCTCTAAATGTTATTCATGACGAAACTTTTGACGTATTACTTACGGTAGACTTGGATTTTATCACAAATGCGCTTACCCAAGTTTTATATCTTAGGTGTAGATATCCATTGCTTTCAAACGTATATACAATGTGTAAAAGCAAATTATGGCTAGATTTTAGGTCAAAAAAAGAAGATCAATAATATTGTGAGCTAACCGATGACGGGAACGAACGAAACCATTTTGTATTTCAACCAATAATCTGTATTTTAATTTTGATAAGGTCGTTTGAGTTTTTCCTAGATTTAAGTTACAAACTCCAGCAAGCTCTCTCATACTGCAATAAATACATGTATGTACCTATATACAAATGTGCTATTTTTTTTAATGTTATTTTGTATAGCAGTCATTAGAATTCATCAATGAATAAGCCTATCGCAGTACACTGCGTATATACTATTTACGCAGTTTTACACATTAAACTTGCTGAACAATTTTCTATATATAATATGTATGTATTTACAAAAAAACGTATATATGTATATTTATCCATTGGGCTAGATGGTGTTGTGTGTATGTGGTAGAATATTATCTATATATTAATACGTGCGGAATATGTGCAAAATATGCGCGGACGGAGTAGTATGAAATTTGGCACAGTTCAAGTTTATATGGAGAAAGAGGTGCGAATCCTAATATTTATATTAGTATGCATTAGAAATACATTAAATTAATGAAAAAACACTACACGTATACAACCATGCATTTGACACACGCAGTCGAATCGCGTTCGTAGTATTTCGGCATTGCTCGGCTGATGTAGTACTATTCTTCGTAACTATGGTTACATATCAATGTAATAATTTGTTTGACAAAGATAGGTAAATTAACCTGTATAGATCGAAATTTAAATGAAATGTGATTATAAGGGTTATAGTTCTAGACAATTAAACCTTAATAACTATTATACTTGTCGGCCTCGATGGTGTAGTGGTTAGTGTAACCGACTGCCACGCCTGAGGTCGCGGGTTCGATTCCCGCACAAGTCAAACATTTATGTGCATGAACATGGATGTTTGTCTTGGTCTGGGTGTTTCTATGTATAATATGTATGTATTTACAAAAAAAAAATTATATAAATGTATGTTTATCCATTGTCTAGTACCCATAGTACAAGCTCTGCTTAGTTTGGGCTAGATGGTGTTGTGTGTATGTGGTAGAATATTACTATTATATACTTAAAATTTAAATCAATTATGGTCGATTTTCGACTACTAGGCGACCGCTAGTTATTATTATTAAGTAGGTATATGTGTTTATCGCAGATGCCTCGTTAGTTCCGTGGAATTTCTGTTTGCGTGCGAGTATGAGGCTTTCCTGATCGGGCAATGTTATTTGATTTTCAGTACATTATTTCTCAGTAGCAGCACAGTGTCTAGTACTGTCTGGTAGACAACAATAGACTGGCCTTCTATTACGTAGGACAACAACATTGCTTACAGAATACAGATGCAATAATAATAATGTCCTCCAGACCGAATTTCGACCACAGTGGTCAATCTTAACAGAGACTGGGGCTCTGCGCAGGAGATATTATAGTGCACAAATATGTTCACAAACACAAGTGCACTTCCCTAACCCTCATGATCTGATGGGACGGTGATCCGACACGACCGGAGAGAGATCAGGCGCAGGACCAACGGCTTTACGTGCTTTCCGAGGCACGGGGATGTCTAACACCGCGAACTTCCTAACTCCGGGCTCGTATTGAGATTTCTAAACAGCAAAACCCAATATCTTTTTGTTCACAGCACTCAGTCACAGCAGTCGCATTCACTACCGCTGCGCCATGGAGGCAGTTATAATACACCATTGCTGACCCCGTAGACGTGACACTATGTATGTTTATTTACAGGACCTAATACTTTGAAAGTAATGTCAAGAAAGGCTCAAGATACAATAACTTAAGTAGTAGTTCTAACTTCAAGGGTCGTATTAAGCGTCACCCCAATTAACTCCCTCACAAATAGAGGGGACGAAATATATTGACAGTTAGTGGCGACCTCTTACTTGGTTGGTAAGGAGATCCTTAACTAATTTCAGATTGATTAAGTGCCACTTATTCTTATTTCCTAAATCTGGGGTAGAAATAATCTATATAATTCAATCATTATTATTCATAATCTCTCGCCATTGTGCCCGAACTAAGTTTCGCCTGGTGAGTAAGGATTTCAGATGTTTACATATCTGCCTCTCTCATTCCTTTCCATTAATCACATCTTTGGTTATTTTTCTCTAAAATTGCAACAAATTAGTGAGGTTCCTGGCAACACAAGCGATAGCGCTAACAACTCCTCACTAAGCGAATTCTATGTTTATTTGCCACCTATGTTGGATAAAGAACAGTAAATAAAAAATATTATTCATTTAGGTCACAAAGCAATACCTATGGACGTCAAAATTTATTAAGACTGCGCCGAGCGTAAGACAGATAATGACAGAACTCGTGCGGCGCATATTCAAATCGGCGCGCGGCCGCCATAGTAAAATTGTATGGAGGATTCGAAGTGCTTTTTTGATAAATATGTATCTTTATTGTCAACCAATAACTTAAATATTTGGGATGGACAAATTGTAATATAACTATTTATGTTTCGTTTAAGCTGTAAAATAGGATAGATTTCTACTATTATAATCTAAAAATCACGTAACATGAGCTTACGTTTTTGCATATTTCGTGCAAACTTACGTAATTTTGTAGGCGAAAATATTAATTATTTTAAGTTTTTTACACGGAGTAATTGTAAATACATTCATTGTTATGGTAAATGTATATTTTATATTTGTATTAAACAAAAAGTGTTGATTTTATTCACTTAACTGTGACCGCCTGTATTGGCACATTTCGCTCGGCGCAGTCTTAAATAGTGAGTTATTACTAAATTACTAAAGCTACATTTTATAATAATAATAATAATATTCTACCACATACACACAACACCATCTAGCCCAAACTAAGCAGAGATTGTACTATGGGTTCTAGACAATGGATAAACATACGTTATGTCCGATAGCTTGCTGTATACAATTAACCGTTGTATAACTTAGGACACCAAAATGTAGACTGCTATACTTGCGATGATACACAAAGAAAGCGACTATAGTCTATATTGAATATAGTCTACTTTTTAATTTGTTGACAGCAATGCCATAGTAAGTTCACAAATATATAACACAAATGCAAATTATCCGTGGTCTGGATTATATTTATATATATATATATATATACACCTTTTTCTTTGTAAATACTTACATATTATACATAGAAACACCCAGACCAAGACAAACATCCATGTTCATGCACACAAATTTTTTACAAGTTTGACTTGTGCGGGAATCGAACCCGCGACCTCGGGCGTGGCAGTCGGTTACACTAACCACTACGCCATCGAGGCCGACTATTTAATTTAGTTGTTAGGATCAAGCAAACAGTTTAGCCAATGACAGAATACCTTCAAGAAACTTACAGTTACTCTTTTAAATTGCCAATAAAATACAATTTCAGTATTTTACAACTCATATCAACAAAGTGTTTGCAGCCATTATACCATATACTAGCTATCTGGTTCCGTAGCTTATAATATTCATTAGTTTATTAATTACAAACATATATACAAAATAAAAAAGACCTATTCATAATATTATAATAGTTATACATAGATTACTGACTATAAATATAGGGCACTTTCTATCTGTGGGTACGGTACCCTAGAAAGTATGCATAAAACTTAACCAAGAGCGCTCCAATCCTGTTTATTGCGTAGTAACCGGGACTCGAACACGTGGTCTCACTTTGTAATTACTTTAAGCGATTGTTTTTATCTATTGTTTACTTACGTTTATATCCGAGTCTTCGATTACGAGTATTTGAACATTTTGTTTACGTTACAGATAGTATGAATTTAATGAAAACTTTGTTAAACGGCAATAATAAAAATCTGTTTAAAATTTGTGTTAAGTTTGATTGTTTTGTTACCTTATGTGCATTTAAGTAGATGCTCTTATTTTGCCACGCCTGTTATTAGAGGATCAGATCAAACTATCCTAATTACGGTTTTTTTATGTTTAAATGTGTTAAAATTTTTAGTAGGTAAATGGTATAATTAATGGCTGTTTCATATGTAATTTGTAAAATGAGCAGTATTGTAAAATTGGCAATTAAAAAGAGTGGCTATGAGTTTCTTGCCCGCCGCTGCTTCTGCTCTGTCTTTTCTCATTGGTCTTTCTTTTCTCTGCTTCCTTGCTTTGCTGAAAGTGGCAACAGGTAAATGTGAACGCGAATTTATATAATAGTTAAATTAGTGTAACCTTGACGTTTATACGTGTTGCTTTGTGACATGATTTTTTCTTTTTCATTTTTGTGCTTATCTTCAATCAGTCCCAAACTATAAGCGGATTTATACTGTGTCGTTTTAATCATGTTGAAGGAGCTCCTCAGTAGGAGATCCCTCATCCATCACCATCTGTCACCAAGTTTTTGAATATCATGGCGTTTCAGTCGTTTAATATAGCTGATAGTTGTTAACGCGGTAGTTAAGTCATTTGGGTGATTATCCAGCCGTGTTTGATTGTGACCTAAATTAATAAATATATTTTGTTTTACGTTTACGCGAATGTTATACATTGAAATTTAACTACTGTATACGTATTTTGTCGAGTTGTACACACTTTTATTACGTAATTTTTCAACTATGACACTACTATTATTAAACTTTAATACTTGTAAGTTATTTAAATTATTGAAACTATGCATATTTAAGTTTACATTTTCCCCGACGTTTCGGTTACTTTTTAGCAGCCATGCGAGAGAGAGCTGGCAGAGCCGGAGAGATTTAGTCGAACACAATTTGTTTCACATGAACGTGTTTTAAAATAAACATCGAGAAAAACCCTGTATAAAGTAGTTTGAATTAAAAGCTATTTTGATTTGATTTCATTTGATTAAGTATCGCTGCGTGTTTTCTTTTTTGATTTAGCTATTACCCGCAATATTGGTTGTACATTAATTCAAGCAGGTTTTATGAAGAATTAAAGTAACATTCATACTAAATTTCATAAAATAACCATTCAGCGGTGTATTCTTAAGCAAACAGAGTTTCACATAAGTAAGAATTACATTTTTAAACAAGGTAATTTCAAGTTTCTTATATAATTAAATAATATAACAAAGTAGCACATCTGTACGTTAAAGTTTGGCAGATGACCATTTCATTTACACTATCATTGTCTAATCAGTAGCGATAGCCTAGTAGGAAACCGTTAGACTGCCACGCAGAGGTCTCGAGTTCGATCCCAAGGCGCGCATCTCTGACTTTTCGAAGTTATATGCGTATTAAATAGTTAATTATCGCTTGCTTTAACGGTGAAGGAAAACATCGTGAGGAAACCTGCATGTCTGAGAGTTCTCCATAATGTTCTCGAAGATATGTGAAGTCTGCCAACCCGCACTGGGCCAGCGTGGTGGACTATGGCCTAACCCTTCTCACAGTGAGAAGAGGTCCGTGCCCAGCAGTGGGACAGTTTAATACAGGGCTGATATTATTATATTATATATTATTGTTTATTAGAAAGTTTTAAAAGTACATGTTGCCACTGAGACTTTTCTGAAAGAAAACGTACATCTCTTAGATTCTTCTTTTTCACCCATTTCAATTTCGCCCATGTATGAACATACAGGCTTTAGAATTAACTATGTATTCGCCATGTTTTCCTTCTCCAAACATGGTATAATAATACCACTATATACGACAGCTGTTTTTCTGTGTTATACTATTGACATTGTTGAATCCCGTAAGCCGCCACTTACGCTCAGGTAGATCTATAGCTCATCTGCTACAACGGCAATGATAAAAACAGTACCAACAACACTTCATATGAAACGGCAATCTAACCAGGTATCGACGAGCCGAGGTTGAATCCCGACACGTGACAAAAAATAAGTCAACAGAAAATTTGCAATAGTCAGTGTAGGCGCTTGAATATTCTACGATATAAATATGAATAAATGTTGTTCACTAAATCACCGATATAAACTTAAACACATAGAATATGATTTTTAAAAGAGGGCTAAAGAGCCGTCGTTTGGGTATTATTTATATAATACACAGCAGACGGTAAAAAGGTTTTGGTATGTTTATCTGGAAGGCATATGCGCATGGTTTTTACAAAACTCTACATAGATTGGAACTAAATAATCTTCTATTGTTATGAATACTGTTTTCAGAACTGTTGAGGGTAACACCTGCTGTCAACTAGGGGATGAGTCGTTTATATTCCTTAAGCTGACAGAGCGGTATCTACTTTTTAACAGGCTTAGTAGATATCACTTGTAATGTAAGATATGGCAGGCAGGTAATGTCTCGTGTAACTTAGCCTGCGAAAGGCACTGCCATGGATTGAAAAACCCATTTTGAATTTTCTGAGACGACACTCTTACGACCATCGAGTCCGAAACCTCATCACTCACCAACACACGTGCAAGCTTATGCCACAAAAACACAAACGCGGCAGACATCGTAACACAGATATAAGTAATGACGATATCTCTAGCACATCTAGTCACCACTATATCAAAGACATATCACTGTTATTTTTCGTACGGCCGTACAATACGCAATTGAATAGAACAGATCGCGCCCCCATAAATAACGATGGACACATCCAATTCCACGGCGAGGACACTCGGCCACTTGTCTTGTGGAATGGCGCCACCTAAAATACAACCTTATATAGCCCTCCAAAGCCTCTATTGAAAATCTCCGACGACTGTTTGTGGAGTTTTTTGTATCAAGATTTTCCATGGGTACGTTTGAGTGGGGAACGGCCTTTCCTTATTCCCATACTAAATACAAACCCGATAAAATCTTTGTTTGTTATTTATAGGTTCATCCATCTAATATTGAATCGGTTTAAATGTTATTTGATCAAGCCAAAATTCACGTGTAAATACTTTCAGTAGTTATGATTACTTAGCCATAAATGATAGTTACAGCGCACAAAATGCGCTACGTTGCTTCTAAAGAACCTCCGTTTTTCATAATTATCTAGTCAAGGCGTGTCAGAGCAGACTACTTAGCGAACGATACAATTATGACACTTGTTGTCAAACACTACGACACTACGACAAAATATTATTATTATGTTTTCCAGTAGAAGCACAGGGCACAGTAATCCATGCCTCTGCTTTGGTGATAGGTAGGTATTAAACGGTTATTCTAAAATGGAAAACTTTTACCCAAAATTGGCACATAATCTGATACGATTCGAAAGTCTACAAAAGTAGAAAATAGTAGGTCAGACATTCTTCTCTCTTAGCCATTATTATTCCCAAGTCACTTGGAGTCGGCTTTTCTGGTTTAACCGGATTTGACTGGATATCAGTTTTTACACGGAGCGGCTGCCACCTGACCTCCGCAACTCGAAGGCTAACGATACCCTAACGCTAGACCAGTGTCAGGATATTAGAGGGTACTGACTTTCCCAATAACGACTGCCATAGATGTTCATAGCAGCCGGGACCAACGGCTTAACATGCTCTCCGAGGCACGGAGCAGGCGATAATTTTTAATATCTATAATTTTTAAACATTCTTAATTTATATTTAAATTATTTATACAAATAAATAAAAAAAATATTTATGAAAATATACAATGCTATACTTAAGATATCATAAGTTTTACTTTATCTTAAGATAATATTAAATACTTTTAGGCAAATAATGTAGTACGTAATGACGTTTGACTAGACCAATAATAATATATCGGTTATTCATACATACATACTTAATTTCACATCTATACCCCTGAAGTGATTGGCAGAGGTTTATTGCAACCTCATTTCCCACAGCCCACGTAATATAAAGCGAGACTATTACCATTTACGGACATCGTTTCAGACTCTTTGTTACTGAAAATTTCTTAGCAGAACAACTCAATATCACGTTGCATGGGTGCACCTAGGAATTAAATACAAGACTTCAAACACAGCAGAAACAACAATACGCCAGTGATACACCCGGTGTTGCGAGCCTACAGTATTCGTTTACGGTCACACGTTATTTATGCTTGTTTGCCATTTTTATAAATACTTTACTTCAATGTGGATTACACATAGAGGTAAATGCAAATGTGTAGTACCGTTTATTTTTTACTATATTTAAGTTTGAAGAGCCAAGAATATTAACAGTGAAACCAGTTTGGATGTGTCCTGTTCAATTTATACAAAAAACAACTTCAGCCTTCATATTTATTTCAGTATTTTTTAAAAGCTTTACAATTCGTTTTTTTGAACTAGGAACACAAGCACGGCTTTGAGGTGAGGCAGGCCATTATTTTCCACGCGAGAAATGAATATGGAATATGTATATTTTAATAAAATACAGAATATGTATAAGCGAGCGAGCAAAGCTTTAGTTGTGCCTGATTACCGATTTTTCATATGCCCAGCCGAGCCTGAATCTGTGTTATTGAATTATTTACAACCTGTTAATGGCTGCGGTTATGCCTGAGTCCAAATATTGAATACATTCACCATGAGTGTTTAATGATATGTGGAATTGGTAAATACCATATTTAATTGCCAATAAAATGACATAAATGTAAGACTTATTTAACCGTAAGATTCGATTCGATTCCTCAATAAACCTAAACTTATCAATCGTACTCTACCTGTCCTTCCTTTCTATTAATTTCTTTTTGATATTTTATAACCACACCTTTCAGTATTCGTTTCTAAAGTTATAGGTAAACATAATGTAACTTTTTCGGCATGGCCTGTTATGCTATATATTTATTATCTGATACTATTATTGTTACATTTGTTAGCAGACCATAAACAAATATATAAATTTAAAACATGTAGTAACTTCCATTTTATATCTTAAAATGATAATATTATTGTTACATTATTTATCAGACCAAAAATACAATAAACATAAAAACAGTAAATTCCATTGTATTACTGAAAGTACGCTAGATTGCCTCTCACCCTAGACGAATTTTCCAAAGTGCGAAGTAGTGAGATATGATGCGGTAACGAGGCAGTATTTAACAATAAATATTATTACATAATAAATATGTAAATACATACATACATAGATTCACGCCTGTTTCCCAGAGGGGTAGGCAGAGACTACGGATTTCTATTTGCTACGATCCTGACACACTTCTCTGGCTTCATTCACTTTCATCACATTCCTCATACACGCCCGTCGGTTCAAGGTGCTCTAAACCTGACCTTTGTCCAGAACGCCTCCGATCTGATCGAGAAACGTTCGCCTAGGTTTTCCTCTTGCGACTGTTCCATTCACACTAGCCTTATAAACTTTCTTAGTTAGTTTTTCCTCGTCCATTCTTTCTACATGCCCAAACCAGCTTAACATACCCTTTTCTATTCTTGTCACTATATCCACTTTCATGCCGCATCTCTCTCTAATCACACTATTCCTTTTTCTATCTTTCAGAGTCACACCACATATATTTCTCAGCGCTCTCATTTCTACAACATTTATTCTGCTCTCATGCTTCTTTTGCCATTCCCAACTTTCACATATGTGCTAAAGCATTTTACATTTTCCATATAATTTATTCTCAAAATTCGTTCTATACCAGTAGATATCAATCCAAATATTCTAATCCGACAAAAAATATCAATTGCTGTTCTCCGAAACAAAACTGGAGCGAAAAAAGAGCGGCCTCACCTCCTTATACTCAAGTGAAATTTTCCCGAACAAAAAATCTAATCTGTCGTCTACAGAGAGCAGTTGTATCAATCCCGTCTACTGATACCCGAGGTGGAATACCATTTACATTGAAATGCGGGCTTTTTCGACCGGCTCTCATAAAATTTGCTCCGCCCAGATATCGACGTCGTTTGAGGGTTTTTTCAATCAGACAAACTCAAACTTGAACGTAATAAAACAGAGGCTTCAATATGAATATAACGGAAGATTAAATGTTGAAATGTTTGCTTCATGTGAAATTAAACAGTTTCTATCTTGATCGCTGCGATTGGACTGCTACGATGGCAAAGTGGTTGTAAATGCAACTGCTGTGCATGAGCTTCCAGGTTTGAATCTCGGGTCAGTCAGTTTTATTGGATATTTCTATTAAGAAATTTTAGGTGCTCCTAACACGGCTGCTCGGTGTTTGGAACTTTTACCAATAGGCGGTATGGTTAACCTTCCTTTACATAAAGCTTAGTTATTACACCCAAATGTCGCAGGCTACGGTTTTAAAACGCTTTACCTAATCACGTCACTTTGTTTCCCTTCAGATCGAAGATACAGGGTGTTAATATATATGTTATTTATTTTATATTGATTAGAGTTGGTAATATTTTGTATTTAAGGTCTTGTATGTAGAAATTAATTCTAGTTTATTTTAATATCTCTTATTTACATTTCATGCGGTATATAATATATAACTAACTTGCACTTGATATGCAGCCATGATAAGCGAAAAAGATACAAAATATGATCATACAATGTAAAATATGATTTATTAATAATTTATAGCAATGAAGTTACAAACAAACTGTAGGATATTGATGCAGTTCCGGGCAAATATTGCTATCGTCAATTGTAATATTAGGACTCTAACAAGTTGCTCAAACAGTAAATCTGTGCAGGCACATTCTAATAAGTAATCTTGATGCTTTTAATTCTTGATTATAATAGCCACTGACATAGAATAAATATTTTTAAAGAAAGAAAGAAAAATAACGTTCTTTATTGCAACAAATAACTACATAATTTTCTTATAAAAAAGCAACAAAACAATTAATGTGACATTGTGGCAACCAATGGTCTCCATTCAGCTTTATTGTTGCAATAATACTGACGTATTACCGCAATGCTGATTTTCAATGGATATCATCGCTGAGTACGGATGTCAAGCCAGCTGCATATTATAATATATTTTTGTAATACTCCTTTTTAATAAACGTTAAAGGTTTAATAAATCTTCTCGCTTAGCCTTTATTATTCCCAAGTCACTTGGGGTCGGCTTTTCTGGTCTAACCGGATTTGACTGGATATCAGTTTTTACACTGAGCGGCTGTCACCTGACCTCCGCAAACCGAAGGCTAACGATACCCTAAGGCTAGACCAGTGTCAGGATATTAGAGGCCACTGACTTCCCAATAACGACTGCCATAGATGTTCATGGCAGCCGGGACCAACGGCTTAACGTGCGCTCCGAGGCACGGAGCAGGCGATAATTGTCAATCAATACGCACATAATTTTGAAAAGTCATATAACTTCCGAAAGTCAGAGGTGCGTGACGTGGGTTCGAACCCGAGACCCTCTGCATTGCAGTCTGTTGGTCTCCCCACTGAGCTATCGCTGCTATAAGGGTTTAATAAATAAATATTGAAATGTATTGACGACCCTGAAAAATGAAGATAGCAACCATCGCCAAGCACAAAATATACCCTTGGTGATAGCACATCGAGGACCTCTGGCTACCTTTCTTACCTCGGGAAAACAACAAACTTCCGTGTTACCCCTTGTCTATACTAATATTATAAAGAGGAAAGTTTTGTTTGTTTGTAATCGATAGCCCCTATACCAACCGAAAATACTGAACCGATTTTAATAATTATTTTACCATTAGAAAGCTGCTTTATCCAGAAGTAACATTGGCTAAATAACATCACGGTACGAGCCACGGGAGCGGATAAATAATCATAAAAATGGGTGAAACCGCGGGGAAGAACAAGTAAGTTATAATTTCATGCTATCTCGTATAATAATTACACCATTACATCGATTCCAAGCAATTCTGTCTAGTATTTTTCCTTTGTATAAACTTTCCGTGCAACATAATTATACGGTAAATGTTTTCCGAAAACTAATTTAATTCAAACTTGGGTTTAATTAAGTCGGACACGGGAAGGGCAAACTTTTGTGTGCGTAGCACCCACCGCCCAGCGCAACACCGCTCCTACTATGAGCGCCAATATCACTATAGTTAACATTACATCTGTTTTATACAGTGCATCGAAATAAAATCACTATAATAGATTGCCAAGGGGTATGATGATTTAATGAATTAAATATAAACAAGTATGAATCGGCAAGGAATTGCCGAAAATCTTAGAGTTCGAAAAAATGGTTCAAGTAATATGCAAAGGTCACGTGATACCACGTGACCTTCAGGTCAGAGGTCATAGGTCATAGTAATTTCGGGGTTACATCGACTATGCTGAGTCTAATGGCGTTGACCGTGAGTCTCTAGCTCTTACGGTTCTTGAGTTGAAATTGTATAACAGACAGACGGACGGACGGACGGACAAAGATAACAGCTTTGTCCGTCCGTAATAATAAGAGATTTTACGAACTCTAAAACTGAGTGAACAGAGTTATTCTTACTATTCTATAGAGGTGGAAAGCTCCATGAAGCTTAATATGTAGGCTTGGATGCTCATATATCAGTCATGTGTAACCGATCATGCAAAATGAAGGCCTAAGTTGAAGACATAAGCTCTTACCTTTGCCCTACTATACAAATATAGCATTCATTGCCGGGCCACATGTTTCTTTAAAGCTTGGGTTCTTTACACGGGTGTGGGCAAGGAGCATGAAAAGTCGTCAACGTGAGCACAGTCGTGTCACTATCGCAAAATGTGCAGTTCGACTGATTTTCACTATTATAGAAGTCTAGCGACTGTTTACCATCAGGGAGCTTGGAGTCAGTCCAATCAGCAGAACTCACATCAAACAAACGATGAAGAGTTTCATGATTTTAAATGCTATCACTTTTCACAGATCTACGAGTGGAGTTCAATGTATTCTTGGTATCAGGGTAATATACTAATGATGAGGGTAATTAAATTATCTCATTTGTTAAAGACACTCTTTGATTATTTTATAAATATAAAATTTTATTTAATTGTCACTGTTAGTATTCAAGATATCACTACGAAAAGACAAATAGAATGTCCGATGCGACAATGTTGAAAAAAATCGAGCATCGCGCTGTGATAAAATTCCTTACAAAACAAGGAAAGACTCAAAAAGTTAGTCACGAAGAAATGGTGGCTGTTTATCAAGATTCTGCTCCTTCATTATCTACTATTCAAAAGTGGTCTAGTGAATTTAGACGGGGTAGAGAGAGTATTGAAGACGACCCCTGTGCCAGTGGGCCGGTTAGTGCCACTACTGAAGAAAACTTCAAAAAAAGGGTGAAAGTATAATACTGCCGCAACTTAAACAAACACCTTAGTTATTTAAAGGAGGCAGTAAAAGAAAAAAGAGGTGGTAAATTGACCGCAGGTGTCTTGCTTCTTCACGACAACGCACCGGTTCACACAGAGCGCGTTGCTAAGGCTGCTGTGCGGGAATGCGGATTTGAAGAAATAAATCATCCACTCTACAGCCCAGACCTGCCCCCTAGTGATTACATTCTGTTCCCAAACCTTAAGAAAAATGTTCGAGGTAAACGTTTTTCCGACGATGAAGAGTTGAAGGCGGCAATTGGTGAACATTTTTCAGACAAGGAAGAAAAATATTTTTTTGAGTTATTGAAAAGTTGCTTTCCTTCTCTAATAAGTGTATTGAGGTGATGAGGGACTACATTGAAAAATAACTTTTTCCAGAATTTTTTGCTTATTCCTTCATGCCTGTACCGAGAATACATTGAACGCTCCTCGTAAGATGTTGTCGTTCTACAGTCGCTAGCGATAAATAAGAAACTCATGGTATCCGTAACTTTACTATGCCCAGCGTTAGGCGTAGACTAATTGTGTTAACTGGTGTATCGGCGTATTCAGGATTTCCGTGCAAACTATGTAAGGCTTTTTTGACTATAGTACCAGTGCGTCTAGGTTTGTGATATAAACGAGATGGGTGTAAAAACCCAGGATTCAACCTCTTCGTCTTAAATGTAAAAGCATTTAAAATACATGTGACCTTGTGACCCCTATATCTCGGGGGTCTTTTGACCCGAGGGGCCCATATTCAAACTCGACCGAGGTATGACCCCAAGGTGTCTGCACACCTAATTACAAGTCAATATTTTTCCATTTCAAATATAGACTCTTGTATCTCGGGTTCTTTTGACCCCCAGAGCCCATATTCAAACTCGACCGAGGTATGACCCCAAGATGTCTGCACACCAAATTATAAGTCAATATTTTTCCATTTCAAATATGTGACTCTGTATCTCGGGGTCTTTTGACCTCCAGAGCCCATATTTAAACCCGACCGAGGTATGACCCCAAGGTGTCTGCACACCAACTTACAAGTCAATATTTTTCCATTTCAAATGTGACCCCTGTATCTAGGAGGTCTTTTGACCCCTAGGGCCCATATTTAAACTCGACCAAGGGATGACCCCAAGGTGTCTGCACACCAAGTTCCAACTCAATACATTTCCATTTAAAATATTGGACCCCTGTATCACGGGGATCTTTTAACCCCCAAAGCCCATATTTGAATTCGACCGAGGCATGACCCCAAGGTGTCTGCACACCAAGTTACAAGTAAATATATTTTCATTTAAAATATGTGACCCCTGTATCTCGGGGGTCTTTTGTCCCCCAAGGCCCATATTCAAACTCGACCGAGGGATGACCCCAAGGTGTCTACACACCAAATTACAAGTCAATCGGTTCAGTGGTTCCGGAGCTATGCCTGTCACTAACAAACTGTCACTTACAGACAGACACACAGACCCACAAAGTGTTTTCATTAACCTCTTCGAGGAACATTCAGAAGTTAATAAATAGAAGTTGCGGGTCTGGTAATTTGTATTAAATTTGTTGTTTTTAAAATCACTCACGATCCTGGTTATTACTAACCACATTTTGCCCGCGGCTTCGCTTATGTAAATATAGGTTATGTCAATTATTTATCTCTATGGAGGGTGCGAGACGACCTTCAGCCACCCTGAGGTTTGACCTGGGAGTGGTGGGCTTCGTGGCCCTGCCCGCCATCCGATCAGCACCAGGTCCGAGAGGCGGCGTATGTGTTCCCACGCGCGCCTCTGTATCGAGTCCGTCTCCCCTCTAGGGGGAGGGGCAGTAGGGTTTGTGAGTGAGAAGTGCCAATGGGTGGGTCTCTTCGCGTAGTGGCCTGCCGTTTCATACGGCGGGCCGAAACCTCGGCGGGGTCGCGACCGCATGTGCAAGTGATTCGCGCGGCCCCGTCGATAGCGGTTTTGTCGAGGAACACCGTGGTAGGTTTAGTCGGTATTCCGGGAGGTACATTATTCTTATTCCATCTGTCTCTTTTACCCCGGTGAGTCCGACATAACCCCTCCTCCCGCCCCCGCGGAGGGGTATGCGACAAAGCATTCCCCCAAGTTAGAAAAAATTATTTGTCTCTTAAAGTCTTAGTTAAGTAAAGTAGTAGTTAAAAATTTCTTGATATGAATGTTTCTAGGTGAGTGGTACACTATGTCCTTTTTTATTTATTTTAAACTTTATGCATAAAACAATACATCGGCGGACTTAATACCAAGGGCGTTCTCTACTAGTCTACCGTAGGGTGACGCAAAGATAAAATGAAGTAGGTGCATACAGTAGCATGGAACATACTTGTACATAATATATACATACCAATAAACATATTATATAATCTAAATAAAATACATTCTTAAATATATATATGTATTCATATAGATACACATATATACATACATACGTATTATATTAATGATGAGAAGAATCTGATAAACTGTCGAGGAGGAGAGCACGTACTTTTACCTTGAAAGTGTAAGAGTTTGTGGACATCCTGAATTAATGAGGGAGCGCATTCCACAGTATAACAGACTTGACGAAGAAAAAATAATGAAAGAAACCAGAAGTATGTGAGGGACAAAGTAAGAGGAGGTTATTGGAAAAACGAACCATTCCAATAACATAAAAAAAATCACAGACAACGTGTATGCGAAATTTTTTGACGATTGGTCGAGCAGCTAAGATTTGAAAGCGTAACAAATAAACAAACTCACATTCGCATTTATAATACTAGTAGATGCAGAAGTGGCTTAATGAAAGGGAAATTCTATCCTTAACTCGACTGGACTCGGACCCAAGAGTACCAAATCAATAGTTTTCAATCTTAATAACAATCCCGTACCGACTTCGATTGTCTACTGAAGCGGTGATATTGTGAACTATGTCGCGCTTAAATAAAATGCTTTAGCTAAATCATTAAGTACATTTAAATGGTTTGGCTCTAAAGACCCGATATTGAACCCTATTATACGTACTAGCCTTTTTTAGTGTTTTTAAAATTTAGCATTGCCAACGTTTTTGTTGCTTGAAGCAGCCACGATAGGAAGACTAGGTTAAGTCTTCCCCGTAACCACATGATAATTTTAAATTTCAAAACATTGACTAATAAAGCTGTGAAAGACCAACTTATGAACTTGCTTAAGATGCTAATGATAAACAAAGAGAATACATGATAGCATGCGTCGTACAAATTGTATTTACAGCATTACTTATTTATTTATACGAAGCAGATGAAATTCAAGTGCTCGGGTGTACAGCGAGGCGGGTCGAGGTTCGCGGCGTCGTTGTCGAAACATTGATTGTGATGCAAATAGAATCTGTCTGAAGCGTTGCATATTTAGTTGCGCGCTAAAATATATATTGTACCAAGAAAGTTAAACAAGTGTTGTGTATGCACTCTTATGTATATATTGGGATAATAAGTTCGTAAAGTTTAAATTTTGTATCGCACATAGTCTTATGCCTATTTCCCCAAAGGAGTTAGCAGGGATATTACAGCCACAACTTGTAGGCTATGAGGCTATGATTTCAGGTTTCGTACTATTGTTCCAAAGGACTCGAGTCATTTACACTTTTTTTTAAGGCTCACCTGGTTCCGTGGCTCTTAAAATACCTAAAATGCCCTTAAGCCTAGTTAGCCCTAACTTAATTCTTTTCTCTAGCCTTGGCACTGGGAGCACGTAACCTTATTAGAAGACTATTATTATTTAAAAGCTTTATAAAAATTTGGTTACGGCTTTAAAATACTTTTTAATTTTTGAAACGCTTTACCTGGTTCTTAAATCAATTTAAAACTACAACCGAACTACAACTAGAACTAAAAAATGTCCATAGTCTTTAAAAAGGATTTAGTCTTAAAAAAGCGATATCCTTTTTTAAAGCTCGAGACTTTTTTAAGACTAGGCGCTTATAAAAATTAAAAACACTTCGATACTTCTTTTTTGTGAGTACATTCCTAAAAAGGTCTCGGACAGTTTGGATTTTGGGCTAAAAGGCTCGATTCTTTTGAAACACTATTTTGTACGGTACGATACGTGATAGGGGCGAGCTCATTGGCATTTGCCAGGAACAGATTTAGACTCAGTTCTGCTACCGAGGAATTCTTGATAAGAGAAACTCAAAAGCGCTTTGACTGATCTAAACTAAGCCCAAAATATTGACCCGTATTCTGGGCATATCCAGAATATTCGGCAAATAAATATGCTATGAAAAAGTTGTCAATTCTGATACGCCATAGTTAACATAGGCCATACGGTTTACAAACTACAGTAAGCAGTTTCCGTAGCGTATACAAGTTCGCTACATAAAGGGTAGCACGGTTTAATAACATTGCAAAGAAAAGTAGTAATTGAACTGCCAGCGGAAAGAAAGCCTGCTAACCCCAGGTAAAAGGTGGTCCTCCTCATGGTGGCTTTTTATTTACGTGGGGAATGCGTTGTTGACGTATACCCTTCCGTGGGGGCGTGCGGAGGAGTTATGTCGAATTCACCGGAGTAAAAGAGAAAGATGGTAATAATGATAATAGTGGACCTTTCGGAATACCCGACTAAACCTACCACGGTGTTCTTCGACAAAACCGCAATTGACGGAGCCGTGCGAATCACTTGCACATGCGGTCGCGACCCCACCGTGGTTTCGGCCCGCCGTATGAAACGGCAGGCCACTACGCGAAGAGACCTACCCATTGGCACTTCTCGCTCACAAACCCTACTGTCCCTCCCCCCTAGAGGGGAGACGGACTCGACACATAGGCGCGCGTGGGAACACGCACGCCGCCTCTCGGACCTGGTGTTGATCGGATGGCGGGCAGGGCCACGAAGCCCACCATCCCCAGGTTAAACCTCAGGATGGCTGGAGGTCATCTCGCGCCCTCCGGCGCCCGGCTCTGCGGTTGGGGAGAGGGTTTAAGCGCTCCTTCTCCCACTCCGCTGCCTCCTTAATGGTAATTAGTTCCTTACAAAAGGAGGCGACGGCGTTCCACTGCCTCTCACTTCGGACCTTACTAACTACGAACTACGGCCGGGAGCGAGAGGGCAACCAATACGACTGTCGCAACCAACTCACGGCGTTGCGATGCGATCCGCCAAAGTGTGCAGTGCCGTTTCCTCAACAAGGTCAAAACAACTGTGGCCAGTCATTACCTGTGTCAGCCAGAATGAGGGTGCCATGCCGCCTCTCCAGCCACTCCTCAAACACGATCGTGGCGTGCCCGGCACTGGGATGCACAAGTCGCTTCTTCCAGTTCTCCACTAGGACCTGGCAGAGCTCGAACCTAGCAGCCTCGACAGCGGAAAGTACAGGTCCTTCGCCTTGAACTAGCGCCTCCTGGCGCCAACGGTAAAGTGACGCCAGGAGCGCCACTTCCAGGTCCCATAGCATCGATCCGGCAAGGAGGCTCGCAGCCACCGTCATGGTGGCTGGAAGTCGTCTCGCAACTGTTACTAACCTAACCTATATTTACGCAAGCAAAGCCGCTAGCAAAATCTAGAAAAATATAAATGTAAAGTAAGTATGTAATTACATAACATATTTTGCAATAAAATAATATCATAGTTTCATTATTATCAGTACATTTAAGCTTCATTAGACTGCAAAATAACTTCTGTTTTATTTATTGTTACTTTCTTTATTTAGGAAAAAGCTAATTAGCTTTTCGGCAAAATTGAAACCAGTTTTCTTCAGCTATCTTTCTGCAACTGTAAACATTTGCAACGTTCCGTTAGTATAAATGCATACCAGCAACATCGGTGTAGCTGGGTACACACAAAAAGTTTCATCATGGTACTGATACACACATTAAAATCTTTCTTCTCTCTTAGCCTTTATTATTCCCAAGTCACTTGGGGTCGGCTTTTCTGGTCTAACCGGATTTGACTGGATATCAGTTTTTACACGGAGCGGTTGCCACCTGACCTCCGCAACCCAAAGGCTAACGATACCCTAAGGCTAGACCAGTGTCAGGATATTAGAGGGTACTGACTTTCCCAATAACGACTGCCATAGATGTTCATGGCAACCGGGACCAACGGCTTAACGTGCTCTCCGAAGCACGGAGCAGGCGATAATTGTAAATCAATACGCATATAATTTCGATAAGTCATATAACTTCCGAAAGTCAGAGGTGCGCGACGTGGGTTCGAACCCGAGACCCTCTGCATTGCAGTCTGTTGGTCTCCCCACTGAGCTATAACTGCTATTTTTTTTTTTTAATAATTACTATACACATTAAAATAATTACAATAAATAATACCAAGCTTCCGAACCGTTTATGCACGTCACACATTTTTATCTTGTACGCAGATCATGTAGATTGAACACTCGGTGTTTTGGCAGTAATAAGGCTACCACGTAAACCAATATATTATACGAACAGTGAGAGATGAACAGTGAAAACATGTCAATATTTGTATCTCTGTGTACCATAAAAATTGCTCGTCTGCTTAAATGCCCTCGCGTTGTTATCTGTTTCGCTTGACGACCCGCAACCTCATATTTGGCGTCTAATTTGAAAAAATTATGCGACTCCCTGCTGTTAACGTCGTAGCCTCCATCTTTTATAACATTGTTGCAATATTATCTTTGTGTATACATACTCGCCGAAAAAATAATTCTGTTTGGCGAGTATAAATTGTAATAGATCTTGTAACGTTTATCCTGTTCAACCCGCTTTAGAGGCGTGGTTGACTTAGGAAGTGAACTAAGCAGAGATAATTTAAACAATATTTTACACGATCAAAAGAGTTTATTTTTTATAACAATTTGAACTAGTATATAAACACTTTTATAGCAAACAATAATGACTAGAAGCTAGATAGAAAAAAAGCGTGGTTCTAAGAGTAAGGCTTGTTACGTCTTTGATAGAAAGACCACTTAATTCCAACACGGCAGCGCAGCAGAAGGGGCAGGCACCAGGGCGCGTTCCGAATATATAGGGCCACCGCTGGGGAGGAGAAGCCGATGGAGGGGCGCCGCGAGCACGGCCGCTCAGCAACGACCGGTCCGCTTCACAATCTAAAGTACCAAAAATATATACATTCGTGCATATTTACAAAGTGTGTGCCTTCTGTGACTTATACGGTTTTACTGTATTTATGTGCCTATTGATTTGTTTTGATAATAGAAGTCGGTGGCGCCGCTGTAATGAATGTTACCATTTATTTTCGTTGGAGCCCAGTTTTGAATCCCAGTTTAATATTTTTAGTGTTGGATCGTACAAAACATTATAATGCTACTGTGTACGATGCCTTGATTCCCGGTTTGGACAAAGTGTTATTCTATTTATTAGTTAAGAAGTTCTCAGTAGTAAGAACAGCAGTTCCTGGTAGGTAGCAATAGATCCGCATCTTATTACGTGGAATCTGGTACTATAACAGGCATAGTAAGGACATAATACACCTCTGCCTACCTCCTTGAGGTATAAGCATGAGACTTCGTATGTATTGTAATCACAATCGTATGAATCATTTATAAGCTTTGTTGTGTGCAATCATGATGATGAACTGTTTTTGTGATTATTCAAATTCTCAATCTGGCTACTTAGACGTGTGTTTCACCTGATAATGTATTAATCATCGATAGGCTATGGAAGCCGCGTACCCCAGTCACCTTACAAATTTAAAGTAATGATGAGTTTGTAAAACTCATAAACGTTTCACAAGTGTCAACAAGTCACGGGCAAAATCATTACCCAACAACTTCTGTTACCTTTTAAAATATTTCATTAAGAATGTAATTAAAAGTCGAAATGGCACGGGCGCCCCTTTAATTTAGCTTCAAGAGTTTTTGAAGGGGACAATGGACTACGGAAACAAACAATTTTCTCATAATATAAATATACATTTTCATATTTTTCTACCATTGTACGTCTCAATGCTCGTTTTATTTCAAACTTTATTTTCCTGATGTTTTTAAAATAAATATTTGAAGGTACCTGTAAGTGTTTTTGGTATTGTTTATGAAAAATGTTATAATTTGGTCTGTATAATATAAAAGCACTTATATTAAATCGTTTTCCTTTTTATTCGTTTTCAATTTCGTTTATTACAAGTTCTATTAAATTTTCAATTAATATGTAATTTTGACGCGTTCATTCAACTTTTCTTTTGTCTTTACCTCAAATTTGCAGTTAGTACATATAATGATTATGGAATCAATAATTTGGAATTCAGTGGTTTTGCTTTGTGTGAAAGGGCAGATAGTGATACTTCATCATATAATAAACTTTCTACATCGCTAAAATATTTTTGAATAGTAGTCTAGCTGATTTTATCATCAATGGGCAGGTTGACCAGCGAAATACTACCTCAGAACAGGATATCGATGTAAAGTTGCAATAGACATACTGTTGCATTTCTTTCGTTGAGCAAGAAAGCTAGCGGCCCAACCACATCTAGGTAACATCCTTTCCTTTCTTATCCTACTTCGTTTCTGCTATCCTTCCTTCACATAGCCTTTGCTTTTCAACAGAGGTGTTTGTGTGCATCCATAAGGGTTACGGTAGATAGCACCTCAGATGTAACCTTGAAATGAATTCGGCAGTAATTAATTATAAGATGTTGACACCATAAAAGCCATTCCAGAAAACGTGTGTTTTATTGAAAACACGGCCAGGGCTACGAGCGGCGATTTATGCATACCATTAGTTGGGCCGCTAGTTCCCTGGCCACTAAAAGTTATTTGAAAAGTTTTACAAAACGATCAAAATACTGTACTAATCCATTTTTATCTAATCGGTCATATAACATTAAAAAAGTCGTCGAAATTCAATTCTTGCTCTCCATGAGAGAGAAAATTCAATGATTTTATTCGCATTTTCTATTTTCCCAATAATCCTGCCAACGTTTAAAAGGGCTAAAACCTCGAACGCTGACATGTATTGAACAAAACAGAGGGTGTAGTTTGTCACGAGAATTCTAATATAAATCCATGTGTTTCTCTATGTACGATTGATAGTCTCAATAAAAGAAATTTTCTTTTTCTTTATCTGTGCGTTTAAATTGGAAACTCTATTTTGGTTAGATACCCGCATAATAAATATTGTCGTATTTTAAACGAATACTGTATTGACTAAAACTAGAAGCATCAAAAGGGATGATTTTCCGCCCATTAATTTAGTTGAAACGCAAGAGCAGCGATAGCTCAGTGGGGAGACCAACAGACTGCAATGCAGAGGGTCTCGGGTTCGAACCCACGCCACGCACCTCTGACTTTCGAAAGTTATATGAGTTTTCGAAATTATGTGCGTATTGATTGACAATTATCGCCTGCTCAGTGCCTCGGAGAGCACGCTAAGCCGTCGGTCCCGGCTGCCATAAACATCTATGGCAGTCGTTATTGGGAGAGTGTCGACACAAAAGATCCCACTGGGTCGAAGTGTCGCCAGTCTACACTGACTGGCACCCACATAAGATAAGATAAGATATAGTTGAAAGGCTATAATGTTGTGCCCTTTTTAAAACTCAGTGTTCAATTATTGGGCAATAGTTTAATGAAGCGCGGTATAACTCCACGTTGCGCTTTTGACCGGGCTGAGACTAATAATATATTCGTGCTAAGTTATGGACGGCGCTGAAGGCAGACAGTAACGTCAGTTTGACAATATAAATATGATATTTGTATCGCCTGTATACTTGTTACTCACACGCTTGTATTGTATAGAATATGACAAGCGTGGCTCTTCTCTTTGGTGGTGGACCAAGCTCTATGATGTAATGTCATAGAACTATACACAGATCAAAAACAGTCCGCGTTAAAAAAAAAATTAAAAAAGCGTTAAAAAAGTTAAGATATTTTCTCGTGTCAAAATATAATTAACGAATGCATTATTTATTGCTTTAATATTTAAAAACACATCATTTAAATGTATTAAACAAAAAATCTTCTTTTGTTTTTTTATACAAATTAATTACAATTATTTTAGGGATTTATAGGCCGCCCGCTCACAGAATATTGATATATTTTTGGAATCTCTTGACATAAATCTAAAAAAGCTTTCTATGTACAAAAATATCGTTCTAACAGGCAATATAAATATTAACGTCGCTTCCGGGAAAACCAATTCTTATGCACATAATTACTTAAATATTTGTTCTTTCCATGGACTCTTACCAGCGCATTATTATCCTACGCATCAAAGTGACTCGTGCTTGGATCATTTTATCATAACATCAAATGCACACTCTATATCGCTTGTTATTAACTCTACTCTTACCGATCATCATGCTGTTATATTATCATTACATTTATTTACACCTAGAAAAACTGTCTGCAAAGCTACTCTAAGGTCAGTCAATATGAACAACCTTGAACGCTATATAATGAGCATTAATTTTGACCCCGTTTACAGTTCTAACGATGCAAATGCTTCTTTAAGCTATTTTATTATGTCACTGCGGTACGCGATATTGAAAAACACATCGATAGTAAAAGTGTCTAATAAATATAGAAATATTAAGGCTTGGATAACGCCGGGCCTCTTGCGCTGTATACGAAATAGGGATAAGTTGCACCAACAATCAAAACTCGCACCTAACAATGAAATACTTTCCCAAACTTATAAAAGATAACCCAATTTCAGTAAAAATCTTTTAAAAATGTTGAGGATTCAATATGACAGAAATGAATTACAAAAGGCAGGTAACGACAGCAAGCTCGTTTGGAAGTTTTTAAAAAGTAATACATCTCAATTGAAATCTCCTGGTCACCAGTTTGACCTATTATCAACAGCGACTAGAGGCATCAGATAAAATAAACTCACACTTTGTCAACGTCGGTAAAAACTTGGCAGAAAATGCACTATCAAGACTATTCTGCCCAAAATTGCTCTGAGACCACCTTCTTTACGACACTTCACTCTTTTGTTTTATTAGACACCGACGTTGACGAGGTATTAAGGATTATATCTTGTTTAAAGGAAGATTGTGCTGTTGGATGGGACAATATATCTAATAAAATACTTAAAAGGTTTAAGCATTTACTGGCCCCTCCAATAACACAAATATTTCAATATGTTAAAATAATGTTTTTTTTCCGAAAATGCTGAAAATAGCTGTTATTACTCCTGTATTCAAATCAGGTGACAGGAAATGTATAAAAAACTATAGACCCATCTCAGTTTTACCAAGTCTATCGAAAGTTTTGGAAAAAATTATTAACGTTAGATTGGTAAAATATCTTGAAGACAGTCTTGATTAATATACTTGCAGACAGTCAATTTGGTTTTCACCCTAAAAGGTCTACAAACTAAGATATTTACTATGTGACAGACTACGTCACTAAAAGCCTAGATAAGGGTATGCACACAATTGGGATCTTTTTGGACCTTGCAAGTGCTTTTGACAGTATTTCTTGCTCTATGTTATTGCACAAGCTTGAAAGGCCAGGAATACGAGGAATTCAACATAAATTAATCTCGGACTATCTAACTGACCGTCACCTCTTCGCCTTAGCCTTTATTATTCCCAAGTCACTTGGGGTCGGCTTTTCTAGTCTAATCGGGTTGGACTGGATATCGGTTTTTACACGGAGCGGCTGCCACCTGAGCTCCGCAAGTCGAAGGCTAACGATACCCTAAGGCTAGACCAGTGTCAGGATATTAGAGGGTACTGACTTTTCCAATAACGACTGCCATAGATGTTCATGGCAGCCGGGACCGACGGCTTAACGTACTCTCCGAGGCACGGAGCAGGCGATAATCGTCAATCAACACGCACATAATTTTGAAAAATCATATGACTTCCGAAAATAATAGGTGCGCGACGTGGGTTCGAACCCGAGACCCTTTGCATTGCAGTCTGTTGGTCTCCCCACTGAGCTATCGTAACTATCGAAGCTATCGAAACGGTAACTGACTGTCACCAATGCACTAAAATTGGTCAATATACAAGTTCCACTCACAAAAACAGTCAATTCGGCATTGGTCAGGGTAGTATGCTAGGCCCTACTTTGTTCTTGATTTATTTAAATGACCTATGTGGCTTAAAAATCCAAAAAGGTGCCATAGTATCATATGCAGATGACACGGCTTTGTTATTCTCCGCTTCATCACGCACCGAGGTATATGAATACGCACAACGAGGCTTCAACATAGTCTCGAAGTGGCTACAACAAAATGTATTGACTCTGAATGCAGATAAAACGAAATACATTTTATTTAGCACGAGAAACTAACACGCCATATACAAACCTAAAAATAATTGCACATAATAACTCTAGTGCGTTTGCTGACACTGCATGCACGTATCCCACATTAACTAAGACGGACGATATAAAGTATTTAAGTATTACCATTGACACAAATCTAAACTGCCGCAAACACATCGATTTGTTACGCACTAGAGTACGTAAATCGATTTATACACTTCTTATCAGAAAAATCGAAACACCTTGCAAGTTTATGTTTTGTAAGGATTATCAGAAAAATGTGTATATTTAGGAATATATGTCAAATGTCGTTTAATAGTGAATAATATGAGGTTTTCAAATCCTAATGTTAATGCTCTAAATTCAAATTAAATTTTCATAGGTTTCGTATTTTGTTTAACAAGTCATTTTACCCTGTATGGAGTATGCTGTTAATTGATAAAACAACACACGTAAATGAAAAAAAAGCTAAGAAACGTTTATTTAATAACTTGTATTCCCTCCCCGAGCTCTTATTACTGCTTCCATACGGTTCTTCATCGATCGGATGAGAGTCACGATCAAATGTTATGGCATTCTATTCCATTCCTCTTGGATTGCATTTTGCAGCTAGCTAAGTATTTCTGGGGTAGGATCTCTTGCACGAATTCGTCTCTTTAATTCATCCTATAGATGTTCAATCGGATTCATGTCCGGGCTTCTTGCTGGCCATTCCATAGTGGAGATACCGACTTCGGTAACATAATCTCGTACGACGCTCGCGGTGTGAGCCCTAGCATTGTCGTGCATGAACAAAAAACCGTTGCCTACAAAATGTGCATAGGGCATCACGTGAGGCTCAAGACACTGTTCGATGTACCGATGACTGTTTAGTGCAGGCAGAAGTGGCCCAGATACAAAGACAAGCTCTGTCTTACCGTCGGCGCTGATTCCTCCCCAAACCGTCCACGAACCGCCACCACCACCTTTTCTTCAATGCAGCATTGTGCAAAGCGTTCTCCATCTCTTCTGTAGACCTTGTTCCTTCCGTCGTTACCATACAGGATAATTTTACACTCATCAGAAAAGAGGACTTTATTCCACTGGAGGTATGACCAATTTAGGTGCTCACTTGCAAAGTTAAGGCGCGCTCTTCGATGGTCTGCAGTTAATTTCGGCCCATTTGCTGGCCTGTGCGGTATCAGTCCACGTTCCTTTAACCTTTTTCTTATTGTAGAGTCACTTACAGCCACCCCTACGTACAACATGAAACTGCTGCTGCAGTTGAAAAGCATTAAGGCATCGATTTCGTAAAGAAGTTGTTAAAATAAATCGATCATCTCACTCAGAAGTGACCTGGATCCTGCCAGATCCTGGACGGCGCGTTGCAAAGCCACCACTTGGGCGGCTTCTGCGGGCGAAGTATCCATATGTTTTAGAAATAACTTTTTCAGACGTCCCAAAGTCATAGAAGACACACAGTATACAGAACACAGAACAAAAAGTTTTAAGATAAGCGCTAATTTTTAGTTTTCAAAGATGAAATATACTTCAACTCTAAACACACATTTGTCTCAAAACAGTGAATCATTTCATTTATAGGATAAACAAATGAAATTCTAATTTTGAATTTTGAATTTTCGCTTTTAACTGTAATGGCCAAACTGCCAGCTATACAATCATGTGATTTTTGTGTTAAATTAGGATAGAAACCATAAAAACGGAAGTGTTTTGATTTTTTCTGATGAGAAGTGTATATTTAAATACTTACGCAACATAGCCGACTACAAATTAATAAAACAGTTCTGATGAGAAGTGTATATTTAAATAACATAGCCTACTACAAATTAATAAAACAGGTTTATTTAGCGATGTGTCAATATATTCTCACATACTACATAACCTCTTGGGGTGGAGCAGCCAAATCAATTCCTACAGTGAGCTCAAAGAGCTGTTCCTAAGGTAGCCACACGTCGCCCATTATTGTTGCCCACACATCAGCTTTACACCGCTTGCAAGGTACTAACCATTCGTCAATTATTTATTATGCATACTATACTTAAACAGCACATGAAGTCCCGTTGACCCCGGTCTTAGATAAGAGAAGAAAAGACTTAGTTTGTACAAAGTCTCAAACCAGACGCGCATTTGTCAATAAATTCTACGTATTCTTATTTAACTTGTTATATAGATAGGGTCCTAACCGTATCTATATAACAAGTTAAATAAAATATTTAATATATATGTTAGTTATAAAAAATGTAGATCCATGTTAAGACTGCGCCTAGCGTAAGATAGATAATGACAGAGCTCGTGCGGTGCATATTCAAATCGGCGCGCAGCCGCCATAGTAAAATTGTATGGAGGATTTGAAGTGCTTTTTTGATAAATATGTATCTTTATTGTCAACCAATAACTTAAATATTTGGGACGGACAAATTGTAATATAACTATTGACGTTCATATGTTTTACTTTGACACTAATTATAGTTTTAATTTATATACAATATGCATGTAACCTATATTTACAAATGTACTAAAAAAGATAACATAATTATGTTAATTATGTTATCTTTTTTAGCATTTTCGTATTTCAAAATACGAGCGCTCGGATCCCATGAACCTAGAGTTTCCACCCCAAACGGCTCAAAAATGTAATTTCCAACTAAATTACTATATTTGCGCCGTTTGAGGGTTTCCCCGGTTGCAGCAGCAGCGCCGGCACATCCCGCAGTACTTGGAATGTGGAATTTGAAGGATAATATAACTATTTATGTTTCGTTTATTTAAATACAAATTCAACATTATTAAATCTATAAACATTACGTTAATTAAACTAATACGGTGAATCAACAGCATTGATATGAATAAAGTTATATTCTATTGAAAGCCGCGAGTTGCAACTTCTGATATTAAACATTAATTGCACCCTTGAAAAGAATAACTAATTGCCGCGCGGACAAAAGGGGTGAACTCGTTAAAAGTTCCGTAAATTTGCCCTCCGCCCTCAACACAGGGCTGTCGTCAACTAGATATCATAACATTATATATTATGTTCTTTACATACACATTAACTGTAAATACAGTTAGTAATAGAGCCTGCGCGCGCTGGTGCCACTCATTGATGGTGACCAAGTAACATCCTCTTACAGAAAACCAACTTAAAAACTTTAACACTGCCCTTCGTGCGGTTTTGACTTTGACTTTGACTTAGGACCGACGTAATAGGGACGGATTGGACCTAAAAATATCGCAATAAATACACTATTATTACCGTTTAGCACGCCAGTACCAGACTTCGTGCCGTTATCGGGAATCCCTTGACAAAAATAACAAATAGTAATTATCTTTGTATCTCCTCTTTAATCCTTTCACCAAAAATATCGTAAACAAACGAAGGGCGATTTTGAATAAAAATATCAAATTATTCGAATTTTCTAGCAAATCCAAATGCTTGAATTTTGAGCTCACTTGCCGGTGCTTTGTAATATGACAAACCTAATAGCATTTTACAAATACAATTAAAATAAAATAATCGGACGCAAGCAGCATATTTTATAAGAACAGTTGCTGTAAAATATCCCAGATAAAATGAATATATGTACATTTCCATCATTCAAAGCCGCCGCATAAAATATAACGCTAATTAAATCACCGCTACTCGCAGTAACAAGTTATCAAAAGCTTGGCATAAATCGAGCCGCTCTAAGCCCGACAATGACATAAAAGGCTTGACATGTCAGTGGAAATCCTGATGAATGGCAGCCCTGCCTGACGCACTGGAAAACATCGTCTTAAGAACCCCTTCAAAATTGAGCGAGAAGGAAATGCTGCATAATAATATGTGAGAAAAGGACATGACCAGTATTGTTAATTTTAATGTGTCAACATTGAATATAATTATCATTTACATATAGGAGCTTTCTGAGATTATTAGTTTTTGTATTTGTGGGTAGAATTACTTTTTATTATAGTTTAATAATAGTAGCCAAATATATATTTTATTTGCCTCCTTGGTTCCGTAGCACAAGTTTTTGATTCATACATATAGTGTATGTATGTATAAATCAAAAAAGCTTGTATGTCCTCTGAAAGGTTAGGCAGGTGCGTCACACGTATATTGCATTAGCTATGCTTTTAAGCCCTACTTAATACGGGACAAACCTATTACCGTCACCCGCCCTGTTTACACTACATGCTGTTACTAATAAATGTCTGAATCGATAAACCCAATAGCATTTTCCCTGGCGTGGGAATAGAACTCCAGATCTCACCATGGCACGCAAATACAACTGTAAACTTATGCTATGATTCCAACAAGGCAGTTTAATGTCTTAGGAATTGACTTATGACTATTGACTTACTAACAAAATTTAATTGTGAAGATGATTGAAATATAATACTAGATATTAAACAACGAAATATATAAGTACTAATAAAACTACAATCTTTTTTAATTTATTTTGGTTTATTAATCGTAACATAGTAGTGAAAGCAACAATCATAATTTACAACTTAACTAATATTAACAAAACTAACCACTTATAAATAGAACACAATGAAGAGTAACAAAATATGGCACTGTAAAAATTAATAAAAAAGGATGGCCGGTTTAGGCAGCGTCGTAAAATAACTACAATCTTAAATCGATGCTTCGTTCGATCCTCAGATTCTAAATTAATTAAATATTCGACAGAATGAAAATGATTAAATTAATATCAGTCTGAGATAGTTTATGGGCAACCCCCATAAACTATCTCTAAAAACTTAACTCGACAAACCAACAAAAACACTTTTACATTTCATTTTAGTAAGGATAAGAATAAAAAAGTTCGCATTGATTGAAAAGCGACAGATGACTAGAACATCATCAACTAAAAGTATACCGACACCTCGATGTTACCAGAGCGATAAATTTATCTTTAATTTCATTTTATCATTCTCACCTCAATGCCAGATGTTCCCAATCGATGGTCCGATGCTAATTGAATACTAACGAAAATCAGCATTAATTAGTAATTTTGACAAAACTTGGGCCATAAAACGTGAAGTCCGGGAGTCTCCCCAGCTTCCCTATTTAGGCGGGAGGAGGGGGGGTGTAATTATAACTGGATGGAATGTTAATTCTACTAATTAATGTCGTCTTACGGCTGATGGATCCGACAACTTAGCTAATTTGCTTGAACAGTCAAGACTTAGATCTGATGATTTGTGACTTCGATGTAAATGTTTGGGCATCATAATTAATCTAATATTACGCATTATTGTCAGACACTGCTTTAGTTAATCTCTTAGGATGTTACCAAAATTATTTACCTTAATTGAATGTTGGCGGTTTTTATTTTTGGTCCATATGCCGCGAAGATAATCTAGAGGACTTGTTGAAAAAAAATTATAGGATAGTCAAGCGTGTGGAAGAATTAGCCCAGACTTGGGTGAATTGCCGGAATCCTAAGCACAGTTGTATTCACCGACCGCTAAAAGACACAAACACTGCTCAGCTTGGCGAAACTTGATGAAACTTATATAGTATCGGAGCCTAAAATAAAGGAGGGTTTTTTTTAAATTCCATCCACTACTGCATTGGGTTATCATGCCATACGCTGTATAATGAGAAACTTTACAAACAAACAATCAAAGGACAAAAAGTAAACGCAGGCTGATAGCAACCTATGTAATTTATTACGGTATGCAGTCACTTGATTGTGTTTCCGTACAGTAGCTTCTGCAAATTCAATAAACGAAGCCATGTCCATAAGCTGTTACCGCATATCATCTGGCTGCTAGCCTATCGACAACTAGCAGCAATAGAAAAAGTTGGTCAAAGTCTAGCATAGTCTATCAATAACGAATTATATTTATTTAGTGATTGGAATAAAAACAGAAATGGTTAAAAATTTGTATTTAACAATAATTGAGAGCTTAATAAACATATATAAATAAAATACGCGTATTTTGGTGAGAATTACCCAATTGTGAATCGAAACCAAATACACACATTAAAAAAAATCATCATCATCGTCCATCCGTTTATTCGTACGATCATTGTGAATCGAGAGGTATGCAAATCCAAAAAGGACTGCCTATAAGTCATAATGCTGCGAAGTAGGCATCATCTAAGTGCAAAGTAAAAACTTTAACATATAGAGACGTCACTCTCGACCATCATGCAGCCAGTAGTAATAAAGATTGTGTATAACTAGTGACTAATATCACACTTAGTTCTGACATCACATACAGGCCCAATGGCACGGCGCATGATATTGATATCTAAAATGCTACAGACTAAGTATTACAGAGATTTCAGTAACAAAATTTACCGTATTAACACGCGGTCTCGATCTACGCCCAATATGATATATCGTTATACTATAACATGAACATAATAAAACATAATATATGCTTTAGCTGCGATTAATTATTTGCTACGTGAATTTCCAATGGTGGTTTTTATATGAATTAAATATATTTGCAATGGCGGCATACTCCCGGTTAGAGCCTAAATAGATACGGAATGTCAAGGATTAAAGCCAATTTGTTGATGCATTCCCATTCGCTGTTCCCTTTATCAGATTTTGCGCCCATTTTAAGTCATGAAATTTTTTTGCGAGGCCTGCATAGCCTGTTGCTCTCACTGATCGGTAAACGATTAGCGAGGTTAAGCAACGTTGGGTGCCGTCAGTCTATAGATGGGTGACCGCTTAGTGGTATTTCATCGTGGCACGTAAAAGGTCGGTCCCGGTTGTTGTCAAATTGACAGCACTCGTCAGGTTGGCCACTAACCACACGAAAAGAAGAAGAAAAGAAGAAGTTTTTTAATTAGCTACTGATTTACAACTAATATATGGATACAGTATGGTTTAAATTTATTATTAAAAGTATATATAAATAGTTATAGGATTATGGTTTCAATGTAAAACTGTTTCAAATAATTAAAGTGGAAAATCCCACGATTGCCAATTATTTGGTAATGGTACAAATGAACCGGTTCGCGCGGGAGAGCCCTGTCCTCTTATAAGAAACTAGCATAAGAATGGTTAATAATGTTTTGCATGTATGCGAGCCTGTGAGCTCACCTGCATATGTCTCCAAGGTAACCCTTTGTTTCGACTAATTTGGCATAACGAGTTGGGCATATTTTTTTTTTTGTCGTAATAATACTTTGAAATACTTAATTGTTTTTTGGCATACTATTTCAGTAGGTGTAGGTGACTTGTATTTACACATACATTACATTACAAATTAGATAATTACACAACAATTGAACACTACACAAACATATATTTCACCCTACGAACAGCGCACCGCCTGCCAAGTACCATTGCTTGAAGGCGCGTGTTCCTACACACACACACTGTGCGACGTCTGCGCGCGCGCACTCCGTTAGCTCGCGTTCGAAAGTTTACGGTCGCCAGTCACGACCTATACCCGACGCTGTACGTACATACGTCCATTTTGGATCGCGACCACGCCTATAGCATTACGTGTGTTATAAGCAATATAACCTGTTAAGACTAAATAGTGTTTACATTATCCCCAAAGTAGGCGTCAATATAATTTAGAGTAATGCTTTTTGCCCTAATTTTGATTGGCATAAAGTTATATGGCATATATAACTTGGGTACCTTCGTGTCACAATAGCTGATTAGGGTACCAGGGTGCCACCCCTAAGCCGCCGACATGTTTATTTTATATACGAAAAGTATTTTATTGAATACAAACACAAAATTTACCAACCTTCAAAGAGGATTGCCCACTTTCTAGAGACACTTTGGCCAATCGTGGACAGGTTATTTAGCTAATAATATGATATCAATTAAATACTTCACATCAGTAAAAAGAAGAATATAAACCTAGTTTTGCATCAGACTTTATATTTTATTTATTTTATATGTTATTAAAAAGGGTAATTAATCAAATAAAAAACATATTTTTCATGAATATTTTATTAATCAGACTCATATGTAAGTAGTATATGATCAAGAAACTGGGCAGGTGGATTAATGTGTTGGGTACGACAATAAAAAACGAAAGCTTTTAGATTCCAGTAGTATTTTACGATGCTAGTGTAATCGCGATCGTAATTGGTTGGTTACGAATCGAAAAGAGCGCTGAGTTATAGTTTCATCAAAGAGTTTGTTGTGTTAATTTACACAAGGATTTTTAAAATAACATGAACGAAAAATAAATAGCTAATATAATTTATTTCTTCATAACATCATGTCCACGGATGGCCAAAAGTGGACAATGTCCTTTATGCTTTAGAATAGCATATTAACAATTATTATACTTATAGTAATTATGCTTAAAACAATTGTGCCTAAACAGTTATGCCAAATTAATATTGTGCGTAACTATTATTAGGATAAGTAAAAGTATGCCATGTTAAATTATGACATAATTTTATGCGATTAAATAGGGAACCTATCTCCGATTCCTTTCCTTCAGCTTGTGCCGAGTGCAAGAGCCGACATGCACCCGCACAAATGATACCTCACGCATGTCTTTATTCAGGTATTTTATAAAAGAAAAATACTTTTTCTCTTGTAATCCCAAACAAAATAAAGGAAAGCATTATTCTATATAAAATAAAAACTTCTCTCAACGTCATATCAAAAGAGTTTTATTGATAACATGCAAAGGATACAAACTTGTTAACAACAGTTAATTTTAGAACTTAAAGACAGATTAAAGGAAGAGCTCGTTGGATAGTACGGCGAAATTCAGACATTGTTTTTAATTGTTTTTATCATACTAGATGTGATAACATCACATTACTTCATTATACAAGTATCCGCTTACGATACGTGCCTGACACTGGCCGTCTCAGTAACGTATGTACCTTTAACTATTAATATATTTAGTGTAGTTGACGGATCTACTTGTCGCATATAATCTCTCAAATTCATATAAGTTATTTGATTCCATATTTTATTTAGATTTAGATTCAGCAAAAGTCCACAAACCCAAATAAAACAATAAATTAATAAATACGATAATTTTTTTAAAATAAAATGTGCTTTGAATGTGTCATCACTTCCATCTCTTTCTTGCCTTCCCAATGACAAATTTCGTTACTTTGTGTTCGTAAGTATTTCGTCATAATTTAATATATTTAAGCGTCCACTTTTCAATATTTACTTTGAGAAAGTTTACACATCTCTATTTATTTATTTCATTTATTCAATACAAAAAAACTTTGTGTAGAATTTTAAATTTACATACTAAATGTGCACATATAATGTGCGGGTTCAATTCCCGCACAAGTCAAACATCTGCGTGCATGAACACGGATGCCCGTCTCCGTCCGGGCGCCTCAATGCACAACATCTATATAAAAATTGTAAAAGTGCATTAAGTGATTGTAAAAGGAATATTGAAAATATTTACACTATTACCAATGTCCCTATTAAAAATAATCAAATATTACAAAAAATTACACAGTCATCGTTTTTTAAATGCAGTAATAAAGCGTTTCATAGGATTCGAATATCAAGGTTTGAGATATCTTTATTTCTCATAAGAATATACAACAATTCACTTACATGAGAAAGTTTAAACACATACAATCACATATTAATCACATCCTAGGCGTACACTGAATTTCACTCAACATATTTAATTAAGAGTGCAATTTTTAAGCTATTTTTAGTTCATGGATATACGAAAAATAATATACAGGGTACTTGTAAAAAACTTTGAACAAGGAGCAAACAATGGTTGGACGTGCACGTTACACAGATCGAGCGTAGCTAGAAGCGACATGTAATACAGTGAGCTAAGGTGCGCTTGGATAAGATGTTAAATAGCACTTTAAGTGTTTTTTTAAAGTTGGCATTGATTTTGCTTCTTTGATGTGTTTCGGTAATTGGTTATACAATTTCGCGCCCTCGTACATTAAATTCTTTTTGCCATAATTAGTTCTTGGGTGTAACAGGCAGAGGTCGTTTGCACGTCTTAGTCTAATTTTTTGTATTTGATGTTTCTTTGTAAATGTGATTTGAGTATGTATATCTTTATTTAGTATTTTTCTTATTAATATGCAAGTTTTATAAATGTATATTTGAGTTATATTTAATAATTTTGTTTTTTTGTATAATAAATTTGTTGGTGTGAGGTAATCATAGCTAAATAATGTTTTAATTAATTTATTTTGTGATCTTTGTAGTGGTTCTAGATTAGTTTTTGCAGAAGTGCCCCAAATTTCAGTCAAATATTCTAAATGTGGTTTTATGAGCGAGTTATATATGTTATATCGGATTTTGTGCGTTAAACATGCAACCAAGCCCCTTAGGGCTCCAGAAAGAGAAGTTAATTTGGTTTTAATTTTAGAAATATGTGGTTTCCATGTTAAATGCGAGTCCAATATCAGTCCAAGATATTTCTCTTCATCGACTTTACTTAAGATTTCGTTATTTATCTTCAATGGCGTATAATGTGGTATTTTCTTGTTTTTTGCTGCAAATATTATATAATTTGTTTTTGATATATTAATAGTCAGTCGATTGCTTTGGAACCAAATATTCAAAAGATCTAAGTCATTCTGCGCATCTACAATAACAGAGTCTATAGAATGTCCAAAGTAGAATAATGCGGTGTCATCGGCGTATAAAGTTATGTCTCCTTTAAGCCCGAGTTCTTTTATATTATTTACATATATAAGAAACAGGAGAGGCCCCAAAATTGAGCCCTGAGGTATACCACAGGGCACAGCTCTGGGCCCACTCTGTGTTTCACCAATCTTAACCACTTGCCGGCGATTAGTGAGGTAGGATCTAAGTATCTCACTAGCGGTGCCCGTAATGCCAATGTCATATAGTTTTCTTAATAAAAGGTCATGACTAATTGTATCAAAAGCCTTCTTTAGATCTATGAAGACACCTATAGCTATTTGCTTTTTATCAATATTAAGTTTCACTTTTGTTATAAGATCTATTGTGGCTGACAGTGTGTTAGATTTCGGTCTGAAGCCGTACTGTTGCTTGTAGAGGAAATTTTGTGCAGCGAGATAAGTTTCAAGACGTTTATATAACAGTTTTTCATAGATTTTCGACATTACAGGAAGAACAGATATTGGGCGGTAATTGCCAGGGTCTGATTTAGTACCAGACTTGAATATGGGTGTAACTTTAGCCATTTTGAGACTATCAGGGAAAGTGCCGTTTTCTAAATTATTATTTATACAGTTAGTAAGCTCATGAAGGATAATGTCTTTCACGCATTTTATTGACTTGCCATTAACCTTATCTAATCCGGAACTAGTATTTGTGTTTAAGCTGTCTATTAATTTGGCAATTTCTGACGTTGTACATGGCTCAAACTGTGTTAACGCAATCGTCACAGCAGTGTTAGCTCCTTTTGTGTATGTCGAATTGTTATGAACGTTTGCTGGTATTTGACTATCTAAAATTAAGCCCACATTAGAAAAAAAGTCATTAAAATGTTCACAAATTGCATTTTGATCTGTTATATAACCATTGGGAGTTAAAAGTTTACTTGGGCATGACGAGTTTCTTACTTTGTTGTTAGAGAGGTTATTTATCAGTTTCCACATTTTTTTAGGGTTACTCTTGCAGTCGCTGAACGCTTTTAAATAATATGAAGATTTAGTTTTACGAATGGTTCTTGCTACTTCGTTTCTTTCCTTGGTAAATGCTTCTTGTAGTAGTTTATCTTCCGGGTTCTTCTTAAATTTGTTCCATATTATATTTCGATTATTTATTTTATTTATAATTTGCTTATTGATCCAGTCTTGACGGGGTGGATTAAGAATTTTGGTCTTTGTGAGTTTACTATTGCTGACGCAATGATTCAACTTTTTTTCAAATTGTTCATATAGGTTATTACCATTATCTATGCAGTTTTCCATGGTTTTGTATAATTGTTCGTAGTTAACAGCTTCGTATCTAACTCGTCGCGGTGGTTCAGGGCGATATTTTTGTATTTCAAAGTATATTTGCTTGTGGTCAGACATAGGGGTTTCAATTATAGTAAATTTAAATTTGTGTCTTTTAAGGTTTGAGCAAACATGGTCTATTATTGTTTTTGTAAAAGCTGTTTCACGAGTACAATACTTTTCCTCTATTTTATTCAGTATATTGTAGCCATTCTCCTGTAGTACATCCTTGTAGTTTTCAGTTTCCTGGTATTTGCTCAGTAAATTAATATTGAAGTCGCCAAATACAAGACCCCGGCTTCTTTCGTGCAATTGTTTGGAATAAATGTCCAAGAAGGTTTTTAAATTTGAAGCGTTTGGTTTCCGATATACTGCACCAACGTCAAGACAATAGTGATCAAGATGGATCCAAAGATAGTGATTGTCACCCAGAGTCTCATTCGCTGTGACATGGTGCTTTAGGTTATTGCAAATAAACATTGACACTCCACCACCTCTCATGTTACTCCTGTAGTTAAAGTAGTGAGTATAACCGGGGATTTGAAGATTGTTAGCTTCCTCGTCTGATTTAATCCATGTCTCTATGAGGGCTATAATATGAATTCTATTTGGAAACGACTCAATTACGCATTTCAATTCATCCATTTTCCCTGGTTTCACCATACTTCTCACGTTGGCAAGCAAAAATCGTAAAGACTGTTTGGTGAAAGAAATATTCTCGTAGCTGTCAACAATTTCATAGGTAATTGGGTCTGCCTTGCCTGAAGATGTTTCGAGGTGAATAGTGTCATGTGGTTTTAGTTTTTTGATGCGGTTTCTACGATCTTTGGTACACCTCTTACATATTTAATAGTTAAGTTTTTGTTACTATCGTACGATTGTTGCTTTAGTTCTTCTTTAAGGTCTTTATAATATTTTTGTTGTAAAGGGGTCTGGTCTGCGTAAATTTTGAGATTGCTTAGTTTCTCATTTTTTCTATTACGTAGCAAGGTTATAGCTGTCTCTGACGACGAAAAACATACTTTTATGGGACGATTTTTGCCAGGGCTATATTTCCCAAGACGGTATACCACTCTAGGCTGGAAGCTCCCATCTATGGCTTTTACTATTCTTGTCACTTGATTCGTGTCGATGTCTTTCCTTTCGTCTTTATTGGTCGAGACTGGTTCAGGTAGCCCATTTATGATAATGTTTTTGCTTCTAAAATTTCGTTCCGTTATTTCAGATATGATAGACTCGTGAGAAGTAGCCGTAGACTGGGTTGTTTGGTAGGCTGACGTATTTTTAAGCACATTTACTTCAGACTGCAAGTCTTCAAAATTTTTATTAGTGATATTATTATTGGACTTTATGGTTAAGATATCCGTTTTTATTGTATTTTGTTCCATTGTAAGATTCTGAATATTAGTTTTAATGTCAGCCATCTGTTCTTTAATAGCTGAAACATCGTCATTCATTTTATTGTTAAATTCTTGTTGACTAATGCTCAAGTTTGTGAGCATCGCCATTATTTGTGACATCTGCTTACGAATCTCGCTTAGATTCGATATCAAAAGATAATAAAAAGCCTATCTACGCTTAGCTGTAATTAGACTTGCGACTATTTTGTTATTGAGACGCCAGTATCATATAGTTTCGCGTGGTAGTTAGCTAACTAACTAGTCTACATTTGGAAGGTTTTTGAGACCGGCACTTACTGATAAAAGGTTACCGTAGCTGTAAAGTTAACAACACTAGGGATCTCACTAGCACGTTGCCTATTTTGCAAAATATAGAGTACATCTAGTACGTGGTACAATGCTACGTATCACTTTACTCACAGCGTATCTTGTAACTCTGGAAACTATATTCCACCACCGGGACATAATACAAGGTTTGGCTGCGATATTCTGTAGAGCAAAGGTACTTCGACAGTGTAGTTACTTCAGATTTGTTCTGAATAATAAATATATTAGAACTAGTTTTTGCTCGCGACTTTGTGCGCGTGAAATTTGGAAGTAGGTACCTGCGTATATTTTCTTTTCTTTTTGCATTTAAGAAGAAGCTGATCTACACTCATAAAACATAGCTATACATAGATATATTCATTATGGTAATACAGTATACAACATTTCTTATTATTAGTACTAGTCTTCTAGGCGGCGTATCAAGATATATGCATCAGATTTTGAGCTAAACTTCAAGCAATAAAACTGTTAAAAACACATTTAATTTCGTGTAGTAGTTTTGCATAATGCGTAGAAACATAGACAGGACAATAAAAACTCAAAAAATTATTAAAGTAAAAGCAAAGATCAAAATAACATCTAGTAAATAAACTGATAGAGAGACGTCTATTAATACAGATAAACTTAAAGAAAAAAGACAGTCCGTATGTTTAACTAAGAACTCAGTAATAGATTTGCAGAAATAGAAAATTTAGAAAGCATAGATAATACATAGGAAAAACAAAACAAATAGTTTAAGACGTAGGATTTCGAATACTGGGCAAAACAAAGCTACAAAAAGCAAGGAAATGGTGGACTGAGAAATGTGAATAGGCAATGAATAGTGTAGAATACTAGCTGAGACTAACACTGAGTGGGACAGCAAATACAGAGAGGCCAGAAAAGAATTTAGGATAATAATAAGAACAGCAAAGAGACAGCATATAACAGGAATTTAAAAAAATATGGAGATATTAATAAGATCTTACGAATCGCGCAAGTTTTATCAGAAAATCAGAACAGCTAAGAAGGCCTACCAACCAAACACGAAACTCCTGGAAAATGAAAAATCTTGTCTCAGATCCTGAAATACAGAAAGTTATATGGCGTCAATACTTTCAAGAACTTCTTAATTGCCCACCTGTCAACAACCAAGCATCTATAAACCTAGACACTAGCCAAGACATGAACATAGACGACCAACACGAGGAACCATTAACCTTTGAAGCGCAAGGCTGTAATGAGGCTTAAGAATTATAAGTCTCCAGGAATAGATAATATACCAGGTGAATTATGGAAATACGGAGGGGTAGCACTGCAATCACGACTGTACGAAATGATCTGTAGAATCTGGTCAGAAGAACATCAACCTAAAGAATGTAAGCATTATTTGCCCAATACACAAAAAAGGGTGTAGAAAAAGTGCGGCAACTACAGAGGGATTGCACTACTCCGACAGGATACAAGGTGCTCTCATACGTTCTCATCGCTCGCCTAGAACCTTGCGTAGAGCAAATACTCGGTGACTATGAGTGCGACTTTCGCAAAAATCGCAGTACAGTGGACCAAAAATTTCTCCTGAAACAAATTATGGAGGAACGGTGGGAGTTTGCCCAAAGCATTCATTGTCTGTTTGTGGACTTTACTAAAGCATACTATAGTATTGACTGAGAAATACTTTATCGGATTATAAGATCTTTCTGAATACTGGTAAAATTTATGAGAATGATCAAAGTCGCCACAAGCATAAGCAAAATGCGAGTCAGAGTCAGAGGAAAACTAACTGAGGAGTTCGAAGTTGTTACCGGACTAAAACAGAGAGACGCTCTATCACCTATCCTATTTAATTTAGCTCTCAAACACATCATTCGCAAAGACTTGCTAATAGATGGGGGGATAGAACTTAATGGGAGACACAAAGTTATAGGGTATGCTGATGACCTTGCAATCCTAGGGCAGTGTGAGATGGAAGTAATGAGCATGGCAGAAGTATTGGAAGAGGAAGGCAAGCAAGTGGGTCTCAGAATCAGTCGCGAGAAGACTGAGTATCTCCATATGAAGAGATACAAGGATCGTAGAGCATATAGAAGAGATCTTATAGTCAAAGGCACAACACCTATAGAGGCGTCAACAAATTCAAGTATCTCGGGAGCACGATCACGGATACAAATCAAAGGGAGGACGAAATAACCATCCACATCGTCAACGCTCTAAGGTGTACCGCAGCCCTTCATAAAGTGTTAGTGTCTAAGTTGATAAGCAAAACCACAAAAATTCACGTCTACAAAACAGTAATAAGGGCGATTTTAATGTACGGGTGCAAGACTTGGACATTGACACTAAAGGAGGAAAATAGACTATTAGTCGCAGAGCGAAAGATATTCCGTAAGATTCTGGGACCGACAAGAGGAGAGAAGGGGGAGTGGCTACAAAAATTTAATAGCGAGATTGAAGATCTAGTGTCAGAGCCGATATCATCGGGGAAATAAAAGCTACTCGACTTCGCTGGCTCGGACATGGGGAACGAATGGGAGAGGATCGATCTGCCAAAAGAGCATATCTCGGGCGCCCCACCGAGCATCGTCCGGTGGGTCGCCCAAGGTACTGCTGGAAAGACGAACTAGCTAAAGACCTGAAAGAGATAAAAGTGCTCGATTGGTCTGACTTGGCACAAAATAGGAAAGAATGGCGCACTTTAATGTCGGAGGCCAAGATCCACTTTGGATCGCTGAGCCAGCGAAGTAAGTACGTAAGTTCTATGTGTACCTCTTATAAAGAACCAACGATGACGAGATAACTCACATTATTTTTCTTAAATACCTCCTATGTACAGCATCGATTAGTTAAAATTTTATTGTATGTATAGATATGTTTGCTATATTAAAGTTAAATATATTATAAAATATTACACCTGCTGCCTCCTGACATTGTCTTACACATTAATTTTAAGTTGAAAATCAATACATATTAATAAATACAAAGAAAATATATTACATACTATAATTATATTTAATATCAGACCATATATTAAACTGTCCTGGGCTGGGCACGGGCCTCATCTAAGTGTGAGAAGGGAGTTGGCAGGCTTCATATATCTTTGAGAACATTATGAAGAACTGTTCACCGTTTAAGTGAGCGGTAAATAATTGTCTAATACGCACATAATTTCAAAAAGTGAGATAACTCGAGATGGTATAATTATGACAGTCAAACGGTCTTCCACTAGACTATTGCTCATATACATTGTATTATAAGCCAAATATACTGTGGGTAGTATCGATCCCACCACTTCCTATAAAAGCAAGCGCTCAGTCGCACGCAGAGTCATTCGCCGCTCAGTCGTCGGTAAGAAAGGTGGTTGGTATCGATACTGTAAGTTCGTTCCAATATTTTATTTACTGCTTTATTTGCCTTATGTGATTCTGTGTTTGAAAATTAACGGTTGTTTGTGATATTGAACTCGTATTTATTTAAGTAAATGATTGTTAAGATTTTGAATAAATTTGTTTCAGTTTGTTGTAAATCTTCTTTTTTTAATTTAAAACAGTTCTGGTTCCCAAAAGCATATATACCTAATTCCATCTAAATCTTATAATATTAGAGAAAATTTCAAACCAATACAAGACGAGGATCGAACCCATTTTTTTTTAATCGTATGTCCTGGTTATGCCTTATTCAACTTAGTCACTAGCGCCACCCATCAGTTGAAAACCAACTTGAGTGTGTTGAACGTTTTGAAAAAGTAGGTACTCCGTAAAAACGGTAATTGGATACGCTTTTACTTTACCTAAACAAAAATACCCAAAATTAAAAATATTCTTATTTCCTTAAACGACGTCTCTTCGTCAACTTAATTAGTTGTTGTGGTTTGTTTACTTTTATTTTATTTCTGTATAAAATACCTGGACTAGGTTTTACAAGCTCTTGTGTCAGAGGATTTAAAAAACATTGAAGAAGCTAACGAACACACGGGCTCAAAACTATTCGTGGATGACACATATTATTCAATCAAATGCATACGGAGTAAGTCGCAGTCACTTCCAGTAACTTTAATTCTTTATCTTTCACCTTTTCCGCGAAAGTTTTCTAATAATAATGTTCGGGCTGTAAGACTCCTTTGCTTGCGCTGGCTTGTCTTAATAGGTGATTATCATAGTTTAAACCAACTTAATCGCCGGTTTGTATGTGAAACTTGACTCGTTAAACTTTTGCCTGTTTACTTAAATAAATATGGTATAATCAAGCGTATAAACAACAATGTATGTAGTTTATAAACAGTTTGCCTTTTGAATTAAGACTTGTATTGTCGCAGTTGACATTGAAGAGAGCCTAAATCGTGTCTGAGTTAGACAAATTTTGAATTTAGTTAGGGACATGGTAAATGAAACAAGTTATTTAAGGAAATTAGCATCTACGTGAAGCAGCGATAGCTCAGTGGGGAGACCAACAGACTGCAATGCAGAGGGTCTCGGGTTCGAACCCACGTCGCGCACCTCTGACTTTCGGAAATTATATGACTTTTCGAAATTATGTGCGTATAGACTGACAATTATCGCCTGCTCCGTGCCTCGGAGAGCACGTTAAGCCGTCGGTCCCAGCTGCCATGAACATCTATGGCATTCGTTATTGGGAAAGTCAGTACCCTCTAATATCCTGACACTGGTCTAGTCTTAGGGTTTCGTTAGCCTTCGGGTTGCGGAGGTCAGGTGGCAGCCGCTCCGTGTAAAAACTGATATCCAGTCAAATCCGGTTAGACCAGAAAAGCCGATCCCAAGTGACTTGGGAATAATAAAGGCTAAGAGAGAAGAATCATCTACGTGAGGCGAGAGTCTATATGTAGTTATGAATTGACTACATATATAGATTCACGACTGCAGAACAGATATAAAACTACAGATTTCGCAGACCCTGGCTTTGCTTTATTTATGCAAGCTTGTGGGATGTTCTTAAACTCACTGCGGCGACTGCCGCGATGTTGTTGTGGACATGGCGCTGTACACTTTGGCGGATTTCCCCGTCTGGGCATAGCAGCGCCGTGAGTTGATCACGGTAGTCGGAATGGTTGCCCTCTCACTCCTGGCCGTGGTTCAGGCTATGGTTCGGAGTGAGAGATCGTGGAACGCCGTCGCCTCCTTCTGTGAGGAAGTGATTTTCATCAAGGAGGCGGCGGAGCGGGAGAGGGTGCGCTTAAACCCTCTCCCCAACCGCAAAACCGGGCGCCGGAAGGCGCGAGATGTCCTCCAGCAACCTTGAAGTAGTTTGACCTGGGGGTGGTGAGCTGCGTGGGCTTGCTCGCTATCTGATCAGCACCAGGTCCGAGAGGCGGCATGCGTGTTCCCACGTGCGCCTCTGTATCGTGTCTTTGACCCCCCCCCCCCCCTCCCCCTCCCTCCCGCTGTAGCTGTATTTATAACATGTTTTTGCACAAATGATTTCATTTCTATTTCTGATAGTTGGATTAGTATAAAATAAAAAAACGCCTTAAAAATAAAAAAGATTTAAAAAAAAATATCTTGATTAGTCATAGCAGTGTTGTTTTAGTCGGTGTAATATATAAATGATAATACTGGATTTCACTTAAACATGGTTCTTTATTACATGTTCCAAAGTGTAACATGTTAGCCGTGGTTCGGACGCCCTCTTGGCAGCCCGCCTTCTTATCGACTAGTGATGTAACTGATGTTATATCACTAGTCGATAAGAAGTTTATCACTATTGTGATCAATAGTGACGTCACCTACTTATATCAAGTGTAAGTATACTTTTGTCAATCACAGAGCACAGAGTATTGCGACCTGCAGTAGTCTATGCTCTGTTGTGTAAAGTAAATAATAATAATGGTACAGTTACAGATACAACATTGTCAAAGATAAGTACCCTGATGACCAATATGGACATTAAATCCACATTATCATCCGGGACATGTGTTTTCAAATGCTGTTTACCGCTCTAGTTCAAATTGCTAAACTGGGAGTGAGGGAGGAATTGTAAACCAGAACACGCATTAACTTGGAGTCCAACAGACAAACACACATTATTTTTATGCGTTATTCAAATGAGAAGTCCAGTAAACGTTAGTTAAAATTCACAGCGTGTCTTAAAAGCCCTTCGAGCGTGTTATGTCGTTTTAAATTTTCATTGTTATGACCTCCGCACTTGTATTTAATGAGCTGGCAATTTATAACTTTATTTATTATATCTCCAAAGGCAAAAATGTATTATACCAACATTTGGACAACAATGATTTTAGGTCCTACGTGTTATGGGGCAAGACAGTCTACTGAGAATTTCTTGACAGAAATCGCAAAATCACGTAGCCTAGGAATCGAACAACCGAACGCGAATCCGTATGCCCAGCGGTTGCATTCACTACCGCTGTGCCACCAAGGTCGTCAACAGTCAAGTAATTGCATTTTATATTGTAAATGCATGCAGAAAATGCAACGAATTCGAATGTCGTATTGGACTAACAAAAGTTGACAAAAGGTCAAGTAACTATGTAATCCAAGTAGCTAGTCGACCGTTAGCACCATTGATGCCAATAGACGTACTTAACTCAATGGTTGCCACTTCCGCGTTGCCAATACGTCAAATATACACATCAACAGAATCTAGGGATACCTTAATCCTAAATTATTTAATAGTTTAAAATATTTTTAATTGCCAGAAAAAGTTTATATTAGGATAAAAACCTATTTCAAACTATTTTCAAAATTTAAAATGTAAATTCTTAACAAAAAGCAAAATAAAATACGGCGGCAAAATTGTTAGTAATTCGTTACGTCAAGGAAAATTAACATTGTTTGATTGATATTCAAGGAGTCTGCCCAGTACACCGTCTCATACCATGACCGTGCTAGGAACGTATCAGACACGAAAAGCCTGCGCCCTGCTATAGGAACTGCTGGTCGGTGACAGAACGGTCTAGTGGGCATAGTCTTATACATTTACAAAGAATATTTTTTTTGCCTGACACGTTCCTAGTACGATCATGGTATGAGACGGGGTAGTGGGCAGACTCCTTAATTAATGAAAAGAGATAAGATTGTTTTTCTTTTTTAATTTAACGTGCCGTGTGAGCTTTAAGAGTCATGTCACGTCGTCATTTGAGTCGTGATGAAATGTTACGAGGCGTGGCCATGTTAGACAATGGTGCTATTCAACGCGTCGTTGCAGATGGCCTACACACCAGCCAAAACGTGATATCAAGTTTGTAGTCACGTTATCGCAGTACTGGGGATGTGGCTGAACGGCACACGGGTAGATATCGTGTTAATACGCAGAGACCGGATCGATTTCTCCAAATGACCGCCAGAAGACAACCCAATATCAGAGATGCAACTAGTACAGAGGCTCCAGGAGGACCACCAGCTGCTGGTAAGCGACCAAACTGTGCGAAAGAGGTTGCATGAAGTTGGTCTTCATGCTCGAAGACCGCTACGTGTTCCAGCATTACGACATGGCAATCGCGGTCGGCGGCTTTCGTGAGCTCGGGAGCATTTATCATAGAGTGACGAACAATGGTCTTTAGTGCTGTTCACCGATGAGTCCTGGTTTGGGTTTCATCCGGATTCACGAAGAACACGCGTTTGGATAACTCCAGGGAGATTTAGCCGTCTACGGCACCCTTAGGATGTCCACTCATACACACCAAGGCGGGACAATCACGGTATGGGCAGGAATTCGTCTTGGCGAACGAACCCAGCTCGTTTGGATCTAAGGCAGCATGACTGCACAAACATACCACGATGAGGTAGTAGAGGCTGTTATTGCTCTATATGAGTATATAGAGCACGATCCTTTCCATGCGTCGCGGCTGGTGTCGGCCGCTCTCTGAGACTACGATATTCAAGTTTTTGATTGACTTGCACAATCGCCCGAGTCAAATTCTATCGAGCATGCCTAGGACATGTTACAACGAAAAGATTTGAGAGATTTTCCGCCAAATTTGACGACGGAACAACACCTTTACCAACACTTGCAAAGAACATGGGACCTCATACCGCAGCAAGACATTGACAATTTAATTTTAAGTGTGAACAATCGATGTCGATATATAATTAATGTAAGAGGTGACAACACTGATTATTAATAATTATATTTTATAAGAATTTTCATTAAAATTAATAGTCTTATAAATAGAAATGAAGATTTTATATCATACTTATTATCTACGGCGTTTAAAAACATTAACAATTTTATGTAAAACAAAACGACCAAAAACGTAGTACCTACACAGATCAACTGAAAGAAAAGCAAAAGTAGAGACATATAGAACAATTTTTTTTGGCGGGTCTAGTAAGATGGAAATTGCCACACCGACAAGTGCAATGCACTTAAATTTTGGATGGATGAATGATTTTTATTTTATGTAAAAAAGGCAGCTCCTGCACTAGGAATAAATCGTGCGCCGCGGGGAACTTTACAAACATGCAAACTACAGGTACAAAGAATACCCAGACTCCGAAAAACCATTTGTGGATAAACAAATTTTTGTGTCACGTGTGGGATTCGAACCCACAACAGTTGGCGCGGTGGCAGCGGCGAGGCGACCACTTGAACAACTACACCATCCGCAAACATTTACTACAAAAATACTTAGATTTGCTGAAATTACATAGGTTCAAAATCTCAGTCTATTTCTATAATACTGCATGGATTGCATTATGGCTCAAATTATTATAACCCTGGTACTGCCATTACGTCGAGTATATTAGATTTAATCTCCACTCGGCATATGAGTTTATGTGACTTCAATCAATATTCTGATAATAAGCACTACAAAAATACTGACATAAGATCATATTTACGTCAGCTTATTTCATAAGTGGCAAAACGCATTCAAAATGTTTGAACAACAGTTATAATATTCATTTATATAAACAATGAATTTGCCTACAAAAGGCACTAATATTACTGAATACAGTTCTAACAAATGTGAAACGGAGCGGGCATCAACAGTACCCGGGTAGTACCGCAATAACAACGCTCGCTCACAATAGAAACAAATTGCCCAACTATTGGCGCCATTAGAGCCGCAGCCTCACACCTTGCGTCCTCACAGGAATACACGGTGATATATGGAGGAAAACGAATAGAGATAACTTCGGTGTCGCATTGTATCATCCGCTATTATTTATAAATAGTAAAAATGTTTTACCTACAAGCAGCGATAGCTCAGTGGTGAGATCAACAGACTGCAATGCAGAGGGTCACGTCACGCACCACTGACTTTCGGAAGTTATATGACTTTTCGAAATTATGTGCGTATTGATTGACAATTATCGCCTGCTCCGTGCCTCGGAGAGCACGTTAAGCCGTTGGTCCCGGCTGCCATGAACATCTATGGCAGTCGTTATTGGGAAAGTCAGTACCCTCTAATATCCTGACACTGGTCTTGCCTTAGGGTATCGTTAGCCTTCGGGTTGCGGAGGTCAGGTGGCAGCCGCTCCGTGTAAAAACTGATATCCAGTCAAATCCGGTTAGACCAGAAAAGCCGACCCCAAGTGACTTGGGAATAATAAAGGCTAAGAGAGGAGAACTAAAATTGTTTTACCTACTCACTGTCATGGTGAAAATTCTACTAATTTTATAAACGTAAAAGTTTGAGCATTTGTTATTCACTAACTCCTCAACCAATAACGAATTTAAAGGAAATTTAGCTCACGGGTAGCTCATGTCCTGGATTAGATATACTAGTCCCGTGCTTCGGAAAGCACGTAAAGCCGTTGGACCTGCGCCTGATCTCTCTGCGGTCGTGTCGGATTACCGTCCCCTCGGATCATGGGGGTTAAGGAACAGAGAGTGCACTTGTGTTTGCGCACATACTTGTGCACTATAATATCTCCTGCACAGATGGCCAGTCTCCGTTAAGATTGGCCGCCGTGTCCGAAATTCGGTCTGGAGGACATTATACTATGACACCATTTTTATCTCGGTGTGCGTGCCCGTAGTAGCCACTTGGGTGAAATTGCATGATTAGAAGAAACCTAGTGTTTATTAATACAAACTATTCGGCACCACATTGTTTTGTGTGGCTTTTATGAGTCTGATTGTCAGAACGTCTACTTTTTATCTCAGCAAAATGTTAAGTCTTGTTGAAGAACAACGATAAGGAACTTTATGTATCTACCATAATTGACTCTGATTCCATTCTTCGTGCACGTTCTTCGATATTAGAAGGAAATGGGATATAATTCTATCATTAACTTTATTATTATGCAGTTGCTGACATCGTTCTGCTACTAAGAATTGCTTAATATAAAACCTTAAAAACACTTTGTATTTGCACTTTACAAGCAGCAATGTGGGCACAGAACCTTTGTTTTCCACTAATATCCTTTTCCATAATATTATGGTTAAAGTTATATTTAGGTAGTTCACTTTTCGTCAGAATGAAATCTGTCCATGGGTTCGAGTTATCAGGTATGCACAAACAAACTCAATTTAACGAGCTTTTAATATAATGTTGAAGCAGTCAAAAACTTATCTGTCCTGAACAAATAGCATTATGCAAGGATAAAAAGTTATGCTGGAAGTGATCAAATTTATATTCAAATCATTCTAAAATTATTATTAAAATATTGTAAAATTAATTGCCATAGTGTGCATGGATGGCCAAATCTATACTCGGTATAAGGAACAGCTGAAAATAAATACAAAACTATCTCAGGGCCGATTACATTAACTATTAAAATTGTATAATATGATATTTTTTTTATATTTGTTTTGCCATGACATGTTTTTTTGGTAATTGAGCCTATACATATGTAGGTATATAATATGTGTGCGGGCTCTTCCACGAGCACTAGTATCGCGGTACTTAACTAACTAATCGTGTTCCCGGCCCGAAATCCAACTAAGCCGCTTCATTGTTTACCTTATAACAACACTGAAATGGCGAAATTCTCAACTAATAAGTAGTTTTTGTTTGTCCTCCTACGAGCAAGATGAATACGCAGCTTATTAAACTGACGTACCTCACCATGTTGTTTTAGCAGTCTATTTGTGCCGTCGAATTTTGATGAAAGATGTGTTAATAATGCTTGCGTGCTAATGCCTGATGCATTGACTTCATAATGTTATTTAAAATATCGAAATTTTATAGAGTGGCGTACCATCCAACGTATTTCTAAATTTCATTATTTACCTGCCTCGTCTGCCCCGTAGCGTTAGTTTTCACTTTTCTTTAAGTGCGAATGTAAAGTACCGGATTCAAATACATACTTGTTAATGTTTTTTCTGGTAACAACTACTAAGTACGAAATCGGCAAATGAGTTTAGTAAACATGGGGCTACAAACTAGCCCCTAAAATCAAATTTAAAAACATAATTAGCAAAATGTAGCTATATTATGCGTAGCTATTCGAAAATATAAAGGCGAGAGTCTGGATTTTGGTTATATCGTTGACTTTTTCATCTAGTTGGGTATTGGCTAAACAGGTAAAAGCAAATTTTAGACAAATCGAAATTATATAATATTGTCTTCTGTTTACGCGAATGTTATTCATTGAAATTAAACTACTATATACGGATTTTATCGCGTTATTTATTTTGCACTTTATTACAAAATTTTGAAACTGTCACACTACTACTAAATACTATTAAGCAAACCACAGATAGACTTCATGATACTTTGAGCTCATTCTGCGTAAATAGAAACACCAATGATTAAATTATGTTCGGGTTCCTTGAAATACGTACACTGGAACATTGAGACAACTACCATCTTAGTCTCCCCGTGACCATGGCTGCTAAAAAGCAACCGAAACGTCGAGGAAAGTGTAAACTTAAATATAAATAGTTTTAATAGTTTTAATAATTTAATTAGCTTAAAAATTAGTAAAGTTTAATAGCATCTAGTAGTAGTGTGACAGACTCAAAATTTTGTAATAAAGTGCAAAATAAATAACGCGTTTTAATAATTATATAGATTATCATAATTACATACATTATTTGTATTATACCAAGTGTTTGGCGATGAACGGGGGGCGGGGCACGGGGAACGGGGCATACGATACAATAGAAAATTTTATAAGCAACCCTAATATTGAAAGTATAATATAAATAAATTGTATGATTTTTATATAAATATTTTATTTAAATTGATGAGCAAAGCGTTTATACTGATACAGTAAAGTATTAACATTTTAAACCAAGTGAAAAGGAACACCATTATTATTTAATTTATAAAACTAATTAATTCTACCTATAAAACATAATATACATATATGTGAAGGGATAGGTGGAACACGGCATATAATTATACAACAAACATAATTTCAAACTCAATTATTTAGATGTAAAACCAAAAGTTTACATAGCGTGATCATACGAAAACAAGGTGGATAACACAACGTTACGTAGGCCGGAGGGAAATCCAATAGACTCACATAAAAACAAACAAACTCGATACAGTTGATCAAATAAACGCAATTTCCAAGTTGTGAAGTATTTTTACCACCGTGATTATAACATTGTCGTAACGTACATGTTGTACTACAAGAGACTCTTTCGCCACATGCTTGTTTTATACAACAAAGGGACCAGCAAGGACAAAGTCTGTCAGATGGTTAGTAGTTACCGTATACATAATACTAGGCCGTATTCCAAGTGATTATAGCCCGTAGCCTATAATCATTGTTAGCAATCGCTCACTTTTCCACTCTCAAGAACATTTTTTTAGTTCATCAGTTTTGTTTTTCACTGCATGGGTTCTATGCGATCCGAACACGTAACTATATTTTTCTGCACTCGAGTTTTTTGAAGGCTATTATATTAAAATCTATTACAGAATATTTTCATAACATTAATAGATGTTTCTAAGGAAAATTAACTTTTTAAAAGCGTCGTCTGTTTTGACGTCGTTAATACAAATAAAATTTCAGTGATCGTTGAGTCGTGAAGACTGAAACAAAATTAAATTATTTTAGAAGATTGATTCTCTGTTGGGCCGTATTTTGTTGTCGTCGTATCGAACAAAGCTTTGTAAAAATAATATAGAAGTAAACGTTCTTTAATGTTGAATATACATATTGTAACTAAAATAAAATAAAATATTATAAAAAGCTTTATATCTCAAAAGGCTTATGCAGGGGAGTTAAGTATCCTCTTCGACTACAAAATGTTTTAGGTTCCACGTAATACGTTGTCTTTTTCATGTTAGACATAGTTACACAATTGAAGTTTACTAGGATGAAAGCGCATTAAACTTCTGCTGTAGTCGATAATCAATAGAAAGATCAAGCCTCTTCTTGCCAAGCTTCCGGCCTTTGGCTTGCCCCCTCAACTATGCACCTGGGTTGCAAGTTTCCTGCAGAAGCGTCGTAATCGGGTCCTTTGCAACGGTCGCGCTTCCAAATGTATGCAGGTCAATGCAGGAGAGCCTCAGGGGTCCGTCTTATCCCCTACGCTCTTTCTTCTGCATATCAATGATATTTTGACTCTCGGCAACATACATTGTTATGACAGTACCGTGACATCCTAGGGCCAAACAGGCAGAACTTGAGGGGAAAAGGCAGGATCTTGTCGTTGAACTTAACCAGACCTTGGACCGCGTCTATGAATGGGGTGCCAAGAACATAGTCCAGTTCAACGCCAGGAAGACCCAGACATGCGCGTTCTCAACAAAAAAGTCTCCGTTCCTTCCACTGTCTTCTCTGAAGAACATTCCACTGGTGATACGTGACAGCCTCTTTATCTTAGGTATGGATATTTGCCGCATCCTTAATCCCAAAACCTACATTGAGAGTTGCGTTGCGAAAACTCGGAGTTCTGAACAGGGTGATGCGGTTCTTCGCGCCTGGCCAGCTATGCCTATTGTACAAGGCGCAAGTACAACTTTGCGTGGAGTACTGTTCTCCTCTTTGGGATGGCTACGCGCAGTACTTGCTGGACACTCTCGACAGGTTACAGCGGCGGGCTGTCCGTATCATCGGAGATCCAGAGGTCACAAGTTCACTAGAACCTCTGCAACTCCGTAGGGACATTGCTTCATTGGCATGTTTCTACAGAATATATCACGGGGAGTGCTCTGAAGAGTTATTACACCTTATCCCGCCCTCCTCTTTCCTATCCAAAACTACGCGTGCTGGGCTCACACATGGTCGCGACTTTATTTATGTGAATCACAACATGTGCCATTTTTCCAGTTCTACTAAAAAGATTTAGTAAAACGTAGATTTTAGGTTAGAGTCCCGGCTACCTAAAAACTTATCTCCGATGTAAGTTTCGTAATAGATAGATATGCACGCCTAGTGAACTAATACATGAACCGCTATTACACATTGTTAAAGCATCAAATTGGCTGATACTTTATTTTTCGCGGAACAACACTATTTGTTCTATTTGTGGTCGACTTAGACGTTGAGCAGCAGATCAGCGATAGCCTAGTGGGAAACCGTTAGACTGCCACGCAGAGGTCTCGAGTTCGATCCCAAGGCGCGCATCTCTGACTTTTCGAAGTTATATGCGTATTAAATAGTTAATTATCGCTTGCTTTAACGGTGAAGGAAAACATCGTGAGGAAACCTGCATGTCTGAGAGTTCTCCATAATGATCTCGAAGATACGTGAAGTCTGCCAACCCGCACTGGGCCAGCGTGGTGGACTATGGCCTAACCCTTCTCTCAGTGAGAAGAGGCCCGTGCCCAGCAGTGGGACAGTTTAATACAGGGCTGATATTATTATAGTACAATATTATTATTTATTAGACGTTGGAGTTAAAATAAAACACAACTTGTCGCCTGATCTAATGTAATAAAATTGTTCACATTTGCAAAGTTCTCTGATACTTATATAGGTACTAGCCGTGTGCAAACAACGATAGCGACTTCTAATTCGACGCTTACGCCATCTATCGAGCTTATGTTCAACTTTTTGCACATATTGCTTTGGACACATATGTTCACCATTCAAGAGTATTAAAGTTTAAATTATAAAATCATATTTTTAAGGCAAACAAAGGACATATTAGCCACAAAGAAATAACAAAATTCCATCGAGTTCTCAAACTAGCGAGTATGCACACGTAGTTTTACGTAGTACACATCTATACAAATCAATAAAATGTAAGTGTCTGTTTGTAATGTAAAAGTATATACGGTATTGTCTTACTTTTAGCTCATTCTGCGTAAATAGAAACACCAATTATTAAATTATGTTCGGGTACTTTGAAAATAACTACACTCAGAACATTGAGACAACCACCATCTTAGTGCAAGGGTGGTAATTTCTAGTTCCACACCAGAGTCGTAGTCTCCCCGTGAACATGACTACTGAAAAGCAACTGAAACGTCGGGGAAAGTGTAAAATTAAATCTAAATAGTTTTATAATTTAAATAGCATAAATAGAAGTAAAAGTGTTTAACAATAGTAGTTTAAAGTTTCAAAATTATGTAAAAATAGTGTTTTATAAGAAATAAACAACTCGATAAAATCCGTATGAATTTGTTTAATTTCAATATATATGCGGTACTTATGAGAATAAACCATTTTAAACTTTTTGTCTATCTGTCTGTTTGTGCCGGCTAATCTCTGAAACGGCTGGACCGATTTTGACGAGACTTTCACTGGCAGATAGCAGATGTTATAAGGAGTAACTTACGATACTTTTAATTTAGAAAAAATTAAGGATCCGCGATAAATAACTTTTTGTTAAATTCCACGTGGACGAAGTCTCAGGTAAATGCTAGTACATAATAAATATTTATTTATTAACTGTGAAATGTCAGTTTCGTTAAAGTGTCGGCAGTCAGGCAGCTCTAATAAACTAATATTAGTAATATATCGGCCTCGATGGCCTGATAGATACCTGAGATCGCAGGTTCGATTCCCGCACAAGTCAAACATTTGTGTGCATTAACATGGATGTTTGTCTTGGTCTGGGCGTTTGTATGTATGTATATGTATGTAGGTATTTACAAAAAAAACATATATGTATGTTTATCCATTGTCTAGTACCCATAGTACAAGCTATGCTTAGTTTGGGCTAGATGGTGTTGTGTGTATGTGGTAAAATATTATTATATTATTTCAGGTGTAACATCTTCACGAACCACTAAACACAAATACAAAAAAATATAAGGTTTGATTAAATTTGGTTTTACAGTTTATAGACCCCAAGACCTGTCTGTGTGGCAAACCTTGAGGGAGGCCTATGTCCAGCAGTGGACGTCTTTCGGCTGAGATGATGATGATGTTGATGATGATGATTGATTATAGACTCTTTTTAACGTGAATAAAATCGCGAATCAAAGTTAGTTACTTGACAAAAATACAACACAATACGTATTAAAGTTTCTCAAACATAAGATCCCCAGTAATTACAAGTTTTATAACGACAAAAAATAATTGAAAAGATTACGAAGGGTCGTAAACAATGGTGGCAGTTAATTTAATGGAGGCACAACTTGAGGCAGGTTTAGTGAGCACCCTAACAGGCTAACTTGTAATAAAAGCTTAATCCCTTATTTCCTTAAAGCATTGCTCGAGGTACCCCTGTATTTACAAGGTACATGAGAGTAAAATATGGCTCGTAATTATTTTTGTATGCGTAAATTTACAAAGATAATTCTGTTTGTTTAATGGAGACAGATGACATCAGCCTTTTTATAAACTGTATTATTAGGTGCCTCTTCAAGAAATAAAATAGACAACGCTGAGCAAAAACGAGTAAATCAAGTTCACACTCCAAGCATAATAGGTATTATAAAGAGCTTTAAAACATCAATCAATCAATCAATCAATCAATCAAACTTTATTTGTGAACATAGGTATTACAATAAAGGTCTTATGGATACAATTTAATTGAGCTCTATGTCCTACCAATGAAATTGGTGTACAAATCTATTCATTTTAGTAATAAGTTAGAATTTATATAATAAAAAGTCAAGTTCGAGTAAATAATGTCAATTAAAGCAAAAGGCAAATAATATTCCACTTTATCATATTGTAAATAATTTCAATTAATGGTACTGTTATTAGGCAATTAATCAATTATAATTTATTGTTACATGCATGTCAAAGGTAAATTGTATTAAAAGGTTAGCAATGTCATATTTTATCATTTAAAAATTCTTCCATGGTGTAGTACGTCTTATCTAATAAAAATAAACACAATTTACTTTTGAATTTGCGGATATTATCTTCACTCCTTATACATTTTGGTAATTTATTATAGACCCTTGGTGCCATTACAAAAATACTATTTCCATATAGCGCAGTTCTAGACCCAACTGCTTGTAACCGATCACAACGACGCTGACTAGTTACTCGAACAAATTTATGTAAATTATTTTGACGAACATAGACGTTTCATATATGTACAGCGAGGCCATCGTTAATATTTTTGTATTTCTAAAAAATGGTTTGCAGCTATCTGTTGTCTTTAAATTGTAAATAGCTCTAATGCACCTCTTTTGACACTTAAATACCATTTCTTTACCCGTGGCATTCCCCCAAAATATAATTCCGTATCTCAATGTTGAAGCTACTAAACCATGATAAGCCGCAACAACATGCAAGTTGAATTCATTGAAAGCAGGTTAAATAGTTAATATTAATCATATTAACTATTTAATATTACACACATAACTACTAAATACATATATACTAAATACTAAATACATATATAAGCAGCGATAGCTCAGTGGGGAGACCAACAGACTGCAATGCAGAGGGTCTCGGGTTCGAACCCACGTCGCGCACCACTGACTTTCGGAAGTTATATGACTTTTCGAAATTATGTGCGTATTGATTGACAATTATCGCCTGCTCCGTGCCTCGGAGAGCACGTTAAGCCGTCGGTCCCGGCTGCCATGAACATCTATGGCAGTCGTTATTGGGAAAGTCAGTACCCTCTAATATCCTGACACTGGTCTAGCCTTAGGGTATCGTTAGCCTTCGGGTTGCGGAGGTCAGGTGGCAGCCGCTCCGTGTAAAAACTGATATCCAGTCAAATCCGGTTAGACCAGAAAAGCCGACCCCAAGTGACTTGGGAATAATAAAGGCTAAGAGAGATGACTACTAAATACAACATCTACCACTGCGAGCTTGATTTTTTTTTTTACTTGGCGTTATGCTTCGACTCTTACTACTCCGCGGGGTCGGGCGGAGGGATAATGTCGGACTCACCGAGGCAAAGAAAGCTGCCGACTAGAGACATCCCGGTAATACCGACTATATCTACCACGGTGTACCTCGACAAAACTGCAATCGGTGAGGGCGCGACCCCGCCAAGGTTTCGGACCGCCATATAAAACGGCAGGCTACTGCACGAATATACCTACCCTTTAGGCACTTCTACATTTTAACCCTACTGTCCCGTTGAGGGGGGGACGGATACACGTCACAAAGTCGCGCGTGGGAACACGCACGCTGCCTCTCGAACCTGGTGCTGATCGGGTGGCGGGCAGGCCCACGAAGCCCACCACCCTCAGGTCAAACCTCAGAGTGGCTGGAAGTCATCTCGCACCCTCCGGTGCCCGATTCTGTGGTTGGGGAGTGGTTTTAACGCTCCCTCTCCCACTCTGTCGCCTCCTTGATGGAAATGACTTTCTCACAGAAGGAGGCGACGGGCGTTCCACGACCACTCACTCCGGACCATGGACTGTCATCAAGCTCACAGTGGTCTGTGAGCTTGATGACCCTACATCTAGTAACTGATATTATTCTAAGATCAGAATATATATTTGTATAGACAGAAGGAGAGCTTTTTTATTTATTTTAGTTTTTATGATAATATGCTATCGTAATAACAATATGTCAATAAATAAACTAAAATGGTTTCATCGTTAAATTACAGAAAATCGAAAAAATTAAGTTGCTGATGAAAAATACACAGGCGCAGTATTGTTTGCAAATAGAGCGGGGTCGAGTACCATTTCTGTTCCTTTTTCATTCGTTTAGCGTCGCTCGACCGCGGCGCGGTGTCGTTGCAGTGTGAAAATTGCTGAAAAGTGAAAAAAAACCTTATCGGTTTTCAATCAACAGCCTTTTACATGTGGCGTTAGACATCACAGCACTTTTAATTTTCACTCTGCGCTTTTGAACCAACTGATAAAATATGAATATGTAAGTTTATTTATTTGTACATGTTTTAAAGATTATAGATAAAGACGAGTTAAATATAAGTATACGTTGTATAGCGTGTAACAATAACCATCCTCGTGGGTTACGTACAATTAATATATGTAAGTCAGATTATCTATCTGAAGAGAAATTTAAGAACAGTATCGATCTTTTGAAGTCCGAGATAGGTATTCGCATAGAAAATATATTTTACTTTAATTAAATTCTTTAAAAGCTGTAATATTTTATATAAAATATTGTGTTAGTTACAGAGTCCACGGTACTGCTTTAACCTTACTATTGCATGCTGTATAATTTTTGGTGCGTTATATTTCCCGATCTACTTTTATTATTCGAATAGATAGTCTGGTTAGCGACTTACCCAATAACAATGCTTTATTAGCCACTGAATTCTGACTGAATTGAATGTGTTAATAGTCTAAATAGTTATCACGGTATTTTGTTAGCACTGTTTTCGTAATTCACACGCGGAAAAAATGACAGTAAGCTATTATAAAATTGATATCGTCTATAGTTGAAGAACTTAAGGCTGTCCACAGGACGAGGCAGGCGGAACCAAATGTAAACAACGCAGCTAATTGATCCCATAATAAACAACTCTAAAATGAAATGTTAATACGGTTAGACTACAAAATTTATCTCAGCTTAACACGTTCCGGAACACTCGACTCTTTGCAAATGTCATGATATGACACTACAAAATCCCATACATTTTATCATACCGTCTATAACCGTACTACCATATTACATAATATATTTTTAATTTTTTGATACAACAATTACATCCACAGGCGTTGACGCCTAAGGGCGGAAATGGCTCAGTCTACGCCTTACGGCCGGCGGTGTGAATATTTTGTTTTGATGCATAAGCACTGCGTATGTGTGTTTTGAAAAATGACTAAAAAAGAGTTTACTGTGTCACCTACGAACGAATAAAGCCGCGTGATGCGACACGAATTCACGTGCTTCCTAATGGAATGTAATGTAATGTGTTGTAAAACTTGCAGCAAATACATTAACGTAAAAATGTTGCCATTACACAAAATATGCTGACAGGTAATTAATCGAAATAGTAATTTACCATTGCTATTATATAATTGTTATTTTATTCGTTCATTTCATTTTTTATACAAAAGTGATACAGAAAGTAATAATAATGATTAGTTTTATCTTAGCAAGATTACATTGATTAACTTAAAGTAATGTCTATTATCGATGTATCGAGTTTTGTGTTTATTATGGCAACACCATCTCTAACTTATTAGATGCCGGATAATGTCAATGTCATTAATTGCTTGTTTTTCAACTCCATTGTGACGGTTAGTGTTTATTTATGGCGGTTAATATCGACGACTTTTACCTATAAGCTATAAAACTGCAATGTATTAAATTTTATTAACTTCTGAGTCTTCTTCGAAGAGGTTAATGAAAAATCTTTGTGGGTCTGTGTATCTGTCTGTTAGTGACAGGCATAGCTCCGGACCCACTGGACCGATTGACTTGTAACTTGGTGTGCAGACACTTTGGGGTCATACCTCGGTCGAGTTTAATGGTAATAATATGGGCCCTGTGGGTCAAAAGACCCCGAGATATAGGGGTCACAAGGTCACATGTATTTTAAATGGCAAAATGGCTTCATTTATATACAGAGTGGTTGTGTGCTGATTCGAGTTGGTTGCTGCTGTTTGCTGTCGAGTTTTGTCGTGTGCTGCGCTTTGCAACACAACATGCCCAACAGTGGACATGATGCCCAACAATGGACATGATACCCAACAATGGTCATAATGCCCAACAGTAGACATGATGCCTAACAGTTGGTATTACGCCTAACAGTGGGCGAGATGCTATATATTTGCTATCAAAAATCTCAGGCATGGGTCCTAAACGTCCATTCAGACTTATAAGATACCTCAAATTGTAACAGATCTTCATGTACGAGCGAGGAAATTGAAAAGGTGGAATTCTTGAAATATTAAGAAACACTAATTGATAAAATAGCACCGATAGCTCAGTGGGGAGACCAACAGACTGCAATGCAGAGGGTCTCGGATTCGAACCCACGTCGCGCACCACTGACTTTCGGAAGTTATATGACTTTTCGAAATTATGTGCGTATTGATTTACAATTATCGCCTGCTCCGTGCCTCGGAGAGCACGTTAAGCCGTAGGTCCCGGGTACCATGAACATCTTTGGCAGTCGTTATTGGGAAGTCAGTGGCCTATAATATCCTGACACTGGTCTAGCCTTAGGGTATCGTTAACCTTCGGGTTGCGGAGGTCAGGTGGCAGCCACTCCGTGTAAAAACTGATATCCAGTCAAATCCGGTTAGAACAGAAAAGCCGATCCCAAGTGACTTGGGAATAATAAAGGCTAGGGAGAAGACTGATTGATCAATGTCTTTCATTCAAAGCCCATATCAAATCAGTGGCTGAGCGAAACTGATACACGTAATTAAATTGCTATGCTGTTTAAACCTATTTTACTCGTATAAAGAATTGTGTGAATCAGTTTTATGTTATTGTATAGTTTTTATCATATTATTAAGTAATACCTAATAGATATTATAAAACTACACCGAAACATAATAATAATTGAACAGGTTATGCATTACGTCTTATCGTTCTCTTTCACGGGTTTAGTTAAGTAACTTAATGCCGTATTTGGTTCCCTATCCATTAGCATAAAATGTTAAGACCTAATATAACTTAGCATAATTTTGTTTGGCATAATTATATTTTCGCATAATATAATTACGCATAACAGCTTACGCATAATTTCTCTAACCATAATAATGATTAAGCATAATATTCTAAAGCATAAATTTATTAAGCATAAAGTTCAAGCAAGCATGCAGCAGGCAGAGTTTCTGTCACGGCTCCGGCGCTGCGGGACTCTGGCGGCCCCACGCTTCTACACTATTTTAAATTACACTCTTAGGGTAGGACAAACAAGACTACGTAGAGTCGGTTTTGCAGCAATTCGGTTCTGTCACTAACTTTTGTTGCACAGCATATTAAATTTTTAACCAACAATATTATTTAATTGTTACAGAAACTCATCATTAGGCCTACTAACGTTATGCGAATCAAATTTATGCCAAAACAAATTAGTCTTTAAGATGATTATGCCAACATAAAATGTATGCCTAAAAAAATTATGCCGAAGTATTATTATGCCAAAACAAATTGTGCCAAAATCGTTATGCCGAAGTATATTAGGACAAAGAACATTATGCGAAAAGAAGGGATCCCCGTATTTACATACAATTTTATATACAACAAGTAGTTTTCCCGCGGTTTCACCAGCGTAAGTCTCGTTCCCGTGTGAATATAGGGTTTCACCCCTTTCACCCCCTTCAGGGTGAAATTTCCAAAAATCCTCTCTTAGTGCTCCCCTACACTCTCCAAGGAACATAATTATGTACAAGCCAAATTTCAGCTTCTTGCGTTCAGTAGTTTCGGCTGTGCGTTGTCTGTCAGTCACTCAGTAACGGAGGAGTTTTATATATATAGATTTGTGACAGTGAGCAACACAAAAAGATTTCTTACCTTATAAAAAACCTTGTATAAATTAGGTTTGATCATGTCACGTGAGTATAATCTAATCGTTAGGTGCAGTCGGCCAAGAAAGTGGTCTACCAGTTAAGACAAAAGTTTCTGTGAGATCTAATTATTGCTAAGATTGACTTTTCTAACTGTACAATTGGCGTGACATAAATATAATACATGATAACTCTTTATCATGAGTTACAGGTGACCTTCTAATCTAACTATCAATGTCAATGGTCAGATCATGTCATAATATTATTGCAAATGGAATTTATATTATGGTGCTGGTTGTGTAATTACTTAAATTGTTATAAGATCTATGTAATAGTATTAAGCTTTATTACACAATTATTTGTTGTCCCAAAGAAATAAAAATAAAATAAATCGACCTCAACCGTAGGGTCACAGTACACATTTTTGGCCGACTGTACCTATGGAAAACACTCATGAACCAGGAATAGACGTTCATCCCTTTTAGCTGATAGCCGGGGTTGATAAGTAAAGGCATTAAAAGTATACTGTTATCTTGACTAATATTATACATGCTTTTTATTTGTTTATGTGTTTTATTAGTTTGTTACGTTTTCACGCCTTAATTACTCGACCAATAATCATGAAATTTCGGATACACTTTCTCGGGGGTACAGAATAGGATATAGGAAAAAAGTACTCGAAGTACTCCAGAAAAGTTCATGAGTGCTCTCGAGGGATAGAAAACTGACATAAATTTACGCGAGCGAAACCGTGGGCAAAATCTAGTAAACTTATAAATATCTTACAATTGTACTATACGCCATCTATCGCATAAATTTGAAAGCTGCACCACGTCAAAGTCGTGACTAGCCATCAGAATGATAACTGTCTATTTAATCAGTTATTGTCCTCATATGTAGTAAATATCTTTATAGAAATTATATAACGTGTCTATTAATAGAATATTATGAGATAAGAGTGTCACGTATAGTAAAATATTAAATCGTAACCTTAAAATTATAATTTGAAATCTAAAAATAATACAGAGACATCTAGTTTGTACTCCAAATATTGAATTATAACGAAGACCTGTCTCCAACTACACTGATAGATGGCGTGTAACACAAATTTCAATATTTATATCCATTTGGGTATATTTGTTGCTAACATAGTTTCCCATTATGCAACGGCATTTCCAGGGCATGCAACTCTTGCCTCTCATTAAATTTTTTAGACTACTCGCGAAACTAACATATGACTGGAAGTGAATATGTTAAAAATATTAAATCTAAAGTAAGGTAAACGTTTTATGACTGTTTAGTTACGTCTTTTTCCATAGTTTACTGTTATAAGAAATAATATAGGTACTTAGGTAGCCCACCATTATATATTTTTTAATTGCAAGTGACTGAGCTATTGGCATATTTTAGATTCAGTTGTAGGATCTTAGATAATTAGACACTAACATAGACGTCATCTACTGCTACTTTAGTAAAACCGTCAACTTACTATATCACAAACTAAAAACATATTAAACACAACTTCTGTCTATGTCATATTATTATAACGAAATAGGAACGGCATATTCCCGTGCGCTCCAAATCTACTGTTGTCTAAAATTCATATTTCCATACCTTAATTACCGGGAGCTCCAAAGATTTTTATATGAAAATAATAAATAAAGGCACATTTACCAATTTCATTCCCTACAGCTCCAAAACATTCCCTAGGTACTTTGAGATTTTATTTCCAATAAAAAACTAATATTGTATTATTACATGTTTTAATTCTGCTAACCATACAGTTTGTTTTGGAGTTGTCAGGAACACAATAGTAAGTAGGTCTATATTTAATTATTTGTAATGTAATTTGGAACTCCTAGGAATAAATGTATGGAGATCAGAGGTTATAAAGAAATAAATTTGCATAAGCTTTTAGAGTCCTTGGGAACGATTTTACAAAATAATAATATTATTTTATTTTAGTCTTGGAGCGCTTGGGAGCAAAATAGCAGAGCGGGCGGGAATAAGCCATAGGAATACTTTTTAGCGTTTTAGAATAATAATACTGAGAAACACACAAACATTGTATGTATACCTACAGGATTTCAATTAAGTGTCATACCTAAGTTAAAATGACTAGGTACATCATAATTGATTTTAAATAAACACTTGTAATTACTGTTTAAAGGCGAAAATTAATATTATTATTTCATTATAAACAGGAATCAATAAAAAAAAAATTCTACGCAGTTAGGTGCTCTGTATTATATGCTATATGAGCATATTATTTCTAATGAACGTCTTAAATCTGAGGATGCGCTAAAAAAGTATACCAGTCTTAGTATATCGTTAGATATCATATTATATAAGTTTATGATTGGTATCGAGAATAATATTAGCAGTAGGTACCTAAGCCACACAGGCGTAGCGTTTACAATTGTACATTTTGGGCGAAGGTTTCTTGACATACAATTGTCAAAAATAAATTATATTTACAACATTAAAAACGTCATTTCAGTGTAATACATAATCCCTAGTAACCTCTCAATGTATAAAGTCGTTCAAAATCACATTTCTTAGTCCCAATCATTTGCAAGTTTCATGTTGTTTTATGTATAAGGAAAGCTTGAGTAAAAATAACAATGATGATATATAGTCTATCCCAATAGAATTTGAGAAAAAGGTAAACTTCTTTTAGTGACTTTTATCATATAATATTTTCTGTAAAATAAATTTATGGTTATTTATCAAAAGAAGGACTTTCATACGACTTATTGTATTAATTAACTACTTTTCAAAGTGAGTTTGAATTTTCTAAGTGACTTTATATATAATTAAGCATGAAACGATTGTTTACATAAAATATTAATTCTATTGGGACAGAGTATAATATATTATTGGCTGAGAAATTGTTTAAATTAATTACATCCACAATAACGTATTTAATATTTCGAAAATATATCAAAAATGTGCTTTCTTCACGTCAATCTGCGATATTTTCATATCAATGTGGCCATCAGCAATTCGAGCTTTAGTTTTAGCATGGGTAAGGTTACATTGTATTCTACCCTTAGTAAATGGAAAGCCTCTAGGTATAAATGCGGGGTTGATCGTCATGTTGTATAGATTGTATCTGCCCTGAAAACATCAATAAAATTGGACTGTAGTACACGAGCGCGCGGATATAGTACCAAAAGAAATCGCGTTGTCATAAATATTCTGCATACCGCTGGGTGTGGACACGGCTTTAGTAGCTTTCCTTGTCGCAAAGCTGCCCCAAAAAACATATCTTTCTCCATCAGATGGCACCAAGTGAAATGAAATTCAACGAAGCTCCGTTTGTAGACGTTTGTTAAGAATTCGTAAAAATAAAAGTCAACCTGTAAAAACGTATTTATAATATGACTATTTGAGTTCATAAGAATTCATTTCTAAATGTATACATATTTGTACGCTACCAATAAAAACAGTTCAAGTTGCTTAAGACTGCGGCGAGCGAAATGTGCCAAAACAGGCGGTCACAGTTAAGTTGATAAAATCCACACTTTTTGTTTAATACAAATATAAAATATACATATACCATAACAATGAATGTGTTTACAATTACTCCGTGTAAAAAAATAATTAATATTTTCGCCTACAAAATTACGTAAATTCTCTCCCCGTGACCATGGCTGCTGAAAAGCAATCGAAACGTCGGTGAAAGTGTAAAAATAAATTAAATCTAATAAATAGTTTTAATAATAATTTAATTAGCTTAAAAATTAGTAAACTGTAATAGTAGCAGTAGTGTAACAATTTTCAAAATTTTGTAATAAAGTGTCAAATAAACAACGCGATAAAATCCGAATATAGCAGTTTAATTTTAATGAGTGATTGATGTTTAAAATTTGATTTCCATTTTATTTCGTAAGATAGCTTTGGTTATAGTCATAGTTTAGTTGTTTAGTTTACATACGTAGTTATTAATAATTATAATATGTACTTCAGGGGTGTTATGTGAGATGTTTTGTTCATAATTCGTTTTTTAATATACATACTTCTAAGCGACTATAATGTGCCCGCAGTCACAGAATATATAATAGTAGGTACTAGATACCGGAGATGTTACGGGTATTGAATTTCGGATACGGTTACGTTTATGGATATTGTTAATATTTGACTAAAAATAAAAGTGACAACCCTGTGCGTCAACGCTATAGCAGGCAATTAACTCGCCAATCGGCCTTAGCTAACCTACTATTCTTATTGTACTATGGTTTTACGCTCGGCGCAGTCTTAACTAAGCTCCAGAAAAACCCAAAAACACTTACTTAAATACATACGACCAAACATGTACGCATGCACGTAAAATATAGGTATATACATACGAGAATCCTACTGTCGAAAGATACAACGCTATCGTAGTGAAATCCGACGTAGTAAATGGGATTTGATCGTCCGTACCTCGTAGTGGTCAAGTTTACGTAACTAAAATAAGCCGTGTTGTAATATTCTACACGCGGATGTTCCACATTGATATAGGTGACCTGCAATAAACTTATTCATTACATTTGTGTTTTTAATTCTAAAATACCGACATTAACTTAACCTAGAAATAAATAAATGTTTCAGTTGTACAAAAACGACATATAAGATATTACATCTTATACTAGCTGGGTACAGCCAGTATAAGATGTAATAAAAATATAATAATATGGTCATAAATAGCATAGATATGTGTCTTTTTTTTTTTTTAACGTGGGGGAATGCTTGATGCATACCCCTCCGCGGGGGCGGGCGGAGGGGTTATGTCGGACTCGCCGGGGTAAAAGAAAGATGTTGAAAAGATGAAGTACCTCCCGGAATACCGACTAAACCTACCACGGTGTTCCTCAACAAAACCACTATCGACGGGGCCGCGCGAATCACTTTCGCATGCGGTCGCGACCCCGCCGAGGTTACGGCCCGCCGTATGAAACGGCAGGCCACTACACGAAAGACCTACCCTATAGGCACATCTAGAAGAAACTCCCTACTGTCCCCCCTAGAGGGGAGACGGACTCGACACAGAGGCGCGCGTGGGAACACGCACGCCGCCTCTCGGACCTGGTGCTGAACGGATGGCGGGCAGGCCCACAAAGCCCGCCACCCCCAGGTCAAACCTCAGGGTGGCTGGAGGTCGTCTCGCGCCCTCCGGCGCCCGGCTCTGCGGTTGGGGAGAGGGTTCAAACGCTCCCTCTCCCGCTCCGCCGCCTCCTTGATGGAAATGACTTCCTCACAGAAGGAGGCGACGGCGTTCCACGACCTCTCACTCCGGACCATAGACTGAACTACGGCCGGGAGCGAGAGGGCAACCAATCCGACTGCCGCGATCAATTCACGGCGCTGCGATGCCCAGGCGGGGCAAACCGCCAAAGTGTGCAGCGCCGTGTCCTCAACAACGTCGCGGCAGTCGCCGCAGTGGTGACAACCGGGCGTCTCTTGCCGGCGTATGCGATACAGGAACTGGCCAAAACAACCGTGGCCAGTCATTACCTGTGTCAGCCGGAAGGTGAGGGCGCCATGGCGCCTCTCCAGCCACTCCTCAAACACGGGACTTACCGCTACGATCGTGGCGTGCCCGATAGATATGTGGTTTTACCAACATCTAATAAGCTACCGTAACTAGTATTTTAAAAGACTCGAGGCTTTTAGCCTAGAAGTCTCTTTTCTTAATTTCTAAAAAAATTTATTTATTTTATTAGTGAATCTGATAAATTAGAAATTTTATTAAATAACATTAGGCCGTGCTACACTAATTGCCTTTTAACTACCAATGTAATAGATATTCCTTCTCTGATTAACGTGTGTAGAAACTTTGAAAGGTTTGATAGCCGTTCTAAGGACTTTAGCGAACCACGCCCTGACTATAGTTCTATAAGTAAAGATTGTCTCTTTAATTGTATCTTAATTCATTAAAAGTGTATTTGTTATACCTTCTCTCATTGTACTTCCTAAATATATCTACATTTCTCCTAAAGTAAACCCTAAAGGTTACAATGGCTGTTAATTTCCTAGGCATAATTCGAATCAAGAACCCTACATGTCGGAAATTTTATCTTTTTATAAGACTATTGTATTTAAAGGCTTGATTGATCTTTACATTAAAATGCTTTTAATAAAATACTTTCATATCTAAACTAAATTAAAGACGGTTGAATCGTTTCATTTTCATTCAACACGCGCTCATCGCGCACCGGACATATCGGTGGCGGGGACGGAGCGGGGCGAGAGGGGCATAGCGATCAGCTGGTGGCGCGCGCGCCGGCCACCGACCGCGGCAGTCAGCGGACCGATGCTCCAGGCCCCGTCAACTCTGTATGGGGCTAAGTTTATACCTACGGGGGCCGAATTTTATTATTTTTAAATATTGCAACACCAGAGTATCGACAGCTTAAAAATGTTTTTATTTTAATTGATTACAAATACAATGTAAAAAGCTTAGAAATAATAATGAAATATATTTTTGATAAATAAACAATAGAGCAAAGTATCATAATCGCAGTATAAAAAAGATAATTCAATATATAAATATTAATTTACAATTAATTTCGTGTCATTTACTGGCAACACTACAAGAAAAATGTCTGCCACCGCTTGCGCACCGTTTATCTTGTAATGTCGGTTTATTTTCGATAAATAAAAAACTAGTTTTAATTTCTCCTGCATTAAAAACGTTGAGTCGAGCGCTCTGTTCCTCCGTTGTAGTGTTTTGGTGAAATCAAGTGATATTTTGTGATATATGTATAGACTCAAGTAATTGTGAGAAAGTGACTTACATTGTTTTTGTTGTTTTACAATATGAGTTCCAATAAAACAGTCAACAGTCGGATGTAGTATTTATGCACATGTACCTATATTCATAGTAAGATTTGTATGTATTGCTCTATTCACAAAATCATAAATAAACCTTTTATAATAAAGTTATGTACATATTTTATTGAACTCTCTAAAGTGTGTTTTTCGATTAAGTTTTCTTTGAATATGTAAACGCTGATTTTAATAATAACCAGATTTCTATAGAATAGCATAACAAATCTAAATCGGCATACTCATTAACTTCAAAGATCTTTTTGAAAAATACAATGCTATCAATTTTGTACCCTTTGACAAGCAAATAGATATACATACCTATAACCATAGATATAATTATATAACTACACACTACCAATTTTGAATTTGCCGCGCTAACACAAACATGACATTTACGATAGTTTTGTGTGGGCTGCAAATAGATGGCGCAAGACGCTAAGGAAAAATTCCTCACAAATTTTGTATGAAGTTGTCATTCTTTTCTTTGAGTATAATTGTTTTGTGCCGATGCTACAGCGGACACCCGTACTCGCGCTCTTAATTCTCACATAGTTTATATTCTATTCCCGGCAACGACAATCTTTTAGAAATATCATTAGTACTTAAATAATTAGTTATACAGTCCACTTCTGAGTTTTTTGCCGTAACACCAAGGACATCAAACAAAGACAGATAATTTAAAAAAACTTAATTAAAAGTAATAATAACATAATAATATTCTAGCACGTACACACAACACCATCTAGCCCAAACTAAGCAGAGCTTGTACTATGGGTACTAGACAATCGATAAATATACATATAAGGTTTTTTTTGTAAGTACATACTTATTATACATAGAAACGCCCAGACTAAGACAAACATCCATGTTTATGCACACAAATATTTGACTTGCGCGGGAATCGAACCCGCGACCTCAGGCATTGCAGTCGGTTACTCTAACCACTACGCCATCGAGGCTGATAAATGTCATGCCCTGTCTGTGTGACATTTTGAACTGTTTACAACGTTTTACAAAGAATGAAAGTTACAGTCTCCTTGATTTCAAAAGGATATTTAAATAAATACGTATTTTTGGATGTGGTGCTCTCTAATTTAACAACCAAAAAACATAATTCCTGTTTTCGGTAAAACTGGTTTGCATTCCTTGTCAAAGATAACAATTTACATTTATTTCTCGCACAATTACTTTTGAAACCATTTATATATGGAAGCTGGTCCAAGTGCTGCCCAGCACGGACACATAATGCATAATGTACCTTAGACTAATACTTGTCTGTAATCCAAAGGTCTTTAAAATCTATCCGAAGATTATTTAGAAAAATATTTTTGTACGTATTTTAACTGAGCAAAAATCATGACTGCTTATGGGGCGGCAAACCGAAACGATTGGGGAGAGATCAGGCGCAGAGCGCACTGCTTAACGTGCCTTCCGAAGCACGGAACTGAAACACCGCCAGCTTACTAAGTTTGGACTGTTATTGGAAATTAGAAAAATCAATAACACTTTTTGACCCGGCCTGGGATTGGAACCCAAGACGGCAGTTGCACTTACTACTGGTGCGCCACCGAAGCCTGCGCTAGCTATTAAACTACGCACATAACGTGGCCACAGCTCCCTGTTGTTCTTCGTCCAGCAAAACAAGAGCAGCATTAGTGTTTGATGCAATTATCATCGTCAATTAAAATATAGCTATGGTAGATTTTAGGGTACGTGTGTCTACTCTTTATATGCATATATTGCTTGGCAGATTATGCATATGCATTATATGCATAATCTGCCAAGTAACTGGTAACAATCAGCCGCTGCCTACCTATATTAATAAATTCGATGGCATAAGGGCTATCTATAATATCAACGTAGAAGGCATTTGTCAGAGCTGCAGCGATTCTGAGATCTGTAAAAAATGGTTCATGGCATAATTACAGAATTGCCAGAAGAAATGCCGAGTGGTTAAAAAATATGAAACAGAAAAGCGCACAGTACACACGTCACGAGCAATGTAAGACTGCGCGAAGTGCGATGCAAAACAGCGGAGCTAAGACTTGTAACTTCTCGGTACACCCCATGAGCGAATATATGTTTTTTATAATATTGACTTCTGTTTACGCGAATATTATTCAATGAAATTAAACTACTATATACGGATTTTATCGCGTTGTTTATTTGATACTTTTTGTTTATTTCACCCATGGGATCAGTGACAAGAAACACATGGACGCCGAGCTTCAACATGTTAAGCAAGTATTGCAAGACAACAAGCTCCAACAGCCGCGCCGCTGTCACAGATCCCGAGAAAAGCCAGCCACAGTCGAGCGCCAGCCTGCTATACTGCCTTATGTAAGGGGTGTCACTGACAAGATTGGCTACATCTTGAAGCGAGCTTCAATCAACACACACTTCAAGCCGCCAACGAAGATAAATCAATTTTTACCATCCGTCAAGTGCCAACTACCTTTACAAGATGCAGGGGTCTATAAAATAGATTGTGACTGCGGACTCTCATACATTGGTCAAACCAAGAGAAACATAGGCATCCGCATAAAAGAACACATAGCTGATGTAAAACACCAACGCTCGTTGAAGTCTGCTGTGTGTGAACATGTGCAACAGGGGACCAACCACTACCTGAGATTTGTCAAACCACAGATTCTCGCTAAAGAACACCGATTCCTACCAAGGATGCTTTGCGAGGCTATTGAAATCAAAAAACATCCTAATTTTAATAGAGAAGATGGTTGGAATGTACCACCAGCTTGGGATCCAGTAATACAAATAATCAAACCGAAGAAGAAGCAAACCACAGCTAGACTTCATGATACTTTGAGCTCATTCTGCGTAAATAGAAACACCAGTGATTAAATTGTGTTCGGGTACTTTGAAATAACTACACTGGAACATTAAGACAACTACCATCTTAGTCTCCCCGTGACCATGGCTGTTGAAAAGCAACCGAAACGTCGGGGAAAGTGTAAAATTAAAATAAATCTAAATAGTTTTAATAATAATTTAATTAGCTTAAAAATTAGTTAAGTTTAATAGTAGTAGTAGTGTAACAATTTTCAAAATTATGTAATAAAGTGTCAAATAAACAACGCGATAAAATCCGAATATAGTAATATGTTTTATATTTTTTATAATTTATTTTATTTTAAGGCGGAAAATATAAGTATTCCTATTTCTGGGCAATACTTGGACCAGACCCGGTCAGTCTCCTTTATGATATATTAGTTATACACTGCTCAAATGGCATTAAACAAAGCGCTCTAAAATATTGTTATTCCAATGTATACTATACTATACACTATACATACCTACCTATGATCATAAGATTCATAAGTCTTAAATAAAGGAATGTAAAACAATAATTAAATGAATACACAACAAAATTAAATTGTATACATAAAACCAACGTACCTTTTCCGAAACACAGTTAACGAAAAATACAATAAAGAAGCATAAATAACCAAAATTATTTTGACACGCCATTGATACTGCCCGCTTGAACAAAATGAAATTGAAAATTCATACAAATTGCCATTTCACGTATATATATACAAAGGGCATAATGATTTCTGTAATCGATGTAATGTTATTTAAACTTTAACATTGAGTTGAAATAGTATTTTTTAATAAGTGGATAGTGTTTGTTTGATATAAAGTTGGTGAGATATATATACATATATAGAGAAGTTTCACTCTAACGTCCCGATTTTGCTTTTTTTCTTCGCTGCCTCATTGCAATTTCGGCTACTTGGTTAATTTGACACAAACTTCTAGCGTGACCGTAAGATAAGATAAGATAATATTTATTTGCATAAACATGTGTATACATACAATTTCAGGCATGTAGGATGTTACAAGATAGGTACTTATTGTTCTTACATGTTTGCCACACCGTGGCGTACAAATGTTGTTTAATTTTATAGTAATTAATCATTGACAGAATTAATATAATAATAAAGTAAATATAGTTAAACATGTCTTAAAATCTTAATAAGGACATTAATCGAATTACAAATATGTCAAAAAATAATCAATACAATGTCCAAATAATATACAGTTTAAAAAGAAAAAAAATGAAAAATGAAATGTGTTGTTTAAATTAAGTAGTAATAAAAAAGTTAACTAACTACTCAAATGCTATTCTTTTTTATTATTTGAATTAAAATACATATAATTATTATACATAATGAAAATGTCTTGTCATATTTTATAAAGTAGACTAGTTATAAAGAATCCTGTAGAAAATCGGTGACATTATAATACGCTTGCTCAGCCAAGAATAATTTTATTTTTTTCTTAAATGTATCGACAGGTAACTCATGCCAGCTTTCAGGTATTTTATTATAAATTACCGGGGCCATACAAAAAACGCTTTTGCGCATAACTGCAGTTCTTGCAGTGTGTAAGCATAGCTTACATTTATTACGCCTGTTTCTTGGTACTACGTCTGCCATGCGAGGAAACAGATTAGTATTAGTCTTGACGAATATTAAGGTTTCTAGAATGTAGAGAGAAGGTAAAGTTAATATACCATATTTTTTAAAATGGGGCACGCAACTGTCGGTAGTTTGTAAGTTTAACATACTTCTTAAGCATCTTTTTTGAGCTTTAAATACGATATCTTTATTAGTTGAGTTTCCCCAAAAGATTATTCCGTATCGGAGGTTGGACTCAACTAGTCCAAAATATGCTGTAAGAAGTGCGTCTAAACTAAGTATTCGCGACAGGGAGTACAAAGCGTATGCACTACTACAAATTTTTTGATTTATAGCTTGTATATGTGTTTTCCAATTGAGATTTCTATCAATAATTAGCCCTAGAAATTTTGTTGAGTTAACTGCGTCAATATGATTACTATTATAATTAATGTCAATATCAAATGTCAATGGCCGTTGGCTAAAATGCATAATATTTGTTTTAGATAAGTTTATTTTTAAATTATTATTGTCTAACCATTCTATAATTTTCATAAGTGTCTCAGTGACATCATTTTTATATATCTCCTTACTTTTGCAAGGAATGACAACTGTGCTGTCGTCTGCAAACAGTGTCATAGGGTGTTCATTGGATCTAGGCAAGTCGTTTATATATATCGTAAAGAGAAGAGGTCCTAGTACACTCCCTTGTGGGACACCGAACTTCACTACCCGTTCAGTAGATTGTAAATATTTCTTCTAATTTTGATTTAGGGTTAATCTATTTATTTGCGTTATTTGTTTCCTATTTTCGAGATATGAACGAAAAATGTTTAAGACATTCCCTCTAACACCATATTTTTCCAGCTTTTGCAGTATTATGTCATGTTGGACATAATCAAAAGCCTGTGTCATGTCGCAAAAAATAGCGCAGACTGGCGTATTTTTATCCATATTTGTTATGACGCTGTGTAAAAATTCATATATGGCCATGTTAATGGTCTTATTTTGTCTAAAGCCTTTCTGTTCATTGCATAAAATTTTTTTCTTTTCTAAATACGTATTGAGCTCTTTATATATAAATTTTTCAAAATTTTTTGAAAATACTGGTATCAAGGAAATTGGCCTATAGAATTCCATTAAGTTCCGATCTAGCTTTTTAAAAAGAAGCTTCACTATTGAGACTTTAAGAGCATCTGGAAATACACCTTCATTAATATTTAAGTTAATTATGTGACTTAATGGCCCGCTAATTTCAGAAGCTACTGCTTTGACTACCTTCGTGGAGATGCCATCATACCCTACGCTATGTGTATTTTTTAGTGATAAAATAATTCTCAGTATATCCTGTGGCAAACTTGGCGGCATAAACATAGATTCCTTTCTGCTAGATATGTGTTTTGTAACTTTATCGCCGGAACATAATATAGGATTAATCTTATCAACAAAGTAGTTATTGAATGCATTTGCAATTCTTTTAGGGTCAGTTATAATTTCATCGTTTATTTTAAGTTTATTTATATGATTCACTGGTATATTTAATTGGTTACGGTTTATTATTTGCCAGGTAGTTTTTGATTTATTATTTGCTGTTTTTATTTTATGATTATTCTGGGCCTTTTGTGTAAACTTAATAATTTTTCGATAAAGCTTAGAATAATTTGTAAACAGATTTTTGTTGTGTATAGTAGGTTGCCGTCTATACTGCCATAATAAACTACGTTTCATTTTGCTGCAAGTTTTTATACCACGCGACACCCATTTTGTTGTTTTTTTAAGATTGACCGTAATATGCAGCTTAGGAAAGCACTGTTGATATAATAGTGAGAACAAATCTATGAAATTATTATAAGCTAATGTGGGGTCTGTTGTTTCATATATTTCTGAAAACGATAAGCTACCAATATAATTTTTGAATTTGTTAATATTTTCGGTTGTATACTCTCGTTCTATCTTTCTCCAGCGACTGATACTACTTACTGTGTTTATTGGACATTTGATTATCTGAGCTGTATGGTCAGACAAGGCGAGTTCCAATACGGTAACCTTACAAGATTTACTGAAATTATGCGCAAAATTGTCGCCGTCTGTTAGTAATTTCTTATTTAATATTATAAAAAGGAAATATTAGATTTTTTGTTTGTTTGTTTGTAAGGGTTTAACTCAAAACTAATCAACCGATTTTAAAATTCTTTGACCATTAGAAAGCTATATCATCATATTTTATTTGAAAATAAAGTACTGTTACTAACATAACCTATTATTTCTATTTTTTTACGTCGAGGAATGATTGACGCATACCTCTCCGCGACGCGACGGCGGGCGGAAGGGGGGACGGACACACGACACAGAAGGGCGCGTGCCGCCTCTCGGACCTGGTGCTAATCGGGTGGCGAGCAACCCCACGCAGCTTACCACCCCCAAGTTAAGCCTCAAGGTGGCTGGAGATCATCTCGGGCCCTTCGGCGCCCGGTTTTGCGGTTGGGAAGAGGGTTTTAACGCTGCCCCTCCTCCCCACCTCCTTGGTGGAAATGACTTCCTCACAGAATGAGGCGACAGCGTTCCACGATCTCTCACTCCGGACTATGGAATAAACCAAGGCCTGGTGGCCGTGGTCTCACAGTGGTCTGTGAGCTTGAAATTATTCCAAGGTCAGTATATATATTAGTATAGAGAGAAAGAGAGATTTATTTATTTATTTTATAATAAATATTTATACAGGGTTCCTCTATCTGGCAGAATCTTGATGCTCCGAAACGAATATTAGTAAGGCATAAAAATCATTTAATATAAACATTATTTGGCCAAATGTTTATATGTTCGAATTTACAATAGCATACTTTTAAGATAGCAGAATTCTATCTGGCATTATTAAAAACGGGAGTTACTGCCACGATCGTGGCGTGCCCGGGTTACTAACCTAACCAAACCTACTTTTACTCGAGCGAAGCCGTGGGCAAAAGCTAGTAATTAAATAAAACAAAAAGTAAGGAATTAGTTATAATATCCAGTTGTTCGCTATCATTTTCCTATTGGCTAAGACAAGTCTTTTAATATTGTTACAACCAGTGCCATGTATTGGCACTGTGGGATGGACTCGGCAGTTCCTTCTAATAATTTATTACAGCGCCATCTATTGACGTATTACTGAACTACGTAGCATGTGTATCGACAAGAGTAGAGAGAGCGCTGGAACTTTCTCGAATCTTCGTACTGTACATACCGGGTATGGCGTTTCTAGAAATCTCCAGAAACGCTTTAACCGCATATAAAAGGGCAAGGCCAGCGCTCAACGAATCAGTTTACAATCGTAAGCGGTCAAGTATACATCGGAGCGAACGGCAGCGAAAATTTTACAGAGTTTGAAGCAGTTATAGTGGAAAAGTGTAGTATAGTGTGTGTTGTGTTTTAAATTTAATTGTGTGTTTAAATAAACCGTGTTTTATTCGGTAGTATTGTTTACATTCTTATCCTTCGAACCCAGCACGTAACAATATGTTAGATATTCCTCTTAATTTAGATGTATTAAAATCTTATGGAATTTTCATATCCTTTATCTTCTGGTATTGTGTATTTTTATCCTTGACTGGCAGCACCTCCATTGGTGAACACGAAATATGCATCTTTTGACATATTTTATATTATTGCTGAGTTTAATGTATATTGTTTGTAATATACCTAGTCGTGCCATAAATATTGTTACAAGGAAAAATCTTTCTTTTTTTCTATCGCGTCAAAGATTTATTACCTACTGTAAGGTGTGTTAGTTTATACATTCATATAATAACATTAAAAATATATGAAGCTCGTTCAAAATTATTCCGTCCTTTAAACGTTGGGGTCAGTTATCAATAGAAACACGCACTTTCCATGGGAAAATGCTTCACTGCCAATCTTATGGATTGTTTTAGGGACTCCAAACTATTATGGCGTTTAGAGTATGCGATACTCTCTAAACCTGACCATAAATCATAATCCAGTGGATTAAGATCGGTAGATCTAGATGATGACAAGTCTCCAGCATTGATGAAGTCCGCAACGTTTGTTTCCAACCACGCTTGGGTGGATCGAGCTTTATGACCCGGTGCTGAGTCTTGAAAGGACCATTCTTGTTTGTGGAACATGTTAAGACGCTTAACCACCTTTTCAAGAATCGTATCTTGATAGGTACACTTCTGCCGATATTTTGACACCTTTTCCACCAAAAATATGGCTCAGTCACTCCTTGATAGCCAACACTCCAGCAAACCATCACTGAAGTCGGATAATGTCCACTTTGTACTCTACTGACAAATTGGGAAGCTTCTATAGAGCTTTGATCATAAACTGGGTCATTCTGCTAGACGAAACATTGATCAATAGTAAAAAAAATCTTGAGTAAAATAATTTTTCTTTGTCATCCGTTTGCATACCGCTTAAGCAGTTGTTTTGATTTTACCACCCAATTCATATCTTAATTATCAGCTAAATAATGACCAGTGAGTACGTGGACGTCCAGATCTTTTTCTGTTTAGAGGTTTATTTGTACCTGTCAATAACGGTACACAAACATTAGACAAAGCGGAGAGAGAGTTTCAAAATTGGCATTTGTTTCCATACCTACTTTGTATAATGCTATCACAGCAATTCGGTTCACTTTATCACCCCACTCAATTTTAATATCACAAAAATATTTAACACCGATTGGCGCGAAAATGAGAAAACACAATGAATATTCACATAAGAATGACAGATTCCAAATTCAAATGTAATATTTTTTTTTTTAATTGTAACAGCATTTATGGGCAGCCTAAGTGTACTATTTGTAAGTAGATAGATCAACCAAAGAAACATACAGTGCCAAAAGAGAAAAATAAATAAGAGCTCACTTTCAAAGAAGCGAATATACGTTGTTTGCTTACACGATACTCACTTCCTATAAAAAATTCTATAGTGCCAAAATGACGTAGGTCTGGCTGATCTGGGTTCGTACACTAGTCTAGTTTGTCTATGGATATTTTTATATTTCCTGGTGCATACTTCGGTTGACTGAATCGTTCCTATTATCAATACTTTTTATCATATATATAGCCATGATGTTCACGGAGAGTCACTCCCCGTGAAAATCTGCTGTAAAGCAACCGAAACGTCGGCGAATGTGCAAAATTAAATCTAAATGCATTAGAAGTCTTTTATAAAAAATTAACAACGCGATAAAATTCATATAAAGTTGAATAATTTCAATGTATAACATTCGCGTAAACGTAAGACAAAATTATGTTCTTTTTCCCTTTTTTGATTTGGAATGACTACTTTGGCACTAAGAATCAAGATCGGTATTGCAGAAGACTTTACAAACTTATAATTAGTGGACACAATGTACACGTAGACTCAAAACAATAATAATAATTATATGGATCACAAAACAAATTGTCAACCGTGGAATTCCTAATACCTTTACAAAAATTCCCAAGGGCCGCAATGCGACCACTTGCTTGTTGGAAATTAGATTTTATATACTTTTTAACGATCAGATTTTACTTTCTTTCCTTTTAATTTTTACCTCTTTTCATATCCAAATGGAACGTTGGTTTTATTCCAGACTCTTTGCCGTTATACTTTCAGTAAGACCTGAATATTATAAAGTCTTGTAGGTTGTAAGTTTTGACATAAAATGGATGACATAATACATACTAGGTATTATTATATATATTATATGCAAGCTGAGTGTTGTACACTCAGCTTGCATAAATGTAACAGTGGCGACGCGACCATTTTAGCCACTACGCCGACCGCGCAGGTAAGAAAAGAGAGTTCTATTTTTGGGTATATCAGTCAAGTTTAATTAGGCATATATAAATAAACTACGTAAATACGGAAAGAAATGTAAAAATACAATAACTATTAGTATATTTCGTAGCGGAAATTAAGGTGATCATGTATGTATATTATTTAAGCTGGCCGCAAAGATACGGTTTCCTGATAAGGTTTCCGAAACAGGGATTCAGATTCGTCATTCCGTCAGCTTTGCGCAGACGTTGGGTTTTTTCATCAGGAATTAGTATTACCAGTAGGTACGGTAACGCCACCGCGTCTAGTTAGCTCTGAGTGCCTAGAGCGAGTTTATTTTACGTTAACACAATCGACACGTTTATGACGTTCGGCGCTCTGATTGGCCCGCTCCAAGCTCTTGGCCAATCAGAGAGCCAAACGCGGTTAATGTTTCTAACGACTCACACTAGGCACCCTGATTATTCCGTTCGTGTGTGGCGGTACATACAGAATGTTAGCAAGCGCTGCGTTCGGAATGACGTCATTCGGTTTTTTTCCATTCTTCATTCAGAACGTATCTTTGAATAGAGTATTTCAACTTCAAGGATTATGATCAACCTTTTTGTAGAACTTTCATTGAATCGATCATTGATGAAAGTATTTTCCATTACAAAAACAATATAAAAGCAAATATATGTTCGTTAAAGTAGGTTTTGTCAAATTAAGAGAAAAAACGAGGATATTTTAAGTTTTAATTGAACTAGGATGTCCCTATGATGACAAGGAACCGAAATGCGCAACAGAATTAATTAAGATAATTTCTAATGGAATGATCTTAATTCAATCAAAAACCACTGTATTTTATCAGAACATCCAAACATAATCATCGTTACATTGACCGGATATTACAAGCAATAGAAATAAATTATTCAGATTATTTAGGTGGCCATAATTATTTTATTATCTTTCATCTAACATTTCAAAACACTATGCTCTCGTACTTTCATATACATACCTACACGTCTATCATCACATTGATAATTATAATTCGACAATTATAAATGCGTATATCTCATCTATCGCGATGTATGCCATAATATACAAACGTGTATGGTCGAGTGTCTTATATTTCATTGTTATAAATCTGAATTTAGACAACAAACAACTTAGTTATGCGTCAACATACTTAAAACTTAAACAACACAGAGTCTTTCATCATGACCAAAACATTACTTGTAGTTTGTATTTGCTAATATTATGTACAAGTAGGTCAATTTGCTTTGTCGTTATTGGAGTTTTAAATGTAAATTTTTCCAGAATGAAATGTATTAAAAGCTAACTCTTAGTCACCTACCAAGGCACTGATCGCGACTGGCGCAGGATTGTTACTACATTTATAACCTAAAAATGGTGTTTGATGAACCGGTTTAATGGTATCGATGAAAACCGGTGTCTGCCCTATACACTACGCCGATGAGGATGCTTATGGTTGTGGGGCGCTCAGGCGCGGCCGGTTTTACCATCACAAGTCTCATGTAAATGAAGATCCGGACATAGAAATGCCTTTAAAAACGAACTGCCTGGCTGGCTTCCGCTGATAGGCTGACCAAGACAAGCGTAAGTTAGGTGTATTGCATGCGCTCTTGGAGTTCACTCGAGCCCACCAATAAAGCGAGCCGGAGACGAGGCTCTGACCCTGACTTTCTGAAGCATATGGAACCTCAGTGTCACCACACACATTCAACTAGCCACAAGCTGCTCTGGAGTGTATGCGTTTTTAAGTTAAATTGATGGTACATTTTTTAAGGTTAAAGGTGAAGTAGGTTAAAGTGCTCTCTGAAAGTTCGTTGTTCTAATAGTAATAATAATTTAGATTTTAGCTGAGACTAACTTAAACACTTGTCTATAGCGCCTGAAATAGCATCTCTCGATCGCCTTTCGTGGCGTTTGGTGATTTTGAATTCTCACAATAAAATATGATCACTGATTCCAAAGATACACAACCTTATGTTGTGAACCAGTTGCGAGAGAGTACGAGCGAAGATACTCTCACGCAACTCGAGAATTCATCGCACTCTTAATAAAACAGCGACTTAACTCGAAATTTGAAAGTAAGGCAATTTGAACTCTAATTGTATATGTTAAATTCTAATATTATATTTGTGTTAAATCTTTGCAATAGAGTTCAAATTTGTTTAATCCAAAATACTGAGATAAGTCTCTGTTTTATTAAGGGTGCGGCATGTGCTTTGAAGGATTCTTACCATTTAGTGAATGAGATTAAACACCAACAAAAAACAATTAGTTTTAATGTGCAGATGTGCTGAGGCACTCTGTTAGTTGTTCGACTTATAAATAGGACGAAGGGGAGCATATTGTTTGAGTATTTTTGCTAAACATTACAGGTTTGGCGGTTTAACGCGGTACTGATTGTTTTACGCCATACGGATTTTTTCGAAGTATTTATTGATGATGGTTTACTTTCATATTTTGTTTGTAAAGTATTTTTTAACCTGTGTATATGAACAGCAAATACTAAGTATCTCTTTATTTTTTGTCGGTAAACTGCTGTATCCATAATGATCGTAACGTTGCCTTTATCTACACGTCGTAATTTTATTATTACCTTAGCTTACACATGCCTCCAGTGCGACGTATTCATCTTTGAGAAGGTTAATTTTGCCTAGAGTTCAGTTTGACGCAAGACTGATGAAATGTCCTGACGTATAGCTTCTAAATACCCCTAAGGCCATAGCACATTAATAAATTTCAGTGTGTGCCATTGCGCACCTAACATATATGTATGTACCTAATCAAATAGCTTTGGGTATTTCGGTATAAGTATGTATGTATGTATCTTATGTGGGGGCCAGTCAGTGCAGACCGGCGACATTTCGACCCAGTGGGATCTTTTGTGTCGACACTCTCCCAATAACGACTGCCATAGATGTTCATGGCAGCCGAGACCGACGGCTTAACGTGCTCTCCGAGGCACGGAGCAGGCGATAATTGTCAATCAATACGCACATAATTTCGGTATAAGTGATTGCTAATTTATCATAGACCAACTCATCGACATATCAGGCAACAATAAATGTTTTATGACGTCATTGTATTTTTGCAAATATTCTACGAACACTCCCTCACTATCTACTATTATATTGTGGAGAAACAGGGTGTTATGTCCCTCCAACACAAAGGGAGGATATTCCGACCAGGGGCCCAAGTCTGCTATTTTCATAAATTCGTCATTCCAACACGACGTAACTGCAATTCCATTGTCATTTTGCTAAAAGTTCGTAATCTGCTAAATTCACAATGGTCGATCACTGGTCGGTCAATGGTCTCGTATTAGAATTGTGGTAGAATGACATGTTGTACTGCCACTATTATAAAACCCGTTAGTAGAAGTGATTTTTGTAAAACTACTACTAAATTTGAACATTTATTCATGCCAGATTTCTTTATGTATATTAGTGTTAAAAGCAATTTGATCAAAGGAACTGTCAAAATTTTAGCAGGTTACCGCATACGTCAGTCATTCATTTGTCATTATGTACGAGATTACCATTCCATGCCATTTTTTCAATGGAGTGTCAGTGGTTGACCATCGGGAAGTTATAATGACGCCATTATATTAGTAGATTACCAAACTTGTCAAAATCAACAATTATGAAATCAATGATTGACCATTCTGACACCATTGTAATAGCAGACTTGGGCCCCAGGCTGGTTGATCATACCTGGCGGTCCGCGGACCGACGGTTGATGTCGGAAGCTTGTATTTATATACTTAGTCGCTGTGTAAACTCCACTTGTGCGATGCAGAATAGTATGACGTCATTTAAGCGCTTTTATGTAGCGCCATCTGTTAGATGTAGGCGGAACTTCTTCGTCTGTGCGGAGTCGCCACAATATTATCTAGCATATCCATAGCATAATAGCATAACCGGAAGATGCATGCTGCAATAAATTATATTATTTATTTCTTACCCATAATATAGTATGTTGGCAACAATAACTTTATTATTTTTTACCTGCCATAGCATAAGTCATTATAAAATTAAAATTACTAACGACTTTTAAATTCCACGTGTACGAAGTCATGGGTAAAGATAGTATATACATAGGCAAAGATAAAATAGTTCAACACATTTTTATTTTATTTTTACTTAATAGCTATTACCGAGAATGTGCGAAATATACTTAGATGAAAAATTTGGAAACAGTTCGTTTTTCCCCCATTAGAGTGAACACTGTTAACAATATTATAAACAATTCAAGAGCAACGATTGCTCTCCCAATGCAACTGAATAACCTGACCAATTAAATACTTTCATAAAATTAAGCATCACTGTACGTACAAATATTTTGTATCTAGAAAGACGCCGAGATTCGACAGCGGTACCGGTTTGCGGCACGTAATATACGTTAATGGTAATTCTTAACTATCATGTTACAATGTAAATAATCACGGTGCGGAACCCAACAATAAATTTGCACCCTACTGATCCCAGCCCAGCGGATGCAAATAAGATATATTGTACCCACATCCATATAATCCTGTTCACTAAAGGGGCTAATCTCAATTTTCGCTGAATTGTTAACTAATGCAAGTCTATTGTCCGTAAACAGTTAGAGGGTAATCTGTATCATTAAGGAAACGAATTATTAAGATAAATAATATTGTCTTCTGTTTACGCGAATGTTATTCATTGAAATTACACTATATAAGTGTAAACTTAAATATAAATACTTTTAATAATTTAATTAGCTTAAACATTAATAAAGTTTAATAGTAGTAGTTTCTAAATTATGTAAAAAAGTATCAAATAAACAACGCGATGAAATCCGTATATAGTAGTTTAATTTCAATATTAAGATAAAATTTAAGCAATCGTGGCTTGTAAAGTGATGAGTTAGCTGATGTTTGTAATGAATAATAGGGGCTAGACTTTCCCTATAAATTATGTTTATATTTAAAATATACAGCAGCGATAGCTCAGTGGGGAGACCAACAGACTGCAACGCAGAGGGTCTCGGGTTCAACAGACTGCAATGCAGAGGGTCTCGGGTTCGAACCCACGTCGCGCACCTCTGATTTACGGAAGTTATATGACTTTTCGAAATTATGTGCGTATTGATTGACAATTATCGCCTGCTCTGTGCCTCGGAGAGCACTTTAAGGCGTCGGTCCCGGCTGCCATGAACATCTATGGCAGTCGTTATTGAGAAGTTTTTGAGTCTCTGCTCTGAACTAACCCTTATAATCACATTTAATTTAGATTTCGATCTATATAGGACCTCCGGTACCCTCACTGACTCGACGAAACACAACGCAAGCGCTATTCAATGACATGCCAGCCGATGAGAGTGCCTTAGTGACTTCCGCGCGAATATAATTTATCTCATCTAAATTCAAACTCTCAGTACATAAGTAATCAACAAAAATATCATGCTTGATGACTTCAGCAATTTTGCTACATTCAATTCCTATTTTGCTTTTGGCAACGCGTTGCAAGAAATGGCGCGCTCGCAGTACCATACGTGACGGTATTTAATTCATAGACCTTAATAGGTTCGTCAGTATTACTACACCAAGCTACTCTTTGCAGGTGCCTATCACATGGATATACAACCACTTGTCTGTACATTTTTTCAATGTCAGCAGCCAAGACGTACCTATGTTGCCTAAACCTAAGAAGTATAGACAACAAATCGTCTTGAACTGTTGGGTCAACCATTTGCAAATCGTTTCTTCTTAACCAAGTTCCTTTTCTTCAGACATTTTGGGAGACGAGTGTTGTCAATCTGGAATATATATAAAAAAAAAATTAACACAACAGAACAACTTGTATGTACTTATCACAAGCTAGCACAGCACTCCGGATGTCACCACTGCGGCGACTGCCGCGATGTTGTTGTGGACACGGCGCTGCACACTTTGGCGGATTGCCCCGCCTGGGCATTGCAGCGCGGTAAGTTGATCGCGGCAGTCGGACTGGTTGCCCTCTCACTCCCGGCCGTGGTTCAGTCTATGGTCCGAAGTGAGAGATTGTGGAACGCCGTCGCCCCCTTTTGTGAGGAAGTAATTTCCATCAAGGAGGCGACAGAGCGGGAGAGGGAGCACTTAAACCCTCTCCCCAACCGCAGAACCGGGCGCCGGAGGGCGCGAGATGACCTCCAGCCACCTTGAAGTTTGACCTGGGGGTGGTGGGCTGCGTGGGCCTGCTCGCCACCCGATCAGCACCAGGTCCGAGAGGCGGCGTGCGTGTTCCTACGTGCGCCTCTGTATCGTGTCTTTGTCCCCCCCGCTCAGGGGGATGGTGGAGGAAATATTCTTTGTGCAGTGGCCTGCCGTTTCACACGGCGGGCTGAAACCACGGCGGGGTCGCGATTGCATGTGAAAGCGATTCGCGCGGCCTCGCCGTCTATGGTTATGTCGAGGAACACCGTGGTAGGTTTAGTCGGTATTACCGGGGTATCTTTTCCCCGGTGAGTCCGATATAACCTCTCCGTCGCCCCGCGGAGAGGTATGCGTCAAAGCATTCCACCACGTAAAAAAAAAAAAAACTAGCACAGCACTGAGTGCACTACTACCTTGGTCTACAATTACTAGGGAGCAACACTTTAATACTCAATAATTAATTTTGATAATTTTGATGAAATTAATTTTAATATTTAATACTTTCAATACTCAATACTCAATATTTTATTACATTCCACAATGTTTCAAAGATGGACTTAAAAAACAAATTAGGTCAATTTGGACCCTGCCGGACACAGCAAATTAGGAAAGAAGAGGCCTACATAGCAATTCAAATATTCTGTTTTATAAAATTTAATCTATCTAATATAATATATATTTATGTGTACTTATGTTAATATTTATATATTGTTATGAATTAATATTATCGTTAATTACAATTTGTTAATTACATATTTATTGCTAGTGTTCAATTCAATAATAATAAATAATAATAATAATAATAAAACGTTTATTTCGGAAACTTGCTCCATATTTTGTTAGTGATACAACTTACGTAACTATGTTAGTACTTACATATAATTAAAAACAAACAAAATAAAACCTACAATACAATACAATTTAATTCATGTATTTTCCTGCAGTATCAGACCCGTAGCTGTGCATACGGGTCCAATACTCCAGGAAAACGCCGTCCAGCCTATCCCCGATCACGTTCAGTACGCCGTTGGCGCTCCCACGAATCCTGCGTAACAATGATGCCGTTCTTTTCCTCATGATTGCTGAAAAACTATCTGTAGTAGATTCAGCAAACATGGCTGACGCGCTACAGAATCGCGGTAACCCCAACAGCACCCGGAAGGCGTTGTTGTACTGGATAAAGTTACAGAACTGACCAATAAAATTTAACTAGCTTGCTTACAAAGATTTTAAGCAAATGTTCTATAAAAACGTGCTCAGTTACAATTACACAGTATTTACATATGAAATGCAAGCAATTTTATTAGATAAATTTGACAGCAATACAGTCATTAATTTAGTGTAGCAATCTGAAGTAAAACACAATTAATAATATCTACTCGTGAAAACTGTATCTAAGTAACTACTACCTATATTAAATACCTTTCTATGAGATTATGTGAATATTATTGTAATATATTATATATTATTGTAATATCAATCAAACAAAATAATTAAGCAATTATGCTTATTATATTGCATTATTAATTTACAGTATATTTTTTTTATCGCGGCTAACTATCACAATAAATGAAAATATGATATTCACAAAACTCGGTATTAAATGGAAAACTTAATGGAACGATACAATAAAAATAGGCAATATATTATTTCCTGACCCTGTAAATCCATAACTAACTTATATAATACCTTACGAGTACTGGGTGACGATATTATATGGTATATAATTAGCCTATACCTACACCACAAAACTTCCAAAGCTCGAACACATCCACACTACCGGTAAAATAACCTACGTCAAAGTTACGGCGAATTGATTTCTTCGATTTAAATAATTAATCCTTCAATTCTTCAATATGTAATCCACAGCATAGCTTAAACTTCGCTGATTCAGCATTCGGCTCGATAAAGGACCAATATTTAGCAAATAATAGGGAAGTTGTGGTAAAGAAAATCAACTGGATATATGTCGATGTGATGAACTTTTTAATGACCTAAATGATATGACACTTAAACTAGTAAGTAAGCAACTAGGCTCTTTACGACAACGTAAAGAGCCTAGTTGCTGCTGTTCATTTAAGCCTCTGGGCTTAACTGGAAAACGCATATTAATTACTTAACCAAAAATATCAGTAGCTTTGCGTATGCACTTCATAAACTGTATTTTGTTCTGAATCCCTTTTAACGGTATGCCATGGACTTATAGCCTCAGTATTAAGATATGGCATCATATTTTGGGCTAACTCACCTGACTTTGAAGCTTTAAAGCTTAGAAAATATGTATCAGAACTATGTTTAAACTTTATACAACAGAGAGCTGTAAATGTTATTTCTTACAATATAAAATTGATATATATTTTAGAACTTCACTATTCATGAAAAACAACTCTCAGCTATTTCCGAGACTAGCAGATGCAGTAGTTGGGAATCGCCGAGATAAACACTATGTTGAGGATGTATAGCAACCGTACGTAGCAGCCCTGAACCGCACACGCACGTCACCACAGAGGAAAATTACTCGGTCCGACGTTAGCGCTGCGCACGGAAGTCAGCGTAAACTAGACTCTGTGCCGATTCGTCGAATGGTGCTATTGGTTACATTTTTGTATAAATATCTTATAAGTTTTTATTGGCTAACGCAATATTTTGTCTAGTATAAATTAAGGTGTCAAAATCAAATATACACATTCTGAAATCTGGAGTCTACGTGTTTATTATACCCGACACTATCCTCAACCTCTGAAGTACCTCCAAAAAGTAACCTCCAAAGATGCACCCGGCTAAAACAACACTTATGAGCATAAGCGTTCTTTACAAAGGACCTACTATTTACTTTATAAAAAATACCAAACAATTTAAAAAGATTAGACGTAACTTTATTCAAGAAATCGCTTAGTGATTCATTAGCTTCTAAGTGTAATTATAATTTAAGAGACTTTCTAACTAACGTTTTTATTAATATTGTGATTATTACATACTTACTATATGTGTCTCTTTCTTTTTTAACAGTACATCAACATTAATGTTCCTTGATAATCTGTAGAATTTTACTATAAAAATTTTAGCGATCGTACGTACGCAGCCCTGAGCCACACACGCACGACGCCACAAAGCCATTTGCGTGGAAAATTACTTGCTCCGACGTTAGCGCCGCGCACGGAAGTTAGCGTAAACTAGACTCTTCTCCGATTCATCGAATGTTTGATTGGTTACATTTTTGTATAAATATTTTATGAGTTTTATTGGCTAACGCAATATTTTGTCTAGTATAAATTATGATATCGAAATCAAATATACACATACACATACATTTTGAAATCTGGTGTATAAGTGTTATTATACCCGACACTATCCTCAACCTCTAAAGTACCTACCTCCAAAGTATAACCTCTAAAAAATCATCATAATTTGAATAGTCTTCTGGATGTAATTTTTTTTATGTTACTTCTTTTATAATTTAGATGATGGAGATTACTTATTTGTACCTATTCAGGTAGAACATGTTAATTTTTCATTTACGTCATTTACGTGATATGGTTTAATGAATAAGGCTGTATCAGGCTAAATCACGTTTTTGTAGTCCCAATGTTTTGCTAGTTGCATGTGTTATATTTGCCTATAAGGAAAGCTTGTAAGCTCGCTTTTATGCTTATATGCACTATGATTTTCGCTTAATACATGTTTGAAATTAATTACATCCATAATAACATCTTATATATTACGAAAAGATATCAAAAGTGTGCTTTCTTCTTTTCGATCTGCGATATTCTCATATCAACGTGGCCGTCACCAATTCGAGCTTTAGTTTTAGCATGGGTAATGTTACATTGTATTCTACCCTTAGTGAATGGAAAGCCTCTAGGTATAACTGCCGGGTTGATCGTCATGTTGTATAGATTATATCTGCCCTGAAAACATAAGTAAATTGTGTTTATTCTCCTTTTTGTCAGCAAGTTATTTATTGAATTATACCACCAAGGAAATAAACAAGCATATGGTCTAATGATTAGCGTTTTCTGGTACCAAAAATACATAATTTGTTTGTTTGTTGTGTGTATTTGTTTGGACATAATATAATGTGTTTAAACTATTGAGTTGCAGCGGCACAGCGGCAGCCAGAAGCAATAGGTTAAATGATATCTTGTATTCCAATGATTGACAGGTTAAAAACTTTAATGTTTTATTTGAGTAGGTATTGCGTTTGTATCCATACACAAACCCATGTCCTATTATGTCCGTACCGATGGTATCAAGCTATTACTTTTAGCACATATATTACATGCATGTATACTACAAGTTTAGTAAAACTAAAACGTATAAAATAGTAGACGTGCACGTGAGTTAAGTATCAAAAGAAATATCGTTATCATAAATATTCTGCATACCGCTGGGTGTGGACACGGCTTTAGTAGCTTTCCTTGTCTCATAGCTGCCCCAAAGAACATATCCTTCTCAATCAGATGGCACCAAGTGTAATGAAATTCAACGAAGCTCGGTTTGTAGACGTTTGTTAGAAATTCGTAAAAATAAAAGTCAAACTGTAAAAATTTATGATACTAATAAAAACACAAAACATTTGTATAAACTTGTACGATACTAAAAAAAACAATTCAAATTGCTTAAATCAGCTTAAGATCTTAAAACACACCCAATATAAAACACATACAAGCACACATGTACGCATGCATGCAAAAAAGTTATATACCAATAAAAAAATAATTGCCACTCCCAAAATAAAATCTCAATTTTATTACAATACATACGAGAATCCTATTGTCGAAAGATACAACGCTATCGTAGTGAACACCGACGTAGTAAATTGGATTAGATCGTCCGTACCTCGTAGTGGTCAAGTTTACGTAACTAAAATAAGCCGTGTTGTAATATTCTACACGCGGATGTTCCACATTGATATAGGTGACCTGCAATAAACTTATTCATTACATTTGTGTTTTTAATCCTAAAATACCGACATTAACTTAACCTAGAAATAAATAAATGTTTTAGTTGTACAGCTAGTATAAGATGTAATAAAAATATAATTATATTATGGTCAAAATATTCTTAAGCAGAATAGCAGTAGATATGTGGTTTTACAAACATCCATTTATTTATTTTTATTTATCTATAAGATATGTACGGGAACTAGTGCTTTAAACTACTAGATAGCATTAAAAACAATATAAAATTTTTTCTTTTAAATTTCGAGATATCACGTAATGAATAATCAATATTTCCACCTCTAATCCTAATAACTGTCTGCATGCTATCAGGCAAGCCCAGACCCATGTTTTTAAATGTGTACTTAAGGAATTCCTCTCAAGTAGAGATTATAGGCCTCTAATACAGTTTTTAATTCATGAAGTTCCTGCGGCAAGAGCCATACATACATCAAGGGTATTTATACCAGCGCGTCTTGCTGCCTACTAAAATTTCCGCATTTTGGACACCAAAATGTACTGTTTATGGAACGAGCTGTGTTTGGTCGGATATTATCTAGCTTCCGATGAACACTTGATATGGTAAAACATATTTCTGCAGTATCTCTTCTGTGTATTAAACTGCCAGTAGATGTCCCTCAACCCTCACTAACTCAATACGTGCATCTGAACTGATCCCGCCCAAACCATGAAAAACTGACTCATTATGAAAATTAACGGGTTGCCGGATTTTTATTGGATAAAACTGCTTACTTAATGCTTTTATAAGCTATTCAACATTCCGTCTTCCACAGAATTTTACTTAATTAATAATGTGTTAAACATGAAATTTTTTTGTAAAATCGAGATCGCGCTACGCATTGCCGTGTGTGAGTTCTGTACTGCTGACTGAGCAAGTCTTTTAGCATGCAGGTCTCGTTGCTCCATTCTTCTTCTGACTCTACGCTTACTAATGTTGACTCATCTTGCTGTTGCTCATGTGCTGCCGTATCTGCACCGCAGTGATAAAACGATTTCTCAAAATTGCGACACCACTAAATCAATTATTGCGCACTGAAGTATATCTAATTCTACCGCTTCCTGGTCTTTTCGTTTAAGATGCAGTCTTGTTGTATCTTTTAAACGATTTTTTTTTCCTTTAAGTTGGCCTAGGTACACTTAAAAAAAGAAAAAAAAAGGTACATTTTAAGTATCAGCAACTTACCGCTGAGTAAGTCCTGGACTCCTAATAAATACAGTTCTAGCAGTCTGAGCAGCATTTATCGGCGTCAGGTTCTAAGCCCCTATTTTCTAAGCGTCCCAATAAAGTTACGCGGTCAATGTGTCACAAAAGATAAACTAACGAATTGTATTTTGGTGTTTTTGACTTGAGTTAAGAATAATACAGTTCTTGCAAATCACGAAGGCGATCGGGTTTTACGTGTACAAGCACAGTGTGGTAGTATGCGTGTTTGACAGAGCGGTCAGTAATTGCGAGCGACACTTATACACACACATAGTCCGCTCGCCTTCATGAGTTGCAAGAACTATAATATTTTTTTTAATCTAAACCTCTTTATACGGATTTTGTCGCAATGTATATTTTAAAACACTTTTATTAATAATTTTGAACTATAACACTAATATTATTGAACTTTACTATAATTTAGTCATTTAAATTACTTAAAATTATTAATACCTATTTAAATTTACACATTTTCCCCGACGTTTCGGTTGCTTTTAGCAGCCATGTTCATGGGGAGATTTTTGAAATTATGTAATAAAAGTGTATTAAAATAAACAACGCGACAAATTTCGTAAAGTAATTTAATTTCAATGTATAAACATGCACGTAAACGTAAGACGTAAATAATAATTTTGTTGAATTATAACTAGATATTCTAATTTGGAACCACAAAATAACTGGTTATGGACTTATTTATATTTAGGCAATATTCTGGGCCGCTGAGTGTTTTAACCTCTGAAAAGAATGCTTCTGTTTTCTTGAAACCAGTTTGCACTCCTTGCTAGATATATAATATATTATTGGTAACCAAACTGTTAAATGGCAAATAATGATGTGCTTTAATTACGTAATGTAATTAACATTGTTCTAATTTATATACTTTCAACACAATGTAAAAATTGTTATGAAATAAATAAATAATTTACGTTTATTTCTAGCACATTTACTTTATTATGGTATACTAGCTTTTGCCGGGGGCGTCGGTCGTAAGGCGCTGCTGCATGGGTCGCTGATGAAATTATGGTTCCGGCAACCCACTCACGAGGCAACGAGTTGGCACACCGTGGTGGTTTTAGTCGGTAGGGCCGAAGTCTTGGGTGAGCCTGACATAACCCTCTCGCCTCCAAATGTGGCGAGAGGGTATGCTGAATGGGATAGCCGAATTTCCACACGTTAAAAAAGGTTTGTGTTATATAACATAGCTTTCTAATGGTGGAAGAAATTATTTTAAAATCGGTTAAGCACTTTTTGAGATAAATCTTTACAAACAAACCGAAAAATAAAATCTTCCCTCCTTATAATATTAGTAAAGATTATTTTTACACTAGTAAGATGGCATCAAGCAAACCGTTCTAAAACATTTTTATTCCGTTTGGTTAATGTACCTGCCTATGATGATAATTCTTAAATTATAGTAATTATACATTAAATGTAACTAAAAAAACAGTAAAACTTACTTACCTTTTCTGAAACACAGTTAACAAAAAATACAAAAAAGAAGCATAAATGACCAAAATTATTTTGACACGCCATTGCTAATGCTCGCTTGACCGTTTGAAAATGCATACAAATTTCCATTTTACGTATATATATACAAATTGCATAATGATTTCTGTAATCGATGTAATGTTATTTAAATAATATTGTCTTCTATTTACGTGAATATTATTCATTGAAATTAAACTACTATATACGGATTTTATCGCGTTGTTTATTTGACACTTTATTACAAAATTTTGAAAACTGTTACACTATACTACTATTAAACTTTACTAACTTTTAAGCTAATTAAATTATTATTAAAACTATTTAGATTTAATTTTATTTTACACTTTCCCCGACGTTTCGGTTGCTTTTCAGCAGCCGTGGTCACGGGGAGACTAAGGTGGTAGTTGTCTCAATGTTCCAGTGTAGTTATTTCAGTACCCGAACATAATTTAATCATTGGTGTTTCTATTTACGCAGAATGAGCTCAAAGTATCATGAAGTCTAGCTGTGGTTTGCTTCTTCTTGGGTTTGACTATTTGTATTACTGGATCCCAAGCTGGTGGTACATTCCAACCATCTTCTCTATTAAAATTAGGATGTTTTTTGATTTCGATAGCCTCGCGAAGCATCCTTGGTAGGAATCGGTGTTCTTTAGCGAGAATCTGTGGTTTGTCAAATCTCTGGTAGTGGTTGGTCCCCTGTTGCACATGTTCACACACAGCAGACTTCAACGAGCGTTGGTGTTTTACATCAGCTATGTGTTCTTTTATGCGGGTGCCTATGTTTCTCTTGGTTTGACCAATGTATGAGAGTCCGCAGTCACAATCTATTTTATAGACCCCTGCATCTTGTAAAGGTAGTTGGCACTTGACGGATGGTAAAAATTGACTTATCTTCGTTGGCAGCTTGACGTATGTGTTGATTGAAGCTCGCTTCAAGATGTAGCCAATCTTGTCAGTGACACCCCTTACATAAGGCAGTATAGCAGGCTGGCGCTGCAATAGTAGTATAGTGTAACAGTTTTCAAAATTTTGTAATAAAGTGTCAAATAAACGACGCGATAAAATCCGTATATAGTAGTTTAATTTCAATGTTATTTAAACTTTAATAACTTAACTTTTAACTTTACTTAATATATATATATATATATATATATATATATATATATATATATAGTTGTAATAGTATTTTTTAATAAGTGGATAGTTATTGTTTGATATAAAGTTGGCTATATATATATATATATATATATATATATATATCTATATATATATATAGAAATTTCACTCTGATGGTCCAATTTTCTTTAATCATCGCTGCCTCATTGCAATTTCGGCTACTCGGTTTAATTGACACAAACTTCTTAACTTGACCGTCCGTTGGTAATTTTCTTATTTAAATCTATACTAGTATCTAATTTATACTAATAATATAAAGAGGAAATATTAAATTTTTTGTTTGTTTTTTTGTATGGGGCATATTCATACAATTGCCATTTTACTTAGGTACATAATTATCTTTATATATATAATTCTACTGTACGTGTGTATGTCACTGAACTCCTCCTAAACGGCAGGGACGATTTTGATAAAAAAAAAATTGTGTGTTCATGTAGATTCGAGGATGGTTTAGATTTGGGTTTTTTTTTTCGTGTGTACAGGACAACTTCTGTCGGGACAGCTAGTTGTATATAAACAGGGCATAATAATTTTCTATAATCGACATCGATTATTATTATTACAACTCAATATTAAAGATTACATAATCTTTTTCAAACATTAATATTGAGTTTAATAATATTATGTACAATGAGACGCTCGATTGATGATGGAACAATTTATTTATTCAGTTACAAGTACAATAGTATGAACTTAGGACGCACGGGCCGGAAGTTTTTCGTGTGAGTGAAGCGCCTCCGTTCGGATGCGTAAACCCTACTAGAGCTAGAGCCTCTGCAAGATATCCGGTAGGGAGCCGACAACCAGGTGTAACCATTGTGAGGAGTGTGACCGGGACACGGCGCAGCACACGCTGGAGGAGTGTCCGGCGTGGGCCGCGGAGCGCTGCGCCCTGGTCGCCGTGATTGGCTCCGACCTCTCGTTGCCGACCGTCGTATCCAGGATGGTCGGCGACGACAGGTGCTGGGGCGCAATGAGGTCCTTCTGCGAGACTGACATCTCGCAGAAGGAGGCGGCGGAACGGGGGCGTGAGAATGATTCTTACGCCCCGGAAGTCCGCCGCCGGAGGAGAGGGCCCGGGAGACGCGCTCCTTGTGATGCCCCCCACCTAAGGGGTGGCAAGGCCTCAGGTGACCCTGCCACCCGTAAATTAAGAATCCCGAGAGGGCGCGCGCGGTGTTCCCGCGCGCCTTCTTACGTTGAAAGGGGAGAGCGGTTAGGCTCTCCCCTGGGGACGAGAGGTGGTCGGGTTCGTTTGACCCAGCCCGCACCCACATGGGGGGGCCCGCTATGGATGAATCCTTTAAGAGCTCCCAACTGGCTGCCCCCATTGGATGAGAGAGGGAACATCCCAGGTTTTTTAGTGGGTATACCAGCACTTCATGCTGGGAGTCCCACACACCCCCGCCGGTGTCGTCCCCTAGCCAGCGGGCAGTGCATCAAGCATTTTTTTAATAATGTTATGTAAGAAGCATTTGAGGTTTGAAATAATATTTATCAGTAGGTAGCCATTTGTAATAGACAGTAGTACGGCATGAGGACGCATATACTTACACTTTGTGATCTGAAAAAGTAGTTCGTGACTCAATTTAGCTAAAACAACATTTACGTTAATACTTATAACGTTTGTTTAAAAGAAAAGAAAGATACTTTAAAATTACAAAATAAACACGAAGTATCTTCACATAACTAAATTGACTTATATAATACATACATTGTTTGAATCCTGTATGAAACAAGCAACTAGTTCCATGAGCTTTTATCATTTAAGTAATCATTGATTGAATAATAGCCCTTCCGGATAAGCTAACGTATAACAGCACTTTTAAATTTGAGTAAAGGTAAATTTATAATATCAATCGGTAGTTTATAAAAAAAGCATATACAAATGACGTCCGCAAATGAATTGTGAACTTTACTTTATGTAAACGATGATACGGACCTACTAACTTATTTCTAGTGTTTAAGTTGTGAATATCACTATTCTCATTATATAAGTGAATATTATGTTTATAAAACATAATATTCACTTATATAATAAGAATAGTGACATTCATATCATTATGCCGTGCACAATAACACTGAGACGTCTGAGACTAGTGTATTATCTATGTCTGAGACTGTAGGCCAGGACGGCCGCTTATAGAGCAGCGACCGATTCGATGTGTGCGTCGGTGTGAGCACGCGTAAACCGGGACTCAATGTGCGCGCGCGCGCGTTGATGTTGTAGCTCGTAGTTCTCGCTGTTAGTTTAGGTACGTTACAAATATATTTTAATAAGAGGATAGTGATTGTTTGATTTGGTGATTTATATAAAAACAATCGGTTTATTGACATTTTGCACAGACACAAACACGACCACGCGCAAACGCACGCACGCACGCACGCACGTACGTACGTACGCACGCACGAACGCACGCAAGCAAGCACGCACGCACGCACGCACGCACGCACGCACGCACGCACGCACGCACGCACACACACACATAAACACACACAGCGTAATCACCTTTTTTCAAAGGAACCTCTCATTCGGCACACGGTATCAGCAACAGTGAACTTATTCTTATTGTTTAAGTACTTATTACTTACTTGGTCTTTTAATGGCAGTAATTCACATTAAAATTGATGAAACTTGTTCAAAGCAATGTGTGCAAAAGGTAAAACACAACGCTCTATAGATAGCGCAAGCCTCGAATTAGAAGTCGCTATCGTTGTTTGCACACGGCTAGTATAACAACACCATGAATGATGATTGCACATGTTCTGCAATCCATAGTGCAACTAACATTAAATATCTGGGAGTTATGATGGATCACACTTTTTCATTTAAACAAAACGTAGGCAAAGCGCCTAGTCAAGCAGATTACGTAAATTAATGTTCATTTTTAAAAACTGCGTTATATCGCAGACAATAATCTTATTATACAGATCTACAAGGCACTGTGCCTATCCTTTATTCAATACTGTATTACCTCATGGGGAGGCATCACAAAATCGGTTATTCTTCCAATTGAAAGAGCACAAAGAGCACTCCTAAAAGTAGCACACTTCGACCTTTTCGCTATCCCACATGCCTTTTGTATCAAAATTCTAAAGTACTAATAGTCCGGCAACTTTTTATAATGCACACTGTACTAAAACAACATACTACTCTTGATTATAACCCGGAACTTACACTAAAATACGGAAAGATATCGTTTGTACTACTCAGTCTCAATCTAAGTATATTTTTACCAATAGGATTTTCGCATTTTTAGGTTCATTTCTTTATAATAATATAAACAAAATAACTGCGATTTATGACAAAAATTATGCTAACACTAAGCAATTAGTTTAACAATATTTACAAACTTTGAACTAAGATCAAACTGAAAATTTGATGTTGTTTAATAAGTGTTACGCAATAAAATAGCTCTTTAAGTAGTCATAGTAATCACTTAGTTTATAATGTAATTCGTAGTTTTTATATACAAAGAATAATGTTTTATAAGTATTGTTTTAGAATTTATATCTATATTATACAGTATGTGCCCTTAATGCCTGTGGCACAGGTTTACCATAGTACAGGCACCCCTTATACATTACCTTTACGATGTAACCTAAGCTCTGTATCAATTTGTACCAATTTAAGTTGAATAAATGATTATTATTGTTATTATAAGGATCATTAAACTTTGCAAATGTGAACAATTCTATTACAGTACATCAGGCGAAAAGTTGTATTTTATTTAAACTTCAACGTCTTAGTCGACCACAAATAGGACAAATAGTGTTGTATGTATCAGCAAGTTTGGTACTTTAACAAAACTATTACACTACTACTAATAAACTGTACTACTTTTTAAGCTATTTCAATTATTAATAAAGACAAAGACAAAGCCATTTATTGCTTAAACTGTGCAGGTACATGAAATGTGTTCTTAAAATAAGATTTCGTTTCAACAGTCTACCCTGTCGGGCATTGCAATAGTATAAATTAAAAGTAAATTTTAGAAGTATGGACGTAATAATAAAAATATAAAATTTTACAAAAGTGTGGTATTTTCCATTGGATCACTTGAAAGCAAAATACGCTTGTAGAATATCGTAGAATACAGATTTGATTAACCATTTTAAGACACTTTTAAACAATTTGCCTTCCAGTTTTTTTATATCTACAGGTAGATGGTTGAATACCCTAATCGCTGTTATATATGCGCTTTTATAATAAGTTATGTTTTTTATATTCGGCAAATTTAAATTATACTTATATTTACTGCGTACATTGGGTTTAGAATTACACTTAAGTTCAAAAACGTGATGTTATTTTTTACAAATAGACAAAGCTGCATAATATAAATACCTGTGAGCGTAAGGAAACCCCTTTCACAAAAAACAGTTCTAAGCGATTCAATATTGTACATGTTATAAATAATGCGTCTAAATCTTTTTTGCAAAACAAATGTAGAATGGATTTCACATGAATTGCCCCAGTATATAATTCCGTAAGTTAACAGAGAATAAACGTAACCATAGTAAGCTGTTTTAGCAATATTTGGGGAAGCTGTTTCAACAAGTATGGACAAAGTGTAACAGTAAGATGATAATTTTTTATTAACTTTCTCTATATGACCTTTCCAATTTAAGTGGTGGTCTATAGTGACCCCAAGAAAGTGTATTTGTTCTACTTCTTCAATCGAGGTATTCGAATGATGTATATTTAATATTGGTGGTTTATATTTATAATTCCTAAATTGCATTAGCTTAGTTTCTGTAAGGTTTACTTTCAAATTTATGGATTGTAGCCAGCTAGTTAGTCTCTAGCGTATTTTTTATTTCACTATTATATTCTTGTTCACTCAAACTGTCATTACAAATAAAAATAGTTGCGTCATCCGCATACATTACGCATAAATGTTTTATTGTGTTTGGGAGATTGTTTACATAAACCAAGAATAATAATGGCCCCAATATGCTGCCCTGCGGTACCCCTAATAGAACATTTTCCAAGCTTGATTGCGTAGAAAGTAGCGACTTGGATTTTTTCTCGTAGTGCTCAATAACTGTAGCTTGCTTTCTATTTCTTAAGTAAGATTCTATTAAATTATTTGCTACTCCCCTGATGCCGGTGTTTTCTAACTGATGTAAGATACAATTAAATCAATTTATGTTTAAGTTTACACTTTCCCCGCCACGTCGGTAGCTTTTCAGCAGATATGTTCACGGGGAGACGGGCTGCTGAAAAGCAACTGAAAGTGTTAAATTAACAACGCGATAAAATCCGTATAAAGTAGTTTATTTCAATGAATAACATTCGCGGAAATGTATGATAATAAATTAAGTAAATTACAGATTTCTTTAAATTTTAAATCCCTTGAAATACCGTGTATTGATTGCAAATTAATTTAAACTACTTTTTTGAACAAATTTCTATTAACTAATCGATTACTAAAAATGTTAAGACGTGTACGAATTATTTTTTGTTGCGCAATCATAAATTATAGATATTTTTTATCTGAGAAATAACTTCATTTTTCGTATAAATCAAATTAAACTAATAATTAAATCTTTGAAAATGTGTTACTTATTCCATCAAGTAAGTGATTATGTTGTATATGTTGTATACAGTGTGTATAATAAACCCTGTCCGATCGTTAAAGGTGTTGTACTACTGTACATACTGTACATACTGTACGTAGGTGTCATGCTTTTATAAATATTGATCAAAAAAATTACCCCGGTAAATATTATTTATTGAAAATAATATCTTAATGTAATCTATTAAGATATTATTTTAAATAAATAAAATTTGGCATGTCAACACTGCAAATTGTCCATGGCAACACCGACAATTTATAAATCAGAATATCTAGGTATCACTAAAGTCCATAAAGGTCACACCGACTCGTTTGAAGAAAGCCGCCAAACGTTAACCGCCGCGCTGCGCGTTGTGTACAAAGTCGCCGCGTGAAGACGGTATATTCATCTAATTTTTTTGGTATAGCTCATCTTGGCACACCCACCATTGCAAACTGAAAATCTATTTACATTGTGAATTAGTCGATAATTAGTCGAATTTGGTCACAAAGTAGCAGAATTGATCGGTCCGCCGTTTAAAAGATACAAGGGGGTATTGTTGGCTGTGCCAAGATGAGCGCTCATCTTGTCACAGCCACCTCAATATCTCGGGAACTACAATACCTAGCGAAAATCTGATTGCACCAATAATTAGTCGTTAATTGGTTGACATTAGTCACAAACTGCCAGAATTAGTCGATGCTTCTGAAAAGAGAAAATAAAGCCGTTTTTTTTTGACGCGTCGTCCCATCGCGTACAAATTGACTCATTGATAGAACGATCGAAAGAAGGTGATGAATCTGTTTATGTTTAAATGACAAATATTTGTAGTCAAGCTATGAATAATTTTGGTTGATAGTTAAGAATGTCAAATAAAATATTGTGAACAAATAAAATTATTACAAAATCAACAAATTTTTGCGCTATAACGGTCCTTTTCATTTTTCGGATTTTATTTAGTAGATATATAAACCGTTTTTAAAAAAGCTAACGGCCACTCCTACAACTAACAAGTAAAAGTTATCCGAACAATAAATCGCATGCTGTCTCACTCATGTTAGGTTAAAAAAGAGAGATAGTGAGACTTTCATCTTATAGATAAATGATATCTGGAGGTGGTAGTACAAGCCCTAAGTGTTTTAATGAAATTGTTATGTATGAGTAATGCTGTACAGTAGGTAAGAATGTATATTTTAAGCAATTAGTATTTATCTATGTCCTTTAATATCCAACGAAGTTTGTTACTGCTTATGAAAAAATATTGAATCATTTAAACACTAACTTTAATATCGATCTAGGTATTATAGGCATTGATTTGGATACATTAACTAATACCTATGCTTCAAGTGCAATCTGAATTTTATGTACCAACTCAACAGTATTGTAATGTTATATTTTGATAACCAATGTCACATTAAAATATTGACTTATTTTAATAAATTTCTTCATCTTACCCAGCAGTACCCACTGATGGGTAAGTTGAAGAAATTTCACGTCATTCACAAGCGTATATTATTACTTACTTTAAACAATAATTGCAATACTTATCTTTAGTTTTAAATCCACATAGAAATTTATGAAAAAGAAAATCTTATCTCGACACAAGTAACTGGGATTGGGTTCGGTAAATGGCAACGGTTCGTTACCTATCAATAATCTATATATTTCAATGATATCTAAGAATAAGATTATGATATGCATATGACACAAAAGTCAGCAGTGCCATTATTAGGTCAGATGTCGATTCTATTGAGTTCATAAAAATTTCAATGTTCTTGCCGCAGTACTTTTTTTCTTTATTTAATTATCGACTTTTTACCAATCAAGGTTCATGCCAGTACCATAAATTCACACATAGTTACAAACTGTTTTTCTTAATACTATTAAATAATAAACTAGCTTAGCTTCAGTACCTACTAGTAGGCTTAGCTAATACACTTTGGAACATACCTAAATCCAATGAATTTAATTTTTAATGTTTTACATAGCTGTTCCTGCCTTTCAAATACATTTCTAGTACACTCTACGAGAAGATGCTGAACATCTTCTAGTTTATTACACACGTTACAATTACATTAAAACATTGAATTTGATAATAATAATAATAATAATAATCTTTATTTATTCTCTCTCACACAGAAATTACAATAATGATAAAAACTTGCGAGTAGATTTACATGACATAGGGTGAATCTGTGTGAGAGACTGGTATCTGCACTAGGTAGAAACCTGTATGACAGATTACCAGCCTCTCCTTACTCTGGATATGTGTCATGATGATGTAGGTGTCGAAAAAGTAATGAGGTGCATATTATACGTGAGGGGAATAAATGATATAATAAAATAAATGATATAATAAAAAAATAGTATGCAAGTGTGTATAACTTAGGGTGTGTGTGTGTTTGTGTGCGTGTGTGTGTTTGTGTGAGTGTGTGTGTGAGTGTGTGTATATTAGGAGAGAATGTGTAATAAATTTTCGGTATCGTCATAGCTAAGAGTTTTTAACCACGATGTAACAGCTTTCTTACAACAATATTTAGTGAGACCGTGTATATGCAGTTTTTTGTTCAGTTTATTATAAAGAAAATTGCCTGCAAATCCAAAAAATTTCCCCGATAAACTTGTGGTCCATCGTTGACCGAACTTTTGTGGAATTCTGTGTTTGAGACGCTTTTCGGTCACTTGAGGAACATACGTTAGCAGAGAGTGTTGCCTCAATACGACACTAGAAATGTACAATTGGCGCACCGTCAAGACATCGGCGAGACTGATAAAGATCCCTTGTAGGGTGTAAGAAGGGTAGAGAAAGACTGACCTTAAGGACAGCCCTTTGAGCTCTTTCCACCTTCAGCAAATTGACCTTGGACGCTCCACCCCACACGGACACAAAATACGACAATATCGACTGACATAGTGATAGGTACACCATTTTTATCGTTTTATAGCAAGCAACATGACGCAAGTTTTTAAATATAAAAATTAGTTTCCGAGTTCGGGATGATAAAAGGTCAGTATGGTATTTAAAACTAAGGGTACTGTCAATTACGACGCCGAGGTATTTGATGTGAGAAGTACTCTCAAGGCGGTTACAGTGGCAAGGCTGGTCTGGAAAGCAGGAGTGAGCAATAATTTTGTAGATGCTAAGTGTCTTTGTTGGAATATTTTTTAAAGAAAAGGGTATATACTTAGTCTTATCTATATTAAGTGTCAGTCCATTTCCCTGGAGCCATGTGGACACGGTATTAAAGCCTAACTGAGCATTAGTAAAAGTGTCTTGCCAATTGTCGCCATGAAAAATCAACGCGGTATCATCTGCAAAAGTTACAATTTTACCGTTATATAATTGGAGATTGCACAAGTCATTTATAAAGGTGAGAAAGAGCGTCGGGCCAAGCACGCTGCCCTGCGGTACGCCAAAAGCGATAGGCAAATCATCGCTAATAAATTCACCAACCCTCACTCTTTGCTGTCTGTTGGTTAAGTAATCTGTGAATAGTTGGTGTTGAACACCGCGTATACCCAGCTTTTCAAGTTTGTCCAGAAGAAGTGGGACAGAAACCGTGTCAAAAGCCTTAGCAAGATCTAAAAATATAGCAATAACTTTCTTCCTTTTGTCGAGTTTATCTACAATATGGTCTGTGAGTGCATGAACAGCCTCATTGGTTGAGGTGCCTGCTCTAAAACCAAATTGGGATTGCGACAAGAGGTGCTTAGTTTCGAGAAAGTCAACTAAACGCTTATTTAAAAGTCTCTCCACTATTTTAGATATGGTGGGTAGAATAGAAATTGGCCTGTAGTTATTGACACAGCCTCTGTCACCACTTTTATAGACCGGTATAACTTCTGCGCGTTTAAGTGCCTCAGGAAAAACACCAGTGCTAAACATTTGATTATAGATGTATGTTAGAGGAGGCACCAAGATGTGATGGTACCGTTTTAAGAAAGTCCCTGAAATGTTGTCACGGCCTGATGCTTTCTTTAAACCCAGTATTAGGTTACTAACCTCCTTTTCAGAGGTGGGAGTTAGGGCGAATGAGGAAGGGCAGAAGGTAGGCTGTGGGGGATTTGGAGTAATACGGGTGTTTATTCTGTCGGCTAGATTTTTTCCAATTGACGCAAAGAATGAATTAATGTTATTCACTGCAGAAATAGGGTTACAATTTGATAAAAGATCCAAGGTTGTATTCGATTTTTTATCATAGTGTGTAACTTTTTTTATTGTATCCCAAAGAGTTTTTGTATTCGTTTGTGCTGCAGTTTTCAATAATGATTGTTCGTAGTTGTATTTTATCTTACGTGTTAGGAGATTACAAAAATTTCGGTACCTATGGTAAGTGATTTTTATAGTTTCGTCATTAGGGTATTTCCTATGCTTTAAGTGCAATTTGTCTCTGTTTCTCATGCACCTCAGAAGACCAATCGTAATCCAGGGTTTTTTTACTCGTCTCCGATTAGGAACCTTAATTATTTGTGTATTAGATACTATTGCTGAATTCAATTTAGTTATAAGTAGGGAAGTTGCTATGTTGGCATCAGTTGTATCATATAAAGATTGAAAACACATATTATTCATATCTATGTCTAGGCTTGAGTAATTCAATTTTTTGAAAGAAAATATAGTTTTTTGTTTAATGCGGTAGTTGAGTGTAAATATAAGGGGATAGTGATCAGTTATAGAAATTTCGGTAACATAACAGCAAGCAGGAAGAGTACTTTTTAACATAATGTGATCTAGGCATGTTTTATTGTGTGTGGGTAACTGATGCGCCGGTAAAATACCATGCGAAGCAAGAAGATTTAAATAAATAGAGGAGTTTGGGTCTCTGTTGTTTGGCATTATGTCTATATTAATATCTCCAATAATTATTATATTGGGAGATCTAATACTACACAAGAGGTTATCTAGAGACTCTATAAACGGTTGAATGTTTTTGTAGCCTGGCGGTCGGTAAATTGCGAGTAAGATTATATTGCAGTCGATTTTTATTGCCAAACAATTAGACTCTTGCACGGTAGATGGTAGTACAGTTATGCGCAAAGAATTTTTGTAGTAAACAATTACTCCTTCATTCTGGGTTCGATTAATTTCAGTTTTAACGTAGTTATATCCGTCTATGGATGGGATGTAATGAGCGTGGGGCAGCCAGCACTCCGTAATTATAACTAAATCCCAATCAGTACCAGAGCGTTCAAGAAGTGTTGAGAGTCCAGAAAAATTGCGATTAACACTACGGATATTCTGATGTATAACTTTTAGACTTGGATATGAAGTGTTTAATAGCTTAGAACACTCGTCAATGTCGCAGTTGGATGCTTGAGCAATTTGAAAACCGTCAACACAGTCATTTATCAAGTTATTATCGAATTGTGTATAGAATCGATACTATGAGAAGCCTGAGTTGTGCAGAGAACAAGAAATTTAGGGTATACGTATATGCTGATAATGAATGTGAAAAATATGGAATGGAGTGGTATGGAAAACTGTGTGTTGTGATGATATTAATTGAACTAGGTTTGTGTTGTATGAAAATATTATAAACTATTAGTGAATAAAGAATTATATAACGAAGTAAATAATGTAATGTAATGTTAATAGTTGTTATATATTTTTGAGATATATGTAATATGTGTATTGTATAGTATTTTTTGTGTAAACACAGTGTAAAAAAAGTAAATGTACAAATATAAACAGAGTAATTAAGAAATAATGAAACAAAAATCAACACTAGTCATTTAAGTGACAAGTTTTTTAAATCTTGTTCACTATCTATACGTAATACTTTTGAATCTTGTGTCTTTTTTAAATATATCTTGCCGTACGAGGTCCATGTGCTGTAGTAATCGTTCTCTTTGACAAACTGTCTAGCTAGATAAGCGAGTCTTCTCCCAAGACTTGTTAATGATTCGTCAATAAAAATAGGATTTGGAGATCCGGGTAAATTAAGGTGAGTATTATTGAGTTTTTGATCCTTGTTCATCTTGTTGAAGTTTCTACTTTGCTTTATGAATCCATCCTTACAAAGTGTAGACGAGAAGTTTACTACTATATGATTACTCGACTCGTTTTTAGTTTTTAAGCGGTAGATGTCCTGAATGTCGCGATCAGAGACAGGTTGCTGAATCACTTCGCCTATTTTCTTAACCAGTGAGCTGAGGGACGATTTATTTTCACTGCTTTGTTTGGGGATATTCCTGACTTCAATGGACGACGAACGTGAATTACGCTCTAGATGTTCAATTTTGCTTTCGAGAGAGAGAATTTTTAGCTCATATGCTTTATTTTTTTGTTCCAAGAGTGACATTTTTTCTAAAACTTCGTCATATCTCGTGGACAAAAAATCAATACTTCTTTGAATTTCGCTGTTCTGGTCAGTTTTCTGACCAGAACAGCTTCAGTTTTCAGTGTTTTCAGTGTTCAGTGTGTGTGTTGTTCAGAACAGTTTTCAGTGTTCTGTTTGATCAGTGGCATGTGTCCAGATCCTAATCTAAATACTATTTTAAGTAAATGTCTACTTAACTTAATGTCTACTTAACTTAATGTCGCCAATCCAAGGTATACGAGGAAGCTCACACTGCATAGTATTGTACCATATACCCTTATCTCTAGATTGAATATCAAAATGTTCCTTCCACATCTGTTGACATTTGTTTTTATAGTGAGGTAAGTGTTCACAATAATCAGGGATTATGAACGTTTCGCTACTATCTGTACAGGCTCTTTTAGCAATCATGTCAACGTCTTTGTTACCTTATATGAGAATATACATGAGAAGGGATCCACTGCAGTCTTAGAGCTACCTCGCTTGGTAATGTGTATATCTTTATAAATATTTGCTCTAATTTTTAAAAACATGCACTATATAATAATCCTTTGTCGCAATGAACTTTACACACATTCAAACAACAGACACAAAGAACAAGAAGACTCGAAACAGCTATTTACGAGTATGGCTGACACATATTTTTATCTCGTCAGAGAATCGAAATATGTAGTATGGCATAAGCTAACGCTGTACCTCTGCGACCAAAGGCGGAGCAAGTCTACAGTACTTAAAAGATGCTCATTGTAGGTAATTAAACAGTTTTTTTACAGGTAATGGTTTCAAAGTAAACAATTGCATTAGCATGACAGTTAGCAGTGCCTTTACTTGTTCAGATGTCGGTTCCACTAAATTTATTATGCTTTTATCGTTCTCTCAGCAGGAACATTTTTTTCCACTTTCAAGTCTTTGGCATTGAATAAGAAACCAATAGAAACGTCTCAAAAAGACCAATAAAAAATGCTCAGGGAATATACTTATTAAACTTATAACTGTCCACTGGTTATTAGAGAAATGTTTTTATAAGGTAGATGAACTGTTACAAATCTTGATTTGAGACACTTTAATGATATTTTACTTGACGTTATATACATTTTTAAATTTTAATTTGAGTGTATTTATATGAATTATTGACATTACATTCAAATCTTACTTTGACATGACTTTAAAATGTATGCTTAATATTAGGACCTACGTATCACCGAAAAATTATTGATTTTAAACTTTTGTTCCTACTTATAATTATTATAAATTCTTTGCATGTCGGGTAAACCGGCGAAATATGTGAACATTTTTTATCATGTACAATTTGAACAACTTACTAGCATGCTTCATGCAAATAAATAATCATTTCATTTCCACTTATTTGCAGTTCCAAATATATAGTCTATTATCAAATCCAAGTACCTATATTATATTTTATGTATGAATAAATTTGATTTCTTTGATGTGGACATTAAGTATTGTTACGCCCAGTGACATCTCTCGGCATTGTGGGAAAGACTCGGCAGTTCCGTCTAATAATTTACACCGCCATCTATTGACATCTTACGGAACTATGTAGTACGGTACGAGAATCTTAGAGAGAATGCTGGTACTTTCTCGAATCATCGTACTGTTTACATACCGAGTACAGCGTTGCTAGAAAGCTCTAGAAGCGCTTTACCCGCGTATAAATAGGGCGCACGCGCACCGCCGAGTCAGTTTACAATCGTAAGCGATCAAGTGTTCATCGAAGCGAACGGAAGCGGAAATACTACGGAGTTTGAAGCAGTACAGTGAAAAAGTGTGGTATAGTGTTTGTTGTGTTTTAAATTTAATTGTGTGTTTGAATAAAACGTGTTTTCGTCGGTAATATTGTTTATATTCTTATCCGTCGAACCCAGCACGTAACAGTATATTATATTTCCAGCATTTCCTAATGTTCGCTACGGCTCGAGAGAATGCTTTGAAGCGGCTGCTTTGATTTTTCAATAACACGTCCAGCTTGCTGTTGGTACCTCGGGACGTAAACTGAGGTTTCTCTAGCGAAGACGACATTTCGGCATCTTCAGGCTGTCTATCGGTAGGTTTGCTGACAGGAAATGGACTTGAAAGGCCAGAAATGGTCGTTGCTAGAGTAAGGCCCGATTATTTTTATAATGAAACGCAAGATGTCGGTACGAACGATAGTCTTTTATTTTCACTTATTTGTCACAAATATAGATAATACCAAAGACAATAGTGCACACAGTTTATGCTAGAACTACATTTTGACATTCTATCTAACACCCCCACTATATCAAAATATTCTATAAATTTACTTTTATACAATGCCTAGTATTTTCATAAACTTATAACGCTTTACTCCTGGTATATAATAATATGTGGTATAATAGGTCAGCGGGCATACTATCAGTTGGCAAATACTCAGTTTTAACTTTATCACTATTTATTACATCTCTAATAAAATGATAACTCACATCAATATGTTTTGAGCGTTTATGTGATTGATAATTATTTGCCAGCTCATGCTCTGATTGTCATTGTAAAAACAATTTTATTACAAAATACTGTAATTACATATTCTAAATTTTGTAAATAAATTGTTTCACGACACGCTTTTGATAAAGCCATGTATTCTGCTTCACAACTACTTAAATTTATTGTTTTCTGCATCTTGCTGTACGGTGGGGTATTGGAGGTAATGAAAACAACGAGTGCCCGAATAATACTGAGTTATATTTCTTATAACATCGAATATAAATGATACATAGATTAACCAATAAATGAGTAACATAAGAGAAATATTATAAGTAGTAGTAGTACATAGTATGTAGTATCTGAACATACATCACATCACCGCACTTATATAAAAAAAAAAAATACATTTACAAAGTATTTTTTTTTTAGTATATCATACTTTTTAATATCTTAACAATAAATTTAGTTATTTTTATTAATATTATATGTTTCAATTTTCATAATACGGTTTAGTGCGATTTTTATGAACAACATCTTTTTTACCATATTTATTTATTATTTCTACGTTAGGTGGTACTTCTTTTACAACTTTGTATGGACCTGAGTATATAACATCTAATTTATTACTAGGTGCTTCATTTTTTACAAGAATCATATCGTTTTCCTTATAGCTTACTGGGTTTACATATTTATCGTATTTCATTTTCCTATTTAACTTACTTTTTAACAAGTTATTTTTAGCCTCTTTTTGGGAAAGTTGCAAACGGTATTTTAATTCGCAAGGATAGCTTTCAAAATTATATAATGGATCTAAATTTTTTGATAAGTTACTGGGTAGACTACATTTCTTACCAAATATTAATTCATATGGTGTAAATCTAGATGCGTAAAATAAATGCTGCCAGTTAAAGATTCTAAAATTTCAGTTATATCCGGTAATGGAAACTTATCATCTTCTATACAGTTATTTAGTTTTCGGTAATCAATTACTAGTCTCCATTTCTTATCTGCTGTTGTACTAGATTTTTTAGGCACTAATAATATTGGGCTCGACCAATCGCTTTTGCTAGGTTCTATTATACCTTCATGTAACATTTTATTTATTTGACGTTTAATTTCATCTTTTTGGGAAACAGGTAATCTATATTGTTTGGAAAATACTGGATTTGAATTAGGTTTTACAGTAATATTATGTGTGTATATATCTGTAGTGGTTAGTTTGTCTCCTGGTAAATAAAATATATCAGCATATTTTGCACAAATGCTTTCAATAGTATTCTGTTCTTCGATATTTAAATGCTCTAATTTTATTAAAGGTAATAATTTTTTAACTCTATCTGAATTATTTTTCGTTTTGTCAAATGAACAAATATCGAATTCACAAAGTTTCTCAATTTTAGGCTCTAAATCTGTCAAAGAAACATTATTTTCAGTAACATTTAATATACGAATTGGTATCAAACCATTCTTAGGAGTAGCTATAAAACTTGCTAAAAATACACCTTCCTTTATTTCTTTAGATGAAACTACACAATCTTCAATAAAATTTGTATGTATATAATGTATGGATTCACATCTAGCAGGTATATTAAAAACAACATTACATGAATTTAATATTGACAAACAAATAGGTGTTGTGGCAATATACAACGTTAAAATATTTCTATGAAAATCTAATTGTGCTTTGTACTTGTTTAAAAAGTCACGCCCTAAAATACCACTTGCCTTGATTGGTAAGTTATCAAAAACATAAAACTTGTGGCTTATACTTTGATTACCTATAGCTAAAGGTAAAAACACGTATCCTATTGCTTGGACTTTGCCTCCTAATCCATTTATGGTTATGTTGTCTTTATGGATTGGAATGTTATGTTCGAATGTATGTTTATAATTACACGCTGACAACGATGCTCCAGAATCTACTAGAAAGTAATGGTTTTTTCCACGATTAATTGATGAACACAAAGATATGTAACAATTACTATTATTAGCAAAAATAAAATTCTCGCTATTGGTCACGAAAAAACTGGTTTGATGTTTCTTTACATTCTGTAACATCTTCCGATTTATCAATCATATTAATATTACGTATCCCTTGATTTCTGTTTGAAAATTGAAATTTACCTCTCTGCTGCCTATATCCATCAGCTCTACCTCGAGTCCACTGCCCTCGAGTACCAGACTGCATCCACTGACCTCGTCCTCGTGTTTGTCCTCTGTATGACGAAAAATTACTGTGACCTCTACGTTGTCCTCTATAGTAGCTCGCACGACCTCTATTATAATTAAAATTATTATTGTATGATCGTTTGTACATACCTAAAATTTCTCCTGACGTCGTGGCTGGTGAAGTCTCCTCCTCCTGAGCAGCTTGGACAGCATCCTTCAAAGAGCTATAATTGCGGGCGGAAATAATAGTGCTTAATCTACGATTTCTCAGGCCGTCGGCAAACTGTTTGATTGCCATTTTTTCATTGTGAGGTTTTAAAATTGTATAACATTGATCATTGCCTTCTGCTTGAGAAATTGTAAGATCCACAAATAATTTTGTAATTTCTTTACCATAATCTGCAATAGACATGTCATTTTGTCTAAATTTCTGTAATTTATTTTGAATAGCCGTTGCAGCTTTCTTACACAATAACACATCTCTCATATCTTTAACTAAATCATTAATTGTATCGTATTTTAATTTCATCTTTAACTTAGCTTCTTGAGACAATCGGCTCTTTAAAATGAAATTAATTAAATTCTGTTTACATGCACTATCTTTTAAAATACTATCATAATATTCTATATTATCTATTAACTGTTTTGTATTCGACTCTTCGTCGGTCATAATAGGCAAAAGATTTAAAGCAGTTTTTAAATCAAAAGACGACATATTTGATACGAATTCGGATTTATCAGTTCGACACAACAATAAAATCTGTTCACGTAAATCTAAAAATTTACGACAATAATTTTCTATCAATAAAATATCTTCTTTATTATAATATTTATTTAAAACTTTATCCTTAAAATCTATCAACCAAGTCTCATACTGTTCATAAATGACACGAGCCTCATTTAATTTACTTTCTAATATTTTTCCTGACCTTCGTTTCGGTCCAATCTTAATTAAATACTCTCTAATTTTCTTTAAACTATCATAAAGTGTTAAAATAATGTCCATAACTTACCACCATAACGTAGAAAAAGTTATACAATTATGTACCTGTGAAATACAGCAAAACATTAGTATAAATTCATTTTACCATGTAACTATCATTAGAGAGCGCAATTAACAGCAGAGTCCAAAGTTCAATCTGCACATCTTCCGAATATGGTATGTCACTGCATTCGATAAAGTTCACGGTCACGCGACACGATGCAAAACGAAAACAATTACGAGTATATTTACGATTACGATGATTAAATATTTGCTCTAAAACTATTTATACGCACATTTGATACACTTTCCGCGCATATTATATATATTTGGATATTACGCACATTTATCGCACTTTTCAACGCATTTTTACGCACGCACAAATTTTTTTTTTCTATATTTTACCGCACTCTACATCAACCTCTGGATAATGTCTCGGATTGTCCGGGGGTGCCGCTTGTATTTGTCGCCGAAAAAGCGATCTCCTCATGGTCGTTCGATAAATCTCTCTATTTATCCATTTTACATGGCATCTTTTATAAAGCCTGTACACGAAGAATAACACACCAAGTAAAACGATCAGCAGGATAATAGATAATATAATATTGGTGGTAGTCATATGGAAACGGATTTCTTCTGTAGTGGATTTGTTATCCCCAGCAGCCGCATTTTGTACGACGACGGTTTCCTCCTTAGACTGATTTTTTCCCATTTTCGAAAACGATCTTAGCGCGCACGTACTGTCCGTAAAACAAACAAAGTTGCACTCTTGCCATTGTCACAAAATAGTCCGAACCTTCGAGATGATCTACGTCCTTATACGGGATGGTATCAAATTCGCGGCGCACTGGAAGATTCCGCTGGCAGGGTCGCCATGTACGGTGGGGTATTGGAGGTAATGAAAACAACGAGTGCCCGAATAATACTGAGTTATATTTCTTATAACATCGAATATAAATGATACATAGATTAACCAATAAATGAGTAACATAAGAGAAATATTATAAGTAGTAGTAGTACATAGTATGTAGTATCTGAACATACATCACATTGCTTTCCCAAGATATGGCAAATCCAGATTTAATAAAGCTAAATCCTGTATATTATCTTCGATCAATGGCATTACTGGCCCAATCCGCGTCTACAAATCCTTCCAGTTCTGCCTTCTCTTTGGCATATCTCAAACAATATTTTTTTGTTTTAAACAAATACTTTAAAATTCTTTTAGCATAATTCCAGTGAGTGTATGAGTAAGAATTATTAAATTGGCTTAAATAGCTGACGGAATATGTTATATCTGGTCGTGTCAAAACAGCTAGATACATCAAGCTCTCTATTCGTTTTTGATAAGGTAAATTGTTTTGACAAACACTATCCTTGTTTACAATTTTAACTTGCACTCTATTGGATTATCAGCTGTACTACAATTAGACATATCAAACTTTTCCAACAATTGTTATTAATTGCTTAAAAGCACCGTTAAAATACAGCTCATTCGGAAGGGTTATTATTCAGTTAACGACTACTTATGACAAAAACTCATGGCACTAGTTGCTTGTTGCATACAGGATTCAAAGATCTGTATTACTTATAAGTCAATTTAGTAATGTAGAGGTACCTCGTGGTCGGCCTCGATGGCGTAGTGGTAAGTGTAACCGACTGCCACGCTTGAGGTCGCGGGTTCGATTCCCGCACAAGTCAAACATTTGTGTGCATGAACACGGCTGTTTGTCTTGGTCTGGGTGTTTCTATGTATAATATGTATGTATTTACAAAAAAAAAGTATATATGTATGTTTATCCATTGTCTAGAACCCATAGTACAAGCTCTGCTTAGTTTGGGCTAGATGGTGTTGTGTGTATGTGGTAGAATATTATTATTATTATTATTATTATAATATGTGATGTTATCAAGTATCCTGCATCTCCTTTTGATTATGATTGAAAAATATAAATCCACAACCACATTTAGTCACGGACTGCCTTTGCATTGTCACAAAGTGTAAGTGTATGCGCCATCATGCCATCCATGTCTATTTTAGATTTATATTAAAAAACATAACTAAACCCAAATTATTTAATCTCTATAATATTATTATGTATGTATGTATCTTATGTGGGGGCCAGTCAGTGCAGACCGGTGACACTTCGACCCAGTGGGATCTTTTGTGTCGACACTCTCCCAATAACGACTGCCATAGATGTTAATGGCAGCAGGCGATAATTGTCAATCAATACGCACATAATTTCAAAAAGTCATATAATATTATTAAGTTATTATTGTTATTATCTTAAGTTTTTTAAAGTCAGTAGCATATGGTATAATGGCTGCAACACCCTGTGGATATGAGTTATAAAATACTGAAATTATATTTAATTGGCGATTTATAAGAGTGGCCGTGAGTTTCTTGCAGGTTTCTTCTCATAGGTTCTACCATTTGCCTGAACCTAGCAACTAACCTAAATGTAGCTTCAGTAACTTAGTAAACTCACTAACCTATATATTTTGACGTTCATAACTGTTACTTTGTGACCTAAATTAATAAATTATTTTTTACTTTGACTTTGACTACGTCATTTAGACTATTGCATGAAATTACAAAATGAAGTCAGGTCAGGACAACTTTTTAGAATTTAATAACTAGAAGTGTGTGGTGATCAGTTTCAGTCGTGCTCGAACTCCGCTGCAAAACGTTTACAGTATTAACAGCACCCCCATAGACCGTGTGTCTGAGGTAAAAGACCTAGGAGTGACAGTTAATACTGAACTGACATTGAAGGACCATATTGTTGAGATATATAAAATTCGTGTCAAAATTTAGGATTTGTACTACGTAGGGCTAAACATTTTTCTAACATTAAGGCAATTATTGCGCCTTATAATGCCTTAGTAAGAAACCAATTGGAATGCAACGCGGTCACCTGGTCCCCACATGAAACTAAATATAGCATTATTTTAGACCGAGTGCAAAACAAATTTATTAAACCCTTTCTTTCCTCTAATGTATCCCACCTTGTTTATCTTAGGCATGATGGGATATAATGAACTGAGGGTTAGAAGAGAACTTGCTCTTGTGCTTTACATTTTTAAAGTACTACGAGGAAAATATAGCATTGTTGGAGTGGTTGTAGCTATGCGTTCCTAACAGATACGTTTGGCGCCGACTTCGACCACCACTGCTGGCGGTGCGAGCGAGAACAAACTTGCTTAAGGAGTTGCCTTTGACACGCGCTCTTCGCATTCTCGAGATACAAATACACAACAAGTCGGACCTATGAATTTTTGTACTTTGAATGAATTTAACAGAGTAGCACTAGCGGTTATTTGCTATTGTAATTAAATTATATATATCTACTGAAATATTGCTAAGTATATGTAATATTGTTTTTGTTGGCTGTACTGTAGGAATAAGTTTATCCTGTAAAGATAGTATAAGTTTGATTAAATAAATAAATAAAACATTGAAACAACGGACACAATGAAAACTTAGATTCGGGACAACTATGTGTGCATCACACTATTTTTGTCCCATGTAGGAACGAATCTACAAGACTCATGCGTGTATCAATGTCAATATCGCGACACGACCACTTTAACCACTACACCGACCGTGCAGGCAAGTTCTATTTGCAGATATATTGGTCGAGATAAATTAGGCATATATGTATATAATAAACAATGCATACAAGGACAGTAAAAAAACACAACAACTATAAGTATAATTCGTAACGGAAATTAAGGTGATCATGATTGTATATTATTTATTCTTTGGTGCTCGACATTTCGACCAGATAACATCGCTCGTGACTCTGTAGATAATATTATATTAGACACTAGCTTTTGCCTGCGTTTCGTTCGAAAACAGTTGTAATTTTTTCGATATAATGTAGGTACCCTGTGTCCTTTTTTATACCCCTGATAACTTGTATGCGGCATCTCATGATGATCGGTAAAGTAGTTAGGCCGTGAAAGCGTAACAAACAAAAAACTCACATTCGCATTTATAATATTAGTTGGGATAACGTTTTTGCAAACATCGTCTTTAACATTTGCTACCTGCCCATATGTTTGAATAATGGAGTATTTCAACTACAAGGAATATGATCAAACTTTTTGTAGAATTTTCATCACAAAACCCATTAAAAAGAAAATATGTGTTCAGGGTTAGGTTTAAGAAGTTTTGCCGAAGCGAGAGAAGTATCGATAAAATTCTAAGTTTTTGTTGAACCAGGATGACAAGGAAACGGCACGAAAGCACAACAGTATTAATTATTTAGATTTCATCAAAAACCATTATATTTTTTCAGAACATCCAAACATAATCGTCGTTGCATTGACCGGATATTACAAGCAAAAAAAATAAATTATTCAGATTATTTAGGTGGTCATTGGTAAGCAGTGATAGCCTAGTGGGAAACCGTCGCGTTGGACTGCCGCGCAGAGGTCTCGAGTTCGATCCCAAGGCGCGCATCTCTGACTTTTTGAAGTTATGTGCGTATTAAAATATAGTTAATTATCGCTCGCTTTAACGGTGAAGGAAACCATCGTGAGGAAACCTGCATGTCTGAGAGTTCTCCATAATGTTCTCCAAGATATGTGAAGTCTGCCAACCCGCACTGGGCCAGCGTAGTGGACTATAGCATAACCCTTCTCAAACTGAGAAGAGCCCTGTGCTCAGCAGTGGGACAGTTTAATACAAGGCTGATATTATATATATATATTATTTTATTACCTTTCATCTAACATATCGAAACACTTTGTTTGTACTTTCATACACATATCTACACGTCTATTATCACATTGATAATAATTCGTGAAATATAAATGTGTATATCTCATCTATCGTGATAGATGAGATATAAAGTCTTCGATTTAAGGTACCTGATTCTTTGCCAAATGTCTGTGGTTGGGTGTTTTGTATTTAATTGTAATAAATCTAAATCTGTCTGTAGTATTAGATCTAACACAATATTTAAACAACATAGCTTAATTTAAGCAACATTACTTAGCTATGCGCCAACATACCTAAGAGTAAAACTACACGAAGTCTTTCATCATGACCAATACATAACTTCTACTTTGTATCTGCGAATATTGTGAACAAGTAGGTCAACCTGCAATGTCGTTTTTGGAGTTTCGAATGTATAAAATACTATATCTTAGAAACCTACCGAGGTACTAACCGCGACTGGTGCAGGTTTGTTACTACATTTATAACCTAAAAATGGTGTTTGATGAACCGGTATAAGGGTATCGATAAAAACCCTTTTTACTACGGCCAGTTCTACTATCACAGGTCTTATGTAACTGAAGACCTGGTGTAGGATTCCACTTAGACATGCCTTTAACGAACTGCCTGGCTGGCTTCCGCTGAATTGTTGACCTAGACAAGCTGAAGTTAGGTGTTTAGCATGCGCTATTGGAGTTCCACGAGATGAGGCTCTGATCGTGGCTCTCTGAAGCTTTCGGAACCTCAGTGTCACCACTTACATTCTACGTGCAACAAGCTGCTCTGGAGTTTGTGCGCTTTTAAGTTAAACTAATGGAACATTTTTTTAAGGGTAAAGGTGAATTAAGTTAATGAGCTCTCTAAAATGTCATTGCTCTGGTGGTAATATTTGTTTATAAGTGATGGAAACCGATGTTAATTTAGATTTCAACTGAGACTAACTTTTTTCTAATTTGTCTACATGCACATAAAACAGCATCTTCCGATCGCTTTACGTGGCGTTTGGTGATTTTGAAGTCTTACAATAAGGGATCACATTATCCCTGATACCAAAGATACACCACCTTATGTTGGGTACCGTGGTACGTATTTTCGATTTGCGTGAGAGTAGCGAAGATACTCTCACGCAACTCGAAAATACATTTGTTGTAAAGGGTTCCTACCATTTTTTGAATGAGATTAAACCCCAACAATAAAAATAGTTAGTTTAATATGCAGATGTGCTGAGGCAATCTGTTACTTGTTGTATCAATTCGACTCATAAATAGGGCGAAGGGGAGCATAATGTTTGTGTAATTTTCCTAACCCTCACAGCCACGAACAGCTTTGACGGTTTAACGCGGTATTCATTGTGTTTCACGTCTTTACGTCATATGGATTAATTTTCGGTGTATTTAATAATAATAATAATATTCTACCACATACACACAACACTATCTAGCCCAAACTAAGCAGAGCTTGTACTATGGGTACTAGACAATGGATAAACATACATATATACATTTTTTTTTGTAAATACATCCATATTATACATAGAAACACCCAGACCAAGGGAAACATCCATATTCATGCACATAAATGTTTGACTTGTGCGGGAATCGAACCCGCGACCTCAGGCGTGGCAGTCGGTTACACTAACCACTACACCATCGAGGCCATCATTTATTTATTTATTTATTGATGATGCGCCCGGTTTACTTCAATATTTTGTTTGTAGAGGCTTTCTTAACCGGTGTATATGAACAGCAAACCTGTGTGTTTTTAACCTGTGTATATTAACGGCAGTTTACCAACAAACATTACAAATAAATTGTACTTTTTGTGTTTGTTTTCAACAAAAACAACACTAAACTAATTTAAACTGATGACGTACAAAATAATAATGCAACTTTTATGAATAATATGGCACTTTCAATTAAAGACAAACGGATACGTAGGTACATAAAATAAGCTTACGATAATCAGTTCTTTAATTAAGTCTTACATTTTAATTATACCTAGAAGACATAACACCAAATAACTTAATAAAGAAAAATATTCAATACAGGTAAAAAAGTAACATGTCATATTTGAGTGACATTTGGCACCATATTAAAAAAATATTCACAGTATCAAACATTTAAAAACGTTATGATGTTTTTGGTTACAACACAGATTAGGTATATGTAAATATGTAGGGAATAAGAAATTTCTTGCTATGTCTTAAAACCCAGAAGATACAATATATTCAAAACAAAAAAATATTCGAAACTGAAAATTAAAATGCAGTCTTCTCTCTTAGCCTTTATTATTCCCAAGTCACTTGGGGTCGGCTTTTCTGGTCTAACTGGATTTGACTGGATATCAGTTTTTACACGGAGCGGCTGCCACCTGACAACTCCGCAACCCGAAGGCTAACGATACCCTAAGGCTAGACCAGTGTCAGGATATTAAAGGGTACCGACTTTCCCAATAACGACTGCCATAGATGTTCATGGCAGCCGGGACCGACGGCTTAACGTGCTCTCCGAGGCACGGAGCAGGCGATAATTGTCAATCAATACGCACATAATTTCGAAAAGTCATATAACTTCCGGAAGTCAGAGGTGCGCGACGTGGGTTCGAACCCGAGACCCTCTGCATTGCAGTCTGTTGGTCTCCCCACTGAGCTATCGCTGACTGAAAGTTTTTATACATACGTACATATAATAGCCGCACGGCTAGATATATCTTCGAAGGCGTAGGCAGTGGTGTACTATACTTTCATTTCGATAGATATGCCTTTTTCCCACGTAATAGGGCCATGCCCTCTACATTGACTTAAGGCGGTCATAGTTCCAGATTCCGTGTCTGACATGATATTCTGAGCAGCAGCCTCAGAATATCTTGTCAGAAAAACCTAATAACACTGCTTGAATGCTTGAAAGTTATATCGTCCAACTAATCAATTACAGACAACATTTAGCTAATTAAACATAGCTAAGTTAGTTTGTAATTAATATTTGTTGATTGCTTAAAAGTGTCCTAGTTAAAGAAATCATTTAATATTGCATTTATTACATTTTGTTTTTTCTTAAGATAATGCACTCGAAGTAAACCGTTTGTCGCGGGACACCTTACGAACATTCTAACAAGGGACACACAGGACACCCAGACTCGAAACAATTATTTGTGAATCCCTCACATTTTTGTCCCGTAATGATTCTCGTAATGTTCGTTGGAGGATCGAACCCACAACACACGGGTCGTTAACAATGGGGGCGATAACTACGACATCCGTGCAGTTAAAGTGCCTATAATCTTTACCTACACTTATATAAATCTAAAATGTTTGGACTCCGCAAACTTCGCTCGTAGGAAAAATAGGTCATATGATATACTATTTGACCAAGTAGTCGTACTTAAAATATTGTGTACCAAATATGGCCCTCTGGCTTGATGGCTTAATAAATAAAAATATTCAATACAAGAGTTTGTCCTCGGCCTCGTCGCGTCGGCGTGAATTTAGATTATGGCAATAAATTTATATCCCTCGGGATCAGTACCTTTTTCTGGACGAAAGGAACCTTATGTCCTTTTCTGTTCCCCTGAAAATGTGTATGCGAAATTTCATGATGATCGGTCAAGAAGTTAAGGCTTAAAAGCGTAATAAAAACACATATATTCGCATTTATAATATTAGTTAGGATAAGATTATCTTACGTTTAGGCGATTGTAATACACTGAGATTAGTCTACTATATACGGTTTCTATCGAGGTTTATTTAAAAATATATTTCTGTACTTTTTCATTTGCAATATTGTCTGGCAAGCGTTGTATATAAATATTTCAAAATTTCAAGGTATATATAAGGTGTAAGGTCACAAATAGTTGCTGAAATAAGCAGCTGTGACTGACAGACACAGACAGAAGAAGTTATCATTTTGGTACGAAATCCTAAAAATTACATTGAACAAACTAATTTACATTCACGTATAATAACGTAGCCCTGTTGATGTATAAATAATTACATGTATTAAGTTTGTTAACCACCGATATACATACGTGACATTTGGAAAATAGTTAATAATTTTATTAACGTTAACTAAATACCTCTAGTACAGTTTTTGCTGTTCGTGGTGAAAGAACACTGCAAAAATGTACTTAAAATATTATGTACTTATCATATTACTTTATTTGTACTGTTATTTTGAATCATATCACTGTGAAACGGTAAGTATTATTCATTTAGTTCTGACCAATTTAATAAAAATATCAGTTACAAGAATTGATAGGTTTCATGACCCTAATTTAGTTTTTAAGAATGTAGTATTTATCAGTTGTAGGAACTATGGTGCTACATAACATTGCCTAAGAGAAAAAACACCGTAGCCAACCGTAAGCACACACAAACTGATGCTGATGGGGTGCGACTCATAACGTATAAACTCATTTGGTCTAATTTCACTTTATTATCGTTGATAAGATATACCAACTGTTGATATAATTTCTTTACATATAACATTTATTTATTCTAAAACTTAATTAGTATAACGTTGTTTGATATACCGTTTCTGTAATCGAAAATCATTTGGTCTAACGTTTAATATGTATATTGTTTATTTAATCGAAAATCATTTGGTCTAACGTTTAATATATATAAAACCGTCATTATGGTTAACACCCCGACACAGAGTACCCCGACTCGGATAGGTTAGGTTAGAAGGCTAAGGCGGGAGCAAAGCGGAGCGGAGCTCCCGCCTTAGCCTTCGTGGTTATTATTTTTTATTCCACCCAGAAATAGGAGCCCCGCTAAGCGGGGCTCCGTCGACCTATCTTATCGCAGGTGGTAATCAGTTAGTAGTTATGTTTAATATCTACTTAGGTTACTATTACCTATAACTATGATAGAACTTACAAAGAATAAAACAAAGAAAAAATACTTTTGAATATTTATTTTAGACCAAATAAGTTTTATATCTTTTGAGTGGTATGTCAAACGATTTTATATTTAATGTATGTTATGTCAAACGATGTTATATTTAATGTATGTTATGCTGATAAAAATTAGTTATCTTAAAATTATATCAATCGTTTATCATATTAACTAATCGCTATATTAAATAAAATTATAGGTTCCATTGTGTTATATGTTGTTAATATTAGAGATTTTGTTGTTATATCATCTATTAGTTACCCGATGTCTTGAAACCAATGAGGCAATATGTAATAAATAAACATCACCACAAGATCACAATTATAGTTTTCGTTATAGGTGCAAAATAATGAGTAGATATTCCCTAGAAAAAAGAAAGGCACATTTATTTGCACCGGTGTCATGTAATAACATATACCTATGCAGTGGTGGATATATTCGTAATTATAATTAGAATCACCAACATATCATACAGCGGTTAAGATATTTTAGGTGTTTGGTGTATTTATTGTGGTTAAAGTATGAAATTGCCGATATGTACTGAAAAATTAAAATTCGTTTTTCTACAATTTACCATATTTATTTAATCGAAATATTTACCCTCATTGTCTATACATTGCTGCCATCTAAACGGAAGTTCATTTATGCCTTTGCGATAGAACTCCGGGGATCTAGATTCGACAAACTGTGTAAAAGCATTTTGTACTGCCACCCAGGACGAAATTTTTTTATCACGTAAACAATTGTACAATTCACGAAAAAAATGGTAGTCCGTTGGAGCAAGGTCTGGCGAGTACGGAGGATGACGTATGGTTTCTAACTGTAGCTCCTGTAGAGTTACAACGGTTTCTCGTGCAGTATGGTGAGGTCTTGCGTTATCATGGAGTAATAATGGTAAAGAGGAACTCTTATTCAAAAATGACCCGAATTTTCGAAGTATCCCTCTTTCCCGACTAAGCTGAATAAAAAAATAAATTGAAAGTCGAAAATTGAACGCTGCACATTTTTAAAAGAAGAATCTTATAGGTATCATGTGAAAAAAGTTTCACTCGAAAATCTCACACCATGAAGGTTTTATGTCAATTCAAAGTATCTATTACCATACAACGGCAACTTCATACTTTAACCCCTATTACAATAAATCGTGTATATGTATCTATGTAAGTAAAATAGAATATACTATTGAAATTAAACAAACTTTATACGGATTTTAAAAACTGATAAATATTACCGGTGTACCTATAGGAAAACATAGTTACCGCATCGAAAAAATTATAGTTTGTTAAAATAATGTAATTGTGTAATTCATTTGAAATTTTTCTGTACCTAAAATACATCATGAATTATAATACATACATATAAGTACATATTTATAAATCTTTTCTTGACAATATACTACAATTGCCCAATTGGTATTTTGGTTTCTAAATTCGAAATATTTGCCCCTCTTACCATTATACCAATTGATCACTGCGTCGCGCTTGTTTTGGGTTCAAATCCCACACAGGACAATTATTTCTGTGATCCATAAATGATTGTTTTGGATCTGTGTGTATTTTGGGTACGTTAATTATATTTTTGCAAAATCCCCGCTATACAAGCCTTGTTCCTTGAAGCAGAATATGGCGTTTTTTTAAAGATACAGCGGTATATAATTATAGCCCTAAAAACGTTTTCACATAATATCTAACAATAAAGTATGAAAAATGCACAATAAACAATTATAGGCATAATAAAAAGGTACATACCTAAACCTAGAGACACAATTCTCGTTATAAAAACTGTTCAAAATAAAGTTCCAGTCTAGTCTCAGTGTCATGAATATGTTCTCCTTGTGAAATGTGAATCACTTTTAGACTAAGAGGCTCGTGCCCAACAGTGGGACAGCTTATATACAGGGCTGACATTATTATTTTATTATATTCTCTTAAATTAAAATAACTGACAAACTTGAACATGAATTTTATTGCACTTCAGTTCTCATTTGCCGTTTATTAGACTAGATTGGAACCTTACTTTTATTAATTTTTATTACGAGATGAAATCCTATCACGTCAAGTAAATTTACTTTTATCTATTATTGAATTTAATCAGATGATCGATTGTATTATTCACTGATCAAGGCATCGAAAATTTGCTTGCTCAGATAAATGGAAACACAGCTTTTATGTTGTTCAGTCAGCAACATTATTCGATAGGTATTATAACATATAATTTATAGAGTAAGATATCGTCGCCTCTTTCTTTCAAAATTATAACAATTGTCAGATTTTTATAGTAGTAATAGTCAAATGATATTAAAAATACAGAATAATAATTAGTATTTCAATCAACTTACAACATTATTTTGCAAATAAGGTTAATGCTTAGCTCCTTATGTTGCTGACTCTTCAAATTACTTTATTACCAAAGTAAATTTATATGTTTATACACTTTTAAATAGTAGCATGAATCTAAAAAGAATAAAACTTTTAGTCAAGAGATATTATGTTGACGTTTATTGTCATAAGTCATTTATTTCAGAACAAATTACATTTGTGTTGAAAATAATTTCGCATTTAGTAAAAAAAAAAACAAAACAAGCACATTAATATTATGACAAAGTTAAATACAATTGAATACAATATAATAAGGTCAACAATAATTTAAAAAAAACCAATTCCATTCATTTCATGTCAAAAATAAAATAATATAATATAAAACAAGTAAGAAAAAAGTAAAAAAAAAAAAAAAACATTAATTAATAAACGCTAGAATACAATATAATTAGCAATGTCAAAATAAATAAATATTGTGTAATTAGAAATTAAATTATGGACATTTTAAGCTTAATCATTATATGTACATACGTATACATTCATGCCAAAAACAAAATAATACACCAATATTTTGCTACTTAATCATCATTCTCTTGCCCTGGTCCCAATTTATTTGGGGTCGGCGCAGTATGTGCTTCGCTTCCATACTTCTCTGTCACCCGTCATCTGATCATTTACCCCTTTTCCTTTCATATCCATCCTCACACAGTCCATCCATCTTTTCCTTGGCCTTCCTCTCCCTTTTCGTCCCTCTACCCTCAAATCCATCACTTGCTTACCTACATACGTATCATCTCTTCGCATAACATGTCCATACCAAGCCAAACGAATTCCTTTCACTTTCTCATCTATGGGCACCACTTTCAGACTACCTCTTACGTATTCATTCCTAATTCTGTCCATTCTCGTCACTCCACACATCCATCGTAACATTCTCATCTCTGCTACATGCAATCGTTTCTCATCCATCTTCTTAGTAGCCCTACACTCAGCTCCATACAGTACAGTACTTAATTTTGCTACTTAATGTTTTACTGATAAAATTTGGTGTAGTATAGGCAGCGGTTCGGGTGTATTTCCTTGTTGCTTCTAAAATACTAAGAAAACACAGCTATGTACATAAGCGGTGGGTACCGTACATAATCAGACGGACTGCTGGCTCGTCTGGTACGAACAACAATAAAAGATACAGAACCTAAACAACTAGTGAAATCTTTTTCTCTTTCCCATGTAAACAACAACCTTTATATTGTGACATAAAGCACGCTGATCTAGAATAAAATTTATAATCACATTATTTTTTCAGATAACTGTAATAAATTTTCAGCGCCCTGTAGTGACGTATTTCAGTAAGAAACATATGAAGAGCTGGCGTCTTACCACTAGACGATACAAGCGACAGGACCCGAAATATTACATTAACCTGTATGCTGAAACACTTGTGCCTATTGATCACCTTGTCCAGGTAATTTTATATTAAAATAACATCACATAGACTTATAGAGGGATATTATGCATAAGTTTCTTCTAATGGCCTTAAAGATGTACATACTAGCCTGACAAAATTCGACGCATCGACTTATTCGATTAACATCGAATTATACGTGTTCACTAATCAATATGTTTAAATTAGATTTGATGCAGGTATAGACATTTACACATGCATCACAAAAAATACATATCCTAGACAATATACATATAAATTTTCATTTTCATTATTTCAGATTTAAGGCAAAATTTAACAAAACCGTTATATCCGTTATATCCTCAGCATTAAGTACTTAAATATTAATAATATGTATATATATATATATATATATAAATATATAAAATAATAAAATAATGTAATTGCATGCATTTGCAATTATAAGACAACAAAAATCACAATAATAATAGTAATAAATAGACAATTGTGGCAAACAAGCCAGATATCGTGCTGATAGACCGATTGGTGCGCCGAGCAGTGATCATCGATGTTACCATTCAACATGGCGAGAATCTTGTGAAAGCTGAAAAAGAAAAAGAGTTCTTATACTTGGACCTAGCTAGCTCACGATATTGTCGACATGTGGCGTGTGGACTCGGCGATCATTGTACCGATAGTCATTACAGTCAATGGTTTAATACCTAAGAGCCTCGACCACCACCTGCAGAGGCTCGCGTTAGATGGCTGGATCAAGTCCTTGATGCAAAAGGCAGTACTACTCGACACGGCGCGTATTGTGAGGAGATTCCTCTCTCTGGGGCCCTAACCACCGGCACCTTGGACCATGTTCCTGATGTCGGTGGGTCATTACAGTTTTTATATTTTTAAATATGTATGTTTTTATATTTATATTTTAAAATGTAATAATTAGAAAAAAATAGTAATAAAGAGAATAATAATAATAATTATATAATAATAAAATATTCTACCACATACACACAACACCATCTAGCCCAAACTAAGCAGAGCTTGTACTATGGGTACTAGACAATGGATAAACATACTTTTTTTTAGCAGGCGATGGTATCTATTATGCATGGTGCTTTTGAGAGTAAAGGAATGAAAATAAATGTAAGCAAGACGAAAGTAATGGTATTTGGAAAGGAAGAGTGCGTGATGATGTGTAATATTATGATTGATGGAGAAAAAGTGGAGCAAGTGAAAGAGTTTGTATATTTGGGTACTTTGTTTACAAGGGATGATAAACATGAGGGAGATATTGAAAGGAGAACGATTGCGGGAAACAAAGTAAATGGAGCTCTACGCGCTTTTATGAACAGTCGAAATGTTTTCCAAAAGGCACGTTTGGCTGTTCATCGAGAACTATTAGTGCCCACACTTATGTATGGAAGTAAAAGTTGGATATGGCAAAAGAAGCATGAGAGCAGAATAAATGCTGTAGAAATGAGAGCGCTGAGAAATATATGTGGTGTGACTCTGAAAGATAGAATAAGGAATAGTGTGATTAGAGAGAGATGCGGCGTGAAAGTGGATATAGTGACAAGAATAGAAAAGGACTGTTAAGCTGGTTTGGGCATGTAGAAAGAATGCACGAGGAAAGACTGACTAAGAAAGTTTATAAGGCTAGTGTGAAGGGAACAGTCGCAAGAGGAAGACCTAGGCGAACGTTTCTTGATCAGATCGGAGGCGTTCTGGACAAAGGCCAGGTTAAGAGCACCTTGAACCGACGGGCGTGTATGAGGAAAGTGATGAAAGTGAATGAAGCTAGAGAAGTGTGTCAGGATCGTAGCCAATGGAAATCCGTAGTCTCTGCCTACCCCTCTGGGAAACAGGCGTGAATCTATGTATGTATGTATGTATCTTATGTGGGGGCCAGGCAGTGCAGACCGGCGACACTTCGACCCAGTGGGATCTTTTGTGTCGATACTCTCCCAATAACGACTGCCATAGATGTTCATGACAGCCGGGACCGACGACGTAACGTGCTCTCCAAGGCACGGAGCAGGCGATAATTGTCAATCAATACGCACATAATTTCGAAAAGTCATATAACTTCCGAAAGTCACAGGTGCGCGACGTAGGTTCGAACCCGAGATCCACTGCATTGCAGTCTGTTGGTCTCGCCACTGAGCTATCGCTGCTCTCAAATACACGCACCTTAATTATATATTTATTTATTTTATAACAATTTTTACATTGTGTTGAAAGTATATGAATTAGAACAATGTTAATTACAGTACATAATTGAAGCACATCACTATTTGCCATTTAGCAGTTTGGTTACCAATAATTTATTATAATTCTATGCGTGCGTGTATGATCATATAATAACAATTTATACAAAACTATAATTTCTACTTCAAATATGTCATGCAAATAATAATACAATATGTTAGTAAAGATAATAATATGTCAGTGAATAATTAGATAAAAATTAGAAATTAGAATAATATGTCATACAAAATAATAACTTCAAATAAAATATTTAATTAGATAGTACATAGAATTTAAAAATATAACAACAATGTAATGTGACAAATATAAATTCATCCATCTAATTATAATGGCACACTGTTAGTAGTTGCTTAAAGAAAATAAGGTGCTTGTATAAAAATAATAATCTCAATTAAATTTCCAGCTAAGATATCATTAGTTGAGTAGTAGCAGCCTTCGAGCAAGAAATGTTTTAATATATAGAACTAGCAGATGACCGCATCTTTGCTCGCGTGGATTTCGAATGAATAATGATTAATAGGTTTATAGCGAAGACCACTCTTGATAATTACAATGCCTAAATAGCTTGAATAAATAATATTGTCACGTACATCTACGATGATCTAGTTTTAAAAAGCTAAACCCTCACCCATCCACGCATTTTTAGTTTTTATAATTATTGAAATTAAACTACTATATACGGATTTTATCGCGTTATTTATTTTATACTTTATTACAAAATTTAGAAACTGTTACACTGCTACTATTAAACTTTACTAATTTTTAAGTTAATTGAATTATTAAAACTATTAAACTATTTATATTTAAGTTTACACTTTCCCCGACGTTTATAGTACGTATATAGTAGTTTAATTTCAATGAATAACATTCGCGTAAGCAGAAGACAATATTATATAATTATTCTTCTGTTACTCGAATAATTACTCGAATAAGGAATTATATTATGTAAGAATAATAAAAACCTACACTACCAATAAGCCTAAACCAAATTAATGAAGTAGGTAATGAAAATATGTTTTCATGGTCTAACAACATGCATGCATGTTTAATACACCGCTTCTTACGCCATCGGCGGAGATGTACAACAGATAAACTGTATTCCCCTAAATTATTATAAACATCAAACGACATCATACATTGACTTTTTTTAGTTTAGATCGGCACACTAGTCTCTAAACATTTTTATTACGATCTTATAAAGATATAAAACTCCTCTGTAGAAATGGTCATAAATACTGTTACGTGCTGGGTTCGACGGATAAGAATGTAAACAATATTAGGTACCGACTAAAACACGTTTTATTTAAACACACAATTAAATTTAAACACAACAAACACTATATAATATTGTCTTCTGTTTACGCGAATATTATTCATTGAAATTAAACTATTACATACGGATTTTATCGCGTTGTTGTTTAGTCTCCCCGTGACCATGGCTGCTGAAAGGCAATCAAAACGTCGGGGAAAATGTAAAATTAAATCAAATCTAAATAGTTTTAATAACAATATAATTAGCTTCAAAATTAGTAAATTTTAATAGTAATAGTAGGGTAACAAATTATCAAAATTATGTAATATAGTGTCAAATAAACAACGCGATAAAATCCGTATATAGTAGTTTAATTTCAATGAACAAACACTATACTTCACTTTTCCTTCGGTAACTAGCTTTAAACTCCGTAGTATTTCCGCTTCCGTTCGCTTCGATGAACACTTGATCGCTTACGATTGTAAACTGACTCGGCGGTGCGCGTGCACTCTGTTTATACGCGGGTAAAGCGTTTCTAGAGTTTTCTAGTAACGCTATACCCGGTATATAAACAGTACGATGGTTTGAGAAAGTACCAGCGTTCTCTCTACGATTCTCGTACCCATACCTACTACGTAGTTCCGTAAGATGTCAATAGATGGCGGTGTAATAAATTATTAGACGGAACTGCCTAGTCTTTCCCACAATGCCGAGAGATGTCACTGGGCGTATCAATAGCTATATAGTTTTAAATTGAAATTTTATTATAACGTTCTTAGATTTTTCGACTAATAACTACTAATATATGTATCAAACATATATTCATTATTAGTTGTTATTCGAAAATTAAGTCAATCACTTTTTTTGGTCTTCTGCCGATGCCACATTGTAATTAAGAATAAGTTGACTCTCAATGTATCTTTCATTATTATTTAGTTCAAATAGCTACAAAAACACAAAGAATTTTTGATATTCAAATCTGGTTGAAGGGGCAATTGTCAAATAACAGTAAAAGGATGTACGATACAAACTGTAAGTAAAATGTAACTGCTGTTTCTCAGCCGCTGTGCTAGGAATATAGCGAGCCACCTCCACTACGACTCCACTTATTCTGATATCCAAATTTAAAATATTATTAACTGCCTTATTTTGCAACCAATTTTGATATGGTTTACACAAAAAGATTTCCATTGAGTGCTATTTGCTTGTCTATGAAATGATGCAATTAACTGTTTATGTCTCGAGGATATGTATATTTGATATCTCATCAAATTCATAAAAAATGTAAGTTTCGCAACGCAGTCCTTTCACCGCAAATAGTTGTGATTTTTTATAAAAACAAGTCAGTTATTTAACTGGTATCGCCATGTAAGCACCTATTCAATAAATTTGTTTTAAATTCTTATCTAATTAGTTACCTACCAACATTTATGGAGACCATATCAATATAAGACATCCTTATTTCTATAATAAATGATATAATGACTTGGCAATCGCGAACGTTGTAGGGCGTGGCGTGATGTTGAGAATTCTCTAATTAGAATGTTTTTGTTACAGGTCGATTTATACATATATGAATTAGTGGGCAACAGATATCAAACCACATTTTTTGAGTTACACGTGAAGCTGTGTGAATTCGTTGAGTCCCGTCACTTTGGAGCAACGCTTATGAAAGCACTTAATTATAAAAAATGTCCTTTTCCACCGGTATGTATATTATTTGTCACTTCATGTTTATGTTTGTTAAAAATAGCTGGTCCTTTATCCTCAGCTCAGGACATTGCCATATTAAATTTTATTACAATAGACTTAGCAATTTAGTCGCGTTAACTTAACAAAAACATTTATCACAACATCAACAACACAACTTCACAACATTTATCATTTATTTTATTATTATTATATGTATGTTTATTTATCATTGTTACAGGGCAACTTCAGCATTGAAAATGTCACAATGTCAGAATTACCCTTCGCCTTACCGTTTAAACAAGGACGAGTGTATGTTAACTCATCCCGTCTAACAAATGGAGTAAATGTCAGATTAACAAGTGCGTACGCGGATATGGAAATAAAAAAAATTACAGTGAATCATAATTAATATTCCTAGATATTTAAATTATTTACTAAAGCGAGATTGTTCGGAAAAGTCAAATCAAGGAGATACCTACAATGTTTTCTTATATTTTTCTGCTTTTTCATTTCATACGTTATATGTTTGTTAACAAAGCATCCTTTTTCATTTCATACGTTATATGTTTGTTAACAAAGCATCCTTTTTCATTTCATACGTTATATGTTTGTTAACAAAGCATCCTTTTTCATTTCATACGTTATATGTTTGTTAACAAAGCATCCTTTTTCATTTCATACGTTATATGTTTGTTAACAAAGCATCCTTTTTCATTTCATACGTTATATGTTTGTTAACAAAGCATCCTTTTTCATTTCATACGTTATATGTTTGTTAACAAAGCATCCTTTTTCATTTCATACGTTATATGTTTGTTAACAAAGCATCCTTTTTCATTTCATACGTTATATGTTTGTTAACAAAGCATCCTTTTTCATTTCATACGTTATATGTTTGTTAACAAAGCATCCTAATATTAAAAATGTGAATCTAAATTTGTTTGTTTGTAACGCTTTAACGCCTTAACTACATAGTCTGGTCAGAAGTTCTGGCACACAATAAAAACATTGAATTTAAAATGCTGGCTACAAAAAAGTTTATTGAATTCGAATTACGAATTCTTCATGAATATAAAAATGTGTACATTTTAGAATTTTACTCATTTTTAAATATGGAGTGGACACTTAAAGAAGACCGTGTTGCGGTTATTACGTTGCATCGTTGCGGTTACGCGCCGATTCAGATTTTTGACATATTGAAAAATTTGTATATAACCAAAAGATTCGTTTATCGTACCATCAAACGATACAATAAAGACTCTAGTGTCTAGGTCAAGAAGTGGTAGCCCTCGCTCTGTTAGGACTCCAGCAGTGATAAAAGCTGTGAAGGCGCGAATACAAAGAAATCCCATACGTAAGCAAAAACTTTTGGCCCTTCAGATGGGTTTAAGCATAACCACGGTGAAAAGAGTGTTAAATGAAGACTTAGGGTTTCGGGCATATCAAAGAAAAACAGAACATCGTTTGGACGCTCGTTTAATGGACCTGAGGTTGAAGAGATGTCGTGCTTTGTTGAAGCGGTACGCGGGAAACAAGAATCGGGAAATGCTTTTTTAGGATGAAATTTTTTTTAATGTGGACTAAAGCTACAATAAACTAAATGATAAGGTGTACGCACACAGCGGTGAAGAAGCGAGCAACCGTGTTCCGCGTATCCAACGAGGCCATTTTCCATCCTCACTCATGTTTTGGTCTCTTATTGGGGCTTAACTGAAGTACACTTTTGTGAGAAACGCGTAAAAACGAATGCAGTTGTGTACCAAAATATAGTCCTCACGAACCTTGTGGAACCTGTTTCTTATACCATGTTCAATAACAGGCGCTGGGTATTCCAACAAGATTCTGCGCCAGCTCATAGAGCGAAAAGCACTCAAGACTGGCTGGCGGCGCTTGAAATTTACTTCATCCGGCACGAAGACTGGCCCTCCCCCAGTTCAGATTTGAGTCCGTTAGATTACAAGATATGGCAACACTTGGAGGAAAAGGCCGGCTCAACGCGTCATCCTGATTTGGAATCACTCAAGGCATCCTTGATTAAGGCAGCCGCCGAAATTGACATGGACCTCGTTCGTGCTGCGATAGACGACTGGCCGCGCAGGTTGAAGGCCTGTATTTAAAATCGCTGTAGTCATTTTGAATAAACTTTATTAGCATAAGAATCTGTGTTTTATTAAGTTCATTTAATTAATTATAATTTATTTAATAATATGTCTCAATTATTTCATATTAAACATGTGACAAAACTTATGACCTGACTATGTACTTAACTGATCATCATGAAATTCTCATACACGTTGTCAAGGGTACAGAAAAAGATATATGGACACTTTCATCCAGAAGAAAAGTACTGTTCCTGCGGGATAGACATTTATTGACATCATCTACAATAATGCGAGCAAAATCAAGTATATAATATCAGCTCTATATATAAACTGTTACACTGCTGGGCACGGGCCTCTTCTCAGGGTGAGAAGGGTTAGGCCTTAGTTCACCACGCTGGCCTAGTGCGGGTCAGCACACTTCAAATATCTTCGAAAACATTATGAAGAACTCACAGACATGCAGGTTTCCTCACGATGTTTTCCGTCTCCGGTAAAGCTAGCGATAATTACCTATTTAATACGCACATAACTTCGAAAATTCAGAGGTACCTTAGAATTGAACTCAAGACCTCTACGTGGCAATCCAACGGTCTCCCACTAACATAAAGTTTTTATTCATACACGTTGAATTGTATTATAAGTTCATACACGTTGAAGATAAAATGAATATAACCGACATAAAAATACATATATATACCTAAACCTCAAAATCATTTTGATAAAATTACTAATAATGCAACATGGGGTCGATTTACATATATATTTTTTTTTAATAATTTTCTACCACATACACACAACACCATCTAGCCCAAACTAAGCAGAGCTTGTGCTATGGGTACTAGACAATGGATAAACATACATATACTTTTTTTTTTGTAAATACATGTATCATAATTATGTGGGGGCCAGTCAGTGCAGACCGGCGACACTTCGACCCAGTGGGATCTTTTGTGTCGACAATCTCCCAATAACGACTGCCATAGATGTTCATGGCAGCCGGGACCAACGGCTTAACGTGCTCTCCGAGGCACGGAGCAGGCGATAAGTGTCAATCAATACGCATATAATTTCGAAAAGTCATATAACTTCCGAAAGTCAGGGGTGCGCGACGTGGGTTCGAACCCGAGACCCTCTGCATTGCAGTCTGTTGGTCTCCCCACTGAGCTATCGCTGCTAACTTGTAAATAGATACTTATTATACATAGAAACTAATTTAACTAAATAAAATTTTGTAAAAAGGATTTAATTTTACAAGTTTCAGTGACGTTTACCAAGGATCAAAGACTGCTAACTAGGGTGATCACTAACATTAATACCATTATTGCTTAGTTTATTATGGTAATGTAATTGTAGCATCTTTTAACAGATTAAAAGATATTACAATGCCATTACCATAATATTATTAATATTAGATACCTCTGCCAATCTCTTCAAGAACAAACAGGCGTTATATTATGTATACACACATCAACAGTAGCCTTAGACATATGCTATATATATTTTGAATGAAATGCAATAAAAATGATATGAACATTTGCTGTATATATCTTCATTAATTACTTTTTAGACTCTCATGTATAGCAGATATTATATCAGCAGGGTTATTGCGTAACTTTTTAACAGCCCAAGTGATGTTCAGTAAGTCATAGTTACCAACGAATATAAATCATACTACTGTTTTATATCGACTATCTTTAGTTATCAACAGAGATGACGTGTTCGACATCACAGCCACCGAGTCAAAAATACTGAGATTTTGACAGCTTTTTCTGTATCGATAGTAGAAGTGAGTAAAAACATCTCATTGCATCAAAAGAGCAAAGTTAGGACGCCAGCCTCTTATTTGACTTTATTCGGCGGACACTTTTTACGGTAGCAAGTTGGTCAACGTTTTTTGAAAGACACTAGTGGTTGCTTAACATGTTTTTGCTCAGCATCACTATTAACCAGCTAAATTATGGGATAAATTAGTTTACGAGACCCACTAGGTCATCTATGTATCTGGCTATTAACCTAGGCAAACGCTACAAAAATAATATGGTTTATTGAAAAATAAACCGAAATCGAAATACTAAAAAAATATTTTTAGTCATAATTAAGCTGCGAATGTAATTTAACCAATTTAAAACCAAATGAAAAACTAAGATTAATTCAATTACATGGCACCGATTCATTCGTAGCTTAGTTGTTGTTAGAAGCTATGACTGCACGGATGCCGTTATGGCTTAAGTGGTCACCTCGCCAATGCCTCTGCGTCAAATGTTGTGGGTTCGGATCCCACATGGAACAAAACTTTGTGTGACAAACATTTGTGTTGTTCCGAGTCTGGGTGTTCTTTGTGTCCATTATTTGAATGTTTGTAAAGTCCGTGTAAAGTCCGCCGCGACACGAGATTTATTCCTGGTGCGGGAGTAGTCTTTTTTTAACCAAAAAAAAGATAAATAAATGGGTATTTTTGTTTCGTTTTATATTTTTATTAAAGATTTATTTAATTTTGTCTTCTATTTACGCGAATATTATTCATTGAAATTAAACTGCTATATACGGATTTTATCGCGTTGTTTATTTGACACTATATTACAAAATTTTGAAAATTGTTACACTACTACTACTATTAAACTTTACTAATTTTTAAGCTAATTAAATTATTATTAAACTATTTAGATTTCATTTATTTTTACACTTTCCCCGACGTTTCGGTTGCTTTTCAGCAGCCATGGTCACGGGAGTCTCCCCGAGCTCTGAGCATTGGACCTCAAATCTTATACCTCAAAAATAAAATGGTTAATTCCTTTTCCAAATGGTTACCTAATTCCTTACTCTTACATTCTACTTAATCGGCAATAATAGAAAAAGCATAGGTATGCGTCGAATATAGAAACTCTTCATTGTTTGCACGTGTTTAAAAATGTATATTATCCCTAATAATAAGTCAGCTGAGATTATCGCTTGATGATGGTATGTCAGCGCAATGCTATGCCTTTTTGCATAATTACCTCGAGCGGAGCGAGCACAAGTTTTTAAACTAGTTTGGGTGGCCACATATTCTACAGCAAGAAAGAAACTGACAAAGGGGATCTGAGAAAAGGTCGACAAGCCACCATAACGAGCCAAACACACTAATGAACTCGAAAAAGTGTGTTCTCATTCTTAAGACTTTAAAAATAAACATATCATTGATTTACCACTGAGTTTTGAATTCATAAGATCCCTCATGTTGTTCTTAGGTATCCCATATACAATACATTTACTTTATTATACCAGTGTTGTTGGGAGTCGGCACCAGTGTATGTGTATAGAATAGAGTTATAGTGTTATTATAAGGCAGGGCTAGAAAGGGATTTGATTTTACTTAGATACTTATATATATAATTAAGCTGATAAATTAATTCAGCAGCACTAATATCGGACACATAATAGATCGAGTGTTTTGTAACAATGTAAGTGATGCTGACGACACGGGTTCTTTTTATCTTTAAAACCCTTAGGATGTTGCCGAGGTTGTATGAGTTCTAAGCTGTGCAACAGCACAGGGACTAAGATACAACGATCAAACAAGCGAGATGTCGGTTTTTTAGATACAGAGTCAATGTTAAATGGTAATGCCGTCAATGAAGTTACTAGGCTTACAACAAGTAGAGCTTTAAATATTATGATCACTGGGTTATGAAGAATAGGCTGAATGACTGTGAAACCTAGTGGATAAAGTCTTGGACTAAAGTTCAAGAAATCTTAGTAGTACGAGAGTAAGTAGTACGTTACACCCGTAACACGAGCATTTAAGATAGCTTTTTACAAGAATACTGGTAACATAAAGGGAAAGAATTTAAAAAAAATAATTGAATGAGAACGTAAATCGTGTGTGACGAGAACGTATCGCCAATGTTTTCACATATGCAGCCTGTGCATCGCAATTCGTGGCTGCAACTACTATAAATATAGCAAGAATTGAAACAAATCTATTGATCATACCCGAAATGAAGAACTAATACTATCATTACTAATCTTAGCCCTTTGGGTGGCTTGTGCAGGGTCATGGGACCAACGCACAGAGATCCTTAATGATTATAATAATTGAATACCGTAGCCGACAGACGCTTACGACTTTCAGGATGGTAAAATGCACGTACTTGCGCCGTGATACATTTATCTTCCTACTGACAATTCAGCATCATGTATGAGCCTGTAAACTTTATTTACCGAGAAATACAACAAAACGATTATTTGGTAGCAATTTTTGTTAAGATTGAAGGAACTGTTTCAATCAAGCTATCCCAGATTTAAGCAGAATGGAAACCTCTCTAAACAACTACTTCATTAATTATAGACTTAATTAAAACGGATAATGTATACTGCTATAAAACGTACAAAGAGCGCCGTAAAACCTATACTGAATTATTGAAATTAAACTACTATATACGGATTTTATCGCGTTGTTTATTTGACAGTTTATTACATAATTTTGAAAACTGTTACACTACTTTTACTTTTAAACTTTACTAATTTTTAAGCTAATTAAATTATTATTAAAATTATTTAGATTTAATTTAATTTTACACTTTCTTAGTCTCCCCGTGACCATGGCTGCTGAAAAGAAACCGAAACGTCGGGAAAAGTGTAAAATTAAATTAAATGTAAATAGTTTTAATAATAATTTAATTAGCTTAAAAATTAGTAAAGTTTAAAAGTAAAAGTAGTGTAACAGTTTTCAAAATTATGTAATAAAGTGTCAAATAAATAACGCGATAAAATCCGTATATAGTAGTTTAATTTCAATGAATAATATTCGCGTAAACAGAAGACAATATTATACTGAATTAGGCAAGAAAATACTACAATTGGAATTAGGCAAGATAATACAACAAACATAACGAAAACTGAATGACAAATGTATTGTTTTCAAATAAGATTATTAACAGAATAGTTGCTGTACGAATAAAGCCATTAGGTAAATTAATTTACCTTTTTGACGCATTGACGTAGACCTCGAATAAACAACCTATCTCCACTTGAAATTTGCCAAAGTAATAACAATATAATAGCCAGCTCAATTATAAAAATATCATAATATGTGTGTACCTCGTCTGAATATAGCAACCAGCTCTTCACAAAAAAAACGAGATCAACAATACATAAGCAATCTGGTTGTAGGTATATAATTTGAGACGTCAGGTATTTTTCGAACCATTAACATTATGCATAAACTAAAGCGACAGGGTTTCTTCTTTAAAAAAAATCACGAATCATGCCAAAGATGTCCAATTACATACATATAACTTTATATGTATGTAATTTGTCGCCTTCGGTGGCGTAGTGGTAAGTGTAACCGACTGCCACGCCTGAGGTCGCGGGTTCGCTTCCCGCACAAGTCAAACATTTGTGTGCATGAACATGGATGTTTGTCTTGGTCTGGGTGTTTCTATGTATATGTACGTATTTACAAAAAAAAAGTAGCCATTGTCTAGTACCCATAGTACAAGCTCTGCTTAGTTTGGGCTAGATGGTGTTGTGTGTATGTGGAATATTATTATTATTTGTTTCTCTTTCACGGGTATTTCCCTAATACGTTAGGAAACTACTCGGCCATTTGGGAGGCTTACACGGAGACATGGGTCCAACGTGAAGAGACCGTTCGAGAGTTTTAATCAAAGGTGTGATGCAACACCTACAGCGGCACTAGCCGCAACAGGCGTAGGACTATTGCTACGTATGGATTTTAATATATGGGCTATGGGTATGGGTGTCTGGTGGACCGGTATATTGCTAACTATGGGTGAAAAACAGCGTCTGCCCTGAATACTCTAATAGCATCAATGCAATGGGCAGACGGTGACTCGCCAACTCACTAGATGGGCACCCTGAATAGCCACTATAGGCATACACGCTAGCAGCAGAGGGCAACACCGGTGCGAGTGGCTAGGGGTGTCGAGCGGTGCGGCGCCGGTTTCACCATCACGGGTCTCGTGACAACGGAGACCCGGAGCGGGTTTCCCCGTAGTTATGCGCTTGAAAATGACACTTCCACCGCCAAGCATATAGCTCTAGCGGCCTCCCTCTGACCGGCCGACCAAGGCAAGCCAGAGTTGAGAGTCCTACGGGCACTCTTGTAGTTCCACCCCAACCAACCAGTAACAGCAAGCTGGGGACGAAGCCCTAACCAACTCTCTGAGACATTCAGGACCGCAGTGTCGCCACTCACATTCAGCTCGCCATAAGCTGCCCTGCGGTTTGTGCGCTTTTATTTAACCTGGTGATACATTGTTTATATCACAAGACGAAGGTGATAGTTTAAAAGCTAGTGTAATGTGCCCTTCGATATCGCGTTAGTCTCATGATGAGATAACGACTGTTCCAGAGGGGTTTATTATTATTATAATTATGTATTATTACAATATCATCTAACAAAATAACAATGCGCTTAATAAACATAATTACTTTCGAGGGTATTTTGCTAACTGATTTTGTTACAGATAGGTAAAACATGATGTGCTTTTAATAACTTGAATCAAGGTTTCCCAATCTACTATTAAGGCAAAAATCAAACTGGTGGCCCGGCAAGCGAACAACGTAGCATAAAGACACTAGCGACATTAAGAGGCTATGTACTTTGACTCTTACGTTTGCGTTGCGAAGTATTGTATTTACATATCGCTAACAAAAAAGGAATAAAGGAGATGCTACCAGCAAAGGAAATACAATTGTCTCCCTACTGACAGTAGAGTAACAGATTACTCCTTAACATCTTTCGGCACTTTATTATAAATGACAGGCGCCATGCCCAACACACTCTTTTTAAGTAGTTGTATAGGGTAGTTTGAACTTGTAGGTACATATTTTTTTTTAGTGACCTGCAAGTTGAACGCGCTAACGTTAGTTGCACGTTTCGAATTTTGTACGAGTGACGTGATATCTATAAAAATTATCGAAATATAACGTCTGTTAGGTGGGCGCTCGAGAAAATTAAGCCACAGCAGCACGTCTTCCACCCATAATGGCCTATTCAATTGTTGAACATCTCCACTTGTATGCAAATAAAACCTACATGCAATTTGCACACGCTCGAAAACATGTTTACAATGCAAGTAACTTTACTTGCATGCAAGAGTTGCCCAATGGAATCGCGCCTTAAAGATAAACTGTCAGTCAAAATGTCAAACACTAAAGTCAACAGCAAAAAATGATATTGTTGAAGTAAATTTCATTTGAGATTATTTGTGATAAACGTGAAAAGCTAATGTATTTTATTTCAATTTTTATAAGTGATAATCTACATCGTAACAAATATGCGGTGGAGCGAAGCAGTGACGCTAGAATTTGTTAAGATATATCTTAAACATGAGTGTCTCTGGAGTCCTGCACATCCTGGCTATAAACTTAGGTATCAAAGAGAAAAAGCTTACACAGATATAAGTGCTGAATTTAAAGGCGCCACTATGAAGTCTCTTTCAGTTCCCGAAGTGAAAATGAAGATTAAGAACTTGAGGACAACCTATGTACAACAAGTTCACAAAATATTGTTAAAATCAAGTCCCGACGCAATATACGAACCATCTCTTGTATGGTTTCATGAAATGGATCGTTGTTTAAAACATATACCTAGTAATCGCCATTCAAACTCATATAATAATGTAAGTAAAGTACTGTGTGCTACCTTTAAAGTACATCTAAATTACTCCCCAATTTTAGATAAGATATATATTATTATAACATACATGTTGGATAAAGAAGAACAATATTGAGCATAAATAATTTTATTCTATTCTTGTGTGCAGTCATTGTGAATGTAAGTCTTGTGATGTGCTATTAAGTTATTAATCAGTTTGCCAACACTTAGGCCTTAACACATTCGCATCCTCATAACTTTTCACGCTTCATACGCCATACCGCCATACATTTTAGTAGTGATCCCGCTAGCGGGGTCCTCGGTAATACAGATGCGCCGGGGTGAGCACACAACGCGTGGTTCTGTTTTTATTTTTACTTATTCTTTTTTCAGATCAGCACTAGATTACCAAACGTGGTAGTAACTTAATTAACTAAATGCAAAACATTAATTCCGAATTTCAGAATATGCATACAGAATATGAAACTTTGCCAAAGAAAACCATGGTGTCAACAGACAGCCAGGAAACCTGTGTCTCACAAGATGAATTACCTGATTCTCAACCTTTTGATGATTTATCCTATTCTAGAGAAATTGATAAATATATCCACAAAAATACCACTATTGCAACAAGAGAAATTGATACTATAACAAAATACAAAGGTTGCAACTTGAGTGCTGAAAAACAACTTCAATGTAACGGATATTTTGGGAGAATGGTAGCATTGGAGATGTCAAAGTTTCACTACAATACACTTTATAATAAGATGAAAGAAATATTGGATATTTTGAAGAATAGTACCACTTAAAAATAATTCTTCTGCAAACAATTATATTCTGTCCGTTCACTATAAGAACTTATCACATCAAGAGTTCTTTCTAGAAAATCCTATGAAATAATTATGTATAAAATAAATAAGTTTGAATAAAACTTATTTGTATTACTTCAAATCATCGATATTACATTTAAATTAATATAAATTTCAGTTAATAATTGATTAAAATGTCCATTAAGTTGATTTGTGCATAGCATTGAAGTTGTTTCCATAATATTATTGTTTACCAGAATTTGTCTAGGAAGACGTAAGAAAAATAAATAAAACAAATATGTTTAAATCTAAAAACCAACACCACCACTACCAAGATCTGTTAAATACATATACTGTAGTATTTTATTTAAATTTTTTATTGTGTATTTGCAAAGAAAAATAAATTTTTAATTTGAGCCCTTGATGTGGGTTTGTGTGCTCTCAGATGCGGCAATAGTGAGCCCACGACGTGGGTCCAAGCTGATGAATGTGTTAATGTGTCTGCTTACCAACTAATTGATTTATACATTATCTATTTATAGTATTACAATAAAAAATAAATTGCTCCCACTGCACTGAGTCAATTGCTTTCATGATACTGTTTGTTAGATGACAACAAAATACATACCTACCTATCTTATCTTATGTGAGGGCCAGTCAGTGCAGACCAGCGACACTTCGACCCAGTGGGATATTTTGTGTCGACACTCTCCCAATAATGACTGCCATAGATGTTCATGGCATGTTCATGTTCATGGCAGCCGGGACCGACGGCTTAACGTGCTCTCCCAGGCACGGAGCAGGCGATAATTGTCAATTAATACGCACATAATTTTGAAAAGTCATATAACTTCCGAAAGTTAGAGGTGCGCGACGTGGGTTCGAACCCGAGACCCTCTGCATTGCAGTCTATTGGTCTCCCCACTGAGCTATCGCTGCTCTTAAATACATACCTAATATATTATGTTATAGGGTCAAGCTTTAAACAAAACATAAATAAGTTTTAAAGGACTATCTTTATATCACACACATCTTTGTTTTGATCACTAACTAAAGGATGAGCTTTGTATCTATCATATTTGTTAATAAATGTCTACACAATAATAATAATAATAATCTGTATTGTACTAATAATCTTTGTATTCTTTTAATAGAACCTAAAATTATATGAAAATATATTTATTTTTATAAAAGTAAATACTATAAGATTCAGCAGTAAGAGCCTTGTATTTAAAATGTAATCTAATATTTTAGTAGCTCTTAGTAACTGAAATTGTTGTGTTTATTTGCAGAGTCAAGAAACACCCGAAGTGGACTCATCCTGCCACATATGGGTTGAGCAAGAATTGCAAAATTCTAATACTGATGAAACAAATCCCGACCCTCTAATACCACAAACAGATGATGAATATGACTCTAATAAAGCAGATGAAGAAATGTCAAAAGTGAAGATAGAAAGACAATCTTCACCCATGTATTACAAAAAGCTCAAAAAGAAAAAATTGAAGCACAGAGCCCCAGCAAGAATTTATTCAACAGATTCAATTTCTGAATGTGCAAATGAAGATGAATTTGACATCTATGGTAAATACATCGCCTCACAGCTGAGAAAAATGGACTTACACAAAGCCTTAAGGCTTCAGTTGGAAATACAGAACCTTGTTAGTGAGGCTAGGATCTCAGATATAGTGTCCAATGACTAAACAAATCATTACCTACATATATAAAAGTTTTATATCATAGGTTTTATCAAATTATTATCAGGCGATTTTTTTGTAATTGTGCAATATTATTTTTAATAATTATAAGTATTTTAAAGTGCAAAATAACCCACCAAAGATTAAGGTTGTAGTATTATTAAATATTATCAATAACTTTGTATTTTATTGTTTGTAATTACTGCTTCAGTTAATGATAAAATAATGAATGTAAGATAAGTTACTCCATTAAGCTCACTTACTAATCAATCACCTTTTATTGGAATAGCCAATTATTGCTTGCTCGATACAGCTTTTCTGACTTCATGGCAATTGGCAAGTTAAAACTAAAGTAAGTATAGTGTCATTAAAATAATATAGTGTAGGTATACAAACAAAATAGTATATATTTAAATACTATATATGTATAATATAGTAGTCAAATCCGGTTAGACTAGAAAAGCCGACCCCAAGTGACTTGGAAATAATAAAGGCTAAGGGAGTGGAAGGTAGACGAACAAAGCGACAAAATCCATATAAAGTGTTTAATTTCAGTATTATGTAGTTTAGGTGTTAACAGTGGTGATTACACGGACGGCGCAGTGATTTAAGTAATCGTCTCGCCACTGCCACTACGCTACTATTGTGGGATCGAGTCCCACGTGGGACAAAAATTTGTGTGATTCTCAAATGGTTGCCCCGAGTATAGGGATGTTCTTTGTGTCCATTGTTTGAATGTTTGAAGTCTCCTACGAGACCGATTAGTGTATTTCCTCGCATGTATAAGGTTAGTGCATGTTGCTTAAGAATTGTAGCTTGCACAAATAGTTGCCTGACAGTAGGAACTTGGTAGTATTCATAGAGCCTAATTGTAGAAAACAAGCGAGGTTAAAACAGCATACTTTGAGCACCGCTCGTTGGGCGCGCTCAAGGCGTATAATGTTTGTTTTAGCCGCATCGCCCCATGTGGTGACGCAATAGCTTAGAATAGATTGACACAATGAGATACAATTTCCCCTGGGACACGATTGTGATCTTAGGAGCGTCGTCAATTCTCAATGCTCATCTTTGTATGAAGTTAAAAAGCTTAAGCTATCTGCCTGGCTAGATAGGTTTTTATTGAAAAATTATAGCTTGAGCTTTTTCTGCCAAGGAGTACCTAACAACAGCACTCGATGCGAAGGCGTCGACTTCATTAAACTCGTAGACAGAATAAAACTTCAACGAAAATGGTTACAGTCGTAGAACATAGTCGGAATGAAACACTTCAGGTTGAATTATTTATTTATTCATATTGTAATACAACTTACAAGCCATATGACATTATACCTACTAACACTATGCCCAATTGCCCATATTTATATTCCCTATATAATTATTACTTTACTCTTTGTTTATATCTCTACTACGGGTAAGTGTGCGTTAATAAAAAATATTTATTTTTCTATATGGCATTCTCGTTTGGAGTAATTCCTCTGTGATGTTATCATTGTTTTGAAAATGACAGCCATTGACAGCTCACAGAATAAGCTGTTTATTGTTGTTGTCGAGAATAAAATTAAACAATATAAAATTAATACTTGTTTCTATGTAGCTTACTATTTATTGTTATAAATCAGTATTCCTATTAAAAATGAGGTGGAGTGAGAACGAGACATATCAGTTCGTGAAAATATATCTAAGCCACGAGTTTCTATGGAACCCCGAACATACGAATTATAGATTGAAAAGTATAAGGTTGAAAGCTTACAGAGAAATAATTGCCGCTTTAAACGAAACAACGGGCATATCACTCAATGAAACTGAATTAAAGATTAAAATAAAGAATCTACGATCCACTTATATGCAAGAAATTACAAAAATAAAACAACGATCCGGTCCCAACTGGACTTATAGGCCGAATATGAAGTGGTTTGTAGAGTGGCACAAATGCTTTGGCGGGTTGAAGAAACCTATTGAAGATTCCTCTTTTGACAGTGTAAGTAACTTGATGAAAATTATGTCAAACCAACCAAGTACACTAGAGCATGTGTCATTTAAGCAGAATTCACTCATTTTTGTTTCAAGCTTTACAAATTATATTTAGTATTTTGTAAAGTTTGGCTGGTGTCATCATCGTTAGATCACATCACATACTTGCGCTAAACAACTATGTGATGTGAAATAATAACTATGTGCGCTGTGTTTTCTCCTACATTAATATATTATCTTTATGAAGACTGCTCTAGGTACTCCTTTGAATGATAGCATGAATTTATATAGCCATCTACATATCCTACTTACATCATTTTATTATGTAGCAGCGATAGCTCAGTGAGGAGACCAACAGACTGCAATGCAGAGGGTCTCGGGTTCGAACCACGTCGCGAACCTCTGACTTTCGGAAGTTATATGACTTTTCGAAATTATGTGCGTATTGATTGACAATTATCGCCTGCTCCGTGCCTCGGATAGCACGTTAAGCCGTCGGTCCCGGCTGCCATGAACATCTATGGCAGTCGTTATTGAGAAAGTCAGTACCCTCTAATATCCTGACACTGGTCTAGCCTTAGGGTATCGTTAGCCTTCGGGTTGTGGAGGTCAGGTAGCAGCCGCTCCATGTAAAAACTGATCTCCAGTCAAATCCGGTTAGACCAGAAAAGCCGACCCCAAGTGACTTGGGAATAATAAAGGCTAAGAGAGAAGAAGATCATTTTATTATGTATGTTTATTAATAAAACTGTATCTACCTACCCATACCTTAATAGATTCTCTCTAAACTTGCACAGCAACATTTACAAAACAATGAAAAGAAAATATAGACTGAACACTGGACAAGACTTTAATAGGTATATTAAAATATGATATTAAAAATATTTTGCAATCTGACATATAAATACAAAAATTATATAACAATAGTATTGACCAAGCAAAATTCTTAAACAAACTCAATTGAATGTTTCTTAGAATATTTATTAATGGGTAACATACTTTACAGCATCAAGACATATCAGAAGACCCATGTCAGAAAATTTGGCTTTCACAAAATGGTGACAACATAGACGATGAAACTTTAGACCCATTCACTGAAGCAGATGATGAATATAATTTAATTTTAAAATCAGAACCAAGAGATGTAGCTCACATGAACACAGACAGATCATTCCGACAAACAGACAATCCAGAAAGCAGATATCAAAGTAAAAAGAAAAAAATAAAACATAGAAGCCCTAGTACAGACTGTTCCACTTTTAGAGGGAGCACAGACTCCAACAATGATTCTGTGGCCAAGGAGGATGAATTTGATATATATGGCAAATATATTGCTTCCCAATTAAGGAAGATGGACTTGCAAAAAGCATTGAGAGTGCAGCTGGAGATACAGAGCTTAGTAAGTGAGGCTCGAATATCAGATTTAAATGATAAACATTGAAGAGTAACATATTCAGTTAGAAAAACAAGAGGTAGTGTGAAGCATAATACATTGTATACAGGGTTACAGGAAAAGTCGTGCTAGATCCGTTAAGGGCGTGGAGTGCCCATCATTTCTGACTTATTTTACTATGAAACACCCTATCCTAAACTTAACCCTTTTCGAGATATTTGACTTTTAATTTTTTTATTGAAAATTGCCGATTTTTAGGCTACTAAATTTAATTTTGTTTATTTTGTGTGTCTTATTATTATTATTATTGCATTTTTACATGTGTAATAAGATGCTTTAAGACGTCAATCATTAAAATAGTGCATAAATTAATTGAAAAGGCCGTAGTAGACAAGTGAAAGTTAAGAAATAAAAAAAAATATTAGAAAGTTTATTTTTCTCTAAGGGATATCTAAAAAAAAATAGTATCACAGTTGGTCGGCAGATGTGTTTTAAAATATCTACGTTTCATCAGCTATCTAACGAGGTATAACAATCTAGGAATTGTAATACATTTCGTGGAAAAAATGTAGTTAGGACGCTCCAGGTAGCAGTTCTAACGGTCCCGCGCCTATTGTCCTTCAAGTTAAGACGCACCGTGCGAGCGAGACAAGTGACGATTTATGTAGGTGCGAATGAAACAAAAATATTGTATAGACCGGTAAGGGCTGGGAATACTACACGGGATATTGTTTTCGTTGTCAGTCTGCTTTTGTGCTTCGTACATAGTAGATGTGATATCGTTTTGCTCTTTTTCTCGACTTGGCTGTGATTCTGGACTATTTCTTGTGATTTGTGACTACTGTGCTTGTTAACCGGACTCGGATTTGTACTTGTGATACGGAAGTGTTGAAGATGACGTCCTACACACCTGAGGAATATGCTGATATGCTTATTTGTTACGGATACTGCGATTGTGTGTCTGCGCAAGCTCGCAACGAATACATAACTCGATTCCCTGGTCGTCGAGTGCCGGATGTGGCCGTTTTTGACAGAGTTTATCGAAGAGTTCGAGAAACTGGCTCTGTTTTGAGACGAAATACAGACATGGGAAGACCAAGAATTGATGACGACGAAGAACAAGACAATGAAATAGTGCAACGCTTTCGAACGGATCAGACTACTTCCACTAATATTGTTGCCCGTGATCTGGGACTTTCGCAATGGAGAGTGTGGTTTACAGTGCATACTGCTGGCCTATACCCGTACCATTACACGCCGGTACACACTATTGAAGAAGAAGACCCCGCGAGAAGGTTGGACTTCTGCAGATTTATGCTAAATGCTGACGTAGAAGACCCAGATTTTCTAAGAAATATCTTGTGGACAGATGAATCCAAATTTGATAAAGATGGCATAACTAACTATCACAACGCCCATTACTGGGCCCCAAAAGAACTAAGGAATCCCAATAAAAAAAGAGTGAAGGGGTCCCAACGAAGATTCAGCGTGAATGTGTGGATGGGCATTATCTCCAATCATTTGATTGGACCTTACTTTCTCCCGGACAATCTAAATGGGGAAAGTTACGAAAACTTTTTGAGAGGAGACTTGAGTGATTTGCTAGATGATCTGCCACTCAACTTGATCAGGGACATGTGGTTCCAACATGATGGCTGCCCTGCCCATTTCAGGAGAAGTGTCAGAGACTGGCTGGACACAAATTATCCTAACAAATGGATAGGACGAGGTGGGCCGTTGCCATGGCCAGCAAGAAGTCCGGACCTAACCCCCATGGATTTTCATGTGTGGGGGCTCATGAAAAGTCTTGTATACAGCAAGCCAAATCCAGTTTCGTCTGTGGAAGAATTAAGAGAAAGGATTGTGGATGCAGCAAATCAAATGAGGACAACGTTAACCACTGGAGTAGTGAAGACTGGTCTCCGTAGAAGGATGCGACAATGTATTAGAAACAGAGGTGCCCATGTTGAACATGAACTGTAGAGTAAGAAAAAAATGTGTGAAAACTGATTTAATAAATGACATTTCATGCTTACCTGTTGTTTTATTTTACTTTTTAGGGCTAAGTATTAATTTTCTGCTCCACTGTCACCTATGAAACTAAGTTTTTTTCATTGCATTTAAATAAAACCCTAGATTGTTATACCTCGTTAGATAGCTGATAAAACGTAGATATTTTAAAACACATCTGCCGAACAACTGTCATAATATTTTTTTTAGATATCCCTTAGAGAAAAAGAAACTTTCTAATATTTTTTTTAATTTCTTAACTTTCACTTATCTACTACGGCCTATTCAATTAATTTATGCACTATTTTAATGATTGACGTCTTAAAGCATCTTATTACACATGTAAAAATGCAATAATAATTATAATAAGACACACAAAATAAACAAAATTAAATTTAGTAGCCTAAAAATCGGCAATTTTCAATAAAAAAATTAAAAATCGAATATCTCGAAAAGGGTTAAGTTTAGGATAGGGTGTTTCATAGTGAAATAAGTCAGAAATGATGGGTACTCCACGCCCTTAACGGATCTAGCACGACTTTTCCTGTAACCCTATAAATAGATTTAAGATATGAATGATATTACATAAGTACATACTTGTTTATTTTCTTTTTATATTACTGTACCCTTAACCTGAGGATGCTGAACATGACAGACTTTTGTCTGAATTTTATCTTCACTCCTCAGGAAAGCCATTCCACATGCCAACTTCTGAAGAAATTCTTCTGAAATAATATATTATACTTAGTATGCAATTAGTTCTATTCTAAAATATAGCACTGAAAACCTAGTGAATACATTTTTCAGTGCAAATGCTGCAGATCATTGTTGGCACTGCAGACACTACCAAAACTGCTTAACCCACTTAATGCCCAGCACTCAGCCAGAGTTGAACAAAAAATCGTTTGTGTACACAGGACTCACATCGGAGTCGTGTCTATACTTAGTTGTTAACGCGTCGCCATGCCTAGCATCCGCATCAGAGTTAAAATCACTAATCACACGACTCGGATGCGAGTTCTGGGCACACAAGCGCTTTTTTGTTCGACTTATAGGGAGTGGATTCCGGGCACTGAACGGGTTAAGGAGCCGTGAAATCTATACTCTGCAGAAACACTGCAAAGTTGTGATATTTTATAGAACAGACATTTTTGTATGTGCAAAATGTGTATGTGTGTATGAAAAAATTTCTGTATTGCATCAGATTTAAGCAATGTTTTCTTCTTGTTTTAATGTTAAACCATTGTGTACTGTATTGTATTGTGGCTGGCCGGGCCCCATCGCTTTTGATAACAAGATTTGTATCAATCCAATTCCCTTGAAATACTGTTAGCGTTTCTGACACAACCAATTCTTTTTATACCTCTGAAGAACTTTTTCCTATAGATTACGGAGTAGGTACATTACTTCTACAGTAACACATTGCCATACATTTTATAACTAATCGTGGTATGTACCTACGTGCTGGGCTGAAAACGTCACCTGTAACTCACCAAAGTCTTTTGTACATGTTGGAAAAGAGAGGAAGATCTATCGTGAGCTCTATTTTGATCTAGTCTTGTGAACAAAGCTTAAGACGTCTGTAACTTCTAGGTACCGACAGCACCGTTTTGGGGTCACAGCTTAGCTAAAGCTATTCCATACATAAGAGCAGTCTGCAGTTATATCAGGGTTAAATATTGTTACCCGCTTATTTATATTGTAACTACTGTAACGTTATGCTTAGTAAATCACGCTTTAGGGACGTGGTTGAATAGAGAATCTATTTAATGGAGATAATTAAAATATATATACTACACGATTAAAAGGTTTGTAATTCTGGATAAAAAACTTATACAGCTAGAATAGTAAGTAATTTTATAAAATAAATATTAACTATACGTTAAACAAAAGAAAGGCGTGGTTCTAGAAAGGCTCGCTACGTGATCCAGCACAATGGACCACTTAGCTTGCTTGGCAGCACAGCAGGAGCGGGCCGGAACCAGGACGCGATCGGCTTATATCTCAGCTACCGCCGGGCAGGAGGTAGAGAGGGCGCCACCCACCACTTCGACTCGCGCGCAGCCGCCTTGGCGCGAGGGGTCCGCGTGACACTACGTCATCTGTCTGCGAAGCCTTCGCAAACTATAAAGCGTTCGGTTCATTTATGCGTCACAAGCGGCAATCGCGATGTGTTCGATGAGTAAAAGCACGTTGAACACATCGCGATTTCCGCGTGTAATCTTGTACGTTTGCTATAGGTATGAGTTTTACGCACCGTATGATACATAAACAATAACTTACTGTATCTTGATTTATTTATTTATTAAATTCTTATCTTCGTAACAGTAAACAGTATACTGAGATAGTCAAAATTGATTTTAAGTCACATAAAGAGTTAATTTGTATGTCAAATCAACGCAAAATTATATTTGGTGTACCACAAGGCAGTGTACTGGGACTGTTATTTCTTCTGTACATAAACGACTTACCGAAAGCAACTATTCATCCTGTCACTATTTGCTGACGATAGTACTGTAACCGTAGAATATTTCAATAAGAATGATTACGAGAGACGTTAATAACACACTAAATTCAATTATATCATGGCTGAGTAATAATTATTTTAAATAAATATAATTAAATAAAATTAATGCAATTAAGTCAACGTTTAAGTGCTCTCTAAACTAAATATAAATCACCAGAACAACAATGTTTGTTGTGTACATTCGGCAAAATTCCTAGGCATAACTGTAAATCAAAAGTTAGACTGGAAAGCACATTATTTCATTAATATTTATAACCAATCAATACACTGAGTACCCATTTGTACAGTCTAAGAAATATGCAAAAAGTAACTCAAGGTCGCGGGTTTGTAGAAAATCCCGTGGATGCATATGCCCATTGGAATCATTCCATGGGCGTGCGCATCCACGACGAGATATCGTTTATACTTACATAGGTATATCGCTTAGTGCAATGTACAGCCATAGGCTACAACTTCAGCCTGGGCATTCAGTCGCGGTATGTAAGTAATGGACGTTTGCTTCCGCTGGCGAGTGAGATTGTAGAGATATTGCTCAAAACCGAGGTACAATTTTGATATCTTTGGTCATGACTATTTTGTCATACGTAATAGTGATGCTACCACGACGTATTTTCTTCCAGTAGTAGATAGCTACTGCGCTCACGGCCCAATATACACCACCGGACTCGGAATTAAACATCGGACTTGACAGTTCCGCAAGCACTCACATTTATGCTTTTCGGTTTGTTTTCTGCACACACTGACAGACAGACAGGCACAACACAAGGCTTACTAGCTATGTTCGTCAACCAGTACTAGGTACTTCAGGATCAATCAAAAGAATCAAAGACGTCATTCTCTTTCTTTAAATCCACTAACTCTCACCAACGCGAAATTCGCTACTGACGGAGCACGAACAATCATGTGTACTGGTTCGCGAAATTAGTCGACACATAGGTACATAGCTCAAGAGTGAAACGAAAAATAAACAAAATTGCAAGTCTGATTTTTTATTGCTGTAACAGCATCTGTTTATAATACAAACAAACATTATCACTTACATGTCACTAGTGAAAATTCAGATCGTTCCAATTGTACGTTTGTTCCTACGATAACGCTCTCGTGTTGATCCTGTTTATGAAAAAATATACTTCGGTGTCTTTGCACCAGACAGATTTCATTTCCGAAAAAAATCACATCAAATCTAAAGCTAAAATTAAGTACTTTTTTACAATATTTTACGTAGTTTCGAACTATTGAACGGAAGTTTAACTCCGAGGGCAGTGCGCAGTCTGTAATTAAAAAACTAAACGTCTAAAAACTTATACAAATTAACTTAAAGATCGATTTACACTTGTCCGGCCGTGTCCGTAACGAAAATCTCACTCGTGACACAACAAATTATGTGACTTTACTTATTACACAGGTATTATTATGAAATCTGTAAGATTAGCGTAAAAATAAGTTGGATAATGCTCTAACTAAATATATCACATGTTAAGCGCACAGAAGAGTGCTTGCTTTCATCCGCAGATTACGTGACTAGTGTATGTTACCCGACAATGTTAAATCGACCTTCGTTAAGACTAGAGTGAATGTTTTACTTTACAATCTCAAAAATAATACAGAAATATTCCACTTTACATTTTGTTATTCCCAAATGTGCGTTTTTATCGCTTGTCACTGTATTGTGTGAATATTCCTTATCAGCGTATGGAATACTTTATTAACAGGCTGTCCAAACATCTATAGAAAACGTTCGACCTTTATATTTTACTAAAATATTTAACAATTAGGCAGTCGTTTTGTATTGTGCTATAACGTTTTAACAATTAGATGTATGCGCTCCTGGCGCGTTACAATATACATAGATAGTTTCATACAGTCTTCACTTATTCAAACGGATAGCTAATCGAAACTGCTGTCGATAGATTGTAAATATGTATAGCAGTTAAAATGAAACGTTATTCGAACGCTATCAGATTGTGGGAACAATAGAATAATTTGGTAGTTTCTAATAATAATCGCACATCGCTCATGTAATTTAGTTTTTACTATCGACCAAATTATTTGATTACAACAATAAATAATAATTCGTCATTTTCTATTCTAAACATTCCTTTTAAAAATATTTTACCATCAACTCATTTTTTTACGTAGTAGTAGTAAAAATTTTGACTATAAATTCACTTTAGATTCATAAAAACTTTCGAATCTGTCTCAAAAGTATTCCATACCACAATAAAGTATACATTGGCACTTACAAGCGTCAATCGTACCAATATCGTAGAACTACGCAATGTATCGCGTACAGTCAGCGACAAACACTATGCACTAAACGAGCCCACAACGAACCTCTCTTTAAACCTACGTAAACTTACAATTCCGATGCTTATTAGTACATATCGCACTCTTAATAAAACATAGACTTATCTCGGTATTTTGGATTAAACAAATTTGAACTCTATTGCAATGATTTAACACAAATATAATATTAGAATTTAACATATACAATTAGAGTACAAATTGCCTTAGTTTCAAATTTCGAGTTAGGTCGCTGTTTTATTAAGAATGCGAATCTTGACAATTCGTTTAAAAATAATTGTACTATGTAAATGCAACCGATTTATACTGGAAGTTGAATGTTGTAGGAAGAACGCAAAGCCCTTAAGTAGGGATACCGTATATTATGGATGGAATCAGAGTTTTAGACGTACATACTCCGGTGAAGGAATAATACCTCATTGTAATACTAGCACTATGTAAATTTAATTACTATGATAAAGGTTAACTGTTTTATCTTTAATTTAAAGATGAATAGGTACAGGAATAGCGATAGCTCAGTGGGGAGACCAACAGATTGCAATGCAGAGGGTCTCGGGTTCGAACCCACGTCGCGCACCTCTGACTTTCGGAAGTTATATGACTTTTCGAAATTATGTGCGTATTGATTGACAATTATCGCCTGCTCCGTGCCTCGGAGAGCACGTTCAGCCGTCGGTCCCGCCTGCCTTGAACATCTATGGCAGTCGTTATTGGGAAGTCAGTACCCTATAATATCCTGACACTGGTCTAGCCTTAAGGTATCGTTAGCCTTCGGGTTGCGGAGGTCAGGTGGCAGCCGCTCTGTGTAAAAACTGATATCCAGTCAAACGCGGTTAGACCAGAAAAGCCGACCCCAAAGTGACTTGGGAATAATAAAGGCTAGGGAGAAGAAGAGGCACAGAAATAGTTTTACATGACCACTTGCGATATATCGGCTCTGATACCTCAGGTTCTAGTCGACAAATTAAATAATGTATTCAAGTCAACTATACTTTTGGCCAGATAAGGCCTCGAAGGGATCAAGAGCTAACGATTGCAGTCATCTGTAAAACGCATGGTATATTTCCGAATGAGCAGTTAGTTTTATTAACATAGAATACTACATTCACTGTTCATGTCAGTCCTTCACACGAGGCAATATCATCATCATCATATATTTTACCTCACTAGACGGACAGATGACGTACTGACTGTGATACAAGGGCACAAAACTCTTTGTCAATACAGGCAGTAACATAAATAGGTAATACCAGAGTGATTTCAATGCACTCTATCTTTTAACCTTTTGAACGCCAACGTCGTCTATACTCGACATGCGCAAGCGTGCCCTGTGCGCCAACGTCGTCTATACTCGACAAAACTGTTTTTTGTCGGTTCATAGAAAAATACAAAATAAACATATTAAATCATGAGTTTTCTGTGTTTTAGTGATACAACTTAAAAATTGAATCCCCAATTATTACTTAATTGTATACAGCAAACAAAAATGTTATTAGTTATTGAAATATTTGATCATAAAAAACAATATATAATATATCGATTTTCGGGCTTGGCGTACAGGACATGGAGGTGCCGTTATGGCGTGGCGTTCAAAAGGTTAAAATACTAACAAATATTAGCATTTTATCGTATAAATTGTCAAAAGGTAGTTGGTTTTATTATAGTTTATCAATACAGAATAATAGTTGGAATTACTAAATCATAAAATATTTTCGCCAATTTGTTTAACGTTCAGCTATTTATGTTGTTGACTGAACAGAATGCGTCTATTATACGCGAAAACGACGCACACATTCTCGTGTACGCAGTGAGCTACGAGTAAGAAAATAATTGAATTGGCAATCTTTATTTGTCATTTGTGAAAGGCTGATATTGAAATGTGGTCGTCACATAACTGACATGATAATATTTTTTCAAAAGTGTGATTACAATGAGATATTCTCCCTCAACTTTCTTACATATCTGTGTAACTAATACAAGTATATTGAAGTAAACTAATTATTGTATATTGAATATAATAACTGCAAACTAACGTTGGTACTATGCAGATGCAGATTTAAATCAGTTACAATGGTTTAAAAATGCAATCTTGTTTATTACGTATAACCCAATAAATGTAGAGACGAAGAGATTCTATAGATGTTTGTGTCTCATTTTATATTTTAATTTAATATATGAATGATAGTCAGGGGCGGTAATAGGCGACTGACTTTCGGTAGTAATTATATTGTTAAGACCGTAAATCAGGAGCATAGAATAATACTAAACGGCTAAGGTAGTTAGCGAGCGGGTGTCACATTGTAATACGGAACTCAGGAATTATACTATCTGGATCCATTATCGTGGTTAATTTATATCACACCAAGTGTTATTCCGCGAATGTCATGGTCATACTGTGAGGCTCATGGGCCTTAGGAGACCCATAAACACGTCTGTCATAAATAACCCAGGGCTGAACGAAGTCATATTGTCTCTGCTTGCACAAAGAATAATTCCTGTAGCGGGCACAAAGATGTCCCAGACTCATTACAACATCTATTGGTAAACCACACAAATCATCTGAAGAGATGTCTGCGCTCGCTGTTTGTGCATTTGTTATGTGACTAAAAATTTGTCTTTCAATTCGCAAAGGTTACGAACGACAACATGAGTGAACGAATACATTTCAGTTATTTCAGTTCAGCAAATGTAAAGTATGTAAAAATTGGATTAATGGATGACATGAAACCCGAGTATCACTTAGGGATTTAGAGCAGCACGTATCAGCAGCTACAATTAGGTCTCACGTGATTTTACCGCTTATAGGGCACAATGCCACATTCATTTCTTTACAAGTATAACCCAATTACCTCTGTGTAAAAAAACCGCAGCTGGACGTAACGATGACCAGTTTGCGTAAGTACAAACTGAACCAATCCAGCAAGTAAAATCAAAATGAAGTAAACAATACAGCCACTTCACTCAAAACAAGTCCCGCGCACTGTATATAAAAGTAAACACAAACATCTATAGTACGTACTCTTCGAGAAGTGTCAAAATCACATCTGTCATGGTTCATACTGTCAAAATGCTCACACGCGTCAATCAATATCCAGCTCCTTCAAATGTTCAACAAGAGTATGTTAGCGTCACACGCACGGCCCACCGTCGGCCGACACGTATCACATAACACGTAAATACAGACAAATTTGGACTAAAACGTCGAATAAAACTACAAATTTAATATACAAGGAAGAAGACTCGATCTCAGATCTTAATTTGTACAATTTATCACATAAAATTTAAAAAGAACACGTATTTATTAGACTGCAGCAGCGATCACACAGGACTGTCGTATCTATACAAATTATGCATCAAGAGATCATTGTACAGCTCACTCTAATACAAATGCTGAAAATGCACCGACGACTTTGTAAAATTCCTTAACGTTTTATTGAAAAATATATCTTATAAGAACATTGATAAGAGCTACTTTTCAATTACTCGCTGTAATAGTCGCAAAGATTGTGAGGATTTACATCCGCTATATTGCACCCACTTACGGTCTAAAAATATTAGTATCTATGCGAGCAAAACAGCGAATATTATTTTTTGGAAATATCCTCCGGGGCAAATTCACATTAAGGTAAGACCAAGATAAATTTACGACGAATGCGTGAAATACAAATATTTCAATATATGAAAAAATAAACGCTCTGTCTCGACATTATGTACGTACACTGTTACAAAACTAACACACTTGTATTTTAAGTTTATATCCAGTTAAGTACCGATGTTTGTATGGACATTTGGCGGTCACTCCTGGCAACAAAGTTAAGACTGATTTTTAATATCATAAAAAGTATAATACTAATATTTATATTATGTCAGTCCATAGCATAAAACTAATGAGAGTTGATCGAACAAATATAAATTCAAATCTACCAATAGTTGAAAACTAAATTTCCAATACTGATCCACAAAAATCATTCTTAACCAAAACACCAGCGAAGTTCCAACCGCGGACTTACAAAAAAAAACACTTTAAATTTAACTAGAACAATAAATTAACGAAAACATCTTGTCAGCGCTTGCGTATCAATTATAAACAAAAAAAAAACAAATTGAGATCAAAAAACGCCCATACAAAAACCAGTATTGGCTCCAAGGGTAATGTTCAAAGCTCGGTTATTCACCAACAGGTACAACGCATGTAGTTCCTTGAGCTCAAGGAATTCTGGGGTCATACTCCTCAGATTTATTAGTATTGTCTAAAGTGTCCCATCAAAACGACCTCAGCCCATAAACAATCAAAATTACTACATCTTTACAATAAATATGATCGAACTTCTATTATAAAAATATTTTCTAATTTTCTTTCAACTAAATCTCTTTTTACAGTGTGTTACAGTTATTATTGCTTTAAGAATTTTAATCGCATGGCAGTATATAAGCAATTATGTAAACTTTCATGCAGTGTGCACTGAAGAAACACCAAATTCTTTCACCGCATGCCATAGGGCGCACAGTAGAGGACAGGCCAAGTATAAACACTCACATATAAAGCTAGGTTTTCAAAAGTAGGCTAGATCGTCGATCGTTCTAAAAGGAACAGCTCCAACGGAGATAAGCGTGAAGCCGTTTTAGTGACACAGATTAGACAATATAATGCGTACAGCGGGTCGTGCCGCGCTCACACGGAACAATGCAGTGGACACTAATGTCCTCGTGCAAGCACTAATTCCGGGACAGGACAGCTCTCAGTCCCTGCGAACAGAACACCGTTCCACGTATCGCGAGGCCGTCCTAACCGTAGACCTTAGCAACAATGCGCGTTATTTTCGTTCAGTGGTAAATGGTTACGGAGAGCGAGGCGGGCCGGCGCTCAGGCGTCCGAGCACTGCGCCCGCGGCTTGGGCGTGTACGCGCACGCGTTGGGGTCCAGCGGCGAGCCGTCGGACAGGCGCAGCTTGGACACGCCGCCCACCGGCGACACGTACTCCGTCGGCATCACCGCCAGCATTTGAGCTTTTAGTTCCTCTATTTCTTTTTCTTGTCTAGATATTAAACCTGCAAGTAAATTTCGTACACATTTATGTATTAACTTATTGTCAACATGAGCGAACGGTATCACGCAATAGAGTTGCTGAGGCGCGGGGAGCAGAGAGAGAGAAGAGGGAGACGGTCGGTACGTACTCTCCTGTATGTGCATCTTGCGCTTGGCGTCGCCGAGCGCGGAGAGCAGGTCGAGCTTGACGCGCGTCTCGGCCGACAGCGCGCGCTCGAGGTGGCCGGCGCGCTCGTGCAGCGCCTGCCAGTTGCTGAGGCGCGGCGCCGCCTCGGCCGCCGCCGCCGCCGCCGCCTGCTGCTGCTGCTGCTCCTGCCGCGCCTCCAGCGACCGCACCTGCGTGTCACACACGAGCTATACACGCGTGGATCGTTCACACACATTCTCACACGGATGGGGATAGCTTAACAAGTAGCCGCTTAATATCTGGCGATAACCAATGACCACTTGGTAGCCGATTACCCATCACACATTTTCTATATGTCATACGTCCACTCTTTCAAAAATTCATTCACCACCCATGCACTCGTATCTTATCCACGCGTATCAAGATTTTTCTGAATTACACAACTTTCATAAAAATTATTTAAAATATTGCAACATCAATATATTACACCGAAAAGACACAGACGATGTGCACTGCCCGTCCACACAATCCGTGACAAGTACGTGTAACACGACAAACTGAGTTGCGCATTGTATTGTCCACATGCATGAAGGCGACGCGTAGCCGAACCGTGACAGTACCTGTTCAGTGGCGTGCGTGAGGTCTCGCTGCAACTGGTGCTGTCGCTCGCGCGCGCGCTGCAAGTCACGCCGCAGCGCCGCCGCCTCCGCCTCGCCCGCCGAGCGCCGCGATCTACACGTCTCGTTCTCGCACTCGCCGCTGCAAACACAACACCATCTCTGATCTACCAGATGACCAGTCATGCATAAATGAGAGTCCGGCTGGCATGGCATGTCGAACTCCAGTCGCGCACGGATCCGTGTACGAGGCCCGGTACCTCGGCGTCCTGGCGGCGTGGCGCGCCCGCAGCAGCTGGTGCTCGGCCTGCGAGCGCGCGCGCCGCTCCTCGCCCAGGCGCCGCTCCAGCGCCGCCCGCTCGCCGCTGCGCCACGCCGACACTCTGCGCACGCACAAACACCTCGTGTAAAGTACAGCACGACACACCGCTGGAGCATGCTCAGAGTGCGAGGTACCTCTGCTGTAGCGTGGCGTGTGCCTGCTTGAGCTGGTGGTGGTCGGCGCGGCGCTGGCGCTCGGCGGCGGCGGCGGCGGCCAGCGCGCGCTTGGCCTCGGCCTCGCCGGACTTGGCGGACGCGAGCTCGGCTCGCACGCGCTTCAGCTCCTCCATACACTCGCGGGCTTCACGCTATACGTCAATACACACTCTGTTCAGTGAGGGTTGCTATTATACATTTGTATTGCAGTCGACCAGCGATGCAATTGTGATTATTAGTATGTTTCAATTATTCGAAAACATTCGAATAACGCCTTCGACTGTTGACCAATTATTATTTTGCGAACAACTACAAAGGACCGCAAAGAAAAAGGGTCGGTTAGAAAATCTTCAATATCTTCAAAAGTACCTGACCTAGCTTTATGAAATAAAGACTAAATTAAAGAATATTTTAATGTGCTTAAATAAAAATAGAAAAATGAATTCAAGCTTTTTATTTTTAATAATTGTAAAATAAATAAAAATGCTTAGTTTTCCAGTATTTTCCTAAATGTAGATTGATTACAGATGTGCCGTTTTCACGCATTTTAGTACTTTGTGTTCCCTCCGCGAGCTCGAAATACTGCTGTTATACGATTTGGCATACTTTCTACTAGGTTTTTGAGGCGATGCTGCGTAATATTCTGCCATTCCTCTATTAAAACTTCTTTCATTTCACGTAGGGTGATTGGCGGCGGTTTCCGCTGACGTACACGTTGTCCCAGTTCGTTTCATGCATGCTCAATAGGGTTTAAGTCGGAGCTGCGTGCTGGCCACTCCATGTGTGTGATACCGACTTCTTGAAATAGGCAAACACTATCAGAGCTGTATGCGGGCGGGCATCGTCTTGCATAAAAACAACATTCTTGCCCATGTCCACTAAAAATGGACCAACCATATGTTACTGAAATTCTGAATGACTAACATTCAGAATTTCAGTAACATATCTTTCTGCAGTTAAAGTTCCATTTTCTATCACCACTAGCTTAGTGCGGCTTCCGGAAGAAATCCCAGCCCACACGTGAACAGAGCCTCCGGCGTATGGTACTTTTTCTTCTATACAGGCTTGGTTTTCCTCCCGTCGTGCTTGTTTAAACAGAATCTAGACTCGTCTAAAAACATAACTCTTGACCAGTCATTCAGAGTCCAATTCTCGTGTCCTCTACCATAACTCATCCTTGAGTTTCTGTGGTGTCTTTCTAGTTTTGGGCCATTTGCAGGTCTTAATGGCTTTAAATTTGCTTCAGCCAGACGTCGCCCTACTGTATCCGTACTCAGATTGTTTCCTCCAGCTCGTAAATGATGACTCTTTACTTCAACAGCCGTAAGAAAGCGATTTCTCAAAATTGTTGACACCATATAGCGATCCTCCCGCGCCGTCGTGCTCCTTGTTTGGCCTGTTCCTGGTCATCGAAGATTGGATCCAGTTTCATGGAAACGCTGGAGTACTCGCTAAACTGTAGAAAGAGTCACACCAACAGTTCTCGCTGTATTTCGCTGACTGTGCCCATCTTTAAGCATTATCAGGATCCTGGTACATTCTTCATGGCAACGACATGATGACTTCAAAATAAAAAAAATTATAAGGCAGAGTCACCATATTTATAACTATTTTCATTGCAAAACTAAAACAAACGCGAAACAATTGATTTGAATTTTTTGGTACTAAGTTCAAAAACGACCATTATTCTACATTATCAGTTTTTTATACAATTATCAAAAATAAATAAAAAAGATTTATATATTATTTTATGTGGCATTAAATATTCTTTAATTTAGTATTTATTTCATAAAGCTAGGTCAGGTACTTTTGAAGATATTGAAGACTTTCTAACCGACCCTTTTTCTTTGCGGTCCAGTGTATTAAACTGTTGTCATGCTCTCTATGCGACCATTTCAGCAAGAACATCAAGTCCAATAATTAACGACAGCGCCATCTAGGTAACTACGAATAAATTGACATTCGAATGATATTCTAATACAATTGTGCACAACATTAAACTTGCTTTGCATGGTCAAAGAAACATAATATGTAGACAGGCCACGAAAGAAGTCTCGCGGCATAAATAAGAATTAAAATTGTCAGAATGCAGATCTGCCACATTGTTGTCGTATAGTGCTAGCACGAATAGTCACCATAAATAATTTAAATATCTATATTGCGAAATAAACTGTTGTTAACGATGCCTAAGAAAGTGAAAAGTGGACGCAAATAAATTATTCTCAGGGTGAAGGTTTTTGTGATGCAAAAATGAAGAACAAAGACGTCTTTCCATTAAAACATGTTCGAGCGCGAGTTGCTGACAGGTAACTTTTGGGACTGCCATGTAATAATGAATGTCCCGAAATAAATGTACTTTTATTAGAGTCCGAAAAAACTCTTATACAACAGCTTTGTCCGTCCGTCCGTCCGTCTGTTATACAACTTTCAACTCAAGAACCGTAAGAGCTAGAGACTCGCGGTCAACGCCATTCGACTAAGCATAGTCGATATACCACCGAAATGACTTTGACCTCTGACCTCTGCATATATTGTTTTTCGAAGTCTAAGATTTACGGCAATTCATTGCTGTTTCTCACTAGTTTTCATATAAATAATTGTTATATTTAGCTAGGAGCCTAAAAAGGTTATAAAACATACAAACAGCATTGATTTTTTTAAAATTTAATAATAAAGTACTTATAAACGGCGGTTAAATTTAATTTAAGTTAATGTTCACTACGTGACAGACTACGTCACTAAAAGCCTAGATAAGGGTATGCACACAATTGGGATCTTTTTGGACCTTGCGAGCGCCTTTGACACTATATCTTGCTTTTTGTTATTGCACAAGCTTGAAAGCTTGCTAGGATTACGAGGAATTCAACATAAATTAATCTCAGACTATCCTTACCGACCGCCACCAATGCACTAAAATTGGTCAATATACAAGTTACACTCACAAAACCAGTCAATTCGGCATTGCTCAGGGCAGTACATTAGAACCCTACTCTCTCTCGTCCTTGATCTATTTAAATTACCTCTGGCTTAAACATAATATTTATCTTTGGTAGGTATGTGATGTTTAGTGCAGTTCATTAAATCAATAAATTTTGCTGGACATGATGCAATAATTAAATTTCAGTTGTATAATTTTGGAATGGTGTATTATATTAACGGGTAATGAGAGTGCTACCAATTCTGATCACTATAGTGACAATGAAGACAGTGGCAGTGACTGTTGTATGAGTGGAATTAACCCCTTAGATAATGGGATACATGTCACATGAAAATTTAATTCATAAATGCTAATAAAGTTTTATAAATAAGTTATTTTTATTGTATAGTCCAGACTTACTACCACGGCAAATATGACTTACTACCACAGCAAATATAATGATAATTGCCTACTGTAACTAATGGGCACTAATAGCTAACAGTTTTATCACTTTCAAGGTTGGTTTCAAGTATGATGCTGGTACCATCGCCAAATGATTGATAACGGTGGATGGATGGATGATTGATAATGATGGACCTTTTACTTGTAAGCTTAATGTTAGTGATTTTTTTAATGAATCGTTTCAGTTGTGCTATGGATTAGTCCCTACATACCAACAATCTTTATACCTATGATATTAGCATAAATTGAAGGTATAATATTGAACTACTATGTTAGTAAAATAATGAGGTATCTTGTTATCTATGGTACTGGTAGCATATCTCTCACGAATGCAGCGCCGCGTCTACGGGAATTCTTTAGTGGTGCCGCATATGAAAGTGTTGTCGATACATTCAAATACCATTTATATGTAAAAAGATAAGCCTGAAGATGAATGGTTGCTGTAATAGTACTTTTACAATGTAACACTCTACAAGATATACATTAACATAAAAAATGGAGAAGCTATAATCAACGCTAACCTGTTCGCGCTCTCGCTCTCGTTCACGTTCCTTCTCCTTCTCTTTCGTTTCTCGTTCTCTATCCTTTTCCCTTTCCCTTTCTTTTTCTTTTTCTTTATCTTTATTACTATTACTTTCCTTAATTTTTACACATTCTTTTGTACTTTCTACTTCTTTATCTTTAACTATTTGTTCTTTTGCTAGAATAGAAGAATAATTAAATATTAAAATTTATAATTGTGAGAAGGACTGAGGAAAATGGCTAGGAGCCTACCCCAGATACGGCAGTTTTTATTATTTAGCAAGATGGATTACCTACCCTGTTAAAATAGAAATTGCCCGAATGACAACACTGCACCAGGATTGCAAGCATACAGAATATGTAAATAAGTTAAGTTTGCTATGAACTCTTGACTGGCAAATGTCATAGGCTTATTCAAAAAGCAATCTAAGAAAGTAATGTTTTAATAGGAAATATTGTAAGAAGCACTTACTGTTATCTGTATTCTTATGACTATCATTGTTCTCCTTATCCTTATCTTTGTTTTTATTCTTTCTCTTTTCTTCTTTTAAAGTACTAGCCTCTTTCTTTTCCAACTTCGAGTTTTTAGCACCACCTGCAAATATACATGGGATATTAAGATGTAGCTTTAGTTAGCCACGGAACAGTCAAGGGGTAGGAATTGCGCATGTGTCCACTATGCGCCTTCGTCATTAATTAACCAGCCTATCGTAATCGGAAAATACAAATGATATCACAAATGAAATGTATTAACGGCATAACTAGAGAAAAGCTTAAATCGTTTAAAATATCAATCATGCTGTTTTTTGCGGTGCTGCCGTGTACATTTTTGTTGGAATACTATTGTTTTAACCTCTGGTATGCCGGAACGTGGATCTGCGCGAGACACAATGCTTTTTCTATTATGTCTGGTATTCCGGCATACAAGAGGTTAATACTGATTTTGAAATATCAGTTTTGAAACATTTGTGTACTAGAACATTTATGTTGTAACGTTTGTGTAGGAAAATGGCGTTGGTATGTTATTTTAGACATATTTTGACTGTGGTATTGACGTATTTATGTTGAAAGATTTGTAAAGTAACTGCATGTTACCTTTACTGTGCTCGTGCTTCTCCTCGTCGTCGTGGTGGTGGCACGCGGCGCCGTTACTGAGCGCGTGCGTGCCAACGCCGACGCTGGAGCTATTATTGGAGTGTGCGCTATTACTTTGCGCGTTCGCTTTTTCACGTTCGCGTAACGCAGTCTGCGCGGCTAAGTGCTTCTCTAATTTCTCTAACTGCAACAACATTAATTTTATAATACGAATTCTAGGGGGATTAGTAGGGTAGTACAGAAAGTATAGTCAAAAATATTAAGTATCAAATGTTTACAAATCTGACAGTCTGTATTCGTTAAGGCTGTATCACATTGCTGGGTTCAGACTTATAGGAATATATCACCGTATCGATGAAATATTATTAAATTCGAATTCAAGTTAGTATTAGGTGGAATGTTGTAGATGTATGATGTACCTTAGCTTGTAACTGGACGTGTTCCTGCACACAGTGTCCGTTGTGGTCCTGCGTCTTTAGGCAGCGGCGGCGCAGCGAGCCGTTCATATGCCGCGCGTCCGCCGGCGCCGCGCCCGGCCCCGTGCCCGGCCCCGCGCTCGGCCCCGCGCCCGGCCCCGCGCCCGGCGCCGGCGGCGGGGACGTCTGTGTGCCGCACTCTGCGCCGCCGTTCGCGACCCCCTCCTTACTGGTCGCTTGCTGCTGGGACTGCGACTACGATCAACCGCCATACTTTTATGCAAAAACTAGATTAGATAATTTAGCGTGAGATAAAGTTATGTAAACCTATAATATGCAAATTATGACAAAATCGGAATTTATAAAAATGCACCACAGCATTCGTTAGACACCACATTCTTCTAATAACATAGACATTGTGATATTTAGAAACAAAAAGTAAGGAATATTGTACGTATAGTATATATATTGACACTTACCTGGTCGAGCGCAGTTTCCGGCAGTGCATCCCTCATGAGTTGGAAGTAGAACTCATTCATGGCCCTGACGTGCCTTTGCCGCCTTTGCCTGAGGCGATGTGCTAGCAAGGCTTTCGCGCCAAAGCCGAGGGTGACAACAGGATACCCCACGCAGTGTGCGGCCAGCGGCCTACAGAGCTCCCCGCCGCCCCGCGACCCCCGCCATAGCCCTTCTACGTAGACTAGAAGGCAACAGATTGCCACCGTCGGCACACAGATGCCTTTATCTGCAACTGTATCAAACATTACTATTATTCACACTCAGCAAGTCAGTCATTCTCATTGTGAGTGACAAGGACATCTAAAACAGCCTCATCCGTACAGACAAATAAACTATTTGCAGCAATGACGCAACCAATCAAAACTACAAGACATTCTTACAACTAAGACTCCAATAGGTTAGTCAGTGATGTATCATACCCCTCGATTTATTTTAAATAAAGGTCGAGCTCATTGCCATTTATCACCTACACCGTCAAGAAATTTCTAACACTGACATTCTGAATATTTCCTTACTTGCTTATTTCGCTGGCTCGGCGACTCAAAATGGATCTTGGCCTCCGACATTAAAGAATTAATCTTTGTATGATTCGTTGCACGTTCAGCGCTTACAATTACGAGATGTGAACTTTCATTTTTAAATCGCTCCGTGTTTAGTGATGATCTCTCTCCCAAAATATTGGAACGTTGAAATAGTGTCAACTATTTCGCGCGAGTATGTATTCCTTTCGTTTTGACCATGCCTTTACTATGTAGCTCCATAGGACGCAGTTAGTGTTTATTTGCGGCACTCTCGTAAAATAATATGAGCGCTAAGTGAAACGACAGCTGTAATTCACATCACTATTTCGGTAACAAACGACCGGCTCTCATTCCCACGGAAATTAATATTTTCATTTGAAAGTTTGAACAATAATTACTGTATTTTTGTGTTACATTAACCTAGATTACTATGTATAAATATCATGCTTTTCTGCTTATTAATTGAATAGTAGGTAGACCTTGAGTAGAAATATCGCAAGAATATGTGTAGGTACTATTACTATCTACAAGCGAGATTTCTGCAGGGAAAAGCATCGCCACACTGCCACATTCTTGAGTAGTAGAGTCTCGCTGATTTCAGCATGAATGGGCCGGCTCGACCGGGGAAGGACTACCCTCTCACCGAGTATCGACGTGAAATCGCAGTATTCACACTGTTGTGTTTCGTTCGGTGAGTGAGAGTGCCGGAGGCCCAATTACCCTCTTTCCTCCTTCCCGCTACTTCTCCTTCCCACTTCCTCCTTTCCTAAAAGGTCGCAAGGTCCCAACGCGCAAGCGATGCCTCCTGTGTTGCAGGCGTCCATAAGCTACGGTGACCACTTACCATCAGGTGGGCCATATGCTAGTTTGCCACCTTAGTTGTATAAAAAAAAAAAACATACCAGCATACCTGCTACGTACAATCAATACATGGGCTAAAACAAGGCTGACAAAATATTGTTATTGAATACATACATCTCTTCCTAGCTCTTTATGGATACTATGAGGGTAGAGGGACGAAAAGGGAAAGGAAGGCCAAGGAAAAGATGGATGGACTGTGTGAGGATGGATATGAAAGGAAAAGGGGTAAATGATCAGATGACGGGTGACAGAGAAGTATGGAAACGAAGGACATACTGCGCCGACCCCAAATAAATTGGGACCAGGGCAAGAGAATGATGATGATATAAAAATAAGAAAGAACGGACTATATTTATTCCTACTCAAAACAATGCATTTACTAGATGATGTGATGACCACCAGTAAACTGCAATAAACTATTACATGATTATATAAACAGAGAGGGGCACACATTGTGTGTGATGACGGACAGACATAGTTTACACAAATATTATTTATTTTAAAATAACAATGCATTAACGTTTCAAATAAATTAAACCTACAATGGAACACAGTGTACAATTTATCTACGCCTGCGTTAGTGATAGATACCATTTTTACTAATTATGAGATCGACATACTATTCTTTAATGTGAGAGATCTTTTATGTTTGCGTATACAGAGCGCAAATTCAAATACAAATTCAAATTTATTAATTTGCTAGAATGTAGGTTTACAAAGTCTTCTTCTCTCTTAGCCTTTTTTATTCCCAAGTCACTTGGGGTCGGCTTTTCTGGTCTAACCGGATTTGACTAGATATCAGTTTTTACACGGAGCGGCTGCCACCTGACAACTCCGCAACCCGAAGGCTAACGATACCCTAAGGCTAGACCAGTGTCAGGATATTAGAGGGTACTGACTTTTCCAATAACGACTGCCATAGATGTTTATGGCAGCCGGGACCGACGGCTTAACGTGCTCTCCGAGGCACGGAGCAGGCGATAATTGTCAATCAATACGCACATAATTTCGAAAAGTCATATAACTTCCGAAAGTCAGAGGTGCGCGACGTGGGTTCGAACCCGAGACCCTCTGCATTGCAGTCTATTGGTCTCCCCACTGAGCTATCGCTGCTCTTAGGTTTAGGTTTAGGATTAGGTTTACAAAGTATGATCTTAAATTCTAATGTCCCATATACATTCTACCATTACATATGGTGTGCAAATATTTGTTTTTGTTGTCATGTCATGCTACTATTATAATATAATAAGTAGGAATTAAATTTTGATATTAGGTACAGCACCACAATCTTATCACAATCCAATCACAATCCAATCCACAGCCTAATCTGTTGCAGCGTTTTGTGTGCTATATTATCTTGAGTTATGTTTATTGAAACTCACTCACAGTAAAGTAAGCCATTTAGGACTAATCCAACCGACTTCTCTTTTGGTGGGAATATTAGGTTTCTATACGAAAGCTGCAATTAGTATACCTACTTGAGGGACTTAGCACTTGAGACGTATTGTGTACGTCGCGTAATACGCTCCAGAGCGTTATACAAACGTAGGTATATATATGACGCGGCGCCTTTGCTGAATCTGACATTCGTAAAGTAGCGGTGTTATATTGAGAGTACAGTTTCCGCAATCTTTCTCGTTGAAACAGTCTTTTCATAAAATTATACTGTTCATATTATGTCAGAAAAAGACCACCCGATTACATTGGCTGCTAGATACTGGAAATGTGCATTCCCGGAACAATATCTAAAGGAAGAACTAAAACCACGTGGATAGATGTCTTGCGCAGAGACATAAAGGCATGCAATGCTTATGAAGAAGACGTCAAGAATATGGTGAAGTGGAGGAAGAAAACAGAGAGGACTGAGTCTACCACCATGTGGGAAGTCAGGAAGAGCGAAAGATATGGATATATTCAAAGTGAACTCGAAAATGAAGAATCTTCCGCCGCGGAGAAACTTAAATCTCCGTAATGAACTAATTGAGAAAACACAACATGTAAATCCATGGTAATCAAGTATAAAAAATATAAAAATCAATTGCTGTTCGTTTGTCTCGCTAAAACTCGAGAACGGCTGGGCTGATTTAGCTGATTTTGGTTTTGAAATGTTTGTCGTAGTCCAGGGAAGGTTTAAACGGTGAGAAAATATAGAAAATTTGTTAGGATAGGTGATACGAAGTACACCGGGTCATCTAGTCAAGTATAAAAATATAATCTACGATCGTCGAAAAGCCAGCTAACGCTACGCTACGATTCGCTTTCGCAACGATATTCGGCAAATTTAAACTTCTCGTACTCGTATCGTATAGTTACTAGATGCGATTATGCGTACGAAGTGACTACGCTAATACACGTGTGCGGCAGCTCTAACATAGACGGGGATCAGAAAATATATAAAGCTAGAGCTAAATGGAATGGTTGCGCAAGGCAATAATAACTCACCTATTTATTATTATGTCAGTATTATTTTTGCTCTACCAAAAATAAAATGTTATTTCGACGTGATTTAATTTAATGGTAAAATATTTATTTTTATTACACTTTCAGAACTTTTCAGTACATAAACCGCTTTTTACACATCCAACGTCAGTTTAATCTTTTACTCATGTTATCTGCATAACAACTAATTTTCAAATTTCTAGTATAATGAGAAGTATTTCTAACTATCTAAGTAGCTCAGTGGGGAGACCAACAGACTGCAATGCAGAGGGTCTCGGGTTCGAACCCACGTCGCGCACCTCTGACTTTGACTTTTCGAAATTATGTGCGTATTGATTGACAATTATCGCCTGCTCCGTGCCTCGGAGAGCACGTTAAGCCGTCGGTCCCGGCTGCCATGAACATCTATGGCAGTCGTTATTGGGAAAGTCAGTACCCTCTAATATTCCGACACTGGTCTAGCCTTAGGGTATCGTTAGCCTTCGGGTTGCGGAGGTCAGGTGGCAGCCGCTCCGTGTAAAAACTGATATCCAGTCAAATCCGGTTAGACCAGAAAAGCCGACCCCAAGTGACTTGGGAATAATAAAGGCTAAGAGAGAAGATTTCTAACTATCTAGGTTATGAGAAACCCAACTGTTTGTGTTTGGATGGGTAACTTTTTAGTGTGCATCATAAGAATTATTAAAGAATAGTATTATTTTCCTCTTTGGGGTTCCACATTGAAATGGTAAACACAAAACCCTTATGGTGCAATCATATAAAAACGGCTTCATCTAACTTTATATTTTTCTATACTGCACAGTTTTAGACTATTATGAAATATTACTAAATTTCTAAATAATTATTATTGATAGCAGTTTATAAGAGACCATTACCTCATAATTCTCAGTTAACCATACAGTAGACACAAAACAACTGACAAACATCTTTCTATGCATAATGCACATATATGTAGAATAAAAATTTAAAAGGATTACAATACTCACATGTGTACCAGACATACTGTACCCATACATAGGTACTTGCAGCAAAAAATATGTACTGAAGTGGTATGAAGAAGAAACATATCATATCCGATGTAAGTGCTATGCAGATGAAGAATACTGAGAATGCCTAGAAACAAATGTTAATATAAAAAAGATTGAAATGATTTAATATAATAATCATATAGGCTCTTATATTTACTAGAATAAGTCTTACAAAGAAAACTGGCTTCTTAACAGGTTCTGTATAGATAATCTTTTAAATTAACTGTTCAGATAACCAATGTGATATTAAGAAATTAAATAATATAAGTAGATTTACATTCTTATAGTCACCAGTAAATTTTTACTTAGTTTAACTTTGAAACTGGAAGGTTGCTGGTACTTATAGCACAGGATATATCCTATTTTAAGTACCAGCAGAACATTATAATTAAGAATTTTTGTACCTAGATTAAGTTTTCTACTACTATGTACCTACTTGTATTTTCGTGCCAATAAAGAAGTTTATTATTATGAGAAATTGGTGGTATTTAGAACAGTTTAACAGTCCAATCTTAGTAAGGGTATAGAGACAGCTTTTACAACCAAACAAGACATGCTACTGGAATCTTGTTGCCTTTAGCAAAATTTAATCAATATAAATAAATAGTAGCATGTTTCTACATTAAATTTTAATTAATTTGTATGCTGTTGATGCAAGACTTTTACTGATTAAGAAGCCTCTTTAAATAACTATTATATTATTTACTATGCAACAAGTTACATATCTGCATTAATTTTAGTAATTCAAGTTTATTATCAAATAGTCCACAATGAATTTGGTAAATACATGACACATAATAAATGTTTCCATGCAATTAAAAATAAAGTGAAGGAACTCACAAGTCCTTGATATTTGAATGAATCATAGACTGATCTCAGCATCATCCAGAAGGGCCAGAGGAACTCAAATCTGAACTCCAACATATAGTCTGCCATTACCACTGTTGCCCAAATCATTACAAACTTCAGGTACAGCATTGAACTGGAACAAATGTATTTACCATGTTATTATATAAATTATATGTTATATCATTTCTCTTATCAAGCAAATGAACATCACAGATATACTCCAAATATAATACAGAATATCAGTACCAAATTTAATTTAGATTATTATTTAATGTTTACTACTATGATTTGTAGTAAAATAATCCAATACAGTTTAAACATGGATGATATCAACCATGCTAGACATTATCTTGTTAAATATTCAAATATAACACAATTTGGAGATGTAGATGTTACTGTGATAACTAATAAAACACAAAATATATTATCTACACCCATATCCATAATTGAATGAATGAATCTGTTATTAGTGATAGGGACACAGAGTGCATTATGTAGTGCTTACATTGCAAGCATTGGTATAAATAAGTAAACTAGTTGTAATTATAAACAGACTAATTAATCACTGAATAAAAATATGTGAATTATTATTTAATTTCAAATCTGGTATCAGGTACAGTCATGTCATTTAAAAAAAAACAGATACAATAATAACAATTTGGTGTGATGCCTGTGATTACCCTAGATCGTACAGGATGAAGGCATGTGTTCAAAACCAGGGAGCTAATATTCTATATTGGATCTAAATCTAAACCAATATAATACTATATGTCAAATGGTATATGCTTTTAATGTTGCTGTAAAGATAGTGCTGATTTGATACATCAGTATTGATGTTAAAAACTAATAAAAGCATGTTCTGCCACAATACTCACTTGTTGTTTTATACTTTACAAGCTTTCAACATTACATATGTCATCACCGTTTAACAAATAGCATGTAATCCATATATTTAACAATTTTACAGCAATTTCTTAAAAGAACTATTTGTATCAAACGCATATGTATACGTTCTATGTTACAAATAAAGCCACACATTTGTCATACATAACAAACATACAACATGTATGTACAACACATGAAATGCTACAATAAAACAGTGGTGAGGTGCAGTCTACACATGTTGTGCTTCTGCACACATTACAAAAGAAAATTATATATTTTTATTATTTTTGTGTTCGCGCACCAGACGGTGGTGGCCTATGTTCGCCAGATGGTACTTTCTACCCACTTAAGCGATATATTTCTCATTATTTATGTTAACTTTATCACAGAATTATATGCCGCATCGTGCATAGAATTGTTTCCAGATATAAATTTAACAACACAAACAATATACACTCACTTTCCGTACATTCCTTCGGTGATTTTTGTGCGCTTCAGGGGGCGCCGCATCTTCCCAGTTTCGGCATTTCGCCGCTTCATATTTTTTCATCCACGGTGTAAATCACGAATACAGGCTCTCGTTCTACAACACTTATATACAAGGAAACATTTAAAACAACAATGATCACCAAAATAGTGCCTTTTGTTGTCAATCAGCCTATGTCCAAAATTTACGAGGGAGATGGATGAAATATCGGCAAGCTCTTTTTTGCGTTCACTCACACACTTGATGTTGCCAGTATAAAACACAAAATCTACACTCTTCTCATTAACGTAATACTAAATAAGTTGCTATCGCACGACAGTCTTATTGACATGAGTTTACAAAATACACACATCAAAAGAGTCTAGCGATCAAATACGTTTTAGAGGCTCAGCTCAATTGAGGATTATTATTTTAACTTTTTTTTATTGTAATAGGTTCTTTTTAGTTAGTGATTTTCACTATTTGAAAAAATAATTATCCTTAAATGTCGATAAAAATAGAAAATCAACTGTCAATCAGGATTTCCATAAAAGTGTGTAATAGTGTTTTTATAAAACCGTTACAATTTCTGCATCGGAACCAAAAAAAACTGCATCAATATGGAGCGAAGACAACATTTAACACGAGAAGAGATGATGAGAGCCGTTGGAATGTTACAAGCTGGTTCCAGGCAACGTACTGTGGCTGTCACTCTTGGCACTACACAGCATTATAAGTCGTCTCTGGACACGCTATCGTATCACGGGCAGCGCGGCCGAGCGACATGGAGGACGATCTCACATCACCACTCGCAGAATCGTAACATGACCGCCATAATGTTAGCTACGAGGCTCCACAGCTCTTCAGGCATGCTGATACGCTTATCGCTACCAACCCATCCGAAATCATTTACGTAAAGTGGCTCTGCGTTCCCAAAGGCCGCTGCAGGTTCCATCTATAGCACCCTGCAATCGTAGGTCCCGTTTGCAATGGGCTTGCGAACACAGAAATTGGGAGGAAGAAGACTGGCGTTGTATTTGCTTTTCCAATGAATCTCGTTTCGATGTCAGACCAGACACAAGACGTACTCGGATTTGGAGGACTTCTGGGCGTCAAGAACGTTTGAAATTTTGTCAGGATATTCATTCATATGGAGGTGGAACAATAATGGTTTGAGCTGGTATTTGGATCGGTGGAAGAACTGATCTGACTTGGATCAGGGGTAACCTCAATGCTCAGATTTATGCGGAGAGGATTGTTTCAGACGTGATCATCCCTTTGCGAAACTCGTTGGATAATTAATTTCGACTAATGCATGACATTGCACGTCCAAGCACAGCTATAGTCGTAACACGTACTCTTCCCGATGCTCGTATCAACGTCCTGCCGTGGCCTGCTCAATATCCAGACCTCAACCCAATTGAACACTCATGGGATATACCTCCAAAGAAGAGTTCTGCCGAGTATGGATGCCGTACATACCCCTCAACAACTTTTTGACTTGGAAAGAACGTGGGCGGCCCATTTACTTGAAGACATTAACTTAAATTAATTACACAAAAATTTGAAATTTTCTTAATTTTACAAAATATAGGGATAATTTTTAACTTAAACATAGAAATTAAAGTAAAAAGCTAGTCTGGAAAACTAGATTTGACAAATATTAATTTGAGTTTTTTACACTTAAAATTTTCTTTTCTAGTTCTACACTTTTGATGTGTGTATTTGATGTTTCGCATTAAATTGCCAATTCAGATATAAAATAATGAGGTTCAAAGAAATTACATACAATACAGACATAATATAACTATAAGTAACTAATGGAACTCTGTATACCAGCTGGGACTTTCTAGGTTACGATTCCATGATCATAAATGATATTAAAACTTTAGCACCGATTTTGTTTACTCTATGAGGAATATTAATTCAAGGAGTTAACTTTCTCTAAACTTTAGAACCAAAATTGCCAAGTACTAAACGTTAAATCAAACTTCTTTCCAGACGTTCATAGTTTACTGTGGCCCCTAAATATCAGCGGGCTGTACGCTTGTTTGTCAATTCATGGTGGCAGCCGTGGCAGTGACCTGGGATTTATTAAAAATCCTTCCTTTCGTTCAACAACTAAAGGGAGAACTCTAGTCCCTCGCTGTCATGGCTTTGACAGATTGTCACTTTGTGAGTTTGTGTTTCATCTGTCACTTATTTTGACAGTTAAGTTGTAAATAGTGGGAAACTGAAAATGATTTAGGGATTAAATTAATTTCTAATGATATGTAGTATTAAATATAAAACTGTAAATAGTGCAAGATGTCTTCAGTGTCCCTTATTAATGTGGTTCGCCAGTATTTGGCGTCTTATTATATGTTTGTTGATGACGATTGGCTGGACGGGTACGATATTGTACTGCGGCTTTTACTTATTAACGCACTTATTAACAAAGTTGATTATTTCTCATATCTTTCCAGATGTGTAGAGTATCTATCTGAAGACGGTGAGAATAATTATAGCGAAAATGACATAAAAAACTTAGCTAAAGAACAATGGCTACTTAATGATTTGAACACAATTTGCCCTGGATCTTTACCAGCAAACCTCAAATGTCAACAGAAGACTATTTTGAATGGCAGATTCGTTTTGCAAATCAATGCTGCAATAGACATAGGTATGATATTCTCTATCTGAACTACACAGTTTTCAATTTAATTTGATATAAATAAAAGTACACAACAACATTCACAATCGCAAGAGAATAACTGAAAACGCGGTCATAGAATGTTATAATACTTCAATTTGATCTACATAAATGTTGCATACATAATATTTTAGAGGAGTGCACTATCTAATGTACATTTCCACATACTGCAATCTTGACATATGTTTTGCTTGACTTCCATTATGCCTTATAAATATGTTTTACCAAAACATTGTTCTACTGTATTCTCAACTCCATTTCCAACCATTATTTGGACAGTAGTGCCTAAACACAATGTTTAATGGTACAGTCTTGAAGTGTACCAGTTTCATGGTTGTAGGCTGTCTGTCTATTTTGTGGAATTTCAGTAGTACTAATTATAAGTTAATTATAATTGTGTACAGGCACCCCAGCTTACCAGCAGTACTTAAAATTGCAGAAGGTGAACATGGAAAATGTTGAAGCAACAACTAAGTTTGAAGATAAGGTATCTAGTCACAGGTAAATAATATTCATGCTCTGAATATATTTAATGAGACTACCAGTAACATAGCACACACAGATCAGAATTGTACCTAACAATAATTTATTTACCTTTTTAGTAATAAGACTAGTCCTTGTGGAACATGTCTTGGGAGGGACTTTACAAGGATGTGCTAGTAAGGTTAAGCCACTAAGTGCACCCAGACTAGAACAAATAATTTGTAGATCACAAATAAATATTTAGGGATTTCAACCCACAACAATCAGAATATTTTGGTAATTTATAGTTAGTTATATTATCTTCTATGTTGTACTGGTCCTACTCAGCATTGGAATCCTCTTATTATACATATAGGCAGTACATTACATAACATGTTTAACCTTTGGTATGCCAGAATGTGGATCTGTGCGGGACACAATGCTTTTTCTATTATGTCTGGTATTCCAGCATATAATGGGTTAAGTACATCAAATAATCTTATGACAGATTGCATTTCTTTAGTTAAGAGATGCTGATATATATTCCTACCAAATCTTAAGCACCATTGATCGCAAATACTGCTGTATATATGTATTATATTCAGTGACATGAAACATTTTGATTTAGTGAAATATGTTTCTGTGCCATTTGTACACAACACCAGGTTATTGGACTGCAATCTTCTGTAGTATGAAGGTACAACCTCTCCTGATAGGCACTGTTTTGGTATTTGTGGGAATGTGGCGTTCAAAAGGCTAATAAGCCTTTTGAACGCCATACCGCCAAGCCCGAAAATCGATATATTATATATTGTATTTTATGATCAAATATTTGAATAAATAATATGCAATTTTGTTTGCTGTGTGCAATTAAGTTATAATTGGAGAATCAATTTTTAAGTTGTATAAAAAAAAACACAGAAAAGTAATGATTTAATATGTTTATTTTGTATTTTTCTGTGACCTGTTTTTTGTGGAGTATAGACGACGTTGGCGCATAGGGCACGCTTGCGAATGTCAAGTATAGACGACGTTGGCGTTCAAAAGGTTAAACAAAACTACAACTGTGTCCCACTAAGTCAATGCTTAATTTGATAATTGTATGTTTACAGAATGATAAAGTTGCACCTAACTGATGGCGTACAAGAGATTTCCGCGATTGAATACAAGCCAATGAGGAATTTGAGTTGTGATATCACACCTGGCTGTAAAGTTCTAATAAAAGGTTGGATATCAGGATGACTCTTTCATAATTTTACACACACAAGTGTTGACTTATTTCACTTTAGATTATTGTCTAGCCTATGGTGCCCATATAACAAACAGGGCATGCTTTGAGTGAAAGCTGTGGTTATTTATCTTAGCTTTCTTGGTTTTGTTTTGGTAGTTATTATATGCTTATCCTTCACCTAATATAAAGCGCAGCAGTTAAAATTGTGCGAGGTGACAATTTCAACTACTGGAAATGAACTCGAATTCCCACAGGGGATTACAATCACTCATATAGTTATCCTGAGCCGGGATTATCTTAGCTTATGTTGTTAGAATGTTTCTAGATTACCCAGTAATAGAGAAATTCTGCCTAATATGGTATCATCATTAAAATAACACGAAATAGCATTAATCCATGCTGTACTATATGCATCTAATTCACAGGACCAGTAGAATGCCGCAGAGGCATGCTATTGTTAACAGAGAATACAATAGAGCTGCTAGGAGGAGAAGTTCAAGAGATAGCCATCTCCAATTCTCTTGCCGGACTATTATCCAGTAAATTAGGTGTCACAATAACACAAGGTATGTGAATCAATAGTTCACTTTTTTTATTTATATAAAACATCTAAAATTATTAGTGTTATTAACTAGCCTTAGTTAATAACACTAATATTATAACACTTGATTTTAATATTTACTGATCTCGCTGATCAAAATGCGGTGTGTAACAAATGAGGCTTATCGTACACCTAATAAAATATGGTTATTTCAGGAACAGACCCCAATACAATTATAAATCAAACGAGAAATTTAGATATACCAACACCACATGCAGAGATGCTGCCAACAACCAACTACACATCTGAACCAATACCGGAACCAGAGCGGCTCCCTGTCGAACACCCACCGGCGAATTTTGCAGACGATGAGATAGACTTCGATCAACTTGCAGCCATAGAGGCACAGTTTGTTGATAACTCAGGAAAGAGATCACTAAATAGTAACCTTACAAACCCAGTAAAAAAACTGAAAATCGATACAGTTAATAATCCCGAAGACTATCCAGACGACAACGACTTACTATGCGAAGAAGATGAAGATTATTTAAGGGAGATTGAAGCTGGAATGGAGGCAGAGTATAATGAACCCAAACCGTTTGCTAATAGCGGTCCTAGTCGCGTATCAGCGGATCCATTTGTGTATATAAAGCAGCTACAAGAGTTAAACGAAAAAGACAGATTTGGTAAAGTGTTCAAAGTGAAAGGGCAAATAATGACATTGTTATCTAAGCTGTCTGTTAGTAAGGATGAGTGGAGTCTCAAATGCACCATAGTAGATGGCACCGGGCGAATTGATGTAGATTTCACAAGTGATACTCTTTCCAAATTAGTGGGAGTGACTCCACAAGAAATGAATGCGATGAAAAAACAGATGACTTCAAACCCGAAGTTAAAAGAGCAAGTAGTATCGGTGAGTTGTGTTGTATATATTCATACTGTACATATACTAATAGAGCCACGAATTTATATCCACGAAGGAGTATGCCGAAGTGTAATTACAACAACATTAAAGTTGATATCTTTTTGTGTTGCTCGTGCAATAGGGTCGAGCCAATTGTACACTTTTCTAACAAAAACCTAGTAACACTGCCTAACCGAGATCAATCTAAAGAGCCGTGATCGTCGGCAGCGAACATAGAGCGATGCTTATCTCGGAATTAAAGCACATTTTTACTTTTAAAATGACAATGCTGTGGTCTCTCATTCGATCCCCAGGCACGCCAATGACTTATCGAAGTTATGTGCGTATTAACTAAATATCGCTTGCTTTACTGGTAAAGGAAAACATCGTGAGTAAACCTGTAATGTCTGGTACTCCTTCATAATGTTCTCAATGAAGTATGCTGTCTGCCAAACTGTACTGGGCCAGCGTGTTATACTATGGCTTACTCTTCTATGTGTATGTCCCACTACTGGCAGTGGGACAGTTTATATAGAAAGTTGTGTTACAGTAATTTATGTATGATCAAAGTAAACATTATCATAACGAAAATAACTTACCAGCATATTTGGATATTAAAATAAAGTTTACATGTTATATATTGCAGGCAATAAAACAAGCAAGAGATAAGCTTCAAGTGATGTATTGTATAATAGAAATAACAATGGCAGAGGTGCCTAAGATAACAGACTATATGCCTTTCGACGCCGTGCATGTTGAACATTTGAAACGGAGGATAGCCAACGGAGGATTATAGCTTTATTTTGTTAGATTTTATATGATACTGTTTATATTTCTGAATAGACAATATATATTTATTGTAAACACAAAATATTTTCATTGCCTATCGTTAGAGAAGTAACAATATTTTTTTATAATTTTTCTTATTAGAATATAGCTGCAAGAAACACACAACTACTCTTTTAAATCGCCAATATTTGGTACATCTCCTTTCCCAGGCCTCGATAAATTTACTAGAATCCAGAAGCTAAGTTCTTCGTCTTAGCTGATGTTTTACAGTTTTAAATTTATGTGAAATTGCCATTCACTGGTGGCTCTCGTGGCTGTTTCTGTTATTGTCGAGTTTGAAAGTACAACAGATTTTTTAATTTAAATAGAATTTCTAGACTGGAACTGATTAAGCTTCCAGTGGAGATATAAATGTGCCCTCTATTTTCCCTTGTAGGTAATCTATTGACCTACTGACTAAGTCGTGGCTCTTTGATAATATTATTAGTAACATTTATAAACATAGCATAAAACATATAAAATATTAGGGTAAATAAACAATAAAAATCCAATAGACTTTTACAACTATATTTTAATACACTTTTCGTAACTCAATTATGTGAATTCAATATTATACAAAAAATATCAAATAATTAACACAGGCTAAAACTAACGGTACAAGACTAACATAATGTTGTCAAATGCAATCGAGACATCGTCTATCGCAACGTGAAACTTGAACGCGAGCAGAATGGGGTCTGACGCGACCATACTTGTGTCGACCATAATCATCCATCGTTCTAATAGTGTTATTGTTCTGAAGTGCAGTATGATTTTATTCCTAGTTCTATTTTTTATCACATTTGCCGACCATTGGATTCTAAGGCGGTAGCAAAACACAGATGCTCGCTCCAGCACGTTAATGTATAAAAGTGGTAAAGGTACTATTTTGTATAATATAAAAATTGTACTGAACCGCACGGGAGAATGATGTTATAAGAATAAATTAAGATAAGCAAAATATTCGCTCATTTATCAACATTTTAGATTTGTATCAAAAGACTAGCAGCGATTATCATATTAGATTCAGTAGCATGAAACAATCCGCCTGTTGCAGTTTACACGCTGAATCTAATACTTACCCTTTTGCGCCATTTAGTAGCATGCTTAGCCAAATGATATTGAGCCAAACTAAGTTACCAATGTATCTGAATAAACCTATTTTAGATGGGCTCAAGATTGACATTAAAATATATAAAAAGTCAGTTATCATAATGTGGTGTCGACACAAGTATCGTCGCTCAAAACACTAGTAGGTAAAGATCGTAACAAGTCCCTAAAACATAATTAGTTGCACACGGTAAAAGCAACAACTAAATTGAGCACTCAATGTTACATAATGCGTTTAAAACTTAATATACACGAGAGATGAAACAATAGGTGTGCGGCCGACGACTCGCCCGTCCGCGCCGCGCCGGTATCCTAACATTATAAAAAGTGTATGTACAATCAACTACACAAAATACGTTATGATATGAAATTAACTAATTTTGCGTCCAATCATTACATTAAAACAATTTCTCTAGACAGATTTATTTGTTAATAACGCGTTCGTGTTGGGCTATACGTAGCCATTTTGTTTAAAATGGCACCATGTTAAATGTCATAAAAGAAGTTGAAATATTCCAACAACGCGAGATCATTTGGAGATCTAAGATTACATTATTTATTGTTTTCTGTACCATTACAGGGTGATTGGTAAAAGACTGGATATATTGAAGGAGGGTATTCAGTAAACGAGTCTGGAACCGATCTAAAAAAAAATAGGTACTTAAAATTTGACCTAGTTATCCAATAAAAACTTAATGTGTTGACACTCTTCGCATATACCACAGCTATGTAACAAACGATGGCCGATTGGCCGTGCGACCTTGGTAATTATTTCACGAAACTATTCAATACAGTAACCAAAACCTCCGCCCCCGCACTCTCCCGAATTTGCACCCCCGACCGTTCTTTTCTTATCAAAGGTCATTAACCTCGGTAGCGCGGCGCGCACAGCTGAGTGCGACCCGCGCAGTGTCCACATTTTATGGATATTTCATAAAGGTTTTCTTTACAGGTCACAGTTTTTTTTTTTTTTACTTTAGGTCTCACCATATATTATCGTGTCCTTAAGTACGTACAATGTTTAACCAGTCACCCTGTATACACTACTGTAGAGATTAGCAGTTTGATAAGTGATGTAGGAGTATCTCGTAATTTAGTAATATCATCGTCTGTTGCGACAAACACTACTTTTACCCCAGAGCTGTTACATACTGCACTCTTGTTAACGCCATGTGTATGAACGACGTTCCAACACTTTCAGCATGTGTGAAGAAGAGTTACTTAAGTGTGTGTGGTCTTAAACACTCCAGTATACAATAACTCTGAGCCACTTACTTACCAAATCTAACCCATACATCGATTCGAACAATAATATGGATAACACATCGAATATATTAAAAAGAGAACCAATGTTAAAATATACATCTCATGAGATTATCCATACATACATTTTGATGAAAAAGAAAACACTTTAAAAACTAAGTGACGCAGTCCAAAAATTGACGACAACACATTGTAATAAATAACTTATCTAGTTCGTTAAAAGCAGCTATCGTATGCGATCAAATCATATCTTTTATTATTTTAAATAAATGATCGTAATGTAAAATTACATTTCGCTTGACACCTCCATGGAAGACTATACGACATTGGAACGAGAAATGGACATGTCCTATCGTATGTGAGTTCCAAACCAGGACAAGTCGACGGGACACGATACAAACATAAATATCTATAGAATAAATACATCACGAACATAATCCACGTATTACGTACATTTGTTGAAACATTTAATCTTATTGAGATGAATTTATATTCGCTTTATATCAAAGTAACATAATTATATCAATTTTATTGCCTTAGGAAATACTACAATACCATTGTGTTGAACATCGAAAAGGCGTTTCCCTGTCAATTCCTAACTATTGCACCAACTAAGTCGTTCTTCGGCGGTGACTACACGCAACATGAAGTCGTGAAAAATGTCTTACAAAATATCGATCGTCATCGAGGCTCGTGACATCACAGTTTAATCTATGCCACTTCAAACTATCATATTATTATAATATATTCGAGCAGAGATTAAGCTGTGAACAGTATGTCTAGCAGTATTAATTTCATGTACGTTATATAACTAGGTTTATAATAAGCTTAGGATGGGTCGCGACACCACTGGTTGTACGACGATGTTTATATAATAGTGCTCGCTGGGCAATACTACGTTTAGCACCCATGGTAACTACACTATGACATGCGTACCCTACACGATAATGCGCTACGTCACGTTACAACCAGCGACAGACGAGACAGTATAATACATAAACAATTCATCGATAGTAATAAAGTAATCATCCGAGCGGCCGGCAACAGCCGACTACTAGTAAAACGAAAAGCGAGTAGATAATTCGAAAGCTATTTACAGCGCCATTAAAAACGTAACATCATGCAAACCCTATGTATAACTGATCCTACCAGTCTTCCACTTAAATGCCAATCCAAAATCTTAGGCCGATGGCGCGCCGGCGAGTCGCTTATAAGATCCGCTCGTAGAACAGCAGGTAGGCCTGCGCCCGGAGCACCTTGTCCTCGCTCACCTCCGTGACCATGCTGTCGGACACGTAGTACCACTTGCCGGGCGGCGGCGCGGCCGCGGGCGCCGGCGCCTCGCCCGACTCGTAGCCCGACAGCTCGGACTCGGAGTCGCCGTCGCCGGCGCCGGCGGGCCCGCTGCGCGGCAGGAACCACCAGCGCGCGTCGCCCGCGCGCACGGCGCCGCGCACCTTGACGTAGGCCACGTAGTGCCCGCCGTGCATGCCGCCCGAGTGCTCCACCACGCCGTACAGCGCGTACAGCAGCGCGCCCTGCCCCTTCTGCACGTTGGGCAGCTTCCGCACCTTGTCCATGGCGCAGAACGGCGCCAGGTCGAGTACGGCGGGGAAGTCTACGTGCTTCGACATCTTTCGGAACATGCACCGCGGCCCTATCTGGAACCTCTTGAGGTGTAAGATGAGAATCGCCGGTGGACTGGACACCAGGAATCGTTTGGTAGCGTTGGTATACACGGTCTTTCCATCTTTCCCGTTGATCCTTTCGGTGCAGGTCTCGCAGCCGACCTTGTTGTTACCAGTGAGTAGCTCCAGGGCTGTGAACTGACTGAGACATGATTGTATGCTGCATTCGTCCTCGTCGCACACGTAACGCGGTGACAGCGGACTCTGTCGCGAGTACGGCAGGAAGTCTCTCTGACTCTTTTCAGCCTCGATGTTATTGACTTTCGGCTTCGGCGCGGGCGGCGGCGGATCGGCCGGACTCTCTGCTGCAACTGGTGATGGTAAAGCGGGCTTCTTAGTCTTCGAATCGTCCATGTACAGCTTATCAAAATCATTTTTGAGGTCATTGAGAGTCTTGCTTTCCGGTAAAGACTCGTAGCTGCTCTCGCCGCTGTGCTCCAGCAGACTGCGACATCCTTGTACGCTGATGCCTCTGTTGACCACTTCGTTGGAGTACTCTGGGACAAAGGATATTCTCGAGACAGGCCTTTCGTACTCCGTTTTAGGTGAAAGCTTGTTGTGTTGCGGACTTGATAAGTCCAGGTTGATCTCGCTCGAGAGAGAACTATGGCTACCTAGCTCTTTACCATTAGTCGGCGAGTCGACGTTATCTACGGTTTCGGTGGAATTATGTTTGGTTGCTTCGGGGCTTGCGACACCTGAATCCGGATTAGAGAGGTTCTCTAACGATATTAGAGGTTTATAATCAAGCGGTACCGCTGTCGTAGACGTTGACGAGTCCGCGAATTCCACCTTATCTTTGTCCATATGCTCTGGGGTGTTGTCCATTTTTTCCTTGTCCATATCGACGGGGCTTGTGCGGATGGAATCTGAGCTGATGACTTTCTCAGAGTTGTAGCCGGATTCCATATGGTATGCAGCGAAGTTGGCTGCCGTGTGGGCGATGGCCTGCGTGCCTACGGATACGGTGTGGGTGTCCGCGGGACGGGGCATGTCTTCCAAGTTGTCCTCCACATCAGCGTCGGATTGTTCAGAGGAGGACTTACCGTCAGCCTTGGCCGTACCGTTGGTATCCGCGCCTGGCGCGTCGTCCTTCGACGTCGAATTACCTGTAAGGAAGAAAACGGGTTCAGAACAAGTTGTTAATCAAGTAAGACGGCTACTGTGTCTATTTTATCACTGCGAAGTGTCACGTCTCTTTACAAAGTAGTTAAAATAAACTATTACGAGGTACACTTGACAGTGGTGGCATAGACACATAATATAACAGCAAATTCCGCAAAAGTAGTAATTGTTTAGTCAATTTCAACAAGCGTTTGGTCTAGTGGAAGTAGGGTAACATCGACAGTAAGTATACTAGTGTACGCAGGCGAGCGTGCCACAAGGTACCACCTTTGTTTTTCCTGGCGGCCTTGCGGGCAGCTATCCGCTCCTTCTTCAGTTGGTGTTTAGACGGTTTGTTCTCCTCTTGTGTATTGTATATATTCTCTTCTGAAAATATGTACTCACGTCAATACATGCCTTAGTTACTACACATCGAGATGCGTTACGGACACAAGCTGGACACAAACATGCAAGGGAACAGACATCTATCGTTCACATCTACCTTTGACATTGATATACTATGTGAAACAGAAACGTGGTCATATTTAAGAAACATATAGCGTACCATATAAATATAGTTACTTTGGAATATTAATAGATTTCAGCGAAAGTACATGTTAATAATACGTAGTTGTAATTTTGCCAATGCTTAAAATAACTGCCTAGAATGAACAGCTGTAATGCATTAATTAAGCATATATGCACATAATGAGACCGATGGATTGTTTATGTGTAGGATCCTTCCCGCGCACGGCTTATGAGAAAACTACATTGTATTTTTATTTGTAGTTAGCATATTTATGCGACTCTTAAATATGATCACACTATTCACATTCGATAAGAAAAAAGATACCCAATTACTAATAAAATCGCTACAAATAAAAGCCAGTTGAAAGTATTTGTTAGCACAGTGATAGAGCGTTTTGGCAAGCTACGTACTTCTACAGAATCCCTTGTTGTGGGCATTTATTGGGTATCTGTTTTTGATAGCATACCAATGATTTATGAAAATTTATGAAGCAAGTAGTGTGACAACTGACGCTTATTTCAGGAACACATGTATAAGCCAAATCTATTACAACGAACTAACAAATTGATACTTAAATTTAAATAAATTATGTCTGAATGCTGACATTATGTGTTCGCGTATACTTTCTATTCTATCTTATATCTGAGAGGAAGAACACAGGACTATTTACTCGACTTTAGAGTACCCCAACGAGTGTCTTACGTCTGCCCTTACTCAACGCGTTTAAATGTAAGCCTTTCATATTTAAAATATGCATAAGGCCATTGTTATCTATACACTCGAAACGTTGTTGCAGTAAGCATTAGTAAGTGAATTAGAGAGAAGTACTCGAATGCGTGTGACAAACAATCTAGTTGACTTGTCTTCTATAATGCTGTCCGCTAACTAATCGGACGCTTAGCCACATGCGTTGCATATCACTTAACGTCTTCATAGTCACATATTCGATGTCTATCCTCCCTACTGATGTAAAGGGATCTCAAGAAATACCTATAGAAAAGACCGAATATTTATATTTTGGTATTAGACCGTTTCTACATAGACATCTAAACTGAATAGGATAAATATAACGCGCGCACGTCAGCTAAATAGTAATAACAAATATTGACATTGATAGATAATACTATAATAAAATAGACATATCATACTGTTCTAATACACACAACACAAACAGTCACACAAATATCGCGTGACTACACTCTAGTTTTGTCTTCAACATTCAACAAACACTCGTATACCGACTTTTACCGAACTTTTAATCGCTATTTTTGACAGAATACACTTCATATGCATCTTTTGCTGTCTGACTAAGCCCGATTTTCTATCACTAGGTGCATTTTGACTAGGTATAAGTTATTACAAATTTTGTATAGTTAACCTGTAAAACTTATTCCAGAGGTAATTTGACTTTTAAAATTATTTCTAGCGTTTCTTAAAATAGATAGGAAGAATTTAAAATATTTAGTATAAAAACTTGAATGCTAAGAGAGAAAGGGCTACCTATTTGTGATGTATTTTAATATAGATTAATATTATATAAGCGAAAGAAAGCACTAGTAAAATTTATTCATTAACGAGCTTACATTTCCCGCTTTACTATAGAACACAAGTGTACGTGTGTTTATTAAATGTTGAAAGCAAATAGCTAGCGAGGTCACAGCTAAGTACGTACCGTTAGGCGTTTTTCGTCGCACCACGGCGGGGGGCTGCGGCCGGCTCGCCGCCACCGGCAGCGACAGGTCCAGGAAATACTCCGCGCGGTCCGACTGGTGCAAGCATTCCTGGCACTCCAGGGTCGATACTAGGAAACCACGGAACACCTGGCGAAGTCACAAAGCAAGATAAGTCTAAACACCGCACTCAACGCGCAATAGTTTAGCGGACACTTCGCATTACGCTATTTCATAGTCTCGAAAAACTGCTCGTAAACGGTTTTGATGGGCTACATTTATTTTGAAGTTACACGTTCGTAAACGTCTACTGTCATTGCTTGCTGATCAATGTTCCTTAATTGTTGATTCGACACCACATTGCCGGAGAAAGCGTTTTTACCGTTTAAATATTCAATAGTATGTAGTGAAGTATTATTTTCTTTAGGCTTATTTGATTTTAATGTCCACATAAAGAGCATTTCGCTGTCTCCACCATTGATGTATAAAAAGCCTATATACACAATCAGCGTCAAAAAACGTCCTCACCAAATGAGCACCTTGAACATTTGGGTACTCATCTAATTTAGTTCCGTTCGTTTGCTCCGACAGTAAACATGTCGCAGAGCTCGTTTAAAACTTGTAAAATCATACTTCCAGGACACTAAAAATTGTCTATTTTTTTAAATAATAAGTACTACTGTTATGTCTGGTAAAATAATAAAAGATTTTCTACCATCTGTTTAAGATCTGCCATATATAAATTACTAGTAGTTTTCCCGCGGTTTCACCCGCGTAAGTCCCGTTCCCGTGTGAATATCTGGTTTAACCCCTTTCACCCCCTTCAGGGTGGAATTTCCAAAAATCCTCTCTTAGTGCTCCCCTACACAGTCCAAGGAACATACATGCCAAATTTCAGCTTCTTGCGTTCAGTAGTTTCGGCTGTGCGTTGTCTGTCAGTCACTCAGTAACGGAAGAGTTTTATATATATAGATAATGGCAGTACATTAGTTCCATTTTATTGAACTTCATAGGTAAAAGTAAAAACTATGTGTTTAAAACACACATTCACATGCATTTTATAAACTCTACATAATTACGTCAGAATATTAACTTACATTAAAATTTCTAAAAGCAATATTCGACTCCATTCATTCTTTATTCTATCGGCCAACTCTGCTCGTAAAATTTTATTACTTTTTTTATATAGACTTGTATATTCCACTTACAGTTAAGGCGGTAGGGTTTAATTTGCATTGATGAAGGTTTATATATTTAATATAACTACATATAAGCAACTGAGGACAGTTTTAAGTGTAAGTTTTGTATGGGATTGTGAATCTAGGATTTTTATATATCAATGGTCTCCACGCACATTTCAAGGATATGGGTAGCAATGTTTAGGAATGTTATGATAAATACCCATAATATAAACGCTTTACTTGGACGAGAAAGAATCATATTACAACTAACAAACCACAAACAAAAGAAAAAAATCTATTTGCAACATCAGACCAAAATGTTGCGTAGATATACTTCTTCCGAGACTAGAATCAGAAGCTTACAGACAGTGCACACAAACCTAGATTTGGGTACCCTGTTTGTATGTTGATAAAATCAAAGGCATGCAAACTGTTTTATTTAATACTATAAATATACATCACAAGTAAATTCAGAGCAAAAGAAGAAAACAATTGTTAATAAAAATATCGAAGCTTGATATTTTCTAAACTTGAAGCAGGATTAGATAGAAACCGCATGCAATTTAATCTTTTATAATTATATTTGTCTAGGATGAGGATTTTAACAGGGATCTCGTTGTTAGCTAGACTAACCGTCAAAATTAATAGCACTTATTTATATATAGAGGTGCTCTTGTCAAACAAAAAGTTCATATATTATGTCTATAATAACATCTTTCTTTTGAAATTATTTGAATCATGACCGAAATAAAAAACGTCAGCGGTGGTTGCCATAGAGATCTCTGTAAAAGCGCGTCCCATAAATATACATGTTTTATATAATAATACCACATACAATTCATAATTAATATTATAAATGCAAAAGTAACTATCTATATTTATTACGTTTACGTGACTAAACCACTAACAGATTTTATTTAAATCTGTCACGGAAATAGCTTAAAACTGAGAATGAGCGCAGGCTATTAAAAGAACGCTACGAAGTCCTGTGTAAAGGCTAATAGTTTCTATTTAACTAATTGTTAGCAAACGTTAAAGAGAAATAACAAATTCTTACAATATTCGACAACGGGTGCAAACATAACCAATTAACCATACCAAGGAATAATAAAAAAGCATTATCTCTGGGCGCCGTCGTCCAAAAGTCAACTTAGGAATTAATCGCATCGGTAAGTATTTAAAAGTAACATAAAAGGCAAATACCAATGTATTTGCCTGTATTTTAAGATCCGTCGTTGAATACTGTAATAAGTATGCAATAGTCTAAAAGTAATAAAAACCAACGCAGTTAAAGTAAAGTCATAAACATATTTCTAAAGGTGTGAACTAAAACCTTAGTGTCACCGACCTGTTCAGGTCTGAGCATGGTGTCGGAGGCCTGCTGTCCGTAGAACTTGACCTTCTGCTTCACCTCGCCGTCTACCTTCGCCGGGTCCACCTTCGAGCTCATGCCGAGGCTGCTTAGTATCACAGACTGATAACGTCTCAGATCCTCTGACCTGCAACAACGGACCGCCTCATGTTATTGTAGGTTATTGTTCCACTTTCTTCTGATAAACCCCTATTTATATACTCTTGTTGTTCTATATAAATATATATAGAGTTGGATGTTTGATTAGTTCGAACATATGCATTTGCCGATAACGAGATCTTGTGTTCGATTCCCTTGTTACAGGGTAATTAGTAGTAGCTTTAGATTTCTGTCATGGACCTCTTAATATCGGTACGAGGTATGTGAGGTCAACAGTTACCTTCTTGTCCTGACGCACCTGGGTACTTCATTAGTTAACAATGATACAAAATGATAGCATACCTGACGGCTTCGAGGAAATGTCGCAACAGTTCGTGAGCGTCATGTTGGTCACCGCCGCCGAACTGCGGCAGTTTATTCACCAGCGCAGACAATAGCTTCCGAGGAGTGTACACACCACCTTCTCCTGGAACATAACATTAATTTTGTTATTAATTTATGTGTCCATCGCAGCTTGCAGATACGATAGTTTTAAGTGTCTTTTAAGTATGCTATAGAGGCATTTCACAACATTAGGCCACCAGTGATGTTCTTGGAGTTTCCGAATTATTATGCTAATCCAATATGTGTTTTAACAGTAAATGCAGTCAAATCGTACTTGATTCTTTTTTATTGTTTAAATTCACATGCCATGGTTAATTTAACCAGAGCACATTGAAGGCTGGCTTATCCTAGATTTAAAATAATAAGTTATTTATTTGTAAGGCAATCTAGGATTTCGGACTTATACAGCGGTATAACCGTTGTGGGAAGTAATCAATTTGAACCACAGTCACCTATGGTCCATCACTTATAGCAATTTGAACTAGTGCATAAGCTATGGACGTAACTTAAACTGCTACAAGCTAAGCTTCGCTGAATTCTACCTGTGTGTACCATTTAGGTTTATCTATAGCGACAGCCTAGGGAGAAACCGTTGGACTGCCACGCAGAGGTATCGAGTTCGATCCCAAGGCGCGCATCTCTGACTTTTCGAAGTTATGTGCGTATTAAATAATTAATTATCGCTTGCTTTAACAGTAAAGGAAAACATCGTGAGGAAACCTGCATGTTTAAGAGTACTCAACAATGTTCTCGAAGATACGTGAAGTCTGCCAACCCGCACTGGGCCAGCGTGGTGGACTATGTCCTAACCCTTCTCACACTGAGAAGAGGCCCGTGCCCAGCAGTGGGACAGTTCAATACAGGGCTGATATTATATATATTATCCCTTGACTACCTAGTACTTAGTACTAGTCTTACATAAAGCTTTAATACGGGTGAATGTGAAAAACATCACAAGGGAAAAACTGGTTGCCATTACGATTTAAAAATAAGAAAAACCACAACACTTGTCACTTATCATTATAATAGACAAATACTCTATTGTAAAATTAAAAATGATATGGTTTCTCAGTAGTGAAGCAAGCGATATTGTAACATAAAAATGTTTTAGGCCAGGTATAGATATCTATATTTGCGTATGTTTACAGACTGCGGTTAACGCTTGCTATCATGTAGATCCTGTTCGTTTGTCATACGAGTGGGACAATTTCGCTATATTCAAACTCAATATTGACCTTAACCTTACCCGGTCACATAACGTGCTTAGATAACCAGTCTCGCTGACTATAACGAGACACGGTCTATACTTAGACTGATCTAATAAAGACCGTTTAGTAATACACACGATGAAGCAGTAAAAATCTAGTGTCACATAACTAATAACATTTGAATAAAACATAAACGAGTTGTGTTATTAGATGAATGGCGCAGTAGTTTAAATTGCCACCAACCTATTTGTCTTGTCTTTCTGCAGCGATCTTCACAATGGTCAAAAGCTACGTAATCTTTTAGAGGTTTGTATCAGTTGCTTTGAATTTATATAAGGGAGAATTAGGTAGGTGCATTATCTTTATTTGAACTGATTTTAAGTTTGATTATGGGTCGGAATCTGTTGACTTAACGATAGTATATTTTTGTTATAAGTCGAAAATGACAACGAAATAACACTTAACCTGTCATTTGTTAGAATTCCGGACTTAATTGACTATTGTGTGTGACCTTCAGTGTGCCGCTACGATTTAATAGTTAACCTACTGATTTCGCTAATAAAAATGATTTATTCTAATTGATTCAAAAATTTACCGATTAGAACGCTAGTAATCCGATCTAAGAAAACCGAATGTGATTGGCGCATCACTAGGGAGGAATTTGCTTATCATGACAGAGATAGACCAACTGCGGAAATACCTTCACTGTACAGTCACCATAAAGTGTCGCAAGCATCCTTAGACCGAGATATTTTTACCGCTTTATACTTAAGACCTATTTCCACGAGGCGAGTTTCGAAGCAAATGTCATGCTATTTCTGTTTCATTAACCAAGTAAGATAAGTACAACATGACATTTGCTTCAAGAAGCTCCGTGTAGGCCTTTAGTTACATAAAATGGTAGTTCCGGATCTGTCAATCGAATGAATCAAAGGTCGATCTCGTCTCGCCATATAGATAGGTCACCGTTCCGCACAAAGAATGCCGGTGCGAATGCATTGTGCATTACATAAGCTATATAAAACGTCGGGGCAAGGACGCGAGTGGCTGCAGCCGTGTTATTGCCACTATTTATGTAATACGAAAGAAAACGTTAACTCAGGGTTACGATGTAAGGTTAGCAGTACGCGTAGAATTTTAATCGAATAATTTAGCAAGATTGTTGATTCCTTTGCATAAGTATGAGCTTACTCTTACGAACAACAGAGAGACTACGAGTTTGATTCCCGAATTGAGCAGTTTGATAAAATAAAATATCTACTCGTAAACACTGATCTACATAATATACAATAGCCGTAGGTAGTATAAACCAAAGTTTGAAATAAGCTCCATACAAATTATGTAAAATTTATATAGCTAGTAAAAAAGCTACTGATATATCGGTCACAAGTTCTGCCTGCGGCTTCGCTCGCGAAAATGTAGGATAGGTTACGTTGTTTTTTTTTTTAATAAAACCTAGCGATCCGCCCCGGCTTCACAAGGACAGTATAAAACCTTAACAAATTATACACCTAAACCTTCCTCATTAATAACTTTATCTATTGGCCCCCGGCTTCACAAGGGTGGTATAAAACCTTAACAAATTACACACCTAAACCTTCTTCATTAATAACTTTATCTATTGGCGATAACTGCATGAAAATCCGTTCAGTAGTTTTCGAGTTTATGCAAACAGACAGAGAGATGCGTCGGAGGCCTTAGTTTTATGATATGTAGTGAAGAAGTAACAGTAAGTACTTTTTTTTGACAACGTGTATGCGATATTACATGATGAGCGGTCGAGTAGTTAAGACGTGAAAGCGTAACAAACAAAAAAACTCACATTTGCATTTATAACATTAGTTAGGATTAGAAACGTAAGTTTTAATAACAACATTGTAATAATATGTGCATGCAATGTTAGAGAATGCACGCTTCCGTACTACCTAAGTTATGTCAGAGGAAATATCATGACGGAAGTTAAAAAGACTTACCTATTAATTATATGCATATCTGCATTAGTGTAAACGTTTGTGCATTCTATGTGCCTAGCATGTCTATAAATAAAATTGAATGGGTACTGTTCGTTGTTAAGCGTATAACTTTAGAAAGGCGGGATCGACAAGCGAATTATTTTGATGTTTGTAGGTGTTCGGGTTAATCTTTTCTGGTAAGAAAATTTGGATACTTTGCTAAAGATGGAAAATTCGGGCAATCTGAAAAGGGCTTCTTTCCTTAAATCTGGTGAGGTTTAAGTCTGTCGGGTAAGATAAATACTATTATAAAAATTATAACAAGACTGCGTCTAATCCTAACTAGGATCTGCTAGTCGTGTATCCGCGAAACAATGACTTTTAGAATATTGCCAGTCTGTTTCTGCAATACATAAGACCACTTTAGGAAGTGAAGTAAAGTAAAAATGTAGTAAGTAAAGAAAAGTAGTCTAATTCACCCTCTTGGAACACGTATAATTGGCCATGGTAATATATGTGTTTGATTTATTTATTTTAGAATATTTCTATAGAGTTGTTGACTCGATATGACTAATCAAAATATTATTTTCATATAAAACACTCGAATCCACCACACCCTAAATTAAATTCGAAAATTCCTCATTTAGGTATTGCCTATGGAATAGTCTTCTTCTTCTTTTCATGTGGTTAGTGGCCAACCTGTTGCCAAAAGTCGTTCAAGCCTTCTGGCCTTCAAGTCCAAGCCTTCAAGGCTTCTGACATGGCTTAACGACTGCTGTCAATTTGACAACAACCGGGACCGACTTTTTACGTGCCCTCCGAAGCACGGAGACGATCAGATGAAATACCACTAAGCGGTCACCCATCTATAGGCTGACCGCACCCAACGTTGCTTAACCTCGTTAATTGTTTACCAGTTAGTGATTGCAACTGGCTATGGCTATGAGTATAGTATAAGAAAGTCAGTTTCGAGTTCATGTTGCAAGACCCTTCAGTTTAGGCTGTAAATTGATACGTCAGTTAGTCAGCAAAGTCAATCTGGCCCTTTTTATAGTACAAATACAGGTGATGCCTTTTAAAAAAATATATAATATCAAGTATTTAATATCTATTAGAGATGGCCATCTGCAAACTTTATTTACCACTATAAAGGTACATTCTATAGAAGTACTGTTCCACGATTTTACTGCGTTAATGTATCACATAACGCTATCGGTATAACTATCTAGTCGGCTTCGGTGGCGTAGTGGTTAGTGTAACTGACTGCCACGCCTGAGGTCGCGGGTTCGATTCCCGCACAAGTCAAACATTTGTGTGCATGGACATGGATGTTTGTCTTGGTCTGGGTGTTTCTATGTATAATATGTATGTATTTACAAAAAAAGAAAGTATATACATATATGTTTATCCATTGTCTAGTATCCATAGTACAAGCTCTGCTTAGTTTGGGTTAGATGGTGTTGCGTGTATGTGGTAGAATATTATATTATTATTATTATCATCCCATGTGTTAATCCAGGATAAGTTCCGATTGCTTGCCAAGTTACATTCAAATCGGGTCAACACGTGATTGAATAACAAACGTCCAAACATCTCAACAAAATTTCAGATTTATAATATATGTACTTAGTATAATGTATACAGAGTAACAGTACATTTACCTTGGCTCAATATTTTATATGGCTTACTATGTATGAGATAGTATCGAGTTATATTTGACTGGTAAACAATTAATAATTCACTATGTCATTAACATTTAGGTACTCTACAAGGAGTATTTAGAGTATTTCTTAGCGATTAAACACTATACAACGCACAATACAATCGCGACTGCATATTTCATAAGATTGAGGTCATGATTTTGTCATGCCATGTCATCATTTTCATGTAGACAATAAGGTAAATAACCCTAAGTCTGCCTGTTGGTAAATGGTTATGGTAACTTATAGACGCTTGCGATACCGAGGGCAGCATTCGTTTGTCTCTAGCTCTTAAAGACCTTTTTTGAGAGCCAGACGCAACTCCTTAGACTAGAAACCACTCAACTACAACGACTCCTTAGTCGTTCTACTGATAGCGCAACCGACAAAGACTACTTACTTCTACTAACAACACAGCACATACTTCGAGTTCGGAAACCCTACTCGCTGGAGGATCAAAACACAAAGTGGTTTTTCCGAATTTCTGTAGGATGGAGAGATACCAGTTTTAACGATTCACGTTTAAATCGAATCCTAGGTTTAGTAGGTGGTTGCTGCCGTCCCCTACTGATAATAGTACCAATAATTTTCTGAGAAATCCTCACAATACTGCCCGAAACGCGAAATAAATTCAGAAGGTCACGATCAGCAATTTTACGCATAATATGTTTATAGGCCAGTGACCCAGTGATTTAAATGAATATCAAATTTAATCTATGACAGTCATAATTTTTTTTACAAGTCTCGATAAAATGGTAAAGATGCTTATGATTCGAGTAATAGAAGAATTTGATTCTGCAAGATCCTACAAAATTGAATTTTACGTATTCCAATTGCTATGCATGTTTCACTCAACCATGCTTTTCGTGGCCAACTCTACAAAATAATATAAGTAATTATGCCAAACCCGAAAGTCACGAAAAATACGCTCTAAGCGAATGCACTTAGCGCGGCAAAGGTGTTGAGCGTTATGTACAAATACTACAAATGTATGACACTACGCAATGCGATGACCGTTTACGCTTGTAGCGTATGTTTCGTGGCCCTAGGGTCAGAGTGGCTTATACATTATATTATAGAGGGCTCGTAATCATGTATGCAGTTGCAATTTATGATAGATTTGAACATGGTAATCACTGCTATATACGGATTTTATCGCGTTGTTTATTTGACACTTTATTACAAAATTTTGAAAATTGTTACACTATTACTACTATTAAACTTTACTAATTTTTAAGCTAATTAAATTATTATTAAACTATTTAGATTTAATTTATTTTTACACTTTCCCCGACGTTTCGGTTGCTTTTCAGCAGCCATGGTCACGGGGAGTCTCCTGTCTACTGTCCCAAACACGATTTTAGATTTAAAATATATTATCTTTCGGTGCAATAATCCATGAGTAATGTGCGCGCCATATGTTTATGTATAGATATTCTAAGTTTAGGACTTTTAATTCCTTCGTTAACAACATTACCTAAAGGCTATAACATAGCGCATTTTATCATATTGAATATTTTATGTAGACTTGTAATGTGCACTCAATCACTGTCTAGTCAGTAATTTGGACGAAAATGTTTCAAAATAATTTCAAATCTCCAGACTGAGAGCTGAGCGGTACAGGCGCGAAATCAGGTCACTGTCTAAATATAGGCAACCTATAGTCGGCTGGCAACAAGGTACATGGACACATCACATACTTTATGTACTAAACCTATATTAACTGACAAGGGAAGGCGTCTTATATACATACATACATTATTACTCCTGACCCTATATATCCGATGGGGTAGGCAGGGGCATATTACACACAAATTTCGCCAACTGTTTTTTAAGACCCACTTAATATGTGAAGATCTATTGCCGTTTATCAAACACAGTCTGTTATGCATCTAAAAACTTGCTAAAAGAAAACTCATTATAAATATACCTGACCAAGGTATTGAACCCGGGACCTCGCGATTGCACACAAATATAAGCTACTTGGTAGGTTGCATTTGAGGTATATAGTAAAAAGTTAAACTATCTGTCCCTTAGTCTCTATATTATATATATATATAGTCTGAGCTCTATATTTACAAAGAAAATAACTCCTATTGCTATCACAATAACAATTACTATTTATAATTCAAAACAAAAATATACATAATATGATCATTCTGCCCTAATATATTCTCAATTCACTGCAGAGTAGAAGCAATGTGTGTCATGCTGATGTAAACAAGGAAGTCACCTTTTGTTTACAATTAGACTCACATGTGTAACATGATATTATGTTCATTTAAACACACTAGAAAGATTGAAAGCGAAAGGTAAGCCAATGCCTAGATAGTCTAGATAGCCCATGTCTAAATAATGATTGAAAATTAATGAAAATCAAACCTAGAATTACAGAAAGCCAGTTCAATTAAGTTTTTTAACAATAAATGAAGTGAAGTCCGTCTTAGATAAGCTCATAAAATGCTAGTGTTCGATCAAATATATATTGTAAAGCATTTTAGTAAGGCAATCCAGGATTATGGGCTTATATGAAGCACATCTTCATTGGCAATAAATTCTGTAATTGTATTTGAAAGTATCAAAATCTAAATTTGACTGTTGGAACTATTTACGGTAGTGCTTTAAGTAGCAGAATGGTGTAAGTTATGAATGCAGGAGTCGAATCCGGAACAGTCGCCGCTTCGACAAAGCCACGGTTACGGGTTTGATATTTGCATGGGAGTAATATTGTCTTATCCATAAATAATTATTTTGATTTTGGGTTAGTTGTGGGTTTTTGTAAAGCAGACGACACAGGAATTATTCTTAGCGCGGAAGCATTTTTTATTTGATAGATCTATTTTATGATTTTATATATATCTTTCATGCTCAGAAAATCCAGTAAATACCAGCAGGTCCAGAGCTGATCTAGGGTTAGTAAAGGAGACCACAGAAGCAGCTCAACAGCATAATTATAATGCTTAATGCATATTTATTAGATTATAAACTGTAACATACTTTTATTCAGTTATAATATAATAACTGAACTACAAAAAGAGAAATCATTATCATAAGTGTACTGTTCTGTACATCACATTTAAACAAGGGAAAGCAAACCATGAAACTGGCATTGAAACCATAACCTCAGCTTGTGCTAGCACTGTGTACTTATCAACAAAAAGATCAATACAAAAGTCATTGGCTTGATCAATTTTATTTTATTACTGTATGCAAATACGAAGGATGAACTGTTAGGTCAGTGATAAGGTACAACAGCATAGAGACATAGAATTATTAAAAGTTAAAGGATGAAAGACAAAGGGCACTCACTGCATGCAAAAACATCACTAGCATGATCAATCTCAGGTTCTTAGTCAGTTCTTCATAGCCATAAAATCAAGTCAAGTTTTAAATATTTGATTATTATTTAAGTAATAATCAGTGATAAGAAATTGATTTCTTTTTTGTAGCAATTGTTCATACATCACTATCCTAAGCTGCTGCTGCATCTTTAGCTAAGCAATTCATGGTACTGATTTATAATCTTATATATAAAATTATTGTGTCACAATGTTAGATACCATACTCCTCTGAAACGGCTTGAACAATTTTTATGAAATTTTATATGCATATTTAGTAGGTCTGAGAATCGGATACTATCTATTTTTCATACACCCCTTAGTGATAAAGTAAACATAAAAAAAAGAAAAATTACTTTTAACAGAACAAAGTCTGTCCGGGCAGCTAGTACTCATGTATAATTTATTTTAATGTATTTTGTTGCATCTGAAATGCTCTAAATAGTTATTTTAATATACTATGAATATAAATCTGCTATGTATATTTGTCAAAATTAGTGTAGATCAGAACATGTTTATCAATGTTTATGTTTATAATTACACTTCTTAACATATATAGTGTAGCCTTGGTCCTGATGCTTGCATTAATTGCATTGTTTTGATGTTATCTCACTTTTATGTTTTCATTTTTCTTTTGTTTTGGTAGATTATTGTTGTGTATTGTATGACGCATAGTTTATAGTCATTAAACCCTGAGACTGCTTTGTTTAGTCAGTGCCATAAATATGATTATTGTGTGAGTCCTATGTTCAATTACTGGTTCAGTTTGATTATTAGGCATTTAGTAACAAAAACAAATTATATGGCCTGGGTATTTGCTCAAATAGGAGCAGCTTTAATTCCTTTATACGATCCCAGTTAACTTAACTTTGTTAAGTGTTTAAGTTAGTAAGGTGGCTACCTGCTAACAACACAGTAGTACTGTGCTGTGTTCTCAAGTGGGATTTTTATACTTTGGCATGTTTCAAATAAGCATTATCTATACTATATATATAATATGTAACGGGTATTAACGCGATCATGCATAATGTTTACCTTTTTTATGCTTGACGTTTCGACCAGGTTACACCGGCCGTGGTCACAAGCTGACTGTCCAGTCAGCTTGTGACCACGGCCGGTGTAACCTGGTAAAAAGGTAAACATTATGCATGATCGCGTTAATACCCGTTACATATTATATATATATCATGCAACGCGAAAGTTTAAAAGTTATTATTATCTATACTATACTAATATTATAAAGCTGAAGAGTTTGTTTTTTTTGTTTAAACGCGGTAATCTCAGGATCTGCTTATCCGAATTGAAAAAATATTTTAGTGTTGGATAGCCCATTTATCGAGGAAGGTTATAGGCTATATAATATCACGCTACGACCCACGGCAGCGGCGCAGTAACCATAAACGCGGAAGAAATCGCGGGCACATCTATTTCAATATATTGTTGACTTCTGAGCTGCAGGGATTCATAGTCATAGGTTAGATTAACCACCTACCATTGTGCAGCCAGTATGCTTGTTTTTGAATTTATTATTATTAGATTGGAATGGCAGTGCAATGTGAGGGAAAAACACGATAGGCATTCAATTATATCCTAACCGTATAGGGCTAAATAGACAGAAGATATACATGTAAAATGAATCAACTTTTTTTTTAAAGTGTCTTTTACCTTTTTTATATTTAAGTTACAAATGAGATAATAATAATAAAGTGTCAAGTTGAACTTGATAAACATTACAGAGGCATTACAATGCTGTGAATTATCTCAAATTACTGATTATGCAACATGATATCCATTATTTAACATATGAGGTTTAATTGTGGTGATAACTAAATAAAAATCTAATATTGTTTTAATTGATGATGAAACACAATATACTTGTGTGATTGTGATTGTGGCTTATCAGAGATACTAATGATTCAAATCAAGTAGTATTGTTATTATAATTTTAGCATGTTCAGTAGTATGTGTATTATACCTATGCAATATTAATAACATACTTATAATAATTTTAGGTATTTTAAGCAGTTACATATTATTTTAGCATATGTGTAAACAATAAATCTGAAAAAATGCTGCCATACTGATTAAATCACATACCTGCTTGAAGTTCACTTAAGGTTTCAGCCAGTGTGCGTGTCAGAGGGCCCCACTCAGCCAGCTGTCCAGTTATAGCAGGCAGTTCCACCTCTTTCCCATCATCACCATCAGGCTTCAGTTTTAATTTACCACCAGGAAGAGTAAACCTCTCGCCTGGATTAGCCATTTCTTGAAGCACTTGCAATAAATAAGGTGTCTGCACCAAACATTGCATGACAGAGTTGAAGAAGCAAGTATTCCCTAAGTTAGTGAGACCTCTCACTCTCGGCAAGTTCAGCATTGATTTGTCCTTTGTCTTAGATAGTGGGTCAATTTTAATTATAGTTTCTACAGTTGGTATGTCAATCTTAGGATCTGAATTGAATGGCAGTTCTATTGGAGGGAGTGATTTGGTATTACCTCCACCCACTGCCTGCTTTTTCAGCCATTCTACACATTCATGAAGTTTCTTAGCACTTGAAGCTGTAACTTCATTGTTGCAGTTGTAGCAATAGATGTCCCAGGTAGTGGTGTTAGCAGTAAGTGCATGGCAGTCGGAGTGAGGGGTATTGAAGTGGTTCAGTGCGTGCTTATTGCGAGTCCGGCCGCACAGTTGCGAGCCACAGCGCAAACACATCCACAATGACAGGTCCTCCTCATAGTCGGGGTCCGAAACCTCGTTTTTGGAAGACTTCTTGCACTCTGAACATTCTTTCTCGAAGCCTCCAGTTTTGAGTGATTTCTTCAGTCGAGTGAGGTCAACTGCTTTAGCGACGTGAGGACATGCGGACTTGACGTTTTCGTCGCAAGATTCTGTGGATTCGTCCCCATTCTCACCAGGATCGCTCTGTCTCTTTTTCTTTACCATTTTCACGTCTCAATGCAAACGCCTGCAATACGTAACAAGATACATGTGGTAAGAATAACCGCACTAACACAAAAAGAATAAAATGTCAAATCTGTGTCGATAGCCATTGCACGCGTGACAACGCACATTCATCGCGTATGCCTTTCAGGAAATGTACAACAATGTCAAAAGACTCTATATAAAAATATTAACAACTTACAATTACATACAATGGCGAAACACTAATTTTAGAACGACCAAAATAACAAAAAGAATAGGTTTTCCAAAATTTTGTCAGAAAAGTATACGACCGTCAACCATCTTTCTATCTTTCCAATGTTACCAACTAAATGTAACAAAACAAAAAGCAAAAAGAAATACCTTATTCCACGAACGGACAATGACTCAAAGGAAAAGAATGTATAGAATCGACTAGTTTAAATCGATTAATCAGCTGTCAAATATAGAAAAAACTGGCCACCCCTCATATTTATCACCATCTAGTGGCAAATAGCAAAACTAAAATTCTGAAACGTCAACATGATCGTGATGGAATCTGTTAATCAAATTGTGAATTTTCATTGATTTTCGTTAATATTACGCCAGGATTTGTATACATTAAAATAAAAATTATATCGTAAAGTGTGACCCTATACCAAACTTCCTTTAAATATGTAGTTAATAATTAGTTACTCATTAAAATAAAGTTAACAAGAAGTTGTTGATGTTGACCAGTTAAAGTGAGATAAATTAGAAAAATGTCTTTGCCGGGGAATGGAATCTTCGTCGTGCAGGGCGAGATGGCCATGCTCGTCACTGCCATGCGACGGAGTACACGATGGGGCTCTCACTCGTTCCCTAACGAAGAATATGATGTACTTATGCGTACTTTCCAAGATCTTAAGACTATCCTGAACCAAGTGGACGACCTGCGTTTGCTGGACCCGGCCACATACCTGAGTCCTTTTCTAGAAGTGATCAGAAGCAAGGAAACCACTGGTCCAGTAACTAGCCTTGCTCTTTCTGCAATACATAAGTTTTTGTCTTATGGATTAATTGGTGAGTAGAACTACAATATAGTCTTGTTAGCAAAAAAAAACGTTTCTGAGCTACAATATTTCTAATAACAGAATAGTGTAAATAAAATTTATTTTTGTATATTTTATCTGGAATTCAACAATTATTCAGCTATACTGTCCCACTATTGGGCACAGAGATTACCTCCATATGAAAAGTGTTAGGCCATAGTAATCCATCATGTAATCATCATAAGGGCCCAGTGTAGATTAACAGACTTCATTTATCTTCATTATAAATTATTAGGTTGAATTATTGTTAATATAAATAATTTACACCATGATATTTTTTCTGTCATGCAGTATTTCTATTTCTACAGTATTTCTTTCTGCATTTAAAGCAATCACTTATGAACTATTTAATATGCACATAACTTAGAAAAGACATTTGCCATTAGTTTGAACTTGAGTTACAGTCAGTTTGTGCAACAGTGAAGTGCATCAGTTTGCCACTACCTACTATTGATGACTTTGATATTTGTTTTAGTATAATTAATAAGATATTTATTAATATAGGATAGTAATTGCAATGCAATGCAATTTTATCAAATTATTATAATTTATTTTGTCTATGATATAATTTTCAATAATTCTAAGTAAAGCTTCTTATAACACATTATATTAGACATCCATATTTACATATAATATGCATATTATACTTAACTAAAAAGTATAATATGTATATTATACTTAACTAAAAAGATAACAGGTTTCCTGTATTTTAACATAACAATAAATATAAGACTTATTGTTAGGTACATCACTCAGGAAATCAAAACAGTTTGGTCTGATAATAACAAAATAAAATGACATCATGAAATGAAAATTTTCACATTATTGTTAATCAATCGTTCTCGTTCCACGTCAACAATGTATATAAACATGTAGAATCTTTACATTCATCTTTCACTATTATTTTTCTAGAAATGCTGATATTGTTAAATAGATGTGATAACCATGATATTTTTGTGTCTTGTGGTCATAAACGCCTCATTGAAAAGTAAAAAAAAGTCAATGTTGTAATCAGTATTTCAAGTACTAGCAACTGTGTGAATTCTGGAGCTATGTCTAATACATAGCAGTAGACTTGTCTTATTATGTGGGACCTAAAATACCTGTTAAAAGTGGATACTATACTGACTTAATTTCTGCCAACATACATAAGTAATGCTATGTGACATTATACTTAAAACATTGCATTTAACCTATATCTAAATAGCAGAGTCTATGGACTTCATCTAGGAATATTGGCATATTTTCTCTTTCATCACATCCATCATGCACACTCATTAGTTCAATAATATCAGCCATAATGTTAATAAATTGGCTCACTGCTGCTGCTCATCGGTTTAGGATCTTAATTTTTCTACAAAAATTAATAATATTTTCAAATACCACAAGTACAACATACATATATATGGACCAGGTGATATTAACATGCCTATATCATTTATCATATTTATATTATCTGTTGCATTTTATGTTCCTAGCTAAAGCATTGTTTACTAGTTGAGAGTTATTTGTGGTACTGTTAACAATGTGCTTGTTGTTAATACAACACTATTGCTTGTATTGTTACCATTTAAAGTCTTTTAGTATAAATATTGTAGTATCTTAGTCTTTTTCTTCTTGTATGTGCATTGTTGGCAAACATTTTTAAATTATATATTTAGTACCTATCTTAGTGACACAGCTGAATTACAAACTAACTATGATTTTGGATTTGATTCCCAGACGGAGCAAACTTTTATTAGGTTTAAAAATATGTTTGAGTCTGGAACTATGCCTAGCAGATAACAATATATGCAACCTTAAAGATTAGTGAAATAGTGATGGGCGTAATATTCCAGTGCCTACAATGTGATGTCTATGCATGTTTTCGAGACTAAACCTATAACTGAATTGAATCAATGACAATTACAACAAAGTAGCGTGTGCTTTAAAAAAATCACATGCAAGCTAGAGCAAAAGCCAGAATAAAATAAAACATTAAACACATTATGTTCCTCATTTGTCCTGTGGAGTTACTGTAAACATATGGGATTCAATACACGGTTTCGTTAATACATTTTGAGTAATAATAGCATATGATGGTACCTTATAGACTAAAAACAATCATCTAAACTATTAAGTATGGTATCTTTGGTGATGTACAAATAAGCAAAGAAGTTTCAATAAATAAATACTATGAAGTACCTAAGTTAAGTTTTAATTGTAATTTCAGATCCAACACACCCAAGCGTGCCTGCCACAGTAGAAGACATAGCTGATGCAGTCACACACGCCAGATTTGTTGGCACCGATCACTCATCCGATGGAGTTGTTCTTATGAAGATCCTACAGGTGGGTGCGAGCAATATTATTTGATTTATATGTATCTCTATTCATCAATAAAGTGCGGCATCCGGCATGGCGACTTTATTTTAATACTTCTTTTTCACTACTTCCGCACTAAGTAAGTATAAATGTCCTGTCGCGCAGGACTTTACACACACTCAAAGAATATACAGAAAATTAACAACCAGGCTTGGAACAAGTATTTGTACAACAACAAGCTGCGGCAATGGCGAAACGACCAATTAAATTACCCAATAATAATTTTGCTATCCTATAATTTGCAATCTAGTCCACAGACGCATACGATAGGTCTAGAAGGCGGAGTTGATACCCTTTATAGAGCTTTGATTGACTAACTGTGATTACGGTAGAAGTAAATTCCTTGATAATACCTAGGTTTTTATAAAGAAATGTATCTTACTAGATAAGACATTGAAAATAACATAATAATAATATTATATGATAATTAATTAATTGTTGAATTAGCATTGACTAAGCTTTGGAGCCGAAGTGGTTGCATCCGTGATCAACTAATAATAAACGGAGGTCCGACCTGCAGCGACAAAAATCTAAAAAATGCATTGAAATTAAACTGCTATATACGGATTTTATCGCGTTGTTTATTTGACACTTTATTACAAAATTTTGAAAATTGTTACACTACTACTACTATTAAACTTTACTAATTTTTAAGCTAATTAAATTATTATTAAACTATTTAGATTTAATTTATTTTTATTTTACACTTTCCCCGACGTTTCGTTTGCTTTTCAGCAGCCATGGTCACGGGGAGACTCCCCTTCTTAGTAAAGTTTAATAGTAGTAGTAGTGTAACAATTTTCAAAATTTTGTAATAAAGTGTCATATAAACAACGCGATAAAATCCGTATATATGTAGCAGTTTAATTTCAATGAATAATATTCGCGTAAATAGAAGACAATATTATCTAATAAATGCATTATCTTACTGAGTTTCCATATTGATTATTGTATGAATATCCTAGTCAACATGCAGTTTATGTTGCCATATTGAATATCCTAGTCTTAGTGAGTTTATATTTATGTTAATGACAGACCGGATAGCTGTACATGCTCTTTTTATAAATGATCACCCGTCTTTTTTAGTAACACAAACACTGAGGTTATTGCCATAGATCCCTCGAAGATAAAAAGCGTAACGTAAATGTATAACTTTGCAGGTGCTCCGCACTCTGATGCTGAGTCCCGAAGGCGCCATGTTGACGGACGAGAGCGTCTGTGAGATCATGCTCAGCTGTTTCAGAATATGTTTTGAAACGAGACTCACAGGTGTGTATAGAAATTTATTTTGAAAGGTATTGTCCGTCAGATAAAATATAGGTGTATAACATTTCACATTTACATGGTCACTGGGATAATCTCATTAATCCCTCATCCGTCACTACGCCGCCGTTACGAATAGCATCAGTGACATGACTATGTGTATCGTTTAGAATTATTTGTAGAATTTTACAAATGTTTCTAATCACTAAAGCGCTATATATGACTTTTTGCAATACATTAGATTTAAAACGCCTTGCAAAAGAGCTTCTGTTTAGTGTTAGCATAAGAGACGATAGCCACTGTCCTGTCCTGCTAAGCGCCACTTTAAGTGAAAAGAAAGAAAGTCTAGCACTATCTGTAGGGATAGTATTAACCTGGTCGGGCTTTTCTAGGTTTACATTAAAATATCGTCGTGTCCTACTTTTTGCAAAAAGAAAATAAATTTTCAACAAACCAATCTGTACTTTATTGTTAGAGTTGCTCCGGCGCAACGCTGAGCAGTGTCTCCGCGACATGACGCAACTGATCTTCATGCGCTTGCCGCAGTTTCCGCCAGAAGACAACGCCGCCAGTTTCTCTACTGTCGGCCTATCTCTCAAGAAGAGAGAGAAAACTAGCAAGAAAAAGAGCGGTAGTAGTGTAAACAGTAAGGAATTTATCAATTTACCTCATTTTACAGATATAAGTTAGAAATTAGTAGTAGTAATAAATTATGTAGGTCCTAAAGATAATTAGTTTTTTTGTTTTCTTTTACAATATTATTTTCAGTTTAATGTATAGTATAGTCTCGCTAATATGAGACCATAAAGTTGATTAAAGACTTGTCACCAAAATTGACGTATAGTAGTCTATTTAGGTGGTTCGCTAGTAGATTTCTCGTATTCATCGCACCTTATGCAGTAAGGAGTGAGGAATGTTGAAGAGCGATCGTAAGCAAAGTGTATGAATTACCTATAGCTAGACCATGCTATAAGTAAATGCGGCATCCAGATTGTTGTCTACGTTTTCCATTCCCGGCTGTTGTTTGTATTGTCGTGTATACAGTGCCTAAAAGTAGTAAATTCTAGGCATGGAACATTTCACTTTTAACAGTGAAAAATCATATGGAATGATTTTTATCAGTCACATTTGCTACTTCGCTTCACTACGCCCACTAAAAATCACTCACGATATGAAATCACAGATTGCCAAAGTGGTTACCTAGACTTGAGGAATACAGTTGCATCGAGTAAGCGCGACGCCTAGCGAACGATTACATTGCAAAGGAAAACATTATTTTGTTAATTCGTATCTATTACCGGCTCATCGCATCGCCTCGCGTGGTGACGTATTGATGCACTATGACCTTGATTAGTTCGAGAGGACATACAAATATAGTCCTTACTCTCATAACATTGTAAGGCTCGCTTTTCTCTGCAGTAAAAAGTAGCAGGTCGCAATTTCGCAGTGTTTGTTTACATTACGATTTTATAAGAAATTAAATTTCACAGTACGTGTTACTGTTACTTGAACACGACGTTCGTTAGGTTTTCTAATTGAAGTTAGAATTACTGTTAGTATTGTACTCGTACGTAAAAGAGATTATTATTAGAGTAAATAAATCTTTATGTTAGTTTAAAATTGTATTAAGTGTATATAAGTTAGGTGGTAATAATTATTCTTTAAATATTATTTAAATGAGAACAATGAGTGCATTAATTTGGAACTACTACTTAAGAAAAACGAGCATTGCACTGTAAGGTACGAAAATAAAACAAGCTTTCATTATATTTAATTCATTAGGTAGTCTTATGATATAACTCATATTTGACACTGAAGAAAATTGTAGTAAATGCGAAGTTACTGCGACTCAAAATGAAAAATCATTGACTAAAATTTCACCAGTAAAATCACTGTGAAAAAAATTCGTCATTTCATTGAATGCAAATGAATGAAATGTAGCAATCATTTCTATGCCTAGTAAATTCCCCGTAGTTATACTGCCTCTTTAAGTGTGGCTCAATAGATGTCTTGCTATATATTCCTGAACAGCGCCCCTAGCGGTGACTTTACTAACTAATAAAATGTATGACCAGAGCGGCTCATGCTTGATTGTTCACATGTTATTTCAGCCTGAACTGTATATGTAGTTTCAGACGAAATTATTCAATGACCAACCCAATATGCTTGTAATATCTCACCTTTAGAGCTACTTATTTACTTCACTCTTCTGTATGTCATATTATGTAATTATCAGAAGAGGCGCCGGTACTTGTAGGTAGCCAACTGCCTCTCTGTTACAAAAATGACGTGTTGGGTATGTCTTGATAACCATACCCCACGCGCCATTACAGCGCGTGTGCCATATAAGTAACAAACACCCTTTTTGTGTCGACCAACGTCGCGCGGGTATAAGTACTGCGCCGTGGAACGAAACCATAGCGCGATTCAGGATTACGAGACAACGCCATCTATCGAGGCAAGGTGTAAACTTTAGTTAGTAGAAAATTCAGAAAATTTTATTTTCCTGTTATAAATTATATCCAATTTGCCTCCAAAAGGGGTAAAATATATATTATGTTTTATTGGTGCATACCAGAAAAAATGGTGGTGAAATTACTCGAGTTTGGTGTTGAACTGTGAGTACTTTCTATGTTCATAACAGTTTATGTTTTTGATTTCAAAATCACGTGTTATCTCTTGTACACATAATAAATTCGGCTTTAATAGATTAATTAGCTATTACAATTTAATATATTTTATACAAATATTCATGAAAATGAATAATTTATAATTATTTTTGTGCTATCAACAGTCATTTTTGCAATGGGGCCATAGTACAAGCCTACTCAGTCACTCAGCCCTACCTTTAAAATACTATATTTTATTGTTATTTTATCGGTAATAGGTAGTCAGACAGAAATTTTGTTTGTGAAAAGAATATTTCCATATTTTATACCATATTAATATGTGTTACTATGGTATCCTAACAAATTATTTTAATTAATCATTTTATTTTAGTGAATATGCCGTGCATTTTTTTAAACATAGCTATTTTTTTGTGATTTAAATATTCCAGTAATAATATTGCATAGTTGCAAGTGTTTAAAATGAAGATAATAGTTAACGTAAAAATCTTCTAAAATACTAATAATTATAAAAATTATATTGTCTTCTGTTTACGCGAATATTACTCATTGAAATTAAACTACTATATACGGATTTTATCGCGTTGTTTATTTGACACTTTATTACATAATTTTGAAAACTTTTACAGTACTTTTACTTTTAAACTTTACTAATTTTTAAGCTAATTAAATTATTATTAAGACTATTAAAACTATTTAGATTTAATATAATTTTACACTTTCCCCGACGTTTCGGTTGGTTTTCAGCAGCCATGGTCACGGGGAGACTAAGACTTAGTTTTATGCTTCAATTTCAAACTTATAATTATATAAGGCGTTATTAATTACCTTACTACAATTTTATTAGTCGACCTCGATGGCGTATGGGTAATGTAAACGACTGCCATGCCTGAGGTCGTTCCCGCACAAGTCAAACATTTGTGTGCATGAACATGGATGTTTGTCTTGTTCTGGGTGTTTCTATTTATAATATGTAAGTATTTATAAAATAAAAAGTATATATGTATGTTTATCCATTGCCTAGTACTCATAGTGCAAGCTCTGCTTAGTTTGGGCTTGATGATGTTGTGTGTATGTGTGGGGTGGAGGAAATTTTTAATTTGCGTTTCTAATAGGCATGACCGGAATCTAAGTCAGCCGGCACTTTGCTATAATATCTTTAATTGATTTTGTCGTAAAAAAAACACAACTAGGAATAAATCTGTGTGTCGCGAAGGACTTTACCATGTAAACAACGGACACAAAGAACACCCAGACTTGGAACAATAATGAGTGAATCACAAAAATTATTGTCCCTTGTAGGATTCGAACCCACAAAACTTGGCGCAGTGGCAATGGTGAGACGAACTTTTAAACCACTACGTCACCCGTCAGTTATTAATTATACTATAAATATTTACATATCTCTCAATTACTATATGTATGTATGTTATGTGGGGGCCAGTCAGTGCAGACCAGCGACACTTCGACCCAGTGGGATCTTTTGTGTCGACACTCTCCCAATAACGACTGCCATAGATGTTCATGGCAGCCGGGACCGGCGGCTTAATGTGCTCTCCGAGGCACGGAGCAGGCGATAATTGTCAATCAATACGCACATAATTTCGAAAAGTCATATAACTTCCGAAAGTCAGGTGCGCGACGTGGGTTCGAACCCGAGACCCTCTGCATTGCAGTCTGTTGGTCTCCCCACTGAGCTATCGCTGCTCAATTACTATATAATAATATTACTACAATTTAGTAATTGCCATAGTAAGATATTAATCTAGACAATTGATTAAATGTCAGACATTATTAAAAACACATTGAGTCTGGCCGTCGGTGTGCCTCTGCGAGTCAATAGGTTAATGATATATTAAATTGTTGCAGGTTCGAACTCTTTAGAAAGAAAGTCGTCTGTAAGTGAACAGCCAAGCACGACTACTACTGAAGTGACAGAGCCTGAGAGTGACGTCAACAAAACTGATATAGGACAGAGGTACATATAAAATACTTTTTTGGTAAAATCTAGGTAATTCTTTTTATTGATGTGCTACTCTAATACTATATGAAAAGATACTGTTCGACCACACCTAATTTAGTAAACTTGGATTTTATTGTCTTGATTGAAAGTTTCATTTCCTTTATCCGATCATCAAATCCCAGGTTAAATTTCTTAGTCAGACAAGGTGTCATTATAGTGTACCAGAAAATTATTTTAATAGATGTTAATCATTTGGAACTATGTCCACTTGACGCCAAAAGCTTTTATTTTCTATTATATTTTATTTGGTTTGCCAACAGCAAATATATAATATACTGGAGTAATATATAAAACACAAAATGAGTCTCTGATACATTTACTAAGACACTGCTTTATTATTAATATTTAATAGGAATTAATAACAGTAGAAATAAATGAAAACGAAACAGAATGTAAAATTAAATTTACTTAAATTTTTTAAATAATATTATACTTTACTTTGCACACTTTTATTGCACTGGCAACTTTACAATTATACTAAAACTATGCAGACTTAGAAAAAAGAAAAGGCACCTTCTAAATAAGGATAATTTTATTGATCTCAAATTTTTAACTTTGTCTATAACCAGGCAAGACAAGAACCTTCTAAACGAAGCTGAGATAACGATCGAGCCGGTGGAGTCCGTGAAGAGTCCAGTGAAGAAGCACGGGCGCCACTCGAGCATGGACCTTGCCGCCAGCGGGAACACCTCCATCACTCAGCTGCTGGAGAAGTGCGTCAGCTCCGACGGCACCGAGGAGACGGTGGATCCTACTGCTGAAGCTAGTGGAGAGGCTAAGGAAGGTCAGTGTTTAACACACACTATTTGAAGACAATTTTCTAACTACCCGGATGGCGTAATGGTTTAAATAGTCGCGCCACCAGTGACACTAGACCGAGTGTTCTGAGTTCGCTGCCTACACGTGACAAATATTTGTGAATCACAAAATTAATGTGTTTCATAAATAGTTGAGTCGTACCTGTGTGTTACTTGTGTCCACTCATTGAATGTTTGTTAAGTCCCCCGCAACACAGAATTTATTCCAAGTGTAGGAGTTGTCTGTTTTTACTAAAATTTAAATTTCATTGTTCTAATCAAATCAGTCTGTCAACTATCAATACAAACAATACAAACTGTCAGTCAATATGTGGTGTTCATAGGTCTCTATGAACAAAAATTCTTTGACTATCCAATATAAGTTCTCTACTGACATTGAATTTTTTGAGATTTTAAGATGGCAAAGGATGGTGAATACCACTGATGGCCATGTTGACAAACATAGTCAAACACGGACACAAAGGACTTAAGACTTTTAACAAATTGATAATATTTATTTTAATCGTGTTCTAGTATTGAATCTACTATTGTCACTATTAGTAAATAGTGAGGAAGTGACGGGTGTCCACTGTGCATAAATTATAATGTATGTATGTATCTTATGTGGGGGCCAGTCAGTGCAGACCGGCGACACTTCGACCCAGTGGGATCTTTTGTGCCGACATTCTCCCAATAACGACTGCCATAGATGTTCATGGCAGCCGGGACCGACGGCTTAACGTGCTCTCCGAGGCACGGAGCAGGCGATAATTGTCAATCAATACGCACATAATTTCGAAAAGTCATATAACTTCCGAAAGTCAGAGGTGCGCGACGTGGGTTCGAACCCGAGACCCTCTGCATTGCAGTCTGTTGGTCTCTCCACTGAGCTATCGCTGCTCTCAATTATAATGTAACATACTTAGTTTATATATATTTATTTATTTTAAATTGATAGCATTTAACACATATTTGTAAATCTTTAACATATTGATGCTAGTTACGAGTTACTGCAGAGGAAGTGATTTCCATCAAGGAGGTGGCGGAGCGGGAGAGGTAGCGCTTAAATCCTCTCCCAACCGCAGAACCGGGCGCCGGAGGGCGCAAGATGACCTCTAGCCACCCTGAGGTTTGACCTGAGGGTGGTGGGCTGCGTGGGCCTGCTCGCCACCCGATCAGCACCAGGTCCGAGAGGCGGCGTCCGTGTTCCCACGTGTGCGTCTGTGTCGTGTCTCCCCTCCCCCCTTCCCCTCCCAGAGGGACGGTGGAGGAAATATTTTTTGGGAAGTGGCCAGCCGTTTTATACGCCGGGCCGAAACCACGGCGGGGTCGCGATTGCATGTGAAAGCGATTCGCGCGGCGTCGCCGTCTATGGTTATGTCGAGGAACACCGTGGTAGGTTTAGTCAGTATTTCCGGGGTATCTTTTCCCCGGTAAGCCCGACATAACCTCTCCGTCGCCCCGCGGAGAGGTACGTGTCAAAGCACTCGCCAAGGTAAAAAAAAAGTTACAGGTTACTGCTAACAAAAGATTTTCTACCATTGTGTCAGTACAACGTGAGCAAAGATGTATAACATCTACACTTCCAGCAATATTCAAATAATACATATACATTTCGGACTACTTACTAAAATGATTATTAGATTTCGTATCAGGAAATCCAATGACGCTTTTTCAGACCTAGCAATTGAAACCAAGACCGAAACAGAATTCTACAGATTTTGTAAGTTTAAAATAATTGTTGTATACAGAAATCCCGGAGCCCGACAGTTTGGAGGTGGTGGAGCCCCCGGCAGAGGCCGCGAAGGAGAGCAGCGACACAGAGCAGAAGCCGTCCGAGTACGTGAACCACCGCGGGATACGCTTCACGCCGCAGGACGACGCCAACCTGCAGCCCTACGGACTCGTCTGCGTCAGGGAACTGTTCCGGTTAGTACAAGCCCTACAATTAGACAACTATAGTTCCAAAGATCGAAGAAGACACTTTCTGTTTGATTTTCTTTTTTAAAAAAGGCAACTGTCGCTCTAGGAGTAATTACTGTATCGCGGAGAGTTTATAAACATTCAAACAATAGGCACAAAGGACACAACACTTGGAACAATAATTTGTAGATTTGTATTTTATTATTAGATTTGATTTGTAGAGTTTGTAGATCATACGATTGTTTGTCCCATGTGGGATTTAAAGTTACAAGACTTGGCGTAGTGGCAGCGCCGAGAAAACAACTTAAGACTGCGCCGAGCGTAAGACAGATAATGACAGAGCTCGTGCGGCGCATATTCAATTCGGCGCGCGGCCGCCATAGTCAAATTGTATGGAGGATTTGAAGTGCTTTTTTGATAAATATATATCTTTATCGTCAACCAATAACTTACATATTTGGGACAGACAAATTGTAATATAACTATTTATGTTTCGTTTAAGCTGTAAAATAGGATAGATGTCTACTGTTATAATCTGCAAATTTACGTAATTTTGTAGGCGAAAATATTAATTATTTTATGTTTTTTACACGGAGTAATTGTAAACACATTAATTGTTATGGTAAATGTATATTTTATATTTGTATTAAACAAAAAGTGTTGATTTTATTCACTTAACTGTGACCGCCTGTTTTGGCACATTTCGCTCGGCGCAGTCTTAAACCATTACGCCATCCGCTTATGTCAACTGAGGTAATCAAATCTGTCATCGCATAGTCGTCGTAAAATAATAAATGCCATCCACATATTTAAATTATTTTTATGATAAAAGACTTATTTGTTTCCAGGTTTCTTATCTCCCTATGTAACCCACTGGACACCCAAAACACATCAGGCATGGTACACCTGGGCTTGTCCCTCGTCAGTACCGCACTGGAAGTAGCGGCAGACCAGCTAGCCACGTATCCATCACTGCTGTATCTGGTCAAAGACCCACTCTGTCGGAATTTGATGAGCGTGAGTATATCTTTATAAATAACAATGAAATGCGTATTGCTAGGTAAATGCCATTATTCTGTAAATCGCGTGTCTAATAATTTCAAAAATATCAATGTATCTGCATGACCAAGAAAAATTAATTTATTGCGATTTAAAACTGCAGCTGTCAAATTCTTGCAGGTATCTTCTCATAGGTAAATGTCAATGTAAATTCGGTACTTTTAGTAAATTCACTTTAAAGGAAGGGCGCGTTGTCCTATTTTGCGTCGTATTGAAAAGCATGATATTAGGAAAGGCTGGTGGTTATGATAGGATTACAGTCGAAATGCTGACAGCTGGACAGGGTCTCATAGCAACTCAGTTGTGGCGCCTATTTAACTTGTGTTGGAATACCGGCCGGGTACCAAGTGATTGGTGCAAGGCCGTCATAGTACCTTAATACAAGGGAAAAGGCTCACAGCAAGATTGCAAAAGCTATAGAGGCATTAGCTTGCTCAGCGTCGTCGGTAAATTGTATGCGAAGGTGTTAATTGAAAGGATTGTGAAAGTAACCGACGAGAAAATATGAGATGCACAAACGGGATTTCGAAAGGGTATGGGATGTACGGATCAGGTCTTTTCCTTACTGAGTATAGCCGAGAGAGTTTTGGTCGAAAGGCAAAAGGTCTATTGCGCATTCGCGAATCTGGAAAAGGCAGGAGTGAATAGCAACCTCACGCGAGCTCTGAAATCTCTATATGACGATTCTCTGGAATGTTAGGATAAATGGGACCTACACAGAACAGTTTAGTATCGAAAAAGGTGTTAGACAAGGACAACCAATCACCCTGGCTGTTTAACCTATACATGGACAATTGTTTGAAAGATTTAAAAGGTTTTTAAGGAATTGTGTATGGGGATTAAAACTGAATGAGTTACTTGTCAAATGTCTTCTTTATGCCGACGACCAAGTAATACTTGCGTCATCGGCGAAAGAGTTGCAGGCGATGGTAACTATTGTTACGTGCTGGGTTCGACGGATAAGAATATAAACAATATTACCGAGTAAAAAACGTTTTATTTAAACACACAATTAAATTTAAAACACAACACTACAACACTATACTTCACTTTTTCACTGTACTGCTTCAAACTCCGTAGTATTTCCGCTTCCGTTCGCTTCCGTTCGCTTCGATGAACACTTGATCGCTTACGATTGTAAAACTGACTCGGCGGTGCGCGTGCGCCCTATTTATACGCGGGTAAAGCGCTTCTAGAGCTTTCTAGCAACGCTGTACTCGGTATGTAAACAGTACGATGATTCGAGAAAGTACCAGCATTCTCTCTAAGATTCTCGTACCGTACTACGTAGTTCCGTAAGATGTCAATAGATGGCGGTGTAAATTATTAGACGGAACTGCCGAGTCTTTCCCACAATGCCGAGAGATGTCACTGGGCGTAACACTATTATGCATGGTGCTTTTGAGAGTAAAAGAATAAAAATAAATGTAAGCAAGACGAAAGTAATGGTATTTGAAAAGGAGGAGTGCATGACGATGTGTAATATCATGATTGATACAGAACAAGTGAAACAAGTGAAAGAGTTTGTATATTTCGGTACTTTGTTTACAAGAGATGGTAAACATGAGGTAGATATTGAAAAGAGAACGATTGCTGGCAATAAAGTGAATGGCGCTCTACGCGCTTTTATGAACAGTCGAAATGTATCCGAAAAGGCACGTTTGGCTGTTCATAGAGGACTATTAGTGCCTACACTTATGCATGGAAGTGAAAGTTGGGTATGGCAAAAGAAGCATGAGAGCAAAATAAATGCTGTAGAAATGAGAGCGCTGAGAGACATATGTTGTGTGACTCTGAAAAATAGAATAAGGAATAGTGTGATTAGAGAGAGATGCGGCATGAAAGTGGATATAGTGACAAGAATAGAAAAAGGTATGTTAAGCTGGTTTGGGCATGTAGAAAGAATGGACGAGGAAAGACTGACTAAGAAAGTTTATAAGGCTGAATAAATAATAAATAGTGTGAATAGAACAGTCGTAAGAGGCAGACCTAGGCAAACGTTTCTTGACCGGCGAGCGTGTATGAGGAATGTGATGAAAGTGAATGAAGCCAGGGAAGTGTGTCAGGATCGTAGCAAATGGAAATCTGTAGTCTCTGCCTACCCCTCTGGGAAACAGGCGTGAATCTATGTATGTATGATATAACTTTTTTCCATTCCTTATATTGTGGACTGAAGTACCATGATCCTTTAAAGGCTATGTTCTTCTCTCTTAGCCTTTATTATTCCCAAGTCACTTGGGGTCGGCTTTTCTGGTCTAACGGGATTTGACTGGATATCAGTTTTTACACGGAGCGGCTGCCCACCTGACCTCCGAAACCCGAAGGCTAACGATACCCTAAGGCTAGACCAGTGTCAGGATATTAGAGGGTTAACTGACTTTCCCAATAACGACTGCCATAGATGTTCATGGCAGCCGGCACCAACGGCTTAACGTACTCTCCGAGGCACGGAGCAGGCGATAATTGTCAATCAATACGCACATAATTTCGAAATGTCATATAACTTCCGCAAGTCAGAGGTGCGCGACGTGGGTTCGAACCCGAGAGCCTCTGCATTGCAGTCTGTTGGTCTCCCCACTGAGCTATCGCTGCTTCTTGCTGATCCTTTAAAGGCTATGTAATACAGATTAAATTATTTTTCCTTTTGCAGTTACTAAGCACAGAACGAATATCTATATTCGCGCTCGACCTGCAGGTATCGTTTCTCCTATTCGAGGCATTACGCCCACACCTGAAATTCCAAATGGAGGCGTTCTTCAAGAAAATCATAGAGATCATATCCGCAGATACGACCAAAGCCATATACGAATTGAAGGAAATACATCATTTAGCCTTAGAGAGTCTCGCTCAAATGTTCAGAATACCGGGCTTATGCGCCGAGCTATATCTGAACTACGATTGCGATGTATACTGCCTCAATATATTCGAAGAATTAACCAAATTATTATCCAAAAACGTTGTTTCTTCAACCGCTTATAACATCCACTCTTTATCACTGGAGGCTTTGATGACGATTATAGAAGCGATCGAAATGGGCTGTCAAGCAAAAGAAGTTAAAACGGAGATTGAGACACCAAACGGAGAAGAGGAAAAAGAGAAAGACATCCGAGGGGGTCATGTGTCGTTAGAGTTGGGTGGTCTAGACGACGTGTCCGTGGTATCGGACCACGTGACACACGATATCAGCCAGTACTTCTGCGGTGGGCGGACCGGCAGGCATAAGCCTTCCACAGATTTACCTACGGAAGCGGAATTGGATAACATTAAGAATATGAAAAAGGTTAGTCTATTTGTTACGTTTTAATTAGCTACTATATTATATTATTTATTTTTCCTAAAAGCTTGTTAACGTGAAGGAGATTTATACCAGGACCACTTTGTGGTAAGCGAATAACGTCCCTTGTGGCCGATTGTGACATCTATCGCATGACTTACAAATTATCGAGCCTGCATAAAAGGATTAGCTGGGTACTAATACCATTGGTTCCCTTATTGACAGTCAGCGTCCTTCTCGTGAAATTTTAGCAACCATATTCACTTATTACAACACAAGCGAATATTTGGCTGCAATCTTCTTTAAGGTTCTACCATGGCAGTCAAGCTGTCGTAACGAAAAATAAAAGATTTCTTCTTAAGTATTACCAACTACCTACTAAGGAAGTACATAATAAAATGTTTTTTATATAGTGGGTGACCCAAGGCACGGAGCTGTTTAACCAAAAACCGGAGCGTGGCATCGAGTTCCTCCAAGAGCACGGAGTCTTGAGCACTCCGTTAGAGCCGCATCAAGTCGCCATCTTCCTCAGAGAAAATCCTGATTTAGACAAAAAGATGATTGGTGAGTGTCCCAGTTATTGTATTTTAGCACTAAACGGTCTAGTACAAACATTAACGGTCTTTTTCATAAAACTTAGAAGCGGCTTGTAACCCCGTTTTAAAAAGAAAATAATTATTCATTAACGTTTATTAAATGCAACTTCGTCTACTACACATAAGAGAATTTTCCCAGTTTTTGCAACATTTTTCATTGATGCTCCGCTCCTATTGTTCGTAGCGTGATGTTATATAGCCTGTAGCCTTCCTCGATAAATAGGCTATCCAACACTAAAACAATTTGTTAATTCAAACCAGTGGTATAGTACGCGCATTTTATCTTGGCCGGATTGAAGTTAGCTACAAGATACGTTCGCGCATGTACAGTCACTGAGAAAATAGTTAAATGATTATATTTAAGCTTATTATCTTGAGGAGGTAGGCAGAGACAAAGCAACTATTTGCTACTACTATATCGTATAAAATTATTTATACTTACAATTTCTCGAATTATTCATAAGCTCTTCAGCAGTTGTAGTCAAGGCCTATCAAAATCCATTTTATCAATTTAAATCTTCAAGCATTGCTTAGTTATTTATACCTACGGAGGAGGGTAAGAGCCAGAAGAGATTATACCAAAATATTGCATATTATCATGTATGACCAATGTATAAAAGTCCTCGTTCACAGTCTAGTTTATAGGCCTTGTATTTAGTAGATTAGTTGACACTTGACAGATGATAGAAATTATTAATTAAATCAGCTAACTACAAACGAAAACAATATCAACTTGAGCACACGACCGTACACAGAAGAGCGAGATAGTTACACGAACAACCACAAAGTGCTGACGAGTAACTGAAATAGCGAATCCTTAAGCATTATGGCCGTGCAATTATAGGGATGTACCACTTATTTTTCGCAACTTCTAATTTCTTAAGATTGTCTATGGCACTAATCCGATTATTTTAATCGATTAATAATTAATTGTAAATAAAGTCTAAACTGTAATACTAATCGAAGTTTAAATACTGTAAACACGTATAATGTTATGTACATTGTATGTGTGAACAAAATTTATTACACATTATAAAGAGCGACACATGTCGCCGATGATATAATTGTATATTACTTGTTCCTTCTTAAAATTAATAATTAATTGATAGTAAATAAAGATATGGAGGCAGCAATAACCCAATAGAGGTTCAAAGCCACGGTGCGCACCAATGTCTTCGAAATTGATTGTAAATGTATTTTTGAAATGATGTACGTATTTAATAATAATATACGGGCTCCGAAGTAAAAGGCTGAAGATGTAACCGGGAGTAACGCGGGGGTGAATAAATAACGATATGGGTAAAGTTGACAGAATTACGGCAAAACTAAATATTAATATTAAACAATATGACCATTTATTTTGAGAATTATTTCTATAGATACACTTTAATTGAATTGATGTTACTTACAGGCACAGGATTCAGTATTCAGTATTTTATTGTCATTCCACAATGTTAATAAAGATATTGACTTAAAATATGTACATTATGGACCTTGTTTGGGCATAGTAAATTTCACATAATAATTAGGACTTAAAATATATCTAATTTACACGTAGATTTACACAACTAAAATCGATTAAATCGATTTTCCAGTATTTATGGAATTATTGTTACGAAACGAGTATGCATAGGTCAGTCACTAGCTGGCGTTACCGTCCCCGCACCCCGCACCCTGTCACCAATTAGTTCCAAAAAACTGCACTGCGCAGCCACTTGTGACGAACTTCAATCCGGCCAAGATAAAATGCGCGTACTATATATGTATGTTTATCCATTGTTTAGTACCCATAGTACAAGCTCTGCTTAGTTTGGGCTAGATGGTGCTGTGTGTATGTGGTAGAATATTATATTATACAGTGTGAGTCTTTATAAAGTGCACATATCAAAACCAGGGAAACTACACACAATTTCATCGACGGAAAAATTGTCAAAAAAAATAAAAAATAATTATTTAATTTTTTATGAATATTTTAAAATTTTAAGATGCAGCTGCTAACCCTATTTAAATAAATTGTTATATCTTTTAAACTGAATGTCCTATCAAAATGGAATACATTTTGAAATGATTGTTAATAATAGGCCGTGCCAATAAAGTAATAATTAAAAAAAAAATAAACGCCATAAAATTAGAGTAAAAAGGTATTTGATGAAAATCTGGTATTTTTTTCATCATTTTTACAATAATTTTAAATTTTCTCAAAAAATCGTCCCCTTTACCCAACTTTTTTTTAATTTTGAGTTATTCTACATCGTATTAGCTTTCTAATGGTAAAAATGCACGTTTATTACTCAAATGCAACCATTTCTATGAGTGTTTAAAAAAGCCCTCGCTTGGCGCATCGTTTCGCTTCGCACCCACCATTGTTTAACAGGCAGGTAGAAACCTTTTTCTTTGGATGAATCATTGTAGAGGCGAGCGAGCGGCGTAGGTGCGGGTGCGGGGAGGGGTGTCTAGTCGTAGGACAATTGAATGTTTGTATGTATGTTAGTCGCTCCGAACTATTCGCCGCTGCTATTCGTGTTTCTCCTGCCAAAGTCGTTATCACGCCACGCGTTCGCTTTTTTGGTCGCGATGCCGCGTATCAGTGATTTCCCTCCGGCACACATTGCCGATATTCATTATTACTATGGAATGTGCCGAGGGAGTGCAAGATCTGCTCGCATAGCTTATTTAGCTGCGTTTCCAAATCGACGCCCTGTGCCATCAGCCCGAAACTTCCAGGAAGTCCATAGAAGACTGGCTAACACTGGACTTGGACTTTCTCGAAATCGCCGCGAACCAGGTGTTATTAATATTGCTATTGAACAAGCCATTTTGGATGATTTGTATGCTAACCCGACTACCAGTACTAGACGTTTGGCTTTACGTCATGGCGTGTCCCAAAAATCGGCATGGCGCATCTTGAGGAAAGAAGGCTTGTATCCTTACCATTATCAAAGGGTGCAGCACTTACATGAAGATGTGGATTGGCGTTCAAGGTGCGTTATGTCCACATGGATTTTAAGGAAAACAAGAGACAATCCCGAATTCTCTAAAACAATTCTGTGGATGGATGAAGCTCAATTCACGAGAGACGGCATCGTAAACTGTCGTAATTTACACATGTGGTGTCCAATAGGTGAAAACCCTAAACTGAAAAGGGCTTCAACATATCAAGTAAAATTCTCTTTAAATGTGTGGGCCGCACTTATTGACAACATTTTGATTGGTCCAATAATACTCCCGAGGACCCTAACCGGAGAGAGATTTCTGGAACTTTTAAGGGACGAATTGCCGTTGCTGTTGGAGTATGTGCCGCTGCTAACCCGTCAAAGAATGATGCTGCAAATGGACGGATGTCCTGCCCACTACTCCCGAATCGTCAGGTTATTCTTAGACGAAAATTATCCGCGTCGCTGGATCGGCCGACAAGGACCTGTTGGGTGGCCGGCACGTTCGCCTGATCTTACGCCTCTCGACTATTTTTTATGGGGGACAATGAAACAAAGGGTTTATAGCAGTCCCATAAATAGTGAAGCGGAACTCGAAGAAAGAGTTTTGCGTGTAGCAGACGAAATTAGAAACGACCCCGAAATGATACGTAGAGCAACGGAGCAAATTTTGCTTCGCGCTACAATGTGTTTGCAACAACGGGGTCTTCATTTTGAACATTTGCTTCACTAAGCTATTTGTTTTTAATTTGTTTTAATAAATAAATGATTTATGTAGATAAATTCTAATTGTTTTATTCCTAATTTTTTTTATTGTACTTTTTGAGCATCTTCACAAATTTGAATTTATTAAAATTGTGTTAAGATGGCACCTGGTGGTAACAATTGTGGTAAATGTCACAAAAAAATTGTCTCTAAGGATTGTATTACTTGTGCGATGTGTCAAGTAAAATATGATATTGCCTGCGCAAATATATCAGAGAGGCGCTTTCAGACTATGGATAGTGAAACAATATGGAAATGTCTTGCATGTCGCAATAAACAATCGAAGACAGACATTCCAAAAAAGTCGCCTACTTGTCAACAGGATTGCATTACAAGCCCCGGACAACCTGATGCGATGACCCCCGGTGTGAGTAACGTAACAATTCGGCAAAAAATTACGGAACAGCGTGCTGACATTCACAGTACTAATCTCACGGAGGATATGCTAAGAAATATTATAAAAGAAGAGGTCAGCAATACACTGAGTGCTACAATTAAAGCATTAGTTACCGTCCAGTTACAAAACATTAACACTCAAGTGACAAATATGCACGACTCATTGTCGTTTTTTAATTCACAATTCGAGGACTTTAAGAAGCGCTTAGAAGAAAAAGATGCTGTGATTGATAGACTCCAGGCTGAAAATAAACAACTGCATACAAACATCAATGACCTAAGTACCCGTTTAGAAATTGTGGAACAACATATGAGGCAGAGTAATGTTGAGATTAACGGCCTGCCAGAATACAAAAACGAAAACCTCACAAACACGCTCCTTCACCTAGCTAAAACTACAGGCTGCTCTATAAATGATAATGACATCCTACATGTTACTAGAGTAGCGAAGCTTAACAAAGACAACAATCGTCCGCGATCAGTCGTTGCAAAACTTCGATCGCCTCGAATCCGCGACTCCCTGCTGGCTGCTGTAGTAGACTTCAACAAAAAACACAGGGAGGACAAGTTAAGTTCCCAGCATCTTGGAATTGGCGGCAATAGAGTACCGGTATATGTAGCAGAACACTTGACTGCATGTAACAAACAACTTCACGCGGCGACCAGGAAATTGGCAAAAGAGACGGACTTTAAGTTTGTATGGATTCGCAATGGGCGTATACTAGTACGTAAGGATGAAAGTAGTGAGTCATTTTGTATCCGTAACCTAAGCTGCTTAGAACGAATGAAACAGAAATAGGACTAGTTCAAGTTTATCTTAAATATAATTTTTACCAATGGTTTGTGTAATTATGAAAAATAATGGTTGATATATATTATCAAAATGTTAGAGGAATGCGAACTAAAACAAATGATATTTATACTAATATTCTTCAAAGCAACTATAGTATAATTGCACTCACTGAAACGTGGTTAAATGCAAATGTAAGAAATTCTGAATTTATAGATTCCAGATATATTGTGTACCGTAAAGACCGAAATTGTGATGGACTCTCTAAGAGGGATGGTGGGGGAGTTCTACTTGCTATTTCAACGGGTTTTAAATCAGTGAGAATGCATAATTGGGAAAGCGAAGGGGAGGATTTGTGGGTTAAGTTGGAAATTAAAACTAATAGTATAACGAAGAACATCGCTATTTGTGTAGTGTACCTACCTCCTCCTGTCCGATTGGAGGGTCTATCGCTGTTTTTAAGTAAGGCTAACAATGTGGTTAACGGGGTTGATTATGTGATAATGCTTGGGGATTTCAACTTAAGCTTCATTAACTGGGTTCAATTAGGTAACGATGTCCATGCTACACCTAAAGACTATCACAACCCTTTAGGGTATGCTTTCATTGATTTCTTGTCCATTAATAACTTTCTACAATATAATAAACATCTTAACATAGATAACAGATCATTAGATTTAATATTGAGTAATATAAAAGACATTAATGTTATAGCTCCACCCGATCTTCTGAGTAAACTAGACCCACTACACCCTAGTCTCTTAGTAGCAGTACCATTTAATGAAATAGTACCACTGAAACAGAAACCTCGGTCTGATAAAAACTTCTTCAAAGCCGATTATGATCAGATCTTTTCTAAACTTCAGCTAGTGGACTGGACGCGCATATTCGCTACGTGTGAGAATGTGAACGACATGGTATCAGAATTTTATAAAATCTTAGGGAGTATAATAGATCAGTTCGTCCCAAGCCGTACCCATCGGAAGTCAAAATACCCGTCATGGTTTACATCTTCGCTAATTAACCTGCTGAGAGAAAAAGAAAAGTTTAGAAAGAGGTTTCGCAGATTTCAAAATCCACGCGATCGTATAAGTTTTGAACTGCTGCGTAGTCGGTGCCATAAACTAATGAACAGTTGCTATAGCGAGTATAAGATCAGAATTAGCGAAGATATTTCCAAAAACCCTAAGGCTTTCTGGCGTTTCATAAAAGATAAACGCAAAGGCATGTCCAGTCTACCCTCAACTATGATTAACGAAGGTCCATCAGCGAATACCGATCAGGGAATCGCGGATCTATTTGCCCGACAATTCTCGTCTGTGTACTCTCATAATTCAACTCACAATTCAAGCAACAAACTCTCGGAATACCATTGCGTAAATGAATCGATTGGCACTATACAGTTTGCTGAAAGGGATATTGTGAGGAAAATAAAAGAGTTGGATATTTCGAAAGGATCGGGCCCTGACAATATACCACCCTTATTTTTAAGACGTAGTTCTAAATTTATTGCACATCCACTTTGTTTAATTTTTAACCGTTCTCTCTGTAGTGGAGTCTTTCCTGAAGCATGGAAAGTTGCAAGAGTCGTCCCAATTTACAAAAAAGGAGATCCCAAAGATGTAAAAAATTATCGACCCATTTCGATACTATCATGTACAGCAAAACTATTGGAATCCCTTGTTACGCCCATACTAAATCGTCACGTAGATCAACATATTTCGATTAGCCAACATGGATTTAAAAGAGGCCGCACAGTGGAAACTAATTTAGTTGAGTTCGTGTCACATGTATCCAGGGCATTAGATAACAGGTTAGAAGTGGATGCCGTGTACACGGACTTCAGCAGCGCATTCGACAAAGTGAGTCATTCACTTCTATTGTCGAAGCTTGCCGGGGTCGGTGTGCATGGGACACTCTTGGCCTGGTTTGGCTCTTATCTTGAAGGTAGGTCACAGATTTTAGCAGTGAATGGGTGTGAATCACAGCCCTATTTCGCAACCTCAGGTGTTCCACAAGGTTCGCATATCTCACCTATCCTGTTCTCTATTTTTGTGAACGACATCTCTTCTCAGATTAAACACAGCAAACATCTGATGTTCGCAGATGACTTAAAAATTTACAGAACAGTAACATCTTCTGACGACGCTGCTGAACTTCAGAGTGACATAGATCGAATTCAGGAGTGGTGCATAGAGAACTGCATGTTGTTAAATGTTTCCAAATGCTATCAAATTAAATTTACCAGAAAAAAGTCGCCTATAAGTCATTCATATTCCATCGGTGGTTCCAATCTAACAAAGGTAAAAGAAGTTCGAGATCTAGGTGTCATCATGGACTCCCAATTAAACTTTAGAGCTCATATTGATAGCACAGTTACGAAGTCTGCTCAAATGTTAGGTTTCATTAAGCGCGCCACCAAAGGTATTCTGTCCGCCCAGGCTAAAATAACTCTTTACAACTCCTTGGTACGTAGCCGACTAGAGTATGCTTGTGTGGTATGGAACCCGTGGTATGCCGTTCAATCTCAACGCGTAGAAAGTGTACAAAGGGCTTTTACAAGACATTTGGCATATACAACAAATAGGGTAACACCTCGCAGTTCTTACAACCAACGTCTTACCACTTTCAAAATGTCATCCCTGCGTGAGCGTCGTGTAATTTGTGGCCTATTGTTCTTGCATAAGTTGATCAATGGATTAATAGATTGTAATCTGATTTCACATTTGTCTCTGAGTGTCCCACGCAAGGTTCCCCGATATCCAATGACAAGAGTGTTAGAGCTACCCGTCTGTTCTACTAACGTTGGTCGAAATTCACCAATATTAAGAATTTGCAGAGACCTTAATTCGGTCATTCGCGCAGCACCCGAGGTTGACATATTCCATGATAGCAGAGCAAAATTTAAATCCCAAGCTTTGAAATCCCTAAGCACATAATCTTTAGAACATAATCTTTAGAACAATTACAAGATCAGTCTTATAAACATTGTAAAGTTTTATTAATTTAACTGATTAGTACCTTATAGTTAGCATGTTTTAGTAATAAATATATGTAAGTGTTGTGTTAACTCGTAATTGGCATATACATGAGAATATTATGTAACATATTATACTGAAACTTTTATGTAACCTGTATGTATGTGCTGTGAGTAAACCTTAATAAATAAATAAATAAATAAATAAATAAATAAATAAAAATGTAGTTCTCTCTACCTGCTACGGCGCTTAATTGAGATAAGTGCTTTTTTAAAAAGCTCATTAAACAAGTTGTATCTGAGTAATAAACGTGCATTTTTTACCATTAGAAAGCTAATACGATGTAGAATAACTTAAAATTAAAAAAAAGTAGGATAAAGGGGACCATTTTTCGAGAAAATTTAAAATTATTGTAAAAATGTTAAAAAAAATACCAGATTTTCATCAAATACCTTTTTACTCTAATTTTATGGCGTTTATTTTTTTTTTAATTATTACTTTATTGGCACGGCCTATTATTAACAATCATTTCAAAATGTATTCCATTTTGATAGGACATTCAGTTTAAAAGTTATAACAATTTATTTAAATAGGGTTAGCAGCTGCATCTTAAAATTTTAAAATATTCATAAAAAATTAAATAATTCTTTTTTATTTTTTTTGTCAATTTTTCCATCGATGAAATTGTGTGTAGTTTCCCTGGTTTTGATATGTGCACTTTATAAAGACTCACACTGTATATCTATACTAATATCTATTATATATATCTATCTATATATCTATACCAGTAGTTCCTGATATTAGCGCGTTCAACCAAACAAATAAACATACGAACAAATTCTTCAGCTTTATAATACTAGTACAGACAATTTAGTTTATATAATTACATGATTAAAGATTATTTTTGATACAAATAGGAATACTGTATTGATTATAATAATGGTTTATTGTTATATTCTTCAAAATATCATCTCTAAAATTTTTTTTTTTTCTTTATTTATTATAGAGGGTTTAATCACAATGATTATGTCACCCTCGAGGAGACACTTACTACCAATCACCTTCTACGTTTTATACCAAGATTTACTAATTTTATTAACATCTCAGCTTCCTCTGATAACGGAAAAGCTAGAATGTCATTACATTTACCGATCATATATAAATTAATGTTGTATTTTTTAACAAATTCTAATCTTGCTGCTTCGTTCCGAACGATCTCTAAAATTTAAAAACACGAAATTTATTATTATGAAATCGCTATGGCCAGATCATTTTGTCTTTCTTCCACGTTTTTCTTAACCCAATAATTCTTTATTAACCTCTGAGTCTTCTTTGAAGAGGTGAATGAAAACACTTTGTGGGTCTGTGTGTCTGTCTGTTAGTGACAGGCGTAGCTCCGGAACCACTGGACTGATTGACTTGTTACTTGGTGTGCAGACACCTTGGTGTCATCCCTCGGTCAAGTTTGAATATAGGCCCTCGGGGTCAAAAGATCCCCGAGATACAGGGGTCACATATTTTAAATGGAAAAATATTGACTTGTAATTTGGTGTGCGGACACCTTGGGGTCATCCCTCGGTAGAGTTTGAAAATGGGCCCTGGGGGTCAAAAGATCCCCGAGATACAGGGGTCATATATTTTAAATGGAAAAATATTGACTTGTAACTTGGTGTGCAGACACCTTGGGGTCATCCCTCGGTCAAGTTTGAATAAAGGCCCTCGGGGTCAAAAGACCCCCGAGATACAGGGGTCACAAGGTCACATGTATTTGAAATGCTTTTACATTTAAGATGAAAAGGTTGAATCCTGGGTTTTTACACCCATCTCGTTTATGTACACTCTTATTCAGCGACACCCTTTCTTTTACTATTGCATGACAAGGCAACTGAGATTGCCCTTAGAAGAAACTTAAAATTCTAACAACTTTTAAAGGCCCATTATCATTTTCTATGGTAATCAGAAAAAAATGATTCTAGAGAACTATCTTTACCAAATTCTTAAAAACAATTCTGACTTTATTCTTCTTTCAGATAGAAGTTATGTTTTGAAAGATAGCACTGCTGTCTTTTACAGTGTAATGTTTTACATCGTTCATGATTCCTAACCCGAAATTAATGATCACACGATATAGTTTTGAAGGGTCCAGTTAATCAGTAAAGGTGAAAATCACATCGAAATTCTATTATTACTTTTTCTGTAATAATGTTCTTTGCAATATCATGCTATACACTTCGCTCTACAGGTTTTAAACAGCAGAGGTAATTGCCATTGTAATACTACGTTTATTTATCTCATGCAGTTTTCGATATTTAGAATTAAACGACCTGAATCGTTTCGCATTAATCGCATTTTTACTCATATGTAAATGGATGGAGAGTTAAAGATATTTATTTATAAATGTTCTTCTCCCTTAGCCTTTATTATTCCCAAGTCACTTGGAGTCGGCTTTTCTAGTCTAACCGGATTTGACTGGATATTAGTTTTTACACGGAGCGGCTGCCACCTGACCTCCGCAACCTGAAGGCTAACGATACCCTAAGGCTAGACCAGTGTCAGGATATTAGAGGGTACTGACTTTCCCAATAACGACTGCCATAAATGTTCATGGCAGCCGGGACCGATGGCTTAACGTACTCTCCGAGGCACGGAGCAGGCGATAATGGTCAATCAATACGCACATAATTTCGGAAAGTCATATAACTTCCGTAAGTCAGAGGTGCGCGACGTGGGTTCGGACCCGAGACCCTCTGCATTGCAGTCTGTAGGTCTCCCCACTGAGCTATCGCTGCTTATTTATAAATACCAATACAAATTGGCTGCTGTTGCATCAAAGCTACATAGTAAGACAGTATAAATTAATTTAAACCGATAATAATCGGTAATATTTTGTGTATGTTTACGTCAATTCAGTGCTAATTTGTCTATTAGCGAAGTTGTAGGTATTTACGGTTTACAGAGCGTATACAAATAATGATTTTTACTGTACTGGCTTACTGATTTTAACTACTGGCATTTTTAAACCCTCAAGTAAAGATTTTTATCAAATAGGCTATTAGTGCAATTGAGACGCTAAATAGAGTAATCATAATATGCAACATCATCAATACGTGTTATTCCTATAATATTTTATGGAAATTTTGTGACGATGTTTGGATGTTAATTGGTCAAGCCCATGTAAACCGTTCAACAGATTGCGGAATACTTGGTACACAGATAGACTATGTCCTGGATTAATACATATTATTTTTATGTTGAAATCTGTTTCCGTAGGATTTATGCTGCCAAAATTAAAACCATTTTCCAAAATTTCTTGGTTTTGGCATAAGTATAGACGTGTCGTGACTTATTTGGGTCCCAATACAAGTGATTATAAAATGTCTTAAAAATTTTTGATACGTATCGTACACCAAAGAACTTATTTTTTTGTGAAGCAGTTGTACCTACGGATTCCCCAAATCGAAAATGCTATCTTACATCATAGTTGAAATGTTTCGATTTGTACAATTTTAAATGTTCAATAAAAGCTCTATACTAAAAAACAATATTAGTACCAAACTTCGTTAAGTAAAGTCGAGTCGGGCCAACAAAAAGTTATTGGGTCGGAAAGAACGTGAAGCCGTTGCCGTCCTGCACCTGATCTCTCTCCGGTCGTGTCGGATTACCGTCCCATCAGAGAGAGAGCGTTAAGGAACTGAGAGAGCACTTGTGTTTGCGCACACATTTGTGCAATTGTAATAAACTAATATCTCCTGCGCAGATGGCAGGTCTCCGTTAAGATTGCCGCCGTGAATGAAATTCAGTCTCGAGGATAGTATTAATATTTTTGTAAATAAATTTCTACACTTAGTTCAATTGAAGCGTAAATCTTGACATAAATGTCTCTCTGTCGTATCTAGGCGAGTACATTTGCAAGCGCTCGTCTCGAGGCGAGGGCGAGGAGGGTGGGCCAAGCGTGCTCACGGCTTTCGCCGACAGCTTCGACTACGCGGGGCTTCGCATCGACCAGGCGCTGCGCCTCTACCTCGAGACCTTCCGCCTGCCCGGCGAGGCGCCGCTTATCTTCCTCGTCATGGAGAGGTTCGCCGAGCGCTGGCATGTAAGTGTACATTAGCGTCATCTTATAACTATGCGCATGTTCAGGCTAACGAGACGCAGTTGTTGAAAATGTTCTTATAAACTTTTAAATTGTATGGCAGAGCACAAATGGCGAGCCGTTCGCGAATACAGATGCGGCTTTCAGTCTCGCGTACGCTGTGATATTGTTAAACATGGATCAGCACAATCACAATGCGAAGAAACTCAACGTGCCCATGACCGTGGAAGATTTTGTTAAGAACATACGCGGCTGTAACGGGTCCGGCGACTTCGACAGATCTATGCTGGAGGCTGTGTTTCATTCTATCAAGTGAGCCATTTTCTTTTGCAAACCTATGTATTATAATGTTATATTTCGGTCGCATTTGAAAACTACTGGTTGTGGGTGGTAGCTCATGCCTAAGATGTCCTTGTTAATGTATTTATGCACAATTTTCAATAATACGAAATTGCACCACTATTAAATTTTTACAAGATTGGTCTAAGTACCGAACCCTGTGGAACACCGCACGACTGGTGTTTCACAGGGGTCACTGAGTCCAATTTAATTGGCCCTATAAAGACGTGAAGTTTTGATTTGATGATGTATGTAATGTGTTGCGGTCCTTCCTAGGGACGAGGAGATGGTGATGCCGGCGGAGCGCGTGGGCGCGGTGCGCGACGCGTACCTGTGGCGCGTGCTGCAGCGGCGCGGCGCCGGCGCGCACGCGCGCTTCCGCGCCGTGCCGCCCGCGCACCCGCTGCACGCGCGCCTGTTCGCCGTGGCCTGCCCGCCCACCGTGTGTACTGCTTGCGACACAAGCACCAACGCATTGAAACATAAATGATAAGTACATAGACGTAACGTGTGTTGTACAGGTGACGGCCCTGTCGGCAGCCTTCGAGCGCTCGCCGGCGCCGACGGCGGAGGAGCTGGCGGGCGGGCGCAGCGCGGGCGGCGCGGGCGGCGCGCTACTGGCGCGCGCGGGGCTGGAGCGCTGCGCCGCGCTGCTGGCGCGCCTGCCGCCCGACAGCATCACGCTCGACACCATCCTGCTCACGCTGTGCAAGTTCACCGGCCTGCTGGCGCCGCAGTACGCCAACTACATCGCCATAGGTATACCTTCACTATCTTACCTATTTTTGATAACAGTTGTGACGCACCTCCCTCTAACACCACCTCGAGCCTCACAGTGCGGTGATATAAACAGGGCAGAGCACCTCGCGCCTAATTTCTTCTCACCGGCTTCAGCACCAAAGACTAAGTATCTCGCCTACTATCGGCTGATCCACGATCGAAACCTCCAGAAGCCCCGCCCTGAGCATAACTTTGTTCTAGTCCCCGCGAAAATGTATTCAATAGTTAAATCGTAATAACTTTCTATTTTTAAGAATTAATATCTTAAAATGACAATGGGCAAATTTGTATGGAACCTGGGCCATGCGCGGCCAAACTTAAGTTTGTTGTTTTTTGATGTAGTTTAGTCCTATAATTACTGTGTAGAAATTTCACTATCGCGGTGTACTCTTATGACAAATAAAACACACTATTGTTTATAAACATTTTTAATAATTTTACTATATATTCTGGCTTATATATGGAGCAAAAATAAAAAATAAAGTGAAACAACAAATCTGGACGGTACTATTTATTAATTATAAAGCATTTTATAATATTACATTAAGGAAGACCTAGGCGAACGTTTCTTGATCAGATCGGAGGCGTTTTGGACAAAGGCCAGGTTAAGAGCACCTTGAACCGACGGGCGTGTATGAGGAATGTGATGAAAGTGAATGAAGCCAGAGAAGTGTGTCAGGATCGTAGCAAATGGAAATCCGTAGTCTCTGCCTACCCCTCTGGGAAACAGGCGTGAATCTATGTATGTATGTATGTACATTAATAATAATAAGTACCGACAATTATTGTACAATCATTTTTATTTTAGTGGTCATGGTCTATGATGACACTTAATTCCGCTGCTGGTAATCTAATGTCTTCAGGTTGATTTCTTGCCCATCCTAGGCTACTACGCACATAACATGTGCGCAACATCCACTTTTCCACTCAGACATGAACAATAGTAATGAGCAATAGCTTCTCTTCCTTATCTTTGTCGGTCAGTTACAACATAGGAATAATAAATCCTGGACCTTACATGACTGGACTGTATTCGAACACGTAGCAAGCAAACATCTTGCTCTTCTATATATTCATGAAGACTACTTATTTGTGGCTCACGATACACTTCAATATTATATAAGCCCTGTCTTAAATGCATAATAACTACGAGCGAACTTGATATGGTACGTACCCAGAGCGAAAACGATAATATCATCATCTGACAGATTAGGAAAATCGTCGAAAATAGCCTGATCACCAGTGATGGTTTGAAATGTTGCTCTTTGCCTATTTATATTGTTACGGACAACAAAGTCCGCTAGTTGATTAGATTTTTGGATTTTTTTTCATGCGATCATTTATAATGTCCACAAATGCAGCCGCATGCAAATTATCGTGGAATGGTTCCTGGAAAGTGTCAATAAGTGAAGCAGCTATTTTGAAATCATGAAACATGTGACTTAGAGACCGATTAAAATAATCTTGTCGGAACAACTTGAAGTCACGTTTGAATCGACCATTTATTACTTCTGCAACCCAGGGGCATAGGGTAACCATTCTAGATCTATTCGCCTGTTCGGTTGTGAGCTGATCTGCACCACGGTCGTTAGTTTCAGGTACATATATGCTGAGTAATCCCACTGTGCCAAATCCGGGAAGGCGTCTCTAAACCCACGATCTAAAATGAAAATATCGCCAGGACTAAAGAACCAATGAAACGTGCTTTCTTAGTTATATATCATCCTTTGTAGAATTGTAGCATCCGAGTCGGTAGCTGCATATGGACCACAGACGTCTAATATATAACCAAACGCAGCTTACAATAATGAATGGTTTTAAAAGATTTGAATACTTATGCAAACTATATGTTTCTCTTTGGAAAGAATAATTGGAACTCTTCTGGATATACATATATGTTCCGTCCATTATTACTATGGCTTTTCTCTCGTCTAATGCTGAGTTAGGGTTTCCAAACAAAGCGTTCGGTATATAAAGGTAACGTTCAGCGACCATTCTTCTATTTATGTCGTTGAAACCCAGATGTCTAGGCAGGAACTCAGCAAATAAATAATCTCTTGCTCTTTTTAGATGCCTCTCTAGTGATCTTCTACTGATTTAAAAGAGCGCTGCTAATCTTTCGTTGCTTTCACCATTTCGCAACTTCATTAAATAAATAGCTAGTGCTGTTTTTGAATGTGAGCCTGCTAACGAAGGCGTCTGTGTCAGGATCTCTGAGAATTGTTCTCGGTTAAAACTCAATCTAATATGTATTTCAACATTGTCCATATTTTCAATATTTTCTAAATTCAAATCTCAGCCCCTTGACACAGCTGCTTTCATTAAACTCATCATTTCTAAGAAATGAGTACTATTAAAATCATGTCCTAAATTCGGGCTATTAATAATTTCATCCCAGTCATTGTTTCTTAAATGTGTTTCACACACTCTAGCTTCTTGTGGTATAAATACATTGGAATCCATCAAAAGTGACAGTCGTATATTTTCATAAATCCGTTGACGAGAAATTCTTCTACATTGTTTAAACATGCAGCTCCCTGCGCTGTTAGCTACTCTAGAATACTCTTCAATCTGCAGTGTGCATTCGTGAGGGACAGGATTTATATTACGTTGTACAACACGTTGAGCCCGCTGCCAGCACGGTCGACAAAGATATTCCAGACCGTTGTATTCAAACTAGAACAAACATAATGACATTTTAGTAAACTAAATACAGTAGGGACATTACATTAGTTATTATTTAGAGAGCTTACAGCCGCCAATAACAAGCTGCCACGGTTATACAGAAAACATTATTATAAGTATAATCGCAACTACCTATGTATATCATATACAGATCTTTATTAACGATTTCTACGTACTACGAACTAGATAGGGCGCTCCGAACAACAAATATGTTACGTCAAATGCACTGCAATGTAATGAATATATCGTATTAAGTCAGTCATTGCTCAAGCATCAGTATGACTGAATAAGAACATCCCATTTAACTCCCTTTGCTGGCTTCAGGCCTCCACCATTAATAGAGGGAAGTTGGCCGACTATAACTATATATACCAAACATTATATTATTATAAAAGTACTTACTTTACCGCTAAACCATGCGTTATTTCGAATCTTCTATTAACCACTGGTCGATTGCACAAAACACAAACTGGTCGATTTTCTGCCATAGTCAACAAAATCCCAATCGCAAATAGAATCACAAGTCCAAAAACGAAAGCCAAGTTATCAGGTTAAGAGTAAACAAAGTCCGAAATGCAAAATAAAGGTCAAAAGGCTTAAAGTAATCAATACAAATCGCACTGTACACAACGACACAAGAGTAACCGAAGAACTCATTTAATAGTACCTATAGTATTATTGTATTAATATAATTATACGTATAACCTAGGCTAAAATTAGTTATATAAAATGCAACTCACCCTCAGTTAAACCGCTAAACCGGTTTTGTGGGACATTGTATATTTGTAAAAGATTGTACTCCAAAGTTATAATAAATAAATAAATAAATAATAAACTGCGCGGATGCAACGCATGAAGCAAGCGCCGCCGGTATTGCGCGTGTAAGTAGTAAGTAAGTAAGTAATCATTTATTTGTATAGAATGTAGGTGTTTACAATTGGTGTTATAGATATATACAGAATCCTTGTACATTCTGCCTATTTAGGCATACAAACATTTATGAGCGACATTTGCTCACGATAACCTTAAAACTAATATAACGTTAGTAACATAAATTTTAATTAATAGAAGGATCATTTAAGAATTCTTGAATCGAGTAATAACAATTATTTAACAATAAGGTGGTGAGACTCTTTTTAAAAACTTTTAAAGTTTGATCCTTAATGCAATTAGGAATTTTATTAAAAATAACAGGGGCCATTCCCATAACACTTTTTTTAAACAAAGCTGTTTTACATTTATCTTCATACAATAAGTTTTGGTACTGTGATCTCATAGAGACTGTGCGATATCGAGCTTCTTTTAAAGATTTAAATAATTGAGGATTGGTCTTAACAAATATTGCCATTTCTAAAATATAAATACATGGGAATGTTAATAATTTATGTTCTCTAAAAACAGGAACACAACTGTCTGTAACTTTAATATTGAACATTGAACGGATGCAGCGTTTTTGAGCACGAAATATGTCTTCCCTATAAGTACAATTGCCCCAAAAAATAATCCCAAATCTTAGTATCGAGACCACCAAGCCATGATAGGCTACTAGTACTGTCTTAATATTTACTTTTTTCGAAAGGTTATATAATGCATAAGCAGATGTACTTAGTTTCTTACATATTGTTTCAGCTTGAGCTTTCCATGTTAATTGGCTATCTAATGTAATGCCTAAAAATTTAGCGACTTCTACTCTTTCAATGGTTTGACTATTATAATTTATGTTTAAGTTTACAATACGCAGTCTTTGGTAGAAGTGCATTATGTTTGTTTTATTTAAATTAATTAGTAAGTTATTATGATTTAACCAGTTAATTAGTACTTTTAGTGTGTCGTTTACGTTGCTTTCGTACGTTTGTTTATCATGGCATTTTATTAATGCTGTGCTGTCGTCTGCGTATAAAACCATTGGGTGATTGATTTGCCGAGGGAGATCATTAATATAGAGAAGAAATAAAAGTGGTCCCAGGACACTGCCCTGTGGAACTCCGAATTTTATTTCTCTCGAGGTAGATTTATATGTTTGTTCAATTCTAGTTTTAGTGCAAACCCTTGTAATTTCTGTGTATTGCTTACGACCGCTGATATATGATTTGATTAAATCTAAGGCATTTCCGCGTATTCCGTAAGCATATAGTTTTCCAAATAAAAGTATATGATTGACATAGTCGAAAGCTTTCGACATATCTGTAAAAATTGTACATATAGGAATTTTATTATCAACATTTTTCATTATTGTAACGAGCAAATCATATATAGCCATATTTATATTTTTATTTTTCATGAAACCATTTTGTTCTTTACATAGAATATTAAATTTAATTAAAAAGTTAAAAATTATTTCATATATGATTTTTTCTATAACTTTGGAGACGACGGGAATCAATGCAATTGGCCTATAATTGGTCATATCATCCTTCGCGTTCTTTTTATGTAGTGGTTTTATAACAGTCATTTTTAAATTATCGGGAAATATACCCGTAGTTATACTATTATTTATGATATGTGTTAGTGGGCCAGCTATTATATGTGATACAAATTTTATCACTTCAGTCGATATACCATCATAGCCAACGCTCTTTTTAGATTTTAACTGGTGTATAGTTTTAATTACATCTTGAGGTACAATAGGTGATATAAATATTGAATGTGGGTTGTATTCAATTCTTTTGACTTCCAAAGTTTTATTATTTGGTATTTGACCTATTTGATCTATAAAATAGTTGTTAAACGATTCTGCAATTTCTTTTGGGTCATTTATTGTTAAATCTTGGTTTTTAATTCGCATAATAGGTTCACTTATTTTTTTGCTATTATTTATTATTTGCCAAGACGTCTTTGTTTTATTTTTTGAATTGTTAATCAAATGATTATTTTGAGCCTTTTGTGTTAGTTTAACAATTTTTTTAAACCTTTTAGTATAATTTTTGAATTTATTTTTATTTTCATCAGTTGGTTTTAATCTCATTTTCCATAACAGATGGCGTTGTCTTTTGCTACATATTCGAATACCTTTTGATACCCATTTAATTTTATTTTCTGATCTAACTGTTACTGTTTTATACGGAAAACATAAATTGTACAGTAAAAGAAAGATGTCGAGGAAGTTGTTACATGCTATGTTTGGGTCTGGTGTATTGTATGCATCTGAAAAAGTTAGATTTTTAAGGTGGTCACTGAATTTAACTAGGTTTTCTTTGGATATGGCTCTTATTCTTTTACGCCAGGATTTTATGTTTTTAGATTTATTAACTGGGATTTTTAATATTTGTGCGGTGTGGTCTGATAAGGCTAATTCAATAATTTTATATTCGCATTTCGGACATATATTATGAGCAAAATTATCTAAGCATGTTTTACTGCCAAGCCTTGTCGGCTGCATAATTTCTAATTTTAGATTATAGCTCAAAAGAAATGATTCGAATTCTATTGATAATTTATTCCGTTTCAGTGTGTCTATATTAAAGTCACCACACAGTATTACAGTATTTTTATGATTATTGAACACTTTTTTCAAAATAACTTCTAGGTTCTCATAAAATTTATATAAGTTACATGGTTTTGGAGGCCTATATATACATATAACAATTAAATTAAATTTAGTTAGTTTTATAGCACAGCATTCCATGATTCCAGATAAAGAGTATTTTGATATTTCTGTTAAAGTTTCGTATTCAATACCTTTCTTTACTAAAATACATGAGCCTCCACGTTTAATATTATCTCTTGAGTAAAATGCTGACAGTTTATAATTAGGTATTTCTACTAAACTTTCTTGCCCAGACATTATAAAATGCTCGGTTATGCATAAAATATCTACATTTATTTGTCTATCTAATAATTCATGAATATGAACTGTTAAAATATCGGACTTATTTAGAAGCCCAGCAATATTTTGATGCATAATACACAAATTAGGAACGAAAAAGATTAGAGTTAGTACTATTTGAATTTACTGCACTTAATTGGGTAACATTGGTGTTTTTAACAGTATGAGCATTACTGACAATTAAAAGAAAAAGGTTTTTCATAATGTTTCTCATGCCATGATCATTTGCGTGTATTAGGTGCTCGTAGCTGATCGGTCCGTCCCGAGCGCAGATAAACCAACCGTTGCGAACCGGTTATGTGTTGATCATTGTAATCGTTATCAAAAGATGTTGTGGCGTTTTAGGAAAACGCATTACATGCACGAAATAATTGTTATGATGCTCTATACGTTTACATGTAAATATATTTTTCCCTAAATGGATTACAGTGAAATGTTCATAGTAAAAGTTGTTCCTAGTTATCACTACTTTCATTTGAGACTACTTTCATTAATAGCCGCCGATAGCCCAGAAGTGCCCATTCTCCTTTGTTATCCCAGTGTATGTAATTTATATTCATCAATTAGTGCCCCTGGCCGACCACGTTGCCAGAACGTGGCGGCCAAAGAACCACATTACACACTATACTCAATTTGGTTAGGTATTTAACTAAAGATAAACAATCTTGATGTGTCTTTTTATCTAAAAACTCAGTTAAGTTAGAAAATAAAATGCTGCTAAAGATCAATGTAAATACAACAATAACGATAACTAAATCAATTGAACCGTTACTTTAAGCAGTAGTTTATATTTTGTTTAATATGTGTTTGTGTAAAAAGTTACATCAAGATTGTTTACCTTTAGTTAAGTACCTAACTACGGTAATGTTATTAACAGTATTCTATCTTCATACAAACGGTCGGAATTCGAGTCATACCTACGCGCCTCGGCGTTGGTATGCGCTTGTTTCGCAACCAGTCGCGAATGCGCCGCAGTGACGAACGGACGACGTGAATGTTTTGTAAGCAGTAAGCGTGCGTTTTGTGATGATTTAATTTAATTGAACACTTTCTATTTCATTTACTACGAATTTCATTTTTTATAAAGATAAAGATAAAGATAATTTATTTTGCAAATATGGGTACAAAAAAGGTGATAAACATATTATAGTGTTCAGCCATATTTTACCAATCGGCATGCAAAAACATTAGTGTCATACACATTCAATTAAAAAAAAAAAAAAAAAAAAAAAAATTAAAATACTGAAAATAAAACAAAATTAGGTCTACTTAATATTATCTACATTAATAATAGGAAGAGTAAAATTCCTTTCATTTAAAAAATCTAAAACACTGTAGTAGGCTTTGTTAAGTAAGAATTTACGCAGTGTCTTCTTAAAAAGCAATGGTGGCAGATCTCTCCAACTTTTGGGGCATTTATTAAATATGAATGGTGCCATACAAAAGACACTTTTGCGCATAAATGTTGTTCCCGCACTATGAAGACATACCCTGCTGTTATCTCGTCTATTACGCGGGACTACGTCATCTAACCGTTTGAAACGATCCGGATTAGTTTTCACAAATACCGCTATCTCCAGAATGTATAAACATGGCAAGGTTAGTAATTTGTATTTTTTAAATACCGGCACGCAACTGTCAGTAGGTTTCATTTTAAACATTGATCTTACGCATCTCTTTTGAGTCTTGAACACCGTGTCTTTTACTGTTGAGTTGCCCCAAAATATGACGCCATAGCGTAGATGGGATTCCACTAAACCATAATAGGCTGTTAATAATGCCTCCACACCTATTATAGATGACAATGTGTGTAAGGCATAAGCAGATTTACTTATTTTCTTGCACAAAAATTCAATATGGGATTTCCAATTAAGTTTTTTGTCTATTCGGAGCCCTAAAAATGTTGTTGTTTCTACCTCGTCTATAGTTTGACCATCATAGAATATATTTAGGTTACTTTTACTATTAATCCGTTGGCTAAAGTGCATTATTTTAGTTTTAGTTAAGTTAATTTGTAAGTTATTGTTATCTAGCCATTTTACTATTAGATTTATTGAGTCATTTATGTCATTTTCATATGACTCAATATTTTTACAAGGTATCGTTAAGGTACTATCATCAGCGAATAGTGTCAAGTGCTGTTGGATGGCTTTCGGTAGGTCATTAATATATAATATGAACAAAAGAGGACCAAGAACACTCCCCTGTGGCACACCAAATGAGACTTTACGTTCTGTGGATTGATAAACAGTTTCACGTTTAGTTTTCATATTGATTTTGTTTATTTCTGTTACTTGAATTCTATTTTGTATGTAAGATTTAATGAGATTGTTGATATTTCCTCTAATGCCATAAGCTTCAAGTTTGTTTAAGAGTGTACCATGATGCACATAGTCAAAGGCTTGGGTCATATCACAAAATATACCGCAAACCGGGTTTCTCTTATCCACGTTATATGTAACCTTGTATAAAAAATCATAAATGGCCATATACAAAGTGGCGCAAAAATTATCATATTAAATGATATTCTGCCTTAAGCTGGTTAATATAAGACGGTTAACATAAACAAATAGCCTATTTTCACAGAAATTAAGAATTGATTTTTTTGAACAAAATAATAAAATAAAATTCGACACAAATTGGAACACCATTGTAATAAGCACACACTAACCTATATCTTTTCATCACAAGATTATGGACCTGGATGGATGTCTTTGTTTCTTTTCCGTTTGTTTGTTTTGTTTTAATATCGCTGCTTGAGGTCTTTGACATTTATCTCTGCATTACACATGATGTTCTAAATTATGAAAACAATAAAAATGTCCTGTGGCTGAACTATTGAAAACATTTGGTTCATAATTTGTAAATCGTCAAAGAATACCATGTAGTCTATGTGGTATAAATTAATGTGATAACATTTGCGCCACTTTGTATAATATTTACAATTACTAAACTAGAAAAAACTCAAGTACAGTATTTTAATTTTATCTACCTAGATAGAATTAAAATATTGTAGGCGGGCCGCCCTAACGCGTGTCTACGAACCGCGCTGTTGTAGGTAATTATTTCAAGGACAGGGCCGAGTTACAATACTGTATAGATATCATTACCGTGACCTAACCAAATGGAGTATAGATTCTATTATTTTTAAAGGGCACATAACCTATTGGAAACTAATTCCCTCAGTCCATCATTTCAATTCAATAACAACATTTTACTAAGACTTAAATTCGTAAGACATCTGCAAATTGGTAGAAAGCAGTCGATTAACATAATATGCAATCTTTGTTCGTGCGAATGTTAGTGTCAACTAACATTTTTTGTTATGGAAGCGCTGTTTGTCAATATCATAGTAAGCTGTTAATACCTATGACTTCTTGCTGTTTTTTCTGACATAAAATCAATGACATTTTATCCACCAGAGCAATTACCATAAAACAATTTAACGATTACACTCAGTTCTTTGAATAATATGAATAAATGCATCTACAGATCCTCAGATGTTACATAATCTTGTTCTAATATGAAATGAATTTAACACAGGAGTGAGCCTGGGTCAGTCGACAAAGGCGCAGTTGGCGCTGCGCCGCGCCTGCGCAGTGGCTGCTCGACACGGAGACTGCGTCCGTGACTCGTGGAGACATCTATTGGAGATCGTTAAAACATTGTATATAGGAAGATTACTACCTAAGGTACGTAATTTAGGGTTCTAAATATTCTAAAATATGTGTTTTTATATTCTTTGCTAAGGTAAAAACACGTTATTTGTTCGTTCACATAATGCAAACACTTTTTCTCGGCCACTAGAGCAGCGGTAGCAAAGATCTTGAGAGTCATTTCTTGATAACATTTCCAGTGCCTAGTTGAAGCAGAGGATTACTTAGCACCCAACGGCACGGTATCCCTCATCAGAGAAGCGGCGAGAGGCTCGGAGGCTGGTCTGCTATCTAGTTTGTACTCCTACATAGCGCTGGGTGAATCAGGTATTTGTTAACATAATAATAATATTCTATCACATACACACAACACCATCTAATCCAAATTAAGCAGGGCTTGTACTATGGGTACAAGACAATGGATAAACATACATATATACTTTTTTTTTTGTGTATACATACATATAATAATAATAATAATAATATTCTACCACATACACACAACACTGTCTAGCCCAAACTAAGCAGAGCTTGTACTATGGGTACTAGACAATGGATAAACTTACTTATATACTTTTTTTTTTGTAAATACACACATATTATACATAGAAACACCCAGACCAAGACAAACATCCATGTTCATGCACACAAATGTGTGGCAGTCGGTTACACTAACTATTACGCCATAGAGGCCGACCATCATCTATCATTTTAAATATCGATGTCCTATGTACAGTAAAATACTGTACTGTACTATAAAATACTATTTTGATGGATGGATTATATAAAATATATACTTATTTATTATAAGAGGCTACAAATGATTTAATTTGTTTTAGGTATGCGGGCGCCAACGCCACACGAAAAGACCCTAATAGACGAGGCAACGGAATGTGTCGCCAAATGTAACCTACCCGGATTACTTATCACAGAGACCAAGTTCCTACAGCTGGATAGCTTGCAGGTACTGTTACTTTTATCCCCTTCGACCAAGATAGAGATAGAATAACAGATCAATATTAGATATGCTTTAATTCCGTAATTTTAAATTTTAATTGTTATTTGTATTGCTTATTAGCTTTTGAATTTAAAGTTGAATTCGTGTTTAGGCGAAAAGACCAGGGATCATTAAAAAAAATGCAATTATGATAATTTGTGCAGGAATTAGTTCGCGCAATGGTGACAGTTGGCACCCCGCCCGATAGCGACAGTCTACAACTTAACCCGCAGCTAGAAGACATCACCATATTCTTCCTGGAGCTGCTCGGCCAAACGCTTATACAGAACAGGTGCGCACGCGTCACATCCACTATATACACGTGTATACACTTCGTATATTATCTTTCGTTAATCGTATCTTTCGTCGCGAATATCTTGTGCAAAATATTGTCTTCTGTTTACGCGAATGTTATTCATTGCAATTAAACTACTATATACGGATGTAATCGCGCGATAAAATCCTTATATAGTAGTTTAATTTCAATATCTTGTGCAAGTTAAAGTCTAACCATTTCCATTTTAGATTTGACAACATTTATCACGAAGTTACGGCTAATTTAAGAATATGAAGGCATTAGAAATACAGGGTGTTTGGAAGATCGATGCAAAGCCGTAAATCGGAGCTAGTATAGACTATATAGAAACATTTGAACCATACTTGTCTTAAATGAAATGTGACAAATTTATTTTGCAAACTTTAATGTTTATTGATTGTCATCTGACCATCTGACCTGTCGGTCCCAAAATTTTGCAGTTAGTTGGAAATGATGGCCAGATTGAACGATAAATAATTTATTTTTTGTTATTTTATTGAAGTAATGTGTAAACAATCTAATGAATCATGATTAAGGCATCTGAGTTATGAGACAATTTTTTTAAAGACATTTGAAGTGAATTTTTTTTTAAGATTTCTGAAAGATGTATATTGAAGGTTTTTAAAAAAAACACGGGTAGTGCTTTATTTGTTTAAACATTTTTAAAAACATGCCTGTTTATTGTTCTCTCTTTTGAGGTATCAACTACGCGGATAGCTCACAAATTGTTGAAATTAGGACCTACAAACCAAATTGAGGAAGAAAATTATAAATTTCACCAAATGTATTTTTGCTTTAAAAATACTTTTTATGTTGGAAATTATAAGTGAATTCAATTCTAAATATTATGTCGTTTTTTCTCAACTCTGACATTGAAGATGCATGGTCCCTAAAGTCGATCTTGTGGACAGATGAAAGTAAATTTTCTAGGGAAGGGATTACTAATTTCTATAACCTTCATATATGGGCTGAGGAACAGCATAATCCACATTGGAAAAAACAGAAGACCTTTCAACGAAAATTATCGGTCAACGTGTGGACTGTGGGCCGGAGTAATTGGCAGAACACTGATGAGGCCTCATTTCTTGCCAGATAATTTGAATGTCAACAATTATTTGGAATTTCTACAAAAGGATCTTCCAGAGCATGTAGAGGAATCCGGGGCTCCGATATTTACTACAGACCGAGAAATAATCTTTCAACAAGATGGTAATTCATAATAATTCATAATTCATTTATTTCTTGCGAATATGGGTATACATTTCTGTGCAGATCTTAATGCTAGTACAATTATTTGTTCTTAGACCATATCCAGCCATAGGGCATGCAAATTTGGCTGTCATCTAATTCTATGAAATAATAACATGTCATAATATACGTAAATATGTTATGGTTGCCCAGCGTATTGGATATTAAATGTATGGGAGCACTTAAATAATTGCTTCCCTAACAGCTGGATCGACAGAGATGGGCCTATGCCTTGGCCCGCCCGATTACCCGACCTGACGCCGCTTGACTTTTTTGTGTGGGTCGGGCCAAAGAACTAGTTTATACGAATGTGGAAATCAACATAAAAGAATTGATTGACAGAATTAATTCAGCGTTTGAAACGATGAAACTGGAGATGAAGTTAAAAATAACAAAATCTGAAGTGGGAAGACGGGCACGTGCTTGTGTTAGGAACCGCGGCGAACATTTAGAAAACGAATAATAAATGATTTTAATGAAATATTGGTTTTAATTATTCCGCCTATATATTTTATTTTCTCCCTCAATTTGGTTTGTAAGTCCTAATTTCAACAATATATAATAAATCCGTGTAGTTGATACCTCGAAAGAGAGATCGATAACCAAGCATGTTTTTAAAAATGTTTGAAAAAAGAACAACCCTTTTTTTTTTTTAAATCCTTCATTAAACAGCTTCTTTCGATCTTAAAAAAATATTCACTGCCAATGTCCGTAAAAAAATTGTCTCGTAACTCAGATGCCTTAATCATGATTCATTAGATTGTTTACACATTATTTCAAGAAGATAGCATAAAAAATAAATGATTTATCTTTCAAACTGGCCATTATTTCCAACTAACTGCAAAGTGTTGGGTTTTGTCAGCAAAACTCATTAAAATTAGCTAAAAAAATTATCACTCTTCATCTAAGACAAGTATGGTTCAAATGGTTCTACATAGTCTATACTAGCTCTGATGGCTTTGCATCAATCTTCCAAACAACCTGTATAATTAAAATATACTATTTTTATATATTACTGTATATTTTAATGTACAGTAGTATATTAAATAAAACATTTATATTTAAATAATAAACACAAACATTAAAGATAAACTATTATCTAAAATTTTTAATAAGCGTGCCACAAGGTTCTATTTTGTGGCATACCCAAATTGTGCTATTTGTTATTTTTTTCAATTTTGATATTTATGCAAGGGGTTATATTATACATAATTTCTTTTATATCCAACAGAAGTGTAAGATGGCTTTCTGAACTTATAATTAAAATTTATAACCCCGTTTATAATAGCACTTTCAAAGTAGCGTTATCATCAGTGGGTTGAATATAGATGAAACCAGCAGGTAGTGCTGTGGTCAGTTGTGTGTATAGTGAGTGCGTGTGGTGTGTTGTGCGCAGTGTCCGTCTGCTGTCGGTGTAGGAGGAGGCGAGCGCGCACACGCAGCAGGTGGTGCTGTGGTCGGTTGTGTGTATAGTGAGTTTGTGTGGTGTGTTGTGCGCAGGGACCGTCTGCTGTCGGTGTGGGAGGAGGCGAGCGCGCACATGCAGCAGGTGGTGCTGTGGTCGGTTGTGTGTGTAGTGAGTGTGTGTGGTGTGTTGTGCGCACGGACCGTCTGCTGTCGGTGTGGGAAGAGGCGAGCGCGCACACGCAGCAGGTGGTGCTGTGGTCGGTTGTGTGTATAGTGAGTGTGTGTGGTGTGTTGTGCGCAGGGACCGTCTGCTGTCGGTGTGGGAGGAGGCGAGCGCGCACTCGCAGCAGGTGGTGCTGTGGTCGGTTGTGTGTATAGTGAGTGTGTGTGGTGTGTTGTGCGCAGGGACCGTCTGCTGTCGGTGTGGGAGGAGGCGAGCGCGCACATGCAGCAGGTGGTGCTGTGGTCGGTTGTGTGTATAGTGAGTGTGTGTGGTGTGTTGTGCGCAGGGACCGTCTGCTGTCGGTGTGGGAGGAGGCGAGCGCGCACATGCAGCAGGTGGTGCTGTGGTCGGTTGTGTGTATAGTGAGTGTGTGTGGTGTGTTGTGCGCAGGGACCGTCTGCTGTCGGTGTGGGAAGAGGCGAGCGCGCACACGCAGCAGGTGGTGCTGTGGTCGGTTGTGTGTATAGTGAGTGTGTGTGGTGTGTTGTGCGCAGGGACCGTCTGCTGTCGGTGTGGGAGGAGGCGAGCGCGCACTCGCAGCAGGTGGTGCTGTGGTCGGTTGTGTGTATAGTGAGTGTGTGTGGTGTGTTGTGCGCAGGGACCGTCTGCTGTCGGTGTGGGAGGAGGCGAGCGCGCACATGCAGCAGGTGGTGCTGTGGTCGGTTGTGTGTATAGTGAGTGTGTGTGGTGTGTTGTGCGCAGGGACCGTCTGCTGTCGGTGTGGGAGGAGGCGAGCGCGCACATGCAGCAGGTGGTGCTGTGGTCGGTTGTGTGTATAGTGAGTGTGTGTGGTGTGTTGTGCGCAGGGACCGTCTGCTGTCGGTGTGGGAAGAGGCGAGCGCGCACACGCAGCAGGTGGTGCTGTGGTCGGTTGTGTGTATAGTGAGTGTGTGTGGTGTGTTGTGCGCAGGGACCGTCTGCTGTCGGTGTGGGAGGAGGCGAGCGCGCACATGCAGCAGGTGGTGCTGCGGTCGGTTGTGTGTATAGTGAGTGTGTGTGGTGTGTTGTGCGCAGGGACCGTCTGCTGTCGGTGTGGGAGGAGGCGAGCGCGCACATGCAGCAGGTGGTGCTGCGGTCGGTTGTGTGTATAGTGAGTGTGTGTGGTGTGTTGTGCGCAGGGACCGTCTGCTGTCGGTGTGGGAGGAGGCGAGCGCGCACATGCAGCAGGTGGTGCTGTGGTCGGTTGTGTGTATAGTGAGTGTGTATGGTGTGTTGTGCGCAGGGACCGTCTGCTGTCGGTGTGGGAGGAGGCGAGCGCGCACATGCAGCAGGTGGTGCTGTGGTCGGTTGTGTGTATAGTGAGTGTGTGTGGTGTGTTGTGCGCAGGGACCGTCTGCTGTCGGTGTGGGAGGAGGCGAGCGCGCACATGCAGCAGGTGGTGCTGTGGTCGGTTGTGTGTATAGTGAGTGTGTGTGGTGTGTTGTGCGCAGGGACCGTCTGCTGTCGGTGTGGGAAGAGGCGAGCGCGCACACGCAGCAGGTGGTGCTGTGGTCGGTTGTGTGTATAGTGAGTGTGTGTGGTGTGTTGTGCGCAGGGACCGTCTGCTGTCGGTGTGGGAGGAGGCGAGCGCGCACTCGCAGCAGGTGGTGCTGTGGTCGGTTGTGTGTATAGTGAGTGTGTGTGGTGTGTTGTGCGCAGGGACCGTCTGCTGTCGGTGTGGGAGGAGGCGGGCGCGCACATGCAGCAGGTGGTGCTGTGGTCGGTTGTGTGTATAGTGAGTGTGTGTGGTGTGTTGTGCGCAGGGACCGTCTGCTGTCGGTGTGGGAGGAGGCGAGCGCGCACATGCAGCAGGTGGTGCTGCGGTCGGTTGTGTGTATAGTGAGTGTGTGTGGTGTGTTGTGCGCAGGGACCGTCTGCTGTCGGTGTGGGAGGAGGCGAGCGCGCACATGCAGCAGGTGGTGCTGCGGTCGGTTGTGTGTATAGTGAGTGTGTATGGTGTGTTGTGCGCAGGGACCGTCTGCTGTCGGTGTGGGAGGAGGCGAGCGCGCACATGCAGCAGGTGGTGCTGTGGTCGGTTGTGTGTATAGTGAGTGTGTGTGGTGTGTTGTGCGCAGGGACCGTCTGCTGTCGGTGTGGGAGGAGGCGAGCGCGCACATGCAGCAGGTGGTGCTGTGGTCGGTTGTGTGTATAGTGAGTGTGTGTGGTGTGTTGTGCGCAGGGACCGTCTGCGTCGGTGTGGGAAGAGGCGAGCGCGCACACGCAGCAGGTGGTGCTGTGGTCGGTTGTGTGTATAGTGAGTGTGTGTGGTGTGTTGTGCGCAGGGACCGTCTGCTGTCGGTGTGGGAGGAGGCGAGCGCGCACTCGCAGCAGGTGGTGCTGTGGTCGGTTGTGTGTATAGTGAGTGTGTGTGGTGTGTTGTGCGCAGGGACCGTCTGCTGTCGGTGTGGGAGGAGGCGGGCGCGCACATGCAGCAGGTGGTGCTGTGGTCGGTTGTGTGTATAGTGAGTGTGTGTGGTGTGTTGTGCGCAGGGACCGTCTGCTGTCGGTGTGGGAGGAGGCGGGCGCGCACATGCAGCAGGTGGTGCTGTGGTCGGTTGTGTGTATAGTGAGTGTGTGTGGTGTGTTGTGCGCAGGGACCGTCTGCTGTCGGTGTGGGAGGAGGCGAGCGCGCACATGCAGCAGGTGGTGCTGCGGTCGGTTGTGTGTATAGTGAGTGTGTGTGGTGTGTTGTGCGCAGGGACCGTCTGCTGTCGGTGTGGGAGGAGGCGAGCGCGCACATGCAGCAGGTGGTGCTGTGGTCGGTTGTGTGTATAGTGAGTGTGTGTGGTGTGTTGTGCGCAGGGACCGTCTGCTGTCGGTGTGGGAGGAGGCGAGCGCGCACATGCAGCAGGTGGTGCTGCGGTCGGTTGTGTGTATAGTGAGTGTGTGTGGTGTGTTGTGCGCAGGGACCGTCTGCTGTCGGTGTGGGAGGAGGCGAGCGCGCACATGCAGCAGGTGGTGCTGTGGTCGGTTGTGTGTATAGTGAGTGTGTGTGGTGTGTTGTGCGCAGGGACCGTCTGCTGTCGGTGTGGGAGGAGGCGAGCGCGCACACGCAGCAGGTGGTGCTGTGGTCGGTTGTGTGTATAGTGAGTGTGTGTGGTGTGTTGTGCGCAGGGACCGTCTGCTGTCGGTGTGGGAGGAGGCGAGCGCGCACATGCAGCAGGTGGTGCTGTGGTCGGTTGTGTGTATAGTGAGTGTGTGTGGTGTGTTGTGCGCAGGGACCGTCTGCTGTCGGTGTGGGAGGAGGCGAGCGCGCACATGCAGCAGGTGGTGCTGTGGTCGGCAAGTCGCGGCGGTGGCGGTGCGCTGCGGCGCTGCGTCACGGCGCTGTTGCGCTCCGCCGCGCGACTCATGCGCTGCGACGCCTGCGCGCCCGCCGTACTACATCACCTGACACTGCTGTTCCAGCTGCCCTACAAGCTGTTCTACCAGCAGGCTGACGTGGTCAGTACTGAACCTATTCCACACTGTAACTACCACATCTTGGATCTTGAAACAACAATTATAATTCTATAACGTACCAATTATATAATCATAGCCATAAAATAGCTGATTTTCTATTAATGTTATTAGACTGAATTTAAATATTTATGATCTAGATTTTGCCCGCGACTTCGCTTGCATAAATTTATGTTAGGTTAGTAACATTGCCTTTTTCTGGATAAGAGGTATTCTATGTTCGTTTGTATTGCCCTGACACTATGTATGCGAATGTCGAGCAGTTAAAGCGTGAAAGTGGAACAAACAAACAACTCACTTTCGCTATTTATAATATTAGTTAGGATATCTAGCCCTAAGATCCTAGCCAATCAAATACCATATACTAAGGCAGTCTGTGTTGTATTGTGCAGATCTCGTGCGGCGTGTACGAGATAGTGAAGACGTCGGCACAGAACGTGCACAGCGCGGCGGAGTGGGACGTCGTGTTCGCGCTGCTGTGCGCGGCCGGCGCCGGCGCCTGGCCCGGCGACGCGCACCAAGCTAGTAAGTCTACTGCGCTATCTCTCACCTTCAGTTGGTTTCTAATCTTCAAGCAATTATACATCTAGGTGGTATGTGAAAGAACATAACAATAACAAGCGAAATACATTGTAATGTACTAAATCCACATAGCTCTGTTTGCACGAATTAAAAATAGTGTTTACGTACCAAAGTATATTAAAGAGAATATTTTAGGAAATGCAAAACATCATTATTTTCTAATTATTATTTAATAGCCACTTATAAAAGATTTAACGTTATAATTCAATAACTGTGAATTATATTTAAATAATTAACATAATCTGTACACAAATTATATACAAGAAATATAAACAAAACAGTTTTTTTTAAATAACATCTATCTTACATAAGGCTTTTGAACACATAGGTAGACGTAAAAAATTTAACAGTACAGCAGTTAAATTGTTGTTTAGTTAATTGAGTTGGAACACTAAACATGATTGTCTTCCCTATATCACGAATATGTAGTTAATTATCAGGGCGTAGGTACTTGTGGATTATACCAAAGAAGTATTTTGAGATTATCATTATCATAATCTTTAATTGCAATTATCTGTGATCTACTTACAGATAGATCACAGATAATTGCAATTATCACACCATAATCAAAATTTATGAAACAAAAGCATCATTGCCGATCCGGAGTAATTTATTGATTAGAAAGAAAATATGTTTTATTTGTATCTCCATACATACATAATCTTACATAATACAATTGAACACAAGGCGGTACATGGAGATCAAGTTAGGCAACTGTCTCAGCTATTGTTGCAGTAAAGACTACGTACGCTGGCATTCTCGTAAGTAGGTCGTCGGGATGTTCATAATATAAATTGTATTATTCCAACAGGTCCCGCCGCGTCGAGTCGCTCGGAGGGTTCAGAGGACGAGAGTGACAGGCGACCCACCAGCGTCTCGTCCGAGAGCGAGCTCTCACACTCGCCACAAACTCAAGGATGGATATTGGTGAATATTGCTTCCTAGTTATAACATTTTTATTTTTGATCAATATAATTTTAGTTATCCACTAAAATATTATAGCCGTTGGTAGTGCCACTTCGCAAGCCAAGCACATAGACTGAATCGGTCAGTCGTAGAATTTCTAATGCTCAAAATGTCTACAGGCCGCAAAATACCCCTTCCACAAAATGTACCTTGTTTCCAATTCCTTGGTATCAGTAAAAAACGTTCAAGTATGGATCAGATTCCCGTACAGAGGATTCCATAGTTATATATAATTTAGGTAGGTATTGCGAGATCTACAAATAAAGTACAGAGTTTGCTAAATTCATTTCTTATGGAAATTTTTTATTTATCTGGTAAAAGAAATATACGTACTTTTAACACCCGTAACGTTATAAAACTTAAAAATATGCTTTAAACTTGTATAGGTAATGCGAAAAATATTTACCTAAATTTATATTAACTAAATTTGTTTGCGTTATGGTCTTAGGAAATGCGTTAAAAATTAATATAACGTTGTTCCTCAGAAGAGGCGCTGGTACTTGTAGGTAGGCAACTGCCTCTCTGATAGTCAGCTTAGAATTTAAACCTAACTCAGCTTAAAATTTAAAATTAACCTAGTTTAGAATATAATCAAATGGGAGCAGCTCGAAGAAAGTACACTACCGTCCAAAAGTTTGGAATCACCCTAATTTTCGTCGACAAAAAACCTATACCGCAATAAATTCATCAAAAAACGTATTGTTATTGGAGATTAGTATTTTTACGACCGTACTAACAATAACATTTAACAAAAACACTAATTTCTTATCAACTATCCATTGTTTTCAAAAAAGACCGACACACGTGTTTTATGACCACTCAAGTTGCGACACCGCCGTTTGAAGATTTCTTAGAATTGGCGCTTTTAAGCATTGTTGTATTAATGAGTAGTGTCTTATCTTTGGAATATGGGTGTATTATTGCAAAAATTATCAGTTAAGAGTTCAGTGTGATTTGTGACGTTCATGTGATAGTTAGAAAAGTTCGCAAGCTCATAAAATGGCAAAAAGGTAACAGATTTCGCTTGAACAGCGGAGTGATATCTGTACTTTGAGCGAAGAAGGCTATTCTATACGCCAAATCGCAGAAAAGGTCGGTGTTTCATACAAAGGTGTACATTATACTCCCTGTACTGTACGAAAAACGTTACTGCACGAAATCAAGACTGGAAGAAATCTGGACGTCCCAAATCTACGAAAAAGCAGGAAGAAGAACTACGTTGTGACGTTATCGAAACGAAATCGACGTTAAACTGCACCTCAAATTGCCGCTACTTTAAATGAAACCCGAGAAAAGCCAGTTTCAATAATAACTGTAAAAAGGCGTTTGCTATCTGCTGGTCTAAGAGGATGTGTACACCAAAAACCCATATTGACTAGTGTTCATAAAAGAAAAAGACTGGAGTGGGCCAAAACACATAAAAACTGGACAGTAGAAGACTGGAAAAAGTCCTTTGGACGGATGAGTCTAAATTTCAAATTTTTGGATCTAATAGACGAGTTTTTGTGCGCCGATTAAAAGAGGAGCGGGCTTTAGAAGCGTGTACTGTGCAGACTGTTAAGCACGGCGTTGGTAGTGTGATGGTTTGGGGATGCTTTGGTAATAATAAACCCGGCCATCTGATCAAAATCACCGGGAAACTGAATAAAGGAGGCTATCTGAAAATACTTGAAGAAAATGCCATTCCCTCTGGAATTAATGTGATCGGTCGAAATTTTGTTTTTCAACATGATAATGACCCTAAGCATTCATCCAAATTATGTCAGGGGTTCTTAGAGCAAAAACGAAGTGAAAAAGTTTTGCAAATTATGAAGTGGCCCTCACAATCGCTAGATTTGTCTCCGATTGAATTAGTATGGGATGAACTGGATAGAAAAGTGAAGAACCGGTGTCCATTCAGCTCAGCACAGTTGTGGGAATATTTACAGAGCGAATGGAAGTCACTGGACTCCGAATACTTCAATAAATTAATCAAAAGAATGAGTAAAATTTGTGAACAAGTAATTAAGAATAAGGGTGGCCATTTTGACGAAGCCAAAATATATCGAAGACTGATATATCATACTTTTGTTCTTATTTGTACTGATTCTATTTAACTGGATGCTAATCTGAGGTTTGATTAAGATTTAAGTGTGATAAAGTATACTTTAAACATATTATAGTCGTTTTAATTGAAATTACCCTAGTGATTCCAAACTTTTGGACGGTAGTGTATGTGCTCCACACCGTGTATTTGTATTGGGTTCCTGCCCTCAACAGAGTTTTCAAGCCTTAAGGGAGGAGCTATACTCTCAGCAGGAGATCGATGCTATCTTTACTTTTTATTTAAGGGTCGGTAACACTCGAGTAGCATTCCTGGTGCTATAAGCGTTCTCTGTATCGGCTGATTACCAGATTTAACTATGACTTCATATTATAAACAAAGCCCGCCGCGTCTGTCCGTTCGTGATAAAGTCAAAAACTACTGAACGGCTTTGCATGTGGTTTTCACCAATAGATTAAATGATTCATTAGAAAGGTTTAGCTGCACAATTTGTAAACAAATTGGTTAAAATATGACGATAATTGTTGAAAATGTCGGCAAAAGTCAAGCTGCCTGGGAGTTTTAATCGAAGACGCTGCCTAACCCCTTTGAGATATCATACAATATACCCGTGCGAAACCGGAGCGGGTCGCTAGCATTTTAATAAGAGCTGTGTAGTATGCGTGTAGTATTAAGTGGAGTGGTCTCCTTATAGGTGAAAAGTGAGTCGGAGGGCGCTGGCACTACCGAGACGTTCGGCTCGGTGTCCCTCCGCGCGCACCGCGCCCCCGCACTGTCGCGCTGCTGCGAGACGCTGGTGTTGGTGGTCCGCGACGTGGCGCACGTCACTCCCTACAACTTCCGCGCCGCCGTGCGAGCTGTTCGACTCTTCGCTAGCGCCACGCTCCACCACGGTAACTATACTATACATTCCTTAAAACTGCGCCGAGCGAAATGTTCCAAAACAGGCGGTCACAGTTAAGTGAATAAAATCAACACTTTTTGTTTAATACAAATATAAAATATACATTTATCATAACAATTAATGTGTTTACAATTACTCTGTGTAAAAAACTTAAAATAATTAATATTTTCGCCTACAAAATTACATAAATTTGCACGAAGAATGCAAAAATGTAAGCTCGTGCTACGTGATTTATAGATTATAACAGTAGAAATCTATCCATTTTACAGCTTAAACAAAACATAAATAGTTATATTACAATTTGTCCGTCCCAAATATTTAAGTTATTGGTTGACAATAAAGATACATATTTATCAAAAAATAACTTCAAATCCTACATACAATTTTACTATGGCGGCCGCGCGCCGATTTGTATATACGCCGTACGATCTCTGTCATTATCTGTTTTATGCTCGGCGCAGTCTTAACCTCTTAACCAATCCAGTTATCAAAAATTTGAAAATACAAAAATAAATATTTAATTTTAATAAATATATTAATATATATATTTTGTTATGATAGTCTACATATTATTTAATAATATTTAAAGTAGACTATCATAACAAAATTTACGTTCTAAATAGTCTAGTCAAGCTCAGATGCCGGCGTTCTAGCGTTAGTAGAGCGGAAATTGGTATTCTGCTGCACCTAACGAAGGACGGTACGATACAATCATACATTTGGATTTTTATACTCTGTTTTACCAGGCAAGAAAACGAGCAAGTCTCGGTCAGGTCGCAAGTCTCGGCCGAGCTCCGGCCGGCGGCGGTATGATGACTCAAGCGATGAGGAGGCTGACACTATCGACCAGTACCACATGGTCAGCATACAGGTAAGAAATAATCTCGTTTACTTGACCTTAGTTGACAAAAAAGCCACTGTTAAGATTTTGATCTGTAGACAAATTCAGTAAAGACTTTTCTTGAATTTTCTATGAATACGTTAACGTTACAGTTAATCGACCTCATGCACACACTACACAGCCGCACAGCGCAGATCTTCAAATGGTGGCGAGATGAGGCCGACCAAGGACAAAGTAAGTACAGTGGTAGTAATTAGTGGTTGTAGCAAGCAGTGAGTATTATACGTAAGCAGTATCTAGAAGTTATAAGTAATCATAGTTATACTACTCAAGCCATGAACTCTGTAAACAGACAACTTCATTTGGCTAATTTATATATGTAATTATACTTATAGAAGTAAGCCTAAATGACATTCAAAATTTGTAAGATATTAGGATATTTTACACAAACATGTCATCAATACGATGGTTGTAGATGCAGAGGAGTACGATTTATGGGAAGTAGCATGGAAACCGCTACTTCAAGGCATCGCACAATTCTGTACGGACCGGCGGAAACAGGTAAGTTTATAACTATATGTTATTTAATAAACAATATGCCATATGTATACCTAATAAATTTTTTGTACAAATCCGACCTTTGTCATGCCAAAATATAAGATTGAAGTAACAACCAATTTGATGGTATCTATTACTGTATATAGATTTTCCATGTTTTAGCTAAAATAATGGAGAATCTACATACAGTAATAGATAGCGTCAAGTTGTTTATTTTTATCCAAAGCATTTTAAACTGTTGCCCATGCTGCTTACGAAGTATGATAATATTGATGTTCACAGCAGTGCAGCATGCCGTATACTTCCTTTAATTTCCTTCCGTTACTTCCCTTCGTTCCTTTTTCCAAAACAGCAATTGCTTTGAACCTTACCAGAGCTAACTGGCCATTGCAATTATTGCGGTACGCCAGGGTAGCATTCAGGACCCATACTGTTTCTTGTGCTTGTGTGTAAAAACACTGTACCATAAAAAGCAAATTATTTCGATTATCCAAAAGATTCCACGCGTCCATGCGCGTTGCAGAGGATCCTTCAAAAACGAGACACTATATTGTTTACGCAGGGCAGTAGTAGTAGTGGTCCCTTATTCAATTATCCTGGAAACTACTTACTGCAGCAATATCACTGGGGAGACCAACAGACTGCAATGCAGAGGGTCTCGGGATCGAACCCACGTCGCGCACCTCTGACTTTCGGAAGTTATATGACTTTTCGAAATTATGTGCGTATTGATTGACAATTATCGCCTGCTCCGTGCCTCAGAGAGCACGTTAAGCCGTCGGTCCCGGCTGCCATTAACATCTATGGCAGTCGATATTGGGAGAGTGTCGACACATAAGATCCCACTGGGTCGAAGTGTCGCCGGTCTGCACTGACTGGCCCTCACTAAGATACATACATACATACATACTGCAGCAATACAACGTAAATAAATATTTGTTTTTATTTCTTCAAGAGTGAGGGTACTATTGGCTTTATATTACTCGCTTGCTGTGGCTATCGATATTCAATAGTGTTGCTATTCAATTTACTACATATCTTATTTATCAATGGCCCATGGAAATAAATATTTATCTATTTACTATCAAAATGTTCGTGGTCTTCGGTCAAAGACAACTTGCTTTCTACGAAACGTATGTTTAAATAATTACGACTTGATAGTTCTTACAGAGACCTGGCTTCTTGATAGTATCCATAGTTCAGAATTGTTTGACAATAGATATACAGTGTGGAGAAGAGACCGTGACTACTGTAAAACTGGTCAGACTAGGGGAGGAGGCGTATTAATCGCGGTTCGGACTGGTATTTCTGTAGTATCACGTGAGTCATTTCATTCATCGGCAGAAGACCTGTGGATAACTTTGTCACTTAATCAGAATCGTAATGCGGCAACCAAAATTAACGTTTGTACATTATACCTCTGTAAAGAAAATTTAGGCTTTTCCTTCTCTCAGCAATTACAAAACTACTTAAATAAGTTGACCGATATTATCTTAGGCAATCCTCAGGATAAATTCATTATATTAGGTGATTTTAATCTCAGTGGTATCGATTGGTTACATACAAGTGATTCTTTTTATCTACCGTCTAACCTCTCTAATAACGACGAATACTTATTAATTGATGATTTGCAGTCACATGACCTTTATCAGTATAATGGAGTTTTAAATAATTTTGGTAGAATTCTGGATCTTGTTTTCTCGAACGATTCAGTTACTGTGATTGACGTCGAGGACCCATTAGTACCGATCGATCCTTATCACAAGGCATTATTGATAACCACTACCTTCTCAGAATTATCGTATTTACCACCCACACCTAGGAAGAAATACTTATATAATAAAGGTGACTATACTTCCATTAATGAGGAGATCTCTAGAGTTGACTGGTCAACTGAATTTCGGAGATATACATTGGAGGATTCTGTAAATTTTTTCTATTCTTTTATAAACAATCTGCGTGATAAATACATCCCTACTAAAGTTATTAGCAATAGTTCATATCCGATATGGTACAGCAATGCTCTACGTAAGGTTCTAAAGGAAAAGTTGAAGTTTTTAAATAAATACAAAACTTATAAGCGTAAATCGGACGAAGACTCATTTAAGGTATTGCGTGATAGGGCTAGACGCTTAGAAGCTATTTGTTACAAACAATATACGGAATCTGTTGAGAGTTCTATCACGACCAATCCAAAATACTTCTGGTCTTATTACAAATCACGCTCTAGTTGTAATAACATTCCTAGTTGTTTAAAGTACTCAGATAAAGTTTTAACTACGGGCGACTCAATATGTAACGCGTTTTCGGAATACTTTGTGTCAACTTTTCTGGATCAGTCAGCTAGTACTAATAACTCCATGCTAGACTATGACTCATTTAATATAAACCAAACCTCTGATATAAACGGGGTACATTTTACTGAAACTGATATAAGAATATTACTATCTAAACTGGACCCATGTAAGTCTGCTGGTCCAGACAATATCACATCGATTTTCCTTATTGGAACTAGCGAAAGTATTGCCTTACCGATTTCCCTTTTATTTAAAAAATCCCTGTCTTGTTGCGAGTTACCTCATATCTGGAAATGTGCTTATATTACGCCTATTCATAAAAAAGGTTCCAAAACTGAGGTTGTCAATTATAGGCCAATCTCAAAACTATGCATTATATCAAAAGTTTTCGAGAAAATTATCTGTAATCAAGTCTATTCTGCAATTAGTCAATCACTCAATTATAGTCAACATGGATTTATGAAAGGTCGCTCTACAATTTCAAACTTAATTGTGTTTAATGATTACTTAACCCAGGCTATGGATGCGGGCTATCAAGTTGACGTAGTATATACTGATTATAGTAAATGCTTTGATAGGATAGACCACAATTTACTACTTCGGAAACTACTTAAAATAGGCATTAGGGGTGACTTGCTAAGATGGTTCTCTTCATATATTGACAAGAGATCTCAGGCTGTCGTTATCAATAACTATATATCTAGCTGGGTTACAGTACCTAGCGGTGTTCCCCAAGGATCCTTAACCGGTCCATTGCTGTCCTTGATCTTCGTAAATGATATTGTTGACTGTTTCCATCATAGCGAAGTCATTTGCTTTGCTGATGATATGAAAATATACACAAAGATCAAGTCAGCCACAGATGCGAAACACCTTCAGGAAGATCTCATGAGGCTAGATAGGTACTGTTTAAATAACAAATTAGATCTTAACCCAACAAAATGCTCCGTGGTAACATTTAGTCGAAAGAAAAACAATATCGCTACTCATTACTACCTTAAGGGACACCTGCTTGATAGACTAAATTCAGTGCGTGATCTTGGCGTTGTCCACGATTCGAAGCTCTTGTTTGATGAGCATGTAGAAGCAATGATTGCGAAAGCGTCTAAATCCTTGGGTTTTATTATGAGATCGACAGCCCCATTTAAGAATGCCAAAACATTTAAAATTTTATATTGCGCATATGTGCGTAGCATTATTGAATATGGATCTCAAATCTGGAATCCCCGATATGAGAAATATATTTCAAGGATCGAAAGGATCCAGATGAAATTTATTAGGTTTCTGTGCTACCGCTTACGCACTCCATTCTACACTGGTTATGATAATTACATTAACCTTTGTAAAAAATTTCATTTTCTTCCCCTATATAAACGTCGTGACATAGCCGATATTACTTATATTTTATCCATAGCAAGTAATAAAGTTGATTGCCCTGAACTTCTTGAAAAGTTGTCACTTAACATCCCTACAAAATCTTTAAGGAAACACACACCTCTTAGTATTCCAGCAGCAAATAGTAATTATAGACAAAGTTCATTTTTGTGGCGAGCTTGTCGCACTTTTAACGACGTCAGTGACAAGCATGATATTGACATGTTTTGTACAAGCATAAGAAATGCAAGAACACTTTTAAGTAAAGATTTTTTTTGCAATTAATTTAGGCTTTAGGTATATAAATTCTGGTTACCATTTCCGCACTCTCATTCTTATTTTGTTAGTATATGTCTATTTTTGTCTTAGCTTTTACTTACATAATTTCTATTCGTGTGAATCTGTAAGTGGCTCAATGTTATTATCTTGTTTGTGTACTTGTAAATTACAGCTGTTGATTCACCATATAATTAAATAAATAAATAAATAAATAAATAAAAAGTAAAGTTATAAGTTCAATTATCTGTAGGGTCCCTCAACCGAATCGTTTCATTCTGAGTGAAAACCCAGGTTAAAAGTGTATCATTTTAACGTTTCATAAAAAGTGTTAAAATAGAGTACGCTTATCTAAAGAGCAAGGAACAATGTGTATTTGATTGGAAATTGTGTATTCCTTTCGGTATAGGTGGCGCATCATGCAATAGCGTGCTTGCAGCGAGCACTAATGGTGTTAGGACTATCGACTATGGGCGGTGGCGGCTGGGAGGCTTGCTTCCAGAGCGTGCTGTTCCCTCTGCTAGAACAACTGCCAAGAAGAGCTGATGTTACAGCCAGAGTTAACACCAATATGTGCAAGGTAAATATATTTAATTATTGCAGCAAGTATGTAGATGTAATTTTGTATAGTACATTAAAGTAAAAATTAAAATCTATGGTCAACTGTATGATAAAGTCGCAAAAGAATCTATCATGTTTAACGAGCGCTTCTATATATTGTGTTCCTAAATTTCCGTGTAATTAGTCTCAAATAAATTCACCAAAAGCAGCTTTAATGTGGAAATGTTGTAGAATATTGTCTTATTTATAATTTGAGTCGTATTTGTATAAAATAATAATATGTAAGTAATATCAGCCCTATATTAAACCCACTGCTGGGCACGGGCTTCTTCTCAGTGTGAGAAGGTAGGAAGTTAGGGTTAGGTTGTTACCTACGTCTATTTGTAGATATTTGTGTTAGTGTTAAAAGCTTGGTGATGCAAATGTATATCCACATAATCGAATAAATATTTAACGATTTTCAATCGAGTAGACCATGTTGGCTGACAATACGATTTTTGACATTAAATACATTCCAAATCGCGTAGCCAGTAATCAAATCGCTCGAGAAGTAGGCCCCACGGTCCTATAGTGCGATGTCAGGGTCGGTCCGAGTGCTAAGCGCCGTGGTGTGGCAGGTGTTCCTGCAGCACCTGTCGGCGCTGTCGGCGCGCGCCACGTTCGGCGGCGTGTGGCGGCGCGTGCTGGACGTGCAGCGCGCGCTGCTGGCCGCGCCGCCCGACGACCCGCTCACCGAGGCCGCACTTGAGTCCCTCAAGAACATGATCCTCGTCATGGACTCTGTCAGGGTAAGTTTTCTCTGCCCAATATTAATATATAGCAGTAAAGATAATTTTAAGGTGATCAAGCACAGAAAAAACAATCCTACACCCGACTGGATTATTATAGGTAAGAATTTGCGGCCCATCGGTTCATGTCGACAAATTGTGTGCATAATAAAGGACGTGCGATATGCAAATCTTGAATAGTGCGATGCCGTATGTATCACTATTACTGCGCTCGTTCATTGCGCTCTACTATCATCTGCTGTTTGTTGCTATCTATATCTTCGGTATACATATGTACATATATCGTTGCAATAGTGTCTTAAAACCCCTTCGAACTTCTGTTTCTCCAGTAACTATGTTTGATAAACTTATACGCAGCGCAGACGCCACGTCAGCGCGACTCACTTATCGCATTTGCGTGCCCCACTTAATAACAAGCGGTTACCGAAGGCTATGATTGCTTGCAATGACAGAGTTGTCAGTCCTCAGAAACTAAACATGGATTAGAGTAAAGCAATCATAGAGGTCCAGAATCCTTAATGTCATCACCGATTATTAAGCAATAAATAAGTTACTTTATTCCTATTTTCGGACCGATGACCTAAAAAGGTAACTGTGTCAGACTGGATGCGGAAGATAGAAGATCGGATGTTGTGGCGTAAAATGGGAGAGGCCTATGTCCAGCAGTAGACTGCAGTAGGCTGAGTGATTGATTGATACTGCCTTTACTCTAACATCCTCGGATAGGCATCTACATTTATTATATGCACAGTCAGAATGTAGCTAATTAAAGTTTCATTGCTTCTGCTCACCTTCTGAATTTTAACCCTGTTGGTTCGTTCAGATAAGTTTCTACAATATTTAAGGATGATGTCATGATCGAATCCGAGACCTCATGGAATCAGTTCTCGAGAAAACTGTAATTGCTGTTATATATTAGAACATTTTCAGTAACGGCATATATTCTGAGAATATATCCGATAGATAACAATAGGCCTGATCTTAATTACGTTAGAACTAGAAACAACTGACAAACATGGGAGCATCTCTCGACTAACTACCTCTTTAGACAGACATACAGCCAACTTTATTTTCTCCAATTTATTTCTATGTACTAGGGTCTAGAATTACTTATATTTGTCATGCGCGTAATAGATATTCAGCAACGGCGAGGGCTACAACGAGCTGTGGTACATGACGTGGGACAAGATCAGCGAGTTCCTGCCCAACCTGAAGGAAGAGCTGTTCCCACAAGGTATATCTTCATACTATTATATATTTGTTATGTATGATACTTGCGCTCTTATTTTAATATGGTGAACGGTATACTACTGATTTCTTGATAGCATTTATGTGTTTCAATTAGCAGCGATAGCTCAGTGGGGAGATCAACAGACTGCAATGCAGAGGGTCTCGGGATCGAACCCACGTCGCGCACCTCTGACTTTCGGAAGTTATATGACTTTTCGAAATTATGTGCGTATTGATTGACAATTATCGCCTGCTCCGTGCCTCGGAGAGCACGTTAAGCCGTCGGTGCCGGCTGCCATGAACATCTAGTGCAGTCGTTATTGGGAAGTCAGTGTCCTATAATATCCTGACACTGGTCTAGCCTTAGGCGGTGGCGGTAGCAGTCGCTCTGTGTAAAAACTGATATCCAGTCAAATCCGGTTAGAGCAGAAAAGCCGACCCCAAGTGACTTGTGAATAATAAAAGACTAAGGGGAATATTTATGCGTTTCAATTAAAATAATTTTGTTTATTTTAAGCCGCAGAATTCTACATCAATAAAATTATGTATTTGAACAAGTAAACACTGTTTAACACACAGTTTCGTGAATTTGTGAAAAAAACTTACTTTTCTATTTTAAACTGTTATGATAGCTTATAAAGAGTGCATAATAATCATCATCCCATATTTATTGAATTTCAGTAAAAGACAACACGAGCAAGCTGCCTCCAAACCTACCGAGCCACATGCAGCCGCAGTTCCCGCCATCCCTGCCCACCCTCATCCCCGTTGGACCCAACAGTACGCCAACCATTGTACCCGTCCCCTACCCACAGCATCAATCACCCACCAACATCCCTGTACCGATCCCAGTACAAACACAGTCGCCAATATTATCACAAACGGTGGCGCACTCGCCGGTGAACCTCGTCCAGACTCCGCCGCTGGTCGCCAATGCGCCAACGTTGGTGGCGCCGACGCCGATCAGCGGTATGGTGCCTATAAGGAACCCTTTGTATGATCAGGCGGGGCTAACATCGTCGGTACTACTTCAGCCGCTGAATGAGGTAGGAAACATCAAATAATAACTCAATACATTTCTTCCCAATTACACGATTGATTATTATGCAAGTAATAAATGAGAATGTGTGAGTAGTAGAGCCTCGCTGATTTCAGCATGAATGGGCCAGCTCGCCCGGGGAAGGACTACCCTCTCACAATATATCGACGAGAAATAGCAGTATTCCCACTGTCGTGTTTCGTTCGGTGAGTGAGAGTGCCGGAGACCCAATCACCCCCTTGCCCCCTTACCGCTCCTTCTCCTTCCCACTTCCTTTCCTAAAGGGTCGGCAACGCGCAAGTGATGCCTCTGATGTTGCAGGCATCTACATATAGCTACGGTGACCACTTACCATCAGGTGGGCCGTAAGCTGGTTCGCCACATAAGTAGCATTAAAAAAAAATTTGCGCATCAGCCAAAAATCTTACTTATAATTGATTATAAGTACGATTGTTAAAGTTTCGAATTCTGTGTGAGAAAAACACGTCAACGTCTGGAACTATGTTTAATAGTCTACAATAGGCAGATCACCTACTGTGTAGAAGAGCTAAAAATTGATTAATATTAAATGTGAATTTTTGATTGTAGTACAGCACAAAAAATATGTGGTTAGGAAAGCGATTCTTAGTGCAGGCGTTACTAAAAGACAATGCTTTCGTACTAGCAATAGCAGTCTCTATTATTTCGTAAATGAAAATACATTAAAACTCGCTTAATTTAAACTTTATTTTCAGATGATATCAACGCCCATAGGCATGTCAATGCAGTCACAAATCCCGATACTGTACCCACAGAGCGCTGACCTCAGCCCGAGCCGCCTGCCGCACAGACCCGACCCGCCGCGAATAGACCCCACGCACGCAGACCCCATCACTCCCACACCCACTCCCATCACTGGACCTTACATCTCCTATGACGACAACCTCATAACACCCGAGAACAAGGTCGAACAGAGTGAACTCTACGCCGAGTACATAACAAACCCTTACACAGATATGAAGAAAGACCTCACGAAAGAAGCTACTCTATACGATCCAGAAGACCCTAAACCTCCCGAACAAAATCCTCTACTATCAGTCTTAGATAAGAAATCTTACAGTGCGAATGCGACCCCTATGCATTCTGTGAATAAAGCTCAATTTGGCTCGAGTGATAATGTGAGACAGGAGTCTGGGATTTTTAATTTTTCGAGTTACTTCGGCGTTGTGAGTGAGAACGTCGCGCCGGGCTCAGAGGTGTTCGATACACTGATGTCGACGCAGGAGGGATAGCTGAACGAGTCGGATATTGGGACGTGGCTGTAGTGTAACGTTATTGAGGGTAGTTAGACAAGATTTTTTTTGTTAGTCACGTGACACGGTTGAATTTGAAATTGTTGTTTGTATATATTGATTTTGGAATTGAAAAGGTGTTAAAAATATATCTGGGATTTTTTGTCTTTGTGTATGTTTGTGATGACTTTTGTAAGACTTTGCAGTTAGGTTTAATTTTCACACCATATATTTAGACGATGACAGTCCATTGTTATTGCTATATATAGGATAATAGATAGCGTTGTAATAAAGTTATGACAATATGCTACTTTTAATTATGATGTTGCCAGAGCTCTGTAACTCAGCAGCAGGGATATTTGACCCATTAACAGCGGAGCAATGTCATAATTTTGCAAGGTTGGCAATACTTAGTGTGTATTTGTCATAATTTTAAACAACAAATATAGAAGCCATCTCGTTGCAAATTGTTACTTGGAGCTAAGATAAAAGAGAAAAATTCAATACAGTTTTAAATTACATGTATCAATCAATGTAGGTTTCTGGAGGGGTAATCAACAACTTATGAAGAAGTAAGTAATATAATAATAATAATAATAAAATCAATTATTTTCTTATTTCATACAGAAATAGTTACAAAATATCAGATTTTGAGCTAGGTGTTACAATATCAAGAAGGCGAATCTGTGTGAGACACTAGTCTCTTCTAGTAGTCGTATCTGTACTATATTCTGACCCAATAGAATTATTTTATTTAAACAATCGTTTCATGCCTAATTCAATATAGTCATATAGAAAATTCAAACTCTCTTTGAAAAGTAGTTAATTAATACAATAAGCCGTATGAAAGTCCTTCTGTTTATAAATATCCATAAATTTATTTTACCATAAAATATTTTATGATAATAGTCACTAAAAATTTTACCTTTTTCTCCAATTCTATTGGGATTGACTATAGGTAGTACCTGTATGACAGATTACCAGCCTCTCCTGACTCTAGACAGGTTTGTGCTCGGGGAACTGTAACCAGATGAAACAATAATGCTCTATTAAGTGGGTGTAAAGGAGTTGGAGAAATTATATAAAATGATCTGATTGGCTGTCACTAATTCCAGTTAACCAATCATATGACTTGACATGCGTTTAACCGTACATTAAAAATGTTGATTTGCCTTTCAGAAATCTGCTGTTAGTTTTTTACTTGAAGTGTTTGTTATTGGTCTAACATTATTAACGTTTTAGTTTTGTCTAGATAAATTATAATCCTAGGGCGACGTTAAAAAAAGCAATATTATTTGAAAAGTTATAAAAAAATCTAGTCGAACTACCCATTCTAGTTAGAAAAATTCCACTTGTATTATCATATATTATACCTATTATTATCTATTTACTTCGAGGGACTCCTTACATCTACATTTTAAAGTCTTTCACTATTAACGGTTACTATGTTCCAAATACGAAACGTTTTAGTTATAAACTTTAGTACGAGTTTTATAGCTTGTCTTATTTTTTAATTATTTACTAATTTAAATGTACCGAAAAGTACATTTGAATTAGTAAATAATTAGACGAACTAATGTAATATAATAAATACGTAATCCGGGACACCGACGAGATTAATTCTCAAGAGATCTGAGAATGCCCCATGAGCTTTCATAGCATTTAAAACGTTTGATCGTCGGCACGCGTTTATAAGCATTTTATTGAAGCGCTATCTAGTGGAATCTTCGATAAATTAATCAAAATGTGTCAAAATACCTCAAAACGTAGGAAAACTTTAAGTAAAGCCTCGTATACCACCCAGTATACTTATTCATTTACTGTGTGGTAACCAAAGGTTAACTAACCATTTACAGAGCTTCAGACTGCAAAGATCGCTTTCTTCACACAAGCGTTACCGCCGGGCTGAGTGTTGTAGGCTCGAATCCCACACAGAACTATTATTTGTGTGATTTACAAATTATTTTGCTGAGTTTCAGTTGTATGTAGGTCTTTTAAATAGAACGGTGATATGACTTTTTACTAATTTTGCTTGTACTCTGTTTATAATTAAAACCATTCGTTTTTGAAACAAGTAGCCACGGATTAGGGGAGCTCGCAATACCTGTTCACTTGTAGTATTCCGTATTTGATATAATCTAAGTTTATATTTAAAATGCAGTTCTAAAGAACTCTGCCTAAACTTCCAAGCAACTGGGTACTATATTTATTTTAGAATTATTGTTTTATTTCAGCCCATTCGAGGCGATTTTATTTTTATATTTATTTAAGTTAATAAGATATATTTTGTCGTTATGTACCCTTATTGTTAATTTTCGTAAAAGAAAATATCCAGGGTGACCAAGCTTTCGGTGAGGATGGGATGTGTAAATTATGTAATTATCGATGTTTCGTTTGTATAGAGAGTCATATATACTACTTCTATTGAATCAATGTAATATAATGTTTAACAATTTATTAATAAAATGTGTTTAACAAATCCTATGTTTGTTATTGTTCTTTGTATCTAACTATGTTATCTGTATGGAGTCTAATGTGTCTGAGAGACGGCACCTGTATTGTCCCTTATATACTACGTAGTACCTAAGATATAATTTGTAGTGTGTGTGTCTATGCGCTTGTATGTGAATTGCTACAGGTATTTAGAGGCATAATAACTAAGCTTTCAAAACTTTACATTTACAGAGTACGTGATAAAAGTTGCGTATAAAAGTATAAAAGTTTTGTGCATCGATTCGCACATAATAATTATATTGTATGTACGTTCACAATCGAACCAATCAGTTCCTGTTTCATGATAGTTTTTTTGTAGGTACTTAGTACAAGCTGTCTTATATACAGATATATAAGACTGTTTCTATTTATCGTCTTGAGCGCAATTGCGGGAATCGAACCCGAGCCCACATATTATGTAATTTTATTATTTTCTCTCTAATTTTTATATCGTACTAGATGACCCGGTGTACTTCGTATCACCTATCCCAACGATTTTTTTCTATATTTTCTCACCGTTTAAACCTTCCCTGGACTACGACAAACATTTCAAAATAAAATCAGCTAAATCGGCCCAGCCGTTCTCGAGTTTTAGCGAGACAATGAACAGCAATTGATTTTTATATATGTATATATAGATTTAGGGTAAGTATAATAATACATCAAGGTTTATCATATAAAAAACAACAGTATATTATAATAAAATTTACATTATTTACAGTTTTGTACAAATATATCGAGAGTGCCTTCACAGAAGGCATAATCAGGCACTTTACACAGGTTATAAATACGAGTCAGTCTACACTAGCTTACGATATCATACACGCGACACGTGGAGCGGTCGCTTGTAGTACGGGTGGTGCGCGCGGAGTAACGGCGGCGCGCAGCACGGAGCTTTCCGTGGGGGGCAGAGCGCCCTGCGCCACACCGCCGCTGACTTCCTCGACCACGCCCACGCTCCCGCCGCGATACCACACGACAACCACAAACACACAGCCACGCCACTAGCTCCAGCACCTTCCTCTACATTCCCAGCATCTAGAGCTACCAGCAATGCCAAGCCAGATTGTGAGGAGCTTTCCCTCATGCGAGCTTCAATCACTCTCGCTCCTGTGCCTAAAGCAGCTAGAATGAAGTACAGCAGACCAGCGGCTGCTGCGCGCGCTGCAAGTCTTCCAACTCTCTTGGCGCCACGCGAGTCTAGCGCTCGTCGTACTCTCATAATGCCAGGACATGCTCCGATCGCCAGCGCTACTGAAGTCACTAGCAACGCGCCTCGAGGTACACCGACTAATGCCGCGGCTGCAGCGTCAGAGATGCCGCAGGTGCCAGTCAACTCGTCAGCAGTCACTCTTCTTAATGCCAAGGCGGCCGCAGTCCATGCGCCTGCCCAGCCCCAAGAAACAGCGTGCAGGTACGCTGCTGCGCGTTCTAACGCTTCTGTGGACCATTCGCTTGCAGCAGTTAGGTACCAAGCGACGCACGCGTTTGCAAACCACGCGTCCGCTGCCAGCGTGAAGTAATAAGTTAGTGAGAAGAAGGCTACACACGTAGGCGATGCTAGCCCATCGACGGCTAACGTGCTGCCTGCACAAGATACCATCTTAGGTCCCAACCATCCTCTCGTCACGTGAGCTAAGGCAACGATCGCGTGGCACGCCGCCATCCACACTACAGGCCGCTCCGGGTATCTATACCTCGAAGGTTCTGCGCAGAACGTCAGCAGCGCGAATGATGTTGATAAAAGAGAGAACCAAGCTAATGTGTTCATCCAAATCTCTGCCTTTCGCTTATCGCTCTGGCTGTACCTGGCGTGCTGTCCACACGCCGGCCAGCACTCGCCAGTTGGCGCTCTTGTATGTGCTGGTGGACAACCATGCTCTCTTATTTCATGTTCGTGGAACGGCCAACGGGATGGCGGTGGAGGTTCAGGTTCCAACTCGCTGGCATTTGGTGGTCTCATGCATAGCCGTCTATCAGCTCTGAGTGGAAAGGCTGAGCAGTCGAGCATAACAGTTGGCAGCATTTGCTTCAGTTGCTCCTTGCAGTCATCGACGACAGTCTCGCACAGCGCTCTGCAGGCGCTCACGGAGCCCGACACTTCCTCGGAGCAGAGCGGGGCGAACGCGGAGCACAACAGGAAGCGAGCGTGGATCGAACACCCACTGGACAGTATGCCCGCGAACGATACCATCTGTAACAAGAGAAAATCCATTTAAATTACATGTTTTAAGAAGTCCAATAAACTCCAAGGTTGTTTTCCTTAACAAACCATAGCAAAGTTTCTGTCGTGTAAACAACAGAAAATTTACTATGGTTATATGTAGTTTCACCGAGGCGAGGATGGTCTTATAAAAACCTATATAAAAGAATTCGGTTCCCGTGGCCTGACTTACATTGCTGAACATAATAATATTCTATCACATACACACACCATCTAGCCCAAACTAAGCACATCTTGTACTATGGATAAACATACATATATATTTCCTTTGATGTTCTTTTTTGTAAATACGTACATATTATACATAGTAACACCCAGACCAAGAAAAACATCCATGTTCATACACACAAATGTTTGACTGTGCGGGAATCGAACCCGAAGTCGGTTACACTAACTACTACGCCATCAAGGCCGATAAAATATGTGGCTAAGGTGTATATATAATGATAATAGGCACAAATAAATCGCAGGACACGTGGCTATTCGTAGTTTCTTGAGTCTATGTATGGAATAAGACATCGAAAAATGCTAACGTTGTATTTTATCAAAAGTACTTATTTTGCTGTGTTTCAAGCCCTTCCACGACACTTTCGAAGATATTTTTATTTAGCTATAGTGAAACGTTCACAAAGGGCAGTATTCCCAAGCTCGGAGCCACAAAAAGGCAGTAAATGACAGACTGAGAGACAATGGCAAGGTCGCGGGAGAGACTCGTTTTTGTCCAACAAGAACGGATGTCACGCAATCAAATCGAGAGGGCGAAGGATTGTGCCGTTCGAAGGGCCACTGACGAAATTAAAATAGCTCTCGAGGAGATTTTTAGCTTTTTATTAACTTTCTAAAACGTGAAACGGTTCGACCATGTTTTTACAGCAACTGCACTTGAATTTAGCAATATGTTAAAGCTGTCTCGTAAATCCAAAGGCATGCATAGGTATGTTTATTGGGTTTCATTCTTAGTTACGTGGAATCGGGAACTATGTCCAGCAGACAAGTCTCTATTACGACTGTGGGTGCAATCCTCCTCTGCTTAACCGCCTAAGAATATACAAAGCTATTGCATATATTTCAATTGTAATGTAATAAACATATTGCAATAATGACCCAACTTTCTACTCGGATGTTCTTTCAAAATTTGCTTACGCAACAGTGCCTTGTATTACCTAAGCACATAGTGCAGAAACACCTAGCTCAAATACTGAGGTCTAATTCAAAGGTAACATTATACTTGCGGCATTTACACAGCGCCTCGCAGGTAGCCTCGATTAATTAAATTCTTTGTACAGCGTAACGGATACGTAGTGTCTAGTTCATACTACTCGTGTTTCGTATTTCCTGTTAAGCTAATTGTTGATGTACAAGAGACACAAATATCTGTATATCAACTAAGGAATATGCTGAGGGGTATTACACCCAAATTTCGCCAAAAATGTTTAAGTTTCAATGTAAAGACGAGTCGAATTTTGAAAAAAGCGATGATAGATGATAGATATTATATATAACTATAGCGAGTTTTTAGCGTGTACAGTATATGCGTAACTGTCTATTGTGCGGTTATATGCTCGGGAGTGTCTTTTTATATTTTGTTAGGAAATATTTAATATATCTAGCCTAAATTTAAGTTATTATTATAAGTATAATAGGTATATAGTATAATAGTTATTATTTTAATTTAGCACATTTCGTAATAAAATACTTTTAATATAATAATAAATGCGAAAGTAACTGAACCTGTTTCTAGCGTTTTTACAACTAAGAGACAGCCTGAAAATTAGGTGGGAAATAGACTTCGTATAAAGTAAACAACTAGTCGATACACAATATCTAAACAACTCTAACATAGCTAGCTCGTTATATAGGTATTTCAGTCTAACCCCTGGTAGTTATACAAGCGCGATGTTATTAAAGGAATAAAATATTGTAATAAGAATGTTTAATGACAGCTCACACCTGGCTACATTAGCAGGCAGTCATTAAAGTTTTTAGAGCTATATTTAAAATCACAATAACAACCGGGTTTAATAATCGAACTCGAAAATATAAAACAAACTTCATTTCGTATTTCATTTTAGTTGGAGCGAGCGTTTCTTAAGGATTTTTTCAATGGATGTCTGTGCCTCAGACGCATTGTTGTAGGATAATTGCCTTCTGGTGGGCAAGCTGAGCAAAAAACGTTATTTCACAAAACAACCGGCCTTGGGATGGATTACAAGAGCCGAGTTTGAGACCAATTTCGTTTCGACTAATTTGAAATGGCGTCGTTCAAACGTGAAGATGTCTTCGTAACTCTAATTACGGCTACCTCGTTGGACTGCTAGGGTACCAGAATAAATTAGGCTAAATAAAATACCTTTTAGGAAATTATTTGTAGCTGTAGGGAACTTGAAGTTCCATTTAGTGAAAAGCGCTTTTTGCTTCTTTTTAATTTTAATTTATTATGTACTTCTACTAAACAAATAATACAAACGGAGAACAGGGTTTAGAAATCACTCTTTATCTCTAAAGGTAAGACATACCTAGTTGTATAACTCCCCCATATCTTAAAGATAGGTTCAATAATATCAACGCTGTTTATAATTTATCCCACCGTCTAAGTGTATGAAACATCAGACCATAATCTACCACACTGGCCCAATGCGGGTCGCAGACTCGAACACCTTATGGGGAACTCTCAGACACGCAGATTCTCTCTCGTTGTTTGCCTTTATCGGTAGGTAAATTAAGTGATAATTAGCCATTACTTAGAATATGAGTAGTCAGGTTTACTAACAGTATTTTTTTATCTGTGTAGTACGGTACCCTAATCGTCGTAGCTTGTAACCAGCAGACGTCAATTAAATCGCTTCCAATAATCGATTAGTGTCGATGTAATCGGTAATAAGAATCGTTTCCAACTGACATTTGACGGCGATTCTCAGTACTACCCATGTAGTATGTCGCGTTTTACACTTTGAAAGTTTTAATTTTTCTTTTTTACTTTCTTGTTACCTTTACACAATATTTCGATAGGTAAACTTTTTTGCCATTATGAGTTGTTATATGAAGACACATTACGACATCAATAGATTTGAGATTGATGAGATGGTCCCGTGGCATAAGTATGATGGCAATCGAGAGGTTCTGGGTGCGATGTCCTTATCTAGCCATGTGTTATTTAGTTTTTGCTAGGAAATTCTCAGAAGCAGCATGTACAGTTTGAAATTGTACCTGATACGACACCATTAGGCTAGTCCCCTAGTAAATAAAATATATAATACGCCTTGAGATATAGGTTATATGCGTTTAAGATATTGCATTTTTATGCAATAAGAACTAAGGTCATCGCACTGTACTTATCAGTGTAATCTCCGATAACGTAATCTATCTTTAGACAATGGAATATGTAAACAAGATCGGTTTAACAGCCTTGACCTGATTTATACAGAGACGAAAGGAAATTTTGTACCGCTATTTAAAAAGCGCAAATTACTTTTATCAGGTCTGTTTATATTAGGTAATTAGTTTGGGTCTTTCGTTTCGTCGCATAAGTTTGCACTTATGTTTGCGGAGTTGGCCATGAGGATATTGTTACCTGTTAAGTAGTTATCAGTAGCAGCACAAAGTCCAGAATTGCTCTCGGTAGAAAGCACTAGACTTGTCCTAATTCCGTGATATTTGAGGGAAAATATCGCTTACCCCTTCATAGACAATAGGTGTGTGGCTGTTCATGTATGTTTAAATTCGAATACGAGACACATATCTTCTATTAAAATTGCTCCTGAAACCCACTAATGCCTGCAATGTCCAAAACCTATAATACCTTCCCTAATACTCACAAAAAACGTAAAAATTCCATCGATAACAACTCTATGGTTGACTGCACACGCAACATTATATTGACATAATAAGTGCAATAATAACAAATACCGAAAACGCACTTAAAAAAGTTAACAAAAGATGTTTTTAAAGTGCTTAATCCTGTTTTCGGTTAGGATTATATGGAGTACCGTTGCAGTTACCTGAGTCTATTAGAACGGTAGATCGCACTCGAAAAAGCATTTTTCTTTTCAAGTTCAAAAACGTTTCGTTTTAAACAAACAATTGTATGTAAACGAAATTGTTTGCGCTCGGAAAAGGTTTAAGCGGCGGCTTCACTTAAGATGTTTCTGTTAAGGCCATGTTGGTTTAACGTTTTTTTTAATATTTATTTAAAGAGCTTAACGTTATGTCATGGATAATTGAAGTTTTAGGCTATGACGTTATTATTCGGGAATGTTACCTCGATGTTGAACAAACTAACAGAGGTAAATATAGACTTTTTTAATGTATTTGCTTTGGTACAGACAAATTCTATAGAATTTTATGTAGGTAAATAAATTGTCTATGCTTTTATTTGTTATAATATTATCACATGACGTAAATAGTCTTGGTAAACCTGGGATACTACACTTATGTTGGTGTACCTAATCAGCAAGTGAGTCAGTCACGAACAAGCGTTACCTTTAGTATTGAGGCAGCTTTGGCAGTTCTTTATCTGCACAGAGTTAAGCTGAGATACAGAACACCTACATTTCATTAGCTTTGTTTAGGTCCCACATAACACTAAGCCTTATGCGTTAGACTGCAAAGACGTCTAGATCTAAAAAACTTTCCAAAAATTGTCTAATAAAAAAATATATAAGTACACCATCTAAACGGGTATTAAATTTGAACCTCACGATCAGCAATAATATTGACCACAAACATACCACTGAAGCAATGACATCTAAGAACAAACATAAAAATCTATTTATCAGCAGTGCCCGAACAAAGCCGCGTTCATAAGCTAGTCTAAACATTAATTAATACGCCATAAGTGCCATAACTCAACATCTGAATCTATCAAGGCAACACCAACTCTTAAAAAAACAAACCAAGCCTTTATGGATTAAAAGTGGTTTGTAAACATCCCCTTAACAAACATTTGCTTATATGAGTGCCATCGGATGTTTTTGGATCACATACAAGAGTACCCATTGATATAAATACAGATTTTATTCAATACAAACGACATTAAACCTTATTAACTCAGGTTTAAGGCTGTATTTAGTTCGAAATTTGTCAGGGTAGGTATTGTAAATACCGAGATTATACCATACAAACGATTTTAAATCTTATCTGTAAAGCACAAAAGCTATATTTGTTTGTGAGCGGTTCAGGGTTGATTTTGTTTAGTTTAGCTGATCCATTGAGTTAGTTCTTAGACTTGTATTATTTATTTGCTTGGATAAACATTCGATAGTGCGGTGCGAGCGGATTGATTGATGACGTCATGCGGCACACGAAGCGGCGCGGGCGCACCATTAAACTGTACAAATAAACTCAACTCTATAAGTGCTTGTTTTGTTCTGAACGTAACTGAAGCGAAAAGTTGTGAAATCTTTTGTTAATAATTATTAAATCAAACTCGTTTTACAGATTTGTTGATCGAACCAAGTTTCTACATTTGGAAAAGTTTGTACCTATAAAGTAATGAAACCAGAGCAAAGAAATCTGTTAACTCTAATCACTAGGCCAGGCAGCAGGCGTACCCCGCGTAAGGCGTCACACGAAGTTGCATGTAACAGCTAGTTTTTCATAAAAGGGCTCACAGAGTGAAGTAAACACTTGTCAGCCATCTATTTCAGTGCGTATCGTAAATTTATCACAAAACTTTATACTTTTGTTTGAGAGCGACAGAATTTCGTCTACGAAGAACAAAGGACGACAGGCCGCGACAAAAAATTAATTACCGACATGCTCCGAAAATAGGAGAGTGTGCCCGTCGCGCCCTGCGCATGCGCAGCTTTGATGTTTTCACGGGACAGTTGTTGGGAGTACCGACCGGGCTGTTGCGCGCGATGGCCCGTGCCTACGCTCTCAGTTAATAATGTATACGGAGTTGTGTTACACAATTTACAGGAACCACCATTTTGTTTTTAGTTTGATATGCCTCATAAATAATAGACGGCCCCTTTACAATACACGGGTCGATATACATATACCTAATTACCTATACAAGGTATCCGGCATACATCGTCTATATGGGTATTAGAAATTATTAGACATAAAATTATTGTCTCTATTAATTTATATTTTGTTACTCTTAAACATACATTTTGGGCAATTTTCAATCATCCGATAGAATAACCTACTTGAAGAATAAATATAGACTGCCTCACAAAACCCTATATATCTCTCCTCAGACAATGACTGAATATTCAAATCATAATACAGACCGAAGTCTAAGGAGTGACTCCGAAAATGACTTCTCGGCCTTGGAATTCATTAAAAACCGATCAGTTATTAGACAATTTATATTGCTGTTTTTAAATGTAACTTAGATCTTATGTTTGCGTGGCAAAACAAGCATACGATGCTTCTAATATTAAGTGGTTTTTGTACCTTTCGGACGCTTTGCATCGATCAGAGGTATCACTCACACTATCTTGCAAGAGTCGAACTTTTGTAAGGAAGTGGTACTTTTCATAGCAGGTCAATGGGCCAAAGATGCTTTTCTGGAATTTTAGGCTAAAACAAAATATACCATATCTATACTAATATTATAAAGCTGAAGAGTTTGTTTGTTTGTTTGAACGCGCTAATCTCAGGAACTACTGGTTTGATTTGAAAAATTCTTTTTCATGTTGGATAGCCTATTTATCGAGGAAGGCTATAGGCTATTAAACATCACGCTACGACCCACGGGAGGGTGAGGGGCGCAGTAACGATAAACGCGGGTGAAACCGCGGAAACATCTAGTCTAACTATAAAAATATCATCTTTTGCAAACTTAGTATACACGGTTCTCAACATGCCACGTAACTTCAAAGGCACGTGGCTCCGTACAGCAGTAGATACAGGCAGACTGCGACTTGATCAAAGGGCTTCACTCTTGGTAATCTGTTTGCTCTGAACGAATAGCTTTTGATTTATCTACGTAGTACCGCAGCTATCAGCTATTAGATCGTTTGCGGCCAGGTTGTAAGTGCCGTGCTATCTGTTTGATTATAAATTGCTTCAGATAGGGTGCAACGATTCGTTTCAACTCAGCCGAGCAACATTGTTATACTTACTTAATTAGGTTAGCGAAATTATTTGTTATGATAAGTGTTTCTGTGTTCAACGAGCATTTGATTTAAATACTTTTAGGTGATTTCAGACGCATAGATAAAATATCAAACTATCTTGTAATATTCAGGAATTCAGGAATTCAATTTCAATTCATATACACCCTATAGTACGATGTAACGGAGTGATTGCATTTATACGTCTTAAAATTTCACAACAGACGCCGCTTTCTAATTGTTATTTCATTCCGTAAAAATAAGATCAAAGTTATAAAATATTAATACCACTAGGGGTTGCTAACTACAAAGTGGATTATACGTGGGAGTCGTCAATAGGACTACTGGATGGCGCAGTAGCTTATGTAATCACTGAACCACTCTATCAATGTAACAAATATATAATACTGTTAGTAAAAATAAGGATATTGATATATTTAGTCTAAGTTTACCAACTTTTAAAAAGAAAATATTATCACTTTGCTAAGATTTAATAACACAGTAGTATAAAGTTTTGTTCATTTAGTATATACTAAATATGTAAGAAATTGTTAATTTTAGTTTTTATTTTTTAGTTCTGGGAAGCCTTATGCTCCCAACTATCGTTTGTTTTTTGCTTTCCGTGGCAACCTATAATTAAGGCAGCACCAATACTTGTATACTACAGACTCTGTAACTTAGCTTTTAAGGTGTATGTTCTTGTTGGTTGTCCAAATAAATAAATAAATATTTGTTTAGCATAAAAATAAAAAAAAATAAAAATTTCAAGATCGATTTCCTTATGGGGATAACGGAAACATTGTTTTATTCACACACTTGAAAGCAGTGATACCAAGTGTAACCGTTAATTGTGTCTGCGAAACAAGGATTATTATTAGAGCCGGATACCGGGCGTCTTTAGATAGAAACAAACTGTGCAATAGATGCGATTAATTAATTCTATCGTACAAAATGCTTTAGCCAGCCGCCGCTTCAATTGAACTTGTTACTAAGAGTATTGCGATGCTCTATTTCTAAAATATCTTGTCTCGTATCTAAATTCGTAAATCATAATAGCATAACGACTGTATACTCTTGAAACCAGAAGTGAATCACACCTACATTTTGTGAGCAATGTTATATCTCACGTAAGACCCTAATGTAAACTATAACTTATTTAAAAGCAGGCTTGTATATTTCCAAAGGGTACGCAGAAGAATAATACGCCCTACATATCGTCAAGTTCATTTATAAATCTAGCGTAATAGGGGCAAGCCTTTTGCCATCTACCGCAAACAGTTCCAAACTTCGTACTGCTACAGATAATACCGTACCAAAAAAACAATATCACTTTACCCACTAGAACCCTCATAATATCAAACACGCAAATATCAGCTCAAGAAGTCTTAATAGAGAAATTGAATCCCAAAAATCAACAGCAACGTGAAAATAGCACGTGAAATATAACAGCTACTTCATAAAGTGACGTTTTCAGTACAGGTAGCATGTCAAATCACTATCAGCGCAATATCGAAGTGTTGATCCATGTCCCGGTGAAGTACATACGCTTGTACCAGCTACTGAAGCGCTGTGCGGCGGCCGCTGGCCGGTGACTGCTGCGTAGACGTTATCGTCTCTATTTATCTATTTATATAGTGTAATGGTCGCTGCAATGCTATTTATCACTTCATTAGTTACGGCGCAGCCCTTTGATGTAATGTTGCGTGGATAAAACCGATGTAGGGCTGTCTAACAAATCAGTTGATTACGGATGAACTAGGACAATTCGATACTTGTCTGATATTTTTCTAAATCCAATTGGTTGATAACGTTTCGCGGAGACGTATAGCAATTGTCAGATTTTACGAATTTATAGTTCGTCTATGCTAGTTTAAACTGACCTAATTTGGCAACAGAAGCTATTTATTTCTGACATTAGTGCCATTACTTCTAGCTTATGTATTTTCTAAACTGATTTCTTTTAGTAATTTTGCTAGCCACAAGCAAATATGTTGTTAATTAAATTTAATCTGGGATTTCACTTAAACTATTTTATGCATGTATTATAAGGTTCTCTAGGACGCCTCAACCGAAATCGTCAATTAACGTCTTATCAAAATGTAAGGAAAGACCATCAAATAGGCGAGGTATATCATGAGCAATAAAAATTCTTAAAAACCTTTATGACATGAAATCCAAATAAAACGTACTCAATTAATGCCTTAATTAGCGGAAAAGTACATCAAAAAGCACACAATTAGTCACAATAGCCTTTATGTGTATCAGCCCTGCGCTACGGAAACATCAAAGCGTTTAGTCGGCGGGTAAACAGAGAGGCCGCCGAGTGACGGCCGTCATAAAAACACGGGCGCACTACAAACGCGTTTATTTTGATTGTACCCCCTCCCCCACTCCCCTCTATACTCCGCCGCACCCTTGCGTACCACGTGCGTGTACGCAACTGCGAATTGATTGAACTATATTCGGATTAATTAATCCCTTTGAATGTACCGATTTTTTTTATTAAATATAAAAAGTGTCTTTGTGTTAAAGTGATTGATAGCTTTATGAATGTTGGTGATTTAATACATTAATAGATCTTTATAGCACATAAAATGGCCTGTGATAAGAGACTGGTGAATAGCTCCATCTCATTATTCCGCGGTTCTGTTAATAGTACATTATGTTTGTAAATTAGGTATATTTGACGCAAGTTTGAGATCGCAAGTACATACATTACTGCATTACTTTGTTACTGCATTTACTACTTTAAACTTGATAGTAACATATTCGTTCTAACAAATGATAATCAATATAATATGTTAATGGTCGTTGACAGGTGACAGAATTGCCAGCTAATTAAGCGGTTAGCTGTAACTTATAAAATGTTTAGGCACCTAGATGTTCTACGTCTAATCTAAAAGCGTTTAAACTCACGTTAAAGAGGTTGCCGTTGTTGTTAAAAATAAATAAATTTGTTTACACTCCGTTGTATAGAGCCAAATTGTTTTCATTCTCAAGATTCCATCTGAAGAGAATCCATTTAGGAACGCAATGGACTTAAAAAAGATGTTTATTTTCACAAGACGACTCCCGCAGGGACAACCTTTTAACGTTACAAAAACTTTAACAACAAACATTAAGATCACTCGGTCTTGGCAGAACTATCTATGGACTATATTATACTCATACTTCGCCATCCGTAAAGTTAAAATTCTCAACTTTCCACTCGAAACTTTTCATCTACGAACGCAATCTTCTCAAAACTTTAAACTGAGGTTATTGACTGCTCTTTATTGACCCTAATTGGTTTATTGGCATCAGCATTAATTGATTTTATACAGTCCCACACATCACAGTCACCGCTTTTCTTAAAACGGTAGCCTCTACTTGTAAACTTACGATTAAATGAGTATTTATTCGTTAATTAAACCACTATTCCGAAAATCAATTAGTAAAAAACATTAAAAAGTTTCTGATTTACAACTTTACGAAAAGCAATTTGGAGAGTATATTACATGGCTTTAATGACAATAAAAGTTGTAATGACACGCCGAGACTTCCTCATATAACTGTCGTTATCTCCTTTGGTTGCCAGGATTTATGCACTTGATCGAATATTTAGGAACTCCATGACAGAAGTAACACTTACGGTTTTATCCCTAAACTTGAACATTAAATAACTAAATTAGCTGCTTTTCTTGTAGGGCTCGTTTAGGTAAAACAAGGGTTGCATTGTGTCCAACCTCTACAAGTCGTTAAAAGAAGATAAAAGACGGCAAGAAGAGAAGGTGCCTAAGTACAAAAGAAAAATAGTGAGTTACCTGTTTTGTGAGCAGTGGTAGCTCAGTGGGGAGACCAACAGACTGCAATGCAGAGGGCCTCGGGTTCGAACCCACGTCGCGCACCTCTGACTTTCGGAAGTTATATGACTTTTCGAAATTATGTGCGTATTGATTGACAATTATCGCGTGTTCCGTGCCTCGGAGAGCACGTTAAGCCGTCAGTCCCGGCTGCCATGAACATCTATGGCAGTCGTTATTGGGAGAGTGTCGACACAAAAGATCCTACTGGGTCGAAGTGTCGCCGGTCTGCACTGACTGGCTCCCACATAAGATACATACATACTGTTAATGTACAGTTGTCTTCAAATCAGTACATAATTATACTCGTTTATAGAGATATAGGCAACTAAATCACAGTAAGTTTGGTAAAGGTGTTTCACCGTATGTGAGTCTTCCCGGCGTCGACCCACTTACTGCAGCTGAGTTCCTTCACTACAGTACTTCCGCCTTTAACGAAACATGAACTAAACCATATATTACAATACATATCTACATACATTCACGCACTGTAGGGGCAGACTGAGACTACTGAAGCGTAAGAATCAGCTTAGGCATTATCTTTTATTATCTAGTTTTACGATGTCAAACCCGATATGGAGTCAAATATTTTTAACACAATAATATATTAACCATATAAAAATTCATATTTTATAATTATGTGTTGCATGGGTTATTCGAAATCGTACCCTGTCGTCGTGTCGTATCGTCTAATATAAAGATTGAATATAAAGCTTGGGATTGATCCACGTGAAAGCGCCCTCTGTTGGCCATCACAGATTAATTGGCGGTTTACGGCGCGGCCGCGGCCTGCGCGTGCGTCGACTTACGAGCGGACGGCTTTTTTATTGTTTTGGTTTCCAACTAATCAACTCGGGAAGAATGTTTCCGATAAAGTATTGTTTTAGTGTTAATCAGTACTTTCGACTTGATGTATATGAGGTCACCCAACCCGAATGATAGAAGGAGGTATCTATACATTTGTTAAGTATGCATGGTTATTTCATTTATGTATTTATACAGAGTTATTGAGTATTTTACCTAGGATTTAGAACTCTTTAGCAGTTATAAACTTTATAGAAAAACCTTAGAATGCAGCTAGGCGCAAACTATTATGTTACAATTCCGAGATGGGCTGCAGACCGCAAACTGCAACTGCAAACTGCAAGCGACACCGCTTGTTTCTATAAATCTCTATGAAATTGATTTCGAGCGCGGCAACACTGTGGCCTGCAGCCGCGGCGCGCAGCGACCGCAGACTGCAGCGCCAGTGCTGTCGTGAACCGCAGAGAATCAACAACAAGTCGACATCATCTTCCTCTTCTAACAAAATACACATTAGTAAACTATCGGTTGCGTTGTCCTACATTCTGTCTCGCACGAAGGTACTGGAGTGACTGACGCATGGTTCTATGCATTGTGCAGCAGCGGCATGCCGTCGCGCTTGGAATATAAGCAACCGCGACTGCAGGCAGCACTGCGATCAACCGCAGCTGCTAGCTGCAGTGTCGCCTGCGGTTGCAGTCTGCAGCCCATCTCGGACTTGTGCCTTTACTGTATTTGTGGTTCAGCGATAAATCAATTTCCTCTATCACGAAATACTGTAGGGTAATTAGATTTTGCCGGCAAAGGCATAATTAATTTTTTAAAAAAGTCATTAATAAATTAAAATTAGGAGGTATCGATGAATAATATCTCAGAACCGGTCTTAATGGGAATTATGTCATGCTTTATATTTTATATTTACTTGAGTAAAAGAAAGAGATTGAAAGTGCAAATAACTGTTTTCCAATAGGATTGGACGTAAACATAGACGCTAACTTATGCCAATTTTTTTCATGGAATACGAGCTAACATAATTTTAAAACACATGTGTGAACGAGCGTGAAATCCACATCGCCAGTAGAGCCGGTGTCGTGGCTGGTCATAACTGCAGCGCACATGTACATTGACATTTGGTTTCACCGTTACCGACATAGTCATTAAGAGAATCGTTGTACACGTACTAGGACACGGCGGCGCTTGGCGCTATAAACCGACACTTAAACAAAATGTACGTTCTACGACGCAACTAGGTATATAAAAGGCGGCTGGCCGACTTTGACTTATCTCAAGAGACAATGGAATCCCTCTTTTAATTGGTGACATAAGCTATAAACAATGCCGTTTTCTGTAGACCAAAAACTTGAGCATTGTAGCTGATTTTTATTGCTAACTCACTTCTATCCGAAGCTTTGCCGAATTGAACCCTACGGCAACTTACTACATGTACATACAAAAGGATATGAACATTTATCTGTGTGCAAAATTTCGCCGCAATCCGTTGAACTGTTTACGCGTAATGAAGTGACAAACATTTACCTTTGCAAACATTCACTTAAAATACATTTGCATCATTCATTTATAATATTATAGTGGTATAGGAAGATGTTGGGCACAAAAATGTTTTCCTGGAGTTGCCAGTAAAGGGATTTCCTTCAAAGGAGGTCAGGACGGTAATTGGTCATTGGCTGTATTCATTTTTTACACCTCAAAACTTATAAGTAAATCAGACGTACCTTTAAAAATATTATCTAATAATAATAATATTAGAAATACCTATTCATAAGTTGTCCTATTACCTGGCACGAAGCTCGTCGTAGTACGAGAAGGATTTGGCCATAGTCCATCATGCTGGCCTAGTATGCACTTAGCACTTGACTCGACATCACATACTTTCGAAAACATTATAGACATCTCTGTCTGAGAAACCTCTAGAATGCTGGTTTTCTCACAAGTCTAGCTTGAACACTAAGTGCTTATTTATTAAATACAGGCATAACTTATATACATAATTTAGCACCAGGTTTTTTTTTATTTTAATCTTTATTTATTTAGAGGCTTTTATTACAGAGTAATATGTTAGCCCCATCGTGGCTTATTCTAAGATACTAACTTACTATTTCATAATAGGCTAGCACTAGGTTAAGAACCTGTAATGATAGATTGTAATAATAATAATAATAATAATGTTTATTTCACCACAGTATAACACTTGTATACAAGTGTATAATACATAATTATTCTATATTTACGAGTACACAGACATGATGACATAATAAATAAAATAAAATTATTAGTTGGAAATAAATAAATAAACTTGGAAAAAGGGCCTATTGCCTCATGGCTTGAATTTGAAAACTGTCTGTTGCAATCCAATGGTCTCCTCATTAGGGTGCATAATAATGGGAATATTTGCTATTGCGTTTAAATATTGACAGGCGTAACGTTATGTCGCTAAGGCATTTAATTGGTTTGACATTTAGTCCTGCGTTAGATCGAGAAGTGAGATAACATAACATCGGAGTATCGATGCGTGTAATGATCGTCGTTAATATCTAGTAACAGTGACATCGATGGTAAACGCCTACAGTACTTGTCAATATAATAAAATATAAGACAAAGGGTCTTAATCGCTAATATAATAATATAATAATAACAGTGAATGGAACAGTCGCAAGAGGAAGACCTAGGCGAACGTTTCTTGATCAGATCGGAGGCGTTCTGGACAAAGGCCAGGTTAAGAGCACCTTGAACCGACGGGCGTGTATGAGGAATGTGATGAAAAGAATGAAGCCAGAGAAGTGTGTCAGGATCGTAGCAAATGAAAATCCGTAGTCTCTGCCTACCCCCCTGGGAAACAGGTGTGAATCTATGTATGTATGTATGTATGTATAATAATATACATAATCTTACTTAAGCTTACATTTTTTTAATAATTGTCCACCATACAAACCCATAGAACACCCATACTCGGCACAACTAATTGTGAATGTCACAAATTTTTGCCTCGTGTGGAGATTGAATCCACGACTCTCGGCGCAGTGCACTGCCACTGGCGACTGCGAGGCGACGATTTAAACCACTGCGCCATCCGTGCAATCAAATTTCAAAACGTACTTTTGGCGATGTGTCCAGTTACTATTATGACCATAGAGTTGTCTCTATGCTGTAGCTACTACGCACACCAAAAACACAAACCCGATTGCTACTTTACCAATCCAAATACCAAAAAAAAGCTTTTACAATCAAAAACCGTTTTATGGTATCCGAAACATATTCCAACAAGTTATATACCAAAATCCATCGAAGAATAACGCCGCGCCGTTCGGTTCCCCGTTGAAGCGTAGCAAATTCATAATAATCGTACGACGCTCGTGACTATCGCTGATAGTATCCATTTACCACGCCAATCTGACCCTTTCAAACTACCTTATTTTTAAAGTATTATGGTTCAAAATCGATAATCAAGACGCGCTTCAAGAATGGTCCAAGTTGTTATCGTTTTGCGTAGGAAGTAGACCTTATTCCGGCGTGATATGGTTTAGTTTTGCTTGGGCAGGTGTTCGTTAGGGTTGTAGATGGCCAGATTCGTCGTGGCGGCTTCTTAAGAAAAGACAATCGCACCGTGATTGCGGCTGCGCTCTGATGCGTGTTAATTCATGAAGATATTAAAGGAAATTCTGAGCGGAGTGATGACCTCTCCACGATGGAGGTAATACGTTTTAGATTATAAAAGATTTATCGAAAAACATTGAATCGATACGTTCTCTCGATTAAATTTTATATCAAAATCAAAGTATCGATTTAGATTGATCGCTGAACGTTATTGATTTCGTTTGATAGTAGGGTTTACGGAACATTTCGAGGTGGTCGTACATTTAGATTGGTACATTATGCTCATATTGCGCCAAGGGTTGGCAGAAATGGTATCGAATCAGAAACGAGTAGCGCTTGTGATAAATATCAGAAGCACTACTCGCCATTTCTGGCACGTAAAGGAGTTACTCTAAATAACCAAATATAATTCTAATTCCAGACTCTGTACTTCCAATGTCACATAAAATATCCCAATAACACCTTTATTTGGATTTTTCATGTGACACAGGAGTAGAATTATATTTGGTTAATTTAAAACCTGTCCTGATAAACGCGAGTTATGAATACGAGGCCTCAAGTTTAGAATTCGTACAACACCAATGCGCAAGAGAAGACATTGATAACAAAAGTTGCAAAGTAGATATTATAACGAAAAAAACCGGTTATAGATGATTTCTTTTTTGTTAATCGTATTAGCACACACGTAAGGAAAAAGGTAGCTGGTTTGAATATACATATAAGAAAAAAACCGTATGTTGTGGTGCAAATTTGAATCTAGGAATGGACAGCAACAGGCTGATTGATAGAAAAGTGCCACAACAAGTATAATCTAATGCTCCTAAGCTTTATATATAGTTTTACTATAAGGCCGAAATTCTTTGCAATGCAAATGTATAAACGCATTACCCGAATTGACCGTACTTTAAGTTTACTTCAGTAAATAAAACATAGCTGCGTCTTCACACCATTTTCCAGCGTACATTGCTGTAAATAGTCTCACATACATATATACATTTATTTACATAGAATAAGTCGTTTAAAAAGTGTTTAGTGTCGCTCAAATATTTTAATGGAGCGCTGAGCGGCGTGTCTGTCTGTATATTGCGCACTTAGCACTTCGTAAGCATCGTGAGAATTGCTTTGTCAACAGCCGTATATAACGGGTAGGGCTGCTACAAACATGTATGTTATGGTTCTGTTTACTATTTAATAAATATCTGTATACTAGTATTCTCGAAATTAAAAGATACCACAATGCGACAGACAGACCGCAGAAAAAGATGTGAGAGATGAATGCCTTTTCAAAGATTGCATCGAACTTGCAGCATATCGGAGCTTCTATCTGCATTTCCGAAATAGGCTGATAATAATAATATCCTAGCAGGGGTAGGTATATTTAATTGACGAAGTTTTAGTTACCACCAATCAATTGCGAATTTACTGTATTTCTGTTACGAATTACCTAACAGTAAAATCTGATAACACTGTTCTATCAGCGAATACAATCTGGATCCTTGAAATCGTAAGAAGGAATAAATATCTTACGCAACGAGGCGCAATTGGCCATAAATAAATAATATTCTTTATATAATTTAAATATGACTATAAATTTGAGTGACTAATTACTAGAATTCTTGATAAACACAAAAAATATTTTTGTCAAATAATATTTTGCGATTTTTATTTTAACATAATAAGATTTAACTATCATGTTGACATCTTTAGTAGGTTGTAAAATTGTACATAAAAATAAATTAGATTAGCTGTCCATGTTTTATTTTGCTAGCATCAGATAGCGTTAGGAAATATGTATATCACTTTAAATAATATCTTGATCCCACTTAACAGTTACTCATAATATGTAAAATTTAATTTTAGTAATATAATATAGGTAAAAGAATTTTGTTAGTCCACAACACCTGAACTGCTAAACGGCTTATGATTGATTTTGTTGTGAAGATAACTTGAAATTTTACAGAAAGGCTACTTAAAAAATGATAGTGTAACATATATCCTTATTAAAGTCTTGCCTGTATATCCGCTTATACCCATTATATGTACGATACTATCCACATTTTTGAAAACAGTACAGCACTAGCAGATACTGAAGGCTATGCAAATATGTAATCTATAGCACACATAATATGATAATGGTAATAGACAATGAAAACTGTATGTCAACATAAAGATTTGATTACAAAACAAAACAATCAGTAGTAAATGAACAAATATTTTATATGTCGACTTTTACAACAGAGAATCAAGATAGTTAGCGTATCTCTACGAATAAAGCATGCCATGAAAGGGTCGACTATATACCCGAGATTAAACGCAAGTGCTTTTTTTATACGAACAGTAAGTTAAGGTAAATTTTTTTAGGCGTGAAGTCTTACTGCGCGGTTTAATAAATTAGAAATGTTGAAAGTTTGTTTACCGTTATTGCAATTGAAATGTAGCAAATCCAATAATTATTTCTGCAAAAATATAAAGTAACTAGATGTGCTCGCGGTTTCACCCGCATTAATGATTACTGCGCCGCTCCCGTAAGTCGTAGCGTGATATTATATAGCTTAAAGCCTTCCTCGATAAATGGGCTATCCAACACAAAAATAATTTTTCAATTCGAACCAGTAGTTCCTGAGAAACTCTTCAGCTTTATTATATAGATACCTCCGTGGCGCAGCGGTAGTGAATGCGACTGCTGTGCATGAGGTCTCGGGTTGGAATCCCGGGTCGGGCCAACAAAACGTTATTGGGTTTTTCTGCTAAGAAATCTGAATAGCAGCCCGGAGTTAGGAAGTTGGCGGTGTTAGACACCCCGTGCCTCGGAAAGCACGTAAAGCCGTTGGTCCTACGCCTGATCTCTCTCCGGTCGTGTCGGATTATCCAACCCATCGGATCATGAGAGTGAGGGAACAGAGAGTGCACTTGAGTTCGCGCACACTCTTGTGCACTATAATATCTCCTGCGGAGATGGCCAGTCTCCGTTAAGATTGGCCGCCGTGACCGAAATTCGGTCTGGAGGACATTATTATTATTATAGATATAATAAACATAAATGAGAGTAACAGTACAAGCTTATTTCTTATTGCAAAGTATCAAAGTGCACTAATTAGGATTTTTTGATTTCATCCGTGTACGGATGTAATCGCAGGTGGCTGGTACTGCACGGATGGTGTAATAGTTTAAGTGGTCGTCTCGCCGAGTGTTGTGGGTTCGATCCCCATCGGGATAAAAATTTGTGTGATCCACAAAGAGTAGTTCCGAGTCTGGGTGTTCTTTGTGTTCGTTGTTTGAATGTTTGTAGTCAAATGCAGTACAGAAAAGATTACTTCTTAAAACAATTCTATTTGTTGCATTATTCTTAAATTTTCGCAACATAATACTTTATTGCCAGCGTTTTTTCAAAGGCCTTGTGGCCCCGCTTTGATATCACTTAGTAACTCTAAATGTTAGCAACTACATATGTAATTTGGAAAGTGTAACGTTACCATCTCTCTAATTACTAAACAGGATGTAAACTAGACAATAATTCTCCGAGTGTCGGATAATAGTCGTGCAGTCGATAGCCCACAGAGTAGCAGAGAGGACGGCGCCAGACATTATCAGCTGATAAAGCTAATTAGGACAGACACGCATGACGAGAACTTTCATACGACATACTTACGCACTTACTCTTAAAATTCTTTGTTTTTATGTAAATATTTAAACCAGTTTTCAACAGTAGTCGCATTTTACGTGAGCTTCCTTAGTTTTTCTTCCTAGAGTTATCGGTACCGGATTATTGTGTTGTTTATTAAATGCTCTTTTACATTTTTATAGTAATAATTTTGACGTGGGAGGATAACGAGATCGTGGGAGAGGCTCATTGCAATGTTTTGCGTTCCATTGTGTTAGAGGAATGAGAGACTTTTGTGCTACTGCAGTAGGGTTAATTGAAGCTGAATAACAATAAATTGTTAGTATACTGTTCGATACACTATTTGAATGAGAAAATAAAAAAGAAGAATTAATAACGTTTTATATTTATTTATTTGGTTTTATCTCATAATATTATGAGCTATTTCGTATCGATAAAGTAATAGTGTATTTTTATTGCCAGGTGCAATTAAGATAATATAGTAATTATATTTAATCTGAAAGTAATATGGGCCAATGATTACTTCCACCTCCGTCTTTGATAAGCTAAGATATATGTATTTTTGTATTATAATAATTCTTATTTCTGAATCTATAAATAATATAATATATTTCATAGAATCGGTGTCAGAATATAAATCTAACGACACACAATATGAGAAACGCAAATATATATAGAAAATGTTGCGCATTCGCGGAAACCATCGTGCATTTATAACCACAAATAAAAATGTCTATGTCAACATTACACACTAATACCGTTTATTTGTTTTCAAACATCGGTCGGCATAGCTTGCCAAATATCTCTGCCAATACTTCGAAGTGTTAGGCTGCAGTTATATCAGCGAATTTGCGCACTTCGCTACAAGGCAACATTTTATACTGTTTATTGAAATTGCAATTACTTCTTTTGTCACTGATAAATAATAGGAGTAATAACGCATCTTGAGCAAAGCTTATTACCCCGTAAAGTTGTTTTGTGAGAGACGTAACAACTGTTATATATCTGCCTATATGATCAGCATTAATTTAGACAGGAAGCGTAGGATATGTGGATGTGCACTTATGCATTACTATGAATTTATACAGTTTAGTCGATGAACAGTGTCGCCTCTTACGACATTATATTACTAAGTAGGCATACATATGTTATGTGACATCACCTTCAACGGTAACTTAAATACTGCGCGAACGTTTATCATATTAAAACATGACTTTACCGAGTAGCTTTCATCTGGTATGTTTTCAAATTTCTTTTTTAAATATGTTATCTTTCTGACCGTAGGTATGTATGGTTCCCGCGCTATTTAAGGAGGTACTGTGCTATTAGTAGAGAAATATAAATATTCGACACTTGCAACTGGCAATTCAGCAAATCCTTTTTTATAGGGTTCTGAACGGTCGATCGATACGCAACAGTTTATAATCAAGCAGGCCGTATGCATTATAAACGCGTAAAAATATGCAAGTTACGCGTATAATAATGCAGCAATTAAACAGATATATATCTATTCGTAGCGCTTCCACTAATCTGTACTAGCACTAACATAAATGTTACGTAAAAACGATAACTTTACAAGATGGCCTCTAGTTGTCACGATTTTGACATTTCGATGCTATTTTTCATCTGTGGGATGACGCACAGACCAATTATATTTATACAAGAGACAAATGAAATTGTAAACAATTGTCTTTTAATGTTATTTATTATGGAGTATGTGCATAAAACTATTTGAATTCGACTATAGCGCTGGCTTTTTCATTTTTATCATCCAGCAACTACATATAATAATAAATGATATATTAATGGGGTTAGGTAGATAAATATCTGTGGAATATTAAAATTAATACGGCGCAAATGCATAAGGTAGTTAACTTCGCTAGATAAGTACATGTACCATCTTAACATTGAACCAATAATATCAATATTAGTTACGTACAGAATATATCATAAATAAATTGAAATATGAATTATAATTTATTTAATGAAATGTGAATATATCCGTGCCTCGGAGAGCACGTTAAGCCGTCGGTCCCGGCTGCCATGAACATCTATGGCAGTCATTATTGGGCAGTCAGTACCCTCTAATATCCTGACACTAGTCTAGCCTTAGGATATCGTTAGCCTTCGGGTTGCGGAGGTCAGGTGGCAGCCGCTCCGTGAAAAACTGATATCCAGTCAAATCCGGTTAGACCAGAAAAGCCGACCCCAAGTGACTTGGGAATAATAAAGGCTAGGGAGAAGATAATGAAATGTGAATATTTATATTTTTAATGACAACTACTGCATGAGGAATAATTACTGTGTCATGAGGGTCTTTACAAACATGCAAATAACGGGCACATAGAACAACCAGAACAACCATTTTGCGGATCGCAAAATTTTTTGTCCCGTGTGGGATTCGATCCCACAATACTCGGCGCAATGGTAGTGGCGAGACGACCACTTAAACCACTACGCCATCCGTGCAGTCATCTATATGATATGCTATGTATCTATTTGAAATTAAAGGTGTACTCTTTTTGTGCAACTGCGTAAGTTCCTCCGGAAGTTCATATACTATGACCAGAGTGACCTAGAGCAGCTGTATCCTTAATAATTTCTCTGTTTTACTATCATGACTGTATTTAGGTTCCACATAATAAAGAGTTCCTTTATGTTCAAGATACTGTGTAGGTAACTGATTATAATATTCTTACAAAAAAACTCAAAAATGCAATGTAAGTTGATGTCCATCGATTGATAATTTTCCTAAAACAAAACTCAAAAGCCAGCATGGTTGTTTACGCATGCGCATACGTTTAGAGCACTAGACCAGCGCAGCAATAAAATAAAATATTCAGCGCAAAGAATACACGAAGAGATAAACAAATCGGTAACGTCTTTATTAAAAATGTTTTGCATAATCGCGCCATTGCTATGCGAAATAACATTTAGTATTATTATATTCGCATAAAACTCATGTTGTTGCTTACTAAAACGGAATTATATTCAGTTAAGATATTCAGTGATATCTTTAAAAATATTCCGTGGGTTACTTGTTACACAGTTGCCACTGAACAGTACGAGCGATCGGCGAAGTTAAGTTGAAACATTTACAAAATGTGCCACCGCATTAACTATTATGATTATCTATGGATTTCTATACATGGAATCAAGTCTCTTTAAATATTCTGACATATAAAACAAATTTAAACCCTTCTGTTTATGTTAATTTGCAACAAAATGTAAGGTCCAACATTAATGCCTGCTTCTTAAAGGACTTCAGGGCATTACATTGCCCAATGACCTTCAAGATCTGGGCTTTGCAGTCCCGAGTAAGCGTCACGGGCGTAACGGGGCTGCTTGGCGGGGACTTTTGTAAAGATTCGGGTTATAGTTGACTATTACGAAATTTTAAAACAAATAAGTGAAAATAAACAATACACATTGTTAAATAGGGTATTACATGTTTTTTTAGTATAAATTTCATACAGAATATCTCAGCCGTTATATATAGAAAATTTAATATTAAATTTTAAAACGACCTATTTTCTCAATTTTTGGTAATATTTGGACAACTTAATTAAAATTTTAATCAATACGATGTTTTCCGCATATAATCTAGTTTACTTGTATATTTTTTATGATAAATGCATAAAAGGATTCATCTACAAACTTATTTTAACCGAGCGTGTTTTTAAGATTTGAGCGATGCAATCCCCTTAATATTGAAACACCGGTTACAAAAAATACCTAGATTTGGTATCGTAACCGAACCTACAACACTCGACAAAGTGCAGCGGTGAGGTGACCGCTTAAACCATTATACCATCTGACCAGACTTTGGATTGCGAAGGTATACCATGACTTTGTGGAAACGCTGTCATTCATAATCTAGTTATCTGACCCCGATATACGAAGCACAAAGAGATTACGAAGAAGAAGATATCCAAAGCTAATTTAAAACGTCATAATAAAAAATCTCACGATCCCATAAATGTGTGGTGAGATAAAAATCTCGATTTATTACATGTGGTGCGATTAGCGGCGGCCATTGCCGGCCTCTAATGACTTTCTATTGCTTTCCACTCATTATTTCATAGTTAGCGGTCACTGGCATATCGCATTCAGCCGCCACAGATAACTAATAGTATTGTGGGGGTAAACCAACCGGTGTATTACTAAGAAATCTTTTTATTCTCGAGTATAGATTGAGCTTAGGTATATTTTATTTCTAATATTCTAATGCTTCGTGGTTATGATATAACTTTGCGTAATGTTTATTATCGATTGTGAAGGTTCAGTTCTTGGGTTTAGCAAACTGCTATCAGGATTTTTGTTATAAAATTCTTGTAGCAGCACGAAGTCTGAATAGGCTGATAGGTAGCATAAAAATAAGACAGTAAAAAAACAAATGTTAATACTTTAAGTCGTTGTTGTTTAAATAGGGACGATATTCTGTTTCGTAAGTCGCTATGAATAATGTTGCTGGTTCAATCCTAAGGAGTAAAATCGTATGCAAGCCATGACGTTTTACTTTTAGGACATTTGGGAAACTGAAAAAACATCTGCGTTCCATTAGTCCTTTTATAAAATTGCCAACAAAATGTCACGATAAAGAAGCTAAAACGAACCAAATTATCTCTCAACTTTTATTCATGCGCTTTACATTTATTTCATGCGTTTAACTGCCGCCGCATACAGTAAAACGCATAAAACAAACGATGACTTTTATTATTCCGTATCCGACATAAGACGTGATATTTATACTAAAAGGCATATATGTTAATTCCCGGACAGTCCTCTTTAATTGACAAGTATGGCGAATAAATTAAACGTCGTGTGCGTGTCACAGCATTTCTACTATTCATTTGATAGTTAATTTATTTTTAAACACATGTTAAACTCGATGGCGGCTGAACAAAAAGGTTTGAAGCCATTCAACTGGTACAGCAGTTAAAGTATGCGTCCGTGGTAGAAGCATAATTGACAAGAGAACGAGGCGGTGTTGTCGTGAGCGGAGATAAACAGTTTTTAATGGTTATTTATGCGCGTGCGCCGCTCGCAACGACCGTCCTCTAAAAGGCACGGCTTGAATTAAATACTCGCCAATACCGCCGAGCTTTTTAACTGTTTTAATCGATTTCGTTGTGCGGAATCGGATGCTGACCTGAGTTTTGCGTTCTCTGATATGATTCCCATATCGATTGTTATTATATCACTTGTCTTAGTTGTAAGTTTTCATTAAACTTAAGCCTTATCCTTACTCATATTATAAATGCAGGTTGATATTTCTTTCAGGTAGCAGTGAAGCAATGTATCGACATATTTCATTGTATAGAGATCGGAAAATGACATAGGCTACTTTTAATCTCGGATATCAAGAGCGATGCCACTGATATAAGTTAGTTGTCAATAAATACTCACTTTGATAGAGCTATGCAATGTAGACATAGAACATTGGCTCAAAGGTTTGTGTGTCAAAATCTTCTTGTAATATAAACATGAATACAATCCAAGAACAAATATAAAGCTTAGTTGTAAGACTCGTGTTTAAACCAGTTACATACTAATATTATAAATGCGAAAGTATCTTTGTTGGTTTGTCCTTATTCCACGCAGAAACAGGGCATAGTGTTGCCTTTTGCATAGATATAGTTTATAGATCGGAGAGTGACGGGCAAAAAAATTCAAAACTATTTCAGTCTTTTCGGTTCATGGGATATGCTCACGACAAAAGCTTTGCTCTTGAGGCATAGAACTTTAAGGAAGCAAAACCAGAGCAAATAAATATATTTGCCTGATAATCAACGCCTCGGTTAAAATAGTCATTTTTGCCGAATGTTATGAGTACAATCTACTCATGGTACAAATATTTTTTAATTATTCAAACTGTGTATTAAGTCTTAGCGTGCTTTATATCCGTACCGTTCGATATTTATAGAGTTGTTCGTGAAATAGGAATGAATAAGTATACGGCAGTCATTTAGAAATAAAAAATATGCATGTCCTAATTAATGACTTGCATGTAATAACAAAATATATTTTGCTCTCTGTCAATCACTTTTAACATACTGTATCCCAGTGTGGGGTGGGGCATCAGCAATGTATCTTCTAGAATTGGAAAGAGCGCAACGCGCTGTCATAAAAGTTATGTTAAATAAAATTAGGAAATACCCCACTCAAAAACTATATGAAGAAACAAATCTGCTCACCGTGCGACAATTATTCATCTTGAATTGTGTATTACGCCACCATAAAACTGTAGACCTCTGTAAAATACCTAAAATTAATAAAAGAAGAATTCGAACACCTGTTCCCACATTCAACACAATGTTCACTCGTCGCCAAATATTCTATATGGGACCATTTACTTACCGAGCCATTAACGACAAATTTCATATTTTCAGTTTAAATAAACACCGTCTGAAATTGATCCTAAAAAGCTATTTAACAGCACTTGATTATGCTACAACAGAAAACATTCTGCGAGTAAACATATAAACGTGAAATCAACGTGAAGGTATATACATGCACACACAAACATACATGTACGCACAAAACCTCCACATACATACAAACTAATAGATTTACGTACTTCCACATTCACACACACACACACACACACACACACACACACACACATACACACACACACATATATACACATACACACACACATACACACGCACACATACACACGCACACACACACACACAAAAACAATAAATTTACACGCCCAATCATCCTCATTTATGTCAGCCTTCTGTATTTTTAATTTATTTTCTTTTAATTATCTCTTATTTCCATTTTGTTTTGTATTGTTATTTTTGTAAACTAACTGAATGGTTAATAGCACTAGCCAGGGGTGGAGGGTTGGTGACCTGAGACACAGGATACTCCTAGTTCAGGGGCCAACCCGCCATAATAAAACATAGCTGCAACATAAAACCAATACCGTGTATATCTCAAGTTTTTAAGACTGTATGTATTATGGTGAGAAAATAAAAGTTATTATTATTATTAACAGCGAGCTCAGACCATCGATAGACTCATTACGTTATCTACATACGTACTAAAATATCAAAAATGAGATCATGATTTCTAAAGATAACATAGATTTCTAATCAAAAGATTTGTAAAACATTAAATAATAATAGAAATACCGAGTAATCGAGAATCTAATAACAACTGTCCCAATTCTTTGACAAAAAAATAATATAATTTTCACAGCGATATAGGAACGATCGCTTCTATCTAAAGATAGAGTTATCAATCAACGTCACCGTGTGATATCTTAGATCATTAACTAAACGTTTAGATAGTAGGCCAAAGAAACCTGTATATCTGCAGCACTCTGTATTATCTGTGGTAATTAGGGTTGTCACTTTACTAGCGGATCTCTTTTTAACTTCGATCTTATTTAGGGATGTCCCTTTTTATCTTATAATGTCCAATGTTGAAAATAAGCGTACACCAAAAATTTTTAAAATAAAAAATGTTAAGAATCCTAATGCCTGTCAATTTTGATTTTCGTTTTTAATAAATTCTCAGTAACACTACAGAGGATGACAGATCCTGTTACGTGGGACCAAAAATATAAACAACCTAAGAGTGAGACATCTTTCTCTACTCTTTGCAAAATATATAGAAGTCAATGTAGTTACTATGCATGTAAATCAAATTTAAGCAGGACTGCAGGCTGTTTCTAACGAATTCTAGGAAAGTACCGCAGCCCTAGCATCTATGTGAAGTGCGAGCGTATCGTGTCGGATGGGCTCGATACCACCGGGATTTTAACTAATTGGGCAACATTCCTGTCGGGCCGAGCTCCGCCCGTACAATGGCTCCCTTTACGACGATGACTGTGCCATTTTTAGTGTACCTACATTCTCTATCCGTTCGCAGTTCTTTGAAAGAATTTGCGCCATCGGTGGGCCGAACAATGTTTAGAGAAACAATGCTATCTTCAACAGGTTATATGTTTTCTTTTATATATGGATACCTAGCTTCTGCCCGCGGCTTCATCCACCTAAAACTCACGTGAGAGTATACGGTAAAGTATCATATTAGTTAATCCAGTTCCTACAGTCTGTCTGTATATCAAATTTTATCCAAAACAGTTTAATTGTTTTTAGGTTAGATTCAGTAGAACAATGTAAGTAAATAATGGACTTTAAAGCTGAAACATTAAATAATTGAGACATTATTATGCCTATAGTCTATATTAAACGGCAGCTGCATACTCCAATTGGTAGATAAAATCGAACTAACAATTAAAAATAAACCACTAATCAAGTGGTACATTCAATCGCATCAAGATTGCATTGAGTAGGTATCGAGCACAGAACGCATCGATCGCACCGGGTCGACGCACCGGAGCGCGCAATAAAACGAGACGAAATAAAGCGCCTGCGCATCGTGCGGTAATCGCGCGCCTTTGATCGTGCCGACGCTGTGTTCCCCGACCCGCGCGCTCCGCGCCGCCTCGCCGCACTTAACTACGACTTTATTACAAGTAATTTGTGATTCTTAACGGTGCAATTACTCCGTAATTAAAATAACCTTTAGTTTCAAACGAATCTGAGAAAAATATCGCCCTTTTAAACGTGAAATTGTGTGTGAGTCATGCGCCGGCTTTTGGCTTTGTGATCTCAGTGTATGTCAAAATAATTGTCGGCGTTATTACGTTCATTACGCTATAAATGTCTATTAATTAGGTGCAACCTTGTAGTTCGTGTGTGTGTAAGAGTCAATTAAAGATACATTAGCGATGTTCACAAAAAGATGCTAAAAGTTAATTTATTAACCTTTATAAACAAAACTCGACTTCAAAAACGCTGTCTATAAAAAGATGTAAGTATTTCTAATTTGAATTCAATTCTACATCAAGTAAAGAAGTTCATGTAACACCTTGACATAATGTATCATTAGTTTTTGCCTCACACATAAGGCCTACAATTATAGTTGTGCTAGTGGAAGGCGAGGCTGGGCTACAAGAAGACAGGCCCTGCGGCGCCCGCGCAGTTAAAACGGCAAAAACGAACCGGAGAACTCACAAATTGCCGCCCCTAATTACCCCAGGTAGGCGGCCGCGGCCGCACAAAGTGTTCTTTTTTTTACTATAAAAAGTGCTAAGTTATTCAAAAACAGGTTCGGCGCACCAATAAATATGATTCCGAGCCCCATCAGATGTATAAATTAAGATTTTACTTCGCATCTACTAAAAAAATACCAAGATCGATCAAGTTTTTGCAGAATTAATTAACTATAAGTCTCGCGCGTCTTTGTATGCTGACATTTATTAACCAGGAAACTTCGTAATTGTGAACAAACACATAAATTACGATACAAAAACACGAAATCCAACGAATATAATTAAGAAACGGATGAGATATCAATCAAAATTGATCTAAAGGATGCGGCGGATGAAAATAATGAACATAACAATAACCAAAGAGGATTTAACAGTATTAAAAACTTTCTTTCATCCGTGAGACATTGGGCCTTTCATGTCCGTGCATTATACCCACATACCTGCGATAATGATAGGGTGCCGGCTCAAATAATAATTCTGGGGACTTCTCAATAACACCTCACAGCTGTACCTGGCCCTCGCCCATCATAAGAGAGCGGCCGTCGTCGTCGTTACGACGCGACTCACAAACAACGAGCTATATATGGGGGAAATGGGATATCAAATTGTGCGCAACGTTTATCACTTTTCAGAAATATCTTATTGTTTTATTACGATTGAGATACTCCGTTCAAAACAACGCTTTGTAACACAAAGAAAGGTTTATGAATATTTAAAAAAGTAACCCATTGTTTTAATTGTTCTGTTCGGAGGCCATTGTCTGGATTGCGTTCTGAGGCGTCTAACATTCCGTAACCACGTTTTAAGAGCTATTCTTGGTGGCCTCAACCCAATCTTTCACGTAGGTAACAAATCGCCAGCCAGTCCATCATAAACTCTACAAATAACGTTCGTATTTCGAGTCAGAACGTTTGTTAGTTCAGCGCAGTGTTAATAGCGTGAGGAAAAGGTGTGGGTGCCTTAAAATTGGCTCATTACCACCTTTCAGAGAGCTAAAAGCCGGTCTTTGTTGGCCTTGGACACGAGTGTTTGTACGGGATTTAGAATTTGTAACTATAAAAAATGTAGACGGTACCTATAGTATTTGTAAATGTAAAACGTGAAATTGTTTGTAAAACCTATTAAGAAGAGGATGTTTTATCTGTACGATGAAACGATTTACACATTGGCGTTGTGGAATTATATTGCCAAGATAGTACGCATGCAACAAATCATCGGCCCAGAAATGTGACTTTAATTGCCCAATCTAGAGGTGAACGGCCGCAGGGAGCTGCCGCAGCTCCTCGTGAATGGACCGGCCCACTTCAACTCGGTCAGATTGTATGAGATACGCGTAGACCAGCTTATGTTAGATCTCACTGGATTCTGGAAACACGTTACACTTTTTATACTGAGCGACGACATCGCTCTGGAGCTAAGTAGCGACGAAACCGAGATCGTTTCATAAATGATAAAAACACGCGGAACAGAGATTTCGTGAGAGATTGTAACTGTTGCGAGTCGTGGATTTTAGAGAATATGGAATACGAGATGCTCGTGATACAACGTGACTGTTAAAAATATAAATAATACCGGCAAACTATCAGATCCCGAGTACAAACATGGTTAACGAGTCGACGATTTCCGTAATCCAAAGCATCTGTCAATTAAGATAGTAGTTAACGCGAAACGATCAAACTGTCTTTATCTTATTGCTCAGTCCGATAACGACTACAAACATAATCGTCAGACGATCTATTAAGATCCAAGTCAATCAACCGCCAATTATAACGTTCAAATACCACTTAATTTGCCACAAATTAAAGATAACTGGTTAAAAACATAAACTTGTAAAAGATGAATAAGCAGATATAGGCTTACACAATAATTCTATGAAATATGAGCATCCAGGAATTAATATTGTAACAAAACATTTATGTTTTGCACTATCGGCTTAGCAAATTTCATATACAACTAAGGATATCAGTTTTAAAGCGATGCCGCCGATAAAGTGGCATTAACCGATACACATCGGCACTTAAGGCAAAGATAGCAGCGATTCGATAAGGGATATAAATAAAAATAAATAGTTGATCTTGCGTTATGCCGTTGTAAAGATATCGGTGTCGACACACGCGATAGTACCCGTGTATGAAAGTGCCGGCACCGTGTTATTGATTTAATACATACTACTAACGATATTAATCCTGTGTCATTCGCAATATCGCGTATTTACTACACTAAAAGCGGGATTACATCGCGAGGGGGGCGCAATCGAAGGATTACATTATCTATTCTCAGCGCAGCTTCAATTTAGTAAATTGGTGTGCCTTAATTATGATAGGTTGCTTTTACAATGTGTACGATAATTCCATCGATGTTTTTTTGCGCAGTCAATTAAGAGTTATGAACAGGTGCGTTGTGCGAGTGGAGCCGAGCGGCGATGCTAGCGGCGGCGATACAAGATCGTGGCTTTGATGTGCCGCGTGATAAGAACCGCTATTTGCCGGCCGTTATCGCTCACGTCTGTCGTTCGACGCCCACACTTTATTATTTATCGCGTAAACAATGCCGAACACTTTATATGGGACGAGAATTAGATTATCAACTCACATTTATGTTTTTTACAACATTATATATTTTTATTTTACGTCGTAATACCCAAAAGAGGAACTGCGGCAGCTTTAAGTGGCACTAAGCGCAATAATAAAATTTGAGAAGAACAACGGACAACAAATTTCAAGTAATAGTTGATGTTATGTCTTTTCATCCTAAATGACGAGCTAATAAATAAGAAGTAAACAAACATGATACAGATATACTTTATAAAACATTCCCGTGGGAAACGAGCAGCTGTCACCAACAATTTGCCAGAAACACTTAGTTTAGGCGATAGTATAGAAGCAGAAGTCAACAATGCACACAACCCTAGTGAACAACACACTACACGGTTAATATCTGTTACAAACCATAAAGTCTATTCATCTATCAACCGTAAATCACGAGAGGACAATAGGCGGCCTATCACATGTCAGAAGAGCCGTTGAAACACCAGCACTAACACCACCTATGTGTTAAACAGAAGCGTTAATTCCCCCAACGAATGTTTTTTCATCTGCCGTACCTGTACCTTTTGCAATTATCTTTTTGTTACCGTAATTAAGTGTGCAGTTAATGATTTCGAAGAAACAACCGCCAAGTAATTGCATTACGACTATTTCCTCTTTAAGTTTATGTTTTTCATTCACGTCTTATATGACTATGGATGATTCAAGATTTGCTATCTGCTACAGTTCTATAGATATATATGTATTTAATTCAACAGGAGTTAGTATCCGACCTCATTAATAATCTCGAATTTGAGCAAATTATCCAAATTTCTAATTAAAACAGTGACGTCTAATTATTTAAAAAAGTTTTCTTACCGCTTCCTCAGCTTCTTTCTGGTCTTTGTGGCCCATCAGGTTGGGCATGGCAGTCCAATTGTATCCCAAATCCTGACATAAAGGCAGCTTGATCCTCTGGCACTTGCCACCTTCCGCCTCTTCCTGGTCAGCAGACACCAGCCACACAAACAGGAGAAAACATAAAATCCGAGCCATCGTGCGTTATTCACAACAATTCAATAGCACTAACAAGTATAATATCGTGTCATATTCAAATAAGTCAGTCACAAAATCACTGTTAGTAAACACTGGTGAATCGTAAACATTATTTAATTTTGTTATCACCAAGCGCGCGTCCTTACCCGCCTATAGCTCGACGCAGACTGATTCAAAATTTGAACGCGGCGCGGCGTTTCAATTCAAAGGCAAAGGAACGAAACCGGTCGGCCGGTGCGTTCAGAAACATGCATATGTTCCGATAAAAGGTCTGAGCGCATGAACAGGGCATTAAGATGAAAAGAAAAAAAACGAAAAGGGCCTAATTCGTGTACGGCTCACTGCAATCAGTGGGAGTAATTTAAGCTGTCCCTGTCTTCAGTTGGTGATCGAGAGGGATAGAGAGAACAATGAAGAACGTATAAAATTAAGTGTATCTGCCCATGAGGCTGGATTTTATTTTACGAAATTGCTGCAATAAAAGTGTTGGGTAATTGAGAGGTTCAAACGTTTTATTACAAGCTGGACGTTACTACGTTGTAGATGCACGCTCCGACGTGCACTCTTACGGTACCTAGCGTCGCTGTGTAAGTTCATAACAACGCTCTCTTGCCAAGTAACAGGAATTCCTCTTACGATCCCCCGCCTGCTAAATTCCATGATAGATACATAATTATACATACATAGAGCCCTCCATAGACATATTCGTGAAAATAGATAATAGTGTATTAGGTACCTACATACAAATTTCTCCAGATATAATTTTGGCACAACTAATAAAGGGCAAGACTATACAGGCACTATAATTTCCTCACCGATACTGAAAATTTGATATAATATCTACCTAATAATGCCAACCTGACACCTAAGTAGTTGTAACCAGCTAAAAAGGTAGGCTGTACGTGTAATATCAAATGTTACCATGGCAACGAAGAGGCAGACTTACCAATATATTATAACGCTCTTTCATTATTTAATGTGCTCTCCTTACACCAAAACTGAGATTCAACATTCTAGACTCTATAAAAGTAGGTCTACAATCTTGAAGTAATTTATAATTCTATAATAATATATTCACCGAGGACAAGCCATTAGCCGCCACCCGCTGCGGTATTGTCCTAGAAGAAAAAGGATTCAATATAATTTGCGCGCGCGCCGACAAACGAACAAATGATCGTCAGTTTTTATATAGTGGTTTATTTTTATAAATAAATCAAACTTTATTACAGTTTTTATTGAGATAGATATAAATTAAATTATATAAAAACGAAGACTTGCGCGTCTCTTCACAAGTCTATATAGAGTCAAGTTTAATACTTTGTTGCTTATTTTAATCTATATCTATAATAATATTATAAATTATAAATAGGAAAGGTTTGTATTTTTGTTTGTAATGAATAAACTCAGAAACTACTGGACCGATTTTAATAATTATTTCACCTTACTTACCTTACACTTAGAAAGAGTAACCTTCTAATGGAGAAAGAATTTTGAAATCATTGCAGAAGAATTGCATTGCAGAATACTTTTTATAATATTAGTAAAGAAGTATAGACCAGTCAATAGATTTAGTTTATAAAACTGTTTTGGTTTAATTGCGATGTGAAATAACTCTAAATTAATTTCTATGGTTGTATAATATTTGAGATTTCGTATCAGTAGCGGAACTGTAATGTATGTCACTGTTATGCGGTCTCGGGTTAAAATCTGGGGTGGGAGCTATAGGCACGCCCTTATGGCCCTATAGGTCCGACCTAAAATAATTGCTGGTGGCATGTGGATGGATTACACCTTTGCCCACCTCTTCGGGAATATACGTGAGGTTATGTATTCTTCTTCTTCTTTTCGAGTCAATGCTCTTGTCCCCTTTTGTGGTCAAATGGTCTTTGCCCAGAAAGTAGCGACCGTGATGGCGGCAACAGTGGCGATGTTGAGGTCGGCTCTTGTGCAGGATGTAGGACATGCTGGACAGGTCAGTAGGTGCATCATTGTTTGACTGGGTGCACCACAGTCGCAGTGAGTTTGGGACTGATCCAGTATTCCCCATCTATATCTCTATATATATCCACTTGCGCTCGCAGTCTATTAAATACTTCTACACTGACCAGGGTAGTTATGTATTATATGTATGCGATAACAGGAAGGCTAAAAATGGGTATCGACATTTTTTTTACACACAACACGCTTTGCAATTAGATAGTAGTCTATAAAATACCTGTCTAATGATTGCAATATTTTCACGTGTCTCGTTCAGCGACTGAAGTGGCGAGGGAGAGACAGCTAGATATGTCCCGCTCGCTCTTTTATCTTTCAGTCTGGCATCCCAAGCAGAATACACAATTAGGTCCCTTCATTACATCACTCCAATAACACCTTTGATATTTTCAAACGAAATTATCTCAAACCAACCTTATTATAATGTGCCAAAGTTCAAATTTCCTCAGCACTTTTGGTATCTCCCTAAGATATCTCTACCCATATAAATTGGTCTCCAATGGTAAGAGACGGTGTTTGATATTGAAAGAGTGGTAGAGGCCGTGGTATGTTGGTCATGCGGTATGAATAGTTGCATTGTGTGAGCGAGACGGCGTGAGGCGGTGTCAAAGGCGCCGCCTGCACGGTGCGCGTACGCCGGCCGGACGCCGCCGGAATGCCTAATTAAGGACGCATGCGTGGACTGTGGGGTGAGACGGGCGGTCTCACTGTACGCGACTCACGGAGCGATGGAAAGATAGCGGATTGACGATATTGTACATCTAAGTTATGTTATAAGCGTTATAACTAAGCATCACGCTGTATGTTTTTGAAGGAAGGCAGGGGTGTTGAACATTTACTCTTTGTTTTATACGTTCACGGCCCACGTTAATGCGTGAGCACTTAGCTCAGTGTACAGATAAATGTTTGCTGTACACAGAGCACGGTTCTATGCTACACAAAATTACCTTACTGCAAAAATTTTGTGACAATTTATATTAGACATTCGTAGATGGAACTTCCTTTGGATTTTGGTTTTTGGAATTCAGCGATAGCTCAGTGGGGAGACCAATAGACTGCAATGCAGAGGGTCTCGGGTTCGAACCCACGTCGCGCACTTCTGACTTTCGGAAGTTATATGACTTTTCGAAATTATGTGCGTATTGATTGACAATTATCGCCTGCTCCGTGCCTCGGAGAGCAAGTTAAGCCGTCAGTCCCGGCTGCCATGAACATCTATGGCAGTCGTTATTGGGAAAGTCAGTCAACCCTCTAATATCCTGATACTGGTCTAGCCTTAGGGTATTGTTAGCCTTCGGGTTACGGAGGTCAGGTGGCAGCCGCTCCGTGTAAAAACTGATATCCAGTCAAATCCGGTTAGACTAGAAAAGCCGACCCCAAGTGACTTGGGAATAATAAAGGCTAAGAGAGAAGAAGAAGATGGAACTTCCTTCTGAATCTCAGTGTTTTAAATGCTCCTTGTTTTCATATTTGTAAAGAGTTACGACAGACTAATGATTTTAATATCGCTAGTTGTCTTAGAAAACTTAATTTTATTACTTCGCCACATCCAATACTAAAAGAGATGATGTCAATGATCACATGAGAAGCAAGTTCTGCAATCCTCAAATATATGTGTTCTAGATTAGGCCGTTTTGGTACATTATAAGTTTGTAGTGTACCCGCGACATAGACTGCTTTTCACGTGTGTTTAAAACATTGCATAAACCACTTCAAATCATGTATTAATTTCCAGTTAAAGACAGCATCGGGATGTTAAGTTATCTGGTTGAAAAATAAACAAGTTTGAACAGAGTTAATTGTGTGACTCGCCTGCAGTGCGACCCCTCCTCACCCGTATACAGACAAGAATCGTAATTAAAACGTCAGATATGGCGGGGCGAGCCGATCCGCGGCCAATGCAAATATCACCCAATTGTTCGACAGGAAGAGCGCTCGCCCGAACGAATATTAACGCCGCTATCGGACAGCGCCGCCATTGATCACCATATAGGAGGAGGTGTCATCGGTTTAGCTCGCTATTCAATAGCTTGGGTATACGTGCCGTGTATGTGCTTACGTGAGTACCAGAGCTCGGCATTTTAGCTGTATACTGTTGAGTACTGCGGGTTTGATGCCCAAAAATGTTCGTGTTCGTGATCTACAGATGGCTGATTTGTTGTTTGCAAAATTTTTGTAAATATGTTAAATGCAAATGTTAAAGTTTGTGAATATGTTCGATTTAGCCATTGAACTTGGCCATAGATTGGATTAACACATAGAATACTACGAATCCCAAAAATATGTTCCCGTGGGATTCACGCTAGTGTAACCGCAGGGCAGAATAGAAGGCGAGCTTATTTTCGTTTATCGTGCACAGTACCTGACTCCACTGCTAATGACAATAACAGAGAAACCTGGTAACATTTTAGCCGACCTGGAATGCGAACCCAACACTTTATGCACTAACAGTCGCACTTACTACCGCTGCTCCCATTTAATACAATCCGAAGACAAGGTCATCGAAGTATAACATTAATGTAAACTATGATTTAATTCATTTTCTTTCTAACTTTCTTATTAGGAAATTAAAAATCCTTACACAATTCTTATAATACACTAGTAGTTTTCCCGCGGTTTCACCCGCGTAAGCTTCGTTCCCGTGTGAATATCGGGTTGCACCCCTTTCACCACCTTTCAGGTTGGAATTTCCAAAAATCCTCTCTTAGTGCTCTCCTACACTCTCCAAGGAACATACATGCCAAATTTCAGCTTCTTGCGTTCAGTAGTTTCGGCTGTGCGTTGTCTGTCAGTCACTCAGTAATGGAAGAGTTTTATATATGTAGATATATTGTTTTGATACATAATAATTACAAGATGTCCAACCCACAAATCCAAATATTACTTTACGAACGTTTAACATGTCAAGAGTAGGTCCAAACAATGGGCTACAACGAAGAAATAAAAATTTAAGTACCATTCCTTATTCGGACTCGGCTCTGCCCTTATTATATGACACGTACAACATAATAATTCACCCAACATATATAGCACGCATAACAAAGCAGTCATGAGACTATCTACATTACACTACAACTTTTGCTAATCAAAGGCATATTTTTTTATAGTTGTCACTCAAAATGACTGCGCCTGATGGTAAGCAGTCGTGTAGTTCATGAGCAGAGTCCTCCACACCACGTCCTTATTACAACTGAAATTATGTCAAGCCCTTAACGGCTTAAGGGGGTGTTTTTTTATGCCTTGCTTTAGGGGCCTAGGATCGAAGCCAGAAGGAAACACATAACGAACATGGATGTTTGTCTTGGTCTGGGTGTTCCTACGTATAATATGTATGTATTTACAAAAAAAAAGTATAGTGCTTTTACTATGGGTACTAGACAATGGATAAGATCTATGTATGTATGTTTATCCATTGTCTAGTACCCATAGTACAAGCTCTGCTTAGTTTGGACTAGATGGTGCTGTGTGTATGTGATAGAATATTATTATTATAGAATATGTTATGTTGTAATGTAAATTTATACTGGAGTTTACAGTATCAGAGAAAGGTAAGTTTCTCATTCAATATCCGTCAGTTAGAATTTGGTTATGGCGATCAGCCATAGAAGAGATAAGCAGCTACTATAACCAATGGACGTTTGTAGTTCAAGAGGTGTCATCCTGATGTTGTTGACTGCTCAAAATACGAAGCTGGTCCATTGCCAACATTAGACGTCGCAAGGGGATAAACCATAGTTAACCTATTGACAGTTTAGAGTATTTTTAAGTAAGTCTACAAATCTTACATACGCCCAAAACATAAACAAGATCATTGAGAGTTTATCTTCTACAAGGTTTATCTTATATTGAAAACGCAACCTCTACATTAAATATCACGCCCAGCTTCGCGGCGGCACTTACTTACACACAATTGACAGACACATAGTACACCCAGACTGTCAGAGTTTTCTGTAGACAACACAAATTATTGTTCTGAACTTGGGTGTAGTTTGTGTTCCGTGTGGTATTCAAACTGACAACACTCAGCGCGGTGGCAGCGGCGTGTGGCCTGGTAGCCCGCGAGCCAACCATGCAGTCATATGGTGTAGTTAAGCTATACAAGTCAAAGACCCTGTCTTTGATAACTGACCCCAAAAAGTAATACCACCTCTCAAGAAACACGTGTAATACTAATAAAACTGTTGACTCGTTGGTGAGCAACAGCTCTCAAGACACACATAATATCTGTCTCACGCATTACTTTATTTTTTTACAGTTAATCTTTAAAAGTTTTTCTCTAGCGTCGGAAATTCTTATGTGGCTGCTACTGTAATTACTGATCATCAAACCGACTATAAGATTGTTTGACAGGTGCGCTCTATAAAAATATTCTATACCTATCTATATATATATAAAACTCTTTCGTTACTGAGTGACTGACAGACAACGCACAGCCGAAACTACTGAACGCAAGAAGCTGAAATTTGACATGTATAATATTGTCTTCTATTTACGCGAATATTATTCATTGAAATTAAATTTAAATTGTTACACTACTACTACTATTAAACTTTAAGTTAAAGTAAGTAGTTTTAAGTAGTGTAACAATGTTCAAAATTTTGTAATAAAGTGTCAAATAAACAACGCGATAAAATCCGTATATAGCAGTTTAATTTCAATTTGACATGTATGTTCCTTGGAGAGTGTAGGGGAGCACTAAGAGAGGATTTTTGGAAATTCCACCCTGAAGGGGGTAAAAGATATTTGTGATCGCACTCCTCCGAAACGGCTCGACCAATTTTTATGTGTATGTGGTAGGTATGAGAATAGATCGTAAAGTACATATATTGCATACCGCTAGGTGATTAGGGTGTCAACCTTACCTATATTTAAGTGAGCGAAGCCGTGGGCAAAAGCTAGTAGTACTATACATCTTACCATTTTCTAATTAGCAGCATGAAAGCATCACACTTGTGACACTCTAAATGTTCGGTGGAACACAGCGGTCTCCGCGAGATTTTTTGGTTTTCTAGGAGGATATTTATATAATAAAATAAATAAAGAGATCAGCATTTATTCACTCACACGCTTTAATTGTAAAAAGGTTGTCACAATTTGGCTGAAATCCCTTGGTTACGACGAGACAGAAAATCTTTTACACATTATTTCCTGAATTGACACACCCACACACACGCATACACACACACACTCACACACACACACACACACACACACACACACACACACACACACATACACACACACACACTCACACACTCTCATTCATAACTCATACTGTATACATACTGCCAATTGCAATTGGTAGTAATGCTTAGGTATACACGCCCACCGGGTCACTTACCTGACATGCTAGTACTGCACGAGTCCAGTGCCTGGAGAGGCTGGTAATCTGTCATACAAGTCGAGCCTAGTACAGGTACCAGTCTCTCACATAGTTGCGTATATGTATATGTCTAGATTAAGTTTCTTTTGTGTAATTTCTTATTATGTATCTATGTGAGAGAGAAACAATAACCCATTATTATTATTATTATTAATTAGTTCTTCAACGGTTAAATTATTTTATATGGATCATATGTAATATAACGTATGACCAAAAGCGCGAGGTTTTCCTAAAGTACAATTCTTGACAGCCCGGTGGTCTGACCACCGCTGCTACAGCGACGTTACTGATTAACTATTCGAAGCCCTCACACAAAGTTAGCAGTAACAGCACTTCTTCAAAAACTTTTATCGATGAATTACTAGGAAATGCAATTAACTGGTACTTACGTATTGTAACAAAACGATTATAATAATAGATTTATTAATTACGTGACCACCACTGTCGCTTCGTAGAAAAGACTTCAACGCGCACTGTTAACCTTCCTAATAAAATATTTTTATTACTCAAATGTCAGGAAGAAAAGTCCTTTTTTACAATAAAAGTGGAAAAAGAAACACACAGCCCTTTATCCTATTTTAAATACTTTTTCTTGGGGTCGGTAAAACGTGAATCATACCTTGAGTATTGCAATCGAACATAGGCTAATAGCAAATGATCGATAAACGTGCTTGAGCGGGCTTTATGGTTTTAATATATATATATATCTAAAACAGTACTTTTTAAAGACAATTCTCGCTCTAGCTGTACTTCCTCTATCGTAAACATCCAAACAACTAACTCAAAGAAAACCCAGACTCGGAACAACCATTTGTGGAGCACACTTTAGGGAATGCCTATTCTCCATAGTGTCTCAGGCCACAGACGGACATCAAAAATTACTATAAAATTGAGTGTTTTAAGATCTTAACAGTATTACATATCTAAAAATATATTCAAATGGAGGCCACTATTTTAGAAATACCTATTAAAAAAGATGTATTGAGATTATTTTCTATACGAAAATGTGTCTGGCTGTGAGATAATTCAAAAACATCTCTTTTCTCAATGCTCTATTATTTAATTATGATAGGAGGTGTGTTTGTAATAAATTTTTATCCAGTTATACTTAATAGGGTATGAAAAAACAACACATTTGTTATTTTAGACGTCTATATTCTCTTCATTGTCATATACTATTAACAAATTATCTAGAAAAGGCACAGAAGCATATAGTGGACTTGTACGGACAAATCACCCGTATATCGCGGTTTCAGCATTATGCCGACACCTGTCACTTGTTTTCTTTATACATAATTAAATATAATAAATTAGTACCTAACAAGCATCGTACTCAATCGGTTGCCCTAACAAGTGTGTCATTGACCGTAACACATATCATATAGCAATAATAGCATATTAGATAATATTATATTTTAACATTACTTTGGTAGAGATAATAAAAGTTATAACAAGTTAACTTATCGCTATCATTTCATCACCCGTGGTGTATGGACCATTTATCATAATTGTCCGTACAGGACTCATATCTTGCCTAACCTATATACCAAAGCACAGTCATAGTATGTGCACAACAACCTACTGTGCATTTTCCTATTATACAATTACAATAATATTATTGTAATTTTATAATAATTGCACTTTGTTAAAAATATGTTTTTGAAGCTGGCAATATTTTGCAACAACTTCTCGTTTTTCCATTGACTTACTTTATCGTTATTTCAATAGACACTCTTTTAATCAATTTTTGTAAATTGCAGTGGCGTCAATTTGAATCAAAGTAAATACATAATGTTTTACGACAAAATCAACTGGGAAGTTTTTTTTTTCTCTAGCCTTTTGTCCACTCGTAGCCTCATATGAGCGTACGCCTTTTCGAATCGAACCCACAACACTCAGTTTTACGCATATATTTCCAAAAGGGTTGACAGAGAGGGAGAGAGAGAGAGTCATAGTGGGTTAAGCTATTGCCATCTACGGGGCCCAATTCAAGACTCGGCATTACTAAGAATTTCTTGACAGATAACCCATTGCCCGACTCGGAAATTGGTCGATCTCACGCACGGCTTGTGTTACCGAGGCAATCAGTATTTAATCACTTTCCCTCATTAGCTGGTATAAACAATTTTGAGTTTACGATATTCACATAGCAGCTGTCGGCAGTGTGTATCGTGCGTGGCGACACCGGGTTTGTCTTTGCTATTATGTAAGTATAATGTAATGATAATGACGTCACGCGATGTTCACAAGCTGTGATCGTGGGCTGCGTACGCGGCGATAGGCGGTTCTTTTTTCAATTTTATCTATGCACATATTAATGGTATTAAGCGGTGCCAGCGTTGTGAAGAGAACGCGTTTTAGTTAAAAGCTCTAGCAATATCGCCCATTTACACAATGTAAGATTCTTGTTCTATAGCTGATTTTTTTGCCATGAAAGATAAAGATAGCGCGAAACTTGTTACAAACTAGCACTTACATATACATAGGCCAACGTGTTTAACAAATTTAGATTTGCAGACATGTGGTAGCAGACATGGTATAACAGCAGCGATAGCTCAGTGGCGAGACCAACAGACTGCAATGCAGAGGCTCTCGGGTTCGAACCCACGTCGCGCACCTCCGACTTTCGGAAGTTATATGACTTTTCGAAATTATGTGCGTATTGATTGACAATTATCGCCTGCTTCGTGCCTCGGAGAGCACGTTAAGCCGTCGGTCCCGGCTGCCGTGAACATCTATGGCAGTCGTTATTGGGAAAGTCAGTACCCTCTAATATCCTGACACTGGTCTAGCCTTAGGGTATCGTTAGCCTTCAGGTTGCGGAGGTCAGGTGGTAGTCGCTCCGTATAAAAACTGATATTCAGTCAAATTTGGTTTAATTTGTTAAGCCGACCCCAAGTGACTTGGGAATAATAAAGGCTAGGGAGAAGAAGGTAGCAGACATGGTATATTAGGATATCATACATGCAGGTACTGTCGTCTGTATATCCTCGAAAGCGTAGACAGAGGTATATTATACCAACATTTCGTTAACTATATTGTAGGTCCCTCGTGACAAGACTAATGACCAGCCTATTGCGTCTACAGGACGTGTATCGTCCGATTACGTAGACCTGCGAAACTTGCTTCATTCTTCTTTTCTTTTAAAAAGACAATTCCCGTACTAGAAGTTATTCCTGTGTCGCGGGGGACATTACAAACATTCAAACAACGGACACAAAGAACACCCAGACTCTAAACAATCATTTGTGGATCACACAAATTTTTTCCCCGTGTGAGGATCGAACCCACAACATGCAGCGCGACGGCAGTAGCGAGGCGATCACTTAAGCCTACCCTATCCCTGAGAAATGTAGGTATTATACAACACGGTTTTCACCTTTAAGGATAAAGGCATATAACTATGTCAGTACGTGTACTGACAATACATAATTATTTAAACAGCATTACCAAAAGTAATCATCGCATTTAACAATAAACAAAACAATTACAACAGAAGAATGTCAATCGTAATGCTTGTAGATGTGTATCAGCCATTCCTGGCACTTACTCCTGGGGAGAGGCGGTTGGAGCCTAAAAGCCTATTTGCGAAGGCTGCGCAATTACCGCGAGACTCGCGCGTCCCGGGTTCGCAGACACAATTAAATGAATTTGCCAGCGACTAGCAAAAACTGAGGACGGCTGGGAATGTACGGTGACCATCGATTTGGAGATTCATTTATTGGTAACAATATAAGCTTACAGTTTTTAGACGAAAGCGCTTACATGTTATAAGTACTAAATCTAGGTGCATAATACAAACAATACAAATAGATAATTGAAGCTTAAATAGTACATAAAGATTACAACATAATATAATTTAAATAGGTACAAGAAAACAGTCAAGAATAAAAATTAAATTAAATTAGTTGGTAAATGGTATGTCAATAAATAATTTTATTATTTTATATTAATAGGATAGTGATAGTGGCATTAAATTGTATTTAAATGGATCTTTACATTGCGCATTAATTACGTTCAGTAAGAATTTATTAATTAACTGTATGGCTCTTCCTGTAGGACTATTGGCAGCATGTGGGAGGCGCCATGTTGGTGGAAAGGTTAGGAGTCTGTAATGCCGACGATAACCCCGCAAATAATTATTTGGTACATAAAGATTGATACACTTCCTTACAGACTGATTATCGACCTTGTGATGGAGCATTAAAATATAGTGCATTACGTGTGTAAACTTTCTTCTAAGTAAGCGTATCCAGGCCGACCATCCCAGATACAATCATAGAAGGAAATAGAAAAGGGTAAGAGCATAATTCCTGCTTGTATATGTATCTAGCAAACTTACGTGGAACTCTTTCAATCGCTAGAGTGTATATCTTTTCCTGCGGGCTCCATACGATTGAGTTATACTCCAATCTACTGCGCACGTAGGCATTGAAAAGAAGTTTAATAGCCTGTATGTTCGAGACTACCTTGGCATATCGCCAGGAGGATCGATTAGTCTAGAACGTTTTTGACATTTATAAGAGCGATTTTGCATGGCTTGAGTTTACTGTTAATATAATATATAATAAAACATTTATTTCGGACATAATCCATATGAGTTAGTAACCATTTTCTTACAAACTATGTTAGTAAAAATAAATAAATTAAGCATACATTACAGTTTTCCCGTAACGATGCCTACTCAGTGTGCCTGTATGGGACAATCATTACGGGAGTCAATCATTTGCAGATTGCTGTTGGTGCTACTACGCAATCTCTGAAAAAGTGACGCCACTTTTTTCCGCGTGAAAACCGTCAACGCGCGCAACTACAAACATCTGCGACGCACTGCAATAACACGGTAGCCCCAACAACATTCTGAAAGCGTTATTGTATTGTATACGCAGGTCGTTGTAGGCTCGTTGCGTATACCGAACCCACAAGCCGCTCGAGTAAAAAGATTGACAATATGCCCTAAAAAGAGTTAATTTTACTTCATTAATACATCGAGCAAACCTGCGGGCCAGCATATTACTCCTCACCGCCAACACCCTGCGTTCCCTCTCTATATCTGGGTCATCCTTAAGATCTTCCGATATTACATGATTACCCGATCGATCGTATGTTCCCGGGGTCGGTTTTGTATTGGGTAGAGCAACATAGGAAAACTTTATAGGAGGTTATAGGCTCGCCGACATTAAATAAGACAGGCTTACACAGCCTGACTACGCACAGGGGATATGTAGCGTTAAATCTATATAGCCTAACATAAGATATCATAAGGTATCTTGATATGTATGTATGTAGCTCTGTATATATTGTTGTTCACTGTTTGTAAAGTGATTAAGAGATATTTTAGTAGGAAAAGAGTTGGGAGACCAGGATGTTTGCCTGCGGTCTTCTGTAAGTTGGAGTTATTTCCATTATCAATATTGCTCCAATTTCCCAAGAATTGGGCAATGCCATGTTCAATCGCCAATTTCTATACTATTCTATAATAAACAGACAATATTTATTAAGTTAACTCACCACATACATATACAGTTTATAACTAACAGTATATAATAATATCAGCCCTGTATTAAACTGTCCCACTGCTGGGCAAGGACCTCTTCTCACTGTGAGAAAGGTTAGGCCATAGTCCACCACGCTGGCCCAGTGCGGGTTGGCAGACTTCACGTATCTTCGAGAACATTACTGAGAACTCTCAGACATGCAGGTTTCCTCACGATGTTTTCCTTCACCGTTAAAGCAAGCGATAATTAACTATTTAATACGCATATAACTTCGAAAAGTCAGAGATGCGCGCCTTGGGTTCGAACTCGAGACCTCTGCGTGGCAGTCTAACGGTTTCCCACTAGGCTATCGCTGCTCCACCACGTCTTATGGTTATTTCATTATAATACACGAATCAAATTTGCCATGTTCAATCGCCAATTTCTATACTATTCTATAATAAACAGACAATATTTATTAAGTTAACTCACCACATACATATACAGTTTATAACTAACAGTGAATAAATTAAACCGTTATTATAGAAAACACAACCTTAATTTGTAAATTTAATGTTATTTTAATATCAGTTACAATTTTATTAAACAGCTGGTGTTCTTGCACCTGCCATGATTGCGTCAACACGCGTTTTGTAATATACATACATAATGTTAATAAAAACAACTTATTATTAATAGTTAATATTGTTATATAACCGTAGATAAGCTGTCTTGTTTATCTTATATCTTATTACATGGTTAGTTTGCCTGCAATATCTCTTGCGTGGATCACACTGTACAAATCTACTGTAATACTAAACGGAATGGCAGTCGCTTAGATTTGAAGTGGTACATAAATTACCAAACTGTCAAAATAGCATCAAAATTCGTTTAGTCATTTTTGCGTGATACCGGCTCAAACGGACATACACAAAGACAGACAGAAAAGCATTCTGATAACCATTGTATTGAAATAGAAAGTTATTATCTTGGCATAAATATTTCTAAACTGTCTAGAAATACTGAGAAACATGGGTCACAGTATGTCTTTTTGAACAAAACTAAGGTAGAGTAACTAAACACTCGCACGTCGATCGGCCAACGAAAAATTTAATTTATTTTTTATTTTTTTGCTGTCGGACGATCTAGCCTGATGGAAAGCAGAAACCGATTATACGCATGACTGTGTTTAATTGGTAGAAGCATTGCAAACACACTCTGAATAAATTGAACATAAAAACCAGACTATCCACCATCTGTCTACGCAGAATACTGGAATTTTTCGGACACATTGCCCGCAACGACGGTCACAAAGCCCTCCACGAAGCGAAAGACCGGAACAGATGGAGAGAGATAATCAATGAGAAAGTGATTCAGCGGGGGAGTCACGACCCTCAGTAATGAGGAATACGACGCGAGGAGGAGGGAGAATATTTTCGTTTCAGTGATTACGCTGTTGAAGCATTGTCATGAATTAGATGCTGTCCCATTTCTCTAGACCACAATTTTATAAAGATAAGTCCAAGGTTCTTCTAAAGAGATGGTTCACGTACTCTGTGGGTATAATTTAAGCGGAATGTCGGCGGAGCGCGGTGACGTAAAAACTATGACGAACGCGCGCCGCTGCTGGACGCGGCGCGGCTGCGGAAAAACGCCGCAGTGCGCGCTACCACCACGAAATTTGACCATGCCGATGTGTGCACAGCACTCAGACCAATTATTTCGGCAGAACAAAAAATATATATATTTGTGATGTTATTTTTTTTACTTGGACTGACTGACTGCTTTCTTGGTGAGGGTGATAAGCTGGCGCTTATATTTGCGTGTTGTCATGTGGTCTTAAGTTCCATAGCCAGTTGCACTCACTGATCAGTAAACGATTAGCGAGGTTAAGCAGCGTTGGGTGCGGTCGGTCTATAGATGGGTGACCGCTTAGTGGTATTTCATCTAAGCGTCTCCGTGCTTCGGAGGGTACGTAAAAAGTCGGTCCCGGTTGTTGTCAAATTGATAGCAGTCGTTAAGCCATGTCAGAGGCCTACGAGCGGCTTGAACAACTCTTGACAACAGGTTGGCCACTAACCACACGAAATTAAGAAGAAGAGAAGTTCCATTTTCGGATCAAACAAATTGTTATTGGTTTTTTGAGGTTTTATTTTAGGCATTTCTTGAGGAAGTCTAGAAATGGTGCTGGTAACCGGCAATAGGCTTCCTATAATATGGGACCTAAAACGTAGTAAGCAAGTTGTAGGTTTGTAATATACTTACATTTCACAGTTATATTCAAATATAGTTTGTAGGGCCTGCCTAATAGATAAGCGGACGAGTTATAGTTTTAACGATCCATCCATCACTAAGGGCAGCGGGTAGGCACACCGTGGTGCTGTTAGTTGCCAGCCTCGAGAGACTCCAAAATAACCTCCTCGTCACCCTTATTAACGAGGGGATATGCATAAGGTGCTAAGGCTACCGACAGCTATTTTCTAATTTAACGTGAGGCAGTGCCACTTACGCAATCGTTTCCACTGGGAATGGGGAGAGGAGAGCTCATCTGGGAGGAAGCCCTGGGTGCTACTGACTAAACGTACCACGGTGCGAACTCATTGCCTTGAACGATGGGTGGATCACTGAAACTGCTTCAGCGATCACTGACAGCATACATTAAGGTTAGCGACTGGTAGATAATAAACCGTTATTCTAGATAACGACTTACCAAGGCTTACCTCGATGGCGTAGTGGTTAGTGTAACCGACTGCCACGCCTGAGGTCACGGGTTCGATTCCCGCACAAGTCAAACATTTGTGTGCATGAACATGGATGTTTGTCTTGGTCTGGGTTTTTATATACATAATATGTAGGTGTTTACAAAAAAAAAGTATATATGTATGTTTATCCACTGTGTAGTACCCGTAGTACAAGCTCTGCTTAGTTTGGGATAGATAGTGTTCTGTGTATGTGATAGAATATTATTATTATCTTTCTCTTATCACAGGTACTTTCTAAAATATTATATTAGAAAATACCTGGCCCTTTGGGAGGCTTACACGGAGACATGGGTCCAACGTGAAGAGGCCCTTCGAGAGTTTTAATCAAAGGTGGGATGCAACACCTACAGCGGCACTAGCCACAGCAAGCATAGGACTATTGCTACGTATGGATTTTAATATATGGGCTATGGGTATGGGTGTTTGGTGGACTGGTATATTGCTAACTATGGATAAAAACGGCGTCTGCCCTGAATACTCTAATAGCATCAATGCAATGGGAAAACGCCCATATATATTATATATATATATATATATATATATATATATTATTTTTATTATTATTATACTTTATACCTTACCTTAACGAATAAAAAATACATTATGTAATTAAATGTGAGTGTAGTAGTATTTCAATATATGTACATATGCGTCGATTACGCCTCATTTTGAATAGTAAACACATAATGTATTATTGCAGCATACCAAATAGTTGTAACAAAAACTTATCGCGTATTGTAATTTATGCGGGGTCCTTGCAAGGCTCACGTTTGTGCACATTAATGCATTCTACTACTTATAAATGCTACAAAAAGTAAATTAATCGCTACGTATTATCAAGTTGCCAATATACAGTTGATATTATTGAAGTAACGTGTGTGAGCAGCAATTATAATAATCCATATTCTATATGCCAAAGTAGCATTCTCTTTCGATTTGCTGTGCTATTCTGTTAAATCTCACTACCAAACTCACACCCAAGTCAGCTGTTATTGTGTTTTTCTACAGTAACCATGACAATAACAGTTGGCCGTTATAATAGTAACCATAGTAACTAATTGTTAAATAGCAATAACAGATGGTAACTACAGAAGTACATACATACATAGATTCACGTCTGTTTCCCAGAGGGGTAGGCAGAGACTACTGATTTCCATTTGCTACGATCCTGACACACTTCTCTGGCTTCATTCACTTTCATCACAGTCCTCATACACGCCCGTCGGTTCAAGGTGCTCTTAACCTGGCCTTTGTACAGAACGCCTCCGATCTGATCAAGAAACGTTCGCCGAGGTCTTCCTCTTGCGACTGTTCCATTCAAACTAGCCTTATAAACTTTCTTAGTCAGTCTTTCCTCGTCCATTCTTTCTACATGCCCAAACCAGCTTAACATACCCTTTTCCATTCTTGTCACTATTTCCACTTTCATGCCGCATCTCTCTCTAATCACACTATTCCTTATTCTATCTTTCAGAGTCACACCACATATATTTGTCAGCGCTCTTATTTCTACGGCATTTATTCTGCTCTCATGCTTCTTTTGCCAGAAGAAACCAACTGTTATGGTTCATTCTCAAATTTTTACCGTTGAATCGACAATCGAGATCTTCTAATTCCATTTTGTCCACCTCATGTTATATTTACTAATAGATAAACTATTAATATAGGCTCTGTTTTAATGACATACCTCGCGTATAATGTCGACGGACAGAAGCTAGCGTTGTATTAACCGGTAAAACATGCAAGTGTGACATTTTCTCATTTATTTACTAACCGAACCTTGTTCTTAGATCATGACGGCTGTTTTTTTGACTTTTGACTCGAATGTTACTTTGAAAGAAGTAGGGCAAATATTGTTTAATACTTGATGTCAATGACATTGTTCTCGTAAGTTGAGATTTATGCGTTCGATTCCCAGGTCGGACAAAGTAATAAGTGGAATTTTAGTAAAGAAAGTAGGAGATCGTTAGACTGCCTCACAGAGTTCTCGAGCTGGATCCTAAGGTGGTGTATCTCTGTCTTTTCGAAGTATTTAATAGTTAATTATCGCTCGCTTTAATGGTGAAAGAAAACATCGCGAGGAAATCTGCAGGTCTGAGAGTTGATCTAATATTCACGAAGATATGTGAAGTCTCCCAACCCGCAGTGGGCCAACGTCGTCGACTAAGGACTAACCCTTCTTACATTGAGAAGATGCCCGTGCCCAGCAGTGGAACAGTTTATTACAGGGCTGATACTATTATACTAGCTGACCCCCGCAACTTCTTCTGCTTTATATAAGAGAATTTTCCCCGTTTTTGCAACATTTTGCTGCTCCGCTCCTATTGGTCGTAGCGTGATGTTATATAGCCTATACCCTTCCTCGATAAATGGGCTATCCAACACTATAATAATTTTTCAATTCGATCCTGAGATTAGCGCGTTCAACCAAACAAACAAACAAACTCTTGTGGCAAACATGTAAGAACAATAAGTACCTATCTTGTAACATCCTACATGCCTGAAATTGTATGTATACACATGTTTATGCAAATAAATATTATCTTATCTTATCTTATCTTATCTTCGCTTTATAATATTAGTATATATTTTATTTGTCTTACGTTTTCTCTATTAATTTACAAGGAAACGAAAGTACCTATTAATAGTTGCCAGGCCGATGTCAATAGATTCGACTTCTATTGCTGGCACTATAATCATGGCTAACGAAGCATAATTGAAACACATCTAAGTTTACTCTTTAGGTTAAGGAAATGTGTAACCAGGTTTCTTGTAACAAGACTTAGAATAAAAAGCTGACAATGTTTTAGTTCAAAATTACATTTGAGTGGTTGTCACCGATCCGTATCGCGTGTAATTGAAGTAATGAAATAAAACTGCTATATGCGGATTTTATCCTGTTGTTTATTTGACACATTATTACAAAATTTTGAAAATTGTTACACTACTACTACTATTAAACTTTACTAATTTTTAAGCTAATTAAATTATTATTAAAACTATTTAGATTTAATTTATTTTTACACTTTCCGTGTATAGCAGTTTTATTTCAATGAATAATATTCGCGTAAATAGAAGACAATATTATGAACGAATGAAGTTATTATATTGATATAAAACATCTGTCACTGATAGTTCGTTTTGTTCGTGATGTCTATAAACACGAGATATGCATACAGTTTACTACACCAGTTCAGTCTAACTGCGTAATTATTAACTAGGACTACATCCAGGATTAACGACCATCCCTTTAGATACCGTGTAATAGGGGATTACTATTAATTAGCTATAGTGCGAAGTAAAATATGAAAAGAGAAGCATTTACCACCACCTGACTATAAAAATACTCAAGGACATCTGCCGCTCAGTCGTGAACTGCAGTGGTCCATTTGCTAAGCACTCAATCGTTTCGTACTCAAGTAGATATACTGTAAACAAAATTTGGCGAAGTGGGTGTTTCGCTTAGAGTGGGTGTAGTGCTCAGAATTAGATTATGTTCCATCTGCTGGAGTGTGTTCTTTCACCTGCACTCTTCACGATCTGACGAAAACCGCCATAGCGGCTGTTAACGTGGCTACCAAGTGAGCTCAAATACGATAGAAAAAGTACCGACGACACGAATGGCTGATAGAGAAACATATATGCTGACAGACTAACGAAACAATCTAAAGTAAAGCTCTATCAGCGATACAGCTATAATTTTCTATAAATGGATTTGATTTGATTTGATTTTACCGTTTTTATGGCTCAGAAAAGAAAGACGAAATACATTATAACTTAAAAATATACTAAACTGAGAATCGAATCTGAGACCACACATGATCACTACTCGTCGATAGCATCTAAACAAACATACAATAAACAGATGTCACAAAGATTATCTATTCTCACAACAGGTGCGATACTGCCCACCTACTTGCCGGCTGCGCCTGCGCCGCGCCGCCATACAAGAGAGATGTCACACTGCGCACGAGTGGGTGTGAAACTGCCACCCGCTGCGCTCTGCACGTCGCGTTGTCCCTACAATAGACGTCGATAGCGTTTATAATGTACTATCGTTGTCTTTTTTGTTGTGCCAGTAATCAGAATTGTTTTTATTTTAGTTCATCATTTGAATGTATGGATGGTGTAGTGATTACAGAGGTCGCCTCGCCATTGTCAATGCGCCGAGTGTTGTGGGTTAGATCCCACTTTGTGTGATACATTGAATGTTTGTAAAGATCTCTGCGACACAGAATGTATTCCTAGAGCGGGAATAGTCTATTGAAAAACAAAAAGAAACTAAACGCTGTTAGTACTAGTATTAGGTATTCTAAATAGTAGATCGTGCATGAAAAATGTAATAACTGTGAATGACGCAAGAGAAGGGAAGGAAAATAGGAGATGCGAGTCGTATCAAGAAGTTAAAGGAAAGCAGAAGACATATATTACTTCATCGACAAGAGCTGTCTTAAATTAAACAAGAAGAAGAAAAGCAAGTAAGCAGGATTGTATCGGGTGCAAATCCATAGTTATGCAGTTATTTTGTACCAATTTATACCATTTGAGAGAATTGAGAGCTACGGTCAAATTCCATACCTTCGAATTACATTGTATTTTTACATCGCACTGTTCGCGCATTGAAACGTGAATGTCTTTTATAACTACGTGGTAGGCCCCCCGTGAATAGGCTTTTACATTAATCGTTTTATATGTTACTAATAGTTTTCCCACAGTTTCACCCGCGTAAGTCCCGTTCCCGTGTGAATATCAGGTTTCACCCCTTTCACCCCTTTCACCCCCTTCAGAGTGGAATTTCCAAGAATCCTCTCTTAGTGTGCTCCCCTACACTCTCCAAGGAATATACATGCCAAATTTTAGCTTCTTACGTTCAGTAGTTTCGGCGGTGCGTTGTCTGTCAGTCACTCAGTAACGGAAGAGTTTTATATATTATATAGATGTTCTCCATCTTCTTTAACAGGCTAATGTTGTAATAAAGCTTCGTGTAGGTGACTATACTACTTGTATTCAGTAGATTGTTGCGCTCGTAATCTTAGCTGTGGGTCTGATTTAAGCCTAGGGTTTCTATGATTATGTGAGGTCAAAAAAATTATTATTATGTTTCTCTAACCCGAAATACCCAAAATGCCCGATCCTTTGAGTGGCTTACACGGGGACGTGGGTCCAACGTTAAGATGCCCTACGAAAGTTTTGAATTCATAAAGACTTTTACAAGTAGGATAGCCAATGCCAATTTATTGGTGACGGTGAGGATGATCCAGGTTTCTCGGCGTAGTATTACCTCCTTATAATGAACAAAAGTCTCCACTTACTCACCTTTCATCTCATTTAATCGCCAGCACACGAGTGATACTTCTGGTATTGGAAGCGATCATAGGTTGTAGTACCTAACCGTTTACGTTACCTATTCGTTTTATAAAATTGCCACAATATTGTTAAAATATGATGTGATATTTTTTTAAAGGTTCTTTTACCCCCTAGATAGAGATACGTCCTTTTTGAAATGATATTTTAGATTCAGATTTTCGAATGTGTAATCCACCTAAGTATTTTTAAATTCTTGCAGCATCAAGGAGCTACATCGCCGGGCGACCATATTTCTGAAGTAATATCCTACATCTTACGTCTCGTCTAAATGTTAATAATAATGATGAGAGCTGAAAATTCTTATGGACTAGAGACGCTTATGCGCACCTTACGACTCATCTTACACACCTCTTGCCAACTACTGCGATCAAATTAAATCTCGTCTATACGAAATTAAGGACGTTAACCAAAAACGGTTTAAATGAGATCGTGCAATAAAAATTATATTATTATTGCCAGTCGTCTTTATTTAAGCAAAATAATAAAAAAAAGTGTGTGTCGGAGTATAAAATTGTTAAATTTCTTGAATTATTACTAATTTTAGGGTTTTAGCACTAAATATTCGCACGTTGCAGCTGTTTACAACAGCTTGTGTTTTATGGTGCCTCTTCACTTTGTGAAGAGTTTTTGTTTGTGATGTCATAACTTTACGGTCATAATTAGTCTGGATTTATTGGATGGTTCGGATTTATTTTTGAATATTATTCTGAGAGGGTTATAATTGGTACTTAAGATAATGTTTAGATACAGTAAAATGTTATAAAACGGTTAATGAGTTTGCGTTGAAAACATAAAAACAGACAGAATTTCACATTTATGATTAACTTTGCCCTTTTCTATGAGACTATGCACATGACTTACCTACGCTTCAAAGTTGCTCCATACCAAATTTCAGCATAATTAATACAGCATTTTATCAGTGAAATCTTAGATACCGACACAATAACTTTCGTGCTTATAATTTTAGTATAGATATTAAATTAACACATATTAAATAAACAGTATTACAAATATTACATAATTCGATTTACAACATATCGCATCCTTAATAAAACAGAGAGTTATCTCAGTATTTTGGATTAAACAAATTTGAACTCTATTGCAAAGATTTAACACAAATATAATATTAGAATTTAACATATACAATTAGAGTTCAAATTGCCTTACTTTCAAATTTCGAGTTAAGTCGCTGTTTTATTAAGACTGCGATATATTGTGGGAGACTGGTGCCTAAGCTAGGCTCGAGGCCTGTGTTTTAGGACACCAGGTCCCTAGGTATAGTACAAATTATATAATAGTACAAAAGAGGACAATAACAATAACATGAATCGAATGAAAATAATAATAATAAATCATAATAATAATACAAAAAAGAAAAATGGTATTAAAGAAAAAGTCACTAAATTTGATAAAAAATACAATGTAAAAATGTAAAATATGTAAAAAGGGCATCCCTATGTGTGGAATGAGGATGATTGTGTGTGTCTGGGAGGGTGAGAGTGAAAATTTCTGTTACTGTATTTATCATTCATGTATAGATCATTCTAAGTCTGCAGCCGTGGCAGGTCGCGTTGGCTTGGTGGCGCCCGCGACAATGCGCCGGCGCGGCGCGGGCGGCGGGACAAAGCACGACACTGCATTATTCATACGTGAACTTGTTTGACAGTGCCCAACAGTTACACAATACACTGATTTGTATCCGAAACTCCTTTTGTACTAAGTAGCCAACCGTCCTGTATTTCTAATTACGTATTACTGGTATATTTAAAGTCAGACTGCATTGGTGGTATGGCCGTAGAGAATGTGTCTGCTATGTATAAGGTCTTGGCTCTGATTCCTGGTACGTGCACAGTGTTGTTACGTTTTTCTGACAAGAAACTCATAGCTGCTGCTAACTGCTGGTGTTTGAAACTGTGCCTTGTGTAAGCAGTATGCTCTTCCCCTGTTACGCAATTTAAAGTCATCGCTGACAAAAGCGGATAGAGTACACCTCTGCCCCTTAAAACTTATTCGTAGAGGACTATCTTGCACCTACATTCCGTAGGTGCAAGATAGTCCTGTATGAATAAGTTTTCGGCCCATCGAGAGGTTTCGAGTTCCATGGTGCGATCCCGGGTCAGGCAAAGTATCATAATGTTTTTTTATATGTAAATTCTCAAAGGCAACACATAGTTTATAAGAGTGCCCAGTAGACAGCAATAGCCTTCCTTTTTACGTGGGATTTAGACCATATCTGACGAATTTTAATAAACTTCTGCCGATCACTGCTCTGTTGTTTGAAGAGGTGAGTTTTTGGTCACAAGCTAGTGGTTGGACCAAACTTACCAGGCCCAGGCTCTACCGGCAATAACTTCTTCTTCTTTTCGTGTGGTTAATGGCCAACCTGCAAGGTTGACGTAGTGGTTTAAAAGGTCGCCTCACCATAGCCACTGGACTGAGTGTTGTAGATTCGATTCCCACGTGAGACAAAAGCTTGTGAGTTCCACAAATAGTTATGTCAACTCTGGCTGTTATTTCAGTGCGTGGTTTAAATGTTTGTAAAGATCTTGGCGACACAAGATGTATTCCTAGTGCATATAACCGTAGTATTTTGACTTGAGACATCCTTGGTTGTGCACGAAACAGTACACACCTTATAGGTACATATATGCCAATGGTTTAAACTGTTAGTACATCTACTCATACCATTAGATTGACCAGTAAACCGCACACTAGTTAACTACTATTGACGCATATAACACAATTTCCAAGACTCAACGATAAGTTTACACTCACGGAACTCTTAGCAAGATTCTGGACATAACACGTAATTTAAAAACCAACCTTATTTCTAGCAACGGAAGATTTATAATGCAATGGCATAGCTAAAAGGGGTATACAAGTTATTATGATGTTAAATATCACATCTTCCAACAAAAGAGTGTTGAGAACAGACACAGGTCTCAAGTGTGAAATTCGTCAGGGCTCTAAAACGTTTCAAAACTATAAATGTTATTGTGGTGTCAGCAGATACTAGAGTGGGTCGTGTTTAAAGGCCCCAATTAGATGTTCTATGTACGTAGTTTCACGCCTGTAACCCAAAAGGGTAGACTGAGGTGTATATCATCTTCATTTCGCTAAATTTAGTTTTCGGTCCACCAGTGTTGGGCAATATGTAACCTAGCTACAGATTACTAAATACGACTACATATAGTACCTAGCTAGTAATCATAACTACAAATTACATAAAATAGTAAAAAGTAGTTAAACATTTTGATTACTAACTATTAATTGTAGTTGCAAGCACGATTACGAGATTACTTTTTATAACAGACTAGATGACCCGGTGTACTTCGTATCACCTATCCTAACAAATTTTTCTATATTTTCTGACCGTTTAAACCTTCCCTGGACTACGACAAACATTTCAAAATAAAATCAGCTTAATCGGCCCAGCCGTTCTCGAGTTTTAGCGAGACAAACGAACAGCAATTGATTTTTATATACATATATAATATAATATAATATAAATAGATTACTACACACTTGTTGCTTATTAAAAAACAGCAAACTCGCGCGTCGCTCCCGACCCGAGGTACAACTGCGATGTTCAACTGGTTGTACCACGGGGAAGTAAAGTTACCCATTTTTTTTTCACGTTTGGAATATCTAATGCATACCCTCCCGCCACTAGAGGAGGCGAGAGGGTTATGTCCGGCTCTCCCGTATTTCGGGCATGCGTACTAAAACCCTACGGTGTGCCCCTTCGCTGCCTTGTATAGTAGATGGGCCGCTGGTAAAGAAACTACCTCAGCGACCCACCCAGCAGACTACGACTCCTGGACGACGCCCCGGCACTACAGAGGGCAAGTAAAGTTACCCATGGTTCAACTGTTGTAACATATTTTTTTTGCTATTTATAGTTATGATCCGTAGTACAACGGTGGAATTATGTCCAACTAGTTGTACCACGGGGATAGGTACAAAACATAATTAAGAAAAAATTGTGTAAATCATATTACATTTAACAAACTTTTATTTTACGTGGTCGAATACTTTGACTCCTACCTGTCCGCGGGGCGACGGAGAGGTTATGTCGGGCTCACCGGGGAAAAGATACCCCGGTAATACCGACTAAACCTACCACGGTGTTCCTCGACATAACCATAGACGGCGAGGCCGCGCGACTCGCTTTCACATGCAATCGCGACCCCGCCGTGGTTTCGCACCCGCGCGCCGTGTGAAACGTCAGGCCACTACACAAAAAATATTTCCTCCACTGTCGGGGGGGACAAAGACACGACACAGAGGCGCACGTGGGAACACGCACGCCGCCTCTCGGACCTGGTGCTGATTGGGTGGCGGGCAGGCCCACGCAGCCCACCACCCCCAGGTCAAATCTCAGTGTGGCTGGAGGTCATCTCACGCCCTCCGGCGCCCGGTTCTGCGGTTAGGTAGAGGGTTTTAGCGCTCCCTCTCCCGCTCCGCCGCCTTCTTGATGGAAATTACTTGCACACAGAAGGCGACGGCGTTCCACGATCTCTCACTCTGGACCATAGACTGAACCACGGCCGGGAGTGAGAGGGCAACTAGTCTGACTGCTGCGATCAACTCACGGCGCTGCAATGCCCAGGCGGGGCAATCCACCAAAGTGTGCAGCGCCGTGTCTACAACAACATCCCGGCAGTCGCTGCAGTGATGACATCCGGGCGTCGCCTGCCGGCCTATACGACACAGGAACTGGCCAAAACAACCGTGGCCATTCATTACCTGTGTCAACGGTGAGAGCGCCATGCCGCCTCTCCAGCCACTCCTCAAAAACGGGACTTACCGCCACGATCGTGGCGTGCCCGATACATTTAACTAACTAAGTTACTTTTAATCGTAATTACTGCACACTCACGGGAAGCGCGCTTGTTGTCGTTTTCCGGGCACAGTGCCAAACTAAGTTCTGCTGCTGAGTATTTCTGGGCAGAAAAGTGCTATAACCCTTTGTACGGCCTGGGAAACGAAACCGAGACCCCAAGTACAGCAGTCACATTTAACATTGCTGCGATCAAGCCCATCTGGCTTGTTAAGTTAAGTTGTTGTTGGCCAATGCATAAATGGAAACTCAATAGTAAAAAATAGATTACTATTTCAGTCTACATATTTTGTTTTTCGTTATTGGTGGTATTTTGTAAAGATTTACTGTCCGATTGGTCTAGAGTCGCTTCAGATATCATGTTTTTGTAATTACGTAAATTATCTTCATTCCTATATAAAAGGAGCTTCAGGCAATTAAAATCATTCCGTATAAACAAAGAAAAAGTGCTTAAAAGAAAGCTTTCAAACAACGATAGGTATAAAACATACCTAATTTAGTTCAAAGTATCAACAGTTGGCGAGTCCACCCCTCTTCTTCCTTCCTCCCCTCTGTACCACACGCACACAATATTAATAGAGCACTCATCAAACACACCCTCTCGGGTTTCAATCACTGGAACCCTTTTAACGCTTCCGCTATTAAGACCCGCAATAAACATTCAAAAAACGCGACAAAAAATACAATGAATCTACAAAGAAAATTAAACTCTAACTCAGTTACAATAGGTACCAATCTCATTAGAATACCAAATACAGATACAGATCACAATAATTCTAAAGTGATAATTTCTACTTACAACCTAATTTTTCTCTTATGCTTTGAATGATAAGATTCAAATTTCGATAGCAGTGTTAAAGTGTAACGTGTAATAAACTTTTAACATGACAACACGAAATTAAGAGTATTAAAATAACATGTGTGAGACAATGGTCGGCATGCACAAAGGGCGGCGCGGCGCCTTTGAAGTTGGCGCTCGGACGATAATTTTACACCGGCCGGTGCCCACACGGGCCGCGCCGCCGCTTGCGCTCGCGCAACTTATACAACCAACTATTGTGCACCCTTTCGAAAGTTATAAACTAATAAAACCATTGTGATCTTACCTTTTCTATAGAGTATTACCGGTTCTTATTGTCTATGATTCTGAAAGGAGTATCCGATTTTAAAATTATGATAATAAAGAAAAATTTTTTGTTCACATTGTCTAATAAATGTGAAAGGCGGATATACAATAGTCATATAAAGTAAGCCTTTTTTTTATTAGGTTTACCTTGCCTTATCTTATAAACAAAAGTGTTGTCAAGGAATTTTAATAATAATTTAATAATCTATAATGGTATAAGTTATAATTATAACTTGATCGAAGTGGCGGTAGACAAATCATAGATCATCATAGCAGTACCGACTTGTATTAGGAGTGGATTAACAATATGTGAGTATCTTTTAAATGATTGTACTAAAAGTAGATATTATAATCGGTATATTGCTATAATGTATCATACCAATGGGTAAATTATTGGACTGGCAACATTAGCCGCCTGAATATTGGTCTGAGTTATAATAAAATATAGACGTATAATCTGTGGTATTAGTTAACGCGGGAAAGCCGCGACTTTTTAGACAAATTCAGATGAATGGATTAGGATATTCTTGCGGATCGATAATAAACTTAGTTTTGTTATTGACTCTCGTTAATATTTATCTGAGTTGTAAACTTCGATCCTTTAAATACTAGAAATTTGAAACCCAGTACCCTTTCAAATAAATGATTCGGCATGTACTTAACATGAATAAATATATACTTGCGTGCTTAACCCGCGGAAGCGACTTAGCATACGCAAGTTGCCTATGTGTATAGCAAATTATGCAAGACAAAAAGCAACACTATGGTCAAGATGTTTTGCCAAAGTAAATTGTTGAATTGACTCTGAACATCGGTTCAGGGTCGTTTGGAGAACATTATGGAGAATTCTTAGACGGGCATATTTCTTCACAGTGTTTTCCTTGCACCGTTAAAGCGATAACTAACTATTTATACGGACTTAACTTGTAAGAGTCAGAGATGTGTACCTTAAGCACAGGCAGTTTCTAAAATTTGAGTAATTCTTCTACCTACCTATTTTAAAGAAAACCTGGTGTCAGATTCTTACAGATATTATGGTGTGCAGTCTGATTGAAGTTTGTTCCCACCATAATATATAATATTTACACATGTTATATCATATTTATTTAATATTTATACTCATAAGTCGGAAATTTGCTAATTTCTACACAGAACCTGTTAAAGTTATAAAGTGAAATACGTACTTAAAATGCAACATTCACTTGCTACTAGAAAGCGGAGTAATAAAATAATTGGAATCAAATTCCAGACCTCTGTGTGGCAGTCCAACGTTCTTCCTGTAGGCTATCGCTGCTTACTGCCTTATATATAGAAGAATATGTATTATAGTCGCATCAAAAACAGTGGTATGGGCAGCAGTGGTGTGCGTCCTATCTTTGCTTTGGCGCGGCTATTATCACTTCCTGCCGCGCTCAGCCGTCCGTGAAAACCCACCATTGTGGCGACTCCACCCCGCTAAGCTTTTATTGTAGTCTTCTTCTCTCTTAGCCTTTATTATTCCCAAGTGACTTGGGGTCGGCTTTTCTGGTCTAACCGGATTTGACTGGATATCAGTTTTACACGGTGCGGCTGCCACCTGACCTCCGCAACCCGAAGGCTAATGATACCCTACCCTAAGGCTAGATCAGTGTTAGGATATTAGAGGGTACTGACTTTCCCAATAACGACTGCCATAGATGTTCATGGCAGCCGGGACCGACGGCTTAACGTGCTCTCCGAAGCACGGAGCAGGCGATAATTGTCAATCAATACGCACATAATTTCGAAAAGTCATATAACTGCCGAAAGTCAGAGGTACGCGACGTGGGTTCGAACCCGAGACCCTCTGCATTGCAGTCTGTTGGTCTCCCCACTGAGTTATCGCTGCTGATATATCTAGTGGCAGAAGCTGCTCAATTTAGATCAAGCAAACTAACTGCAGGAGAACCCTAGTGGTGATACAGGTTTTAGGATAAACTTACATCAGGCATCAGTCTCTCTCAAAGTTAGGCTACATTGTGACAAAATAAATGTAAACATACATATCTCATAAGACAATCTTTTGTGACAGATAAATAAATGACTCACTTATATATAATGCTTTGCTACCCTATGCAACCTGGCTTATCCAGCACTCTACCATACGAGCTTGTCGATTAAGTCACAACTAAAACACGAGCTGACGAAGAACATTTGATGCCTGGCATTACTTGGAACATCAAGCAAGGACAGTCATCTGCAGGCAACAAGTTGCATCCAATTTGGAAACACCACGCAGTCAGAGCATTAGAAGTGCCATGTTACAGGCTGAACTCGATAGCAGGCCCGGACAAAGCGTTATTGAATCGTTTACGTTAGGAAATTCTAAGTTACAACGTTATAATTTTCTAGATTGTCATTTTGCTCCTGCGGCATACATTTTTCTTATGCTAACTGCGGATCGTATGATATCGAGTTCGATTGCCTTATCTAACTATTTCTATTAGGTTAGTAACCAATGTGTCGGCAAAATACGCGTGCCTATAACTTAGGACCTAGGAAAAAGTTGCAAAATATGGTTGAATTGACACCACTAGCTATTTCCTCGCGGGTGTACGGGCGTTAGTCTATTTATGTATGCACAAGAACACTCAAGTGTAAACCATAGTTCATGGTCAGTAGACCATGGGGCACTTTCTTTTGTAAGTGCATTTTAATTACTATTATCGTTTAATATGCCTCTATCTTCACGCTATACTAAAGGGGAGAAAGACAGTAAAAAATAATATACGGTTTATTGTGTAATCGTAAGATTTTACCGTATTAATTGCTAACAATTAATAAATATATATATTATAACGCGTTTGCATTCGTAACATTACTGTCATTATATTTATATTATTTTTAACAGGAATCCTGTCCGATGAATCACATACGATAGATAACAAAATATGTTCTATTGTATTTGTCACGGGACAATGAAATAGTTACGAGTAAGTCATGCCTGCCTGGGCTAGGTTTCATTCCTGGAGACATACATACATATTTGTATGACTCCTAGGTATGTATCTCTAAAGGGTTAGACTGTATTACACTCATATTTCGTCTGCCATGGTTTTAGACACCATGGCACGCTACGAGGAATTACTTGGCTGAAAAACAATATATAACTTTGCCTAATATATTCTCAGTAGCATCGACGTGTCTGGAAATGTACCCAAAAGATGTTAATAGGTCATATAGACGACCCTTTTAACATTTATTGGGTATTTAAGGTTAAAAGTAATAGTAATTGCGACCTAAAAATAAGGCTGGCTAAAAGTGTGTAATACACTAACTAACCGTTCGAGATATACAAACTACGAATCTATATTCTTAAGTAAGACATAACTTTAATTATATAACTGTTTATCAAGCACACCCATAAACAATCTCTCCATTACCTAAAGTTCCCTACACCGTGAAAAGAAACACCACATCCGTTCATTACCGAATAAACACAATAGCTTACTTAGTAAGCAATTAAGAACGATTATTTTACTTACGAAGTAACAATGTGACTTCGGATCAACAGTTTTAAACGCAATAAGTGCTGAACTTGGATATTTATAGATTATAATAGTCCCGACAGTATTGTTGAAAGGATTGTATTGTTCAATTACAAGTAATAGTTCTTTGTTGAAAGAATGGATAATGATTAACGAGTTATTTTGAATGTGTTGCAATGTTGAGAAATAAAGAATTGTTGTTCCGCAAATGAATGTTCTAAGTCTGGGTGTAATTTGTCCTATCCGTAAAACGTATGTTTGTAAAGTGTCTCTGGAGTTGCGAGCATACAATTTCCTCTTGACGATCCTCCGACTAGTGTGGAGGCTGAGAGAGTGTTTTCGTCTTGCAGATTAACATGCTTTCCTTCGAACTACACTTAACGATGAGAACTTAGACTGCATATCCTTTCTTAGGTCCCATTACCAGAGAAAACTAATTTGAAATAATTGTAATGTCTGATGTTTGATTAAGATTGTTAATTTATTTTTTGTTAAGTACTAATTTTAATAATTGCGTTTTATGTTGACATATTAAAAATGACTGATTTACGTTTAGAAGAAAAATAAACACAAGATTTTTAAACTTTTGTTTCATTTATACATGAAATTCGGATAATTTCCTTGTATTAGAAATATTCGTAATATTCGAATACTTCGAATAGTAGGTTTGATATTATTCGAAATATTCGAATAGTAAAAAGATGCTGCCCTACTCTGGTGCCCTACTCTGGACACAGGGCTTAGTATTATGATTACTGCTGCATTAGAAGTGCTACCGACTTCAATGCGTTTTTGCCTTCTGCTAGCTGCCATTGCTTGAATGATCCAAGCAATGCAAGGCATCAACATATTCAGCTTTGGAAAAATTACTACTTGCTTATGCAAGCGGAGAGCAAGATATTTTTATAAATATCAAATAATAGACATTTTCCCTGTCTATTATCAATGTAATCATAATCAACTCAGTTACAAATATAAAAGGTATGCTTTTACTCTAAAATACACCTTATGCAATAGACTGCCAAGTCCAAGTACCTGTATAAATACTATAAAACAAATAACAAATACTACCAGAACACCAAGGCTCAAAAAAGACTTAGGAAAAAGGTTTCGACATATTCATTTTTCTTCGTTATTAATAAAAAATATTATTATGTGTACATAACGTCACCCAATTACATAAGTAAACCAATCATGTTTATAAAAAAATACTTCATGTAAAAAGCTATTTCCATTTTGCCAATTTATGATCTTTTACTCTAAAGAACAATGGCAGAATTTTGTCTAGTGTTTTTTTGACGTCCGTAGATTTCATTTATAGCAAAGTAATTAAATTAATTTACTAAGATTTATCAAATATTCATTCATTTTTCTAAAAGCCGTAAAGCTTATTTACGTTAATTATAGTATTTTAAATGACGTATGTACGAATTACGAATTACCTTTAAAATGTCAACCATATAAATAGGGGTGTAAGCACATGTAGTATTCTATAGTTATCTATATCGATAAAATTAAACGAATGATCGATATGGATTAATTGACTTTGTTTGAATCTTTATTAATATGCACTGTAATTCTTCTATTTTTAATTAAACTGATGGTAAAAAACGTTTGTTTGATTATTACGACAATTGTTATATTCGTACACAGTTCGTAACCTAAACAATTCAAACCACAATATCTAATTTTTTCGGCTTTACCAAGTGAAAATAGTTTCACTTATAGAGTCTGGAACTAACGCCGAATCTTTTGACATATTTTTCATTACAGGACGCTGCCATTTGATCCCAGACATTTTTTAGTATAGAGACCTGCCATCGTTCTTCAGACGAAGGATTGACTTGAAATGTTAGACGTTAGATTTATATATAAAAGGGTTTTATGTAATAATATTAATTAATAATAAATTGTTAATTTCGATTTCTTGTTCATAGACATTGATATTTCAATATTTGGAATAGCCTTTTAAGCAAATGTATACTTGTATTAGGGTATTTCGCACTTCTACTAACAGTTTATTTTAATTTATGTGTGGATTATTATTAAATTTACATAGAATTATGTCTTCTTCTCTGTTAGCCTTTATTATTCCCAAGTCACTTGGGGTCGGCTTTTTTAGTCTGACCGTATTTGACTAGATATCAGTTTTTACACGGAGCGGCTGCCACCTGACCTCCGCAACTCAAAGGCTAACGATACCCTAAGGCTAGACCAGTGTCAGGATATTAGAGGGTACTGACTTCTCAATAACGACTGCCATAGATGTTCATGGCAGCCGAGACCGACGGCTTAACGTGCTCTCCGAGGCACGGAGCAGGCAATAATTGTCAATCAATACGCACATCATTTCGAAAAGTCATATAACTTCCGAAAGTCAGAGGTGCGCGACGTGGGTTTGAACCCGAGACCCTCTGCATTGCAGTCTGTTGGTCTCCCCACTGAGCTATCGCTCCTTATATAATTATTAACTGACTTACTAAATATATAACCAAGTTGACAGTCGATATCATTTTCTGAATTAAAATTGTTTTAACATAACGAAACGTTATAAATCGAATGGCAAATGGGAGATGCTCTGGCGAAAGTCCAGATAGTACCCTATCATTATAAAACTTAGTAAAAGTCAATAGTCGGGCAATAACATTGATGTTATTTGCGATCAACCACCCCATTTAACAACACTAAGGGCGGCAAAACATTCACACACGTACAACTAATTTGTGTAAAAGAACCTCAATTCATCTTTACAGTCTGGAATGTTGAACAATTCTACGCGGCTCCTTAAAAGCTCTTAATGCCTATCCGAAGCGCCTATAAATTAGCCCTCCTCTATCCCCCCTTTAGATCGACTGGGTGCGCGGGCGCACCAACATGCGTGACAAATTGCAGCTCCAAGAAAACACCGCATAACGATAGCTTAATTGCAAGTAATTGTGACCTGATGGTGGTTCTCCAACCAGTTTAGATGAAATCACCCCTCCCCTCTCACATTCACAAAAGCCGGCGAGAAAAACAAAATACGTCTGTATTCCAGAGGTCTTTTAATCTTGGTTGGTGGGACACGATGAAATGCGGCTGCGGGCAAAGCGTCTGCTGTTGGACTTGCTTTTGTTTTTATTTTAATTACATTTATTTAAAATTGTATGTAATGAATGGGAGGTTTTTATGTAGACGCTTGTGTATGCAAGTGGCATTGATTATAAGAAATAATTAATCAGATTGAAACGGGTACGTGTGGTCTTTTGATTGAAGAAGTAACGTGAAAGTAGAATAAGCTTTTTAGAAAAATACGCCTATATATTCAAATTGTGATATCACAAAAGTTGGTTGCAGCTGAGCAACCTTGGTACTTGGTGTTGCTGGTGAGTAGAGTTTCCAGTTGCTTTAAGGTGGTGTTCTGTCTGTATAGAACCAGTAATCTTTGTTTTGCACTAACATCATGGTTACTCCTTCGTTTAATAGTCTAACAAGTAAAGTAAGTGATTTATTATCGGAACATCATAACACTTTGGACATATTTAATAAACGATTCGCAAAATTTAAAAGTAATGTTAAATATGTTATGTCTAATGTATAATACTATGATTGCTGGGTATTGGTACGATTCTCATTTTGTTTTTATTTTCCTTTCTTTATGATTTATCCGCATTTTGTTTTCATATTTTTTGTTTTAATTAGATAATTCACGTTCATAACGTCATTTTGTCGTTAGCAACACAGTCCATTGTGATCATGTAGTGTACACATAGTTAGGAACTTAGTTTAGAGCATAACTGTAATATGTATTTATATTCTATTAAATACATATTACAGTAGTATTAATATATATTTAAAAAAAAAGGTCTTTCATACAAAATTTGCCACGTTCCGACTTTCAGAACCACACAGGCTTCACGGCATTTTAATGTTATTGGCTGCCACCTGTACAATAGTATAAATAAAAGTTGTAACATCTATCCACTCATTCGATCCCAATGTAAGAAAGAAGTTGCAAAATGGCTCATGACCAAAACTTATGCTCAAACTGAGATCATGCTAAAATTATCGGTACTCTAATTGGACCCACACACACAAACATACACACACACCGACACACACACACACACACACACACACACACACACACACACACACACACACACACATACACACACACACACACACACACACACACCCATACACACACACACACACACCCACATACACACACACACACACACACACACACCCCCACATACACACACACACACACACACACCCACATACACACACACACCTTACGTACTTGCACATATTTTTATAGCTGCTCACAAGAACACCTAACATATTTAGTAACTATTAAATAAATGTAATACTGCGGGAGACCTGCCCTCTCGCTCCCAGCCGTAGTTCAGTCTATGGCCCGGAGTGAGAGGTCGTGGAACGCCGTCACCTCCTTTTGTGAGGAAGTCATTTCCATCAAGGAGGCGGCAGAGCGGAAGAGGGAGCGCTTAAACCCTCTCCCCAACCGCAGAACCGGGTGCTGGAGGGCGCGAGATTACCTCCAGCCACCCTGAGGATTGACCTGGGGGTGGTGGGCTTTGTGGGCCTGCCCGCCATCCGTTCAGCACCAGGTCCGAGTGGCGGCGTGCGTGTTCCCACGCGCGCCTTTGTTTCGAGTCCGTCTCTCCTCTAGGGGGGAGACAGTAGGGTTTAATAAGTGAGTGAGTGCCTTTGGGTAGGTCTCTTTGCGTAGTGGCCTGCCGTTTCATACGACGGGCCGAAACCACGGCGGGGTCGCGACTGCATGCGCAAGTGATTCGCGCGGCCCCGTCGATAGTGGTTTTGTCGAGGAAAAGCTTGTGCTTGTGTTAGAAACTTAAGAGTGGATTCAAATCTCTCACTACGACAAAGAGGTTGAAGAGAAACCTCTTCATCTCACAAGTGCAGTGCCTTACCTATGATGATCTTACAATAAGTTATCACTGTGCCACCGACTGTAAGCATTATTATTTATTAATGAAAATGCTTAAAATCTGCATTTTTGTAGCTGGTTACCGTACTCTTTGATCGCTTGCTATATCAGAGTATCACTCGTGTTTGTCGGTCCTAAGAAAAGGGATTAAACATGGGATAAAATTAAAGGAATGGGATAGAGCGTAGCTAAAAGTCTATGGACTAGGATAGGAAATATTTGAGCCCCCAGAACTCTTGCATACCGGACGAAAGGTAGAAACAGTGTTACTGCTCTGAAGCAGGTTGCTTGTAAGAGAGAGGTACTTTCTACAAACGGTGGCAATCACGGGCTCTTTCACTCGTATTTAAATAACTCTTTTTAGACGTATTATATTATATCAACACATAGAATAGATTTAGAGGGTAACTGTACAGATGGTGCAGTGGTCTAAATGGCCAGATCGCCTTTTTTTTTAATTCTTAGTAGCCTTTGACCGCGATCTCACCTGTTGGAAAGTGACGATGCAGTCGACGATGGAGCACGCTTGCCTAGAAGATACCTATTCACTCGTGACTTAAAAACACCCAGATTGTAGTCATCGAGAAATACAGATTTCGGTAGCGAGTTCCACTCCTTCGTCTTGCCTCTGCCACTGCGTCGAATGTTGTGAGTTTGATCTCCACACAGAGTAAAAATCATATGATCCACGTATAGTTGTTCCGTATCTCAAATCAAATCTTTGTTTGAATGTTTGTAGAAACCCCGCGACACAGGATTTCTTACAAATGCAGCAAATGTCATTAAAAATTGTATAGATAATAACTGAACTAAAGACTTTCAGCTGCTAGTAATTTTCGCAAGGTGTAATAATAGTTTTGAAACTCATTGTAAAATTCATTACAGTTAGCCCGCAGCTCTCGAGTAGCGAACTGATGTTATAACTTTCTCTGCTCGGGGCTATGAATCAGGGTATCTCTATTTTTGTGCTTCGTTGGGCCGCTGATATTGCGCTTACGCATACAGCCGATCATGTTGTACCGGTTTTGAATCCCAGTTCGACCAAAATGTTCACTCAACAAAATCAGAAGCAGCAATGTTAACAGAATTCTACTATGTGGAACCTCAAAGATAGTTTGGACGGGATTCGGTGTGAATCTATGTATACATTGATTGTTGTTGTTTATTTCAAGATTTCTACAACTATGAATAACTAGATTTTGCCCGCGGCTTCACTCGCTTTAATATAAATTTTGTCTATAAATTTGTATCTCTCGAAAACAGTAACTTTTTTCTGAATAACAGGTACCCTATGTCGTGTACCTATGCGATATTTCATGATGATCAGTTGAGTAACTAGACATAAAATCGTAACAAACAAACAAACTCACATTCGCATTTATAGTATTAGTAAGGATTAGACATATACTGCACGGATGGCGTAGTGGTTTAAGTGATCACCTCACCACTGCCATTGTACCGAGTGTTGAGGGTTCGAATCCCACACGGGACAAAACTTTGTGTGGTCCTCAAATGGTTGTTCCGAGTCTGGGTGTTCTTGGTGTCCGTTGTTTGAATGTTTGTAAAGTCCTCCGTGACACTGGAATTATTCCTAGTACTGAATTACTTTTTAAAAATATATTGTGGTTCTATATATATAATATTATAGTACTTCTTCTCTCTTAGCCTTTATTATTCCCAAGTCACTTGGGGTCGGCTTTTTTAGTCTGATCGTATTTGACTGGATATCAGTTTTTACACGGAGCGGCTGCCACCTGACCTCCGCAACCCGAAAGCTAACGATACCCTAAGGCTAGACCAGTGTCAGGATATTAGAGGGTACTGACTTTCCCAATAACGACTGCCATAGATGTTCATGGCAGCCGGGACCAACGGCTTAACGTGCTCTCCGAGGCACGGAGCAGGCGATAATTGTCAATCAATACGCACATAATTTCGAAAAGTCATATAACTTCCGAAAGTCAGAGGTGCGCGACGTGGGTTCGAACCCGAGACCCTCTGCATTGCAGTCTGTTGGTCTCCCCACTGAGCTATCGCTGCTTGCCAATATTATACTTGCTAATATTATAGTACTATAACCTAAATTAGTAGTTATCGTACTAAAGTACACGCAATTTCCATCGCGTTCTTTTATTTTGTCTACCCAGGTACTCAACTACATCTCTCCACAGGATTAGACCTCCTTAGTCGCTAGACTCTATAGTCAACGAACACCATTTACCATCGAAAAAACGAAACCACGATGACCGACCCAAGAGACATTTAACACAACTTTACTAAGTTCTTCAATCAATCGTCCAGAACTATCTCAAGTTATTGACAGCTAAGCTTTCATCCCATTAATATAGGTACGTAATAGTTTGATTAACTTCGATCTAGTACAAATTAGTCACATCTCATTCCCATACCGCGCCGCGCGTAAGTAATATGTGGGCATTTGATTAAAAACAGTTACGTTTCAATAGATAATGTGGTTCGGTTCCAATCTAGTTTCGAAGTTAGAATCATATTTGTTGGGTAAGGCTGCCGTATGACTAGAAGCGGGGTATGAGTAGCTGTCTTATTCTATTACATATATTAAAGATTATGTAAATGTATGTGTTTACTCTGTTTATATGCCTAATAAATAATTAAATAAATAAATAAACTTTCTCCTATATATTCTCCGAAGAGCAGGCAGAGGTGTATAACATTCAAATTTCTCCAGATATGATGACGGCCAGCTTGTGGTCGGGACTAAGGTACGTTTCTTGAATTTGCGCTGACTTCTAATGGGCAAGTCCTGATTGATCGAATAAATCTTAGCCTGAGGGAACGAACCAAGGGCCTCACAAACTATTCCAAGTGGATCTGGAAACTTATGCCATGAGACCACAAGGCAGTTTGTGAAACTATTATATATAATATAAATTTATTTTCTTTCTCTCCGTGATCACAAACAACACAGCACGAAACGTTGGAAAAAGGGATAGCAATTTTTTCTCTCTGTGATCATTGGTGCTGAAAAGCAACCGAAACGTTGGGGAAAATGTGAATATAAATAATATAAAAAATAGTTAAATGTAGTGTAAATAGAAGCTGTATATAGAAGAACAATAATACTTTTAAATTAATATTACATATATTTTTGCCGCATGGGGATCGAACTCATACTACAAACAGTGGCTAGGTGAGCACTTAAACCACTGCATCTAATTGCTATTAATCTTAATAACAAGAAAAGGAAATGTTTGCGTCATAACTCATAACATCACTGCAATGGCTTCCAGTCAATACTAAAATATACATTTACTACAAAAGACATACATGCAATATACCTACACATATGCGTGTTAACGCTAGTTAAAAATACATGTTTGTTTCATATATTAACATACTTATTGCCACAGCTTCATTTCGCCACAGAGCATCAGTGAGTAAATTAAGCGATCAACTCTTATCACGATCTCCCGCTATCTCTTATAAGATCTGTGTATTAGATCGCTGTTCGGTGGGCACTCGGACCGCTTCTCGGAAAGTCGGTATCAATTATACATATATGCGGCGTGGGCTCCGGCCGGGCCCGCTAATGGTGACCGCAGATAAAGGCAAGTAATTAACGAATCAATTCGATTATGTCCGACCGCTTTGTACTTACCGAGTAGGCTAGGAGGCGACCACGAGATTTCTTTACTAAAACGGGTAACTTTAGTTTTACATTTGTAAAAACATATATGCTGCGCTCATTTGAATACCTACTTATTCTTGTCCATACTTTTTAAATAACATGTGCATGTCTTCAGTTCTTTTCCCGGGCCAAAGAAAAGCGTCTTTGGATTTTCTACCAAGAAATTCTTAATGCAACATAGTCTTGAGCTGTGCTAGGTAACAATAGTCTAATATATCTATATCTTTGCACTAACTAGCCCTGAGTAAAATATACTAATTTTACTAGGTGCGCAATGTCGCAGAAAAATTATTTAGGAACTCAATATTTTAAATATTACAACTGAGGTCCAATTCTCACAGTGAAAATGATTAACATAGAGTTCTGATACTTTTTCATTATTAGGAGTACCTATATAATTATCACACATGGAATATAAAATCAACTTAATTAATATGTAAACTTAAATTGCATTTAAGTTTACATATTAATTACCCAATGGCTTGGTACGTGACGATGGGCAGAGACCGGACGGAATGTCATTGTTGCCTTGGAAGATGGGCAGGCCTTTGGTGTGGGACGCAACATGCGTTGACACCCTTGCGCCATCACATCTTCCAAGCACTGCGGGATGTGCCGACGCTGCTGCTGCAACCGCGGAAACGCTCAAACGGCGCAAATATAGTAATTTAGTCGGAAATTACATTTTTGAGCCGTTTGGGGTGGAAACTCTAGGTTCATGGGGTCCGAGCGCTCGTATTTTGTACAGGGAGATCGCAAAATGCCTGATCGACGTTTCGCGTGATCAGAAGGCTGGTCTTTTCTTAGCCCAAAGAATCAGCATTGCCATTCAACGTGGCAATGCTGCCAGTCTTCTGGGCACGCTACCAGTTGACAGTGATGCTGAAGAATTCTACGATGCCTAAACCATTTTTGTAAATATTTAATATTATAATTATTTGTGTTTTTGTAATTATGTTATCTTTTTTAATTGCATTTCAGTTCACATTTGACGTGTATAGGACAAGATCGCAATTTTATTTTAAACATATTTTATTACGTTAATTGACTTTTTGAACTAAACTGTAAATTAAAAGCACATTTTTGTGCGTAGCACACAGGAATGCTATTAAACCATTGGCATGTACTGAAGACAAAAACTTTAATACATATAATTGTTTACAACGAACACGATCAATATAATTATGAGGCCTAACTCGTGACAATGAGATCGCCATTCGTATAATTGTTGTAATTAGAACGACTCATTAGACTCAAACGATGCACCATTCGTTTTATTTCAATTAATTGACTTAATGACAGACCGATATAGGTCTTTCAGCACAGTTTTTGTGTAAAGTGCGGCTCCAAAAGTAGATTTTCAAGCGTCAAATAGTAAGTTAAGTGTATGCTTATGTGATCAGTAATAAATTAAAAGTTGTTGACTAAACGTTTTTGCATAAAGACTAGCTTGTGAACAAGTTGTTTTTATATTAATTATGATGGCGAACACTTACTTGTAACTAGTTCTGACGGCGAATGTATTAGCTACACATTTACATAGCTGCAAGATTAATACATTACTTTTAGTTAAATAGGTTTTGGATTCATATTGGCACATAGGATTTTATTATAAAAAGGGGCTTTTCTACGCAGTTTGATAATCTATTACTTGGAGAATAGGTTATTTTTTAATTAAAGGTAGATATTGTTGCAAATGTTACCCAGAAACCTCAGGGTATAAGTATGTTCGTTGTAATATTACCATAGATTAATATGTATTACGAATATGACAACTGTGCTGTGACATAAAAAAATATTGATATTTTTATCTTGTTTATTGTTAGTAACTATTTGTAAATATTAAAAGCTATTTTATACATATTGGTATCTATAACTATAATTATTGGTGCCAATAGTAGTATTAATAAAACTGGGACAAAAGATCCCGACGGTATTTTCTCATAATATTGTCTTCTGTTTACGCGAATGTTATTCATTGAAATGAAACAACTATATACGTAAGTGTAAACTTAAATATAAATAGATTTAATAATTTAATTAGCTTAAAAATTAGTAAAGTTTAATAGTATTTAGTAGTAGTAGTGTAACATTTTCTAAATTATGTAATAAAGTGTAAAGTAAACAACGCGATAAAATCCGTATATAGTAGTTTAATTTCAACGGTATTTTCTCATTTCTATTTATAAGATATAGCATAATAATTCATAATAAATATAAGTAGCAATGAAAGAACAAGTATCGCTTTATGAGAAGATAATTGGACAATTATTTTCAAAATTGTGTTATTGTTAAGGCATAATAATTGCAGTCCCGGTGTTTTGTGCATTCTTACCAAATGTCATTATAAGTACAGAATATTAATTTTATTGAATCATCTTTACTTACATTTATTAACAGTTCTACATTCCTACAACTATCTATAAGAGGATTTTTCTATTGTTATTTGCGTTTTGTAGTTAACAAACACATTTTATTTAAGACTGCGCCGAGCGAAATGTGCCAAAACAGGCGGTCGAAGTTAAGTGAATAAAATCAACACTTTTTGTTTAATACAAATATAAAATATACATTTACCATAACAATGAATGTGTTTACAATTACTTCGTGTAAAAAACTTAAAATAATTCTAATTTTTGCCTACAAAATTACGTAAATTTGCACGAAAAATGCAAAAACGTAAGCTCGTGTTACGTGTTTTTTAGATTATAACAGTAGAAATCTATTCTATTTTACAGCTTAAACGAAACATAAATAGTTATATTACAATTTGTCCGTCCCAAATATTTAAGTTATTGGTTGACAATAAAGATACATATTTATCAAAAAAGCACTTCAAATCTTCCATACAAGTTTACTATGGCGGCTGCGCGCCGATTTGGATATGCGCCGCACGAGCACTGTCATTATCTGTCTTACGCTCGGCGCAGTCTTAAGGGTCCATACGCGAAAAATACTTCAGTGTTACAAGAGTTGCTCTTACTGCAGTAACATACTACACGGAATAATATGTAAGTACTATTAGGTCGTCTCGCGTAATCATGTTTGTTACTCTACTAGTATACAAAAAATAGTATGATTTAAAGATTGCTTGGTGACGGTGCATAAGTTTTATTCTTATGTTTAAGACATTAGTAATGTTCCAGGTTCGAATTCAGGGCAACGTGTAATTTTATCTTGTTAGAAAAATTCTAGCAATGAGTCCGGTAAACGGCTATCAGCTCGTCCGCCATCAATTCGTTCGTCAAAAATATTTTTATTTTTTGCGCGCACTTCGGAAACTATTGATGATAAAACAAAAAAATGTTCTACAGTATTATAGAACGTATCAATATCTACAAAAAAGTCCGTGATACCATACGTATTTTATGAATATATAGCTAACTACACCTATATAGGTGTAGTTAGACTTATTAATTTCTTTAGTTGTAGTTTTATATATTAAAATTAGATAACACATTAAAAGTAGGTATTGGGTGATAAATTAAAGTCCACGCGGACGAAGTCGCGGGCAACAGCTAGTCGTACATATTCTTGAAAGCAGTTCGCGGCGCACTAGCTCCCCTGCCACAAATACTCAGCTCGCCCGGCTTTACTGCCGAAAACGCAATAAAACTTAAATCCGAGCTTCGAGATATCTCCGAGTTAATGCTTATTGACATTTTGCCCGTTTTTGTAACAAATCCCCTCTTCATTCACTTCTGTATATATAACTTAAGATAAGATTAATGTTTTGCGATTAATTAATTTATGCTCTTATAAATATTTAATACGTTTTGTCCGATTAAAGTTTATGTTGTGTTATCTAAAAATGTTGAATTTTGTCCTTATGGGAGTATTCAGAATCAAATAACAGGTTGACAGCATTTTATATATAATAAATTATCTTGATAATGATATAAATACTGTGCTTAGCAGAACTAGTAAAAGTTTTATTGGAAATAGTATTAGATTCTATAATAAAATCCCATCCCACATTAGTGAATTACCCGTCAAAAAGTTTAAAGAGATAGTGAAACGCAGTCTACTCTCCAAAGCATACTATAGCACGAAACAATATATGGACGATAAAAATGCTTGGTCTTCGGTCCCCCCCTGCATACGGCAATGATTTTTTTGTATGTTCATTTATGTTATTCTCAACTATGTCCTTTTAAATACTTGCATTTCCTCGGCCTCCTGACAAATAATATATCAATTTCATGTTGTATAATTAAGATTATATACTTCGTATTAAAATAATAAAATGTTTGTAAAGGTTAACAAATTAAAAGTTAGCGTTAGTTAGTTCGGGCACGCCACGATCGTGGCGGTAAGTCCCGTGTTTGAGGAGTGGCTGGAGAGGTGCCATGGCGCCCTCACCTTCCGGCTGACACAGGTAATGACTGGCCACGGTTGTTTTGGCCAGTTCCTGTGTCGTATACGCCGGCAAGAGACGCCCGGTTGTCACCACTGCGGCGACTGCCGCGACGTAGTTGAGGACACGGCGCTGCACACTTTGGCGGTTTGCCCCGCCTGGGCATCGCAGCGCCGTGAATTGATCGCGGCAGTCGGATCGGTTGCCCTCTCGCTCCCGGCCGTAGTTCAGTCTATGGTCCGGAGTGAGAGGTCGTGGAACGCCGTCGCCTCCTTTTGTGAGGAAGTCATTTCCATCAAGGAGGCGGTGGAGCGGGAGAGGGAGCGTTTGAACCCTCTCCCCAACCGCAGAGCCGGGCGCCGGAGGGCGCGGGACGACCTCCAGCCACCCTGAGGTTTGACCTGGGGGTGGCGGGCTTTGTGGGCCTGCCCGCCATCCGTTCAGCACCAGGTCCGAGAGGCGGCGTGCGTGTTCCCGCGCGCGCCTCTGTTGTTTCGAGTCCGTCTCCCCTCTAGGGGGGACAGTAGGGAGTGGTAGAAGTGCCTTTGGGGTAGGTCTTTCGTGTAGTGGCCTGCCGTTTCATACGGCGGGCCGAAACCTCGGCGGGGTCGCGACCGCATGCGAAAGTGATTCGCGCGGCCCCGTCGATAGTGGTTTTGTCGAGGAACACCGTGGTAGGTTTAGTCGGTATTCCGGGAGGTACATTTTCTTCTTAACATCTTTCTTTTACCCCGGCGAGTCCGACATAACCCCTCCGCCCGCCCCCGCGGAGGGGTATGCATCAAGCATTCCCCCACGTTAAAAAAAAAAAAAAAAAAAAAAAAAAGCGTTAGTTAGTTAAAAAGCACGATGTTGGCCCTGGTGTAGGAAATTTATTACATTTAATTTAAATTTAATTTAATTCACTTTTGGAACTGACACCTAGCTTTTGACGTTTTAAAAGTGCTTGTTACTCAGGCCTATTTGAAATAAAAAATTTTGACTTTGACTTTGATACAATTATGTATTAAATACATTAACCACACGAAATTTTAAACACATAATACAACATTGGAATACATAGGTATAATATGGGCCATAGACCATATTATATAGTTGTAATATCTGGAGACCTTAACTAACTTTAGCAGCGATAGCTCAGTGGGGAGACCAACAGACTGCAATGCAGAGGGTCTCGGGTTCGAACCCACGTCGCGCACCTTTGACTTTCGGAAGTTATATGAATTTTCGAAATTATGTGCGTATTATTTGACAATTATCGCCTGCTCCGTGCTTCGGACAGCACGTTAAGCCGTCGGTCCCGACTGCCATGAACATCTATGGCAGTCATTATTGTTAAAGTCAGTACCCTCTAATATCCTAACACTGGTCTAGCCTTCGGGTTGCGGATGTCAGGTGGCAGCCACTCCGTGTAAAACCTGATATCCAGTCAAATCCGGTTAGACTAAAAAAGCCGACCCCAAGTGACTTGGGAATAATAAAGGCTAAGGGAGAAGAATATCTGAAGACCTTAAGGCCTAACTTAAAAGGGGTGAAATAAATGGCAGAGCCTGCCGCAGTCTTGCCTAATATTTGGTAATGATGTGATTGAGTCGGCTTACCAGGAGAAATACTACCTTCTTACAGAAAATCAGCGTAAGAATTAAACTGTCACTGCGTTGCGCCAGGTGAATTTAACGAATACGTGGATTTTTTAATACATTTCCATGTAATAATTCTTGTATCGCAGGGGACTTTATACACATTCAAATAACTGACACAATTAACACCCACACTCGAAACAACGTTTGTGGATCACACAAATGTATGTACCGTGTGCGAATCGAACCCACAACACTCAGCGTAATAGCAGAGGCGAGGCGACAACTTGAATCACTACGCCATCCGAGCCGTCACTCGTTACCTTGTAGAAAGATTAGAATATTATTATAAACAGACAACCATTTATGTATTATTACTAGAGATTGGATAATCAGTTGCATATTTACCTAAAGTTAATTTTCGGCTAACATATTAAGGAAGCGGCTTCTGAGAATATTTTTATTAAAATAAAATCCCGGGTTACCGGGATTGCTTAACTAGTCGGAAGTATATTTACCTTACATTTAATTTTAGTTCACCATTCAAGTATGTGTGTATGTAGGGTGTGAAGGAATAGGTGCTGTGGTAAAGAAAAAACATAAATAAAAGTAAATATTTGGACTCAGTATTATTTATTTATTAAGGATATATTAGAAAAAAAATTATTTGCTCATAAAGAAAATGCATAGAAAAGAAATGAAAAATAGTAGCAAATGTCGATAAAATAGCGTTTTCCATAATAGCCAACACCTGAACTTTAGGTATTATTACCTAAGACGTGACGTCTTCATGAGTCGTGACCAGTATTTAACTTTTATACTACTAATAATGACTTTTAAATTTTCGTAATTCGTTGAAGTAATTGCCTTTTAAGGCATCATCATCACAATCATTAATTTGTGAATTTATTATTTTTCCTTGTATTGATCATAAATTTAATATTCTGTATGATCCCCTTACTTTAGATACCTACTCATAATTTATCAGTTCGATACAATTTATTTCACAGAATAAGTATATAATATTGTCTTCGGTTTACGCAAATATTATTCATTGAAATCAAACTACTATATACGGATTTTAAAATTACGTAATAAAGTAATAAACCATAAACAACGCGATAAAATCCGTATATAGTAGTTTAATTTAAAAAAAAAAATGTATATTCTATACTCTGCAAAATATTACTCTGAATTTATTATTATATTTCTCCTTCTCTTCTCTCCGTTACGGCAGACGCCCATCTATTATATTATATTCCTTCTTTACCTCACTTACTTACCCACACCGCAAGAGATAGAAAGAGAAAGAGAGCAAGAGAAAATGTTTGCAGTATTACACGACGTACACATTATTATAGTAATAAACATTTTTCAAGATTGTATGTAGATCCAATTCTCAAGTCAAGTTGTCACAAGTTTGAACAATATGTCCCGCTTTGCCCCGAGTCTATAATGTTGCTCCCACAGCGTTTTTTTTTCTATTTCATATGGTTCTATTTTGGAATTTAAAATAAGGAGATCCACGGCAAAACTAAAGTTGCCGATAGAGCTCTCCGGATAACCAAGCTGTAATGGCTGTGGACAGAGCACATAGCGCGCAGAAGCGATGGCCGTTGGAGCAGAAATTTTCTGGAGAGGTCACGCGCCGATAGCCGCAGCAGGGGTAGGCTCCACGCAAGGTGGACTGACGACCTGGTAAAGATTGCGGGATGGAGGTGACCTAAGATCGGTCTACGTGGAAAACCTTGAGGGAGGCCTATGTCCAGCAGTTGACGTCTTTCAGCTGATATGATGATGATGGTTTTATTTATATGACATCTTCAACTTAAAACTAGAAAGTAAATGTGTTTCTAATAAATATAGTAGATGTTTCGAAGTCGTAAGGTTGCCTTTCGTCCATCGGACAAATGGTAGCCGACCACGTGTCGTGATACCGCCGTTAAAGTGACCAGGGACGAACGCGCCTCGGGGCGATAGGGACGTAACACTTAATTACAGGTATTAGTGATATCGATATTCAAGGAAAATATTATAAATGTATTCATTTTGAAATAACACCGTTAAGTTTGGGTGGTGAAATATAGTATAACAGGAAAAAGGCTTATGCCCCGCAGTAGGTTGATAAAAGCTGTGATTAACGATGATAAACGTAATTTCATTATAAACGGCAATGGCCAGGTTTTATGACACCAATCAAAGTGAAAGCACTTCGAGATGCAAACCAAAAAAATGAAAATGTAATCGACTAATAGTAATGCCCTTATTAGGTATTCCACTGCCCTGTATCCGCTATATTAATGTTTGAAAAGTCTCCTGGTAAATGGGGATAATCCCTAGTGCGAAATTTGCCTTTTTAAGGTCCACAAATAAAATCATGAAACATGTAAGTAAGTATTCGGGTTCAATCACAAATACTTTGAGCAAGTTTCGAATATGTATAATAACAAATCACAAGGTTATGCAAGTGCTGGCTCATATGTTAAATCACGAGGTACACACGGCTACACATCAAGTCAGACACCCTATATACGCATAACTACGCTACATACAAAATAGAGAATTGTCGGAAAGGGACAGTGCATACTGGTGTATATAATGGTAACTAAGGACAGAGCGTAACAAAAATACGCACTATCTCGCACGATTCGCAGCGTTCAACTTCTAATAGTTCAAAGTCCAAATAGTCTAGGTTGATGTGTCGCTGTGTGTAAGACATGAATATAGTCTTTATATTTAATCGCCAAATATGTTGCCCGTGTCTTTATAGAGTTAAGAACTCGACTCGAGTTGCTATTCATTGACTTACTATTTATTTGTTCATAAAGTTGCGGTGTCATAAGTAAATAATGATTGTCTCATCGGTTTTTATCGAATATGCAGTGGCACATCCCTACCCGTACGCTAGTGACGCGCTCACGCACCGTACCCTATGATCAGGCGCACAATCGTGGTGCATTAGCGGCGCGCCCCGCCCCCCGGCGCCGCGCTGCGCATGCGCCGCCACAACAAATTACTTTTTATTATTATAATACCTCGCGTGTATCCCCGCATTATTAATACTCTACGAAAAAGATATTACTTGTTCGTTTTGCCTCAGTTTTTTTGTTGTAATTATCATTATGTGGGACTGGGAGGTACATTATAGTGTCTCGGCCTAATTTGTGTTTCATTTGGAAAGGTTTCTGGTTAGCTGTGTGGTCTAGGATATTTCTGAATACTAAAGGACATTTTGACAAAGCACGAACTAACGACCAATTTATGGAACATCAAATAAAGCGTATTAGAATCGGTAAAAAATTCTCTTACATTTATGCGAATTCTTTAACAAGAAAGTTTATTTGGCTGATATCTTCTGCAAGGTTATTCTACAATAGAGCTTTTATAGTTTAAGCAGAAAATCCGCTAAAATCAAACTTTTTTATGATATTGTTAGCAGACGAGCCATCGGTCCACAATAACCGTCGCTCGTGGGCATTGCTGTTCTTTATTATAGCAGAAGCAATGCCAAAGAAACACAACTAAGCTGCATCCTAACACATAAGTGGCACAAACAAGGCCTGCCTGGTGGACAGCAGGTACCGTAGTCTATATGCGTTGGACATATGCACTTAATACTGAGAGCATCATGAGCGTTTTGCCATCTAAAGTGGAAAGCATAGAGGGAAATGAGGAGGAGAAGGGGAGAGTAGAGGTGATTGGATCTAAAGTACAGCTGAGAATTATAATTAAATATTCTGCGGCAATCTACTCTGATGTAAAAGCACTCTGCAAATTAATTAAAAGGTAGAAAGTCAAATACGGTCAGTTATAAAGTACTTAAACTTATAATTACATACATTGGTACCAATAAAACAAGTGCGAATGACACTCGCATACCGAGGATTCCGTCCATGATTATTTATTGAAAATAGGTGACAATTAATCATCCGGACCGGCTGATCTATTTATTTATTATAAGGGCTACAGGCCAATAATACAAACTAAACACATATGTAATCTAAATAATTAAATATTTAAAATTAAAATTGAGTTGTAATTGTTGCCATTAATATGAGCGGATCTTATCTTTTCTTATGTGGGCGCCAGTCAGTGCAGACCGGCGACACTTCGACCCAGTGGGATCTTTTGTGTCGACACTCTCCCAATAACGACTGCCATAGATGTTCATGGCAGCCGGGACCGACGGCTTAACGTGCTCTCCGAGGCACGTATATGAGCGGATAATATGTAATTTAAATTTACATGGTCAAATAAACATCAAATTACTTATTTCAGCGCCGAATAAAATGCCACCAGCTATGGCTTTAGGACCCATGTAATAGAGGACGAGCCTTTTGTCATCTGTGGAGAAACGTGACATGATGTCTCTTCAACATAAAAGCTCGTGGGTCGCGGCCCGAAGTTTGTTGAACGGGAACTTGTACTGTGACTCGTAGTGTAAACTTCACTTGCGATATTCAGGATTGTATGACATAGTGTGTAATTGAGTACAGCGCTATCTCTTGACGTGCGTCGTAACTACTAGTCTATGTGGAGTCGCTACATTATCTAACGGCAGAATGCTAGACTCCGTGCTTCTACTGAGAGTTATCTTGGCAGTTTATAGCCAGTGGCTTGTCCGGCCCGCCACATTGTGAAATTCCTAGCCCCACTGCAGTTTGTTTGTTGCACTATTTTCCGGTTCCTTTCGACGGTTCCAGTGTCCGACAAATCACTTAGCTGCAACACTAGAAACTTTGTCTCTAAGTCATCATTGAGCTTTTAGAGTTTACATGTAGTGATACCTTGGTGTGATACCATTTACCCAATTTTAATTAAATATTCGAATTAAGGCACACACTGGATGTGGATAGAAAACAAATGATAGATGCGATTCTTAAAATGAAACTGATAGTACTTAATATTATTTAAATAAATTTTGCTATTCGGCCTCATTACATGAAATGACCAACTATATAACTAAGTTTTTATATACCTAATCGATATTTGCCAATTTCTCAAAATTTGTGGTAGTTAAACACGTCGTTTTATTTTCCTGTGTTTACATAATAACTTTAAACAAATCCATAGATGCAAAACATAATTTGCTAACTATAAAAAAATATAAATGTATTTTTACACTTAACACAGCAGCGATAGCTCAGTGGGAAGACCAACAGACTGCAATGCAGAGGGTCTGCGGTTCGAACCCACGTCGCGCACCTCTGACTTTAGGATGTCATATGACTTTTCGAAATTATGTGCGTATTGATTGACGATTATCGCCTGCTCCGTGCCTCGGAGAGCACGTTAAGCCGTCGGTCCCGGCTGCCATGAACATCTATGGCAGTCGTTATTGGGAAAGTCAGTACCCTCTAATATCCTGACACTGGTCTAGCCTTAGGGTATCGTTAGCCTTCGGGTTGCGGAGGTCAGGTGGCAGCCGCTCCGTGTAAAAACTGATATCCAGTCAAACCCGGTTAGACTAGAAAAGCCGACCCCAAGTGACTTGGGAATAATAAAGGCTAAGGAGAAGAGAGATTTTTACACTTAAGTAAAACATAACTAAACCAAACCAAATTTATACATAACTAAACCAAATTTCAAGTTGATAGCATTGTTAATATTTATATTTTTTATTCCTAAAATATACAGTTTTGAGAAACCTGCAGATGGACGGGCAGACAAATAAGGGTAACGTTATTAATATCTTAATGCGAAACCCTAAAAATGTAGTGTAAATTTCACCTTTCAAATTAAGAAACCAATTAACGATCGCAAAAATAATAAAATCACTGTTATTCACAGTTAATTGGCAACACTTTCACTTCTCTATCGAGTTACAGCATGTTCAATGTTATAAGCGAAGCATATATACCTTAGAATCTCATTGTTAGACCCGTGCCTTAAGTTTATGCAGTCGATCTCGAGGTACCGTGTTTAATTCCAGAGATATAATTTTTTAAAAAGCAACTCGTACACTTGGAATAAGTTCTGTATCGCGGGGGACTTTACAAATATTCAACATATATTAAGACTCGGAACAATCATTTGTGAATCACATAAATTTTTTAACCGTTTGGGATTCAAACCCACAACACTCGGCGCAGTGGCAGCGGCGAGGAGATCATCACTACACCATCCGTGCAGTGCAGCAGAACTTTTTTTTTACTTTTCTTGTTATTATTATTTGTTTTAATTCTTAAACACATTGTGACCACCTAAAAGCTGTCTTCTCTCTTAGCCTTTATTATTCCCAAGTCACTTATTTATTTATTTATTTTCAATTGCTCGCTGCACTTACAGTCACCCAATACGTGCAGTGAGCCACTTACATTTATTTATAACTTAAAAATAACACACATAATCTCACAAATACGCTTAATTTATTAAAAAATATGTCAACTTCTGGATATTGAGCGACCAGAGAGTTAAGCAGTCGCACAGCTTGGCTTGTTGGGGCAAACTGAGCAGCGTTGGTACGTACCCTGGGAGTCGACAGTAAAGGACACGAGCGTAGGCGCGTGTATCGGTCTGGCACGTACAGGCCCATGCGACACAGCGCAGACGGGTTGTCAACATAACTGTGCCATAACATATAATAATGTACCATGAGGGCACACTTTCGTCGTAGTTCGAGTGTATCAATACTTACCATGCCCGATACGAAGAGTGATGGGTACAAATATGGGTAATAACCGTACAACTTATAATATAAGTACCTAGCGAATTTGCGCTGCACTCGTTCTAACATCAGGGTATATTTTCTTTCATGCGGATCCCAGACAATAGAATTAAATTCTAAAATGCTACGAACGAAAGAAGAGTACAGCACAATGATAGCGCTCCTGTCCTGAAAACGGGCAGATTGTCTCATTACGAAGCCGAGGGACTTAAATCCTCTACTACATATATCGGTGATGTGCGTGTTAAATGTCAGGCCAGTGTCCACGATTAAACCTAAGTCACGTATCTGTACTACCCTCTCTAACGGCTCGCCAGCTAAAGTATAGCTATACACGTAAGGTGACCGCGAGCGAGTAAAAGTACATATCTTGCATTTAGATACATTAAAATCTAAATGGTTACGCTCACCCCAGGCGACAACATTGTTGATGTCCAGTTGTAGCTCTTCGCTATCTTTGTTGCATCCTATACCCAAAAACAGCTTCAAATCATCAGCAAACATAAGACACTGAGCCGTCCTGATGACGTCTGGCAGGTCATTCACCATAATCAGGAACAGAGTCGGTCCAAGGACACAGCCTTGACTCACACCAGAGCGAGTGGCATAGGAGTCAGATCGATATTCAGACAGTTGTACGTACTGTGTACGATTAGTCAAATAGCTGGATATTAATTTTAAAAGCCTAGGCGTGAATCCTATGCTCGAACACTTATCCAGTAGCACATCATTGCGGACGCGATCAAAAGCTTTTTGAAAATCAAAATATGCTACGTCCACTTGTTTGTTCTTTTCTAATTCAGCCACAGAATAATCCACAAAGTTTATTAGGTTAGTGGCCGTAGATCTGCCAGCTCTGAACCCATGTTGACACTCGCTCAATTGTGATTTTATCTGGCTGACAATATGACGATTCAATATCGACTCGAATAGCTTAGCAAAAACCGACAGTACGGCAATGGGTCTATAGTTGGTAACCCGAGACCTGGAACCATTCTTGGGTATAGGCACAACCCGAGAGACTTTCCATGCATCGGGATAGGAGGAAGTTTTCAGAGCCAAATTAAATATATGCAGAAGAGGTACCTGCAAAACCGAAATACAGTCCTTCAATATATACGCTGGCATACCGTCAGGGCCAATTGATGTTTCAGCCTTCAGACGTTTAATCGCTCGCGTCAGATCAGCTAAGCTGATATAATCGACCGCTACTCGATGTGAATGTAACGAGCCATTTAGTTCACAATTATTAATGTTGGTAGATACGGAAGGCTGATCCGATAAATTTTCGGCTTTTCTGGTCTAACCGGATTTGACTGGATATCAGGTTGTACACGGAGCGGCTGCCACCTGAACTCCGCAACCCGAAGGCTAACGATAGCCTAAGGCTAGACCAGTGTCAGGATATTAGAGGGTACTGACTTTCCCAATAACGACTGCCATAGATGTTCATGGCAGCCGGGACCAACGGCTTAACGTGCTTTCCGAGGCACGGAGCAGGCGATAATTGTCAATCAATACGCACATAATTTCGCAAAGTCATATAACTTCCGAAAGTCGGAGGTGCACGACGTGGGTTCGAACCCCAGACCCTATGCATTGCAGTCTCTGTTGGTATCCCCACTAAGCTATCACTGCTATCCCACCTAAAAGCTGTAAGGCAATAAATATTTATTTCTTTCAGAAGAGATGGGATGGGTTAAGAAGTCTTTGTAGGCGTCAAGTGTTGTACAATTCTCAATGGTAGACCATAGCTGGGAACTCTGAAGTATCTTAAGCATAGCTTATAAAATGTTAATATAATAAACGTCTGCCTTCTTCTTTCAGCATGGCTCTACATATTATGTTTCATGCATTACCGTCTAGGCATCCTCAATACTAGGGTAGGCGATAGTTCACATCAAACTCGTTTAAAAATTTCGAAGCATCCGAAAGACTAATTAAAGCATTCTGTATAATATTGTCTTCTGTTTACGCGAATATTATTCATTGAAATTAAACTACTATATACGTTTTTTATCGCGTTGTTTATTTGACACTTTATTACATAATTTTGAAAACTGTTACACTACTTTTACTTTTAAACTTTACTAATTTTTAAGCTAATTAAATTATTATTAAAACTATTTAGATTTAATTTAATTTTACACTTTCCCCGACGTTTCGGTTGCTTGTCAGCAGCCATGGTGACGGGGAGACTAAGATGGCAGTTGTCTCAATGTTCCAGTGTAGTTATTTCAAAGTACCCGAACATAATTTAATCATTGGTGTTTCTATTTACGCAGAATGAGCTCAAAGTATCATGAAGTCTAGCTGTGGTTTGCTTTTTCTTGGGTTTGACTATTTGTATTACTGGATCCCAAGCTGGTGGTACATTCTGTATATCAATAATTGTTCGTAGTTTTATTGCTAATATTTTGATAAAAAAATGTAATCACTTGCAAACAGACAACTAATTTACTTACGTAATTATTTTGATCAATCGTCGCAGATGTTAATACCTCAGTAAGGTGAGTTGTTATTATACTCGGAAGTTGTGTTATATAAAACTATCATATTTTGTGTGCGAACTTCAATGTGAAAAATTATATTTTGTTCTCATACTAGGCATAGGTTCTCCCGCTAGGCATTAAACCTGTGTCGTTACAAATATTTGAAAAACGGACACAAAGAACGCCTAGGCTCGGAACAACTATTTGTGGATCATATAAATTATTGTCCCGTGTAGGGATCGAAGCCGCAACACTCAGCGCAGTGGCAATAGTAGTAGTCTGTTTAAACCACACATCCGCAGTCATATTTAACTAAACTTACGCAAATTGATGTCTGAATTTGCGTAAGTCTTGACTCTTGATATAGTACATCACAAAGTGCTCTTATAAGTACCTACATGTACATATATGTATATACATTATTACGGTTTTTATTTGACCATAGTCACCAACGAACGTACCCGTCTGAAAATGGTTAAGACTGCGCCGAGCGAAATGTGCTAAAACAGGCGGTCACAGTTAAGTGGATAAAATTAACACTATTTATTTAATACAAATATAAAATATACATTTAGCATAACAATGAATGTGTTTACAATTACTCCGTATAAAAAACTTCAAATAATTAATATTTTCACCTAAAAAATTACGCAAATTTGCACGAAAAATGCAAAAACGTAAGCTCGTGTTAAGTGATTTTTAGATTATAACAGTAGAAATCTATCCTATTTTACAGCTTAAATGAAACATAAATAGTTACATTACAATTTGTCCATCTCAAATATTTAAGTTAATGGTTGACAATAAAGATACATATTTATCAAAAAAGCACTTCAAATCCTCCATACAATTTTACTATGGTGGCCGCGCGCCGATTTGAATATGCGCCGCACGAGCTCTGTCATTATCTGTCTTACGCTCGGCGCAGTCTTAAGTCAGTACTTAATACTACAATCGCTATTGAGAACAAAAAATCTGCTGCCTAGGTAGACTGACGACTGACGGAGACTGATATTGTGCGCGATAAACAGTAGAATATACTTGAAAAGACCTTATTACCTGTGATGTAAAACTACCAGCCGGATTAAAAATTCTCTGATAGTACAATTCTTAAGAAAGGTTATAAGGAGTAACATCATGCTACGAGATACGAGAGCGTAGTAGTATTCATAAGTGTGAGTGAAACCGCGGCAGATAGCTGTTCACTTATGTATACTAATCTTTACTAATATTATAACGAGGAAATATTTAATTTTCGTTTGTTAGTTTGTAAGGATTTAAGTCAAAAACTACTTAACCGATTTTAAAATTCTTTCTCCTTTAGGAAGCTATGAGAAACATACTATATTTTATTTTTAATATGAATGTACTGTTACTAACATAACCTTTTTTTTTTGACCCAGGAGTATCCTTTATGGATACCCCATCCACAGGGGGGAAGGGTGGTTATGCGAGAATCTCCGGTGAAACCTGGGGTGAGCAGTCCCTTCGCCGACGGAGTGGGGCGGGATGGGGTCGTGTTAGCAATCGCCATCCCGCCCCGGCGGTTGGCCCGGCTGATGGTGACCGGGCCTCAGCACCTGTGTAGGGAAGGCCTTGCTCACCAAGGCCATCCCCCAGATGTGTGGGGCCGTGCAAGCCGGTAGAGAGTCCCCCGACTCTGTACCAAAGACCCCACTATACAGGAGCGAGAAGGCGGGCAAATCGCCTCCTCCTCGCTCCCGTCCGGTTACTAACATAACCTATCCTAAACCACTTTTACGCGAATGAAACCGCGGGCAAAAGCTAGATCTACAAATAAGTAGTCACTTTCACAATCTGCTGTGTTTACTACTTAACGCAATGTTCACGCGACGCGTCTCTAATCACAATCTACCATCTAAATTAAACTGTCATGTTATCTGCAAAAATAATCTATTATCGTCTCTATGTATCAGATTGCTTCATTGGGGCAATGACGAAAGTTACACTTACGGAGCTCAGGTTCAGTTGCCGGAATAGGTATGATGTTATTGGGCTTTACTGAACGATTATCCCTAGTAACGTGTATGGATTTGTACCTCAGTAATTTTTCTGTACTAAATAGTCCGTACAAAATAATCAAAGCTCAGTGAAAGTCAAAATTTTGTGGCTCACGACATAGCGCCTGGCTTTCGGTAATGTCAAGAGTCCACATAACCAAACGGCTGCGTACCGTGATAGCAGTACTCTCTTTAAACCTCGTTTAATGAAGGACTAATCCTAGCTTAGGAAATATATTTTTTACATAGACAACTGTCGTCGTCGCACTAGGAATAATTTGTCGCGGGTGACTTTATAAACATTTAAACAATGGCCGCAACGAACGCTCAGGCACAGAAACGCTATTTATGCATCGCATAAATAGGGGAGAGAGGGAGCAAATTTAATAGGCCGGCAACGCACTTGCGACTCCTTCGGTGTTGCGGGTGTCCATGGGCGGCGGTAATCGCTTACCATCAGGCGATCCGACTGATCGTTTGCCTCCTATATCATAAAGAAAAACACAAAAGTTTGTCTCGTGCGGGGATCGAACCCAATATACTTAGCGCAGCGGCATTGGCGAGGCGTCCGTTTATACCACTACGCTATCAGTGCTTGGTAACAGATAGACAATATAAAAATAAATGAGCCCTATTATATATCATACTAGTTTTTTGCCGGGTTTCACCCGCGTAAGTCCCGTTCCCGTGGGAATATCGAGATAAAAAGAAAACTAAATTATAAAAATAATAATATAATAATAAAAATAATATGAATATAAAATATAAATAATAAAAACTATATAAATCTTAAAAAAAATATTTTTTATATATAACAAAGAGTATGTTTACCAATTTTCAGCTTTCTATCTTAACACGTATTCATTAATTTGTAGTAAACAACAAAAATCCAAATTTTCAAGTCACTTAATTCAACGGTGTAGAACTTTTGTATAAAAGTTTTTCACCCCTTTCACCCCCTTCGGGGAGGAATTTCCAAACATCTTCTCGTAGTGCTCCCCTACACTCTCCAAGGAACATACATGCCAAATATCAGCTTCTTGCGTTCAGTAGTTTCGGCTGTGCGTTGTCTGTCAGTCACTCGGTAACGGAAGAGTTTTATATATATAGATATTAGCAATAATTAATAAAAACCATTTATGTGCCTTAAGTGTCGTGTACATTGTAAATCTTAAAATATAAATATGTACTACACTTCTGGTGACTCGATGACTTTACAATGAGCTGGCTTGCGTGGGAAAGTAACACCCTCTTAAAGGAAACTCTCTAAAAGTTATAAGCTATATTGTTACTGCATTTCATTTGGTGGCTAAGAGTTTCGAAGACTAACATGCAGCGGCATTTTACAACGAAGAAATGGAAGCAGTTGTCTCCCATTTCTTTCGTTGAATTCCTTTTACTTCGGGTCCTCGAGTTGCAAGCGATCATTGGCCACGCTAACCATTTACCATCACGCGTACCATAGTATCGTTATTAACTAATGGACCACTTATGATTAATTTCCTTCAAACGGCTAGACAACCTTTTCAAATTACCTTCGCTTATTACAAATCGGTAGTTGAGTCTTTTCTAAAACTACAACACGAACGCTACGACATAATAGTCGGTTGCGTGGAATCAAACCCGCACCGCGAAGTTGTAACAGAATCGATTCGACACACCTCGCCGCGCACAGAAAGCAAATTGCCTTCGGTCATCAATGAAAAAAGTAAGCTTCCAAGAAGGTTCTGTGGAGATAATTCATTGATTGTGTTGAGTTCACGTGTGATTTACAAAAAAAGGTTATTCAATAATTTTATTATCTGTGCTTTCGACGCGCTTTAGTACTGCGTAGTGCTGTTATTGTCAGCATTAAGATAAATTGTTCGTTTCATGACTTACGAAAACAGAAAAGTAAGCAATTATGTCATTTCGCAATATATAGATAACAAAACGTCTATAGCACCGATTTAATGGATTTTCTCGTCTCTACTAGTCATTTTTTAAATTGTGCCTATAGCAAACCAAGAGTGACATACAGTTATTGAAATTAAAACTACTTTTTATGGACTTTTATCTGCATTTATGCTTTGGATACTACGTAGCTTACACCGAAAGATTGACATGTCAAATAATAATTCAATACCTTCCACATTACCATAAAATATTTACCTGTAATCTTAAAGTATTCTGTGATGTACTACCGATTTAATGTGGATGTAAGTGATTCTATATAGAGAGCTTAAGCCGGAGAACAACAAAGGACAAAGGCTACTATGAAAAAATGCGCAGGTGACTGTTATCCCACTTATATTATAAATATTAACCTTATATATTAATATTTGGGTGATACCTCTTGTTACTTGGCAAAAGATAGACCATGTCCTAAATTAACACATAGAATACTTTATATTTGTTATACGTTGACATTCACGCAAGCGATGCCGCAACAGAAGCTAGTCAAAACAAACAAACGTGTCAACCAAAAATACAATAATATGACAAGTAATTTCATGTTTTATTTAAATTCGGTACTAGCTTTTGTACGTTTCTTCGCTCGCTTCAATGTAGAGTTCGACAATAAATTTAACTCACTCGGTAACACTACTTTTTCTGGAAGTAAGGTATGTCCTTTTCTGTATACAATGTGTATGCGAAATTTTATAATTATCAGTCGAGTAGTTAAGACGTGAAAGCTTAACAAACAAACTCGCATTTATTTATAATATTAGGATAGTACGCAAGATCAGAAACAAAAATGCACAATAACCATGAAACAACATTCAAAATGGCCTCTTTATTCTAAATTCAAAAGTTCAAGGAGGTCCAAATGAGCACAGAGTATTTATGGCTATCCGACGGCCGGTATTTTATCTTACCCAAATCGATTCTCGAACGATTAGACACGGCGATATTAAAATATTATACGATGCAAACTTTTTAGCGTCATAAAGACTTCAAAATGAGCAATCAAACCTTTTTCTGGGTCAGTATTTAACGTTAATTAAAAAAGCCGACGTCGCATAATATGAGATAAAGGCATACACAACAAGTCACCGCACTCAAGTAATGTTAACTCGTTTTAATTGGCTTCTATGGGCGATAAAGTATATGTAAAAAATTTCGTTTTTATTACCCAATGTTGGATATATAAAATCTTTACGATTTAATCTTTATTTTGGTGTTCTTCGAAGTATTTTTAAATGCCTCTTTGGTGCATCGGAACTCTTGAGCAGTCGCGAGTTTTCAATCGGTTTGGTCAGGAAAATGCTATCATACTTTTCTGTCAGGATATTGTTATTATCATCACGTGGCAAATAACTGTGGGTTCTGACTGATAAACAACAATTATCTCGTCTACACCTACAATCGACCTAGATATAAGTGGCAAAACTCAGGTGAGATACTATTCCGCTTAATAAAAAATAAAAATAAAATCGTTTAGACAGCCTCTAGTGCCCATAGTACAAGCTCTGCTTAGTTTGGGCTAGATGGTGATGTGTGTATGTAATAGAATATTTATTTATTTGTTCAGTGGCATAAGTATATGTTAATTTTTGCGTGCGATCACGTGGTGTTTCAAGTTTGATTCCCGGGTATGCCAAATTTTATTGTATTTTTCTGTTAGAACATTCTTAGTATCAACGCGGTGACTGTAAAAGTGCCTTGTAACCAACAATATGATCGCCTCTATAACGTGAAAGTTAATACATTTAATAAAAAATAGAAACCTGCACTTACCACTACTCCATAGTGCAGTACGTAGTCGTGTTATGTTGTAACACCGTGTGTCGTAATAAGTTTTAGTAGTCGTAAAATGTATAATTATATTTCTGCCTTCACCTTCAAAGATAAACAAATTTGTGTGTATGTATGTATATATACTATCAGCCCTGTACTAAACTGTCTCACTGCTGGGCACACGCCTCTTCTCAGTATGAGAAGGGTTATGCCATAGTCCGTCATGCTGGCCTAGTGCGGATTGGCAGAATTCGCATATCTTCGAGAACATTATGGAGAACTCTCAGACATGCAGGTTTCCTCACGATGTTTTCCTTCACCGTTAAAGCGAGCGATAATTAACTATTTAATACGCATATAACCTTGAAAAGTCAGAGATGCGATCCATGGGATCGAACTCGAGTCATCTGCGTGGCAGTCCAACGGTTTCCCACTAGGCTATCGCTGCCGTATGCTATCGTATGTATGTATGCACATAATAGAGAGGAAGTCTATTATTGCCACCTACCTAACAACTAACTTCCAGACTCCGCACAGCTACTAACATCACCTATATAAATATGTAATAGGCATAAATAAAAAATCCATAAATACATTTTTTTTTTGCCTGAACCAGAAACGAGATTTAATCATAATAATTGAATTACTGTGATTAGAAAAAAAATTGATCGAGCTAAGATTTATATTCAGTTAATTAATTCAAAGCATTCTACGCCCGCGGCCCATCTGCATTGTGCCGTCATAAATTTTAAATTATGGTGTAAAATAGTTTTTATGGGTTGGAATGGTAACTCAACGTGTTGCGTGGACCAACCCACTTTCACATAAGTAGTAGTTAGTTTCTTAATGGAGTCTTTGCTAATTAAACGAATACGCAAAAACATGTGGATTATATTATTAAGGAAAATTATACGTTATATACCAAGTGTTAGCGATTCTAGGTAGAATATAATTATTTTATAGAAATATTTAATAAAGTGTAGCGATGTATAAGCAATATATGAATATGTTTAGTTGTACCCGTTATTTTCTGTTGGCAACACTGATTTTGCTCGATTGCCCCACTACGCTTGATAGTATAAAAACTAACGCGCGGAACGATAACGGGCAGTCGTGCATTGAGTGGCGATCGGATAAGTTTGTAAAGTATAAATGTATTAAATGGCGGATACTGCATTGAATTAAATAAGGTATGCATATTGTATAACTATGTAAACTATTAATATAGATTCTAATTATGTTACAATTATTAAAGGAAATAAATGCCTGAGAACTGATTCTGGAGTTTCCTTACACAAGGTACCGCTGGAAAGATGAAATAGCCAAAGACCTGAAAGACATGAATGTGCTCGATTGGTCTGACTGGGCACAAAATAGGGAGCAATCTCGGCGGGGTCTCGACCGCATGTGCAAGTGATTCGCGCGGCCCCGTCGATAGTGGTTTTGTCAAGGAACACCGTGGTAGGTTTAGTCGGTATTCCGGGAGGTACATTATTCTTATTCCATCTTTCTTTTACCCCGGCGAGTCCGACATAACCCCTTCGCCCGCCCCCGCGGAGGGGTAAGCATCATGCATTGCCCCACGTTAAAAAAATAAAATAGGGAGCAATGGCGTACTTTAATATCGGAGGCTAATATCCACTTCGGGTCGCTGAGCCAGCGAAGTATACGTTTTATAGTTACGTTCATGGCATGTCTATAAGTTACGATGTTATGAATAGTTTATTGGTAATGTTTTACTAATAGGTTAGAATAAGAAAATATAAAGAAGATTTGTGCGCTTGTGGTCATGGCAAAAGGACTTGAAATCAAGCTACTTAAAAGATCTGGCTAAGTGCCAGTTGGCTTCGCACAACGAGACTTCTGTATTGCTAGTATACTTAAATTTAGAGCTACAGCTCAGTTAGCTGGCAGCGAAAGCTCAGTGGGGAGACCTACAGACTGCAATGCAGAGGGTCTCGGGTTCGAACCCACGTCGCGCACCTCTGACTTTCGGAAGTTATATGACTTTTCGAAATTAAGTGCGTATTGATTGACAATTATCGCCTGCTCCGTGCCTCGGAGAGCACGTTAAGCCGTTGGTCCCGGCTGCCATGAACATCTATGGCAGTCCTTATTGGGAAAGTCAGTACCCTCTAATATCCTGACACTGGTCTAGCCTTCGGGTTGTGGAGGTCAGGTGGCAGCCGCTCCGTGTAAAAACTGGTATCCAGTCAAATCCGGTTAGACCAGAAAAGCCGACCCCAAGTGACTTGGGAATAATAAAGGCTAAGAGAGAAGACTTAAATTTAGAGCTACAGGCAGTAAATTATATGTATATACATTATTACAATTATTACAAAAGCGCAAGAATTCATAACTCTTTTTATTATGACAACGATTCTTGTATTGGGATTTGGATTCGGTTCCTCACATTTTTTTTAAATTATTTGTTAGGTTACCCATCATATTGAGTTGATACATTTAGTGAGAAATGTCAGTCGATTACCTAATATGGTTAAAATAATAAAGCTCTTCAATGGTAGAACAAACAGACAGCGTAGGCTTAGCAATAAGGTCGCGTTGGCATCTTTAGGGTACGTAACCCTAGTAATATAATTAATGTTTTGCTCTATGTAGTGGTGCTCTTTTGGCCAGACTAGTGGACTGATTTAATATAAGACCATTACAATAATAAATCTTAATAAGGCCTCGAGTAAAAACATACTCCGGTATAATAATATATTCATTGCAGGCTTCAAAGACTTGAAGGCTTGGGCATCGAAGAAGTGGAGGCCCCGAATAATTCGTGAACCAGACGACAAAAGCAAGCCCGCAGCGTAAAGATCCCTTTCTTGTAGAGACTAATAACCTTCCTTCAATCCAGTTCTGTGTTTAGGTACCTACTCGTGATGTTATATTCACCAGAGCTTCACAACTACGAAAACTAACCACAAGAAGTACCATAGATACACGCATAACATATTATAATTATGTAACACAATTCCTATTGTGTTCCCCATAATAATTTACTAATAATAACTAATAATCAAGCGATGCCATTGTCCATCACAATAGCGCGCCATCTATCGTTAATAAACTTAATTAAATAGCATCGTCACAATGCCCGCCATTTTGAATAGTGCTGTACATAAAAGGAGGGGAGTAATTAGAGGATTTTTAAAACAAAACTAAGCTATATCGAATGTATTAAAGGCGACCTAGTGAGCTTTCAATGACGACTAATGAATACCGCGGGGCCTTTTTTATTAAAGTTTTACGAAGATTGCGTTGTGCTGGATATGGATAAGGCAGAGATATTATTTATAAGAAGAAAATAAACTGTAAATTTGATAGCACAGATATTGCAATCGTTTCAATAACTGCTTGACTTCTAATAGAGACGTATGCATATGATAAAATGACGTAAATAGCTACGGCAGTAATAAAAAAAAGTGTCTATATTATGCTTATCGATCGTAGTTATTTTATCATTACTAAAGTGGTAAACTGGCATACAATTCAATTCAAAATCAAATTCTAAATAAATTTATTCAAGTTAGGTTACAAGGTAACACTTACGAATGTCAAAGTTACACAATTGTTTTTCTGTGAATTTACATTTACTGCCACGTTCAGCAAAGCAAGGGCGTAGGGCTCATGAGAAGAACGGGCAAGAAACTCATGGCCACTCTTTTTAATTGCCAAGTTTTCCGTTTACAAATCATAACAGCTATAAGGTGCTGCAACCATTTCTATTCAATATTCAATTCGCCTGAGATAAGTGGTCACCGTAGCCTGTGTGGTTGGCAACACAATATCAATCGCGGATTGTGTCAAACAACGACGTGCTGTGCTTGTGACCAGCGTATCAAAAATCTCACTGGCCACGTATACCCGCCAGCACATCGCCTTCCTATGCAGTCTGTACATCCTACCCACTGCAATAACACAACATAGGGTTGCTTAACTTTGATTATTTGTATGGTAAAGTTTCCTTTCCAGTAAAGATGCCTATTTGAGAAGCAATTTTATAGAGCCAAGTCTAAACCAATAGACGTACTTTGATTAATCTTAATATTACACCATGTCATTAGCGATGTCTAGAATTCACGTTATACGTGCAAGGTTACACCTGCCAGCCATCCGAATTCTAGACTCTGTGTTACGACTTAGAATTTTCTAACAGATAAACCCAATATCACTTAAATGCACTTTTGTTACAAACAACTTATAAGATAAACGCCGCTCCGTTATTAACTCAGATAACACCGAACATTATAAATCAATTCACGTACGACATTACAATGCTATTAACTTTAATTGACACACTTAACCTAATTTCGCAGTTATCAATATCTAGATTTTAATAAAGTAAACCTGATATTATGTACTTAATCTTGTTAACTATATTACCTACTTAAATAGCCCACGATTTTATTTGCGTGGACATGAATGAACTACATATTGGCTGGCCTAATGGAAACCCGTTGCCGTAGGTAGGTAGGATCCGCTGTTTTGATGATTAGACTGCACAAACGCACAGATGAAAAGCCTGTTTCCGAATAAAGTTTTTGTCGATAAAGTAAATGATTACTGCCTTATCTAATAATTACTTATTTTTCGCGAATTCTAACCAACTCTATCTGGAATTCGTTTCGTTACCTATAGGTTTTTTTTGCATATCAAACAATATAATTGTAAATAAATGACTTCTTATCCAGTCCAAATATAATCCGGTAACGTCATGGTCAAGATAGTGACGTCGGCACATTTTTTATTATTGATAAAAAATATCTTTCCGTGGGTTTAATATCGATATCGGGTTAAATAATTTGAGGTTTGAAAGCCTTTTTTTGCTGCGCACGGATGAGGACCTAATCGATGATCCAACACACAAAAGATACAGATATTTTTGTTACACTGAGCTAGTATAGTATAGTATTATATTATTTGTGACTGAGCGTAATATTTCGTAATGTACGTAATACATACCTAAAGATTTCAGTGCTTTTGATGAAGGGATTTACACATACCTACTATTGAGCTGGCTTGTTTATCTTTCTATATTGCCCAACGAAGCCATATTATTGAGCTAATTTGTTATAAAAATCTTAGTTGAAGTTTAAAAATGTCTGAATATGAATGTATGTAATAGACTTTAGTCGAACCTCTACCAGATTTATATCCAGTATTCGGATAACTATATACTTCTCTGAAACATTTTCTTTATTCTTATATACCTACAACAAACGTAGCAGACAAGTAGGTATACGCTTGCCTATGACAAGCAGCCTTTGATCATCCGTAATAGGTATTACGGGCTTTACTGCCGTATTACTGACTCTGGGAAACGGAATATTTTATTTTTATACTAGTAGTTTTCCCGCGGTTTCACCCGCGTAAGTCTCGTTCCCGTGTGAATATTTTACCCCTTTCACCCCCTTCAGGGTGGAATTTCCAAAAATCCTCTCCTAGTACTCCCCTACACTCTCCAAGGAACATACACTGCCGGTCAAAAGTTTGAGACCACCTACATCAAAGTTGCAAATGGATGTAAAACTCAAAATAAAAAGCTAAACATGAAAGGATTTATTGTGATATTTATTAAGTATAGCAAATGCAATTAAATATAAATAAAAAATATTAAATATTTCGACAATTTAACTTAAAATATATGTTGACAAGCTAAACAGCTTTTTCATCAAAAAACCCTCCCTTGCATTGAATCACTTTGTTGACAAGTCTTGGCATGCGGGCAATCAATTTGTCGATTGTTTCTTGTGAAATATTGTTCCAGCTTTCTTGCAATGCTCTCCACAAATCTTCTTGTGAGCTGGGACAACAACTGCGCACGTTTCTGTCCAGCTCTTCCTACAATAGTTCTATAGGGTTAAGGTCGGGGCTCTGAGCGGGCCACACCATGTTTTTTAACACCCCTTCTGCTTCTTTTGTATCTAAATAACCCCGGCATAATTTGGAGCTGTGTTTAGGGTCGTTGTCTTGTTGGAAAATAAAGCCATCTCCAACTAGCCGAAGTCCCGATGGTACAGCATTACACTCCAATATTGCTTTGTACTGCTCCTTTTTCATAATTCCTTCGACTCGTACCAAATCTCCAGTTCCACGGCTCGAGAAACAACCCCAAACCATAACGGAACCACCGCCATGCTTCACTGTGGGCAGGACACAGTCTGGCATCATCTTTTCCTCGGCACTCCGCCGAACAAAAACACGTCTTTTGCTCCCAAACACTTCAAATTTGGACTCATCTGTCCAAAGAACTCTTTTGAAGTCTTCTTCACTCCAGTCTCGATGGGTAAGGGCCCACTGCATTCTCTTCTTTTTGTTTTGTGGCCTTAAGAGAGGTTTTCGCACTGCTACGCGACCAAATAACTTAGCGTCTCTTAGTCTTCTTTTCACTGTGGTCAATGACACAGGTGTAGACCGGGATTTGTTCACTTCAGCGCGGATTTCTGGTGCTGTCAGGCGTCTATTCCGCTTGCTTGTTACCACGATGAACTTATCCTCGCTAGAAGTGGTAGCTCTCGGCCTTCCCGACCGCGAACGATCTTGATTATTGCCAGTCTCCTTGTATCGGGTTATTGTGTTATGAACACAAGTCTTCGACAACTTGAGCTGAGTAGCAATCGCACGTTCAGATTTGCTTTCGTTGTGTAAAGCAATGATGACAGCACGAGTTTCACCGCTAATTTGGCGTACTTTTCCCATAATGAGATGTCTTCACTGTAAGAACGACGAGCTCGGACTAACCAAGATTAAGAAATATTTACTCCATGGAAACTCAGGTGTTCACAGTGTTTTAGGAAGTTAAAATTTCCTAAAATTCTGTTAACACAAAACAAAGCCCAAATAATGAATAATAGTCAGGTAACAATAATATTACAATGACTTTAGCGCGCGGTCCGCACGCGGCGCCCATTGATGTTTCTAGACAAAAGACCTTTGTACGATGATTACATAAAAATAAATAGAAATAATGACTTCGAAAAATAGTTAAATATCCATTGTATATGCAGGTGTTCAAATTAATTGTTTATCATATGTATTTTTAACAAATTTTATTGTGAAACAATATTTTAACTTGTGGTCTCAAACTTTTGGCCGGTAGGGTACATGCCAAATTGCAGCTTCTTGCGTTCAGTAGTTTCGGCTGTGCGTTGTCTGTCTGTCACTCTGTAACGGTAGAGTTTTATATATATAGATTTGCAAAGATATTTAATTAATTGACTATGTAAAAATCCCATTTTAATACATTTTAATCTTGCCCCTGCCTTAAAGTTTACAGAGAAAACCTTTTTCCAGTCTTTAATCATCTACTAATCCAACCAGACACAGATCTTTAAACAGAATAACAGTCGTCTGAAATCTGACCAAACTATATTAAGTTTTTACGTAGTCTGTAACAATTAGGAGCGAAATATAACTCTATAACATATTTAGGCGTCAAACTGAATTATGACCAAGCTTCAATCTAAAAACAAATCATTTCGTCGATTTGCGTTCGCATAATCACACATTGTAATCAAATCCACACACAAAAACGTTGGATCACCACCCGGAGATGCAAACTTGGTGGCTAACACCTGTGATTTAGACATAAGAAGTAGATAATGTACAGGAACTAGGCAACATACCAAGTAGTTTCCAAACTAGTAACATAATATTATACATACATAGAGTGATACATACATATATTGTTTGTATACACCAAAGGGATAGGCTAAGTTATAATTACACCCACATCTCGTCATGTTTTCAGGACTCACATAACAACGGCTAAGGCTGTTCCCGTCTACCTGGTATATTTTTAAACACCAACTGAAAATATTGTAATAGCAAAACGCACTAACAGAGCCTTATTCGTGAATGCGAGTCTGGGACCTCATAAACGATTGTAAATACAAGCGAAAGTTATGCCACGGCACCAACGAAGCAGGGCATAATAATATTCCAATTAGGGCATTAAAATTCTTTATTACATGCGTATATGAATAATTTTTGCCTGTAGGGTATACCTAAAGGCATCCGTACATTACATGTACAATTCGCAAACTGGGTTTGGTTCCTAAAAGATAGAAAGAATATTATCGTCTATTATTTGATCGTTACTAGAGATTAAAGAGCAGCGATAGCTCAGTGGGGAGACCAACAGACTGCAATGCAAATGGTCTCGGGTACGAACCACGTCGCGCACCTCTGACTTTCGGAAGTTATATGACTTCTCGAAATTATGTGCGTATTGATTGACAATTATCGCCTGCTCCGTGCCTCGGAGAGCACGTTAAGCCGTCGGTCCCGGCTGCCATGAACATCTATGGCAGTCGTTATTGGGAGAGTGTCGACACAAAAGATCCCACTGGGTCGAAGTGTCGCCGGTCTGCACTGACTGGCCCCAAGATAAGATAAGATCGTCTGTTAACTATAGTTTCTGTTTTCGATTTGTAACTAAGAATTTTCTACCTGGAAAACCTAGTACCCTATGGCTTGGACTAGGATGTAGGTCTAAGACTTTACGATCCACATTAAGTCATCACACCTTTGGCACTAAACTAAAGAGGTAAGTAGTTTAAATTACTAGGTAATAGTTATAATATGTGAACATCCGACTTGATCATTATCCTCAAAATATTTCAATGTGCAATGTAATCATAAGTACCTAGGTATTCGATATTCCCAAAACATATTTTGCCTATATTTAAGCAGCCTACAAGATTATAAAACATTAAACTTTGAAGCAGAAATAGTTTGATAATGTTTAAAGCTTACAAACTCATTAAAGTACAAATTATGTTCTGTTATTTATAAAGTCGTCAGTCCTAGCTGCGTCACCCAAAGGTAATAAAACCGCCAACGCGAACAATACAAAAACAAAATTTATCAAAACGGACCCAACAAAAAATAAAGAACTTCACACATTTTATAAAATCAAAAACTGGCTGAATCGGAACGCATCGGCCGGGACCGAGACATCATCGGACGAAAAAAAAGAAGAAATAAAAACAAAATGGAGGCGCTTTGTGGCGGGCCGCCATTACCGAGTCCATTACGCCGCTCGTAATTACCAGTCATTAGAGGCGGGCCTGCTCCCGCGACCAGCGCCATTACGAACAACAAGATATTGCCTTTTAATATCTCCGCATTGGCATCCTCTCTTAACGGGAGATGTGTTTGATTGTTGACAAAAATACCAATGTAATTCATATCAACATTTTCTGATATACATTAAGATAGCAACGTTATGCTAAAATAATCATTTTATCAAACGTATGTAAGTTACATTTGATAAAATGACAGTATTGACAGACAACAAAAAAATGAAATACTATGGCCTTGATGCTGTCATCAAGGTCATCTTTTTAAGAACATACACATAGAAATCTCAGTATTAAACTTAATTTCAGCCTATACCTATACAGGGTTACTGGTCGTTTTATGTAATGTATAACAGTTAGGTATGCTTACTATAACGTCGAATAATGGACGTCTGGGCTAAAAATAACACTCCCAAAATTATATTCAAAATCATGGCCTATAAAATAGAAAAATATTTAAGGGACATGCGTCTGGTAAGACACGTATGTGGTGAATTACTTATCAAATCGACTAGCCGAATCTGTACAAACTCTAAGAACCCCGAGGATACTGATGCTATGTCCAAAGTTTGGCAGTGTCCAAGTAAGAAAATTAAGTATTTAACATATATTCATATGCAACAATTTAACATAATAAGCTAGGGTAAAAGGTGAATCTTCATAATTAAACATCGAAAAATAAAATAATTTTGGTTGATCTGTCAAAATCTTGATAAAATACAGATACAGTCAATTCGTAATGAGTCATGTGCAAAAATTATAATTAATTTTAATAACTGAGTTTCTCCGAAAATATCAAAGTCAAAAAATTAAGACCTCAAATTATTAATACTGACATGTAACCATAGAAGTGCTTAGGGTATCACCATGGGCAAAGCATTTAAAATAAAGCATCCCGTCCGCCAGCCATTGAGTCGGTCGAGTCGGTCCGACGCCCTCTGTAGTGCCGGGGCGTCGCCCAGGAGTTGTAGTCTGCTGGGTGGGTCGCTGGGGTAGTCTCTTTTCCAGCGACCCATCCACTATACAAGGTAGCGAGTAGTCACACCGTGGGGTTTTGGTCCGTAAGCTCGTACGGGAGAGCCGGACATAACCCTCTCGTCTCCCCTTGTGGCGAGAGGGTATCCATCAGGCGCAATTCCGTATGTAAAAAAAAGGAAGGCTAAGTTTGGTAAGTCCAGGGCTATATACGGTTAGTTAAAGAGATACGCATTGTAAATTCGCGTAGCCTTCGATCGGCCAGTGTCAAAACTATTACTTTGCTGACAATGAATAGACCGTATATGAAATGAAAGAAAATGGTTTAGGGGAGGGACGCATGCAAGCCATCGCAACTCTTCGCTGTTTTGTCATTTGACTATAAGAAGTTGATACCTCTACGGGTAATAGGGCTCATATGAATTTTCAACAAAGTATTGACAATGCCGCTAAAGGCATCCATTTGTGTAGAGATTTATTCGCAATAGAATCTAAACTTATTATTTTCGTTTAATTGTATTTACGTGGATGGAAAAATTGTGTTGCATCTTCTTGATATTTTAACTACTCAGTAATTTCTACAACGAAAACAAAATAATGTATTTAAACAAAAACGTATGTAATTCCACACAGAATATCCCACGCAGAGACAAGATCCATTTTATTGTTATTATGTGTCATCAAAATAAGCCAAAGTTTGGCGTCACTAAAAAAATAATTAGCTCCGCGTCCCTGCTTCGTCGACGACCGGTTCGCTTATACCGTACGACTCGAACACGACACCACGACGATCACAAATAATAATAAAGGCTTACTCCCTATATCTTAGAGATATCCCTACAATTACTGAAAGAGAGAAGAAAAGAGAGAAGAAGAGAGAGAGAAAGTTTATAGTCTCATATTATTATATACATTACTAAAGGTTCATTTTATTTTATTTATTTATTAAATTAGAACGGTTATAATTACAACCAATTACACTAATTCAGATATTTACATTATATTAATTTAAGATGGCTTTTCATAAAAAGCATTGCAAACATTCATGACGACTTTAAAGTCGTCAGCAAAAATATCACAGTCCGGGTTGGCTTCCACGAGAGTAATAGGTGCGGAGAGTACACGCGGCACCGGTGGTGTAGCCCGTGCCACCGTGTGGCACGTAGGCACAGCGAGCAGTCTGAGTCTTTTGGCTCGCAAAAAGTTAATAGTCTCACTCCTATAACCTTCAGTAATGTAATTAATAGCATAAGTATATATTTACCTAATGATTAACTAGTCTGCCGAAATCTCAAACACAACAGAAAACGATTGTCTAGCATAGATCTATGTATTGGCGTATATGGCGTAGATGTTTAAGATATAGTAGGTATAATATTTTTTTAATAAAAATATTTATTTATTGACAGAAAAAATAAGATACATCCTTGTATCTTATGTGGGGGCCAGTCAGTGCAGACCGGCGACACTTGGACCCAGTGGGATCTTTTGTGTCGACACTCTCCCAATAACGACAGCCATAGATGTTCATGGCAGCCGGGACCAACAGCTTAACGTGCTCTCCTAGGCACGGAACAGGCGATAATTGTCAATCAATACGCACTTAATTTCGAAAAGTCATATAACTTCCGAAAGTCAGAGATGCGCGACGTGGGTTCGAACCCGAGACCCTCTGCATTGCAGTCTGTTGATCTCCCCACTGATCTCTGCTATCGCTGCTCAAGATACATCCTTACACTACATCAACAGTGTTAAAGCATACCTGCCTTAAATAATTTAAGCGTATATTAGAATTAATTCTTGAACTACGTTAATTTATAGTGTATACAATATAAATGAAGTTCAAAAGGTTATGTTTAAGCCTGCCTGAACTAGGATAAATCTGTGTTTTAGGACATCACTTGACAATTTTATTTTACACTAGCGCATTGTTAATACAAATATTTACAGTCTAAAATACATCTACGATTAAAGGTGTTTAGTAAGTAATATACAACTATAAATTTACTATCAATATCATTTTACGACTTCTAGCAGTTTTTCTGTGGCCGTATAATTTAATTGTCCTAGGTATTCCTATGATACTACATTTTTTATAACTAACATTGTATATATTTAATCATTTATTTAACTTGTTATATAAAACGGTCCTAAGAATACGTAGAATTTATTGACAAATGCGCGTCTGGTTTGAGACTTTGTACAAACTAAGTCTTTTCTTCTCTTATCTAAGACCGGGGTCAACGGGACTTCAGTGTGCTGTTTAAGTATAGTGCGCATAATAAATAATTGACGAATGGTTAGTACCTTGCAAGCGGCGCGGTGTAAAGCTGATGTGTGGGAAACAAGAATTTACACTGGTAACAGTGTAAATAGCACGTTATTGACGATTATGGTCCAAATCTGTAATAGCACTGTACAACCCGTATATAGCTTATTTTATTAATCTCATAAGTAGTTTAACATTTTTCTTTTACTGCTATATATCTATACTAATCTCAGAAACTATTGGACCGAATTGAAAAAATATTTTAGTGTTGGATAGCTCATTTATCGAGGAAGGCTATAATAGGCTATATAACGTCACGCTACGACACACAGGAGCAGCGCAATAATCATAAACGCGGGTGAAACCGCGGGCACATCTAGTCTAAAAATACCCAGTTATTATGAACCTCGTCCCGTCGTCGTATAGTAAGCTTTAAACAAACTTTGATTATAGGTGTAATTTAGTCGGCGGAGGACATGACTTTTTGTGGCACGGACATTGTCATTCCGCCGGGATTTCCAACTAAATAGATAAATGCACCGTTTGTGTAGATAGATGACATTTTTGAGTACCTTTAATGACGGGTTCACGGTTCGATTATGTTGGAATTGGACCTCTGGAGGCTACGTGCGGTCATCGCACAAAAAAGTTAAATAACGTAGTGTTGTGTATAAAATTCTATTTTCGTGCTTCGATGGATGCCATGGAAGGGCCAGTGTTTAAATTTAACTAGACATGCTTTTTTTAAATTTCCGTTGGACGATTCCTGCACTAGAAATAATGCCTGTGTCACGGGGAACTTTACAAATATTGAACCAACTTAGGCATAGCAGCCAGGCTCGAAACAACTATGGTGGATCACACAAATATTTGTCTCTGGGATAGGTATAGCCTAGTGGAGCAGCGATAGCCTAGTGATAAACCGTTGGACTGCCACACAGAGGTTTGAGTTCGATCCCAAGGCGCGCATCTCTTACTTTTCAAAGTTTTTTGCGTATTAAACAGTTTATTATCGCTTGCTTTAGCGGTGAAGGAAAATATCGTGAGGAAACCTGCATGTCTAAGAGTTCTCAATAACGTTCTCAAAGATATGTGAAGTCTGCCAACCCGCACTAGGCCAGCGTTGGGATGGAACTAATAGTACTCTGCGCAGTGATGTAGCAAGGCAGACATTTTAACCACTACGCCATTCGCGCAGTTAAATTATAGCGCACCGAATGTTGTGTAATATACCTATGTCAGTTCCAACCCATAAATTATCTCTATGTTTAAAATCACGTCGACTTGTTTCTCTACTGCTGAGTGAAAGAAGACCAATCAATAACACACTCATATTTTATATTATTAGAAACCAACATTATAAATAGAAATTAATTTTTATTAACTTAATAATAAAGCTTTTTATTAATCTATTAACTAAGAATATGGTAAATAATTATTAAAATCTATTTTAATATATGAAAAATTATTTCTGTATAATTAAGTTATCGGATAACACCATTTAACCAATAATAACAATATCACTCGTGCTCCTTTTTAAGTAGTACGGTATCAATAAAAATAAGCAGGTCTCTTAAAATAGCTCACCATTATTATAATATACGAGCGAGCTGATAAATTATTCCTCTTACCGTATAAAAATAATATCACTCAACTTTCAATAAAGCGAAATTAAAGGTTAATAAAAATAAGATAAAACATTCGCCATACTTCCCCGAGTCATGAAGATATTGCGCTGTCTCGACGAGCTGCCCACGCGCAGTCGGCGAGCTTTATGACGTCACACTCCTAGGGCTGACACACCCCATAAAACTTAATGTCCCTTATTTCGTACACTGTAGCTAATTTGATAAATATTGGTGTCATCGATTACTATCCGGCGTGACATATGTTTGTATGCTTCATAAGCAGTATATAGAACTCTCATAGCTTCCCGTTGACACATTGAAACCTACATGATTTATTTACGTATACTAGTAAAGACATTTGTTTGTTTCAGACTGAGTATCACAGAAAATCCTACACTACTTTTCAAGCATCGACTTTTCAGGGAGAATTTTTTCTGTATTTATTTATTTATTTATTTATTAAGATTGTATATTTTTTATTTATTTATTTTTATTTATTTATTTATTAAGACTGTACTGTATCTAAATAAGAGTGACCTGTGACTTAGTAGCGACCGCGTATGTCAATCAATTCGCGAAGTAAAATAACGACACCGCTATTGTCTTTAATGATAAAGATAAAAGATAAAGATAAAGATAAAAGATAATTTATTTTGCAAATATGGGTACAAAAAAGGTGATGAACATGTTCTGGTGTTCAGCCATGTTTTACCAATCATGCAGACATGCAGAAACAATAGTGTCATACACATTCAATTTAAAATACTGAAAATAAAACAAAATTAGGTCTACTTAATCTTATCTACATTAATAAAAGGAAGAGTAAAATCCCTCTCATTTAAAAAATCTTAAACACTGTAGTAGGCTTTATTAAGTAAGTATTTAAGCAGCGTCTTCTTAAAATGCAATGGGGGCAGTTCTCTCCAACTCTTAGGGCATTTATTAAATATGAATGGTGCCATACAAAAGACACTTTTGCGCATAAATGTTGTTCCCGCACTATGAAGACATATCCTGCTGTTATCTCGGATGAGGTGTATGATGGCTAGTTATTTAAAAAAAAGTACACATCGTAGCTGTTTCTCAGCAAGCATTCACTAATTGTATCATAATTATGTGAAAATGCAGTAGTGAATCCGGATTTACTGGTTAGTCCGGACTGACCTTAACTTATATCATTATCATTTTGGGTTCTAAAGTTGGATTGGAATAGCTCGGAGAATAAACCACTGGAGCTATTGGCACAAATATTATATCTGCATTTCACCAGGTATCATTTTTAGCCCAACGTGATCGAATCTGTTGCAATCCAAGCTCAGTACCAAACTCCGTGCTGCTTTAACAATAACACTGACTGGGTCCGGACCCCGATACCTCATACACAGCCATACACAGCAGTCGCATTGTCTACCACTATGCCACAGACACATAAATACTTAAAACATCAACCGTTTTAAAAACGATTCCGTACTTACAGTTCAATGCGTTGACACACTTAAAAATTGAACCCACGATTGACGCATACAATGTACTAACAAGCAAGTTAAATTTTAATTAATAAATTAAAATTATCAGGAATTTAAATTCTAACACACATATTTTCTTTTATACATCCCGTTAACCTTAATGATGCAAATATATACGTTTTAATAGCTCATAACGTATTAAAACTCAGTTTTAATGTAAATGAAATAAAATATCTTATCGTCGCGTTAAACTACGCTTTTGAAATATTCTTGTGTCGTTTTGTCTGGTTTCGTAACGGCAGTTTTTGTTTCGGTTGTTTTATTTTACTGTGTGTTTATTTTATTAATAAAGGTTATTAATATTAATTTTATGTTTATTGTTATTGTCTTTCTACAGTGGATGTAATATTACGCGCTGCGCTTCTGTGGGAGATGTAAGATAAAAATTTAATATTCATGCTAAGTGACGATAGGCGCTGAGTGCAGTTAGCACTGACAGCTCGAAAATATAATGCTTAGCTAGCTTAACTATGCTTATATCCCTGAGCAGTTAGGCAACGGTATTTTACACGGCTAGCTTGCTAACTAAGTTTTTAAGGGCCAAGCTAATAGAGAACGAGCATATTTTCGTTTAGTGGACATTGTTCCAGATTCAGTGCCGTCAATTTCTTGACAGAAATACTCAATAGCACTATGTCTGATCAAGGTAGGGAACCCGAGGCACTATAGTCGTATTCACTAAAGGTGCTTCACTGAAGAATATAAGATAGTTGATATACTTGCATCATGTGTGTAGTTGACACTGTAATTTTTTTTATTCTTGCGTTTATTAAGACTTTTATCCACAATGGCATGCCAGCCTCACCACTCACTTGACCTCGTCACAAGTGTGGCATCGCTACTAGTAAGAATTGTTACCACGTCTTATATATAATAATATCAGCCCTGTATTAAATTGTCCCACTGCTGGACACGGGCCTCTTCTCACTGTGCGAAGGGTTAGTCCATAGTCGACCACGCTGGCCTAGTGCGGGTTGGCAAACTTCACATGTCTTAGAGAACATTATGGAGAACTCTCAGACATGCAGGTTTCCTCACGATGTTTTCCTTCACCGTTAAAGCCTGCGATAATTAACTATTTAATACGCATATAACCTCGAAAAGTCAGAGATGCGCGCCTTGGGTTTAAACTCGAGACCTCTGCGTGGCAGTCTAACGGTTTCCCACTAGGCTACCGCTGCTCCACCACGTCTTATGGTTATTTCATTATAATACACGAATCAAATTTTAGTAGTAATCAAATTTTAAAATAAGCAGGAATTATAGATTTAGTAGCCGCAAACCTTATAAGTGATGGCAGCCTGATAGTTAGGCAATAGAGTTCTTCTTTCCAGATGCATCTGTATATTCTTCGTACCTCTTTTTTAACAAATCCCTCTGCGGTACTAAGTTTTATCCCTAATGTGATTAGACAATAACTTACGTTTTAAAGAATATTAAATAAATATTATCGCTTTAATAATATCGTCTCACAGCCCTATAGAACTTCCTGCAGACCTTAAATCATTAAGTCTGCCCATTCCTCCATGACGATCGATGTGACAACCCTGCAGTAAATGGACATAAAAAATGAACTCATGAAAAGCAAGCAGTACACCCGCTCGACTCGACGTGCGGTGTAACTCGCTTGCAATTCTAATTGAAATCCAGCAGTAAATGTTAAACTCGAGTCTTTTAAGGTAATGGATGCTTCACAGCTTGTGACCTAAATGTGTGGTTATACATTTCCTCCTTTGACGGTTATCTTGTCTTATAGATCTGACCGCTGATCCATTGGGATAGTAAAAAATATAAAACGAATTTAATGCCTTCTTTTTCCTTCGCCAATGATTACAGCATAAGCCAAGTTTTTGGATTGTTTTTAGATATGATTCCCGCTCTTTGAATTATACCTGTGTCGCGGGGACTTTATAACCATTAAACTACGAACACTCCTAGACTCGTAAGAATGATTTGTGGATCTCGCAAATTTTTGTCCCGTGTGATCTCCACAGATCTAACCAGCGGCAGCGGCAATGGCGAGACGAAAATTTAAGCCACTACGTCATCTGTGCAATAAGTTATTTTGTAACAGTAAATTAAATGTCCAAAGCTCTATTCTGTCTCTTCTTTGTCCTCCAATTTCTCTTGTAATGTCTTATATGAGCTCATCAAAGTACACTGAATGCTGTATGCTAAGCAATTTAAAAATAAATAAAGTATTTACTATGTCCGAATTCGAGCAGTTGGTGAAGTCGGCCTTTCCAGTTTGTATGAAGGTTGTTGTAACCACTCTGTGTCTGAAAGGCCAATTTCAGAAACACAGTGATGAATCCACTGTTTAAATAAATTAAAAGAGGGGACTGGCAACCCTATAGCACATGGATCCCGTCTCATATTCTTGTCTCGAGTCAGTCCTCCGTGCCGATCAATGTGACAAGAGCGAAGAGGCAAAAAACCGTTTGACAACCCTCATACTTCCTGTATAGGTTCACGTAGTCGTTGGACCATTGACTGATGTGTCTCCATACTATATTGAACATTGTGGAAGAGTAATATCTGTCAGGGAACTGATATTGGAACTTCACAGTTTGATGCTGAAGATTGATTTATTAGATTCTGCTAAAGTAGACGATTGTTGAGATGATGCCAATGTTTACTTTTTATCCGTCTAGTTGATACAGTGGCGTACGTTTTTTTTAAATATCTGTATTGCAATTTCCTAAGCGATATTGTATATATAAAAATGTATATAAAGATATTGTCAATGAGCTCACGGATGTTTCATGCTATACAATGCCTTTGGTAACAACGTTGACAAAATCGGTAGTCTATTTTTCTTTTTATATTTTTTTTATTTAAAGGCCTTGGTTCACAATATAGAAGCGACCATGACCACCTCGTAATACAACGTACAATAATTACCATATTTAAAATTTAGATTACACTTTACATACATGATAATTAGGGTCCAGACCTCCACTAATTTGTATAATGCTTTGGCATCTTTTAAGTCTGGTTGAGACAACATACTGTTGCAACCACTTACATTATTAACAATATTGATATTATTAAATATATTGGACACATTTCACTAAAATGTGATGCACGTCCTCGATCATGCCACACTCTGTACAATTTGGTAACGACACATTTTTCATTAAGAAGGCGAACTTGTTAAGTGGAATGTGGCTGGAACGAATCCAGAAAGCAGTAACTAAGGTACTTCTATTAAGGTTGCTCAAATCAAGGGGAGCGAAAAGGTTTAGCTCGTATAGTGAGGCGAATCGTCTCGCAAAGACGGCTGTCTTTGACGGAATACCCGTCAATGTTACGCCTTTTTATACTGATGCTATACCGTTGTTAAAATCGGATGCGTGAACGAAACGATTTTTCTAGAATATTTGAAGTTTGAATAAAAGATTTTGTTGACGAAATGTCGACTAACAAATTCTATGTATGTATTTCAGTATGTGTTTCAAATATTAATACAGAAAGTGACGTCGTGTTTGGATATTTGTTACGCAATCACCCGTAAACCGTAGAAAAAATTTGTGGTAAATTTGGCACATAGATAGACTAAGTCCTGGGACACATAGGATAGGAAATTCACGTCGAATGAAACCGCGGCCAGAAACCTGCTTTGATAAAAAGTTAGATTGTTGATCATAGTTACACAGGACCCTCATTCCTCATTATATAAAATAAAATAAATAAAAAATATAAAATAAATTGAATAGAGAGTTAAGTATTTATAAATTAAATTATGTTAACTGTAAGAACATATTATATAATTATTTACAAATTTTGTCGTATGAGCAAACTGAGCAGTTACTTCAAGTAAGCAAATAAAAATTTTGCTGATCTATCTTAACGCATCATTATTATTGACCCACTTATTACCGGTACTGCTAGTTGCTTATGCAGGTTATTAAAATGTTATTATTGAATTGTAGTTATGTAAATTTATATTGCTAAAATAGTTTGTAAGCACTTCTTCGCCCGAGCCACAGGTTCAATCTAGTTCGGGCAAACAACAACAAATGTATTTTATAAATTAATTAGTCATTTATTATAAATTATTGTACCTATTATTTAAATAAATATTATTATTATTATTATTATTCCCAACTGATAAATTTGAACAAAGAAAAGTAGTTCTATTAACAGATAATTGCACATGCATTATCTGAGCCCTTTTATAACTGTCACGTTCAATAACGAAGATTGTCGTATCTGTTGATATATCTAACACACTCTTTTAGCTGTTGACACTAATGATGCCTTACCTGTCACACTATTTATAATAAGTAAATTATAGCAGAAGTATATCGTACTCAGTTTATAGACATCTATTCTAAGGACTAGTGCGCGGTTGACTGTGTAATTGTAAAGATCGTAACTTCTCTATTTTATATGTTTTTCTTTGTATACAACTAAGCTGGCAAACAAGCATACGGCCCACCTGATGGAAAGTGATCACCGTAGCCTATGGACGCCTGCAACACCAGAGGCATCACTTGCGCGTTGCCGACCTTTTAGGAAAGGAAGAAGAGAAAAAGGAAGTGGATAGGAGAAAGAGCTCAAAGGGGAAAGAGGTCATTGGGTCTCCGGCACTCTCACTCACCGAATGAAACACAACAGTAGAAATACTGCTATTTCATGTCGATATTCTGTGAGAGGGTAGACCTTCCCCGGTCGAGTCGGCCCATTCATGCTGAAATTAGCGAGGCTCTACTACTCAATCAATGTGTTTGTCTAAACGGCTTCGCTATTGTTTTTTTGTTTAAAACAATACCCTGTTTACGCACTGTGTCGCATCTGAATTTACAAACATACAATTATTATTAACGGATGCTAAGTAAATTCAGATTTAGACTATCCATTTGTTTTCACTTATAATAATTGTCCTGTGTGTTATTCGAACTTACAATACTCAGTGTGGTAGAACGACGAGGCGACCGTATGCCTGCTACGTCATTCAGCTGCAGTTTGGTTGTCAGCAGTTTTGTGTGTGCTCTACTAGTCAAATGAATGTAATATTTATTCTCTATGCTATGCCTTACAGACTTCAAAATACTTATATATTTTTAATTTGTGTGTATTTTTATTACTTAATATTTAATATTTATATTTATTACCGTCAAAAACCATAAATGCGGTTTATTCCGCATTCGACCCTCATGTTTCGTCCCGAATGTAAATACGCATTCACCCCAAAAATTGTTCCTCATATGCCCCGAAATTTAGATAAATATTAATTTCTAAACGTAATTTCTATTTCGGCCCAAATTATGTTCCTTTTTTGACCCTGTTTTTTTGTTTGTATAGCAGATTTTGATGTACCGTCAGCCGAAAAAATATTTTAAAATACCTCCTTGATCTCTCGGCGAAACTTTGTGCTTATGATTGGATGACATCACGAGCCCGACATTGAAAAGACTTTAAATAATTTTAAACATGTTTTGTTTTGCTAACATATGTTCAAAAATGTAGGAAGAGAAAAAAAGGAATAATTAAAAAAGAGGGGCGTATGAGGAACATTTTGGTATGTGGGACGTAATGTAGGGGCGAATGTGGAACAAACCGTAAATGCACAATTATGTATAAGAGCTTTAGGTTTTGTTTATAAACTATCCATTCAATCGGCAGTAGCCCATTAGGTAAGACATAGGTCTTACAATTACAGATCGTAGGTTCGAATCCCACCTATAGCACTACCATCGTAAACCTTCTCCTAACACGAGAATTCTACAAGAATCTCCTAACAAGAATACAAGTAATTCTAGACCGAAATAGCCAATATAATTTTTTTAAATCACAACGAACGATATGCCACGAACTATCAGCTAAGTAGAATCGCTGTTACGAGTTATATTATGTAGTTATACGAGTAGTACAGGACGTGCAGGTGTTTAGTTCGCGATAGAAGTTCGCCGACGACGATACGCGATCTAACGTCACGACGGGAAATGCAAATGCACCGTGCGAAACATGCACAAATACACTCCTGTTAGATATGCGCAATAATATTAATACATGCCTTTTAGTTCGTGCTAGCTTTTGCCCGCGGCTTCGCCCGCTCGAGAATACAACTTTTTTCTGTATGAAAGGTACTCAATGTTCTTTATTGTAAACTGGTATGTGACATTTCATGATGATTGGTATAGTAGTTAAAGCGTGAAAGCGTGACAAACAGACATTTGCATTTATAATATTTATTTATTTATTTAATTATTAATTGATTTACTGATTTATTGATTTATTGATTTATCGATTTATTGATTTATTTATTGATTTATTGATTTATTTATTTAGTTATTTATTTATTTACTTATTAATTTATTTATTTATTTATTTACTTATTTATTAATTAATTTATTTATTTATTTATTGTGGAAGACTTACAGCTAATATAACAATATTTGTTAGGATTTCTTTTAGTTTGTATTATTTGTTGCGCTGCCCCGCTGGCATAGTATAGTAGTGTACCATCCTTAAATATACATCTGTCACGCAAACTGCTACGTTCTTCAAGGAAAAACCTGCGACATCTAGTGGGTATAATAACAGGCCACTGCTCACTTAACAAACACCTATTCAACATCGGCATCACTGACAACCCCTTATATAGAGGCTGCATGGAGATCGAGGAGACACCGGCTCACGTGCTGCTGCATTGTGAAAGCGTGAGCGACCAACGGGCGAGACTACTAAATAATCCAGAAATGATGAGGGCGGTGCTGCGCAACATCTGTCCCCTATTGTCTTTCTGGACGGAGCTGGGGAGGTATAAGACAATCTTTCGCGTCGGTCACTTACAATGGCCCAATTGTCGGGCTAAGTGCGGATAACACACGTCCAACTAACTAACTATAGTATAGCTGTTGTGAATGCGACTGCTGTGCGTGAAGTACATACATACATACATAGATTCACGCCTGGTTCCCAGAGGGGTAGACAGAGACTACATATTTCCATTTGCTACGATCCTGACACACTTCTCTGGCTTCATTCACTTTCATCACATTCCTTATACACGCCCGTCGGTTCAAGGTGCTCTTAACCTGGCCTTTGTCCAGAACTGAACTGCGTGAAGTCAGGTTTGATATCCGGGTGTGACGAACACCCGAATATCAAACCTCACACACATTGGATTTATAAAACAGAGTTTGGATATTTGTTTTAGACACATGAGCTTTATTCGAATATGTCCTATGTCGTGGGGGCTTTTACAGACATTAAAATAATGGAAACAAATGATACCTGATACGATGATGATGAATGATATAACATTAGAAGATTACACAATCAATTTCATATTCTTTTTGGTTTGGTTGCCTATACTCCATTTGGTTAGGTACTTAACTAAAGGTAAACAATCTTGATGTGACTTATTATCTTAAAACTCAATTTAAAAATAAAATGCTGCTAAAGATCAATGTAAATACAACAATAACGATTACTAAATCAATTGAACCGTTAGTTTAAGCAGTAGTTTATTTGTTTAATAAGTGTTTGTGTAAAAAGTCACATCAAGATTTACCTTTAAATGGAGTATAGGCATTGTGGCGTGGCACTGGCAAGGCGATAATTTAAACCACTACGCCATCTGTAAAGTCGCATTGCACTGTCTTGCTTGAGCAGTGGAAGTGAATGCTACTACTGTTCATTAGGTCTCATGATCTTCTTCCAGATCGAACAAGGTGCTATTGAGTTTATGTTAGAAATTTCTCATTAGCAACACGGACTCAGGCGATATATAATAATAATAATAATATAGCTTTATTTCGGACCACTGAATCCATAGACTGTTAGTAATACAATTTAACTTATTTCCTAGTGTTAGTATAAATTAACCTAGAGACAAACTTTTTTAAAAGTAGAGAATGGAAATTCTCAGCAACAGTTCTCAGGATGCTGTTAAGACTGTCTCTCACTCTCCTCAGTAGCTCAGTAGATATGCTTGATTGGCAGCAATAAGCTCACTCACCACCTATTAAGTGGAACGTTAAACCATAGTTCGAGAAATATAGGTCTAATAGACCCCTGCCTACGCTCCGGTGGGCAGGTGTGAGACTATGTATGTATCCATTTGATGCCTTCACTTTCGTATGAGGTATTCACTGTCTAGTTGGTCATATGGTTCAGGTTGCAACTATTTTTGCGAGCAGTTAAAAACATGTTCTTCTTGAACGAGAATCGACCTCAAGATTGACTAGTCTCGAGTACGATTCTCAATCAATCAATCAGCCCACCACAGTCCACTGCTGGACATAGGCCTCTCCCATTTTACGCCATAACATCCGGTCTTCCGCCTTCCGCATCCAGTCTGACCCAGCTACCCTTTTTCAGGTTATCGGTCCATCTAGCCGGGGGGCGTCCTACCTTATGTTTACCAAGTCGCGGTCTCCACTCTAGGACTCGCTTGCTCCAACGGCCATCAGTCCTTCTATAGATATGCCCAGCCCATTGCCACTTCAGCTTGCTTGTTCGATTCTCGTTCAAGCAAAATGTTTGAGGCTTCTCTGTTAAGTAATTCCCAGTAGCACTACGGAACTTGGAACTGTGCCAGCTGAATACATCAAGTTTCTTATAATAGATTCCTTTAACCTAATAAGTCTGCTATCAATTTAAATGCTTGTAGATAGATTTATAGCGCTTGTAATTTGCGCTACTAGCATATTCTTACATATAGGTAATAAATTTGTAACGAACTCAAAACGTACATTGAATATTCTAATACGATGATTTGCGCGTGTATAAATAATTTAGAATGAAATATCAATAATGAAATCTAAAATTTCAGCTTCAGATACTAGTTATTTCGACTTTTTAATAACTTATGAGTTAGTTTGTGATTGTGAAACAACTGTACAAAATAAGATAAAAATGTGTGTCAAATTATATGTATTATATATCTGGATCATCATCATCTGTCATGGATACCATCAACAGGAATAATTTATATTCCAAAAACTAGCTTCTGTCCACGGTTTATTTTCTATCATGAATGCTGCTATGCACGACAGAATTTAAGAGTTTATTTGCTAAGTAATAATATGGCAAATAAAACTGCGGAGAATTGTTTGGGAAGTGATAATTTGAAATTTATTTTATGAAACAGGGTTACCGCATCATTATTTCCGGAGAAGTAGACCGAGGTCTATCCCCCCGGGATTACAAGTTGGAGACTATATATGTATCTACGTATAAAAGTATACAAAAGCTCCATATTACTTAACACTCCACACAAATACTTCGTTTCATACGACTAGCGGCGAATAGCTAAACACTAATAAATTGCAGCTACATATATCTATTTATTATTATAGACACTAACTACGCATTTGTGAACAGCAAAAAAGGCAAGTCAATGGTGGGTTCATGAAGCGTATAGCATAATTAAATAGCTATAAATGTCAGGGAGATAAGAGAACGATTTATCGGCGTCCGGCGACACCGGCTGCTGAGACCGCTCACACAGGCTGACGCCACGTCCGGGGTTTGTGTGAGTGTAGTCTTGTACCTATTATGTACATATGTGTACTGTCTATGAGCTTTTTACATTACAGACATAGCTTGCCTATGTATCTTAAAAGGGGTAGGCAGAGATGTATAGGGGCCTCATCTTAACAATCATGTTGTAGACTGCGGAGATCTGGAATAGTTTGTGACATGTGGATGTTACATGCGTTTGCCTATGAATGAGGTACAACATAATAAGGAATGAGCTTATTTGCAGACACGGTATTGCTACTGAGAACGAACATATTAACGAGCAAAAATAAAGAGACGACAACAGCGACTCTTTGCTCAAAGAAAATCTAACTCGAGACTTCGCGATCAGCTGTAACCGTAAGCATGAAGAAAAACATCATGAGGAAACCTACATGTCTCATGTTCTTTATAATGTTCTCGAAGATATATGAAGTCTGCCAACCTGCACTAGGCCAGCGTGGTGTACTATGACCTAACACCTCTTACATTGAGAAGAGTCCGTGCCTTTTTTTATTTTGTGTGTGTTAGTTGTTGGCCTCAGATGGCCTCAACAACTTAACGCGGACTGTGGGTGAGCGCAGAGGGCTCCCAACCCGTAACCCCGAGGCCCGTGCCCAGCAGTGGGACAGTTTAATACAGCGCTGGTATTATTATTATTATTATAATGACAATTTTTTTGCGTAATTAGATATCTGAATGTTTTTATGCGATCTCCACGAGGAAACATTTACGATGAATCACTAGAAACACATTTCTATGCACGGCACAAAAATATTATTTGCATAGTAATTTAGTATGGGTATATACCAGTATACTGTATATAGAACCCACCTCGCTCGGAGTATAAAGAGGTCTAAACTAATGTGTCATCTGTGTAGTCAAAAGCCTTTACCAGGTTTTTATTTATATTTAATTCACAAAACTGATATACAATCACAATTTATCATAGGACTTGAGCTGAAATACATTTTAGATCAACATCTACTAGATGTAAGATGCACATAATATTAAGACTATAAATAATAAACAATTATTATTTATTGTCAGTGTAACCGACTGCCACGCCTGAGGTCGTGGGTTCGATTCCCGCACAAGTCAAACATTTGTGTGCATGAACATGAATGTTTGTCTTGGTCTGGGTGTTTCTATGTATAATATGTATGTATTTACAAAAAGAAAGTATATATGTATGTTTATCCTTTGTCTAGTACCCATAGTACAAGCTTTGCTTAGTTTGGGCTAGATGATGTTGTGTGTATGTGATAGAATATTATATTATACTAGTAGTTTCCCTGCGGTTTCACCCGCGTATGTCCAGTTCCCGTGTGAATATCGGGTTTCACCCCTTTCACCCCCTCCGGGGTGGAATTGCCAAAAATCCTCTGTTAGTGCTCCCCTACACTCTCCAAGGAACATACATGCCAAATTTCAGCTTCTTGCGTTCAGTAGTTTCGGCTGTGCGTTGTCTGTCAGTCACTCAGTAACGGAGGAGTTTTATATATACATATAGATTATTACGATATTGGAAGATCACAATAATGAGGTAATAAGGCTTCCACAATATTATAAACCTTATCTTGGCGATTAAGACATTACAACTTTCTGTTAATCAAGTTAGTCTGACTTTTATTATTTTAAAACATTTATATCAAAATTCTATCTGTTTAAAGCGACGACCGATCCGAGTACCCGGATTTACCAAAAATAAATCTTCAACATTTTAAATACTTCGCGATGATACATAGTTATATAAATTAATTAAGAGAGATAAGATTAGCTAAGATAGACTTTTTTCTGTGATGCGCCATATAATAATAAAGAAAGAAATAAAAACCTGAACCTAGCAACTAACCTAAATGTATGTAGCTTCAGTAACTTAGTAAACTCACTAACCTATATATTTTGACGTTCATAAGTGTTACTTTGTGACCTAACCTAACAAGTGAGAAACGGCAATGAATTGCCGTAAATCTTAGAGTTCGAAAAATGGTATCACGTGGCCTTGAGGTCAAAGGTCATAGTCATTTCGGGGTATATCGGCTATGCTGAGTCGAATAGCGTTGACCGTGAGTCTCTATCGGATAGCACAGATTGAGTATCATATGCCCCGGTAGTGGTAAAAGGGGGAGAATAGAGTACCTACTTATTTTATATACAAAAAACATTGGCTAAAAATAAAAAAGTGTTTGTACTTATATAACAATCAGTTTTTATTATTGGTAGTATTTGAAACAGGGAAAATAGATTTCTATTGTATTGTCCAAACAATAACGAACTATAAATATAAAAATTCAACTAAAAAAATCTGCTAAATATCTTACTACGTATTTATATTTTTTTGTTTTTTTTTTATTTTTCTGAATTATTGTATTGTCATCGTCCTCAATAAGTGTGCAAAGTTTCAAATCAATCCGTCGGTTTGAAAGGGGTGAAAATCACGTTTAAAGATTCCGTTACATAGATTCATAGATACATACATACATACCAAGCTAATAAAAGCCGTGTTAAAAAGAAACATGTTTTTTGACAGGCAATTAGCATCCGATGCTGTATTAAACCAGAAACTACCACAAGATGCCTAAGTAGTAGATACACCATGTTTTGATTTCAAGATCAAAGTCTAATAAATCATTGTGAGAGTCATGCTCTATAAATAGTTTCACGTCCGAATAGCTCATGCGCAATGACCAAAACGAAATACGTCCGTTCTATTTATAGCGAAACATACATTAATGATATATCTACATACATATTCTTTGATTTTTTTAATTCAACTAAGGTGGCAAGCATGCTTACGGCCCACCTGATGGTAAGTGGTCACTGTAGCCTATGGACGCCTGCAACACCAGAGGCATCACTTGCGCGTTGCCGACCCTTTAGGAAAGGAAGTGGGAAGGAGGAGCGGGAATGGGGGAATGGGGGTGATTGGGCCTCCGGAACTCTCACTCACCGAACGAAACACAACAGTAGGAATACTGCTATTTCACGTCGATATTCTGTGAGAGGGTAGTCCTTCCCCCGTCGAGCTCTACATATATGAAGACCCAAAGAAGTGTTTATATAGTATTTAAACTTATTGATAATTGTATCGAGGGTATATGTATGTATGTATACATTAAATATTGTATAATAAATACTAACTTAGATTAACTACTTTGGGGTTTGGATTCCGAATTGATGCATTCATTTTTCTTTTTTCTGTCTGTTTGTTTTTTGAAATTTTCGCAAAAACTTCTAGATGAATCTTGATACGGTTGCTACTATTAGATAGCTTGGTATTTAACTTAAAATCTAAGCCACGTTCCATCTTATTCCGATTTGTAAAACTGGAGTTATGAGCCATAGTATGAGTTGCGTGCATTACGTCGCGTACAAACGATAGTTGCCACGGTCAAAATCGCGAGCAAAAAGTAGTATATAAAAAGATAAACTTTAGAAATACAATTAACAACATATTTACGCCATTAATTACGATCATATAAAAAACAACATTAAAACTCATCTCGAAACCTAAGACCATCAAATAAGGCCCCAGATTCTAAAGCAAATAAAAAGTTTAATCTACTGATATTAAGTGATTTCTCGCTGATGCAGTACTGGCACGCGGCTGCGGCCCATCGGGACCCCATGCCGGGCCGCAAAATTTATTGGCCATACGCAATAGTTTTAAAGCGAGCCGACTGCCCACAGCTAAGTATAATTACGTAGTATTGAATGGCCCCGTCCGTTTGTAATTTCGCAATAAAGCCGGTAAAGAAACGACTGAGATTTTGTAATAATTCTAATGTAATGTCGTTATGAATTCCAGGGGCCTTGCCTGCTGCGTTCGTCTGGTGAGTAAAGTTTTTAGGCTCTTTTCGGAGACTCTATGCTGTTAAAAGAGAGCAGTGCTCTTTCTATTTGCGCCGTTACCATAGTAACGCAATGACACACAGGCCCGTTTCTATCACAAAAAGATTTAACTTAATTTTTACCTTCTTAAAAAAGACTACCTTTGCACCAGGGATCAATCCCTATATCGCAGAGGACTTCACAATCATTCAATTTTAATAGACATAAACAACTGGTGTTCTTTGTGTCTGTTACCAACGGAGCGTAGTGGATCTCAGAAATGATTGCCCCGTGTGGGATTCGAGACGACGACGCGCGACGTGCCGGCAGTAGGGAGGCAAACATTTGAACCACTACGCCATCCGTGCAATCTGTTTATATAATTTATCTTTATATAATAGACTAGTATTTCGGGTGGTTGCGCGGCTCGCGGCCCGCCCAGACATATTGACATTGTTTTCTTTTTTTTCGCTCCCACTTAAAAGTTCCTAGGGTTTTAGGAAGATTTTGTTCGAGAACGACTCCCGTTTACGAGTTCCGAAGGGATACCACCACCAAGAGCTGACCTTCCGAAGGTCAGGCATTTTTCCCGGGCCTTCTGAACGACTCTCTATACGACGCTATATTTAGAATGAATGAATGCCTTTCCTATTGCATGCAGTGATTCCTGTTTAATTGTTAATATACAAACCAAGGACGCACAGACAGATCCGGAACATTTATCATTGAATCACATAAATATTTATTTTGTAGACGAATAATTCACTCTGCTCTTCATAAATATAATTGGATCAATAACTGCCGCTTAAGAATGTGGCTGCTATGACAGATATTATATTATTTGCCTACAGGTATCTGTCACATATTAAAATCGACCAGGATGTGATTGCTTTTATAGCAATTTCATTGATTGCACGGATAGCCGGTAACTGGCAAGCGGCCGCCACGCTGGGTGTTGTGGAGTCGATGTTTACACGAGACAAAAATGTGTGTGTTTCACGAATAGTTCCGTGTCTAGGTGTTTTGTGTGCGTTATTTTAATGTTCGTAAAGTTTCCCGCGACACAGGAATTAATCTAAGTACGGGAGTGATATTAATAAAGAAGCAAAAAACATTGCCGTATAGCGATGCGGGCAAGTGTTCACCACGCTGCTGCCGCCACGCTGATTGTTGTAGGTTCGAATACCATGTAGAAAAATTATTTGTATGTGCCACAAATACGATTTCTGAGTCGGTGTAGGTTAATTGTATGTTTTAAGGTGGTTCTTAAAAAGACGTCTCTTGCACTAGGTATAAATATTTCTCGCTATTGCTCGATTTTACAAACATTAAAACAACGAACATCAAGAACAGTCAGACTCGACACAACTAGTACTAAATCATAGATACTACTGCTTCGGTGATGCAGCGATAGTAATGCGACTGGTGCGCTTGATCTTGGTTTCGGTTTAGAAGCCCGAATCGGGCAAAGGATTTTCTGTAAAGAAATTCTCTGGAACTACAGGTAATCCCCTATTAAGTGAAATCTAAAACATAGTTGTCACAAAGTAAGTGTGTAACACATCCCTGCTCTTGAGGAATTAGAAAACGTGACTTAAGTTCATAGAAATTACAATGAATAATATTAATATTCTACCACAATAATAATATTCTACCACGTACACACAACACCATCTAGCCCAAACTAAGCAGAGCTTGTACTATGGGTACTAGACAATGGATAAACATACTTATATACTTTTTTTTTTGTAAATACATACATATTATTCATAGAAACACCCAGACCAAGACAAACATCCATGTTCATGCACACAAATGTTTGACTTGTGCGGAATTCGAACGTAACGTAATCGTAACCACTACGCCATGGAGGCCGACAAATTCGATGTACGGATTGAACTGCAGAACTCGGCGCAATGCCAACATTGAAGTGACCACTAAAACTCCTGCGTCAGCCAGCCAACTACACTAACAAGATGAGATAGAAGCACATTAAAATAAGACAGGCACATAACAGTCTGCGTATCGTTACTTTGAGTTATTGTTCAGTTAGACGCTAATGCCTTGTAATGGCGGCGCGCCGGCCAAGTGCGTATTGGCGAATCTTTCGACCTCTCTTAGCCATCCTCTCAGGCATACCCAGGGCTGTTACCTTAACCTTTTTAATATCCTTACTAATATTATAAACTATATTTTGCCCGTGGTTTCGCTTGCGTAAATGAGGTTAGGTTATGTTAGAAACAGTACTTTTGCCGGGATAAAAGGTGCATGTCCTTTTTGTTCACTAAATTCCATAATGATCTGTCTAGTAGTTAAGACATTAAAGCGTAACCAACAAACTCACATTTACATCTTAACTAATATTATAAATGGGAATGTAAGTTTGTTTGTTTGTTACGCTTTCACGCTAAACTCGCAAACTACTCGACCAATCATCATGAAATTTCGCATACACGTCAGGCATACTGAAAAGGAAATAGGGTACTTTTCATCCAAAAACTGTGAATACTGTGACACTGGAACAAACATATGCACAGATGGCTGTAAAGACAGATAATTACTGGTAATGAGAATTTACAGACAGAAAACTCCAATAAAAATTTTCGCCACCTGGGAATCGAATCAGAGACCTAGGCATAAGAACTGCATTCACTAAACTTTAATAAAATTTAAATAAGTATTTAAACATCATATACTTAAGTAAACGCTCAGGGTGGTTTGAAGAAATTCGATACTGTAAAAAATATTTGAGACAACTCAGATGAAGTTTGCTACTTTTCTGAATTCAGGAAACGTGGATAAAGCAGATTGCTATTTAATATACACATTGAAATTAAACTACTATATACGGATTTTATCGCGTTGTTTATTTTACACTTTATTACATAATTTTGAAACTGTTACACTACTACTAGATACTATTACACTTTACTATTTTTTTTTAATGCTAATTAAATTTATAATACTATTAAAACCATTTATATTTAAGTTTACACTTTGCCGGACGTTTCGGTTGCTTTTCAGCAGCCATGGTCACGGGGAGACTAAGATGGTAGTTGTCTCAATGTTCCAGTGTCGTTATTTCAAAGTACCCGAACATAATTTAAGCATTGGTGTTTCTATTTACGCAGAATGAGCTCAGAGTATCATGAAGTCTAGAGCAGCGATAGCTCAGTGGGGAGACCAACAGACTGCAATGCAGAGGGTCTCGGGTTCGAACCTACGTCGCGCACATCTGATTTCGGAAGTTATATGACTTTTCGAAATTATGTGCGCATTGATTGACAATAAAATAATCGCCCGCTCCGTGTCTCGGAGAGCACGTTAAGCCGTCGGTCCCGGCTGCCATGAACATCTATGGCAGTCGTTATTGGGAGAGTGTCGGCACAAAAGATCCCACTGGGTCGAAGTGTCGCCGGTCTGCACTGACTGGCCCCCACATAAGATACATACATACATCATGAAGTCTAGCTGTGGTTTGCTTCTTCTTCTTCTATAATATACACATAATTTAAAAAAGTCAGTATTGCGTGCCTAAAGGATCGAACTCGCAGCCCTACAAGTACAGTTACAATAATCATTCTAAATTATTGTATAGTCGTAGCGGCTAATAGGGATGGTACTGTGCTGTGTTAGCGTGTTAGTATCTGCTGTATTATGTGTTGCGATAGCTAGCTCTGGTCAGCAGAGTTCATGGAATACAGAATATGAAGGCAGTAGCAGATATAACTAGTATACGTTAAATATTACTTTATAAGGCGTCCCACTGCTGGGCATTGGGTTCCTCTCAGTGTAAAAAGTGTTAGTCGCATTTCTGACGTAATAGTATAAAATAATCTATATTATATATATTTATAATATTCTATCACATACATACAACACCATCTAGCCTAAACTAAGCAAAGCTTGTACTTACCCATAGTAGACAATGGATAAACATACATATATACTGTGTTTTTTTTTAAATACCTACATATTGTTACGCCCAGTGACATCTCTCGGCATTGTGGGAAAGACTCGGCAGTTCCGTCTAATAATTTATTACACTGCCATCTATTGACATCTTACAGAACTACGTAGTAAGTATGCGTACGAGAATCGTAGAGAAAACGCTGGTACTTTCTCGAATCATCGTACTGTTTACATACCGGGTATAGCGTTACTAGAAAACTCTAGAAACGCTTTACCTGCGTATAAATAGGGCGCACGCGCACTGCCAAGTCAGTTTACAATCGTAAGCGATCAAGTGTTCATCGAAGCGAACGGAAGCGGAAATACTACGGAGTTTAAAGCTAGTTACAGTGGAAAAGTGAAGTATAGTGTTTGTTGTGTTAAATTTAATTGTGTGTTTGAATAAAACGTGTTTTAGTCGGTAATATTGTTTACATTCTTATCCGTCGAACCCAGCACGTAACAATATTATACATAGAAACACCCAGACCAAGACAAACATCGATGTTCATGCACACAAATGTTTGACTTGTGCGGAAATCGAACCCGCGAACTCAGCCGTGGCAGTCAGTTACACTAACCACTACGCTATCGATACTATGTTAGCTCCTAGTTAATACTATCCTACTAATATAATAAATGTGAAAGTTTGAGAGGATGAATGGATATCCAATCAGTCAATCCATCCAATAATCTTACACAGCCACCCATCCGGATGGATGGTCATTACATGATACCTCATGAACTGACCATCCATTCATGGATCCCTCCAGCGACAATAAAGTTTCCTAACCTTTAATTCTTCACGTAAAAACGTCTGAATTTGGCTCATAACAATGCCTAATAATCCTCGAATCGTCTCATAGGTTATCTGTTGGTTTTTAATTAGCCGTTTAACAGTAGCTACATTATTTTCGTAGGTGGGCAATTAAAAGCACGACATCCGTCATTCAAAGTTCGACCTCTCTCAAATTCAGCGAACTATCGCCAACATTTTGAAGACCAGCGACATAATCTAACTTAGAGAGAGCACTTTAAAAACATAAAAATTCCTTGCTCTAAAATCTTTTCGAGTTTATTCCATTTTCATTGCGTACGAAGCACTTTAATGTGTGATAAAAAAATAATGGGTAAGTAGTATTTAACTGATCCTCAATTTTCTTTTTTTTCTTTGAGCATATTTTGCTGTGCAATTAGTATTTTTGGTGGTCATTATATTTATTCCCAAAAATAATTGTCAAATGATTTCTCGTCAATTGTTTTTTTAATTATTAAGAAGGCTGTAATGTTTAAAAAATATAAGATTCTAAATTCAAATATTTCCGAGAAGCACAAAACTTGCAGTGCTCCCCATGTATTACAAAAGCAAAATGTTTTGATAATTTAGCTGTAATTTAATTGGTAGTTATACATAATTATGTATAGTAAGTATAAGTAAAGTTATTTGTCACGTAACGTGTATGTTTTGGGAAAAGAGGCAAAAGCCATCAGAAAGTTTTATTATGAACCACCTTCCGAAATGCGTAACTGTAGCTAATTAAAGTGGTTACTTATTATTACATTTATTTTTAATAATGTTTTACATTTAAACACTTCTCACCACCCTAATGAAAAACAACACTGGGTTATTAATCGCCTTCCTTTGTTATCTGTCATCTATCTTTATCCAGCGCAGTAAGTTGGCCAAGATTGTAGGGGCGATTCTGCTACCCTTTCTAAATTGTCGGTAATGAGGCGTACCAACTGAAATTGCCACATGATCATGTTGCCAAAATACATGCTTGATGAAATATATTAAGCAATGCCTAATGCGACTCGCGTTACCGAGTTCTGGGCTAAAATCATTTAAAACTGATGCCATCAACACGACAAGAAGATATTTCCAAAACTGGTGGTAAAGGTGCATGAGTTGTCAATGTTTTGGTGAGGTTTTATGTTATCCTACATAAAATCGGCGTAAGCGTAGCGACAACATTACTGCATTTCACCAAATAAGTAAGAGTGTATACATTTATTTCTACCGTCTCCAGTTCCTTTTCCCAAGAAAATACACTGCGCCAGTAATAGCTGCAAATATCGCAAGCGACTATAAGCTACGGTGACCGATTACCAAAAGGCGGGTCACATACCTATTTGCCATTTTTGTTGTATAATAAATAAATGAATAAATGAATATTTATCTATATGTTTCATCAACGTTATATATGTTACGGCTAAAGGTGGGTGTGAACATAAACTTAAGATTAGCCGGCTACAACTAGGTTTAGCCGGCCACATGCGGTTAGGTTATGTTAGGTTACTTTTAAGTTTAGCCGGCTAAAACTAGGTGTAGCCGTACTTTGGCTATTAGCCGTAACATATACATTAATTTATTTACACGTGGTACAATTTATAGGTTTAAACCGAATTGTACAACTAATAATAGATGAATACAGCATGCATGCATCTCTTTCTTTCTTATTTAATTTCAATGTATATAGAATTATTAAATATTGACTAAAATATATTTAATAGTCAGTAATATAGAAAAACCAGTCACAATTATAATGTAAAACAAAATATGTATAGAGAATATATCCTGTCTAATATTACTTACAAAAGTCAATCTGTGTTTGTTGGTTGGTTCGGTTTTCACGCAACAACGGTCTTGATTTGTTGCGCAGAAATTGTTTATAGCCTACAGAATGATACATAAGTACTACTTTTATACCGTGATTATATCTCATAGTAAGCGTATATTAAGCTTTATAGTATCACGGGAGCTAAATGCTCGTAATGAAGTATCAGTTCGAATTCTTAACTTATAATTAATTCTCGTTCTTGTTTAAAAGACAACGCTCGCATTAAGAATAATTCCTGTGTCGCGGGTGGTTTTACAAACGTTTATACTTCAGACACGAAGAACACCCAGACTCGGAACAACTATTTTCGGATAGTTCAATTTTTGTCCTGTGTAGTAATCGAACCCACAACACACGGCGCGACCACTTAAACCACGGAGCCACGCATGCAGTCATATTAATTTTGTAGACTGCGTTTGTAGACTGAGTTACCACAGTTACTGGTTTTGCAACCACGCAGAGGTCACGAGTTCGTTCGTGCGTTAATACGCACATAACTTTAATAAATAGTTAATTATCGTTTGCTTAAATGGTAAAAGAAAATATCGCAAGGAAACACGCATGTCTGAGAGTTCTCCATAATATTATCGAAGATATGTGAAGTCTGACAAACCGCACTGGGCCAGCGTGGTGGTCTATGGCCTAAACCTTTTCACTCTGAGAAAAGGCCCGTGCCCAGCAGTGGGACAGTTTAATACAGAGCTGATATTATTATGTTAACTAGTTTTGTGCATCAATTAAATAAATAAGTAAATAGATAAAATTACGTACACTTCAACCGTACATTATCATAAAATACATTCGTTCTTATCTACGAGTTACCAGCGAAATTCTCACAAGTGTCGGGCCGTATAATGAATGCGTGTAATAAAATATGTTTATATATTGTTTGTGTCTAATGGCCGAATCGCTATAACCGTTGATTGCATAATTACGACGTCGTCGGCTGACCCAGACGACAATTAACATTTGATCCTAAGGTTACGAAACGAGTAGGAATACCATTCGTTCCAAAGAGTTTAGGAAATGTTTGATTTTGAACGCTTCTTTAGAAGTTTAGACAGCGCAGTGGTAGTGTTTAAAACTGCTGTGTGTGGTCTCGGGTTGGATGCCCAGGTCGGGCAGTGTAATTCAGTTTTTCTGCCAGGAAATACTTAGTACCGGCAATGGGTCTGGAATTGTGCCCGGTAAACGACAAACGGCTTATCTTCTATTACGTGGGACCTTAAAACATGGCGGAATGTACATAGGTGTACCGCCGATGCCTACATCTTTGGGGGATATACATAGGCCTGAGATTATGTATGTACCTTAGAAAATGTCTTGGCCCATTGTCCACGATTACAGCTGCGATTTTAAACCGATAAGCCTAGCGAATATAAAAATATGTACATATATCATATCATTATCAATTAAGTAAATATTTAAGTAACTTATATAAACAGCAGCTGTACGTAGGATTTTTAGTCGGTTTCTGATTTGGGTACCCGGGGTTGTAAAAATTGTTTTCGTGTAAACTTAAATGTAAAGTAACGTACATAAGTGAAATGAAAATATTATAAACATTTACCACATACATAAAAATTGTATTTGATATACATATGTAGCAATAATCACAATCAACGTCACATGGTTTTAACAATGTTCCTACAAACGCTTACGTATTCAGATACAGTGAAATTGCAAGTAGTTATAAAATAATTTCTTATTGTTTAAGCAATTTTCCATTTATAATTGTTTTTGTTTAATTTAAACTATTTAAACATTAAACTATTTAGTTATATTCTTAACTATATTTGTTTTTGTTGACCCTTACTTTAGTACTAATAGAATAATAATAATAATATAATAATAATATTCTACTACATACACACAACACCATCTAGCCTAAACTAAGCAGAGCTTGTACTATGGGTACTAGACAATGGATAAACATACTTATATACTTTTTTTTTGTAAATACATACATATTATACATAGAAACACCCAGACCAAGACAAACATCCATGTTCATGCACACAAATGTTTGACTTGTGCGGGAATTGAACCCGCGACCTCAGTCGTGGCAGTCGGTTACACTAACCACTACGCCATCGAGGCCGACAATAAAAATGTTATATTAGAAACAACCTGGAACACAGGTCTCTGACCTAGTACAAGTAATACAACGTAAAAACAGACTTCATAAATAAGTCTTGTGTCCAATAATTAAATTGTAAATGTTTTTTTTTTGATTAAATATAGTTTTAATGTGAATTTAATACAATAAGTAGTCTGTAGTGTATTTTATAAAGACAGAAAAACAAATTATTTATTATAATTATTTACATAAAAGTTTGTTATTTTCTTTGTGGGTAAAATGACTAATAAAAACATAACTTATAAACGCAAACCTTTTCCAAAACCTAAAAATAACACCGCCATTTTGGCGGCAGATGAAATCAGACACAGTATAAAGCTAACCTGACCCCGTTCTATAACGAATCCCGAGAAACAGGCGCGTCTAAATATTAACTAACAATTACATCACCAAGTCTTTGTAGTTCCCGAGAAATTGCGCGACATCCTGGATCATTGAGGCCTATCTAATTGGTACGGTCACTACGTCTCGCTTTGATGTCTCATTTCCTGCCCGCAGATAACTCTATATCGCTACCTCTCTCTATCCTATGAGGTGAGTGCCCGTCTCCCTCTCTCAAATAGCCCGTGAAATAGAACTGCGGCCACACAAGATTAGACGCGATGATTGGACAAATTCCGTTCTAGAATTAAACGTAGAAAAATAAAGGAAATTTGTTTTTGGATTAAACAGGAAATGGATACAGATTTTGCAAAAATAAATGTTCATAGACAGCTTATTTAATTAAATTAGTTTTTATTAAGGTATGTTCTTGATCTCGTGCGCAACTATGATATCACTGCTACTACGGCGGATCGCGAGGTCCCTGGTTTGATGCCCGGATTGGGCAATATTTTTATAGGTTTTGCTGTTAGACAATACTTTTACTACATTATTGCGTGTGGTTTTTGGTAGATGGCAGTTACCTTATCTTCTAATACATGGGATCAAAATATAACTGGATGTTGGATCGACATTTGTATATATTTAATTATGATTCACAGATTATTCAACACAAATAATACAACATATTCTTGTTCTCATTTTATCCTTTAGTAAATTAATTTACTAACACACACACCAGCTCACACAAGAAAAGAAATAAAACAAACCAAAAGATAATCAAAAATATTAAAAGAGCGGCCATGAGATCCTTGCCTGCTTCTTCTCAAGACTTCTTGAACAGGCATTTCCAATACTAAATATTAATGTAAATATACATTAATAAGCTGACAGTTTCTGGGGAATTCATGTCGAGTGATGTCAGAACAGCGTCTGGGGCGTGCACCGGAACAGAATTACTGCATGATGGAGGTATCATCAACTTACTTCATTTTGAGCAAAATACCAGACTTGAGCATGTACGTACATAGTATTCAACCGCTTAATACTCATTAATATTTTGTGATCGAAACATACACGAATAAAAAAACAATACCTATTTGAATTAAGGGCTCTCAAATATACTTTCTATACTTGAGAGCCCTTAAGCTATGAAATAAAAACCAACAACAAAGGCGTTTTAGTAATTTCGTGAAACAATAACACTGCGAGAGGACATATTGTTACAATGTAATATTCTGCGCCGGCGCACCTTTCGTGGAACAATAATAATAATCGACGCAAGTACACTGAATGGGAAATAAATTACACACGACGCCGCTAGAGATGCGAAACAGCAAAAAGTTTATTTAACGATAAAAATATAAAGTTATGCTTTTACTAAACATAACATTAAGTAAATGTTACACAGATTACTTCGAGAATATAAAAAAAATACATATATGTTGGCTTTATAAATTAAAAGCTTTCCTTTTCAAAACATTCCTTTAAAAAAAGTATATTTGTATCTAAGGTATACAAATAAGTATAAATCATTTTTGTTAATTGGTTTATCGACATTATAGCATAATATGTTCAATGCAGTAATATGACTCTATCTTTATTGTAACATTTGATTAAAAAATAATAAAGTTTATTATATACGGTAACATAATCAAATATTTTATTAATACCATAATGACATCGTGTGCCTTGTAAGGTAAAATATTCATCGTAACGTCTTTATCTGTTTGACCAATTATATTATATAATTACAGCTATCCTAACTAATATGAAAACTACGAATGCTAGTTTTTTTGTTTGTTAAGATTTCACCCCTAACTAATCGACCGATCATCATGAAATTTCGCATCCTCGTTGTAAGAAGTACAGAATAGGACATGGGGCACCTTTTATATAGGAAAACCTACAATTCCCGAGCGAAACCACGGGCAAAATCTGCTATTGTATAATTATAAAAGTACAACTTACGAACTAGTCTTACTGAGCTTAGCGAGTACTCGCGAGAAACTACGATTGTTGCAGTCAACAACCAAATTTAGACTGATCATTAATCCGTAATACTAGGTGCCACTGCTTAAAATGGACTACTTCAGTTTTTTAAATAATGCTATTATACTATAATATCTAACACTAATATACTAAATCGCAAATATTCCCACACAAAACCATCGACACTGCCCCATCCCTACCACCGCCTGGAGCGATGCGCGTACGCATCGAACATCGCAATTTCGCCGTGTGCCCGCGCCGCTCACTTATTAAATCCTTCCGCCCCGCCCTAATGCCCCCTATTACAGGTAATATAATAAAACGGAGAGATCGATGCGCCCGCGCCGGCCCGTCCGTCGTATAAGTCATTAAACTGACGTTAATACGTTTTATTTATTTTATTATTACAGCTATGTTTGATGTGTACTGAATAATGTATGCTGGAGAATTGCTGCTGTATATTGCTATTGTGTTCAAGTTTCAATACTTGAGATGTAAGGCTTTTATTACAAACTAGAATGATCTAGAAATTGGAAAGAGGAAATATGCTGAGAGAACATGAGAAAGAAGAAAACGAAAGATACCTGTACTTATATTTTGTACCGCCTTGCCTTACTTTTGATGGATGATATTATGATAGACAGCTTCGGTAACGCAGCGTTAGTGAATTACTTAGACTGCTGTGCAAGTTTGAGATCATGGTTCCATTTTGGAGTTGGAGGTGTTGTTGTGCTTTTCTGCTAAGAAATTCTTGGAAGCAGTATAAAGTTTTGAACATTGCCCATTAGATGTCCATAAGTTGGTATATATGTAAGTTCGATATATAACCAGAGCAGTAGAAATGTACGCTATTTCAACTCCTTTAGGAATAAAGGCTTGAAACAACATATGTATGTGTTTTATCACGTCACCATTGTGTTACACAATATAATCTTGGAGATTCTTACTGTAACGCAAAGTGGATTTAAAAACGTTTACAGCTGTTGCATGTAAGAAGAACGGCTGTCACAAATTATGACGAACTATCTAATAATGCTAATTTAATTAGATTAAAATGTAGTTCAGTGTAACCAGTTATTCCATACTACCTTCTGGCCGCGGCTTCACTAGTATGGAACTGGACGCTTCTTCCTTTTTTGTGCGCTAATAACATGTATGCGATAGTTCATGATGATCGGTCGAGTAGTTAAGACTACTTGACAATTGTTACGTTGAAAACGTAACAAACAAACTCACATTCGCATTTATAGTATCAGTTAGGCGCTCACAGCTAGATGCAATCACTGATCGGTAAACGATTAGCGAGGTTAAGCAACGTTGGGTGCGGTCAGTCTATAGATCGTGACCGCTTAGTGGTATTTCATCTGAGCGTCTCCGTGCTTCAGATGGCACGTAAAAAGTCGGTCCCGGTTGTTGTCAAATTGACAGCAATCGTTAAGCCATGTCAGAGGCCTACGGGCGGCTTGAACAACTCTTGACAACAGGTTGGCCACTAACCACACGAAAAGAAGAAGAAGAAGTTAGGATATATAGCATATAATGTAAAAGGGAAAGAATAGTATTTCTATATTACCGAGATACTAATAGCGCTTACGGGTCGTCTGGCTAGAATTAGTTACCGTAGTATAGAGGCTTTGAATCAGAAATGGGATGAGGAAAAAGAATGATACAGATAGATATGTAAGCATCCCAAATTCTTACCGCGAGAAACAACAGTATGTATGTATCTTATGTGGGGGCCAGTCAGTGCAGACCGGCGACACTTCGACCCAGTGGGATCTTTTGTGTCGACACTCTCCCAATAACGACTGCCATAGGTGTTCATGGCAGCCGGGACGTGGCTTAACGTGCTCTCCGAGGCACAGAGTAGGCGATAATTGTCAATCGATACGCACATAATTTCAAAAAGTCATATAACTTCCGAAAGTCAGAGGTGCGCGACGTGGGTTCGAACCCGAGACCCTCTGCATTGCAGTCTGTTGGTCTCCCCACTGAGCTATCACTGCTCTGCGCTGCTGAAACAAGAGTAAGTGTTCTGCCTATTTCTTGCAAGTATCTGTTAATATTTGTTTTAGGATTTGTTTTAGGGTTCGATTCCCGCACAAGTCAAACATTTGTGTGCATGAACATGGATGTTTGTCTTGGTCTGGGTGTTTCTATGTATAATATGTATGTATTTACAAAAAAAAAGTATATATGTAGAAAAAAGTATATAAGAGAGATCTAGACAGTGTTGCGTGTATGTGATAGAATATTGTTATTATTATTATTACGTAAGTCGCTAAAGATTTGCTAGATTCTATAATTCCTAGTAATAACTTTACCTAATTTCTTAAAGCATAATAGTTAGAGGATGATTAATTTGGCGTTAATTTACAAGGGTGGTATAATAATCAGAATATTTTAATTAATTCATCGATTTTTGTTCAGCTACTATACCACTTGCGAAAGTGATGCTGCGATAGCGATACCGTTTTAAATAATTACAATATCAAATAAGCATATGAGTACTTATAAAGAACTTAATTGTTTAAACACTTACCAGAATTATGAGGAATAGATTCTGCCCGCGGCTTGGCCCACGGGGATCCCACGGGAACGAATGCTGAGATAATTGGTATTCTATGTGTTACTTCAGGTACTAGTATATATATTATCTGTGCTTCAGGACATGATCTATCTGTGAAATAGTAACGCTTACAAACATATCAACAAACTGCCACAAACGTATTAGTACTGTCTTTATACGCAGGCAGGTTGCTAGATAACAGGAAAAGCCTAATTTATTTTGCCTGAAAGTTCGGTAAATGAATATTATTTATTAAAAAAAAATATAAGTATCCTTTTTAAAATGACATGTCCCGCTCTAGACCTACTTCCTGTGCCGCGGAGGATTTTACAAACATTAATACAAAATCACCTAGACACGGAACAACTATTTATGTAACACAATTTATTGTCCTGTGTCCATCGAACCCGCAACACTCGAAGCAGTGTTAGTAGCGAGGCGGCATTAAAACCACTACGCCATCCGAGCACCGTCCGTAAGACTACATAATATTTCTAACATAGGCCGGTAGCTAATCATCGTATCAAGGCAAAGTATGATTGAAGCATACTAACTGTTCATTATAACTACAATTTTGATATTGAATCACCTACGCGTTACGTTATACCCAAGTCAAGAAACCTACCTTTCTTTATGGAACGTTTACAACAAGTCATTAGCTTGGCAGTCGATTCAAACTTACCATTAAACTGTCGAACGAGTGAACGTTAACAGGGATAATATCCCAACAACACACTGGGTAACCGCACACCGGCTAACTGCAAAATGCAATGCCCACAATTTCCCATGTCTTTAGTTGAGACTCAGTAACTTCTAGGTAATTCCTTATTACCTACGGTTCTAGCTGTATATTATGGGAGACTGCAGGCTGCGTTTTGAGTTGTCCGGTCCGGTTTGGTTACGAAACCGTTTGTTTCACCCTGCGCAAAGGATGAGGATTTGGGTGTTTAATTATATAACACAACATGGATGGCCGGCAGAAGGGGATCCTACCGAGTATTACGAAAGGTTGTATCATATAACGATGGAAAAGTCAAAAATTTGGACGTAACGCCACGTAAAAATTACCAAATTTTCCTTTGGTCTGTGGCTGTTGACAACGTGTGAATGAAACCCCTTACAGAGCATGGTCCCTTTATTTATTGAACATTATCATTGCCGGCTATGAACGGGTTGACCACCAGCACTAGTTACTCCAAACCGAAAACTTTCTACCGATTGCAGTCGTCAAACTGATTTGCATTTTGACTGCAGGACAAAAATATTTTTTTTACTACATTATAACTCAATATGAGAACCAAATTCTTACGGAATTAACCTTTATTTATATCTTAAACCACCACAGTTATACATTCCTAGAGTTTAATTAAATTGGACAGAAGTATCTATCCTAAGTCTTGTCCGGTCTACATAGCGAGTGAACCGGAGCACGCTTGTGTATGGTTCGCGAGTGTCTCCCGCGGCACAACGCATCGATGTTTATGAGGCAGCATGAAGACATCGGCGCACAGCCAGACTGCGCTTACGATGCTTTTACGAGCGCGGTGTTACTTTGTGCTAAAGTAGCTAGCTTAGTACCGCTTTGATTTATTTTTGACTAGCCTTTCTTTTGATACTAAAGTTTTATCCCATAAGCGCCTTTCATATTTGCTGAATAAAAATTGCGTAGATCATTGATCGGCTCATAAACTATCTTTAGGGAAAATATTATGTCGATCTGTTGTTGCGCAAAATAAGGACATACTAACAAACACTCTTAGCATTAAGAGCACATTATGAACTAAGAACTAAGTAAGCAGCGATTTGCATCATATTTGAACATGATAATTCGAGAGTAATTTCATTCTACACCGTCTCTATGCGCTTCTGCTTTCTGCGAAATCGATTTTTCTGTGAGGCACTTCTTAGTTGCAGCACTAAGTCTGTGCTCGATAAATGGTAACAGACTCTTCCAATCTCTTCTCAAAAGTAGGATTCTTGAACACTCTTCGATAGATGCTCGCCTTCCGTTATGTAAGACCTAAAAGCGAAATGTTGATGTAGTACACTTCTGCCTATTCTTTTTGGGTATATAAGCGTGAGACTGTCTATATGGTCCAGCTCCGCTGTCGCTAGTCGGCCCGCTCCGTCCGTCAGCGTGAGCACAGCGTGACCGCCGCGGGCGTATCGCAAAGATGAGATATTGCTATTCTGCACACGCGCGCGATTCAACCAACTCCACTATTCACCGCCGACATTTTATAATCGCCTCTCCTTTCATATATTTTATATTACCTACCGCCGTTTATATGGTTCCGTACACAGGTTATTGAAGTGCACGTTTTATAGTACCTTATATATCTGATGATACTACTTATTATACATATATAGAAAATATCACTCCCGCACTAATGATTAAGCCCTTTGCCGCTGAGAAAATTAACGGACACAAAGACACACCCAGACTCACACATATAAGGAACATAATATAACATTAAATTGTATTGATGTAAGCATTTGGCGATTGAAAAGAGTGGCCATGAGTTTCTTGCCTGCTTCTTCTGATGAAAGCTCTACTCCTCGAACAGGCTTTTTACAAAGCTAAATTTTTATTTCCTCCCATTTATTTTTATTATTATTTTGTATTAATATAATAGTGAATTGACGTGTCCAAGAATTGTTTGCACATTTTTATGAAAATAAAGATTTTTGACTTTGACTTTGACACTAACCCACAATGCTTCACGCCAAGCGTTATCCGAGCAGTTTAAATTCTTTGTTTTCTAGGCAGAGGCACTAGGAATAATTCCTATGTGGGACATTACTATAAGGTTGGGCGTTCGGGATGCTTAAAGGAAACACTGCTCTTCATGAGTAAACATTTATTACTGACTAATATGACACGATAAATGGTTGATTTGGTAGAGATACACACACATACCTGGGTAAAAAGACATACATGCACCACATTACGAACATTCAAACAACGGACACAAAGAACACCCAGATTCGGAACAACTACTTGCGGATCACACAAATTTTGCTCTGTGTGGGGATCGAACCACTCGGCACGGCGGCCACTTAACCACTGCGCTATCCGTGCAGTAATTTATTAGTTACGATCACACAGATTGTTTTAATCTGCGAAGTTAATCAACATTGCTCCGGTTATACTCATAGATGGGTAAACAGGCTTCCATTTAGATGGAGTCACTTTCCAACTTACCTTGCTGGGAATGTAAAGCGGCCGGACTAACCTATCACAGTTATCTACATACCTATATAGACTCACACCTGCATATTCCTTAAGACTGCGCCGAGCGAAATGTGCCAAAACAGGCGGTCACAGTTAACTGAATAAAATCAACACTTTTTGTTTAATACAAATATAAAATATACATTTACCATAACAATGAATGTATTTACAATTACTCCGTGTAAAATACTTAAAATAATGAATATTTTTGCCAACAAAATTACGTAAATTTGCACGAAAAATGCAAAAACGTAAGCTCGTGTTACGTGATTTTTAGATAATAACAGTAGAAATCTATCCTATTTTACAGCTTAAACGAAACATAAATAGTTATATTACAATTTTTCCTTCCCAAATATTTAAGTTATTGGTTGACAATAAAGATACATATTTATCAAAAAAGCACTTCAAATCCTCCATACAATTTTACTATGGCGGCCGCGCGCCGATTTGTATATCGAGCTCTGTCATTCAGTCCAACCGCGTCTTACGCTCGGCGCAGTCTTAATAAGTAAGTACTTATGCACAACTTTAATAGTTACTTATCATTTCCATGTCGTCAAACTAGATCATTGATTTGATCGTATACGTACCTATATATCACACATATCATATGTATGCTAAGTAGTGATGTGCCGGATGATTAAAAATGTAGATCCGCAGATACGGATCCGGATACGGATCATTAGCGTCAAGATGCGCGGATACGGATACGGATCTTAACTTTCGGTGACTCTTCTTAACTCACTCAATCGGTGTCGGTGCGCGTGACGTAATTAGAATAATCATTTAATAACAATTTTAAATATAACTAAGATTTAAGTTTTGTTATAAAAGTAGTCTTATTACTTTCTATAATAAACGTTACAAAGATTTAAACTCAATTGATCTCATTATAAAGATACTTTAATTAATATTTTATAATAACTTCCTATACTATACTAAGTGTTTCAATTTATATTAGACTAGCTGTCCATACAGACGTTGTTCTGTACACAAGAAAAAAAAAGAACCCAAATCTAAACCATCCTCGAATCCACATCAAAACACTCAAAAATTTTATGTAAATCGGTCCAGCCGATTAGGAGGAGTTCAGTGACATATACACGTAGGTACAATAGAATCTATATATATAAAACTCTTCCGTTACTGAGTGCCTGACAGACAACGCACAGCCGAAACTACTGAACGCAAGAAGCTGAAATTTGGCATGTATGTTCCTTGGAGAGCGTAGGGGAGCACTAAGAGAGGATTTTTGAAGGGGTGAAAGGGGTGAAACTCGATATTCACACGGGAACGGGACTTACGCGGGTGATACCGCGAGAAAACTACTAGTTATATATATAATAATAAGTAGTTGATTTAGTGTCTTTAATTTACGTGATATTTGTTTGTTAACTCACTACGATAAATGTTTGCAATATAAAGATGTCAAATATATGATATTTATAAATAAAAAATAATTTGATTGAAATTTACCTAATAGTATTTTAATGATACCTAATCAACTACTTATAGAATTAAATCTATGTATTAAAAATTAATAAGGTAAAAGAGCCGTCAAAAATGTAACGGATAGGGATACGGTTTTATTTTCTCCCGCGGATATCCGCGGATACGGATATCCGAAACACCACTAATACTAAGATAACTAGCTGCCGCACTCGCATTGTATATCAATAAAACATTATTTATTAAATGTAGGTAACTGAGGTTTGGTGTAGCTAATATCCCCGAAGTAGTAAGTAGATGTCTATTTCACCCACCTTTCGATATTCATCCGTGGTTGTAGGTCCCACGTAAAGGAATGAGAGACTCCGTGCTGAGAATTTCTGACAGAAAACCCAATAAGATTTCCCTTACCCGGAAATCTAACCCGACATCTCAAGCACAACACTTGCATTCACTACCGCTGCGCCAACAAGGCATTGTTAAATTCTGTTAAAAAAAATGTATTTAAATACTATTTGACTGCAGGGGTCACGCAATAGATTCGCCTGACACTACCAGTGCGCATATGTCATGGTTTCGATCGAGACAAAAATTAAATAGACATGTCTGTGTGTTTTTGTTATGTAGTTTCAATGTTTGTAAAGTTCCCCGCGACACAAAGATCAAGCCTAATGCTGGAGATATTAATTATAAAAAAATGTGATTCACTCTACCGTAGGTAGTAACCTACCTATTACTATATATAAGGAGAGAAGGCCAGGTAGGCCATACCCACCCCAAAATTATCTGGTGCCCAAGTGAGTGTTCAAAACAAAATTTTAGAGCAGTATGTTGCCCATTGCTGTCCATTGGAAAATAGACCTAGATACACCAATGGAGTATAGATCGCGCACTGTATGATGGCCGGTCTAAACATTACGCTAGTAGCGTCACAGTTGTAAGTTTTAGGTCTCTTTGGTGACAGGGGGCGGCGGCGGGATGCAATCCGTACTGACTGACCGACTGTACATGTGCAACAATTCGGAGACGCTATATTCAGTCCGGCCATCATAGATTGCGCGATCTGTACTTACGAAAACATTAGTGCTTTAGTGCTGTGTCTTAGTTGTGCCAATGTGTGTACTTTACGGATCTCCATTCGATATGATCATTGTCGGCAACACATCAACGTTAGTCACACTGGTACTGCTAACTGCCCGCTGGTATTTAAACAATATGTGCAGAGCATAAATAAACAATACACTACCAACACTATGTAAATTACTCGAATATATAATGTGGGATTATTATTTTTAAATCTATATCTATCAACGTTAAAACTGACTAACTGATGTGTCGATGCACAGTTTAAACTACAGCGAACCGTTTAGAACCTTCATATTCTGTAAATTATTTATAAGTTATAACGGTGACTATTAACTAAAAACAGATTATTCAAAAATCGTTTACTAATGGGTGGATCAAGGAGCCGAAGTTTGTATTGTATTTAATTTATTTTAAAGACATATTCCATTCAAGAAACACCTAGTGTCTATTATATTGCCGCTTACCAGTTTTTAAGCATTTGCTGCATCGCTGAAGACTTTACAAACATTAAACCAGCGGTCAGAAAGAATACCGAAACTAAGGATAACCATTTGCCAATTACACAAATAAAATATTGTTATACGATTGAAACAACGTGATAATAGAAAATAAATAATTATTGAACAACTGCTAGATATATAGCCGGCGCAGAAGTAGTAATGATACTACTGTGAATTAGTTATCAGGCTCGATACCCGATTCTAACAATGTTATTGAGTTCATCTGTCAAGAAATTCTCAGTAGCCACACAAAGTCTGGCACTGGATCTGGCCACGAGAAGGAGAAGGATAACCTCGCGTCCTATTACGTGAAATACTAAATCATACCTAGCAAGTTCTTTATTTACAATATATTTACATAATTAATTTTAAAATAAAATAATCTAATATATATTTACAAACATATTAAAAATAATAACATAATTACAAAAACACAAATAATTATAGGTAATACTAAATATTGGTGGTGAAATGTACCTAGTATAATGTTTTATGCTAGGTATATTTTTGTTTGCCTACCCTTCAGGGTATAATATATTTCTTCTTCGAGCTATAGACATGGCACTATAAGATCACGTTTCGTAGGCTTTAGACAGCACATAGGCTATACGCTCTCGTGCAATACACACGCGGACAAATCCGTGAGCGTGAGATGGAGTACAAATTTTTATAATGCAATAAAAATGTCACATTAAGGATGTTAAAACTAAACGCTTTGCATACGTTAGTGCTACCGGGCTTACGGCAAATGATAATTTGATCATGTTTATGTTTTGTATGGCTGTTTGCTCTTATTTGGTTTTTAGACATCGTTCGTGTACAAAATCAGTAATTGCTATGAATAGCAATAACGCTGGTATAGTTTAGTATATTTTTATAGCATTAACATGTATTTCACTATTTATAGCACTCTGATTTCTTGGGAACGTTATATCTATGAGTATTCTTACATAAGCTAGAGATATGTGAAGCAGCTAAGTGGTGAGTTAGGACAGGGCTACGCTAGGTAATTATGTGTATATATATATATCTACCTAAACTTTGCAGGGTCTGATATAAGAGAAAAGATTCAGTCCTCTACAAAAAAGGGTCTTTACAGGTAGTTGCATTAAAATTACTTTAAGAGCCAAATTCTTCTATGGTCTGGCTCAAAAAATATTCGGCGCCTCCACTGTTACGTACCTCAGAGGCTCCAAGCCTATAAATCTGGCTCTGGCTAAGTAGTACTACTTTAGTAGAGCGGGTATGATGTGTACATAAGATACTCGCTTCGTATCGTAGGATCTCATAGTAGAATACGCGACGCGGGCTAGTAGGGTAGTCTTCTTCATCGCGATAGGGTTCGCTTTGCATAGCTGAATCACTCATAACCCTTGCTCTCACCAGGCAAAGATAAAAAAAACTACTTCGTTTCATAAACTCTGTTTCACCGAAGCTAACTTGAGCTAAGCTATGAAAATTAGGCAAACCAGTTTAAACCTATGTATTGAACCAAGGTTCAATACATAGGTTTCCTAAATTGGATTATAGAAAGAAGGTCTATGTATGCCCTACAGTTGGATAGCAAATATGCTAATAGTAAGACTGCGTGGATGGTGCAATGGTTTAACACCTCGCCATTGCCACTTGGACACAAAATCCACAAAGATTTGTTCTAAAACTTCTTTGTGTTCGGTATTTGCATGTTTGTAATGATCCCCGCGAAGCAGGAATTATTCCTAATGATTGATTAATTTTTTAAAGGGAAAAAGTAATGATAAAGTTACATATATTATAATTGATGGATTTCACCTATATTCCGCGCAACCATCACTGATAGCAATGCATATTTAGAAATGTGAAATGAAATCATTAAATAAAACAAAATTATAATAAATATACTTTCATTATAACTGAATACGAATAACAAACTGCTATTTAAATTATAACAATTTTATACATAGTGCATTAGTTAGACTAATACCTTATTATCACACACTCTAATAATTATTACGCTAAATTGAAATAATATATGAATAACTGATGAATATAGTGACGCTATACAATCAATTAAGCAAAAATAAATTATACTAGAGAAGCATACTGCCTTATGTTTCAAACAGTGACATGGCAAAACGCTGCGGTAAGTCATGAATAATGTTGCAATGTCACGCGGTGTGACAATATTTTGCGGAAAAAAATATTTTAATGTTATAGGTACCGTGTGACATGGCCTGGCAACATCTTACGGAAAATAATGGCCCATGATGATTGTTAAAATATCATGCGGCAAGACAATGTATTGCCAAATCACTATAGTCTATCCCAATAGAATTTGAGAAAAAGGTAAACAACTTTTAGTGACTTTTATCATATAATATTTTCTGTGAAATAAATTTATGGTTATTTATCAAAAGAAGGACTTTCATACGGCTTATTGTATTCATTAACTACTTTTCAAAGAGAGTTTGAATTTTCTAAATGACTTTATATTTAATTAGGCATAAAACGATTGTTTACATAAAATATTAATTCTATTGGGACAGAGTAAAGTTGTAAAGTCTCGCGGTATGGCAATACATTGCAAGCAGATTAGTCTCAAAGTGATGTTACTAAGCATGACGGCATGCAATATGGCAACATCACGACAACAACATTGTTGCTTAGTTAAAGTGGTATCTGAAATTAGGGTGGTATTTTTTTGGTAGAAATTACTCCTTAAAGACAAAAAGAGCCATTCCTCCAAAAGGCACAGAGCGCAAAAAAAGAACTGAGTTTGTATTGGTTCAATGAATAACAGGAAATGTATTTTGAATTAAATATTCATATTACCAGCTGATTCCTAATCATGAAAGCATTGCTTCCTTAACTCGGTGAATTCCTTTTTCTTGGGGTGCCTGGTCACCTAAACTTTTTACTACCTTACATATTCTGTAGAGGCTTCTCCATCACAATTAGGTAACATAAATCCTGATAGCACTTCAGCCACTTGGGAGTCAGACCCAGCAGCCCAGCACCGTCAACAATCGCCAGTAAACCCTCTATACAAATGAAGTAGCCTTTTTTCATTTTCCTGTTTCTAAATTCTCTCGCAACCCATAAAAATGGCAGCAAAAATGTATAATGGTCACGTGTTTAGGTCGAAAAAATATGCAGCTTTTTTAATACATTTGATATTCTTTGCCACTAATAGAATATAGTTTGGTCAAGTGGTTTGGCCGCTACGCATGCCACACACCCAAACGTGACAAGGAATTGCTTTTAGGGTAACCGGAAAGAGAAGTTTTGCGACAAATTGACAAAAAGATCTATGTATATCACCTCTTTAAAGTAATAATCCTAGTAGGGTAATGAGGAGGCTGACGAATTGGCCAGGAAGGGCTCGGAGCAACTATTTGTTGGCCCCGAGCCATTTGTAGGACTCTCTGAGAGTACCGTCAAGGCAGCTATGAATACACATGGCAATGATAAACACAGGCGGGAGAGGATGGCCCTTAGGGGTCTGGAACACTCCAAGAAATTCATTGCAAACAGAGCCACGGGCTTCACCCGGAAGTTCTGCGGGTACAACAAGGGCCACACTGCTCACAGGAGCGTTTACTGGTCACTTTGGCACCAATGACTTCCTGTGCAGATTGAGTTTGACAAACAATTTGATCTGCAGAGCCTGTGGTGAGCGGGACGAGTCCATATTACACCTACTGTGTGAATGTGACGCGTTGGCTGGACTAAGGATGGGTCTGATGGGGTTGGCATATCCGAGTCCTGAGGACTTCAGGCTTCTCCCTCTGAAGTGTACGCTGCAATTGATGCAGTACATTCATAGGGAGATAGCTAAGGTATAGATCTCGGGGCCGACACAAAAGATCCCACTGGGTCGAAGTGTCGCCGGTCTGCACTGACTGGCTCCCGTAACAAGATAAGATAAGATAAGATAATAATCCTAGTACTATTTATCACTATATTTGTATAGAATCACAGTGGCAAATTGATAGGTCGCCTAAAAATAAACGGTACTGTAAACGATGAACGCTTGTATCAGTCGCGTTTTACCAACTCCGTCAAAAGACAAGTCACTGCCTACTGGACGAGGTAGGTGAAGACTTAGAAGTCTGGCGGTTGCAGTATTATTCTGGTTACTTTGCCCTGGCCTTAATATGTATACCTATTAGTTTATGGTTTTAAACATATTCAATAATATACAACGGCTCTTAAATTCGTTGGTAGATATTTATGTGTACGAATAGTGAAAGAAAATATTATACTATATAAATTTCGGTATAAATAAGAGAGTGTATACAATTTACAGCATGGTATAGTCTTAAGCTCTTGATCATAGAGTAAACACACAAAGATTCTCAAAGTTCTCAGGCAAAGACGGGTGTACATATTGGTCATATATTTTTGCCAAAACAAAACAGGTGAAAACATATAACTTCATAAAATATATAAAAACGTTTAATATGATACAGTTGGTATAATATTCATTAGGTACATATTTATTACAAACATTATAACAGTTTTCGTGCAACACGTGTCCCATATTAGCCAAATGTGGATCTATTAAGAACAATGAAGACTGATGTGAACGTCATCTATTAAAGTAAACCAATAATACTCTGTAGATTATCTACTCTAAATAGTTTTAATAGTTTTAATAATAATTCAATTAGCTTAAAAATTAGTAAAGTTTAATAGTAGTAGTAACAGTTTTCAAAATTATGTAATAAAGTGTCAAATAAATAACGCGATAAAATCCATATATAGTAGTTTAATTTCAATGAATAATATTCGCGTAAACAGAAGACAATATTATATTGGATTCAGTGTTTAAGTTGGTATAAATTATTATGAATAACAATTTATTTATTAATATGCAAAATATTGAAACAGAATCTATTAATTGCTATAGTCGATATATTTTAAATCATTTCATGTTACATTGCTTTCTCTTTTTTTTTTTTAGGGTTAAGTTAATGAGGCAATATTTCACAGAGCGTAATATAATATACATCGGCGTTCACACCAGTCCATATCGGCTCTTCCCGTATTCATGCTCCTTGAAGCATGAATACTTTAAATACGAAAGAAAGACAAGGTATTGGTCTACCAATACATATAACATGGAGACACAATGAAGCTATCTAATTTGAGGTATTTCAGCGTCACCCTCACCAGATGGCGCGCGCTTACATTTCGCGACGCAACGTGTCGCGTATCATGTACCGCATGCCACGTAGCACATGGCTCATAACGCATGACCCGTAACGCACCGTAGCGCATGTTATGTGTCGCATGTCATGTACCACAAGCCACGTAGCGCATGTCGTGTACAGCATGTCACGTAGCGCATGTTACATATCGCATATCACGTAGCGCATGTTACATGTCGCATGTCACGAAGCGCATATTACGTGTCGCATGTCACGAAGCGCATATTACGTGTCGCAAGTCACGAGACAAATATCACGTAGCGAATTTTCTGCCTCGCCAGCATCACTGCCGGCGACAACACCGCACCTCGCACTCAGACAGAAAATAATATTTATAATATATATTTTATGCACAACCGTTACAGGGCGAATTCGACTTTTAAATCTTGGCAGTTTAAGCAAGAACCCAGTAGTGACCTAACTCTTCCTTTTTCAAATCACATAAATATTTAATTTAACTAAAGTGTTAACTGCAGATACGTTTTATAAATATATTACAAAGTTTACGATATTATTGCAATTAGCAGCCTGTACATATATCACGTTAGGAGAGAGAGAGAGGGTGGAACACCGTCCCCTACGAAGGCATCATCCCCTGGCTACGCTTCCACTGCGCCCCCTGGCGCCGGTTGTGGTTGCCTCGTGACGACTTGTGTTTCTCTTTGCGATCTCTGTTGTGTAACACGTCTTTTTCTTGACCTTGACCTTTAGGCTTACCGGTGACGTCGAAGTTTCTGGAAGAAAAGTAAATGGTTACTGCATTATATTACCTAACAGAAGGTTCCCTGAACAGGAGAACCAATGAAAACCTCGAAACAACTCAGTTGTCGCTTTGTGTTATCAGCCGCGTATCTCTGGCCTCGCCTGTATTCTATTTGCATGCCTACTTTACTTATAGTTTAGCCGGCCAGAATGTGTATCTACTATACTCACGTCTTATAAGCACGTAAAAATCTTTATAATCATACCTAGGTTGCGGAGCAGGCCGCTGGCCCTTCCCTCTCCGCGCCTGCACGTTGGCTTCTCTACGAGCGCGCATCTCTTCAGGATTCGTACAAAAGTCCATTCTATTTTTAAAGTTACTGCTGCTTGGCTTGTCTTCTTCGTTCGCTTCCAATTCTTCTTCTGACTCCTAGAATGAATTGAAAAAAGTTACGAAAAGGAGAAAAAGTGTATTTTGAATTCACAAAATAGCCTATAATTCATTAAACTAGTAAATATCATGATAGATAGTTGAAAATAAAAGTCAACGCGTATTGACTATCAAACCGTTCCCAAGCAGGATATGAAGCGTCCTTGTCCTCGTACATGCCGCTCTCCACCTCGTCGCACACCAGTAATGTTACCTCCAGTTCCTTGTTGTCCGTGTGCCGCAGCGCCCGCGGCGTGACGAAGGGGCGGCGCGCGTCGTCCGCGGCGTCCGCAGTGGGCACCACGCCGTCCGAGTCGTACGTGTCGTCGTACTCGTCTGAGTACATGCCGCACTCCACCTCGTCGCACACCAGGCTGGAATAAACACAATCACACATATAAACTTACACACCATAGTGGTCTTCATTATACATTCAGGAAATACAGGAATCTATTAGACGACCCTAAAGCACACTACACAGAGACAACGAAGAAGGAGCGGAGGCGACGCGGTAACGGTGCGGAGGGGAGGCGACGCGATGACAGTGCGAATAGGAGCTGACGCGGTGACAGTGCGGAGGGGAGGCGACGCGGTTACGGTGCGGATAGGAGGCAACGCGGTGACGCTAAGGATAGCAGGTGACGCGGTGACGGTGCGGATAGGAGGCGATGCGGTAACGGTGCGGATAGGAGGCGACGCGATGACGGTGCGGAGGGGAGGCGATGCGGTGACGGTGCGGAGGGGAGACGACGCGGTGACGGTGCGGATAGGAGACGACGCGGTGACGGTGCGAATAGGAGACGACGCGGTGACGGTGCGGGGACAACGCGGTGCGGAGAGAAATGGTATGGATGGCGTAGTGGTCTAAGCAATCGCCTTGACATATTGATACATGAGGTCGGCCAACAACATTTTTTTAGGCTTCACTGTCAATAGCAGCCCGAAGTAAAGAAGTTGGCTGTGTAGAACACCCCGCGCCTCGGTGCGCACGTTGCGCCGTTGCTCCTTTGCCTGATCTCTCTCCCGTCGTGTCGGATTGCCGTCTCATTAGATTACGCAAATAAGGAAATTGAGAGCGCAAACACTAGTGCACTATAGTACCTTCTGCGCAGATGGCCAGTCTCCATTATTATTGGACGCCGTGACCTAAATTCGATCTGGCAGATCCAATTTTTCTTATTGCTCCTATTACTATAAAGAAAATATTACTTACTTATATTTACTATAGATATCCACTCTCTGTTTAATCTCAGTTTTGTCATCCAGCATGTCTTTAAGGTCTCTATACTTGAACTTCTTCTTGCCGACGTGGATCTTACTGACGTCGACGTCGTCTCGCGTCATAATGTCAAACTCGTCGCCGTCAAACACGTTCAGCCTCTGAATGCCGGTCTCTAGGAACTTTTTGTCTAGGATATCCTCTGGGATTATTGGGAGGGATTGGTCTAGAGCTGAAAAGGAAAGACATACATATACCATTGCAGGGAGCAGAGCACATTTCATCTGCAATGTTTAAGATTCAAGAAAATATACAGGCATTGATCTGGTTACCGACATCAAAGTTCTTAATAGAAAAGGCGATATATTATATTATATAATATTATATTATTATTGTGAGGACCTAAATGGCATACCTGAGTAGAGACACAGGTATGCCATTTAGGACCTCACAATAGTCTGTATGTTTTATGGATAAAGTTATGCCACAGGAGCCGAGAAATTTTGAACTAGAAGTGATAACGGACATGCTATTTGTGAACTTTTAATATTATTGTTTTCTTATGAATGACACTATTGTGTAATGAATAAAATATAAAGATATTATTTAACCAAAGTACAAAATGCCTTAGTTCAATAGACTATTATCGGTACTCGAAACAAAATATAATCCAGAAATATTCCTTACCTCTCAAATGCTGCGCCAAATTCCCTTCTAATATACTATTAATAACTCTCTCCGAATTAAACCCGTAGTGTTGCAAACATTTCAAAATAAATCCATCCCCTAAATGTGGAAGTATATCTTTGACTTCGCTAATCAACGACTCCTCTCGGACATTGTCGGGTATGTTCGGGTCTGTAGTGGGCGGGGCTTCGGGTTCAACATGGCCGTTCATTAGCTGTGTTGTGCTCGGTGGGGTCAACTCTGGCACAGGTTCGTCTAGGTTCGAATATATTGCTTGTAAAATAAAATCAGTCTTTACTGTGTCTCTGGGTTCTGTTTAGGAAGATTATAGATACATATTATCACACCTACTTAACCGCGCAGGGGAAGGCAGATATGTTTTATATGCATTATATTTGTATAGCTATGTTTTAGTTCGTACAGAATAGGGATCAGGCTATTGACGTCTACTGAGCACATTTCCGGCTTCCGTACTATTACAGACACGCAAAATAATTAATAATGGACGACCCGAACATCGAATCAGAGACCGGGTATAGCACAACCATTGAGACATACGAATCATATATTCAGTCAAATTTTCGCATAAAAATAGACATTGTACGTATCGGGATTTGAAGGAGAGACATCATGGTCACCAGTTACAAATTTACTCCATTAGAACCACTACTGAGTCCATGATCTATACTAATATTATAAAGAAGAAAGATTTGTTTGTTTGTAATAGTTAAACTATGAAACTACTGAACCGATTTTAATCATTCTTCCACCATTAGAATTCATATTTATCCAGGAGTTACATAGGCTACGATTTTTTATATTATCACGCTGCAAGCTACGAGAGCAGAGCAGTAATCATAAACGTTAGAAACCGTGGGGGGCAGCTGGCCCTAACTAATATTATAAATGCGAATGTGTGTTTAATTGTTTGTTACGGTTTCATACCTTAACAACACGACCGATAATCATGAAATTACGCATACACGTTGTCAGGGGTACAGAAGAGGACATCCGGTACCTTTAATCCAGAAAAGAAAGTACTGTTACTACCCTAACCTTACCTGCATTGACGCAAGCGAAACCGCGGGGTACAGCTAATCGTTTTATAAAAGGATACATGTCAGGGTATGCCTGACGCAGGATCTCCAAGTCCTCGTGGACAGGGTAGCACGAGTGGTAGTCTTTTATGAGCAGCCTCTCAGAGAGACCGTCCATCATCACCGCCAAGTAATCTTCGACGTGACTTGCTATACTGCCCCTGGAATATAGAGAACAATAGTCAGTACCTTTTATTTAATTTTTCTACGTTTAGCCTTATTTATATGCATGTATTAGTGGATAAGTCGTTGAAGTGCCATAAGTAAATAAACAATCCTTTTGAGTAGTAAAATCTTGCTGGTTTCAACATGAACGGGCCGATATAATAGTGTAATTATGTTATCGGGTTCTGTTTTACAAGCCCCGCAGTAGTAATAATTGCTATGTAGCGGGGACTTAACAAAGGCTTATGTTTAACTTATCACCAGATATAGTAAAATATACATAACAGTCAAAAATAGTAATGATCACCAAAATTAAAACCGCATTTTTATGTGAAATTATAAAAATCACATTTATATATTTAAAGAGATCAAAATAGGGCTCCTATTTTTGGGTGGGTTTAAGAAGGAACCTAAGATAACCTAACCCTTCCGAGACGGAATGCAGTGATTTGAGGCGTATAGGTGCTCGTTATGATATATTTTAGTGAGCATATTTTGCTGCGCAATTAGTATTTTTGGTGGTCATTATATTTAATCCCTTTAACAAATATTAAAACAACGGATACTAAGAATAGCCAGACTTAGTAAAAGCATTTGTGTAACACACAATTTTTTGTCCCGTATGTATCCCACAACGCTCAGTGTTTCAGAAATATTAAAGCAACCACTTAAACCACTTCTTCTTAGCGGTAAACTCGTCAGTTTCGTATATAAATCGATTTGATTCACGAAATTAGTTCCAATAATTCGAATTTTTAATCGATAGTCTCCAATCGCTGTTACTTAACTGCCATTAGTTCACAGCATTGTTGTACCAATCATCACCTTGCCAAATGTCGTGCCCAAGTCCATATATCCAATTTAGTACATACATAATATTAAGCCTAATCCAGGACGGAATAGGCAGGGTTGTATTAAGATCTCATTTCGACTATTGCCGGTTACTGGTCACATTTCTGGACTCTGTTACACTACTAAGGATTTCTTAACAAAACAAACCAATAACACTTTACCCGCCTCGGGAATCAAAACTGAGACATACAGCAGGCACATACCTAAACTACCGCTGCGTCACCGCACCAATTAAACTGACTAATAGTGTGAAAACAATACTCACTCGCCACTAAAAATCTTATTCTTATAAATAGCGAGGGCTTCTCTGAACACGTCGATGAGCTCTGCCCTGGCGGAGTCTATGTATCCCTCCACCTCGGGGTACTGCACACTGGTCTGGTCTCCCGTCTCCTCCAGCTTCTCATACAACAGCGGGATACCGTACTCGTATAACTGAACTATACTGGAACAAAATCTAACACATGTATAGTCTATCCAGAATGGCCCTGTGAAGTAGGGACCTTCGTAACTAATATCATAAATGCAAATTTGAAATGTAATGAAATTTATTAATCACAAATAAGTAAGTCACAGTAATTATTGAACACTGGTACTCAAGGTAAGATCTAACTTGTGTTATGGGTACCAGGTCCCACTTTCAGGTTTCTTAACAGTTTGGTGTATAATATATACAAATACTGTACAAGCCTGAACTTATTTTAGTCACCAGTCTTCCACAATATATGTATACATGTTTATCCATTGTCTAGTACCCATAGTAAAGCTCCGCTTAGTTTGGGCTAGATGGTGTGTGTATATGATAGAATATTATATTATTATATTAATATTTAAATGTTGCCTAATTCTGATAATGTAATATGTATGTATTTTTTTATATTGGATGGGCCTCGTTAGCATTGGTTTGCAACCTGTCTAGGAGAAGGAAAACTCCGAAATCACACCCGGGGAGATAGGCCTCGTTAGCATTGGTTTGCAACCTATCTAGCAGAAGGAAAACTCCGAAGTCAAACCAATTTTCAGGGAGCAGACCCGAGAATAAACCCCGATCCAAGGTATTAACCGACCCGTGCTGAGGGATTCGTGGCAAGAGGGAAAAGCTGGTCATTAACGGAGGGTGCCTGTGTTGGTGGTCACAGGGCACAGGATGGATCCACCTTACCTCCGTAAAGGGCTCTGCGGAGGTGGACAGTATTTTCCCTAACAATCGTGGGAACGCATATGGACCTTGATTTTATAAATAATCCGCATGGCGGCGACGCGGTCCGCCACCCGTCACGTCTCGTTTCTCACGAGGGCGAAAAGTGGCCTACGGAAAGCCGTTTTGCTACATTGAATGTTGGAGGAGGGATGGATGGAAAATTGAATGAAGTATGTCAGATGATGAAAGAGAGAAAGATTGATGTTCTGTGCGTGAATGAGACAAAAAGGAAAGGCTGTAACACCACTAGGCATGGACCCTACACGGGGTATTGGTCCGGCGTGCCCAGCAATACCAGAGCCTGTCAGGGAGTTGGTGTTATTCTGTCTGCTAGGATGAATGAGTGTGTAAAAGAATTTGAATATGTGTGTGTGCTAGGTTACTATGGATGAAAATGAAAGTGGGAATTACTCGTGTGTTCATGGTAGGGGTCTATGCACCCGTAAACATAGCAACGGGTATGTCTCAAAGTGCACGGGAAGAAAGAGAAGATTTTTGGGAGTGTTTAAGAGATGTCTTGAGGAAATGCAAGGAACACGAGAGGTTGATAATGTTAGGGGATTTTAATGGTTGGGTGGGAGTAAGACGTGAGGAATACGAAAGGGTTTTAGGCAAGTATGGGGACGAAAGCGTGAATGAGGACGGGAAAAGGTTGCTTGAGCTATGTTTGGAGTGGAATCTTTGTGTGACAAACACTATGTTTGCCCACAAAAGAATCCACCAGTATACAAGAGAAGCAAAGAATGTAAGAAGTAGTATGATTGACTTTGTTGTAGTGGATGAAAGATTGAGAAAGAATGTCCTAGACACTCGGGTATATAGAGGTATTGGTGTCCATACTGACCATTTTTTGGTTATGAGACGGATACGTGGCCTCTTCAAAGGATGGCGACACCGTATACCTACCCGAACAAGTGCCCAAGAACGAATAAAAGTAGAAAATTTGCAAGATGAAGTACTGAAAGTCGAGTATAAAAGACAATTGAGAAAAAGATTTGAAAGATTTTGTGACATTGATGATATGGAAGAATTATGGCAGTCGTTTAAACATGATGTGGTTGTTGTAGCGTCAGAAGTATGCGGTGTGAGCAAGAAGAGGAAAATGATAAAACCGAAGAATGCGTGGTGGGATAAAGATGTGGAAGGGGTAGTACGTGAGAAGAAGCAGGCATGGTTGGACTGGCTATCTGTCAGAGCCAATGAAAGAATGCAAGAAGCAACGAATGAGGATGTGAATGAAACTAGAAATAAATTTATAAGAATGAATAAGGTAGTGAAAGATGTAATTAAAAGGAAAAAAGAGGAATTAAAAGACGAGTTTGATAGAAGATTATCTGAAGATTTCCGGACCAACGCTAAGTTCTTCTGGAAATCCATTCGCTCGGTTCGAGGTAAAACCGTAACCACAGAGCTGAAATTAATCAGAGATAAGAATGGAAGTTTACTGAATGAAGAAAAGAGCGTACTGAAGCGATGGAAGGAATATTTTGAAAGTTTATTTGAAAGAGAGGAATGGCAAGGGCAAAGTTTCGAAATGAATGATAATGATAGTAGTAATGATGAAAGCCCTATTAATATGGATGAAATAATGAAAGCTTTGAAAAGCATGAAATTAGACAAGGCTGGTGGGTATGATAGGATTACAGTCGAAATGCTAACAGCTGGACAGGGTCTCATAGCAACTCAGTTGTGCCGCCTTTTTAACTTGTGCTGGAATACCGGCCGGGTACCAAGTGATTGGTGCAAGGCCGTCATAGTACCTTTATACAAGGGAAAAGGTTCACAGCAAGATTGCAAAAGCTATAGAGGCATTAGCTTGCTCAGCGTCGTGGGTAAATTATATGCGAAAGTGTTAATTGAAAGGGTTGTGAAAGTAACCGACGAGAAAATATGGGATGCACAAACGGGATTTCGAAAGGGTATGGGATGTACGGATCAGGTCTTTTCCTTACGGTGCATAGCCGAGAGAGTTTTGGCCAAAGGTCAAAAGGTCTATTGCGCATTCGTGGATCTGGAAAAGGCTTATGATAAAGTGGTGAGGAATGAACTTTCGTCGGTATTGTCCATGTATGGAGTGAATAGCACCCTCACGCGAGCTCTGAAATCTCTTTATGATGATTCCAGAGCTTGTGTTAGGATAAATGGGACCTACAGAGAATGGTTTAGCATCGAAAAAGGTGTTAGACAAGGATGTGTAGCGTCACCTTGGCTGTTTAACCTATACATGGACAATTGTTTAAAGATTTAAAAGATTGTGAATGGGGATTAAGAATGAATGAGTTACTTGTCAAATGTCTTCTTTATGCCGATGACCAAGTAATACTTGCGTCATCGGCAGAAGAGTTGCAGGCGATGGTAACTATTATGCATGGTGCTTTTAAGAGTAAAGGAATGAAAATAAATGTAAGCAAGACGAAAGTAATGGTATTTGAAAAGGAAGAGTGCGTGACGATATGTAATATTATGATTGATGGAGAAAAAGTGGAGCAAGTGAAAGAGTTTGTATATTTGGGTACTTTGTTTACAAGGGATGGTAAACATGAGGGAGATATTGAAAGGAGAACGATTGCGGGAAACAAAGTGAATGGAGCTCTACGCGCTTTTATGAACAGTCGAAATGTTTCCGAAAAGGCACGTTTGGCTGTTCATAGAGGACTATTAGTGCCCACACTTATGTATGGAAGTGAAAGTTGGGTATGGCAAAAGAAGCATGAGAGCAGAATAAATGCTGTAGAAATGAGAGCGCTGAGAAATATATGTGGTGTGACTCTGAAAGATAGAATAAGGAATAGTGTGATTAGAGAGAGATGCGGCATGAAAGTTGATATAGTGACAAGAATAGAAAAGGGTATGTTAAGCTGGTTTGGGCATGTAGAAAGAATGGACGAGGAAAGACTGACTAAGAAAGTTTATAAGGCTAGTATGAATGGAACAGTCGCAAGAGGAAGACCTAGGCGAACGTTTCTTGATCAGATCGGAGGCGTTCTGGACAAAGGCCAGGTTAAGAGCACCTTGAACCGACGGGCGTGTATGAGGAATGTGATGAAAGTGAATGAAGCCAGAGAAGTGTGTCAGGATCGTAGCAAATGGAAATCCGTAGTCTCTGCCTACCCCTCTGGGAAACAGGCGTGAATCTATGTATGTATGTATGTATGTTTTTTATATTGTGGTGAGAAAATAATCTTCTTCTCCCTTAGCCTTTATTATTCCCAAGTCACTTGGGGTCGGCTTTTCTGGTCTAACCGGATTTGACTGGATATCAGTTTTTACACGAAGCGGCTGCCACCTGACCTCCGCAACCCGAAGGCTAACGATACCCTAAGACTAGACCAGTGTCAGGATATTAGAAGGTACTGACTTTCCCAATAACAACTGCCATAGATGTTCATGGCAGCCGGGACCGACAGCTTAACGTGCTCTCCAAAGCACGGAGCAGGCGATAATTGTCAATCAATACGCACATAATTTCGAAAAGTCATATAACTTCCGAAAGTCAGAGGTGCGCGACGTGGGTTCGAACCCGAGACCCTCTGCATTGCAGTCTGTTGGTCTCCCCACTGAGCTCATAATCGGTTTTAATTAAACAGCCAACAAATGCCAGGATCTCAAAAAAATACTGTCGTTATGTGGGTTTCATATACCTATATCTAACTCTACGTAGATATAGGCGTCAAACGAAAGACAAAAAATAAGCTAAATAAATAACTCACCTAATTATAAAATTCGTTTTCCTAAACACCTCCACACCGTTTGGGTATACTTCTATAAATATCCGCATAGTCATGGCGGTGTCCAGGAGATGTATCACCATATCCCTCAGCACATCAAAGGTCAGTCTGTCAGGTGCTTTCGTGGCGGACGGACGTCTGATCTCGCTGAAACCTTTGAACGTTTCCGGCAAGTTCGGCGGCTCTTCATTGTCATAGTCTTTGTTTACTTGCAGTATTATGTATTTAAAAGCCTGAAATAAAACCAAATAGGTTCTAAGCATAATTATTTATGACAAGTCTTGATAAGTCTAGGTGCAAGCGAGAAGCAACATGGGCTAGACAAGACATTTAAATACCGGATCGCTAAATCATGTATGGCAACCGTTAGTGGGTTTTTATATCGAATATTATATTTATAAACATTATACTATGGCACCAATTTATTTATTCTTCATGTTATATCTATTTTAATTTATATTTTTATATATTAATTTATATATATATGTTACATGCTTATCAATTATAATTTATATAAGTAATTTATATCTTACGTAGTTTTGTGTTTTGTGTTTGTAAATTATTACAAGAGTAGCTGATGTACGTCCGGGCGTCACTTGGGGTTACCAAATAATATCAGGTTTGGTTTGAGGTATCAACCGCAAACCAACAATAAACCTGAGTGGTAACATCATTTTTCATGATATATGTACTTTTTTTTGTTTTATTTTCTGTGTTCTAATATTTGTACTAGATCGTGTACATACATATATTTTGAAAAATAAATGTTTACTTTACTTTACTTTACTTTACTGATGAAAGTGTGCTTAGATAAAGATGTCATGTCGAAAGAATGGACGACAAAAGATTAAACAAGAAAGTATATAAGACAGATGTGAATAGGGCAATTAAAAGGAAAACCTAGGCGAGAGATTTTTGATCCGTTAACATATATACTGGACGAAACCAGACAAAAAAGAGAAGATTAATATGTGTCCTTCTTCACTGGTTTCGTCATTTAGATCACACACTTCACACGTCGTTTTAAGCTACTCTTTCAACCGTCAAGCACGCATGAAGAATGTGATGAGATTGAATGATGCAAGCGACATGCCAGGATCATAGCAAATAGAAGTTCATAGTCTATATACATACCTATTCGTCCAAGCAACAGGGTCCAATTGATATGTGAGAATGAGTTCGTAAGTACTTTACGTAGATTCGTCCAAGCAACAGGGTTCAATTGATATGTGAGAATGAGTTCGTAAGTACTTTACGTAGATTCGTCCAAGCAACAGGGTTCAATTGATATGTGAGAATGAGTTCGTACGTACTTTACGTAGATTCGTCCAAGCAACAGGGTTCAATTGATATGTGAGAATGAGTTCGTACGTACTTTACTTAGATTCGTTCAAGCAACAGGGTCCAATTGATATGTGAGAATGAGTTCGTACGTACTTTACGTAGATTCGTCCAAGCAACAGGGTTCAATTGATATGTGAGAATGAGTTCGTACGTACTTTACGTAGATTCGTCCAAGCAACAGGGTTCAATTGATATGTGAGAATGAGTTCGTACGTACTTTACGTAGATTCGTCCAAGCAACAGGGTTCAATTGATATGTGAGAATGAGTTCGTACGTACTTTACGTAGATTCGTCCAAGCAACAGGGTTCAATTGATATGTGAGAATGAGTTCGTACGTACTTTACGTAGATTCGTCCAAGCAACAGGGTTCAATTGATATGTGAGAATGAGTTCGTACGTACTTTACGTAGATTCGTCCAAGCAACAGGGTTCAATTGATATGTGAGAATGAGTTCGTACGTACTTTACGTAGATTCGTCCAAGCAACAGGGTCCAATTGATATGTGAGAATGAGTTCGTACGTACTTTACGTAGATTCGTCCAAGCAACAGGGTTCAATTGATATGTGAGAATGAGTTCGTACGTACTTTACGTAGATTCGTCCAAGCAACAGGGTTCAATTGATATGTGAGAATGAGTTCGTACGTACTTTACGTAGATTCGTCCAAGCAACAGGGTCCAATTGATATGTGAGAATGAGTTCGTACGTACTTTACGTAGATTCGTCCAAGCAACAGGGTTCAATTGATATGTGAGAATGAGTTCGTACGTACTTTACGTAGATTCGTCCAAGCAACAGGGTCCCATTGATATGTGAGAATGAGTTCGTACGTACTTTACGTAGTTATGAACGTGCTCCACGTTGTTCAACACAACACAACACAGAATACATACACCTCTTCAACAAACCCAAGCGCAGCTGTGTCGTCACGCTCGTAATGCAGCTGTAACGCGAACACGCAAGCCACCTAATACACGTTGTCTAACACAACACAGAGTACATACACACCTCTTTAATAAACATGAGCGCGGCGGTGACGTCACGTTTGTACTGTGGCTGCAGCGAAAACACGTACTCGAGCACGCGTGCCATGTGACACACGTTGTCTAACACAGAGTACTGCACATACACACCTCTTCAACAAACGCGAGCGCGGCGGTGACGTCACGCTCGTACTGCGCCTGTAGCGAAAGCACGCTAGCCACGTGATACACGTTGTCCAACACAACACAGAGTACATACACACCTCTTTAACAAAAGCGAGCGCGGCGGTGACGTCACGCTCGTACTGCGGCTGCAGCGAGAACACGCACTCGAGCACGCGCGCCACGTGCCGTGAATTGTCCACGCCATATGTCAAACACAGATCCCATATGATAGGGACTGTAAATATGAACTTGTTGTATAACAGGTCTGCCATGTATTCTTTGCTCATCCAATGTGTCTGAAACACACATATAAAATTGTAACTGGTCAATGATTGTACATTGGAGATAATTATAAAAAGTATGTGAGCTATAGAAGCTATGTTTGTCTGTATATTCGTACGTACATCACGCAGAAACTACTCCACGAAATTAAATGCGGCTTTAGAGTTATTGCTGGAGGTGAAACTTAAAATCTGGTGCATGTTTCATTTTGATACGTCGGCAGTCGGCACCTAATTTCAAATACAAGCATTCAAGGTAGCTTTTTCCCGCGACTTAGTGCGGTTGTTAGTTATTAATAAAATATAATATATAAATTTCCAATGAAATGTAAATCAACAAAACTTATACTGTCATATTCTTAAGTATGTAATAGATTATGTTAAGCTGGTCTGGGCATGTAGAAAGAATGGATGAGAAAAGCCTGTCTAAAAAATTTTATAAGGCTAGTGTTAATGGAACAGTCGCAAGGGGAAGACCTAGGCGAACGTTTCTTGATCAGATCGGAGACATTCTGGACAAAGGCCAGGTTAAGAGCACCTTAAACCGGCGAGCGTGTATGAGGAATGTCATGATAGTGACTGAAGCCAGAGAAGTATGTCAGGATTGTAGCAAATGGAAATCAGTAGTCTTTGTCTACTCCTCTGGTAAACAGGCGTGAATCTATGTATGTATGTATTCTTAACATATATGGGACAACCCTGACGCAGAAGCCACGTCATTATTGTTATAAGTCTTTGGAATGGTATGCTACAGGAAAATGCGTCACTCGTCATTTAAGTATCAATTTTTTCATTTCCGTTAGGTAAAAAAGTTCTCGCAGTCAAAAAAAGTACAATATTCGTGTTGTATTAGTTACTATTTAAAAATAATCTATGAAAATACTGCATATGCTGCGACCTCAGCCATGCAAAGATCGCGTATTCGAATACAATTGTGCGCATTACTAGCAAGTGTTATTAATCCAGTCATTTGTATTTAATAAATTTGTGACCGCTAGATATCTTACCTTACTTTCCTTATTAGTAACCAGTCTACTGAAAACGATGAGGACCAGTCTTCTGATCTCCTCGTACAATCTCTGCACGTCTCTGCTCTCGTGTAGGGGTAGGTACGGCGGAGTAGCTTCTTGTAGGAACGATACTAGTGTGTCCATGCACCGGGGATGGTGGATAATTGTGCTCCAAAACCTGCAGATACATAGATAGTCTGATGTCTATATCGCCGAAGGGATAAGCATTAGTGTATTAAACCCAAATTTCGCCCTATTTATTTTTGATCGAACATGGTGCGGCTGAAGCTAAGCTCGGTACGGTGCAGCGGTGCTACGGCGCACTCTGCTCACCATACCACTGCACTACAGACCATAATATATTTTCGGTAGCGCACCAAGTTCGATGTCGAACCACCGAACAGCCGGTCAAAAATGTGGCCTACCACCCTACAGTTGAGGTTCATTTGAACGTCATGAAACAACAAAGTCGATTTCCCCTTGCAATAATATTATGAGATTGACAATTGCTCTCTTTATCATACATTATTATATTTACGGCATACCATGTGTCAAGTTAGAAAAGTCAACCTTAGCGATAATTAGATCTCACAGAAACTTTTGTTAAAACTGATAGACCACTGTCTTTGCCCCTGTACCAGTATTAATAGTAATATTCGGTACACTGCGCGCCACACGATCGAATATGGTTCGACAGAGGTCCGCGTGCCTGATTCGGTCGCACCATGATCGATCGTCTATTCGTACTTTTAGGCTTTAAGCGTATTTATTACATTCCCAAAGAATTAGTGTCCGAGCGAAACTAGTTTTTACGGCCGAAACCGAACCGAAACCGAATTTCGGCTTTGATCTCAGTTTCGGCCGAAACCGAAACTTCCATATAAGGTCATGTTTTCGTAGGAAAACAAAGTCGGTCATAATTAATTTTATTTTTAAATTACATATTAATTATTCAGTCTGATATCTGAACTGATCTAATGACTTATGACATAACATATTATCACTCCTTAATTCAATAAAATTACTTGTGCTTTTTGAAATAAGGAGTTTTCAAAATAAATGAAGATACGTATTAGTGCTTTTTAATATTATTTACGAATAACATAAACGGTACAAATCTAAAAAAAAAAATATACTTTCTATCTAATATGTTTAGATACTAGACTAACTACTACTAGACTACTAGATTTAAGAACAAAATAATATTTTCAAAACTTTGGTCATTTTGTATATGATCTCACTCTTGTTTATAAACTACAATAAAATTAAAACGTACAACCAACCACTACTAAACTACATGTTTAATGCAATAAATATTCAAGGTTCATACCTTGAATATAAAAGAGTATTCTCTGGACAAAAAAAAACTGAATATTAAATGTTTAATTAAGCTACAATCATTACAAATTTTAATGGCCTGATAATTATCAGTATTCATAGTTAAACAACTAAAATTATAAGTAGGAAACTTTAATTTATCAAAATTTTCGCACTGCTAATTGCTTCTTCTGTCTTAATAAATTTGACCAGCACTAAGATGTTTTTACTAGAAACATAAGTCGGTGGAGCTGACAAAAAATTCAGTGCAGCCTTATCAAACACAGAAATGAACTAGAATCCCAGTAAGAATAAATATCTGCGATTCTGTTACCTTGGCTCTAATAAGTAATAGGTGTAGTATACATATAGGTATCAGTTATCATTAACAACAAATTTATACTGACCGAAAACATTAAATAGATGCCTAACCTTTATTGTTAATACTTAACGTACGAAAAATTACGCGTTAAAGAAATCGATTTCTGTTATTCATTAACTATCATGAACTAAATCGCATTAATAGCGAATTAATACTTCCCAGTTTCGAAATAATCGGTATGATCACTAGTAATTTGAAGAGAGACAAAACATACTACCGCTAAGTTCGCGGCGCAAACACAAACAAGTTATGATACGACCATGATGCGGCAAAACGACACTTCGTCACTCGTGCACCGAAAATTTCCGATCGCAGTGCGAAATCTTCCGAACTCAGTTTCGGTTTCGGCCATAATTTCAGAAACTAAGCCGATACTCGTTTTTTTGCCGCAACTAGGCTGAAACCAAAAGTTCGGTAGGACACTACAATGAATATTTTGAAATCACTACTTACTTATAATGTTCTAAAGAGAGCAACCATTTCATATCATCTAAGTAACCTTCCATCCTGGCCTTCCACGTGTCAACGGCGCCCAGCACCAGGGTGCTACCTGACGGTGGCCGCTCGTACAGTGTCATATTTCGCCTCTCCACCCAATATGGATCCTGGAATAACACAAATCGTAAGGTGTTGTAGGGCCACTATCGGAAAAGAAGTCATATAAACAAATTGTTGCAATAACATATACTATACATATATTGGTGATTTGGTGACATTGATCTACAGTGGATAAAGCATTGGATTGGCGATCAAGAGGTTTGTATGAAACTCACATATTGTACTATCAATGTAAATCCATTCCTAACACAAGTATTCTAATGTATTTAGAAAGGTTGAAAGGCAGACCAGTAATTTGTAATTCAAACAGAGCTTAATACTAAAAATCATTTTTAATTGCTTTATACAAATTTTATTGATTCTTTTCTACATCCTTGATTTTTTCTAATTCTCTGATAAGCATAAGCTTAGAAACATATTGAAAATTTTATAAAACACTACTTAAAAACTCAAAATTTATAACAAATTTCATCACCTCTTGTTTGTTGCCTTATAATGCTAATAAAATATATTAGATATATGTATGTCTGCCTTATATTTTTTATTAAGTAAATTTCCTTATTAGGTATATGTACTTAATAGGGCAATGTACTTTAGCAAATCACATTATATACAACACTCCAATAAGGATAAAAAACTAAAAATTACCATAATTTCTGTTAGTGCAGTAAGTAAATATGAAATTTAGAAACAAGGATATTATTCAATAACAAGAAATCTCTTTTACAATGTACAAGGAAATCAATAACTAACATTAATAATGTACCTTCCTCCTTAACTGAACCACTTAGTAAGGAGTTATTAATTGTTTTATTTACACTAAAGGAGAACAAGTACCATACAACTAATAAAGGGAACTACCCATTATAGACCTCAATATCATATTAATTAACCCCTCCAATACAAAGTTTTAACAACTATTGATTGATGCATTACAGTTAGTGGGTAAAACATTTGACAATATTTGCAGGGTTAACTATGAAGCGATCATAATACCATTCTTTATGGACATGGGTTTAAAGCTAGAGAAGGTGGAATATGACATTTTTATGTGAAATTATCGCACTCTTAATAAACAGCTACTTAACTCGAAATTTGAAAGTAAGGCAATTTGGACTCTAATTGTATATGCTAATTTCTAATATTATGTTTGTGTTAAATCATTGCAATAGAGTTCAAATTTCTTTAATCCAAAATACTGAGATAAGTCTCTGTTTTATAAAGAGTGTGTTATGTTAGTAACACAATATTACAATCCAAATACTAGAGCTCTTTGGTAACCATTTTATATTTTGCAATTACACCACTACAGACATACAAATTCAGGAGAAAAATCGTCCATTCTTAAAAATAATATAATACATAAATTGTATAACTTCAAAGTACAGTTGAAAGAACCTTTTTTACATACATACTAATTTAATTAAATAACTAACAATTTTTCTTATTTTATTGTAATATGCACAAAACAATACCCAATTAAGTGCCAAAAAGATGTTTATTGTGTTAGTGTTAACAGCACTAGCATACATAACTAAGAACAGGCTGTGTAAACATTAAGATTTATAATACAAACACTTCATAGATATGAAGGACACAGCTGTATTGATAACCATTTCCCAAGGCCAATGATGTCATGCTTGAACTAAGTGCCTACAATCCACAGTTATGGAGGGTAACTACAAGCCAAAGAGTCGTATATCGCCTCAGACGAACAGGTTATTTCCCTTCAAATAATATACGTACTCATATCTTATTGCACAATGTTGTTTATATCTATTATTGTACTCACTAAGGCTTTGATTTGTTGAACTACTCCGGCATTTGTCACCAACAACGTTAACTTCTCCACCGGCAAATTGTCTGGGTTCTGCGAACACATTTTAATTAAACAATCCACATCTACTCGCTACACGATTCACACGTACATCAAAATACTCACGGAAAATTCAACAGTAGCTTTTGATGACATTGCTTAGTAGGTTATAACTGACAAATTAGTTAGTATTCAATACTTTGAAACTCTAGTGTCCAATTGCTTAGAAATTTATAATGCTACGAATAAAATATTGCAGAAAAAGTGCAATATTGAATTCGTCGACGATACTACTTTCGTTTAGAAGTTTGACATTTGACAGTACGACAGATGATTTTGACTGAATTATGGTCGTTCAAAAATAGATATACACAAAATAAGTTAAACGTAATTATTATAAATCTATTTTAATTTGCGCTGGGTGCCTATGAAAGCCTTTAAAGCTACAGACATATAAGAAGTATATGTCTGTGGCTACGTCATCCTGCCTACGTCTTTGAGGACATAGGCGTGAGACTGTATAATTATGTCATGGTATTATAATACCAAGTTTGACCTAATCTTTACATATAAAATTCTGCTTCCATATCATTGTACCAAAAGTAGTCGATAGATTGACATTTCATCTCTATTTAAGAGTGCTTTTAAATACTTTTTATCACATTGTACCCACATGTCACAGCCTTAGGGTATCGTTAGCCTTCGGGTTGCGGAGGTCAGGTGGCAGCCGCTCCGTGTAAAAACTGATATCCAGTCAAATCCGGTTAGACCAGAAAAGTCGACCCCAAGTGACTTGGGAATAATAAAGGCTAAGAGAGAAGAGAAGACCCACGTGTCACAGGAATGGTCAATAGAATACTCTTACTTAGTTCATATAGTAAAATGAGTCACAGCGAAAAGTGGCCACGTTTCGCTAGGGGTGTAGTGTGGGATTCGTTTCTATCTATTAAATTGATTATGTGCTTCCAGGTTTACATATTTAGATTCTTTATTTCTACTTGCCACTCATAGAAACATGGCACTTTACCAGCTTCATACTTTTAAATAATTGAAAAATGTTTGTGCCTTATTACACCTCTACTATTAAATACTTATTAGGTCTGCATTACAAACATTGCGAATAAGTTACATGAATCTGTGTTTTGCATTGTATAGACAGTGTACATACTATGAAGATATTTACTCATTATTATAATCGAATGCTTGCGGGGATTACCCTAAACTAGAAGTTTATATATTGAAGAAATATTATCCTCAGGGAAAGTACCAAATTTTTATCGAAGAGATAAATAACTGGCTAATTATTAAAATCAATTACATTTTAAGGGTGATTTCTCGCAACGAATACAAGAACAATAACAGTAAAACGTTTATTAATTGGTTTAATAGTACTGTACCAGTATCGAAAGCAATGAGTTAACTATTATACTCTTTTTAAAATTACGTTCTATTTAGTAATATTTTCTGTGTATATTGTTTCAGGAAATTTTCCCACAGGAACGATTATGTATTGCAATGATGTACATGGATTTACATAGCCTGTGTGGCTGTGTATCCATATTAGGGTAAGCAGAAGTATATTTCAAATTAGGTACAGTATTTATGTTGCTGATGCCTCATAATGTGTGGTGACCTTATTGACGAGTAACGTTGAATTGTCAGGCTGCGTGATAGTGCTCTGAATTTATCAATAGAAAAACCGAATCGAGCTCAACACATCATGATGGGTTATAGACATTACCCAAAAACAGAAGCACAAATTACTTTAGTTTGTTACTGTTATAACATACCACAGCAGAAAATGTTATTTAATCAACTGTGGACAGAGCAGTGGTTTAAATGGTTGTTTGAACATTGTAACAAAAATTTTAGTGTATTGTAACAGAAATTGTAATCTCCTCAAATATTTGTTCTAAATCTATATTTTCTAATTTAGATTGTGTTTATGAACTTCGATTTAAATACTTATCTATGCTAATATTATAAAGAGGAAAGATTTGCTTTTTGTTTGTTTATTGAAATTAAACTACTATATACGGACTTATTCGCATTCTTTATTTTACACTTTATTACATAATTTAGAAACTGTTACACTACTACTAGATATTATTAACCGTTATTAATTTTTAAGCTAATTAAATTATTAAAACTATTTATATTTAAGTTTACACTTTCCCCGACGTTTCGGTTGCTTTTCAGCAGCCATGGTCACGGGGAGACTAAGATGGTAACTGTCTCAATGTTCCAGTGTAGTTATTTCAAAGTACCCGAACATAATTTAATCATTGGTGTTTCTATTTACGTAGAATGAGCTCAGAGTATCATGAAGTCTAGCTGTGGTTAGTTTCTTCTAGGGTTTGAATTACTGGATCCCAAGCTGGTGGTACATTCCAACCATCTTCTCTATTGAAATTACGATGTTTTTTAATTTAAATTATTTTGCTATATACGGATTTTATCGCGTTGTTTATTTGACACTTTATTACAAAATTTTGAAAATTGTTACACTACTACTACTATTAAACTTTACTAATTTTTAAGCTAATTCAATTATTATTAAAACTATTTAGATTTAATATATTTTTGCACTTTCTCCGACATTTCGGTTGCTTTTCAGCAGCTATGGTCACGGGGAGCACTCCCCGTGACCATGGCGATAAAATCCGTATATAGCAGTTTAATTTCAATGAATAATATTCGCGTAAATAGAAGACAATATTATGTTTTTTAATTTCAATAGCCTCGCAAAGCATCCTTGGTAGGAATCGGTGTTCTTTAGCGAGAATCTGTGGTTTGTCAAATCTCAGGTAGTGGTTGGTCCCCTGTTACACATGTTCACACACAGCAGATTTCAATGAGCGTTGGTGTTTTACATCAGCTATGTGTTCTTTCATGCGGGTGCCTATGCTTCTCTTGGTTTGACCAATGTATGAGCCCGCAGTCACAAGTGTAAAATAAACAACGCGAAAAAATCCGTATATAGTAGTTTAATTTCAATGAATAACATTCGCGTAAACAGAAGACAATATTTTGTTTGTTTGTTTAATTCAAAAACATATCAATCAATTTAAAAAAACTTTTATCATTAGAACCCTATATTATTACTACTCGGTAATAAATTAATAATACAGCGTTCTAATGGTGAAAGTTTTTTTTAAATCGGTTGATTAGTTCAGTACTTCTTCTCTCTCAGCCTTTATTATTCCCAAGTCACTTGAGTCGGCTTTTCTGGTCTAACCGGATTTGACTAGATATCAGTTTTTACACGGAGCGGCTGCCACCTGACCTCCGCAACCCGAAGGCTAACGATACCCTAAGGCTAGACCAGTGTCAGGATATTAGAGGGTACTGACTTTCCCAATAACGACTGCCATAGATGTTCATGGCAGCCAGGTCCAACAGCTTAACGTGCTCTCCGAGGCACGGAGCAGGCGATAATTGTCAATCAATACGCACTTAATTTCGAAAAGTCATATAACTTCCGAAAGTCAGAGGTGCGCGATATGGGTTCGAACCCGAGACCCTCTGCATTGCAGTCTGTTGGTCTCCCCACTGAGCTTTCGCTGCTATTGATTAGTTCAGTACATAAGCTATATTTTATTTAAAAATGGTATTGTTTTTTTTATGATGCTGGTACATGTGCAAATCACATTCCCCATTGCAGGTTTTGGGGCAGGCGATGGGGATATGTTGGGATACATCCCCTAAGATGGAATTTGGGCTGAACTGACTAAAACCACCGCGGTGTTCCTCACACCTTTATGGCGGAGCCGCGCAGATCGCTCTTGCATTCAAATCGCGACCCCGTCAAAGGTTCGACGCGCCGATGGACGTGGCGGGTCCCACACAAATTCACAAGACCAATTCACAAACACACAATAAAAATTGACGCACACAATTGGGGGACCTGGTCTCCAACGACAAAGCGGGGAACTTATTATCCCTTCGACATCGAGAGGCGTGCGCGGAACACAAACGCGGCCTACTCGGACCTGCGCTGATCGGGCGGCGGACGGCCGCAATGGGTCCACCGCCCGCAGGCTTCTACTCAGGGTGGCTGGAGGTCGTCTCACGCCCTCCTGCGTCCGGCTCTGCGGTTAAGGAGAGAGGTTGAATGTTCTCTCTCCCTCTCCGCCGACTTCTTCACTAATATCACCTCCTCACAGAAGGAGGCGATGTCATTCCAAGACCTCTCGCTCGAAACCATGGACAGAAACAGACTGCAGCGTGCATGACACGGCGTAATCGGCGACCCAAGCAGGGCAACCTACCAATGTGTGCAACGCCGTGGCTTCGACAATGACGCGGCAGTCGCCGCAGTAATTACAGCCCATTCGTTGCCTATTCGACACAGCTACCGACCGAAACAACCGTGGTCGGTCGACACCTGCGTCAGACGAAATGTGAGGGCGGCATGACACCTCTCCAGCCACTCTCTAAGTACGGGTCTTACCGCCACGATTGTGGCGTGTCCGACTGTTACTAACATAACCTACTTTTACGCGAGCGAAGCCGCGAGTAAAAGCTAGTTTAAGATGTATCTATCGCCAGAAAAAGGATATTTTCGAACATTTGGTTAAAAACAGTTAACATAATTATGTAAGTAAGATATTTAATGAGGCTAAAGTCACCTGCGTCGAAATTATAAATAGGTAAATTATATTATGATTGGCAACAACAGCAATATAATGTCAAGTCACAGTCGCTGAATTTTGAATATATTGTAAACAAATACATACAAATTAGAAATTTAAATTAAATTGTACCGCGACAATGAAAAAAGCTGCTTCTGATTCAAAAGTAAAGAAAACACTTGTTAGAAATTACGAACTGAAAGTAAAGCCGTCAGCGCAGAAACAAGTCGTTCATGATGTCGCTTGTTCTTCTAGTACGACACAGAAGTCTTCTCGTACATCAGAGAAAGAAAATGAACTAAGTCATCCTTCTTTATGTTCTAGTGGAGCGATAGCTAATTACTTGACAGATGTAAAAAAATCCATTCCACCGCCACTGTCTTCTGAAAACCTAAATATAGATAAAGGGCAACTATCCACAAAAGTAAGTTCCATCTCATGGAGTGGCTTCTCCGGCAAAGTATTTGAAGGCCTGAGAGGCTACAAATATTTTGCCCATAGCTCCCCTAAGGTTGCACACTAACCACGGATTGCTTTTAGAATGGAAAAAGGATGCAAAGGCACCCACCCTGCATACATAAATAGCCTCACAGCTATATCACTGAAGCGTTAGGCAAAGGTGTTGTACACACAGCACACAACACACATCAACCTAGACTGTTTGGACTGAACTATTAGAAGTTGAATGCTGCGAATTGTGCGAGAGTGTGTTATTTTTTATTTTGTCTCATTTACGCTGAACGGGTCGCAACGCTCTATCCTTACAGCAACACCACTATGCACTGTCCCTTCCCGACAATTCTCTATTTTGTATGTAGCGTAGTTATGCGAATATAGGGTGTCTAACTTGATGTGTAGCTGTGTGTACACCCACATTTCGCCAGCTATGGCATTAGGTATCACAAGTAATAATAGGTCGAGTCTAGTATCATCTATGGGACATAGCTCCAGACTTAAGCAAAAGATATATTACAAAATTCTGTGCCCTAACAGATAAAGCCACGATTTTGATCTTAAGAAGTTACAGCTTCTGCCTATACTTATATAAATGTATGGAAGTAGGTCTATTTCTTAGAATACCTCTAAGAAATAGTATATAAGTGTAGGCAGAAGCTGTAATTTTTAAGTAAGTAGTAGTAGGAAGTTGGTAAGAAATAATTTCTATATGTTAACATACCTTTTTTTACTTTATATATCATAGACCCTCAAACAGATAAGTCGTTATAATTAAATTAAATAACACAACTACATATATTTACCAGACCACATAATATGGTACACAATTGGAAACAATATAATTATGATGAAATAATGACACATACTTTACAGTCTGGGAAATTCCCTGATTTATGTATCTTAACAGAAGGCTGTGATGGGAATACCCTTCTTCTAATATGTATGCAATTGTTCCATCATCTAAGCTGTATGATACCCAATGCTTAACTCCTGAACACCATGGCAGTCACATGATATTTAAAATAACAGCCTCTGTATTCAAGGTTAAAAATAGGCTTCTAAATATTTCCTGACTGGTATACCAGCTACTTTTACTCACAATATTTGTACCGTATACATTATTGGTTATCTCATAATAAGTGTGGTATGTGAAATTTTTCAGTCCACGAAGGCCACTTATGTATATAATCTCATGCCTATATTTCTGAAAAGGTTTATAACACCCATACTTTGCCCACTTTGTTATTAGGTGACATATTTGGGGGTAAGCCTATTCCCATCTATTGGGCACAGTTACTGACTCTGTACCGCTATTGAGAATCTCTTGACAGTGACAGAAATACCCTGGTAAGAACTGAGACCATGAGTATATCATACATTATACAAACACCACAGTTGCCTTTACTACTGCATCACCGAGGCAGTCCAAGTTAAATGGATAACATGAACTCACATACTTATGAACTCTTATTTGGTCTAAGGTCCAAAATAATAGGAGGTCGGAGATCCACTTTGCATAAGTCAATGCCACTACTAAGAACCTCCAGGAAAATAAGCGAATAATAATTTTCTCTACCCTGGAATCAAGTGGGACACCTCAACCAGCAGTTGCCTGATACACTGTACCAAATAGACAGTTTCTTTTTATCATTAATAACTATATTCTGTTTCAGGTGACCAAGAAATTGAACTTCCATTTTAATGATAGAATGTACAAAAACCTCATAGAATTAAATGCTAGTATAGGTGAATTGAAAAATAAGAAGGACAGACGTCCCTCAAGCAGTACTACATCTATCAAAAAGGATCTTGAACCTAACATCGAAGATTTCTATGAAGATGAGAAAGAAATAGACTCTCCTCCAAACATTCCTATCATGAAACCAAAGTTCAAACCAATAAAAAAAGTAGAAGATGGCCGTTTGCATAAATTAGTGGCAGCATTTGAAGATTTATGACAAATAATTTATTTCTTAATTATTGTAGTATATGTAAATTTTTGAATATTATATATTTATTATTTAAATTGTGATTTATTTAATTATTTAAAGTAAGAGAAGTTATAGGGTCAAACTGATTTATCTGACCCATAAATGATATTAGGCATGTTAATCAAACATGACAAAAATTATCAAATGGTATAACAATCCTTGACCTTATTACCTTTGTGTAGATGTTGCCATTAATTGATATGATTTACCGTTTTATGGTAATTAAAACCTCGCGGACAAAATATGAATTGCAAAATGATTATAGTGATCGCTTCCTGACAATCAATGAGCCGTGGTTTGGGTTCGATTGCTGCTGTTCACTGTTGTACGCAAAAGATGGCGAAATTGTTAATGTGGTCGCATCGTTGCTTGCCACACGCGAAGTGACCTCGGTGCAATTCCCAACAAGCCTCAAAAAAATGTGCCCTGCAAATATAAGTGTTCTGTGTCTGGGTGTTATTTGTGGCAGTTGTTTGAATTTTTGTACTACAATATCCTAACTAATATTATAAATACGAATGTGAGTTTGTCTGTTACGCTTTCACGCTATAACTACTCAAACAATCACCGTGAAATGTTGCATACTAATTGTCAGTACGGAAGAGGACATAGGGTACTTCTCATCCAAGATAAAAAGTACATTTACCAATAAATAGAAGTACCTTATAACAAAATCTAGATTAACGCGAGACCTCGGGCAAAATGCAGTTAAACAACAAATCGGGACTTAAAAGAAATATTTGTTGTATTCTTTCAAACTGCCGGGTGTAAGTGATCTAGTATCCTAAGTTTGTAAAGTTCGCCAGGAAATACCTACGGCATAGGCTATTAACTTATAAACATGATAATATAAAATGATCAAATGCATAAACCACCATTTTGTTTTCTTAGTAGGTATGCAAAGTACAGCAAGTTATTCCCTATACATTACTTTACTCTTTGAAGTTACGTTTTAGTGGTAGTCTAACATATTCCCATGATGGTAAACAATAGAATCCATAAAACTTAAGTAAGTATAAATAAGATGACATTGATGATGATGCCTTTCATGCAAATTCGGCAACCTTTACTGTTCTACTGGTACTTTCTTACCAGTAGAATAAAAATGGTCTAATATAGCCGTACATGTCAGAACCGAAGTGAGGCAACATCCGTAAGACCCTCATTTAAGTGATTATATTAAATGTTCGAAGGCTAATATCAAGTTCCATCTTTGATCTTGTAGTTTTTATTTGCATGTTAAGGTATTTTTGTTATTTGTTAAGATGTCAATATGCAATATATGTATGTACTGACCCGCGCAACTTCATCTGCTTCATATAACATAAGAGAATTTTCCCCGTCTCTGCAACATTTTTCATTGCTGCGCCGCTCTTTTTGGTCGTAGCGTGATGTTATATAGCATTCCTCGATAAATTGGCTATCCAACACTAAAAGATTTTTGATTGAATTCGAACCAGTAGTTCCTAAGATTAGCGCGTTCAACCAAACAAACAAACAAACTCTTCAGCTTTATAATATTAGTATAGATATGCTACTATCGATCGTAACCCCCCATCTATAATTGTCTGATGCCCACCCCAGGACATTAGGTTTCTACTCAAAATTCGGTATGTAGCCCATCGCTATCTAAGAGCTGATACTATTAATCCAAGTTTCACCAATAATATTTACTAACAATAATCTTTTTCTCTCTTTCAATTAAAAAGACTACGCTCTAGGAATCATTTCTGTGTCGCGGGGGACATTACAAACATTCAAACAACGGACACAAAGAACACCCAGACTCTGAACAACCATTTGTAGATTATTCAAAGTTTTGTCCCGTGTGGGATTTGAACCCACAACACTCGGTGCAGTGGCAGTGGCGAGGCGACCACTTAAACTGCTACGCCATCCGTGCAGTCACTACATGTCACTTGTACCTTCGCCGGCCTGGTAGATAAGTATCAAATTAGTCATACATTACACAACTATAAGGAAGGTACCCAACGGCATGGTACATTCCCGGGAATGCCACAGTTTTCTATATGCCGTAAGCTTATTGTATTGTTGTCCGTAGAGTTATAAGGGGTTTCCCCAAGTTTATAGAGGTTTTCCCCACAAATCGTACTTTGAAATATCCCGCTCATAAACCTAGATGAAATTCAAGTTACATTTTTATTTTATTTTAATCACTGTTGCCAAAATCTGTAATTCGTGAGATGTTATTGAAATTCATATAAAGTAAAACAATTTCTAAGCATTGGCAATACAAGATTGTTTAAATAAAAAGCGTTTCAATGTTGACATCTTTATTTTTGGTCTGTGCTTCCGAACGCACCGCGCGCCGACTCGCTCGCTCTGAAAGAAAGAGATGTTGATACATCCTTCTCTTCAGGCACCTACATTTTGCCAATAATTTTGTTTCATTCCATCAGTCAACTTCCGACTTCTGATCGTCACGGTTGTGTGTCAAGTTTTCAGTGAGAGTAATAGCAATTTCAAACACTTTTGCTCTTTAAAATACATAAACAAGAACAGCTATGGCTGAAACGGAAATAATATCTAGTAGTGAGAATAATGAGCAATTTTTCGAAGGTGTCGAAAAGCTCATCGAAATTTGGTTTACACCGGCAAAAAATGCAGATTTGAGAAAAATCACTCGGTGAGTATTTTTCTATATTACATTTGTATCTTACCTGTGCGGTCTTGATTATATTACGTAATTATTTTCTTAGCTTATAGGTTACCGGCAAAATGCAAAATTGTTTAACCTAAACATCTTATTTTACGAAATAATTATCTACTGTAAACTGTCTTTGTAGTTAGAAATTTGTTATATTAAGGGTTTTGCTAACTGAAAATATGAAATTTACGATGTTATTTGTTGATTTGTTATTATGGAAAGTTCTGGAATCAGCTGTTCTGAGTAATGAAACCGCAATTGGGTGCCGGTGGGTTGGATGGACGAGCGTGGTTGGCCTGTGCCCTCTGGTAAGGCTGGGCTACGGGAGACGCGCGTGATTTGAAATCGTAGATATGCCGTATTGGGAATGCCCGATTCTTAAACCGTTTTATACTCTATAGAAAAGATTTATCAGCGGTATATTCAAATATTTATAAAAACATATAGAAATACTGTATTATATTATTACTATAATTTCGCTTTTAAAAATGCCTTCGTATTGATAACACTACGAAAGAAAATTTAAAACTGCTGTTGTATCGCTAATAAATTAGTATTTATTTATTTCGTTATTATGGTTTACTTTTATATAGATTTGTTTACAAAACAAACTAGCCAAATTACTGATTTAGGTAGGTACTTAACAAAATTAAGAATAAAGTTATAAGTTATAACTGATACCTATGTCCATTCATATTTAGAATACTAATCAATGATTGCAACAAACCATTGTCGAACACCATAAGAAGTACAATAAAAAATATTTTTATCTAATAATGTTTTTTATTTTTCTTGCAGTCAACAATGGGAGAATGTGTTGAAGATAGTTCGGTGCGAGATTATCTCTTTCACCCAGAGCGAGCTGGTCGACGCTTATGTCCTCAGGTAAGTGTAAGCAAACTTCTGCTATACCTAGCAAGACTCTTTATAACATGACTCGACATCTGTTAGTATTGGCAATTTGTATATCTTATGTTTGTGCGTAACTTATATTAAAATACAAATCAAATAATGATGACTGCAAACTTGATAAGACTTACAATACCCGGAAACAAAATACCTAAAATATTTGTGCATCGACAAGTAACGGGCGCTCGCAAATTGATAAATAAATTGTAACAAACTAATTCGATTGTCGTCAAACAAGAATGGGTCAAATTAAGCTTAACAAGTTTTAAATTTTGATATACCTTTAGAGTTTATTTTTGTTTGTAACCTACACCCTTTCCAAAAGAAAAAAGTAAAACACTGTCACTGACAGCTGACGACAATAAAAAAAGAAGTACCCATTTACTATTAGTTATTACTATCTATCAGGCAGGCCGTAAGCTTGCCTAAACCACAAACTTTGCGGTAAAAAACAACAGAGTTTGTTGAAAAGGGTTTACTCGTATTAGAATTCCTTTCATCGGGTCAGTGTCAACGATACTTTATCGTGATCCATCTTAATTACATAATGCTTATCGCATCGTTGCCTGTATAACATGTTGTATATTATGCCCTTAACTTGTATTAATAGTTGGTAAAACTTTCCGATCATAATCTGACAATAGTACCGTACCATTATAGTGACAGCTATATTTTTTTTGTCGAAGGACAGCCTGTCCTATTCACCAGCAACGGTTGTTGCTACGATAAAAAATATAACGAATTGTAAGCGCGTGTACAAATCAAAAATTCTATTAAAATTTGTGGTTATTTGTTGACTATGCTGGTAAATACGCAGGCTCTTTTTCTGAAGAAGATACAAATAAACTAGTTTCGTTTGTCCAGTAGACAATTACATACAGACGATAATTCTATTGTAGTCAGGAGCGTAATTTGTCTAGCAATTTGTTGCGCGGTCATTATCTGCAAGCACCGTATCGATCTACTGACCGCTATCACAGAATTTGCGCGGGAAAGTGTGCTGCAGATGCATTCTGTAGCCGTTTAATATGATTTTTATTTGCTAACAGTCGCCGCTTGTACAGTATTTCGAGGGACTTTATAACGGCTACGAGCCCGTACGCCCCTTGACTTTCGCCCCTTTCATAGAAAGACGGCTCCTATTTTTGGGTGGATTTTAAGAAGAAACCTAATAAATACCTACTAAGGGGTGAACCTTGAGGGGCGAACGGGTAACTTTAATAACTATTAAACCGGCCGCTCGGGGAAACACCGTCGGTCGTCGGCTCACAATACCGTAGCTGAAAACCTTGCATGGCATTGTCATTGTGCCTTCGGAGAGTGCAGTCTATAGGGTTAAATAAACACTCTTAACGTCTCTAAACGGAATTCTTTAGAGATGTTGAGAGAGTGTTTTTTTATTTAATAAGCACAACTAAATATTTTGTGTATGCGGCATGCGATAATTTTTTTATGCTGGTTTGCAGGTGTTGGAAGCCCTTATGCTATGGTTACCATTTATTGTCAGGAGGCCTATATAGGCCATAGAAAGATGCATTAATTATTATCGAATATACGAATCACTTTGTATCGTATCTTTTGTTAACATTCAGACATGTCGTATGTTGTACTTGAGTGATCGTCGTTTTATATTATTTCGGCATTTTCTCCCGGTAACTAATATTGCTGGAACTACATCTCATTGCCTTCCTTTTATCCGATCTTTAATGCCTGTTCCACAGAGAGACAGTGTGTAAGTAAACACCTCTGGTATTGCAAGTGTGTATTGCAAGGCTACGATAGCCTACTAAAAAAGCTGCAGCATAAAAGTTTGTTTAAAAATAAATCCTTGTCTTGATAATCAAGTTACATGCCAATTGACTCATACATAAATACTCTTTTATCAATACACGAATTTCTCAAATATTAAGTACACGTGAAATTTATTGTACAATCGATTTGTATCGGATATTAAACATGAAATTGAAATATAATCGGTGTTTGTTTACCTCGTATGTGACCTAATTTTTATTGTTGTTTTGTGCATCTGTTAGGTTTATTATGATTTCGGAAATAGTATCGTATCACGTGATGATATGAGCTAATGTATGATGTGATAAGACTCCAATATCCGTGAAGGGTTAGGCATAGAGGTGTATTAAAGCCTCATTTCGCTAGTTGTGTTTTTGATTCTACGGAATAGACGGCGAGTCTGCTGCTGACTACCGGCTACATATTGAGATTGCACGATGGTAGTGATTACTTTCTGCAAATAAAGTTTTGCTTGATTGAAGTAAGAATTATTCAATTGCAGTTAAATTCTTCGATTGTTTCGTTTATTCCGTTTGCATCGTAGACTGATCCAATTAGATCTTTAATTGTTTATACATTGTTATAATTATGTTACTATTATCTAGATTTTTACAAGCTACCTGTGCATTCATTTAAGTTTGTCATTCGATTGTAATTTGCTTTATTCGATTTGACAAAAATACCAATTCGACAATTATCGATTTATTCGCTATTTAATAACACTAAAATACTTAGTTTATTGGTTAGATATTTTGTCTATTAAAATCTCCAACGGATAATCTTTTATTACATAGAGTCATATCATATCAGCGTGTCGCAAGATATCCACTTAAACAATTTATTTACTTACAAAGCTTTGAATTCTCTGTGTCACTATTCATTGAAGTGATGTATAGTCTTCGCGACCCCACGGCACGCGTTCGGCACGTGACCTTCTGACCATTCATAGTCTCCTAGTACATTAATACATTACATACATAGCATCGCGCTTGTGTTTCCTCGTTGGGATAGGCAGCGCAGCAACCCACACACATTTCACTTGTTAACTGTTTCGTCGATCCAGGATTCTCGTGTTGAATATTATGCCGGGCAAAGACTGACGGGTACCAGATCTTTTGTATGCTTGGTAAAAGGCCCGCCCATTAACTTAGCAACCAGAATCTATATTATTACTAAGCTTTAATATATTTCTAGTCACAGAGTAGACTATTCTACAGTTTCCTAAAGATTCAAGCCAACTTGATACCAATTTTCATCAAATTTGTTTCAGTGGAACACTTGATTAACATACAGTTAATTTAGAATCTATACTAATATTATAAAGCTGAAGAGTTAGTTTGTTTGTTTGCTTGAACGCGCTAAATTCAGAAACTACTGGGCCGAATTGAAAAATCTTTTTAGTGTTGGATAGCCCATTTATCGAGGAAGGCTATACGCTATATAACATCACGCTACGACCAATAGGAGCAGAGCAGCAATGAAAAATGTTGCAAAAACGGTAAAAATTCTCTTATGTGAAGCAGACAAAGTTGCGCAGGTCAGCTAGTATGTTATAAAAGCATACATAACCATGTAGGATACCTTTACAGTTCCTTGAAGTTTTTGTATCGAGCTGTTGACAATTCTGTTTATTACTCTATTGTCTATAACTCTTGATAAACCGGTGGTTCGAAAAGTATAATGTCAGAGCATTTTACAAAATATACATTCAAAAGCCGCATTAATAAGCTTGTCCTTGAAGAGTTTGCAAAACTGGTTTCTGTTGTTTTGAAGGTAACGTTTCGTGAAATGAGGGTCTCTAGAATTTTGCCACTATTGTATTCTTGTTGTATAATGTATAGTTATTCATTGAAATTAAACTACTATATACGGATTTCATCGCGTTGTTTATTTGACACTTTATTACAACATTTTGAAAACTGTTACACTATACTACTATTAAACTTTACTAACTTTTAAGCTTATTAAATTATTATTAAAACTATTTAGATTTAATTTAATTTTACACTTTCCCCGACGTTTCGGTTGCTTTTCAGCAGCCGTGGTCACGGGGGTCCCCGTTTAAGTTTAATAGTAGTATAGTGCAACAGTTTTCAAAATTTTGTAATAAAGTGTCAAATAAACAACGCGATAAAATCCGTATATAGTAGTTTAATTTCAATGAATAATATTCGCGTAAATAGAAGACAATATTATGTATAGTTATGTCATACTATACTAAAAAGCCGAGTCGCATCTTATTTTACTAAGTCAAGTAAGTTTGTTTTTTCTGGACGAGAGACAACCGTCCTTCTTTTAAGTACCTATTTGGTGGCTATGAAATGAGCTCACACGTAGACTTATTTAAATGTTATTCAATTTTTTATTATTATACTCTAATAGGCTTGCATTTGACCGCGATCTCACCTGATCTTAAGTGAAGATGCAGTCGACGATGGAGCACGCTTGCCTAGAAGATACCTATTCACTCGCGACTTGAATAAACCCAGATTGTACTCATCGGGAAACACAGACTTAGGTAGCGAATTCCACTCATGTATGATCTTCTCATAGAATACTAGCTGTAGAATGGTACCGTAACAATGTTATTGCATTTCGCCTACTACTACTAACTACTAATTCTGTAGGCTGACATACTTACCTTTCCATTCTGTCGGCCTCGATGGCGTAGTGGTTAGTGTAACCGACTGCTACGCCTGAGGTCGCGGTTTCGATTCCCGCACAAGTCAAACATTTGTGTGCATGAACATGGATGTTTGTCTTGGTCTGGGTGATTCCATGTATAATATGTATGTATTTACAAAAAAAAAGTATAATATATGTATGTTTATCCATTGTCTAGTAGCCATAGTACAAGCTCTGCTTAGTTTGGGCTAGATGGTGTTGTGTGTATGTGGTAGAATATTATTATATTATATTATTATTATTCCTTTTCTTTGATACCACATACAAAAAACTTTTTTAAAAAGTCTGCAGCGTTTGTGCGGTCAATTTAACATATCGAGTCGCAGCAGCACACTGGTGTCCAGACACGATAGGTTTTTAATTATGTCTCATATTCTAAGACTTGACAGATTAGGCTATGATAATATATTCATCTTTGCCACCGTTGTTTAAACAGTGAATAATGCGACTTGTTCTTTCATGGTAATATCGCCATCTGTTTTAGTCTTGTGTGGTTTCGTCAAAAACGTAATAAATACTAATAGATCGGAGAACGATATTATTCATAGTAAAAAAAAGAAATTAAGAGGCGTCATAATTTACCAAACTACAGTAGATTTTCGGAGCTAGTATACTTGAAGTCTTACGTAAAAATGGACTGGGGCCTTACCACCATATTTTTTAACCTTTTGAACGCCACGCCATAACGGCACCTCCATGTCCTGTACGCCAAGCCCGAAAATCGATATATTATACATATATTGTTTTTATGATCAAATATTTCAATAACTAATAACAATTTTGTTTGCTGTATACAATTAAGTAATAATTGGGGATTCAATTTTTAAGTTGTATCACTAAAACACAGAAAACGAATGATTTAATATGTTTATTTTGTATTTTTCTATGAACCGACAAAAAACAGTTTTGTCGAGTATAGACGACGTTGGCGCACAGGGCACGCTTGCGCATGTCGAGTATAGACGACGTTGGCGTTCAAAAGATTAAAGTAATGCCATTGCATGTGCGAGAATGACATAGTGCGTTTAAAGTTCGTCTTGTTCTCGCGCTTTAAGAGGTGGTGGAACATCTCTAAGCGGTCGTCATCTTTATAACAATCGCTTAGAGATGTCGACAGCAGAAATGTGTTTTCAAATCAAATATGGTTGGTACAAAAGCAAGTTGGTATATCCTGTAGCAGGTGTGCAGGTCTAAAACTTATTAGTACAAGGATGAATCAAACATAATAATGACGTCAATCTAAAATTGTAAATTGAAAAATTTAAAACTTATGACATTAAAATTTATTATCAATTTGTTTTGGTTCATTGTTTCCTTTAACGTTGGTATTATCGTTTCAATCCTCTTTATAACCGTTATGATATAAATAAACATCACAATTAGTGATGATTTATTATATAACTATTGTACTAGTCGTATTTTCTACGTAGTTATGATTGTAAAGTTATTAAATCAAATAGTAAATAAAGATTACTTTCTTTAGATAATTTTGTATATTCACATACAGTAGAAAATGTAACCGATTTAAAAGAAATTACATTAATGCTTAACATAATACATTGTTCATGACTTCGTCCGAATTGGTTCAGCCATTGTGTAGATTAGCCAGTACAAACGCACAAAATAAAAGTCTGCCATGTTATGTCAGATAGCACACAGCGGAATCGCTATTAATCCGACCGCGAACGCGTAACGTTACAGTGTAAGTATATCTACACCGTCAAATAACCTGGTATTGTGTACCTGCGGGGAGTAGAGTTTTCAGAGTTCTTTGTAAAAGCGAAGTGCTTTTGGATACTTCGGATCTTTGTGGCTAGTGCTGACAGCACTTCGATTCGGTCGGTAACTCGTGAGTAGTATTTCTAGTGTTACAAGCATTCTTAAGTAGCATCTACTGTGATCGCATAAAAGCATCCGAATGATATCCGAATACAATTGCATAAAGCCTACAAAGCATATACTTATCTATACTGCTGACAACATCATCATCTCAGCCTAATGACGTCCACTGCTGGATATAGGCCTACACCAAGGTTTTCCACACAGACCGGTCTTGGGCCACCCGCATCCAACCGCTTTCAGCGACCTTTACCAGGTCGTCGGTCCGTTTTGTGGGGAGTCTATTTATTGACAACATATTCGAATAAAATTCGAATATTGCTATACCCGTTGTCACTGTGGACCAACGAGACATTAATCTAGACGTTTCTATATAGATGTGCAATTAATAAGTATATATTTATAATTTATACACAAACTTGGGTCTTATCAGAAGCGCGTGCGCAACATTGTACGTTAAACATTAAGATAAATCTTTCAAATACGTTCCAAACTCGATTGAATATGAACTGCTTTTTGCCCGCGGATCTGTTCGCGTTAATGTTAATTTTGTTGAAGTATTTCTATTCCTCGGCAATAGAACTTTTTCCGAGTGAATGCTACATATGTCTTTTTCTGTACACCTGATAATTTTAAACTTGTATGCAAAATTTCATGATGATCGGTCGAGAATTTAAGGAGTGAAAGCTTAAGAAACAAACAAACAAAGTCACATTCGCATTTATAATATTAGTAAGGATATCAACCTTTTATTATGAACTGTCTCAATGCCCTGGAGTAATCTGAACCTTCTTTCAAAATGAGAGGGTTTATATCATAGACTAATACACTACTTAAGCGCGAATTGGTTAACATCGCACATCCTCAAGAACGAAAATACATCCTGATTTAGTTATGTATTTGAATCATCTGGTTGCCATGGTAACGAAATTGAGCGCGCGCCTCACAAGAACCAAGTCGTACTTTTAACCCATGTGACGTCAGAGACCAACCAATGTCTTGCCCGTGAGGTTATCGGAATCGTACCCGTCGGGTTATCACCAAATTTTGTGTGACAAAGATAATAGTTTTGGCGTTAATTGGTAATATCGTCTCCTGATACAGATAGCAAATGCGTGTTAATTTTTTATGTTGTCATTAATTAGATGAGTGTTCGTTAGATTTCGCGAGGGGAAGGGTTATATTTCTATAGTGCGCATTAGTTTGATTTTATCTAATGCAGCGGTCGGCAACCCGCGGCCAGCGTGTCTCCCCTTTGCGGCCCGCTACTGTTTTGTAAATAAGTCTTATCATTTGGAATTATTTTAATATCGCGCCAAAATTAAAATCAACTCCATCCGCGAAAGCCGACACTGATCCACAAAATACTTCTCGAAATTAGTGGTTGTTTTTTTTTTTTCATTTTTTACATAATCGTTAAAGGTACAGTTATGAACATGTGCGGCCCGCCTCAATTTAATTTTGTCACTATATGGCCTGTGCCTGCTAAAAGGTTGCCAACCGCTGATCTAATGGATGAAATGCGACGTAATACTTTTTATATAATTGGCGTAAACGGTTAAGAGATTAATGAGAGTTATGTGTACAATGTCATTCGAATGACATTCGAAAACTGAGAACATCAAATATAAACCGTGCGCTAGGTCCTTGACCATGCATTCTTAGAATTGGACTGCCACGCAGAGGTGTCGAGTTCGAATCCAAGGAACGCACCTCTGACTTTTCGGAATTAGTTGCGTATGAAATGGTTGATTATCGCTTCAATGGTAAGGGATCGTGGAGAAATTTGGGAGTTCTGCATAATGTTTTTGAAGATATGTAAAATCTGCCAATCCGCACTAGTATAGTGGACAGCTCAACCCTTCTCGCACTAGAAAAAGGCCCGTGCCCAGCAGTGGGATCAAATTTTCTATACACGGCTGATATTATACTAGCTTAAGTATTTTTTCTGGATAAAAGGTACCCAATGTACTTTTCTGTAACCCTGACAATGTGTATGCCAATTTTCATGATGATTGGTCGAATACATATGGTGTGAAAACTGAAAACGTAACAAATAAACAAAGAAACTCACATTAGGATTATTATTGATAACAATAGCAAATTATATCGATTCACCCAAGAGTAATAGGTTGGCAATTTTATAAAGTAATGACTAAGTGGTTTAATGACAAACCTTATGCCCCGAAGTACCTCTTCAAATATAAGCGGGCGACTTTGTACGTTTAATAGGTACAGCTTACCAATAATATTTTCTCTCCACGATTTCTGATTGCCAACTGTAGTGTCCAATGGATCGGCTTATAAATAAAAGTGACAGTGTGTCGCTGCATGCTCTCTGTTGCATGTTTTTAGACAAACACGTGATTATTGATCATATTCTCGGAGTATGATTCAGGTAGAGGCCAGTGTTTGCTTAAATATTGGTGATCATTTTCATATAAATATTCGAGGCTAGTTTCTGTAAATCCTACGCGATCGCGTACCAGAACAGTGTCAAATGTTATCCAAATCTGTGCAACTGTTTACGCGTGATTGAGGAACAAACATCCAATAAAAAATTCAGAGTAGTAGAGCCTCGCTGATTTCAGCATGAACGGACCGGCTCGACCGGGGAAGGACTACCCACCCTCTCACAGAATATCGACGTGAAATAGCAGTATTCCTACTGTTGTTTCGTTCGATGAGTGAGAGTGCCGGAGGCCTAATCACCCTCTTTCCCCTTCCCGTCCCTTCTCTTTCCCACTTCCTTTTTCTCTTCTTCCTTTCCTAAAGGGTCGGCAACGCGCAAGTGATGCCTCTGGTGGTGCAGGCGTCTATAGGCTACGGTGATCACTTACCATCATGTGGACCGTATGCTAGTTTGCCACCATAACTGTATAAAAAAAACAATCTTCAAAACTTTCACATTTGTATCTAATATTAGGATTATTTTTTATAAGGATTGCTTCGTCCTTGGGAATAATTTAATGTATCTGACTAGTCATGAAGTCCTAATACCGATTATGACGGCGATTATTGTTAATGATTTTTCAGTTACGAAATTTTCACCAGCACTGTGTCTAAGGTCTGTTAAATAGCTACAGATAGGCTAAATATATAGCTGCAGAATTATGTGGCTGTCATAAATTTCTGCCTACTCCACTAGCGATATAAAACCGTGAAGCTATCTATGTTAAAGTCCCGCGCGATTCTTGTGACAAAATTAGGTTATTAGGTCAAAATTGCGCACCATAGGTGTCCCATTTTTACCAGTGCAACTTTGTTTATCGGGTTTATATAAAAACATTTATATTTATTTTTACGGCCCGTAATATAATACTCAAAAATAGAAAAATACTACTTGATCCTAAATATTTATGAATGATATAAGTTTATGTGACGATTATAGGCATCATAAAGCGAAGTTCCTATACAGCACAGTTTGTTTAATTAAAATCAAAAGTATAATATTGTCTTCTATTTACGCGAATATTATTCATTGAAATTAAACTGCTATATACGGATTTTATCGCGTTGTTTATTTGACACTTTATTACAAAATTTAATTTATTTTTACACTTTCCCCGACGTTTCGGTTGCTTTTCAGCAGCCATGGTCACGGGTCTCCCCGTCCGTCCCCGATTTTGTAATAAAGTGTCAAATAAACAACGCGATAAAATCCGTATATAGCAGTTTAATTTCAAAAAATCAAAAGTAGTTCAAGGCTTGAACAAAACGGTCGGTCTAATAAAATATTCAATTTTATATTTTATTTTAAGGCACGAAACTCTCGGTACGTGATTCCGACTCGCACTTGACTGATGTTTTATTATAGAAGTATTCTTTAAAGATTGTAATTTAAAAAAGTATATATGTATGTTTATCCATTGTCTAGTACCCATAGTACAAGCTCTGCTTAGTTTGGGCTAGATGGTGTTGTGTGTATGTGATAGAATATTATTATTATTATTATTATTATTATTATTATTATTATTATTATCATTATTATTATTATTATTATTATTATTATTTTGATTTTCTTGTATTTTCTCGGCTAACCGGAAAGAGAACTAATGTCACGGGCCTAAGCCAAGTGTACATCAGCAATAGGTTGTGATTAAATTGTAAACAGAGTGGCTGTATATGTTACTGGATGTGAGTTTTCTGATTCACATTGTAGAAATTTCCTTACTATTCTACAAGTGTTGAGTATAACTGCTTTTTGTAGCAGGCAGTACGTCTTAGGTAGCAGTTTTAAAGTTTTGAGTGATTGGTGTAGTTGTTTGGGTATGACGCCTGTAGTAGAGAGAACAATAGGGACGATAGTTACTTTTTGCAGGTGCCAAAGACGAGTAATTTCATCCTTTAATTCTATATATTTGCTTAGTTTTTCTGCAATTGTAGTTTGTAGGTTGTGTGTGTTTGGTACGGCAATGTCTATTAGGTATCCTGTTTTAGTTGTCTTATTTATTAAGGTTATGTCTGGTCTATTGTAATGGATGGTTCGATCAGTAAGGATAGCTCGGTCATAATATAGTTTGGTAGTGGAATTCTCTAAAACAGTTTGAGGGCTATATTTATAATATGCTGTAGCTGATTCTATGAGTTTATATTGATGTGCAAGATTTTGGTGTATAATATTTGCTACTTGGTCATGTCTATATTTGTAGTCAGTTTGGACAATTGATTTGCAGGCTCCTGTGATGTGTTGGATTGTTTCTGGAGTGCTATTGCATTTACGGCAGGTGTCAGTAGTTAAGTTCTTGATTATATGCTTTCTATAGTTTTTGGTTTCGATTATCTGGTCCTGTATTGCAATCATAAATCCTTCGGTTTCTGGAAAAAGTTCGCCTAGACTCAGCCACGCGTTCGACGCCTCTTTATCGACATTTTGTTGGCATAAGTCCGTGCGATGTCTTCCATGCAGAGATTTTTGGCGCCATTCTGATAGTTTAGATTTTTCATCTGACAGCATTTCATTTTTTTGTTTGGCGGTGTCCTTGAGATTTAGTGGGGTTAATTTGTGATCCATTTGTGCTATTGTCTCGTGGAGTGTAGATAATTGAGATTTGGCGAAGAAATATTGCCGGAGAGTTGTTATTTGTTTATTATGCAGATTTAAAATGTCTACGAGGCCTCTGCCTCCTTCTTTCCTGGGCAATGTCAATCTTTGTAAACAAGATCTTGGGTGATGTTTGCGAAACCTGGTCATTGTGGTGTTCAATTTTCTCTGTAGGTTCTTGAGTTCGGTTTTGGTCCAATTTATTACTCCGAAAGAGTAAGTGAGTACCGGAATGACAAAAGTGTTGATTGCCTTAATTGTGTTTCTAGAGTTAAGTTGTGTTTTCAATATTGTATTAAGTCTGTGTTGGAATTGTAATGTTAGTGTTTGTTTTGTGTCTTTGTGATGTATTTGTAGTAACTGTTTATACCCTAGATATTTGTAAGTGTCATGCTCGTCTAGTGATTCAATATTTTCACCTGTATCTAGCGTGTATTGATGTTGATAGTTGTGCCCGGCTTTAACTGAATTTATTTTACATTTATCTATGCCGAATTGCATATTTATGTCATTTGTAAATTCTTCCACTAGATTAGCTAGTTTTAATAATTCGTTCTCAGTATTAGTGTAAAGTTTAATATCATCCATATAAAGCAAATGATTTAATACATTTTTCTCTGTACTAATATGGCTTTCTGTGCTTTTTAAAGGGTATCCTATTGCAGTTGAATTCAATATGTTAGAGAGGGGATTTAGAGCAAGGCAGAACCATAGCGGACTTAGCGCATCTCCTTGAAAGATACCTCTCTGTATTTGGATGGGGCTTGTTTCTATTATGTCTGTTGAGGTAGTAAGTGTAAGCACAGTTGACCATTTTGTCATTATGTTTTTTAAAAACGATATTATTGTGGGATGTATTTTGTAGATGTCTAAAACTTTTAGTAGCCATGAATGAGGTACTGAGTCATATGCTTTCTTGTAGTCTATGTACATGCTGAAAAGATCTGAATGTGTTTTCTGGACTTGTTTAAGGATAACTGAATCTATAATTAATTGTTCTTTGCATCCTTGGCTAAATCTACGACACCCTTTCTGTTGTTCGTCCATAATATTATTGACATCAATATGTTCATATATCAATTCTGATAGGCAGGATGTGATTATCTTGTATAAAGTCTGTAAACAAGTGATAGGTCTATATTTGGCAGGGTCAGAGAGATCATTGCTATCTTTAGAAATCATATATGTTTTACCTGATGTTAAATATAATGGTATAGTGTTGGGGTCCTGGATGAAAATATTAATGTAGTTATATAGATAGCTGTGAATGTAAGTAAATTTCTTATACCAATAACTATGAATGAAATCTGATCCTGGTGATTTCCAGTTGTGTAAATTACTTAGAACTTTTTGAAAGATTTGAGGTGATATATGCTCGAACATCATTGGTTGTATAAGTTTGTTGCTATTTGTAATTTCTGTTTGTATCCATTTGGCTTGGGTGTTATGCTGAATAGGATCTGCCCATATTCTCGACCAAAAATTTTCTATGGTTTCTGGTGTGGGGTAATTCGACGTATCGTTTATATTGTTGTGTAAACTGTTGGTAGTTTCGTGTCGTATGTTGCGATAGAAAAGTTTTTCGTTGTGGATGAATTGAGTGTTTTGTTTTTTCCTTAGTGTACATGCTTTATATCTTTGTAGTCGTCCTGTTACAACTGACAATTTTTGTTTGAGTGTGTCTAGTGTGTGTACGGGTTGTGTATTTGGCTCTTCGTGTACGGTATGTGTTTTATATTTTTCTATTGTTATGTTGGCGTGTTTCACTACGTTACTGCTCCTGTTGCCCTTTATGAATTGTGTTAGTCGCCCTATTTCAGTACGTAGGGCATTTAGTTTACGTTCTAGTCTTTTTTGCCAGCTTGGTTTATATTTAGTTTTTGTTCGTTGCTGGCTCTTGTTATTTTGAAGAGCTATTTTCGCTCCATTGACTTTAGCAGCTGTCCAAGCTGCGCAGTATATAATAGTTTGTAGTGTCTGAAATTCGGTGTTTGGATTAGTGTACTCCGGAAGAGTTATTTTATTTATGTAATTAACTATTTTAGCAAGTTGTTTTGATGGTTTTTGTTTCGGGATGTAGACTCTATTTGTAGGTTCAGTATGATTGTAAAATTGAAATGCCTGCTGGAAGGTGCAGTCAATATGTGTGTTTCTCTCTAAACTGTCTGCATCTGGAATCTGTGGTAACTCTTGTAAATAACTAATGTTTGAGGTTTGTGTTTGAATGTTAGCGTTATTATATCTATTAGCTCCAGTGTGGTGTTGGGTGTGTGATGATGTGGTGTTTACTTCAATAAATTCGTTACTTGGATAATTACCATTAAGTTCTGACTCTTCAGATATTTCTTGTTTTAAAGCATCTAATCGGTCTTTGCTAATATATTTATTGTTTATTATTGCTCTCCTCTGATCAGCTATACGTTGTTCACTTAGGTGTTCCAGTAAGGGAAATTTGTTGATAAAATCGTCGTACATCTGTTTTCGGTATGCAGTTTCGTTAGTGCCCAGGTTTGTTGTTCGATAATATGACCGCATTATTGCTTCATTCTGTTCGTTAGTCCATCGCATACGAGTTTGTGTTATGTTTTGGGATTTTTCTTTGTCTATGATTGTGGGTGGTGTATGTTTTACGTTATTTATTAGGTTGGTTGGGCGTTCTTCTGTTTGATTGGGATGACTTTGTATGGTTTGAGTGTGGGAGTTTATTTGTAAATGATTTAGTTCCTCTTTTATTTCGTCTCGTATTTGATCTATTATTATTTGTGGTAGTAATTTGTGCCGGATTATAGCTCTACGTTGATCTCCTACTCTTTGTCGGCTTACTTGCATCTTGGGATATTTTTCTATAAATTTGAGGTGTAGAGGTTCTAAATAAGTTTTTGTATCGGTGTCTAATGCTGTTAGTTGAAGATAAGTGCGCAGTATGAATTTGTTCATTTCAGAAGTCCATCTTCTGCGCGTTGAGCCCGAGGTGGGTGCAAGTTCTATGTCAGGATTGACATCTTGCACAACACTATCGAGCTTACTAGTAGTGGATGATGTAGTTGTGCTCCTAGTCATATACGAAGGACGAGTAGAAGGCACAGATGAAAATAATGACGTAGTATCATCATCACTAATTGAGGCCCGGCGAACCCCGGGAAGCGGTCTAAGATTATAATTTCTTGTGTTATACTTCTTCATCATGTTCCCACGAGAAGCAAGAGACGTAACGGTCAGCCACGGCAGAGCCCTGCATTCACCGCGGTAAGGGCAAATAAAACTAAAGATTCCCTGGTCTCCAGAGTCCACATACTAGCGACTAAGCTCCCCCTTAGCCACGCAGCTCTCGGCGTACGCTGTTCCACCTTAGCTTGGGTCCTACTCCTAACTACTCACCTACCAGTGCCACGTTAGCCACGCCAGTAAAGTTTATATTGTCGTGTGTCCGCCCCCCACGTGATCAGGTGGTCGATCAGGACGTGTGGTTGGTTTTTAGGGGGCTATTATTATTATTATTATTATTATTATTGTGTCGTCCTCCTTTTTAGGCGCATTTCTCCTGTGACACATAGTATAACTGATAAGTTCGAATGTTTTCATAAAAATTATTAAAAGCATTTCAATTGGTTACAGTTAACTGACAACATTCCAAATGAATCGATTTATTATATAGAACAAAACATCCAATTTATAATAATAATAATGTCCTCCAGACCGAATTTCGGCCACGGCGGCCAGTCTTAACAGAGACTGGCCATCTGCGCAGGAGATATTATAGTGCACAAGTGTGTGCGCAAACACAAGTGCACTCTCTGTTCCCTAACTCTCATGGGATGGGACGGCGGGAGAGAGATCAGGCGCAGGACCAACGGCTTTACGTGCTTTCCGAGGCACGGGGGTGTCTAACACCGCCAACTTCCTAACTCCGGGCTGCTATTGAGATTTCTTTACAGAAAAACCCAATAGCTTTTTGTTGGCCCGACCCGGGATTCGAACCCGAGACCTCATACACAGCAGTCGCATTCACTACCGCTGCGCCACGGAGGCAATTTAAAGTAGTACTTGCGTAGGTAGTGGCGGCGCAACTATCTACGCAATTACTAATATTTAGTTCTAGTACTTTGAATGTCCGTCGAACACTTATGCTTGACTCTCTATAAGCAAATTGACACGTGTCAATAAGCTTCAATCAAAGTAATATTCGCAGTTAAACGCGATCAAAATGCATCAATCAGTCCACTTTACAGCTGCACGATGTTTATCATGTTGACAGGCGCTCGGCAAATCGTTATATCTATATATTAATACGTGAAGCAAAAACTTTGTATCCCATTTTACGAAAATTGCGCTGACGGAGGAGTTTGAAATTTGGCACAGTTAAAGTTTATACGGAGAAAGAGTGGCGAAGCTTAATATTTTTTTAAATATGCGTTAGAATTACATTAAAATAATGGAAAATCACTACACGCACTCTACCATGCATTTGACACAAGCAGTCGAATCGCGTTCGTAGTATTTCGGCATTGTTCGGATGATGTCGTAGAATTCTTCGTAACTATCGTTACATATGTATTTGGAGTAGGTGACCAAATGAAATGTGATTATAAGGGTATAGTTATAGACAACAAAACCTTAATTACGATCAAACTTAAAATTTTAATCAATTGTGGTCGAATTTTAAACATTTGGCGACCGCTAGTACATATTATTATACCCACATAGTTACTGTATTTACATAGAGTCATGCCTGAATACCCTTAAAGGTTTAGAATGGATACTGCACCTAAATTTTGCACACGTCGCAGGAATGTCTTTCGAATAGGTGGTCTTAAAAACAAATCCCATTCTGAAATAGGAACGTTTAAAAAAATAAAATTATTGCCATTAATATTATTTTCATCTAACGTAGGTACTTGAAGGATTTGGTGATGCAAAAATAGTAAATCTGACTGTTGTGCATAAGGCCTTAGATACGATGGATCGGCCAAGATTATATTTAGTTTTTTAGTTATAAAATTCTCTGTAGCAGAATGGATTTCAAATATATGCTTGGTGGAATGCAATAGGCTTGCCTCCTATAAAATAAAACATAAAATACTGCGAAATGTGAACTTAAAGATCTATGCCTACCCCTTCTCACATCATATTTAAAACACGAACAAACAGATTAACGAGTTTGAGCACGACAGCAGTAGCAACTCACCTGCTGCGGATGGGTCGATATCTAAAGGTCATAGGTTCACCACCTATGCAGAGGCTAATTGTTGCTTAACCGAGCTGATGGCCGATCGATATATTAAGAGGCAAACAAAAAAAATGCTTTGTGTCGTCACGCTTATTCATGTTAGAGGGTAAGCAGAAATGTTTTTTAAATATATTTAGATGTCTTAAGATCTTAGGTTACATGTAAGTATGGTCCTGTAGTAAAGCTTGTGCTTATGTTGGTTACCGATCGTGTTGTTCAGAATTTGATTCCCGGGTGGCAGGCTTACTAAAGTTTTTTGTAAGGATATAAAAGTACGATGTCTAGAAATATGGCGCTCTTCTTACCTGAATGGCAGTCTTTTATCATAATATACATGTCGTCCTATAAACAGGTGTGATCCTAACTTAATATTATAAACGCAAATGTGAGTGTGTTTGTTACGCTTTCACGCCTTAATTACTCAATCGCTCATCATGAAATTTCGCATACACGTTGTCAGGGGTACAGAAAAGGATATAGAGGAACCTTTCATCCAGAAAAAGTACATAATGTTTCTTAAGGTTCAGAAATTGACATAATCTACATTCACGCGAGCGAATCCGCTGGCAAAATCGAGTATGTTGTAAAAGCGAAACTAACGTTGTCCGTTAGTTATGTTTTCACGACTAAACCGCTGAACCAATTATGATGAAACATTAGTTCTATCTGAAGAAATAGTAGAGCAATATACAGTGTGTCCCTGGATAAAGCGCAATCCCGAAAGGGGATGAAACTAGACCACTAATCATCGCCAAATAATAGAGAAAAAAAGTATTGTAGGTTATTTACGTTTATTAAGATTTTAAGTTTATAGAATCCTATGTACAAAAATATCGATTTCTTCCGAAGTAGTGGGTCTACTTGGAAAAAAGATGTGACTAGTACCTGGCAAATACAATAAAATAACAAAACACACTTCAAAAAGTAGCTACCATGACTAAAAATAAGTTTTTTGTAAGAAAAATGCATCCTTCTAACTGCTTTTTTTTAAATAACTTAAAATTATCAAAATTTTTGCCCACATAACTATGTAAATTTATAGCATATTATTATTCTCTATTATGTTAGCTTTCAATGGGCAAAATCATCATTCTATCTCAAAAAACGCGCTAGCTATGAGCTTCTGAAGTGGACACCTTATCACGTTACCATTCACATGTGCTATTTTTGCCATAGTTTGGCAGCTGTGATCGGAGTCCTTTGCCTGAATAATAACGTGATTAGGCGTCCACTTTAAAAGCTCGTAGCTAGCGTGTTTTTTGAGTTAGAATGACGATATTTTTTTCATTGAAAGCTTACATAATAGAAAATAATAATATGCTTTAAATTTACATACAAGTGGATATAGTGACAAGAATAGAAAAGGGTATGTTAAGCTGGTTTGGGCATGTAGAAAGAATGGACGAGGAAAGACTGACTAAGAAAGTTTATAAGGCTAGTGTGAATGGAACAGTCGCAAGAGGAAGATCTAGGCGAACGTTTCTTGATCAGATCGGAGGCGTTCCGGACAAAGGCCAGGTTTAGAGCACTTGAACCGACGGGCGTGTATGAGGAATGTGATGAAAGTGAATGAAGCCAGAGAAGTGTGTCAGGATCGTAGCAAATGGAAATCCGTAGTCTCTGTCTACCCCACTGGGAAACAGGCGTGAATCTATGTATGTATGTATGTAAATTTACATAGTTATGTGGGCAAAAATTTTAGTAATTTTATGTTATTTAACCTCTTGTATGCCGGAATACCAGACATAATAGAAAAAGCATTGTGTCTCGCGTAGATCCACGTTCCGGCATACCACAGGTTAAAAAAGCAGTTAAAAATGATGCATTTTCCTTACAAAATACTTATTTTTAGTTATTGTAGCTACTTTTTGGCGTGCTATTTGTTATTTCAAGTATTTTCCAGGTACTATTCATAATCCTACTTCGTAAGAAATCGATATTTTTGTTTATAGGGTCCTTAATAAAAACTTTATATCTTAAAACACGTAAAAACCTTAATAAATTTTTTTGTTTTGTTTTTTTTCCCTTTCGGGATTGCACTTTATCCAGGGACACACTGTATAGTAATACCATTACATCCAAGTTAATTTGAAGTTTATTACTAGTAAACTTACTACAAAACAATAATAATAACAATGTGTACCTACAACACTGCTTACCCAATAGCACAAATTGTATCACAGTGACGTGCTCACACGTAACCGTACGTGTCGAACGTACATACCTCGCGCAGGTGTGACGCGACACCGGGCACTCCGCCAACTACCGGAGAGTGAAAGTACCACTGCGCTATACGTCACTAGATGTGACTAGAGAATGAGCAAACTGATGATACATAAATTCTTCGATATCCCTAAAGGGGTAGGCATATGTCTAATCTGCCTAACAAGAGAGAAGGTCAAAAATATATATTTGATTCACATCTTCTGGGACATCCTGTATATGTAAAATTAGATACAATTTAGAGACCACGCAAACTGCAGGCTTTGGTCCTTGACTGATAGTTTGGTCGAATTTGGCTGTTAAGCGTGCACACTGGCTCGACTAAACAGTCGGGTCTGTGATGAGTGCGCATACTAGATGACAATCGGCCGACAGCTCTCGTACAATTTGCTATTTAGTTTGAAATCGGCTTTTGACGAGAGTGGTCGCATAACGAAAGTTAAACAATTCTCCAGAAGTGTTATTATTGCTTTTATACAACGGAGGAGGATCAAGAAGAGAAATCAAGAGTATTGGGTGCATCCTATTTACAGTGACAAAATATTGCAAGAAAAATTTTATACGATGCATTCCAAATTACTAGATTATCCGAAACAAGAGTGCCATCATGAAAAATAGACATGACCGTCCGGTGCCAAAGCTCGGCGAAAACTGAACTATCGGGCGAGTCTGGCCGACAAAAAAATCGGTGGTATGCGCGCATGGAAGAGCACTGTACTAATTTAGCAGTCAGGCGTTAGTTCGCCGACGGTTCAGTTTTGAAAGCAATCGTGTAGCCCATCAAACTTTTTTATCGGCCGATACGAATCGTTATATTGTGCACACTCCCATACATCTTCATGCTGATTAAAAAACCAGCCAAACTATCGACCGATCGAAAGTCTGCAGTTTGCGGGGACTCTTAATCAGCGTCGTGTCTTTTAGTGTTCGACGCAGGTGACAGAGCGCTATCAATTCGAGTCCGTCTGCCCATCTAGTTCCAATTATCTATTGTTACGTTAAAACCAATAGTCCTTTGTCTTGTACGTGACTGTATTGACATACTACCACTATACTAGCGTATAACGTAACTGCGTTTGTGCTGTTTTATAGAGCTTAGACAAAAATAATGACACGTGTAAAATTCTAAAGAATATTAGAAATGCAAACGTGAGTTTGCTTGTTTGTTTGTTACGCTTTCATTACAACTACTCAACTGATCATCATGAAATTTAGCATACAATGTTTCAGGGGTACAAAAAAAGACAGGGTACCATTCATCCAGAAAAAAAATACTGTGTCCGAGAGATAACTTGTAACCTATAATATGCAATAAGGAGACGACAATGTCCTTTCCCAGCTTTCAAGCTATCTCCATATCTGATTGTAATTTTTTTAGCAGTTTAGTTCTTAAAACCCGTAAAACAGACATACTTACGCATTTATAATGTTAGTATAGATATATGTATATAGGTACGTATTTCCAAGATGAATATTCCCGGTAAAATGCGTAAATCTATTTTAATGAGTTGTCAGAAACATTCCCGTAAACGTTCATACGTCCATTTTTCTTAAGATGCGCAGACGCAATTATGCAATACAAAAATACGCACGCATTCGACCTGCCCTTGATCTCTTGATCTTAATTAAACATTTATAACTGTACTGAGGAAATGAGAAGTGTTATGATAAGGACTATCAGTTATCAAGTGTAACATTAACAAATTCTTGATAATATTTGATTGATATGAATTGTAAAGCAACACAATTATTATTGTCACTTCAACTTGCAGAGTTTTTTTGTAAGTATCTTCGTTTACCTTTAAGCGGCGCGTAAAAAAGCACCTTCTCAGGGCTTCAAAGTAGAGACCTCAACATCGCCACGGCTGCTATGTGAACGGTGTGGAGGCCACTGCTCTTAGACCACACGACTGCTTACCATCAGGCGGAGTGTGGTCATTTGGAGGAACAAAATAAAAAAATAAATTAGTAAACAGAAAATGCGCCCATAATCTAATCATTTAAAGAACAGATCTATTGCAGTTGGTCCTAGTCTGAACGAAATATCAATGTGCAAACGAGAACTGCGGACTATGCAAAAGTGACAAATGATCATCACTCCTCCAAAACTAAAGCGATTTCCATATCTCCATCATAAACTAAGATGTTCCCGCCGTTCGTTCGCTTAAATGGAGGTTATGTCAATTTTCGATTCTTCTTTCGTCTGGATGAAAGGTACCCTTTGTCCTTTTCTGTTCCCGTGACATACACGTTGTATGTGAAATTTCATCACTATCGGTAGAGTAGTTAAGGCGTGAAAGCGTAATAAACAAACAAACAAACTCACCTTCGCATATATAATATTAGTCTGGAATTTAGGATTATAGTTTTTGTGATACCTATCTGCATAATATATTATTATGGAGCCCCGAGAAATGGACATTTTGCGACCTGTAGAAATTTCGAAAATTGATCGTTCTGAGACTAAGCGGCTGAGGCTCAGCATACGTTACAAATCATTTTTTTTGCCACGTCCACTTTCTTTACCTCAAAAACTTACCTAAGCTTTATTGCAATCCAATATATATCTGACACTAGAGGTAATAAAGGCAAATAAACAAATTACTTATCTTTGGCCTGGGATATGCCCTAGGCAGTCAAAGTTAATCAGAAACTAACGTCAAATAAACAATGCATACGTCCTATGCCTTATTTCCGAGCAACTACACTATCGATTCCATTAATAACGTTACAATCCATTTCACGAATCACTTTCAGCACAACTAGTTGCGCGATAGTAAACAATTTTAATTGTTAATCATTGCAATCAGTAGCACGTGTGCGTACGGGAACGTTATATTTAGAACAGGCATTAATACGTGTGATTACACTGTATGAAGTAGCATTTAAAATGACTATTAGAGAGCATTAAAACTGTTAATGACCACTTCGGTAATGTGTGAAGCGTTGGCTATGAGATACTTTCTACATAGTGTTTATTCTCTAAGGAGATGGCAGAGGGCATTACACTCACCGCTTGCTTGCTAGGTATTTAAATCTTATGTATTATCTATTGCTGCTGAGAATTTTCTAACAGTACGCCATAACTTTTAATCTGATCCAGTGGTCGAAGAGATGCCCTAAGAATCCCGATCGCCGAGGCGAGGTGACCATTAAACCAATTAAACAAACAAAGTCGAAACTTAAATAGCTTACTGCATAATCAGTCTGCTATATGTATCTTCATCAGCAGCTTTAAATTCCATCACCGTCTACTCCTGCCACAACCCATACAGTACAGCCTGTTCATGCTCACTCCTGGCGAGACCCAATAAAACCAAATACCTCGGCATTATTCTTGACTTTTCCTTGAGCTTTCATCCACACATTGAAGCTCTTACTGGCAGAATAAGGAAAGTTATATACATATTTAAAAACTTAAGACACGTGGCGGATGAAAGCCTAAGGAGAATGGTCTACTATACTCTTTGCCAATCCTTGCTCACTTACTGTGTCTCTACTTGGGGCGGTGCACACAAAACCACCTTACTGTAGTAAGGTGGTTTGTAGAGCGAGCACAATGGGCGATCCTCAAAGTCTCATCTTTCCTGCCATTCCTTTACCCAACGGAAGATCTGTTTAAGGAAAGCATAGTTTTAACAGTCCGCCAACTGTATATTTTACACACAATACTCAGACAGCACTCGTTGTCGACATGATTATAGTCCACCGTTGCTCGAAGGAAAAAGAAAGCGCAAACCCGTAGGTCGCACTCAGTCTCATTACCATACTCAGTTTTCCAATCGTTTCTTTTGCTTTACGGGGGGATACATATATAATAAAATACATAAAGCCATAAATAAGTTTCCGCTAGCAAAATTAGCTTGTAAAAAAGCGGTGACTGAATGGCTTATGTCATTAAATTATATAAACACCGAAACCTAATAAAAATTCTGGAATAAAGCTGGAAAACACAGGTATACAAAAAAAAATTGTCGTGTCGCCTGCTTGTTCGTCATCTTGCTATCTTAGTTGCATAAAAATCATGGTTGATGTTGTTTCAGACAGTTTCTTGTCGTTGGTGGTCGTTGCACCGAGTTTAATTGTTTTTTATCTGTTGCTTCAAAACTTTGAGAGATCCACTTAGCACATGTGTTATACTAAGTTTAGAGCTTAAAGATAGTCTTGTAAATATACACATGGTGGATAAACCCGCCCTTAATCATTTTAGATCTAACTATACTTAACATAAAGTTCGGGCACGATAAACTTCTGCGCATCCCTCACCTGATACTATTTTAAAAACATTATATCTCAATCACATCAAGTGCTGGCTATTCTTTATTAAGTGTCTGGCAGTAAATCTGAGAATCATTAAAATTGGCTTTCTTTCAAAATATCGCTACATCGGCAGACGAGACGTTATTTTCGTGTTAACGCTATGAGGGATAGACGACTGACGTCAATTATCTGGAGTCGCATTATGTTTGGCGTCATCGCCAGTAAACAGATGCGGTTTTGACATAATATTTGTTGTTTAATCACATATTGGAAATTATCAAGTTTCTGGCGAATTTATATTGAAGCAAGTACACCATTGGATAGTCGAAAGCAATTTAAAACTATTTCTCACAATAATTCTAAGAACTATTACAGATCTGCCTTGGGGTATACCGCGGACTATGACATTTAGCAATTTACGCAAAACCAGCGTTAATAGTGAATTGACGATTAGATTGAAGTGATGAGTATACATAACGAATTCGAATAAAGGATTATAAAAAAAAAGCAGCCAGAACCTTATTGAAGGTTTCAAATAGAAATCCACAACAAATGAAGACCTCTATCGTCATAAAATGACTAGAGTAGACGACAAAAAGTAATTGTTAAGTGAATCTCTAACCTGATCTCTCTGATATAGACAGAAGTTTAGTTTTTGATATAATATGAATCCAGCCAAGAGAGAGAGAATCCTTTAAAAAACACGAGCTAATGTCACAGGACGACTAATTGACTGATATATGACCGATATTATGTTATTATATCTACGAGTAATTCTCTAACAGAAAATACTCGACCATGCCGCGCTTTAACTGGTAGTGCTTGAGTCTTTACTGCAATGGGGTAGTACGGCTATACAATAGAAGTCATGTTAACTAGCCGCTGTAGTAATAGGACTATTGTTAGATATGGAAATTAATAAATCTAGGTTATATACTCACGTGTATAATGGACTGATATTATTAATAACAATTACAGACATGCATATTTCAGTAATATATTCACTTTAACTGTAGCACCAATCTGAAACGTAACATGCAATTTTAAAAGCTTTCCTGTTATTCCTACGGCATCAAAACATTTCTCTTTGACTGAGCGAGCGGTACGTGCTTGTGAGAACTCAATTTGGATGTATATAAACACGGAAAGTTCCATGGGACCGTGTGGGAGGTTGTAAACATTCGGGTGTGTTGGGGTAATCTTCTCTTTGAATACGGAAGTAGTATTTGGGCAAATATTGGCTTCGTTTGGGCAAGTATTCAAGTTATCATTTGCACCAGTGGTAGTATTGAAGAGTGTTGTTTTAAGTTTAATTATAGTCTTCGGAAACGGGGCTATTAAAAATTGTTCGTAACATCGGCAAAATTCTAAGTAGGTATAAAAGTTGTAAATAAAATGAACTGCGATAACATTGGCAAAAAGTAATTTAGTTTCAATAAGAAAGTTTTAATAAGAACTAAGTTAGGTAACTTTATCCGTGTTTAAAATTTCTAACTTTTAACTTTGTTTTAATTACATATCGATTATTTATTTTGTGTTTATATACTAGTTTTATTGGTCCGCTTGACTGCCTTGTTGGCCAAATGCTATAAATGGTATTAATTCCAATCGTGAAATACTCAGTCGGATAGTGGTCAGTTAATACTTTTCATGAAAGAATATTCTAAATTCTGAAGAATATGCAATAAGTAATTCACGGCTTATCATGTGAAATTTTTACATACCCGGTGATAAGCTACGGTGGAAAGCTTTCAGTATCATATTCAGAGTCTATAATCTGCTGCACGTTTCTATTTATATCAACACCAGCTGTTGCCAGCGCCTCGTTCACCTTTTGTTATCAGTACCTGATACCATTATCAGGCTCTGATTTCATTGAACTGTGTTCAGCAGTATAGTAGTGGTCGGGGCATCGTATTAAGCACATTTCTTTTCGGATTTATATTAAGTATGAATTTCTAACATGCATGTATCACATTGGACACTTGTTCTCGATTGTGCTAATGGTTATCATCAGCTAATGATAATTTACTTCGTTTCACTAATCAACCATGTTACAATGACCTGTATGCAGCCACAAGCTCGAACAGCTGTATCAACAACGATAATAGAATAATCAAACGTTATAAATAGCTTATAAGAAAAGTTATTTACTTGTAACGAACAATAAAAATGAGCTTTGCTAATCTATGTGGATGATATACATTATAAATGTTAATTGTATACGGTGTGGCAGTTATTTCTTAGTTTTAATTGTTTAAACCATGTAATAAAGATGGCTTTGCAATTTCTATCAATAATCAATATACCTGTGAGCTCATCAGATGTATACGCAAAGGAGACTTTTACTTCAATACCACGGCACGCGCCTCTGACTTCGAAGATAAGTGCGTATTAAATATCGTAAAGATATCTGTATGTATGCAAGTGCTCGACCTAATATTCTAGCAGATGTGTGAACCCAACCAATTTGCTACTTGCTAGCAAGTCGTAGACTACGGCCTAACATGATGGTAACAGGACTGTGCCAACCAATACGACAGTTTACAAACACGGCTAGTACATAATTATTTTAAATAAAATATACGAAAATACCACTTTAAAGTAAAGATCGAATTCGATTTAAATTAAACTATTTACACGGATTTAATATTAGTATAACCTTTAACATAAAATTATTTGATATTATATCCGAAAGTAGAACATAGATAAGTAAATCTATTTCGGACATGTATGTTTTCCTTCGCCAATCTATCAATTAACTGCTGCCGAAGCTTTCTCTACATTCCAAAATAGCTTGCACTGGGCTTGTTTTATTTCTGGTCATACGTATTATTAATTTGGCATATGTTTAGATAGAGTTCAATAGCCATAGTATTTTTATTTTATTATTGCTATCCTCGTAAATGTCGCAATTCTTTCAATCTAGATTTATTAATAAAATCTATGTCAAATTCAACATCCAGTAATAAATATGCTTTTTTGTTGTTATTCAACAGAAAAAATAACCTCGTTCTATAATAGAACAGTAGAAACAAAAATAACGTTTCAGTGTTTGTACCCACAAGCTGCTTACAAAGATATGGTCGCCGCGCTCGTAAATTAAACGGCGCTGTGGCTTCGACATTTAAAGTGAAACCACTAGAATGCGATAAAGACATAGAATCATGAACTGATTGTGGAAATATCACGGCGTCATATTTTCCCTCTATCTAAAATTAATTTGTGAAGTAACGTATGGAATTAAGTTAACCTTATCGATTAAGATATATCTATAATTAGCAGTTTTAAAGTTGAAGGTGGTCACAATTCTACAATATTAATAAGAAAATATTTATCTTTTAAAATGTGCGTTGTCGTTTGAGGCATTTTTAATATTGTGCTTTTTTGTCTGTGTTAAATCTCAACAAAGCTTTAACCTAGCTATGCTAAATAAATCTAGGTCACGCTTACAACGCAATCGGTCTATCTGTTGTAGTAGTCTACAAATATCATCAATACCTTCGTAATTGATTCTGATACGATATTATGATTATTATAACGTCTCGTTTGGTTAAGTCTGAAAAAATATAGCTGTTGGTGGCACACAAATAATAATGTCATATCACGTCGCACCCTCGTGAGTCCAGGATCTCGGTTGCAAAATTTATGTGTTTGCAAACCCACCAATGTTTGATCCAAAGTGTCTGACAGACGTCCTTGCGAATGTACCTAGCCATCGATTTGTTTACCTCGTCGGTAAAAACGGAACATCGGAACGGGTAGGCGTGATACTTATTTTAAGACATTGCCCGCTGGGAGACAGGCGTGTCGTCAGCTAACGAGGATTTCTTGGGTATTCCTCAATGTTGAGATGACGGTCTCATGATGAATTGATTAACCGCTGTCGACTGTTTCCACATATTTTAAATATTGTCGTATTTTTGTGATTTCACCTCTGTTGGCGAAAATATCAATCAAAGTAAGTATATAAAAAAGAAAACACAAGATATTCTATAGTAATAGTAGTAATCTTCTGTATACTAATAAATCCAAGCAATTTATATTACGGCGGTGATCTTTAACATAACTCTGTTATTCAATATATTGAAATTTTTTTATGGCTTCTCGACATGTTTATTTATACTACATTGTTTTGAAAGGAATGTTATTGTGGTTCAATGTTTTTTCACGTTATCTCTTAACTTGTAATGAATATTTTATGTTTATCAATCCCATAGTAGAATCCACTTACGGCAAAACAACTTATACCATTGCAATGCGAACAAAGAACTACTTATCAGTGATTTATTCAACTCAAAAACTAGAACTAAGCGACTTTGTAGCGACTTGGTATGTGTCACTGCCCTAAAGCATACCCTCTACCTACCAACAACACTCCCACAGGTCTGTGGTGGGAGGTGGGGTTGAGGGTTGGGCGAGGGTAAGGTCAAGGTAGACAGCGGCGCGCGTGCGCAGTGCACTTCAAGACGCTGATGCAGCTACTTCATTGGAGCATGCAAGCGCGCCCTCTTTATGTTTCGCTCAGTCATCTAAATCGTCGCTTACTGAAGCACCTCTTGATGGAGGTGGCAATTCTACCTCGTTTTTGTTTAGCTTTGCTTTTAATCACGGAACTCCCTCGAAAATGAGACTTGATTGTATTAAATGACATCTCATTCTTTAGTAATATTTTATAGCTTGCAGTATTCAATGCTGTGGCCTAAATTAAATATTTTTCATTCACGGATGATATCACGATCACGGTTCAATGGCCAAATTGAGTAACAAAAACATTGTTATTGTGTTGACAAAAAATTGGTCTTGATTGAACGAGAGAGGAATAACAACGATGTAACTCTTGGGCTCCGGTCGGGACTAGTTTCCAAGTGATCTTCAAGGTTGTCCATCTGTAAACTTGGTTTAGTAGACGAAGTATAGATATAGACATATTTTCTTTATTCGGACTACAATGGATGACTTGTTTTAGTTGGATCTCTGCATATTTTTCGAACCATTTATAGTGATTAATGAGTCGCAACGCCTTTACCGATTTGTATTACATCGATCATATATAATTAATTGTAAAATAATCTTTTCGCATTGTCGTATTTGCGTTAATATATGAGTTGTTAAGTAGCCTCGATGACTCATGAGCTATTTATAGTAATAGTTTTTCCTCCTTACCTTGACGTCGTATAGCTTAAACATGTCGAAACATTGTTTTTGCGACATGTGACGGCATCGTGACTTTTATCGATTTCATGGTCAAGTATGCGAAATATGTCGCGAAATTCAAATCACCATAGAATTATGGTAAATCATTACCAAAACTAATATTAGTATCACCGTACGTATACAAAATTAAGCCAGTGTCACTGGTTTAAATAGGTGTTGTGGGCGATTGCCAATTTCTGGTTATTTTGCTGTTATATATATCAAAGCTCTGTAATCCTGACAAGACCACTTTTGAACCACATTGTAACCACTTTTAGATGTAATAAATAGCTTTATCCAAGAGTGTCAACCAAATCTCATTTGATTGATCTACGGATTTGTACACATGTAAATATAGTTCTATATGTGTACTTATTGTACAAAAAGAACGTATTATCTTCATGCTGCATTAATGAACTAGCGTGTGGCTTTATCGTGTGCACGTGTCGATCTATTTTGTAAATATCTAATTATAAATTTGGGAAATCATTCAACTCTGTCGCATGGCACTCTATTTCGTACGCAAGCTCCATTTGAGATTAACTCTAGACGACTAATTCACTTAGCATAATCAACAAGTTATTTAGACCAAAGAACATTGCTTCTGCGACCTAAATATCATCTTAAAGTATCCTTTTAGCACGTGATTATCATCAATTACTATTTTATGACCTACTAGATCGTAAACACTGAGTGTTAATTATTATTATGTTATTTATCTTATCCGTATGTAGATGCGATAAGAGTACAAGCCATGGTAATACATCAATACACACCCCTTTACGTTCTCGAATTCAGGTAACTACGCCGTATCTCGCTCACGTACTTTCTAGAATTCGCTAGGTGCATATAATTGATGTAGTAGTGTATCCCGGTCCAGTGTATCGATCGGGACCTGCGCGCTCCCTTGCAAGCAACAGGCTATGACGCAGTTACATGAACGCATGTGTTAGTGTTTATTTAGTACCTAGATAGTCTGTACCACTAGGATTGTGTTTATGTCTTAGATTAGTACATCCTCTACAGAGTCTAGTTGTTCAATGTGCTAGAAAATAGAATATTTCCGATTGAGTTGGTATCATTTCGTCTTGTTTTCTATATACGTATGAAGCCTTATACACTGAATAAAATTGTGTACGACGCATAACGGCGTACAGTCCAGGTTAATTGGAAGCTGTCAGATTGATAGTATTGATTCGCGCTGCAAATAAATACATCATCCAAGTATATGATGTTGGCACTTAAATTATCGTGTCTTTGCCCTTATGGGTGGATGAGATTGCGTAATTTCAAAGATAAGATATCGGGAATATTTTTAACCGTATTATACTTCATGTAAATGAAAGGCGTGGTCGTATGTTAGTAGCGTGAAGTGATAGTATATTTCTGTATGTAGATGTACATTTACGGTGAACGAGTAGGCAAAGGTACTACACTACACCCACATTTCGCTTCCTATGATTTAAATCCCTCGTTATAGAGGGCTGGCTTATTGTTCACCAGACACATTTACGTAGATTCTGTGCTACAATTGTGAAATTCGTTACAGCGCTATAGTATATTAGTAACTAGCTGACCCGCGCAACTTCTTAGCATCATTTTTCATGGATGCGCCGCTCCTATTGGTCGTAGCGTGATGTTATATAGCCTATAGCCTTCCTCGATATTGTTATCTTGTCTACTCGGTGAGATCGCAGCATTCATTCTCTTTGTGACCATGGAAATTAAAATACAAGGACTATTTAAGTTATTTTGTAGTAATCAATTTGTAATTCAATAATTCTAAACAGTTATTTGGAGAGAAGTCAAAGTCAAAAATCATTTATTTACTTATGTCACAAAATACCACTTATGAAAGTCAAAGGGGTTAGTGAGTTTATTACATTTACTGAATTTACCTTTATGTTAGTTGACATGAATGTATTGTATGTAACTTTGAATTCTGGGAAGAGTTTATGTAAGACTATAAAACATTTTCAGCTGCATGTATAAAAATGAGAGTATGTATTACAATAGGCATAATGACAGGGTTAAAAATACGTAATTCTAATTAGTCCATCTTTTAGATAAGCAAAACATATTGGACACCTATTTTTTGTTTTAACAGAACTATAAAAAATTGATAAGATATAACGCATTAAAGTTCAGAAGTGGAGGCTTGTGACGTCACACGTTTGTAAAATTTGTACCTACAAGTGACGTAACACGAAATTAAAACGTGTTGTATCTTCTTTGTTATTAGTTTGTGGAACATAAGAAAAAATAAGTATCCAATATCTTTTGCTAGTCTAAAAGACGGACTAAAATTTTTTTTCAGTCTGCATGCCTATTGCAATGATCATTTAAAATTGTTTTAAGTATTTAAAATATTGTATTCGTATACGCGAATGTTATTTATACATTAAAATTAACCATCCTTATACGGATTTATCATCATATCGATTAATTTTGAAAAGAAAACATCACGCAATTTTATCCCAGTGTATGTCTTAATATCTTTTAATAACTATGTATTTACATTTGCCCGACATTTCGGTTGCTTTCAGTAGCCATTATCACGTCCCAATGTTTCAAAATATGAAGATATTTCAAAATGTCCGAACGTTGTTTTATTATTTGTAGTTGTTATAACTATTTATACTTGATGTATAAAGTAGGTATATAATCTCAATGCGTAAACATTAGACAAAACTATATTTGAATAACTTGTATGAAAACTTATAAAGAAAGTAAAAGTAACGCTTCCTTTTTAAGACTCTTTGCGTATAAACTATTTATGCAAGCCATTGTCGAAATCGATAATATAACAAAAACAAACAATATTTATTATTATTGGTTTAAAGGCCCAATTACTCGATATTTGTCTTACCTAGCTCAAAAAACAGGGATAGCATGATACCATATATCATATTTAATAAATCTGCTTTGTGTAATTATAGGCCTTTAATGGAATACTGGCGTGTTCAGTTTCTTATTTATGATTATTGAGTATTTGATGTATGACGGAAGGGATGACAATTTATTTCCAAAGAATTATTTAGTTATTATGCTATTAAGAGTTCTTCTTCTTTTCGTGTGGTTAGTGGCCAACCTGTTGTCAGGGCTTAACGACTACTGTCAATTTGACAACAACCGGGACCGACTTTTTACGTGCCCTCCGAAGCACGGCGACGCTCATATGAAATACCACTAAGCGGTCACCCATCTATAGACTGACCGCACCCAACGTTGCTTAACCTCGCTAATCGTTTACCGATCAGTGAGTGCAACGGGCTATGAACGCACTAATTAAGGGTTAAAATTAATTAAGGGTTAATTTCCAATTATTAAATGACATGTATTCATATGATTAAATAAACAAATTCACATTAGCATTTATAATTTTAGTTAAGATAATATTATTTGCCTTGTCTGTCTCTAATAATTATCTTTTATTCTAGACTAATCCGACCTCGATTCATTACAGCGTTATCTCAATTTTGCACAACAATGTCATCCCATTCATTGAGTGAATGATTTGGATGTCAACGCGAGTTCAACAACATGCCTACTCTTTATTATTGCTTCTGCGAATCTTTGACCTATTTGTGATATAACTACTTATCGTCTCACTACCGAGAATGGAGACTTTGATACCACGAGTATCATGCCACTCGGCTATTAACAGCTTGTTCCTCTTGGAGGGTAGGCAGAAATCTATATTTTCATACAAATAGTCTAACGTTTCTTGAACACGTCAATTTAAAATATAATTATAATAACATAAGGAAATAAAAATTATAAATTCTAAAATAAATGTAGGATAGCAGGAGCAGTGCTAAAGACCAGCTGTGGAGCTAACACCACAGCTGGTCTTTAGCACTACCGTCGCTAAGCGTCTAATAATATTTACTTCTTAAATAATTAACCATATTTCGAGAAATCGGAACAAGATTCCACAAGGTCGCACAACTGATGACTAACACAACGCGCAAAATGTTCTGACGTATATTTACGATCAGTTTACGAGTTCACATTGATGTGAGATGTTACATAATTATGATCTTAATGTCTGCTTCGGCTGTCCAGTTACGTAAATTTGCGTTTATGCTTGTAGAGATCACCGGTTCGATTCCTTAGTCGGGTAATTGGAGATTTTGTTTCTCAAATGGTTAGTACTCTTAGCAAGCAGTTGGTCACTGCGCCTGATAGGCCTAAATATAACTAATAAAATATGAGTTTGAAACGCCTTTATTTAACCTTCAAGACTATACTTATAACTATACAAATGTAATGTTTATGACACGCGAACTTTATTGAAAATGGACAGAAAAAACATCCAGACTCAGCACAACTATTTGTGAAATGTACAAACTAACCCGTATTTGTATCTAACCACTAGAACAACTAGTCGATTCATGCACTAAAATACATACAATCACATAATTATCACCAATCCCTTTCCAAGCCTTTCAACGAAGTGCTTTCCTCCATTAATTATAACAAGAACACATTTCGCAGAGGTTACTTACCTTATTTACCCTCCTTTAGGATAAGAGCGTGCGTTACGTTAATAACAGTGAGCATGTTTGCACTTGCGATAACATTCGCTTAGTTTTTAGGTCAAGCCATAATGTTGTTAAGAAATTTGTCCCCAGAGCCCTTAGTACTCTGCCCTCCTTTTATAACACGGCGGAAACTAGCTGTCTTTATCGCTGAGTACCTTCTTAATTTGTGCTGGTTATAGTCCTTGAAGATAGTGTGTTTTGGTTTGTATACATAGTGGTATGAGTTGGATTTTGTGGTGGGGAGGTAGTGAATGCAATACAAGACAAGCCAACCCAAGACCTTCAAGGCCTGGTATTTGGTTCGCTTGTCTGGTCAGTTTGTTATTAGATCGTCAAAAAGTTCTTAGCAGCAATACAGTTTGGATCTTTGACTGGTTCACGGTAATAGATTTTCAATACCTACATAGTATCTTAAACTATAGCTGGTGGAAAATGCCTGTGACACCCCTCTGCGTACCCTTTGGGGGATTAGGCGTGAAATGTAGGTACAAGAGGGCTAAGACAAAAAGAAGATTATTTTAATAAAATGATTTTTATTGGTAATAATGGAAAGGCACTTAGGCCACCGTATTTTTCGGGAGCTGAGAATAGACAGTGTATTAGGAATAGAGTGTGGCTGAAAACTAATCGTATCATTCTTGAGTCCAAAACCGGGTTATAATATACCTAAAGCTGGTAAAAGCTATTTAAGAATAAATTGCAGTATATGGAAATAAACGATATCAGTGAACTTTCCACTGACGATATGTAAAGATACGGATAGATAAAGAACATTTCAAACAGTGTGACGTCCAATTGATAAATCACTTCACAAATCTTCTGCAATAAACACCCTCCGGCCGTGATGGCAACTGAGTTTGGCAACCAGTTGCTTAAAAATATTGGATATTCTTTTTACTCAACCAGTTGCCAAAGACGAATGTCGATTCTTGATACGCACCTATAATATTTTACCTTTGCAGTTTCGCAACCAGTTGCCGAAGGAGTAAAAACTTTCTTGTTACTCAACCAAATCTGCTAAGAATTCAAACTTTTTTCAGATGTTCAGAATATATTTTCTTTTGTTACTGACGTAGTTGACATCTATCATTTTATTTGCCTCTTGAGGTTATCGATTAATTGCAATATATGTGTAATACACATTAGATTACTGTATTTACTGCACGAGTATGTGTACGATTTAAGACCAGTATAATAGTCTGTTCCGGAGACATCAACATGTCTACTTTAAATGTATACCCAAATACATCTAACATTGAATTCATTCGTTCAAGAAGAGGAGGTGTTTCTGCGTTGTACGATGGTAGGCGTTACAGCCGTAAAAAAATATATGTAAATAAAAACTCATTTTGGAAATGTATCCTTACAAAAGGATGCAGAGGTAATATTACTTTAAATACTCGTAATGAGATAATAATGCAAAGAGCACACGAAACCGATTGCAGACGTAATTTTGCGAAAACCACATTTTTGAAAAAATTGGATGATCTCAAGAGAGTGAGTAGTTGCAATTTTGAATCAATCCCCAAACAATACGACAATATGGTTCGTGATTTAAAAAACGATGGATATAATTTCGTCGGCGATATACCAAAGTTCAGCAGTGTGAAAAGTGACCTTTACAATGGGCGAAACAAAGTAGTTGGTACCACAAAAATGCGTTTCTCAAATGCTACGGACGTTGAAATACCCATGAAGTACCAACATTTTTATCTTTGTGAATATGAAGATGGAGATTTTAGAATCATTGTATTTTGTATTCGTGATGTGACAACAAAAATGAGTAATTTCAATCATTTCTTTGCTGATGGCACTTTCAGAAGTTGTCCAAAGTCCTTTAAACAGTTGTATACCATTCATGGCTATGATGAAATTAACAATATCATAACTCCATTATTTTTCGCACTTCTTCCCGATAAAAGAAATAACACATATAAAATTTTGTTCAGTATAATTAAATCTCAAATTCCTACCTGGAGTCCAAAAAAAATTACATTGGATTTCGAAATTGCAGCAATTAATGCATTTAAAGACATATTTCCTGGTATACTTTTTAAGGGATGTTACTATCACTTCAACCATGCGTTATGGAAAAAGGCGAAGGCCTTACAAATAAAAACTAGAGTAAAAAAAAGGCATGTGGCGAGATGTATTGGAATTGCACGGTTACCAAAAAAATACTTAAGAGAAGGATATGATTATGTAATGGCAAAAAGACCTGTTGGTGAGGAAATCAAAATGTTTAATAAATATTTCCAAAAGCAGTGGGTTAATAAAGATTTTTTTGCTGAATCTTGTTGTTGTGAAACTGAAAAATTTAGAACTAATAACAATATAGAGGGATGGCATAGAAAGATCAACAGTTTTATTGGTAAGAAAAATCCAACGTTGGCACATCTACTCGATGTTTTAGAATCTGAAGCGACATACTATGATTTGAAAAAAATTACACCTAAAAAAAAGAAGGAGTACGAGGAGATCGATGAGGAAATTGGGTTAGCGATAAAAACTTTAAATGAAAACAAAATTAGTGTCGGACACTGTCTCGAAATTATCAGTCCATTTGTTATCCCATTCTAAAGACATATTAACTACCTACTAAATTCGAAGTGTACTTATAATTTCAATTTTGTTGCAAATGGGGAACCTAGTTGTTAATTTTCAGTAACTTTAAGCTGTAGTTAGGTAATTACATGGAATAAAGGCATATATATACACCTATATTATGTTGTTTTCACGATATTATTATTTGAAACATAATGTACCTACCCTTGTTCCCTTTCGATGACGCCACTCTTAAGAAATTTAATCAAACAAATTCAATAGAAACCAAATTTTATATGCATCTGATTGAAAACATCCTAATTTAATATAATACAGACCTTAGTCCTTATTTTGATTTCCACAACTGATGTTAGTTACGAACTGAGAGTGGTAATTCTTCTTAAGTAACCACACCTTTTGAGAAAATCTTAGTTGGCAACTAGGTGCGTATCAAGAATCGACATTCGTCTTTGGCAACTGGTTGAGTAAAAAGAATATCCAATATTTTTAAGCAACTGGTTGCCAAACTCAGTTGCCATCACGGCCGGAGGGAATAAACAATACATGTTCGTGATTCTGACTGATTACAGAGATTACTATCCACTCGCGGTTGCACTTATCATGTCTGACTTAATTATAAATAGAAATGAGCTAAAAGTCGATTAAAATAGCAGGTTGAAAATAGTGCTATCGAGCAAATATTCGTTCAGAGATTAGGGTGATTATTCGGTTTGCTAAGGGGTTTCTAAATAGGAAATATCTGGCTATGATATGTGGCGGCAATGTTTTCGACTGTGGCTTGGGCAGCTAACAAACGTTTAAATGTATTGGCTATTTCAAAACATAATTATGTGGATAGCAATATGCAAAATATTGACGTGTATTCTATGTAGCTGTTTTTGCCGGTCAGTATATTACAGTCATAGATTGTAGCAAAATAATGGCCGTTTGTAAGCTCTTTTACACTTTTAATCCAATACGAATGTAAGAATATCGGATTGAAAATAAACAGAACCGATTATTTTACTTGTAATTCGGGCAAATATTCGTTTCGAAGCAACTGCTTTTGGCTACAAAAAAGAAAAGATTTCGGTCATTTCTTTTTCGCTACGCATATCTACTTTAAGGTGGCACAATGTGTTTAATAATAAAAAGGAACAAATATAATATTAAAAAGTAAAAAACATAGTAAAGTAACCAATGAGAATATTCGGTTGACAATGTATCAACCGAATATGGGCATAGCCAAATATTCGCCCAAATGTTATCTCGTTTATGTCCTACCAATACTTTACTGCACTAACATTCGGCAGTTATACGGTAGCTACCATATATCATATAAATCTTCGGAGTATTCCAACTATCAGTATAAGATAATGAGAAGGTACTTCTACAGATTTTTATTTATCTTCATATGAATGTATGTATATGTCCTTGAGTTGTATTTACGTGTATAATGCAGTCGTTAAATAAAGATTACGCATCGTTTCCTTACTTTCTAATATATGCAGGTCTATAAAATAGTAACGTGTATAACATTTTATTGATGACTAGTTTCTCCGTGTGGCTTCACTCGCACGAATCCTACGGGAATGTTTACTGTGACATAACATACCCTGTGTTCTAATCTATAATATGACTTATATGTGTGCCAAGTTGCATCCAAATCTGATGACAGTTTATGCATGATTGAATAACAAACATTTAAATCTCCAAACATCTTCATAAACTTTAACATTTTAGTATTGGTAGGATAAAGTGTGACGGCCAAGTTGTTTTTGATCATGAATGCCAATAGCGTTTTAAATATTATGTTTCAGTAAGTTTATTGTGCAAACTAGCCGTACCGGTGATTTCATAGTCGCAAACATTGTATCATCTATGTAACCGAACGCAATTCAAAATGAACAAAATATATTTTTGTATTGTCGACAAATTTAATTGAATTCAACTAAACATTAGCCCAAAATTTGTTTACGATTCATTAGAAGTCTTGTATATTTATAGGACATCAAAGCTTTGTGTTAGCGGTATTAAAATTGTAAGTAGTTTCTGCCTGCGGCTCTGCCCACGGCACCCCTTGGTGAGGTCTAGCTTAGAGCTGGTAAGGTCTTCCTTCCCAAGGATACAATTTATCGTCCTGCTAAATTTTATTAAAATCCGGATAGATGTGACCTAACTGAAGACAACAAACAACCCTTTCTATTTTTGTTATCTCTTTTTATAAGGGACAAATATAGACTGGAAACAGCAACGTAATAGTGTTATAACGAGCATTTGTTTCCAACATAAGACAAGAAAATATGGTCTACATATATAAAATATAATACCATCCTATTAAAGAGAATATAGCTAACAAGCGACCTTGTCCCGTCGTGTCGTTGACTACAAAGGTGTCAGCCGAGTGTGAAACACACAGGTTATTACAATACACAAACATGGACGCGGCAGACACTGCGCAACCTCTCACCGACTCTAAACACACGAAGTATTGCTTGCACAATACGTTAGGCTTTGGTTTCGACTATCTTAGGAGAACGTATTATCGCTGGGACGAATCCAAATCACACACACAAGATATAAAAGATATAACCGGAATCGGAAGAAAATTTTATGTAGGAAACTTATTTTTTTGTCTCGTGTCGGAGTCGAACCTACAGGATTCGTTACACTGGCAGACCACTAGGTGACCACTTAAGCTACTGCATCATCCATGGAGTCTAGAAGTAATCAAGATACTCACACGATTTTGATTTTAATAGCATATTTCTTGGCAGGTACTTGGCTTCGCGCCAATGTGCTCTCAAATCCATTAATTTCTATTTATTTGTTTTTCAATTGTAACTAGTTACGTATATAATGTACTTACGTTTTTCTACGACTGCCTTGTTAGTTCAGTGACATATGTACGTGGGTGCGCTTGCGCAATTGCAGAAAACTTTTGCCGTAATGCTTCCGTGCCCAAACTGCCAAATAAACACATACTTATAAATAAGATGATTAAGAGTAAAATAGATAAAGTAGCTAGTAACTCGGTTAACTCGTATGGGTCTAGGTAAGTGTTATTCCTTTAAGCAATGAACCTGCTTATGATAGACAAATGTGGTAATTATTCAAAATTTTATGTGGTGGCGATGGTAAGCGGTTCTCATAACCTATAATTTGGGACTGGGTATCACAGCAATTACAGTAGTGATTGTAGAAGATCGGCTATCGTGAGACTCGTGTTTTATCCCAGTGCTAATCTGTCAGGTAATGTGCCTGGTAGACAGCAGTATGCAGGATTCATCTTCTTCGGATTTTATGTGAGCTAAAAATGTACCTGGCGAAATGTAGACTTGAGACCCCAGCATACCTCTTTTGGGAAATACAAGCGTGACTCTATGTTATAACGTGTACGAAATAATAAAACTTATATCTACCCCTCAGCGTTCACATGAAACGCCAGTAAATCATTTTCGAACCATTTAAGTTGCAGTGAAATTACCATTGAACAACCGTATATGGCTCACTAAGAGTCTGAATACGTTCGTATCGCGGTACAGAGAAAAACTTCAGTTTCGTGTGCTATTATTATATCGGCATCTCCAAACCGGACCCGTCAGGATAATTACGAAGAAAGCTGCGTTTGCGAACTGTACTTTTTATATGCGGCCCAATGAATAACGAAAACGGAGGAACTAGTAATACCTGCCACTCCCGTGTCGCGATTCTGGCCAGATGTACATGAGTTGACGTAACCGGGCTGCAGCACATTAATTTATCTAGAATTTTGTGCGTACATCTAGTGCAATCTGTATCGTTACAAAATAGTTATTGTCGAGCTACATAATATTGTAAAGGTACAAAATGAAGTCATAATCTTATTGGGATCAGCTAGATGGACGCATACTCGGAGCTTTATAAAGCTATTGCCTCGTTGTCATATATGCGGAAGATCGAAGATTCTCAGATCAGCCAAAGTATTCTTTGGTTCCTCTTTTAGGAACTTCTTAACGAGCGCATTTTCATAGCACGAAATTCGGACATGTCCACATCGGACGACTCGCCTCTTATTACTGGGGACTTTAAATACACCCAATATTTATAAAATTATATCTCTGCTATTCCCTTTACTAACTCGTCTGTGTATATCGCCGAAGATAGACGCATGTATATATGTTGCAATAAGTAAACCCGTAATAATAAAGTCTCAAGCCGTATCCATCATTTACTTACTGTTCCATGTTACGTATATAGATGGTATCAAAAGAATGATGTCAAACAGGCTCTGTATACTAAATAGAATATAGGCTCTTAGGTCGAGTATGGGGTTGACGGTGACCCTGCCTGCTACTATAAATAAATGAAGGACCCGATCCTTTGAGAGGTGATTGAGCAATTTATTTTATGCAAGGCAAACCAGTAAAATTAACGCTCTTTTTAATATGAGAGAAAATATTAGTAAATTATCTAAAGGCGTTTAAAAATAAAAATATCAATGAACATTTACTCTCGATATTATGTTTAATAGATAACATTAAACATTATTATGATTAACAATATCAAGTGTTCGCTTAAAGCGTTTCATCGCCACGAAAGCGATTTGGGTACGTAAAAAGTCGGAACATAGAGATGAAATAGAATCGCATGTACGCATGTCGTTTAATATTGTTGTTACTGTCAGTCATATTCTATCGCGCCAAAACGATTCTTCGCGCCAAAAGCGTTTCTATCGCGCCTAAAGCGATTCTAACGCGCCGAAAGTGATTCTGTTGTGATCAACTAGCTGTCTAACGTAACATTCTAAAATGTCAACAGCGGAATTAAAATTGCCTATACGTTTATTTTTATTTATCAAATGTTTGTTTTTTCGACCTAGTAACTGCATGGCTACTAAAATAGCCGGCACAGGCGTCTATTTGCGATCTTTTAACAACATAAACGTTTGTTAATAAAACACGTGTCGTTTGTACATAATCGATCTGGGTTGATTAATTAATCGATTGGATTGAACTCGGTAATTAGAGTTTATCGATCATCGTTCGTTTGTTACGTTTATTGTTAACTAGCTTAAGCTCGCGAATTTGCCCGCTTGAATGTTATGGGGACGTGTATTGGGATGAAATAAGTGTAAATATATATTTAAATATTTTGAAGGTAGTTAACCTTCTAAATGTTTGGTGTAGTTAGGAATTGAACCACCAACATTAGGCGCATTGTTTTGTTCATTATTAGTTCGCTTATAGTAATGCCAATGCCATCTATGCAATCAAAACAGTAAACAAAAACAAATATTAACAATATTTTGAATTTTAAGTTTTGAATAATGGGCATCGAACCAGCAATAGTGAGTGCTTTATTACGTAGTACGGCTATTTTCTTGGCACTGCAGTATCAGTGCAATCAAAACAATAAACTGCACTGTTTCACAGCTACACTCCCAGTACATAAGTACCAAGTAAAGGTAATAAATCAATACTGGGCGGGCGCGTGAATCTGCGATGGTTCAAGAGAGATGCAACGCTGCATCGATTCGCTTCCGTTTCGTCGCCGCGTCGTCATAGTGACGGACCTAGTTATTACATCACTGGTACAGCTAGCAAATAAAGTTAACGAATTTTTTGTCTGAGTGTGGGTAGTTGTAAAAATTATTTTGTATATTAAACAAATATAGACTGACTGCATGGATGACGTATGTAGTTTAAGTGGGCGCTTTGCTATTGTACTGCACCCGGTGTTGTGGGTTCGATCTCTACTCCTCGAACAGGCGTTTTTCAACGCAACATTGAAATTTCCTACAATTTTTTTAATTACCTTTTTTTTTAAATAGTTTTGTTAATTGACCTGTCCAAGAATTGCTTACACATTTTTATGGAAATAAAGATCTTTGACTTTGATCCCCATATGGGATTAAAGTCTAATTCTAGCTAAATAATGTAAACCTAAAATAAACGTTGTGTGAATTCCGTTGCTAACGGTACCATCTATACCTGAGTGCTCGCTAATAACATTATACCCTATTTGCAATAGGCGCTCTAGTTATACTAAATACATCTATATAGTTATTATCGAATCGGAATTTTCCTTCCTATGTGTCACGACTGTTTCCAAAAAGGGTAGACAGAGATTACAGATTTGCACTTGCTATCCCGACTTTTACCGCACTCTTAAAAAACAGCTCTAAACTCGAAATTTTGAAGTCAGGCTATTTGAATTCTAATTGTGTGACAATAAATGCTAATATTATGTTTGTTGTAAGTAATTGCAACAACGTTCAAGTTTGTTTAATCCAAAATATTCAGATAAGTCTCTGTTTTATTAAGAGTGCGGCTAAGTCGGGATAGCAAGTAGAAATTTGTAATCTTTGCTTATCCTTTCTGGAAGAAGTCGTGATATGTATCTCATAATACAGTCACTTATACATTTTTCGGTACCTATGAAGTGTAAAAGTTGGCAACTCTATGAGATAAGATACTGAGCTTACTATTCGCACTAATGATCCCAATCACGCGTCATAACGCGAAACATTGACGTCGTTTGAGATTATCTGTGATCTATTAAACATACCAATTAATTATTTACTACGTATATGTTCGAAAGCCACACGTTCAGCGCGTGTTACACTTATTATTGAGTTTGTTCTTGTGCCTCGGTGGCGCGAGTGATTACGATTGCTGTGCAAGAGGTCTCGGATTTGATGTCCGAGTTAAAGAAATTGTTTTTTGTTTTTCTGGCTAGAAATCAACGAAACCAAAACCATGTCTCGTATTGTGCCCGGAGATGTCAATAATTATTGCTCTATTATGTGGGTTCTAAAACCATAGCTGGTAGAATAAGAATGCAATACACGTCTGCTTACCCCTGCCAGGATGTAAGCGTATGTACGTAATTTTTTTGACATCGAGACCCCTGGTTATTCCCTGAGTACCCCGATCTCCGAGGCCCCCGTCCCGTAGAACCCTGAATACGATAAATGTGTAATAATTTTATTTAACATAATTATCATCTGCCGACGGTACTTTTAAGCTAAACTCACTTTTAATTGAGTTTATCAAGATAAAAATAGTTCAAGGTACTCGGGGACGGAGGCCTCGGGGATCGGGGTACTCAGGGAATAACCCGAGACCACACTTCGCCCACGCAGCCTTTGATGTTTTATCTTTAAAATATTTATTCAGAATGTAGATGTTCTTTGTGTCAGTTTTCAAAAGTTTGTTTAGTTCACCGTGACACAAGGATTATTTCTGGTGCACGATATGTACTTATCATAAAAAAAAGTATATAAATTGTGGTTGAAATGCTCAATTTTAGTAAGGCCATACTAGACTTTTCGCATTATATGAAGATACCGCCACTGAATATTAGGTACTTTATAGCCGCTAGTACGTAGACGCCATACAATGTATTTATCTATGCGTCTGCGCATCGAGACGTATAATCTATGCCACGCGACTGCTCTTGATAAACCTTATGTAATATAGTAAACATACATACCGACACGCGGTCGGCATGTGTTAACAACATATATGTACTGAATTGTTATATATTATTGTTTTGTTTTGCCACGTGCATTGTAAGTTTTCTAGCCATTGCAAATGGACTGAGTGTTGCGGGTTCAATCTCGAATATGAACGTAGTTGAACGAGTTTTCTTTGTGTCCGTTTTTTTCTATGTTTGTAGTTTCAGCAGGGTAACCACTGCAGACTAGTGCAGACACTTCCAATACAAGAAATAATTATTGTCTTGTATGAGATTTGTATCTATTTGTGTATCACACAAATATTAGAGATCGAATCCACTCAGTCTCGCCACTGCGCAGAGTGGATTTGATCTCTGTAAGTTAATGTACGGATGGCGTAGTGGTTTATAGCGACCACTTAAACCATTACGCCATCCGTACATTACCTAACTTATAAAATACTAGCTGACCCGCGCAACTTCGTCTGCCTCACATAAGAGAATTTCACCGTTTTTGCAACATTTTTCATTGATGCTCCACTCCTTTTGTTGGTAGCGTGATGCTATATAGCCTACAGCCTTCCTCGATAAATAGGCTATCCAACACTAAAATATTTTCAATTCGAACCAGTAGTTCCTGAGATTAACGCGTTCAACCAAACAAACTCTTCAGCTTTATAATATTAGTATAGATATATCGAGCTATCCTGATTTTTGATTCCTAATCCTAAAATATTCGGTTTGCTACAGCTAATAATGTCTTACGTTTACACAAATGTTACATTATTTATTATTATTTATTTTTAGTCTGTACCATCCCACTGCAGGGCAAAGGCCTCCCTTCTATCTTTCCACTCCTTTCTGTCTAGCGCCAATTGTCTCCAATCCCGGTTGAAAGCATCCAATTCATCCTGCTATCTCATTCCGGGCCTGCTGCGGAGCCATTTGTTACTTGGTGCTCAGTCTATGCAACAAATGTTACATAATATAATACAATTTCCTTGCCTTATAGCTTAGATTATAGGTACGGATTTGTAAAGGAAAATCTTTGAGTGGAAAATTTCTTACTTCAATAACACCTCAGGCTTCCCATTACCATGGTAGCTGAATACCAATCGAATTGTCGAGGAAAGTGTAAATATAATTGATTAAATAAGTTAAATGTTGTTTTTAAATAAAATAAATAAACTGCGATAAAATACGTATATAAAATTTAAATTTAAATTATCACGTAAATTGGAATATTTTTATCTATTTTCGTGGCAAATAGTTAAAGGACATTTTTGTGAAAATTCAAACTTAATTTCGGTTATGCATTTAGGTGATTTAGGTTTTATTGAAACGCTTATGATAGTCAAATGAGGTAATTATATGGTAGTCTATCTAGTGGCTAATAAGAATACGGGTTGCTTGATGGTAAACGGTGCCCGCTTATAATTTTGTGACTGTTATAGTCATTACACCTTTGTAGCCGACTGGCGATCGTGAGCCCGAGAGGTTCGAAGTCGATGCTAATCTGTTAAAAAATTATCCGTTTTTTTCCTATTCGACGTTCATAAGTGTTACTTTGTCACCAAAATGAATAAATGATTTATACTTTGTAGCGTGCTGCTACAAAGTACAAGGCTGTAGATCTGTCCTATAGACTAGATTTTTACCGTTTTAACATTTTAAAATTTCATGTTTTTTAAATTCTCAAATAATAATATAAGACTTAAAAACATTTGACGTAATGTAAATGTCTTACACCTCTTTACCTACACCTTCGGAAGAAAGTCGGGGAGCCTTCGTATGTCCACTGACGATCATGTCACACGTCGATTCATGGAACTCGCACGCATAACGTGTCGATACTACTGATTATCTTTTCTATATCGTATGTCACAGTTCACGTAATATTGACCTCAAAATTGATACTAATGTTTGTACTGTAGTACTTAATTTTCGATTATCAATATGTGAACAAGGAAATATAATAATAATATTCTATCACATACACACAACACCATCTAGTCCAAACTAAGCAGAGCTTGTACTATGGATACTAGACAATGGATAAACATACATATATACTTTTTTATGATAAATACATACATATTATACATAGAACCACCCAGACCAAGACAAACATCCATATTCACGCACACAAATGCTTGACTTGTGCGGGAATTGAACCCGTGACCTCAGGCGTGGCAGTCGGTTACGCTAACCACTACGCCATCGAGGCATGAACGTACGTGGCAGTGACGGGCCAGGCAATTAAACCGGTACGTTTGAATACAGCCACGAAGGACAAAGGCAAAATGTACGTTGGTGCCCAGCCGAGTCCGGTGCCTACTTTGGCGACCATACCAACCGTAGACGACAGTGAGAAGCTTCGAACATTAGTACCTATCTTAGAAAAAAACGTCGGTTTAAGATTAAAGGTAAGGTTTCCTCGGATTAAGTCAAGGTTTCCCGTTACCAAAGGTGCTGAATATTAACCGAATTGACGAGGAAAGTGTAAATATAATTGATTAAATTAAATGTTGTTTTTAAATAAACCGCCGATAAAAATAATCAAAATTTAAATAAAGTATGTTTAAATTTTAATTATCACTTACGTAAATTGGAATATTTTTATCTATTTTCGGGGCAAATAATTAATGGAAATTTTATGAAAAGAATTTTCACAAAATGTTTATTTAATTTTAATTCGTTTATGCATTCAGGTCGTATTGAAACGCTTAACTGGTACATTGAAATACAGCCACGACGGATAAAGGTAAAATGTCTGTTGGTGCCCAGCCTACCTTGGCGACCATACCAACTACGGCCAACCGTAGACAGTAAGAAGATTCGAACATTAGTATCTGGAAAAAAAGCGTCGGCTTCGGAGCACCTTAATGACATAACTATGTTTTAGGCTGTCCCACGTAATAGGAAAGGGTAGCTATATTATAACATCAATATATCGCCAGCTTTTCCGGGTACGTTTCCAGTCTGTGCTTCTACTGAGAACTTTCTAATAGATTAGCCGAGTAATTGAACCCGGAACCTCGAGAGTCTCCACATATACACGCTTTTGATACGCGATCATCTCTATCCCCTTATCAGTATGTTTTATTTCACAAGTTAAAACTAAATCCATTCAGCAACTTCACCGTAAAAACACAGACAGAGAGAATATTGACTTTTGCATTTATAATATTAGCATACATGTGGCGATTCCGCTTGAAATAAAGGCTAACATTCATTTACGCATTAATCCGAATACAAACGTCATGCCTGTGAACGCAGAAAATCGTAAAACAATCAGCTAACCGTTTGCATAGCAACAAGTCGTTTTTAATATCGGTAGTTTAAGAAATCGACCGTGCATTATTACATGATAATGTCAATCAGTGCTATTAATATCGGCCATATCGTTCTCAAGTATGACCCGTGTAGCGTTGACTTGTGACCTCTGCTCGATAATTATCTATTAATACTTTGCATTTTATATATTCTTTGTGATTATTTTAAGCAGTTTAAAGTAACACGAACAATTTAGTTGGTAAATAATATTATTAGTTTAGATCGCAGTCAAATAACCTGTTTATGGCAACGTCTGTACTAGAGTACTATAGTAATAACGTTATATTGTCTTACGTTAACGAGAATGTTACATTTTCTAGATTAAATTAAAAACAGCTATACCGATCTTTATTTTTTAAATATACTGTTTTTATTATATGATCAATTTTAATTTACTAGGTACCTACTTACTTTATAAGCGCAATAAGTATTTTATTTTACCTGAAGGAGATGAAAGAATACTAAGTATGCAAAATTTCAAAAATTTGGTGCTGCATATTTGATTCTTTTATAATACATATAAATTGAAAGAAAATGATTTATATTTTAACATTGGTACCCCCAGTTCATGATTCTATTTATTTTTTATTTATTTATTTCATATAAATTTTCACATTGTGTTGAAAGTATATGAATTAGAACAATGTTAATTACAGTACATAATTGAAGCACATCACTATTTGCCATTTAGCAGTTTGGTTACCAATAATTTATTATAATTCTATGCGTGGATGTATGATCATATAATAACAATTTATACAAAATTATAATTTCTACTTTAAATATGTCATGCAATATGTCAGTAAAGATAATAATACGTCAGTGAAGTTTAAGATAAAAAATTGAAATTAGAATAATATGTCATACAAAATGATAACTACAAATAAAATGTTTAATTAGTACATAGATTTAAAAATATAACAACAATGTAATGTCACAAATATAAATTCATCCATCTAATTATAATGGCACACTGTTAGTAGTTGCTTAAAGAAAATAAGTTGCGTGTATAAAAATAATAATCTCAATTCAATTTCCAGCTAAGATATCATTAATTGAGCAGTAGCAGCCTTCGAGCAAGAAATGTTTTAATTAAGTTTAAATTCCATTTTGTATAGTGATATTTGTCATCAGGTTTTTTTTTATTGACATGTTGTAGGTCCACGTTTAACTATGTCTAGATGTGAAATAATATATTATAAAATAATATATATATATATATATATTTGTTAGTTAAAATACTTGTTACAATTATTCTTATCTTAATTAAGCTATCTTAACCGTTTGCACATAATTAACAATTACTCTAAATTAGCTTGTACGTTAACGCGCACTTTGCTATCGGATATTTGACCTGATGTAATGTGACAAGCAATAAATTAACATCATCAAACTACAGCTAGGGTTAGCACGATTATTACTTAGTAGATATAAGTGTCAACCTTTATCTTGGTTATGGAACAACGACAAATGCGTCTTCTTGTACACCTATATTATAGGCTGATCGTGTGGTCTGGGACGTCCAGTTTTATTCCTAAAGAAATTCTGCGTTGCAAAGTGAAGATTCATACTGTGCCAAATTGACGGTGGCGGGTGTAGGGATTTATTACAAACAATTCTAATTTTTTCAAGCCTTGGGTAATGGAGGGCGGTCCTATTACTGTCTATTTCGCACCATGTGCTGCTATTGAAAATTTCTCAATAGAAAATCTAAAGAACTCTCTCCCTCCTCCACTCGGACATAGAAGCCGAGACTTTATGTGACGTTTTTATGTAATGTAGGTAGTAATATTCACTACCGCTGCGACTCATGACATGTTAATATAATTGTTCTGTTGTTTGTTTCAGTGAGAGCAGCATGTTCGTGTCGCGTCGCCGGTGGATCCTGAAGACTTGCGGCACGACGACGCCGTTGCGCTGCGTGCGCGCTGTGCTGAGCCTGGCGCGCGACGTGGCCGGCCACTCGCGCGTGCACAACGTGTTCTACTCGCGCCGGGAGTTCGCGCGCCCCGCCGCGCAGCTGCAGCCGCATGATAATTTTGATTCAGAGGTTAGTATCCTAAACTTTAATACATCACAGGCCGCAGTGTGTTTCACCGTTTACTGTGGCAGTGATAAAGCTTGGGTACCACAGTCTGTCTTCTGACTGACCAGGTCTAGCCAGTCGTGTTTGTAGTGGCCTGCGGTGGCCTGTCGTCGCCCGTCCGATCATTTTACTGCTCTGTAGGTTAGCAGTTATCTCGCTATGACCGTTATAAAGATTGGGTACGACGGTCGGACTTCTGACAGACCAGGTCGCGCCAATCGTATCTGTTGTGGTCTGCGGTGGGTTTCCATGGCCTATCTGATCTGTCATAAAACGGACCCCAGTTTGAGTGTTGTGGGTTCAAACTCCACATTTGACAACCACGAGACTGCAGTCGAACAAACTTGTTAAAGACAAATCTTGGGCTAAGGATAGTCCCTGTTCTACGGATGACTACAGACATTTAAGTAACGGACGCAAAAAACACCCACCCCTTAAGAGCCCGCTTATGTTTGCCCCGAACCAGAGGTACTAGATTTTATTCCTAGGTCCGACAACTTGTTAGATGTGATTAGATATTCCTGTTGGGAATTCTTAGTAGTAGTACGACATCTAGAAATATGGTAGATCTTACCTAGCTCCACATAACGCAAGGACCTAAAACGTTTATTGAAAATGTAATGTAAGTATACTTCAAAACACAGTTAACGTTTTTATCGAAATTAGCAGTTATAATGAGTCATTGAAATGAAATTATAAATTATGAAATTGAACGCAGGACTTATCGTTCATAATCATTGACACAACACGCCCCGTACCTAGAAATACGTATGTGAATGTTATTACAATGTACTTAAGTTCTGTGAACAGTGTACTAAAAGTTGATAGTCTGATTGCTAAGGTTTCAATGTAACATACATACATACACAAAGTCGCATGCCTATACGGCCAAACCTAGTTTTATGTAAAAAAAATATAAGTAGGTACTTAGCTATAAGTAATATTAGTAAGTACTAAGGCAGGAGACCAACAGACTGCAATGCAGAGGGTCTCGGGTTCGAACCCACGTCGCGCACCTCTGACTTTCGGAAGTTATATGACTTTTCGAAATTATGTGCGTATTGATTGACAATTATCGCCTGCTCCGTGCCTCGGAGAGCACGTTAAGCCGCCGGTCCCGGCTGCCATGTACATCTATGGCAGTCGTTATTGGGAGAGTGTCGACACAAAAGATCCCACTGGGTCGAAGTGTCGCCGGTCTGCACTGACTGGCCCCCACATAACATACATAAGGCAGCTAATTCTCAAACTTGAAACATTCTATGCACATATAGTTAGAATTAATCTGACTTTATCCTGTATATTCTATACCCTGTTACTATTTGATTGTAACTTGTTTTGTAAGCAAAATAAACCCATACTAATATTATGAATGCGAACGAGAATTAGTTTGTTAGTTGTTACGATACCTTAGCTTCGCAACCAATTATCATGAAATTTTTCATACACATGGTCCTAAAAAAGACATAGGGACATATAGGGACAAAAAGACAAAATACATTCATCCTGAAAAAAGTCTGATCCCGAGGTATAGAAATTTATTGACAAAATGATGCTGCGGACAAAATCGAGTGAATATATAAAGAAGAAAGCAGAGGTGTAATCACATCATATTCCACCAGCGACCCACACCACCGCAAATTTACTGTGAAGTAACACGGTTTCTGACTCCGTTTTCAATTCACTTCAGAAATTGCAAATGTGAGGTTTATACATTTCCCAGAAGAGGTAAGAAGAGATCTGCCTACCTCGCAGTTTCGGATTGTGTGCACCATTCAGAGATAAACCTGTTTGAACTGTGACGTCACAGGTCGTGCGATTATGCGTTATCGCGTAATGAGCTCATTGCATCGTTGTAGTCATACGGAATAATTGAATGATTAATAAGCGAAGTGATAGTGTATAGTATAGCGCAATGGAAAAGGCATTGTAGTGTGGCAGTGAATCCACGCTTGACAAAAGCATACTAGCTTAAATGAAGAAGTTAATAATAATAATAAAAATTTCTTACTCAAGTTGTTATTATAGTAAGGTTTTACGCCTTCTGGCCTGTTCCGAGTGGTAATGTCTGATATTTTGAGATCTCTGAATTTTATGGATTTTAAGGATATTTTTAAGTGAATATAGTGACAAGAATAGAAAAGGGTATGTTAAGCTGGCTTGGGCAAGTAGAAAGAATGGACGAGGAAAGACTGACTAAGAAAGTTTATAAGGCCAGTGTGAATGGAACAGTCGCAAGAGGAAGACCTAGGCGAACGTTTCTTGATCAGATCGGAGGCGTTCTGGACAAAGGCCAGGTTAAGAGCACTTGAACCGACGGGCGTGTATGAGGAATGTGATGAAAGTGAATGAAGTCAGAGAAGTGTGTCAGGATCGTAGCAAATGGAAATCCGTAGTCTCTATCTCTAATGTATGTATGTATTTTTAAGTCTGAGGTAAAAAGTGTAACATAGATGACATATTTTACTTTTTTGTGGTCCTTTTACTATTTCAATAATGTGTCGGCAATTTAGATGCGGAGTATTAATAGTAGAAGCAGCTACCTACTTAACATATTTATCTGTTACCTATGATACAAATTTTACCTTAGTCTTTAGAGTATATTAAAAAACATTTTGTCATATGGCTAAATATAAAATAGTTTTTCTTGCCAGGTATGCCAGAATCGTAGCCAGTTGATATGCTAGGTCAAAGTCAGTAATAATTTATTCATTTAAGTCACAAAGTAAGACTTATGCACGCCAAAGTTTACGAGTTTAGTGAAGTTACTGAATTTACTTTTAGCTTATGTTACAGTAAAATAAATGTATTCTTTACTATCACTATGCGTTAAGCAAACAATTCCCTTAATCTCACAATCACACTAGGGTCACATGAATCATAATGTCAGACGCGATATCAGAATCATATGTTATTGTTGTCATATCGGTGCGTACTTCTAGAAATAAATCATATTATCATGTATAGCACACGGGGTTTTCCTCGTGGCTCATGAGATTGCGTGTGTGTAAATCTTCCTATCGATTATTAAATACTCTAGGTGTAGTTATCAATGTTTTACTTATGATATACTAACTAGGTTTTAACGATTACGAAGCAGCAAATACACTAGTGGAAAACCGTTGGACTGCCACGCAGTCTCGAGTTAGATCCCATGGCGCGTATCTCTGACTTTCCGAAGTTATGTGCGTATTAAACAGTCAATTATCGCTCACTTTAACAATAAAGGAAAACATCGCGAGGAAACCTGCATGTCGTACAGTTCTCTTCTAATGTTTTCGAAGATATGTGAAGTCTGCCAACCCGCACTGGGCCAGCGTGGTGGCTGTGCCCTAACCCTTATCAAAACTGAGAAGAGGCTTGTGCCCAGCAGGGCCACAATTTAAATCAAGGCTGATATTATTATTTTAACGATTGACGTTTTTATATAGACTGAGTAAACGAGGGATATATTGAAGGAGCGACTACAGTAAACGATCCTCGTTCAAAATATGTATAACAAGTAGGACTTTATTTGACTAAGTTTTTCGTGTGTCCCGCCCGCAGCTTCTGCCGCAGAGCCGCCAATCCTTCATTCATTCATATTAAAATAGCGGAATTTTGTAAATATAATATGCAAGTAAAGAAAGGATACGACTCTGCTAGCAAGGATATTTCTAACAGGGCTAGGCCTTACGGTTTAATCTACCCGTGTACAAATGGACTTACAATTGTCATTAAAATTATTGGGTTTTAGCAATGGGATCGCCTGCTATTTTCTAGGACAACACCATAGTTGTCGAAATGTGTGAATTAACCTCTGCCTACACAAGTCTAAATACACAGCGTTCTTAAAAAAAATGCTCATATAGTACAATATAAATGTAAGAGCGGCGTATAAAATGCGACGTACTAATCGGTGAACGGACATCGCAAGTAACCCGACCGTGCGCGGAGCGAGCTCGCGTTTCCTGCTAACGGGGACAAAAGCCGCGTATTGTGCCACTCACAATAAGATGCTAGCCTGCTCAATGACGAACAGTGTTGACAGAATCTTTATATAACTTGTCCTGTCCTGCACCAATCCCAGCGACACCTGCCAGGTCTAATTGTGAATCTGAACTAGGGATACATATTAAATTATTTTTATTCCCAATTCACTTGGGGTTGGCTTTTCTGGTCTAACCAGATTTGACTGGATATCAGTTTTTACACGGAGCGGCTGCCACCTGACCTCCGCAACCCGAAGGCTAACGATACCCTAGGGATAGACCAGCGTCAGGATATTATAGGGCACTGACTTCCCAAAACGACTGCAATAGATGTTCATGGCAGCCGGGACCGACGTGCTCTCCGAGGCTTGGAGCTGGCGATAAATGCGGGCACAATCTAGTGATGTAAATAAAGGACAAGGAAGAGGTGTATTACACCCAAGTATCTCCAGCTATCGTTCTAGGTCACGAACATGCTATATAAATGGGTATATATATATAAATGGGTATATATATATAAATGGGTATATATATATATAAATGGGCTAGCCAATTGGCTAGCCCCATATGGCATGCATGGCAAGCCCCATGGCAATTGCCCATTCAAGGACACAGTTACAGACTTCGTGCTGCTACTAAAGATTTCTTGACAGAGGAACCTAATAACGCTTTGTCTAATCCGGGAATCAAACCCGGTACTTCACGCACATTAGTCGCGTGCACTACCACTGTGTTGTCGAGGCACTCATAATAAAACGAGATTTTTTATTCTTTACAGGTCAAACTTCTGGATTCATTCTTCGGCGACGGGCGCGCCTACATCATGGGTCCTGAGAAGGACTGCTGGTATCTGTACACCCTTTTGCCCCTGGAGGGCACAGTGGACGCCCTGGAAAAGGAGCACTGCGACGCGAACGAGGGCTGCGGTGCTTCGGAGCCGGACCAGACAATCGAGATCCTAATGTCGGACTTGGATCCAGCTGTCATGGATATATTTACCAGACAGTATTCTGCTGACGCTGCACAAGCCACACGGGTATATTAAAAACATATGTTACTACCATCAACACTCCCCTGTCTTAAGGGACGTCGTTATATCACTCAGAAGTACTCACAAAGTAACTACAGTTATATCCTCTGTGGAGGCACCATTTTGTGGTAGCCAGGACTTTAAACACCTATTACTCTAACCTAAAATCGGCCCTAGCTTTCAGCCGAGCTAAAATAGTTGCCTTATATGTGGATTCACATCTGAAGTACAATTCCCGCTACAAATTATTGGATGTCTTAACAAATAATAATAATAATAAACAAAATATTAAAGGGCATTCCCATGGATACTAGAAATGGGTTTTAGGTCAGGTTTGTCACATTTCGTGGTTTAACGAGTCTCGGTGTAGAAGTACGAATAACGCTTGGTAATTTTTTACAATAATGTTCTAATTAAGTAGTAATAGAACCTTTAAAGATCCCAAGCCATTAATGGCTCTTATACACAAAAGGGGTTTTTTCTTATTAACTTTCATTGCTGCACTTATAATATTCAGATGTGGTGTTTACCCATAAGTGTTTTATACATTACTAGTAGTCCCGTTCCCGTGTGGATATCGGGTTTCACCCCTTTCACCCCCTTCGGGGTGGAATTTCCAAAAATCTCTCTTAGTGCTCCCCTACACTCTCCAAGGAACATACATGCCAAATTTCAGCTTCTTGCGTTCAGTAGTTTCGGCTGTGCGTTGTCTGTCAGTCACTCAGTAACGAAAGAGTTTTATATATATAGATTGTTAATATTCGTGTGCATTTTACTGTGTATGTAAATACACAGTAAAATGCACACGTGCATGATATTTTTAATTTGGTTTTTGGCAAACCAAATTAAGAAAATCATGCACTTTAAGGAGCTTTCGCGGGTTGGATGCATCGTGCGAACGACCGACGCATGCCACCATGTAAATCATTTGATTACGTATCCCACCATAAGACTTGTTTTTAATACTCTCGTGCTCATGTTAATATATCTCTTTTTATTTACAGGAATCCGGCATAGACAAGATAATTCCAGGGATGGTCATAGACGATTTTTTGTTTGATCCGTGTGGATATTCCATGAATGGAGTTGCTAAAGATGTAAGTGTACTTTAGGTACCTACTTTAAATTTATCGTTTCAATATCTGCCGTACAGTAGATACGAGCGGACTATGAAATATCGGTCGATCAAGCTGTAGGATATCGGTTCGATGTCGAGGTCGGGCAACGTATAACGTGGCTTTTCTCTAACGAAACTAGCATTAGCAGTCTGGAGACGTGCCTAACAGAACTTTTTTAATCGTAGCTGACAAAGTGAGCAGGGCTAGCCTTTGTTGCTCTCGTCTAAGGGAGCAATTAGGGTTTTACTCTCGGACGTCTATAAAATGGCCTCCATAGGGCAATTCGTCGAAAAAACTAAGAACTAGTTTGTTCGTTCGATTCATAAATTTTGTTTATTGAGGGTCTCAACTTCCCGTCTCTAGATGACTTTAAATCTGGCTCTAGATGTGTGGATGGCCGACATACCCACTATAACGTGGAATATAAATATATTTACAAAAATGTCGATATAAAATACTTTTGCCTACCCGTTCGGTGACAGGCGTGGGTTACATAAGTAGATATGTATGTACGTGTGTATGTAACTTCGACAACTTATCTTCCCGATAAGTTATACTGGATAATTCTGGTTCAAACTGAACAAAACTGGTCGTTATCTCTGTCTGAAGTATGAACTATTATTAAAAGACATACAATAATTAATTAATTAAACAATCACTAGGTAAGCTACCAGTTAAGCAGATACTAGTAATAAAAACTTCGTATATTTGATATGTAAGGCTGGTTTGGCGATTGAAGTGATCACTCACCAGACAGAATGTTAAGGGTTTTGATCCTGCACGTTACGCGGAGCTGAATGTTATATTTTAAAAACTTAAACTACCTACTGTACGTATACATTGTGAAATGCAATATTTTGATGTTCATAAGTGTTACTCTGTGACCTAAATGAATAAATGATTTTAGACTGAATTTGAATAAAGTATTGATTTTATCGCGCTGTTTATGTAAGAAATACAACATTAAGATTATTTTGAAACTGCTTAAATCGTAATTAAAGGTGTATTGTTTAATTTAAGTGTGTAGGTAAAGAATATCTCTGCTCCTTAAACTATCACATTAATTACATTAGCAGCTCGCATATATTGTTTAAAAATACTTTATCATTACTCGGTACAGGCATTTTGTTTATACAATCGGTAACATAGTTTTCGGGGTTAAAGCATATCTCTTTATAAATACAACGCATGGCACTCAGAGTAATAGATAAATGAATATAGTAAACATTGTTTGTTCACGCTGCCACAGGGAGATAAGGATATACCATCCGTAAGTCGTTTCATGTATTTCATTAGCAAGTTTATTGTAGCTCTGTATGATAATTCGGGTTCGATTCTCCGGTAGAATAAATTACTATCGGATTTTCAAAGAATTTGCGAATAATCTGCGAGTAGCAATGTGTGGTAATGGTTCCAGATACCGTGTCCGTTCATTCCCAGACCTTTTACCATCCACCGGACACAGGCCCGGTAAAAGGCCTGCCTCTTATTAATCCTTTCTCTACCACGTCAAAAAAGCAAAAGCGAGCTCTCGGCGCCAAGCTAGGATTTCATCCTTTAATTTGTTATGTAGTCGTGACCGTGGCGTGCTGGACACATTTTGCTTTGTCATGTATACATGACTGTGGCCATCAAAAGGTTAAGTGTGAACTAAAACTATATCTGGAACTATAATAATAATATTGCACACGCCTACTCTCTTGATACTATGTATATAGGTACTCTAGTTAATAAGTACTCTAGTAGTCTGGATGACTGATAGTCTATCTTATCAATTAATAGCTATTATTAATTGCTTCTATAGATAAATCTTCAATACAATAATTTTTAAGTTATTGTTACTAACAAAATATGGATAATTCTGAATTAAATGTTTATTATTATTATTAATACACTCGTGTAAAGCAAGTGATAAGAAATTCTCAGTAGCAAGCACGTGACAGCACGGATGCCGTAGTGGTTTAGTGGTCGCCTCGCCGCTGCCACTGCGCCGTGTGTTGTGGGCTCGAATCCCACACGGGACAATTATTTGTCCGATCCACAAATGGTAGTGCCGAGCCCAGGCTCGGTTTGGTTGTTCTTTGTGTCCGTTGTTTGAATGTTTGTAAAGTATCCCGCGATACAGGTATTATTCCTAGTGCAGGACAAAAAAAACGCGTCTGGCCATAGTTGACGTAATGTTAATGATATTATACCTTTGCTTACCCCCTTAAGGATATAAAAGCATGGAACTGGTGTCATATTTGTTGTTTTGTTTGTTTGCAGGGTTGCTACATGACCATCCACATAACGCCAGAGCCGTCATGCTCGTACGTATCGTTCGAGTCCAACGTGCCGGTGTCGAGCTACGACGAGGTGATCGCACGCGTACTCCAGGCCTTCAGACCCAACAAGTTCGTGCTCACCGTGTTCGCCACACCGGTAAGACATTTTATTTATTTATTTAATTCTATTTATTTAAAAGGCCCGTCACTGCTTCTAGAAATATACTATTAATGGACACAGTATACGGATCCACACTCGAAACAAATTTGTGTATCACGCAATTGGCGATTGAAAAGAACAGCTCTATAAAAACTAGCTTTGTATTATTTAAATGTAATGACAATGAAAATTGTGAGTTTTACTTAAGCTAGTGTATCGGGATGCTTCTTTCTATCTGGTCGATCCTATTTTACATAGTGGCAGTACTGTGTTAAATAGGATCGACTTGATAGAAAGATGAATTTTACACAACAATCCTCTTTCTGGATTTGTCGAACACATTTGATTTTGTTCCACACAAATCTACTGTTACCTAAGCTAGAAAATACAATTGAGATTAGGGGACCACCTCTTAACTGGTTAAAAAGGAATCAAGAAAAACAGATTTTAATGTGTAGATGACACACAATTAGGCTCAAAGAATTGTATCCAAGTATATACTTTGGTCAAACTACAAGCACAATGGGTTCGGCGTACCACCGGGTCGCGTCCTTGGTCCACTTTACTTTTTTGTAAATATCAATGATTTGAAATAATCGTAGATAAACGAATATGATACGCGTGTAACTCGGTCTAAAACGATGGGATTTTTGGGAAGTATGATTTTGAGAATAAAGTGTTGTTATCCCGCAGGACTCGCCCGGAGCGGAAGCCGCGCGACAGCTGAAGAAGTTTCCCGCGCTGGGCGCGTACTCCGTGCTGGAGGCGCAGCACTGCCGCTTCGCCGGCTACGCGCTGCAGTACGCACTGTACTGCAAGTTCCCAAGCTGAGAGCGCGGCGCGCGGCCGCCGCGGGCGCTGCCGCGCGCCGCCGCGCCGCGCCGCCGCCGCCGCCTCGGCGCGCTGCTGCTGGACGCGCCGCCCGCGCCGCCCGCGCCCGCCGCGCCGTGCTGGCGCCTGTGCCTCACGCGCCTGCTGCGCCTCGCGCCCCACGCGCCCCGAGCGCCCCACGCGCCCCGAGCGCCCGCCTCCGAGTAGCCGACTCGAGTGACCCTAACTGTACTTAGCGTAACTTAGCGGAGTAGACGTGGTAGCGGTGTGGCGCGGCGCGGCAGGCGGGCGGCGGTCGGCGCCGCGGCCGCGCGTGTCAGGCGGCCGCTTCTCCACCACACGACATCACTACGTGTTTTCATTGTCAGAGATTTCAAATCAAAATAAAGATTTCGTCTCAGTATTCTGCTTTTTATTTTATCTTCGTTATTCCAGTTTTCGTTTTACTTTTACATGCTTTTGACACGGTGTGTCATGTAAAATTAGGTACTTACATAAATAGAACGCTATGTTCTTAAAATTCTTGCCTATAACGGGCTTGAAAACAACCTATGACCCGAAAATAACTAATTCAATCGATGGCTTCATTTAAAAAGAAACTCAAATACTACATTCAAACGAATAACTAAATAATAAAAAAAACTAAATTAATATTATAATATTACATTTACTTAACAGGTTAACTGCCATTACAATATTTTAATGACGGCATTTTTTTATTTTTGTGTACGGTCTTTATATCGATATAGGTGATAAAAAATTACTGTTTGAGTATTTATTTCCGTGATTTTTTTGCCTAAACTAAGACTAAAATAAAATGTCAAGCACATGTGACTGACAAAGCCCAAACTGATACAATGTTTGTCAGGCACCGGTGCCTGACGTGGCAGCTAACGTGTTAAGAAAAGGTTTTAAACCTTTTATTAAGTAAACGTATTCAGTACTTACCTACCCAATTCATAAAATCAGAATTAAAGGTTATCTTATTATTTATGTATCTAACTACACAGTTACACCAATAAAACCCAAAATATCATACACGCGTAAACATTAAAATAAAGCAACTAATAAATAACTTGTAGCATGCACAAAAATAACAAAACAAATAAAAAAAAATACATCTTACCATAATAGATTATAGATAGAAATAGGATAGCAATTGCTTTCAAACAAGTAATATGGTTATAGTTGTTTACGAGTAACAGTGTGATTCTCAGAACGCGCGGGTCCGACTGGCTTTTGTTTTGTGATTGCTACCCTCAATAATGATTATTTAGTCAATAGAACATTATTTGAGGTACAAAAACAAAGAGTATTAATATATATATATTTTTTTCAATTGTACTGATGAGCCGCTCTGGCACTTGTATTTCTTAGTATAACTATATATATTTGACTCGTGTTTCTCAGATAAATGAATATTGTGTTCTATTGAGAAATAAATATCTTAAACCATAAATAACTAATAAAATACCTACAACCAAAATTTACCACTATTCACCATACTAAAAATATTGTTTCGACATGCTACAAGGACAAGCGTCCGTGTCCTAATTTTAATATCAATCTCTCAATGTACATTGCTGCGGAACATAAGTCAAAGGAATCAAAGAGTGGGATCTGGAAGTGGCGCAATACGTTGTCAAAGCTTCCATGATACGGTTATATACGTACTACGTTACGCGTTTTGTAGGCATAGAGGCAAAATAGGTTCAAGATCATAGATATAGAAATTCACAGATGGCACCGCCCAAATTAGTGAATCCTCTCTCTCATATTAGCGGAACTTTTACATTCACACTCATACTACTGCAATTGGCTGAATAGCAGACTACGCAATACGACGGCAACGTAATAACGCCATATTAGTTAAGTAAACAAAATAAAAATGAGGCATTCTAAATTCTAACGTAATAAATTGATTGTTTTCCATCACGAAAATATTATGTATTTTCGTGTATATATAATTACTAACATATTTTAATCGCTCAAACATACGCTCGCTATATAATTAATTTGTACGTCAAAACTTTGCCCATTCGTTGCGGCGGACGCCTATCGGCGTTTTTTTATTTAATATTCAGGTGCGGAATTCGCCAATTGGCGTCTTTTTTAAATTGCTTATATCTTTACAAAAACTAGTCACAAAAAAAAAATTGCAACAACAATATATATATATAGATTTTAGTGTAAGAATGCAACATTTTTTTAAACAGTGCTGAAAACGCCAATCGGCGTTTTATATTATCCTTATGAGGTGCGGAGGACGCCCATCGGCGTTTGCGACGAAAACCGCCCCGCACCTGGCTAATAAAAGTATTTTTTACTGCCGCAGCGAATGGGTTAACGCGATGGTCTCTGTAAATTTTTAATGAATCAGTAGACAATGGTCAATATCTTGTTATTAATTTTTTGTACTTTCGAAGACTTAGGTATGTGTATTGTTTAATGAGTGACAACGTCTAGTTGTGTCGCACGCTTCATTTACGCCTGCACTCCGGCGTGTATACGCTGGGCTGTAGCCTACTAGCCCAATTTTTAAGGATTTACTCGATGTATCCAGTGAACCTAGACGTGTTTATTTGTACAAAAGGAGTTTATAAACATACTTAATTAGTATCAACACTATCAACCCTTAAATTTTCGAGACCACCACCCTTACATTTCACCGTCAATATTTTAGACTTTAACCTGTAACGTCTATCGGGCGGATCTCTATTCACCATGCTGGCGTAGAGAGTATTTCCTATAAAAAATCCCTAATAACAGTTTAGCGCACTTGATTTGATTCAAGACGGCTGCAAACATAAGCGTAAGCTTCTGTCGTGTGGTGGGCACAAAGATGCAATATCTATATATTAATACGTGAAGAAAAACTACATTTTTACGAAATTGCGCGGACGGAGGAATATAAAATTTGGCACAGTTAAAATTTGTATCTAGAAGGAGGGGTGAATCCTAATATTTATATAAAATATGTATTAGAAATACATTAAATTAATGAAAAATATACACATACCTAGTAAATATCTTGCAGCTAAACAAAATTACGATATATATACCTATTGAACTATGCATGCATGCATCCAAAATAAAATTTGTCTTTGATGACTTTGAATATAGGTAGATAACGTAATGTGTTTATCGTTGCATAGGATTATCACAACTGACAGAAAATATTGGCTTGCAATATGCTTCATAGACATTAACACCCCAAGTTGCACTACGTATTTGGAAGCGTATTTGAAGCTACATCTTTGTGGACAGTGTGCCTTAGATTGTACACACAGCAACAGTCAGATGCAGAAGTCAATTATTGTGAAATCTTTATATTACCTCGCCACTATATAGCAATACAATCGTAATACAAACGCACATTTTATCTATATAACAACGACAACATTGATACATTGGCGAGGTGAATCTGGGTTGCTTAGTTGTAACAGCACGCAGTCTCATTCTGCGATCTACTAACTAAAAGGACGTTAAGTCTTATGGAACACATATGGCTTAACGTCCTTTTAGTTCGCGGACGATAGCATTACAGTCATTACAAAGAAGCATTGTTTGATGTACATACCCCTAATAAACGGATGATGAAAAAGTACACGCTACACTACTTTTTAACTCTTAGAATCTTCTTCGCACCTAAATGACCCATAATTAAAAATTTCGTTTTATATTCACTACACTTAAGTTAATCCACTAACTTTATTTCTATTCACTAAAAATTATACATTTGATTTGATACATTGATTGATACACTGGCGGGAAAAGAACGCACTGATTATGGGGTTTACACATTTTTTTATACGGGTATAGATACAAGCAGGCTAGGGTTCTTAAACATACTGCCTGATTAATAGCGATAGGTGAAATGACGACTTGCTTCGATGACTTTACTTTGAAGGCACCCGTTCTACTTAAGGTAAAATTTATATTAAATCTAATTCAAAGTAAGATAATATTGTCCTAATGTAGATCAGGTTTTAATTTAAAGTCTATAGATTTTGACTTTGAAGTTTGAAGTTAAACATAATATAGAAGAGCTTGACTTGGATCAAATAAACATAGAAACTAGATGGGCGAGTTTGAAAACATAATTCAAACAAGCGCTAAAGAATGCTTAGAAAAAGTAAAAATAGTTCCAGGGAAAACTGGTTAACTTACGAAATAATAAACTTGAGGTTACAGTGAAAAAATTTAAGAAAAAAGAAGATGATTATAGTGTTAAGGAATATAAAAGATTAACTAACGTTATCACCCTAAAATGTAATAAAGTTAAAGAAGAGTGTGATCTCATTAAAAAATATTTGCGTGAAGGAAAAATGGATAAAGCTTACAATATAATAAATAAATTACACATTTAACACAAGACAAAAAGCACAGCCATTTTCGACGGTAACAGCAAAATGTTACTAGATGAAAAATAAATAGTTCAAAGATGGAAAACCTATATAAAATCACTATACGATGGAGAGGGACTTAATGAGAATGATTTGGAAGACGAAAACCTTGTAGACAATGATCTAGAATAAAAAGAAAAGAAAGAATCTAGGGCCCCCAATTCTCCGAGAGGAGTTTGATAAAGCTATGCATAAAAAAAGCAGTAGATCAATTAAACATCGAATTAATAAAATATGCAGCTTGTGATCTGCTTATTGACGAAATATTTAAATTAATCGAATATACGTATATGACAGGCAGTATCCCCAATGATTTTCAAACCACAAAAACAGCGATGCTGCCCATAAAACTAAACACCTACAAATGTGAAGAACATAGAACTCTTAGACACATTTCACACGCTTCAAAAATATTAATTAACATTATACATTATACAATAAGACCTATAGCCGAGTGCAACATTAGTAAAGGCCAATATGGATTCAGAAGAGATAAGGGCACGCGTGAGGCCACCTTGGCACTCAAACTAATTGGTAACAGAAGAATAGATTTAGGCAAGGATACACACATAGCATTTAAAGATGTAGAAAAAGCGTTTGATAAAGTAAGCTGGAAAAAGATGATGGACACACTAAAAACCTAGGAGTAACAGGGATAGACGAATCATTTATAAGTTCTACAAAAATTAAGAAACCACAATAGAAATAGGAAACGAATTGACAACAGCAAGAATAAAAGAAGGAGTAAGACAAGGATGCCCTCTGTCACCAACAATTTTCAATATTTTTATAGAAAACGCAATAGGTAAAATGGTCAAATCCTTCAAATAAATAAGAAGCCTCATTAATAATGATTCAAAGTGCACTCAAGATTAATATCTTGAGTTAATAAATCCGTCCGTTTAATAAATCCGAATATCAATAAAGCATTTAATAACAAAAAACACCTGCTTAAATCCAAAATTTCAAAACACATAAGAAAACAGCTTATAAATAATCATACATTTGCAGCATTGCTCTATACGGAAGCGAAACATGGAAAATGACCCAATAAGACCGGGAGAGACTGGAAGCTTTCGAATGTGGTGCTGGAGACGCATGGAAAGAATCAGCTGGACAGAGAAGAAAAGCAACGTAGAAGTACTGAGCCTTGTCCAAGAAGAACACAACATTTTGACGACAATTGAGAACAGAAGAGGAAGGATGTTTGGTCACCTTATAAGACATGAGGACTTTATAAAAAACATCATAGAAGAAAAAGTGGAAGGAAAGAGAGGAAGGGGCAGACTCAGAAGGGCATTCACAGATCAATTAAAAGAAAAGGCAATGGTCATGTCTTTTAAGGAGGTCAAGGTATTGGCCGAAAATCGAGAAAGATGGCCTATACTCCACCGACAAGAGCAAAGCTCTTAAGTATTAAGGAAAAAAAAGACGATTTTGACTATCCACGCGTTAATATTTTGTTGATCCGAAATAGAATATTAAAGACGGAACAAAATTAATTTTACTTTATTTACTGTTGAAAACACAACAATAAGATTTATCCGTTTTGGCTTAATCTAAAACGTAATCATTTTTATATGTGGCCTTTCAGTGTAACTTTGATGGTCACTTCATTACAGAACCAAGTTTTATATGAACAACATGACAAGAAACTCACGGTCACAGTTTGATGACGTCGAAACGTTGCCTACAATAATTATGTGAAAATTACATTCGAATAATATTCGAATACTTGTCATGACGCATCGTCTAATTTATAAGTATAAGTATATGTTCAAGGACGTAGGATACGTACCTCCTATATTACACAAATATATAATATATACCTATATACATGGTTTATATTTATATGTAGTTATATAAGTATTATCTGCCTCCGTGGCGCAGCGGTAGTGAATGCGACTGCTGTGCATGAGGTCTCGGGTTCGAATCCCGGGTCGGGCTAACAAAAATTCATTGAGATTCCTGTTAGGAATTCTCAATAGCAGCCCGGAGTTAGGAAGTTAGCGGTGTTAGACACCCCTGTGCCACGGAAAGCACGTAAAGCTGTTGGTTCATCGGATCATGAGAGTGAGGGAACAGAGAGTGCACTCGTGTATGTGTGCACGCTGGTGCACTATAATATCTCCTGCGCAGATGGCCAGTCTCAGTTAAGATTGGCCGCCGTGACCGATATTCGGTCTGGAGGATATTATATAGGTACATACTACTATATGTACATGGTTTATATACATATTACTATTCCTACCAATTAATTAGTGTTGTAACGGCTTAGTTATTTTTTTTTTGCTTTTTTTTTTTTATACTCTAATAGGTTTGCGTTTGACCGCGATCTCACCTGATCTTAAGTGTAGATGCAGTCGACGATGGAGCACGCTTGCCTAGAAGATACCTATTCACTCGCGACTTGAAGACACCCAGATTGTACTCATCGGGAAACACAGACTTAGGTAGCGAATTCCACTCCTTAGCGGTACGCATTATAAAATTGGAAGCAAATCGCTTCGTGCGTAAATGTGGTATATCCACCATGTACCTGTGTCGCTGGCCTGATTGTCTGGTCGTCCGATGGTAGAATGGGGAAGGAGGAATCAAATTATGCAGTTCCTCTGCACACTCTCCGAAATGTATCCGATAGAAAACCGAGAGACTAGCAACCTTACGACGATGCTCCAAGCTTTGGAGTCGTGTGTTGACCAATTGGTCATCGCCGATAAGTCTCCTGGCCTTCCGCTCAATTGACTCCAAAGCCTCCAGCTGATATTTTGCAGAGCCATCCCAGAGGTGAGAACAGTACTCCATGCAGGACGGAACCTGTGCTTGGTACAAATTAAGCAAATGTTCCGGCATGAAATACTGCCTCACCTTACTGAGGATGCCCAGCTTTTTGGCAGCTAGTTGGGCTATTATGTATTATTATATTACTATATATATATATATATGGCATATTTTTTAGTGTCGATTCGCCCGATTCGGGCGTGTTAAATTCGGGCGGCTCATCCACTAAGCCGTTGTAACAAATTCGAATATAATTCACTGCATTTCGCTATCTACACTTGGTATCTCGGTTTGAGTAGTCAGCTTAGCAGTACTATTGCTCTGACTTTAATAGGTTCAAATCCCAATACTGGACAAAACCTTGTGGGATTTAATTTGTTATTGTGCCAAATCTTTGTGTCTGTTGCTTTTATTTGTAGATTATCTTGTGTCGATTAGTGCGGAAGTACCTATTACCTGCCATACTTTTTGACTGCACGGATGCCTAGTGGTTTAAGTGGTCGCCTCGCCGCTGCCACTGCGGCGAGTGTTGTGGGTTCGAATCCCACACGGGACAAAGCTTTGTGTGATCCACAAATGGTTGTTCCGAGTCTGGATGTTCTTTGTGTCCGTCATGTTAATGTTTGTATAGTCCCCCGCCACACAGGAATTATGTTATTCCTAGTGCGTGAGATGTAATTTTTTTTAAATAAGTATATATAATACTTTACCAGACAACAAAATTTAATAGTAGTGTTATAGTTTTTAACCAAGACGTGACACTGACGTGGCTACGGAAGGAAAGTACAAATCCTGTGAATGTTTGTGAAGATGTATATTACTCAATAACATGTAAACAGGTAAGCGGATGTGGATAAAGCTCAGCACACAGATACACTATAACGTTTAGGTGGTCCCCTGGCCACTGCTACTGCACCGAGTGTTGTGGGTTCGAATCCCACACGGGGCAAAGATTTATATAATCTACAAATGGTTGTTCCGAGTCTGGGGTCTGGGGAATATTTGTAAAGTCCTACGTGACACAAGAATTATTCTTAGTGCGGGAATTGTCTTTTTAATAAAAAAGTAATCTAGTAGGTAGGTATCTACTTTTTATCACGGTATCCGCTAGTCCGCGGTACTGATACGACCGAAACCTGAGACAGAAGCTAGTTTACCAAATATATGGTTTCTTTGTTATGCAATAACCGATTCGACTTTAGCATACTATTACAGTTTTTAATAAAAAACAAAACATAATTGAATAAGTTTATACGTCTTAGTTAACAGATCTTTGAAAACAATAAGATTTGCCTTGCCCCAGTTTTTTGCACCGCCTCCGTCTTGACCAGAAACTAGGTTGTTTTCTTATTTTAAACATATACGTCATCTTGACATTAGAATCTCCACACATACAAACAGCTGTAAAGAAAAAAGTATTGTCAAATATCACCTATTACGAAACTTTGGAAGTTATTTTCGAAAACCAATATATATAGGGTTATTATTAGGTCAACGATTGTTAGTGACAAAATGTTATGTGATATCATTGTCCAATAAAAGACACAATTACAGAACTCATAGTTGACTCATAGTTGTGCCTAGTGCAAGTTTGTTTTACGTTAACCAATAACGCAATCGACACATTTATAACGTTGGGCGCTCCGATTGGTACGCTCCAAGCTCTTAACCAATCAGAGAGCCAAACGCGGTTAATGTTTCGATCGTGTTAACGTAAAAACAAACCGCACTAGACACTATGTATACGCTCTGCGTCACCTACCTCCACGAGCAATCGCAACGCTGACGCGCCTCTTCAATGGCATCCTCCGTACCGGACACTTTCCCTCCGCATGGCGACTTGGCAAAGTCATCATGCTTCCAAAGCCGGGGAAGAACATCCTGCTGCCGGGAAGCTATCGACCCATCACGCTCCTCTCGACGACATCGAAGCTGTTCGAGAAGCTGCTACTGCTGCATATGACGCCACACCTTCAGCCACGCGACGAACAGTTGGGCTTCCACGCCGAACACTCCACGACCCACCAGCTCGCGAGGGTACTGCACGACATCGCGGTTGCTCGCAACAAACGCGAGCGTATCGTCTCAGTATTCCTCGATATGGAGAAAGCGTTCGATCGCGTATGGCACACCGGCTTGCTGTACAAGCTGTCCACATCCACTACTCCCCGTCGAGTAATTAGGATCGTGGCCACCTTCCTGCAAGACAGACGCTTCCAAGTGGCGGTTGAAAGCGCCCTGTCTACAAAGCGGCCCATTCACGCCGGTGTGCCCCAGGAAAGTTGCCTCTCTCCTGTGTGCTACTCTTGGTACACGGACGACATCCCCGTCACTGACGGTGTCAAGCTCGCGCTGTACGCCGACGACGCCGCTTACATCTCGACATCAATGAACGGTGTCCACGCGGTGACCAAGATGCTGCGCACCTTAGACGCACTTCCCAGCTGGCTGAAGGACTGGAGACTGACGGTCAACGTGGCGAAGACTCAGGCGATCTCCATGGGCAGCATAGCCCTACCACAGTTGAAGCTCATGGGTGAGAACATCGAGTGGTCCGCGACGGTAAAATACCTCGGCGTGACCATCGACCGAGCCCTCTCCATGAAGCCCCATGGTAACAATGTAGTCATCCAAACGCGCACCGCGCGCGCTCTCCTGCGACCCGTGCTATCGTCCCGACTGCCGCTCCGCGCAAAGCTCGGCGTGTACAAGGCGTACATCCGCAGCCGACTCACGTACGCTGCCCCGGCCTGGTTCGCGCTCACCTCTGAGACCAACCGCCGTCGGTTGCGTGCGCAGCAGTCGCTCGCGCTCCGCGCCATCGCCGACGCCCCTCGCTTCGTGCGGAACAGGACGATCTCCAGGGACCTGTGCATGGAGAGCTTGGACGACTTCGTGAGACGCCTGAGCACCAACCTGTTCGTGCGCGCTGACGAATCGCATGCCCGCCATCTGCGGGAGCTTGCGCCTTACCATCGGCGACCGCCGGACAGGATGGCCTTGCCGCGAGACCTCGTCTCCGTGGCAAACACCACCGGACCAACATCAACGCTTCCCCTGACGCTGGCTGACGGGCGCTCCCTGGGAAACTCTTCCCGAGGAGCTCGACCTCGCCAAGCGCAGGAGGGACCCATCGGACACGACCTGAGCGCTGCTGGCACGCTGGTCGCCTACGGGGACTCACCCGTGCGGGCTGGACCTCGCTAGCTGCGCTACCCACCGGCTCTGACGACCTGGACCAACGGGCCCACACGGGCCCACCCCAGTGACCCGCCTGTATTAGCAGGTGGCGACGACCATCACCAAGACAGGCCCACGGCCTGGTCTGGTTACCCCGAGACCCCGTACGGGTCTACGAGAAAAACCCCTGACTATGTATACAAGCTGCAGCACGGTCAGTTGGCGATTGGCAATTTTTTATTAATTTTCTTTTTTAATAATTATTTTCTAAAAAGGGCCATGATCGTAAACAGATGTGGTCTAGGTCTAGAGCCCTAGACAAGTACCTCTTAAGTAGTAATTTAACTTTCGGGCATGGGCACGACGATAGACTTTATTGCATTAAATATTTAGAGTTCTTGATTTTTTTAGTAGCTATATTGTTTTAGAACGCCTTCCATATAAATTGTAAATTAAACCCATGGTAAAATTATGACGAGTTAAAATGAGTGACCGTTAATTTCTTGCAGATATCTTATTATAGCTAGAACCTATCTTTTCTTAATCTTTGTTTGAACCTAGCAATTCCAAAAGTTAACATAGGTACCTAATAGTTTTGAAGACATAAGGTATGTTAGATACAATTTGTTTTAACAGGTTACCTGTCCGACGAATCACATATGATACATAACAATATATTTTCTATTCTGTCTATCACGGGACAGCGAAAGAGTTAAATTAAAGTATAACTTTAGGTAACTCAAAGGCACATTTATAAGTTAGCAATGTGCTATCTCATCTTATCTTATGTGGGGGCCAGTCAGTGCAGACCGGCGACACTTCGACCCAGTGGGATCTTTTGTGTCGATACTATCTTAATAACGACTGCCATAGATTGGCAGCCGGGACCGACGGCTTAACGTGCTCTCCGAGGCACGGAGCAGGCGATAATTGTCAATCAATACGCACATAATTTCGAAAAGTCATATAACTTTCGAAAGTCAGAGGTGCGCAACGTGGGTTCGAACCCGAGACCCTCTGCATTGCAGTCTGTTGGTCTCCCCACTGAGCTATCGCTGCTCTTTAGCAATGTGCTATAGTATGCAATATATTAATCGCTCTATAATAAAGTATATTTTAAATTATTATTTTATTTTGATTAACCGCTCAGTCTATCTGGAACATGTGGATTTGGCCTGGATGCTGAAGATGGCTTTCTGGATGTTGGGTACAAATTGGGAGAAGCCTTGTCCAGCAGTAGATTGCAACAGGCTGTTAATTTATCGTTTTAAAGCAGAGAAAGAGTGATTAATTCAATCTTGCAACTTCAGGCCTGTAACATCAATGTCAGTTTAAACCACGCACGAGATTTCCTAGTTATCAACATATTTAAAGTTGACAGAAGTTTAAACTCTGTTTCTGGTTTAACTTTGATTGTTATTACAAGTAGGGTTGCCAACATAACACAAAGTATAACAGTGTTAAAAACAGTATTATACTTTATATCGTCCTGTCCATAATTGATTTTATTTTAAGGAGAGCCATAAATAAAACATCGTTAAAATAGCGTTAGAAATATGTATTCAAAACAGTAAAAAAATAAAATTACAGTAACATTTTCTAAAATACTATTTATTTTCTTTCTCCTATTTTATAATAATTTAGTTACTAAACTTACTATACAAAAGTTGGCAACCCTAATTACGGGCCTTAGTATTTTTACGGTTGTAAAAATAGTTTTTGTGAATTTTCGAAATTGCCGGCGCGGCTCGAGTCAATGCGAACGATACGTTATTTCAATACGTAATTTCGTATATTACTAGTAATCGATCAAATAATTCTGAGTTTTAAATTTTGCTCACCTCGAACTCAATAGAACTAAACATTACTATTAAAAAGTTATATGTTTGGTAATAGCAAATTAACTTCCCCTACCTAATTTATAGGTAGGGGAAGTTAATTTGCTATTATTTATTTGCAAGTCATAATCTATTTTACTAGTTTCTCTATTTGTGTGGTTAAAGACGCACATATATATTTCGAAATTAGAACTGAGAACTAAGTAAAAGCATCGCGATATTCCTTAAAAAGGTAAAAAGCTAATCTAAACGTGCTGTATTAGCCATGTCAATCTTTCCCTCGCCTTTTTTGAAAGAAGAGCCGAAAGCGTTTGAAATAACTGAAATCTAGTATATCCACTCAGATATCGCTTAGATAGTTTCTCATTTTAATCCCTGAAATGACCTTTGAGGTGATTTCGATGGATAATCCTGTATACCTCGGTACCTAACTCCAGGAGATTCGAGAGCATATTTTGCTGTTTATTCCGAATTATAAAAATTATTCCAGGCTTATTAGAAAATTTTTAGCTATGAGCCCTAAAGATGCACTCGTGTCAAAGTATTTAGCGGACGTCCCCGCGTCTACAATGACTTTTCGACACATACAATTGTTTTGTTAGCAATCTTTTGATAATGGTAACTTACCCCAAATTATCACTTACGCTCGTAAATTCCTATTTGAAGTGCTTAAGGGATAGCAAAATCTATACCTACTTATAATATAATAAAGCTCAGAAGTACATTTCCTTTTTTGTTAGGACTCGCGATCTCTGGAACTACCGGCCGGATCGGAAAAATTCTTTTTGCATTTGGTGGCCCTACTTTTAAGGAAGTTAATAGCCTGTATAACATCACGCTACGAGCCACAGGGGTGGAGCAGTAAACACAAACGTGAGTAAAACCGCTAGGAGCTGTTCCTAGAGTTACTTTCAGTTATTTTTATGTTGTTACTATGAAGAGCGTGCTCCAACACACCAGGGACTTTGCAAGGAGGTTGCGCTCCACTGAACGTAAGGCCGATGTGTTCTGCTACTGCCACACACAGCGCGTCGTTGCACGGCGCTGCTACCACTTGGATACCGAGAGGAAGACCCTTTGAGTTCAGGCCCGTTGGTATCTAAAACGTAAAGAAATAAGTACCTTCAATATGAGTCAATTAAAAAATTGAGAATTGTAACAGCAATCTTGCGCTCTGTTATAGATATGTAATGCACCCTTTCTTGCAAACCACACATTCCTTTTGCTTACTTAGCATTTATCTTTTCATAGTCGAAGTGCCCATCCATTCAATCAGTCTCATCCTAAAAGCCATCCTAGACGGTTGTCTCAATCCGATTATCAAGTTTCTTTTTTTTAAAAACCTAACGTTGACGAGGCTCATAACAGCTCGCACGTGCATATATCAGAGTGCCTAGTGCGGGTTGTTTTTACGTTAAAGCGATCGAAACGTTCACCGCTGTTTGGCTCTCTGATTGGTTAAGAGCTTGGAGCGGGCCAATCGGAACGCCGAACGTCATAAACGTGTCGATCGGGTTAACGTAAAACAAACTCACACTAGGCACTCTGAAGGTTATTGAAATAATAGCTAGAAATTTAATATATCTACAAAAAAAAAGATAGAACTCATTACCTACTGTCTCCGTGGCGCAGTGGTAGTGAATGCGACTGCTGTGCATGAGGTCTCGGAATCGAATCCCGGGTCGGGCCAACAAAAAGGTTATTGGGATTTTCTGTTAAGAAATCTCAATAGCAGCCCGGAGTTAGGAAGTTGGCGGTGTTAGACACCCCCGTGCCTCAGAAAGCACGTAAAGCTGTTGATCCTGCGCCTGATCTCTCTCCGGTCGTGCCGGATTACCGTCCCATCGGATCATGAGAATGAGGGAATAGAGAGTGCACTTGTGTTTGCGCACACGCTTGTGCACTATAATATCTCCTGCACAGGTGGCCATTCTAGCCAGATTTGCCGCCGTGACCGAAATTCGGTCTGGAGGACATTATTATTATATCTACATTTCACCAGTTATGTTGTGGATCCCACGTAATAGAGGGAGAGCCTATAGACGTGTACTGATAATTTCGCGCTGTTACTAAGAATTGCTTCAAAGAAAGTCTTTGTGCCATTTTGGTGGTGCAGGAATTCGATGCGGTTCCTGACGTACGGCCGTAAGTGTTAATGCGTTAAAAAACATATACCTAAGGCCGTATATGGTCTAACCGAATAATGGCCATAAAAGTTTGTATTAACAATACCTGTGCGGAAGGGAATTCTAGAGCGTTGAATATAGCCCAATAGGCGAAGTTGAACGGACGGATCAGCGACGTGTAGTGATGAGGCGCGGGATACGGCGCGCTCGGGAACAACAGCACGCCGTTCGAGCCCAGTAGAGTCTGGATACAAGCAAATAATAACGTTAAATAATAACATGGACACAATACAAGCATATTAGCTTGTCTGAAGGGGTTACCAAAAATGCTAGCCTTTTGTAAACCAATCTAAATGTTATAAATACGCAAAATAAATTTTTATAAGTGTTACGATAAAGAAGTTTTGTTGACAGACAACAGATGGCCCTGTTCGCAATAGGCGCTAATAATCTCGCTCGCCATGCAATCAGTGGCGTAGCGTGTGGGTGTCAGCCGCCCGGAACGGAAGAAAACTATGCCGCCCTGTTATTTAGGTATTCCAATTTAAAATACTATAAATATTCTTTAGGATGACTGTATAAGTCATCCTAAAGAACTTTTCGGCAAGAACATCATTATTTTGTATTGTACATCTGCCCACTCCTCTCGTTCGTCATGAAATGGTTTAATCATTTATAAGATATTTATATTATTTATTGTTAATTTTGCCGCAACCTAAAAGTGCCGCCCGGGGCGAGCCGCCCTTGCCGCCCCCACTACGCTACGCCACTGCATGCAATCTTGAATTACGCAAGTGAAGTTTACACTAAGTTCCTCCTAAAGTCGATGGTCACGTCGCCTGTGTGTTTGACAGTAAGCTCGTTGACCATAGGGGCTGCCAGGATTATAATCACTTTCTATGTATCAACTGACACTCATGAGAAATTCAGAACGGGACAATCAATCAGTTAATTCGTTATCTATCGTGATACCAGCAATGACAGCTTCAAATATGTGTGAGTCACAAAAAATACTTACAATCAAATCGTCTCTTAAATGCGTAAGAATGGGTTCAGCCCACTCTTTTTTGACAGCCGGCAACACTTGTTTATCTGCCAGGCCCATGATACCTCCAAGCGTATAGTCAGACAGGCATATCAACTGAAATTTGAATCAAGTATATATTTTCTCGGCATAGGTATTGTATAGTATTTTCCATTCGTCGCCATTCGTCACTTAACGCTGCTTATTGCAGAAGAAGAATATTTAATAATAAGGTTTATATTATTAGCACTTCCCATGGTAGGAATGCAAATTATAGACGAGGAAAACACAATATGTGAAGTAGAAGTTGAAGTTGCGACCACGCAAACCGCGTTACTTATAGGTATAATATTACTATACGACAGATGACACATAGCATCGCCTTATATGCAAAACAATGAAGCAAATTTCAATGCTTGACGTAGAACCATGAATAGCTTAGGTACCGAAACGACGACACAGTTTGTTGAGGTTGCAGATTCAAGTTCTGCTCCATGAATTGTCTTTATCCTAGTTTATAAATTATAACATTATTGGGTATGGGTGTTCTTTTACTTAACCATAATTATATAAGTTAAGATTATCATAAACCCAACGTAGTCTATTATAGACGTTACTACATAAAAAGAATCCAAAATATTGGTGCTAATTTTATTGTTTGATATATTTGCAATCACGCACTATTTATGGCCTAAGCTTTCGCAGACTGAACAGGTGCGTGCGCAGCAGTAGGACAGTTTTAATCAAGCGTACCTTCTTAGGCAGTTCTTTAAAGAACTTGGCTGGTTGTCGGTTGTTGGTGAGCATCATAGGGAAGTCGAGCGCTTCCTTCGACATACAGTACCGCCATAGTTTAAACATGTGATTGAATCCGTTGTGTTGGTACGGCTCTGGTGCATGATGCAATTCTTCTGTCAATAAATTTATTACTCTAGAACAAAACCATAGATTAGCAATTGTTTAAACATAGGCTGACATACATATTAAAAATTACTGTTTTGTTAAGCGTGGCGCAGCTTCCGTGGAATAAGTTTAGACTATAGAGGTCGATCGTGAGGTTTAGGTATCCTTTCTTGCGTCGTGCAGAGTCTTATTGGATGTTTCTGTTAGAAAACTCTCAGCGGCAGTACGGAGTGTGAAAATATAAGGTAGACGTTAACAGGCTCGATTACGTAAAGCCTAACTAGAAAATGTGGTTCTATGTCAAAGAATATAAAGAGCCTGAATTCCTAACTAATGTTATAAATGCGAATGTGGAATGTGTGTGTTTGTTTCTTACACTTTCACGCCTTAACTACTCGACCGATCGTCATGAAATTCGCATACACGTTGTCAGAGGTACAAAAATGACAAAAAATACATAGAGTATCTTTCATCCAGAAAACAGTTGTTATTCCGAAGAATATAAATACTTCTTTTTTTTTTTCTTCGTGTAGTTAGTGGCCTACCTGTTGTCAAGAGTTGTTCAAGCCGCCCGTGCCCGCCATGGCTTACAACGACTGCTGTCTATTTGACAACAACCGAGACCGACTTTTACGTGCTCTGCGAAGCACGGAGACGCTCAGATGAAATACCACTAAGCGGGACCACACCCAACGTTGCTTAACCTCGCTAATCGTTTACCGATCAGTGAGTGCAACTGGCTGTGAGCGTCTCAGGATATACCTAAATTAATTGACGTAACTTACATTTACGCGAGCGCATCCGTGGGCAAAATCTAGGACTAAATGAAGACAACGTGGTCATTGACGTTGGACACGAAACGATCGACTACGACTTGTTAACGTATCATCGTCAAATATTATTTTAAATATTTCAGTAAAAATCAGTGCAGATAGTTAAGATTCAAATATTACATTAATTTTCCAGGTAGCAAACCTCTAAAGAAAATTAGTCAGCCTCAGTGCAATATCTAGGCTATATATAATATCTAACGGGTATTAACGCGATCATGCATAATGTTTACCTTTTTTATGCTTGACGTTTCGAACAGGTTACACCGGCCGTGGTCACAAGCTGACTCAGTCAGCTTGTGACCACGGCCGGTGTAACGTCAAGCATAAAAAGATAAACATTATGCATGATCGCGTTAATACCCGTTAAATATTATATATATATATATATATATATATATATATATATATATATATATATCATGCAACGCGAAAGTTTAAAAGTTATTAATATCTAGGTTTATTTAGCGAGCCTATGGATTGATTGGGTTAAACCATTAGTTCCCAAAGTGGTCCAGGTGGATCCCCAGGGATCCACGGGAGACTCGACGGGGGTCTACGTTAGTGTGACAAAAAAAAGGGAGTCCACAATTCATAAGCCCCCGCTTACGAATTGTGGACTCCCTTTTTTGTAAATTTATTTGCTTTCGATAGTGAAGAACTAAAATGTTGGCTGGCTTGACTTCATCTATTAATGTAGATAGATAATATTTTAAGAAGCTCAGCGACTGTTACTTGTAACAACTTGCAAATTCAGTACCAGAGGTCTAAAAAAAAAAAGATCAGCCCGCCTACCGTGGTAGGTTCCGACAAGAGAATTTCGAAGAAAAACACAACAAAGTCAACCCGTACAGATTTGGATCAAATTTAAATATGAATGTCAAAGAGGAATATGGTAGAAATGTAGTTGCATAGGATCCACCGGAATCTGCTAAATTTTGAAAGTGGTCTATGTGAAAAAAAAGGCTGGGAACCTCTGGGTTAAACGAACAGTGCCATATTACGTACCTATCCATGACATCTCTGAGATCGTTGCAGATGGGGCTAACTCGCTTGTCCTTCGCTGTCGCCACATAATAATACTTCAATGCCTGATACATTATTTTTATTAGTTGCATCAATTATTTGCAAATATAAACAAACATTGAAAAGCTATCTTTAAAAAGAATGAATAATTGAGAATGGTGTAGGTACTTAGATGAGAGAGAAAAAAGGGATAATGGGTAATTAAAGATTGACTTAGAAACATGTAGGTAACACAAATTGTGAATGTGACAGACGCCAAAATGTACTGTATAAAAATTGTATTTAAAAAAAATAGCAGCGTCCGCCATGGATATACTATATGTGATGCAATGGCGGGCGCCCTATGAATAAGGCTTGCGATCTAGTGGTCGTGGATTCGAATCCTACTCATTGCATTACCGATGTGAACACACTTCTAACACAAACATTTTAGCTTAGCTTAAGTGATCCATAAGATACTTTGAATTAATAGCACATGTGCTAGTTATCTTTTAATAGTTTTTGGTAATATCATAGAAACAATAAGTATGTACTAACTTTAATATCGACTTTTTTATCAAGGTTTAATTTATCAGCGTTATCTGCAGCCACGATTTTGATAAGAGGTAGGAGGTCGGAACAGTGGCGGGATAAGAAACTGATTGATCCCATTGTACGAGCCTTGCCGTTGCTTAGAAGTACGCCTGCAATACATTCAACATTTTATTTATATCGCTAATGACCGAGGTCTCTTGGTCCAACTTTTTAAAATGACACGTTTTGATAAAGCGTGTGCTTTCTTTTTACTTAAGACGTCACCCGCACTATAAGTAAACGCTGGTGTCGCGAGGATCTTTACAAACATTTAAACAGAAGACATAAAGAATGTATGTATGTATCTTATGTGGGGGGCCAGTTAGTGCAGACCGGCGACACTTCGACCCAGTGGGATCTTTTGTGTCGACACTCTCCCAATAACGACTGCCATAGATGTTCATGGCAGCCGGGACCGACGGCTTAAAGTGCTCTCCGAGGCACGGAGCAGGCGATAATTGTCAATCAATACGCACATAATTTCGAAAAGTCATATAACTTCCGAAAGTCAGAAGTGCGCGACGTGGGTTCGAACCCGAGACCCTCTGCATTGCAGTCTGTTGGTCTCCCCACTGAGCTATCGCTGCTCGGACATAAAGAATACATAGCCTCGGAACACAACAACAACAAACACCAATGTTTGTCTCCAGTGGGGATCCAACCCACAACACTCAAACCTCAGTGCAAGGCATTCAGTCAGTTACAGAGCCAATATTTTTAACCGAAAGCTTATGACTAGTGAAGGCCCGTTTCCTATATAAAGAGACAAGTCATTTTAGCAACGGACTGTTAAATTTTAACATATTTTTTATAGGATAAGTGTGAACGAATGACTAATAGCGTTACACTGACGTAACAAAAGTTGTTCTGAATCTATGTTTGTATTTAAGGTAAAACGTAAAGAAATATTTTTACCTTTCATGTTGATGTATCCACCGGTAGGATTAAGTGCGTACAGTCCGCAAAAGAACGCTGGCATACGAGTCGATCCTCCACTGTCGGCACCTAAATATAATAATGATAACAAAGTTCTGTAGATCAAAATTCGATGACAACGGCTAATCTTAGCTGAAACTAGCCATGTATACAAGTGATATTATAGTATACAAGTGTGTGCAAACACGAGTGCACTCTCTAAAGGTTATCTTACCCGCCCGGAGAGATATCAAGCGGAGGGCCATATAGGTTTACGTGCTTTTTAAGGCACATGGATGAAACAATGCCAATGGAACCTCGCGGGCAGCTACTGAGGTTTGTGTTTGGGAGTGAGAGAGTTATGTGTGAAGGGAAAGGGAGCATTTTTAATGGCTCGACACAAAAATCAAATCGCGTGATCACATCCCACCAGCGCTTAAGTTTGCTTCTCAGTGGTTGTGGTCGGGCAGTTTTTATATTTGCGTACAAACTTAGAGCGCGATGCTGGTAGGTCATATTCACAATGACCTGATTGCATTTTGCACACAATTTAAACACAATACATATTTAAAAATAAAATCATTTATTTCTTCTTTCACACAGAATATAGTTACCAGAAATCAATTTTAACCTAGATGAACAATTCAATTCATATTAGATGGTAATTAAAAATATGAGACTTTATGCACCTTTATTATAGTGTACTAAACTAGAAAAATAATAGTTTAAAGAAATTAAATAAAAACACACTGTATTTAAAACAATCTAAAAAGTGGAAAATATTGTTTGAAAAGTGAAAAGCGTGGGGTACTTTATAAGACATTTTGATAATGACGCTACTTGGTGCGCATACGTTACCTATTGATATTCCATTTCATATTTCTTAGAAAGCACCCCCACTCTTTTACATTAAAATGATTTATTTTATTAATCACTCTATCCTTATTTTGAATTATTATAAAGAATATTTTCTACATTTTAGTTTGAAATGGTTTTTTACATAAAGCGTGTTTTCAGTTTTTTAAACTATTACTTATTTCCTATTTTCTATTTTTATATTAAGTATAAAATATTAATGTGAAATATTAATTTTCCGATAATTGCTGAGTGTTCGAATTGAAAAGGTACGCACGCGCAGACCACGCGCTTGATCTATCTCTCTCGCTCTCACGCAAAGGATCTTTGAGAAAATCATTAATCCTGACGATTCTAATCAGGATAATGAGATAATCTTATCATATTATTATATTGTCATCGGTCCTCGATAAGTCTACAACGTTTAAATGAAATCTGACCGTTTGAAGTGGGTCAAAATCAAGTCTAAAGGAGTCGGTTACAAACAAACTAATAAGCCTGTTAAAAAATGCTTCAAGCCTCATATTTTTAATCAACACTAAGACCATAGTATTACATTAAAATCCGTGCTTACACAGCGATATAGGAGTGCCGATAGCGGCAGACAAAGCTGCCTCACCGCCACTAGAGCCGCCGGTTGTACGTCCTGTGTGGTGAGGATTTCGTGTCTGACCAAACACCATGTTACGAGTCTCTATCCTGAAATTATTAAAGATGTAAACTCTTATATCGCAACTAGACTTTTTGAAATATTAAGTACTTTATCATAACTGGGACTTTACCAAATTTTTACGATATTGTTTTTGTATGCGCATGATCGAAATAGCGCGTTACTACGTTTATAGCTGTGTTTCATTTTGGCGCATGCGACAACAATACCTTGAGTGATATTGGTAAGGCCCTTAGATGCATAATAGAAAGAAAATCGTTGTCTAGCAAGAATAAAAATCCCGTTTTCGCAACTGGTATTGAAACTCGGTCGCTATGGCATTTAAATTCGCATGATGGGTCAGAAACATTGAAGGATCGCGAGTATCTACACAATTTTGAAAAGTCAAAGGTATGTGCCGAGATATCAAACTAGAGACCTCTGCGCGGCAGTTTTGCCATCTTCCGACTATCACTGGCTCCACTTATCTTGTGCTTACCATTTGCAAACTTCCGGTACATTAGTAACAGCGATAGGTATAGCGCCAGCTTCCCTCAGCAATCGGACGCACTCAGCGTCTTCGGTGGCGCGAATATTCTTGCGCGCTTTTATACCGAACGTGTGCAACATGCCCTCCACTGCGTGGCTGTCTTTAGCCGTGAATGGGACTCCTGACAAATAATAATATACGTCGTAGGTATCCACTTAAATTTAATAAAAGTTGTATGCTAAATGTCAAATAATAACGGTAAGAAGAGAATTAGGGTGCTAATTATTGAGAGTAACTTTATTAAATGAAATAAATATTTTATTTCAAAGTATTATCAGCCAATGTAACTATTGGTATATTTATGATTTAAAATAAGTACAACATGTATCAAGACTAATATAAGGCTCTATCTTCTGCTCGCAGCGTGCCCAACGTGATTGCCATTAGAATGCATCGGTATTAAGATAATTTTTATAAGCGTTATTATATCATTAGAATATTAGGTACTGTTTATTTGTGTTGTTGGGGTTAGAAAATTGTTGCTGCGTGGAAAACTAATATCCAACCGTAGCTAATAATAGGGAGGCTAATGTATATTTTGGAGTGATTAGGCTAAGATATTAATGATACTGTTGATAGCCATAACAATTAGACACATACCTAAGAATGGTTTGTTTTTGAGATTATGTCCACTTTCAATCAACTCGTCGACCGCGCGTGCTTCCTCCAACGCCTGTGCGTACCTCTCGTCCGTTACAGCATTTATTATAGGGTTTACCTATAACGTAGGTAACAAGGCTTGAGTTCAGCACTATACATGACTAGGATATTCAACTTGTTACAGATATAAGCAATTATCTTTAAACTATGTGTTGAATTTGTGATGAAGTGATCAATCTAAACAATTTTGTATAATTTGCAATTGAATTCACTAAATATCTGTTTGGCCAAACAGTCATTAAGATAAAAAACTTGCGTATAATTTAGCGCAGACTTGAACTTGTACTAGCATTTTCAGCTTCACAAGAACACTAACCTAAACATACATACCTAAATAATTTACAATCCAATCTGTGTATGTGTGTGTGTAATCGGTACAAAAATATTAAAATAATGTTTCTAATTCCGTCCATCAGTAATAGAGATATTGATTAATTTCTTAATTTTCCTCAAGCTAATACGTCTTATAAACGTCAAGTTTTGTAACATTTATGAATATTATGGAACACTTATCAACGTCATGTTACATGTATGAATGTCATATAGCACTTATGAACATCACGTAGCACTCACGAACATCGATATGATTAAAGTCATCACTCACTTGCATGATCCTTTCTATACAGGCTTTAACAAGAAACTCAGATTTTAGATTTTTCTTCTTGATCTGCTCAGCCAGATTCACAGCGCTGTCTAAGAGCATGCTGTGCTCAACATCTAAGTTCGGTATCTTTTTCCTTTTTAAATTGCAACAACATAAGCCGAAAAGATAGTCTGTGAAGGTGTCGAAGTGTTTTCGGAGGCCACACATGGCAATATTAAATTTTATCGTTCACCAAACTGGAAATATTATAGGTTACCTACTTAATAATTAAACTGAAGTGGCGATTGCAAAGTTTACTTACTTTGCTACCGTCATACTATTACATACATCACCCTTTTTTAAAAGGTTGCATTGGTTCGGTAGACTATCATGAAAATATAGCCAATATGGAATGTCAGTATCCTGATATTCCAACGTCAGGTCTGACCTTAAAACAGCATTATGCCTTTGGATTGCAGAAGTCAAATGGCTGACAATAGTAGAAGGGTGATAGAGTGGAAATTAGCATATATGTAGCCTTTGGTTTGTAGCACCAGACCAAACCTTACAATCGGTAGCGCACACGGCATTGCGGCAATCCTCTATTACGTCAAATGTGAACATAGTGAAACGGATATATTTAATTGGTCTGCTCTAAAAGGATATATTTGATTGATAACATAATATAAACTAAAGATTTGAGTCCTTTAGGTCGGGTGACATAGCACGATATTGAAGGCGACAATTACGTGATATGTCGACCCGACTGGGGTGTGTGGATCAGAGAAATATCTATCGATCAGAACACGTAAATGTGCTGCGATATTTTTCTTGGGTATGTTCTCAAATCAAAGTATTTATTTGTCTTAGTATTGACGGCTGACGTCGAGATCTTTGACATCTAACTGACTTCTGAAGGTGATTTTGGGCGCTGGATAAAACAGCGGGCCTTTTTTATATAATCTGGTTGATAAAGAGGGGACGCTTTATAATAAATATGGTTTAGATTTGGAATGGGGAATATCGCCCTATCCACTTTCTTAATAAAATTATCTGTGTCTATACTCACATGCTTAAACATGTAGTAAGTATAGACAAAGAAAAGCTTGGAAACCAGCCAATTGCTGCTATTTCAATTTCCAAGTCCTGCATCAAAACGCTCTCTACATGTGGGCTAATGTAGAGAGCGTTTCCCACTACTCAGTAGTAATCCCCGCTCCATACATCCAAAGGTAACTTTTCCAGAGCATTTATTCTACTACTTCGTAACCGAGTACACTAATATGAAAAAATAAAATTGCAGTAATTTATGTTACTGGCTCATTACCTCTGGCCTTGTTGCCGTGATTTCTTAGGACCTACATACCTCACAGAAAGTAGGATAAAAAGTAAGTTATGTTCGCATCCTGGTCCATACACTATCTCCATACAAAGAAAAGAAGTAACGATAAGAACAAGAATGTGCGACATTTTACTGGACATGATTTGGAAGTTGTTTAAGCAATTTTTTATATGTAGGTAATCATGGGCTACGTACTTATTAATAACTATAAACGAAGAACAAGCCTATTAGTTCCTATATTGAAGTTCCAACTGCCTGAGGATTGAAAGTGACCCGAACATTATACACATTGAAGTACGTACATTTTCTCCTGAATGGTGGGTCTTTATACATACATATTGTTTCTTAGTCGAGATGTGAACAACCAGTGTGGCGTTCTCTTCTTATTTATCATGTTCAATTTTGTGATGTAAATACATTATTGTTTACATTTTTATCAGACATCGTGTGTTCTGTCAGTAGAGAATTTGACACAGTCAATTGCAGATGATAAAAGATTATAGCTATGTATGCGTTTTCGAAGAATGATAGCTAAAATTATATTTTTTTAATATCTTGCCATTCAAGTATGTGTATTGCCTGCGATTATTACTTACTATGGATTCTTATGGATTTTTGTTCACCGTGGCTTATTGAAAATGGTCAGATACGATGCAATGGACATAGACCTTTTACACAATTTAAACAGACGCTTACATGGGCTATAATTAAAAAAGGACATTTCAAACGGTAGGTCAACAAATATTGCCGGTCGTTACATTTTAGCCTTCTTGTAATATGCTTTGCTATGATTTTTGTTGAATTTGCCTCGCTTACAGTGACCAAGGTGGTGTGGAGGTTTAAGTGTTTACATCGCCATTACCACAACACCGAGTTTATAGGTTCGATCCCTATACGGGACTACGCGGGACAAAAGTGTGTGATCCACGAAAACTTGTTCCAAATCTGGGTATACTTTGTGTCTGTTATTGTCGTCCGATACTGGAATTGTTTCTAGTGAGGCGTGGTCTTTTCATTGATCAAGTATTTTAACTGCAACTATTAAAAATATACTAACATACATTGTACATAGGTACCAGAGACTTTCACCTATATATCCCGGAAATGATAACCAGTGGTACATTAGATCTACATTTCTTATATAGGTAGGTGTGTGTGTCATTGACATCCTAATAGGCAGGCGGTTGGACTGCTACACAGAGCACTCAAGTTTGATCCTTTGCATCATAACTTAACCCACTTATTTAACCAGCCGTTTCTAATATCCATGTACAAATCATAATAGAAATCTTCGTTCTTCCAATAACCTCCTTTTACTTTGTCCTCCCCATACATCTGCTTTTCTACATTCTTCCTTCTTCATCCAGTCCGTTTTACTATGGAATGCGCTCCCTCATGAAGTCAGGATGTCCACAAACCGTTACACTTTCAAGGTGAAAGAACGTGCTCTCCTCCTCGACAGTTTATCAGATTCATCTCATCAATAATATAATACGTATGTATGTGTCTATCTATATATATATGTCTTTGTTACCTTGGAAAATGGGTAGGCCTTTGGTGTGGGACGCCACATGCGTCGACACCCTTGCGCCATCACATCTTCCAAGCACGGTGAGCTGTGCCAGCGCTGCTGCTGTAGTGGCGGAAAGCCTCAAAAGGCGCAAATATAGTTATTTAATTGGTAATTACGTTTTCGAGCCGTTTGGGGTAGAGACGCTAGGTTCATGGGGTCCGCGCGCTCGTGCGCTTTTTAGAGATATATCTAAGCGGCTAATCGATGCTTCGCGTGACCAGGCTAGACTTTTTTTGGCTCAAAGAATCAGCATTGCCATTCAGCGTGGCAATACTGCTAGTCTTCTGGGCACACTCCCGGTCGACAGCGATGCTGAGGAATTTTACGACGCCTTTCCCTTTTTATTAAATTTTACTGTTCCATATTTTGTTACTCTTCATTTTGTTCTATTTATAAGTGAAACTAACTTTTGTTAATATTAGTTAAGTTGTAAATTATTTTTTTATATATATTTTTCTTTATATATATATATATATGTATTTGTATATTTTTTTTTTAGATTATATAATATGTTTATTGGCAGTAGGTGAGTGTATGTATATGTTTAGTATATGTGAGTGTATATTTCATGCTAATGTGTGCACCCTACTACTTTTTATCTCTGCATCACAGAATGGTTGAATGCCTGTTGCATCAAGTCCGCCGATGTAGGTACTATTTTGTGCATAAAGTTTTAAATAAATAAATAAATTTAATTGTCGGTCTCTTGAACCTATTGAATCGCAGTGGCTCACCAGCGGCCGGGCACAATATTTTTTGAATATTGTGTGACATTCCAATACTTAACAAGTTAACAGTGAAAGAAAACTCATTTTCTTTACATGAAAAACCCAGATACACTTTGCCCGTCAGAGAATTCGAATCCGAGGTCTCATGCACAGAATATGCATACACTACCGCTGCACGAACGGGACAGTATATAAACAGGGTTTATCACTATAGTATAAAACAATGTCCCCAGCCGCGTCTGTCTGTCTGTTCGCGATAAACTCAAAAACTACTAAACAGATTTTCACCAATGGACAGACTGATACATGAGAAAGGTTTAGGTGTACCTATAATATGTTAAGCTTTTGTACAGTCGGCAAAAAATGTGTGCTACCACCCTACGGTGGAGGTTCATTTGAACGTCATGAAACAAGGTCGATTTTTCCTTGTGTAGGCAGCTAACAATAACTTACCTCCCTGTCTAAGATATCTAACACTTCGTTAGAAAGTTCACGCTTGCGAAGCCGGGTCGGATCGCTAGTGATATATAATAATAAAAAGCAAATTTAAAAAGATAGCTTTATTGAACAGTTTCATTATTTATCCTCCACCTTTATATAAATAGGTAATTAACTTTTACAATTCAGATACATGTCAGTCTTAAAAATATTCACATATTCAAAATGAATATGTCCATTTCCAATAATCACATCATAGATATAAATATATCAACAATATAGTCTTAAACGAAGAGTATTATATTAAATATAAATGATGTGTATATTATAAATTATAATACACATACCTACTAAAGCTCGGCGCTTATTGGCGGGACGACACGACCGGGCAATGGTTAGGTAACGAATCATTGATTACATAGAACTTATTAAATGTTCTATGTAATAGAGGGGGCAATTCAACTAAAGATCATTTTTCTCACCTGTTATATTTAAACGAACAATCGTAACCAATACTATAAATGCGAACATGAATTTCTTTATTTGCTTTCACGCTTAACTACTCGACCGATCACTATGAAATTTCGCATACACGTTGTCAGAGGAACAGAAAAGGATATAAGGTGCCTTTTAGTTCAGTATAAAACCATTCGATCACTGCGTTCAGACTATATCTGTAATAAATAGAGATGACAAAGAAAATACATAGATAGTTGTCTCTCTCTCTCTATTCTGTAGCAATCAGTACTTCATGTAAGTTTATATCTAAACGAGACAAGCAAGAAAGATTGGACTATAGATAGTTTGTAACACGCATTAGAGTCCATGCGCTCCAACTCAGTTAGACTGAGCCGTACGCTTATTGTAACAACACGTTTGAGTGTTATATTAAGCAGTGCCACAATACTCATGGCATAAGGCATGGCATACCAAGGCATATTTCAAATAAATTATATTTTATATTTAGTAATATATCTTAATACACTGAGATTATGGTTGAAATTTCAATAATAAACTAAGCTTACAGCAGTCTTGTTAGATCTTATGTCATAATATTATTGTTCGCTTTTTAACAATTCATTGCTTTATCGTCTTGCCAATGGGCGCCGGCCTTTAGGTACTTGTCCTACCGACGGCGATTAGCGAGAAGCAATTTCAGTTACAAACTATAAGAGCTGTATGAGACAGAGAGAGAAGTAAGTGTGTAGTTGAGATAGCTTTGAATGCCTGTTGCTTTTCTTGGCAAGTATTGCTGAGTGAGTGTTGCTAGGCAACTATCGCTGAGCGGGTATCATTGAGTACTCACGCAATGTTATACGCTGAGTGAGAGTTGCTGGACAAGGATTACTGAGCGAGTATTGCTGAGCAATATCACTAAGCGAGACTCGCTAAGCATGTGTCGCTGAGCAAGTATTATATACAATTGATATAAGACAGAGTATTATATCAATTGTACGTTCAGAAAATTTTCGATCTCTTAATCGCCGTCGGTTGGAGAATTGCCTTAAAAATTACACATACGTATATTGTACATGACTTAGAACTAAAACATCAGAAATGATATGATTTATCAAACTGCTAACTAATTCTAATTGTACTCGCTTATCTAACTCTTCAGGTAAGTGCAAGCATCACGGCTGTTGTACCTAGAGGGTTAGGCAGCGATGAATACATACCACATTTTGTCAAATAATTTCGGTCACGGCAGCCAATCTTAATGGAGACTGGCCATCTGCGCAGGAGATATTATAGTACACAAGTGTGTGCGAAAAACACAAGTGCACCCTGTTCCCTCCCATGATCCGATAGAACGGCAATCCGACATTACGACATGACGGGTTGAAGACTAATAGGCACATGTACTGGCTGTGCTACTTCGGAAAATTACCTGATAATAAAACTTACAGAGTACGGCATACAGCACTTCACGAGGTGAGTGTAATAATAATATTGATGTCGAGTAACGGACGGCGCTAAGCGTAACCAGCCGTCAGTTGGACAATATAAATAGGTATATAAATTCTTTTTATTATCGAATAAGCACTAAAAGTAGCTACCACAAAATTATTGTTAAACAATCTGTTTATGAATATTGAAGGTGCAAATAAATATATTTTCTTTGTTTATAAGAAGTTGTTACTGACACGCGCGGATTATATGCAATTTTTAACTGCCTTCGTGGCGCAGCGGTAGTGAATGCGACTGCTGTGCATGAGGTCTCGGGTTCGAATCCCGGGTCGGGCCCACAAAAAGCTATTGGGTTTTTCTGTAAAGAAATCTCAATAGCAGCCCGGAGCTAGGAAGTTGGCGGTGCTAGACACCCCCGTGCCTCGGAAAGCACGTAAAGCCGTTGGTCCTGCGCCTGATCTCTCTCCGGTCGTGTCAGATTGCCGTCCCATCGGATCATGAGAGTTAGGGAACAGAGAGTGCACTTGTGTTTGCGCACACTTGTGCACTATAATATCTCCTGCGCAGATGGCCAGTCTCTGTTAAGACTGGCCGCCGTGGCCGAAATTCGGTCTGGAGGAAATTACTGTATGAGGAAGCGAGCGTGTTTTGTGCTTTGTGATAGAATCTAATAATAATTTAAAAAAATTATTTCCTTAGATTATCATTAAACGAATAGCTGCCAAAAAGATGCATGGTTAAATCAGTCTGTATAACGGGTGGTATAATTTACCTTTGTATACTCAAGCCTGTTACCAGGTGCGGTAGGCAGAGAATACCAACTGTCGCTTGCTACTGCAGCGCCAGCCTTAGCCCTTGATAAGGGTACAGCGAGATTATTTTTCGACGCCCTTTGCTCGACGCTTTCCTTTCACGTATAATTCCAAAATTTTCAATTATGTACTTCAATTTTCGAAATTTGCACTGTATATTGTTTTTTCGTATTTGGCTTTTTGGCGCCTTTTGCCATCTGTCGCCTAGAGAGACTGCTCCTCTCACTCAGCCTCAGGGCCGATGCTGTGTGTGGCCGTGTTTTCTTGGTACGTGGTAGGTGGCGCTGGCAAGCTAACGTCCGGGCGGTACATCGCCTGTTGGGTGCGGTAGTCTAATATAAAATAATATTAAAGATGATTGATAAGGATATAGTCTGCCTGGTATGCAGTAACTGTAGCGTATGTGATGAAGACCATTAGAAGAAAAGGTCTGAAAAGGATATCCGGGCCTTAACCACCGTCCGAATCGCAACAGTACGACGGTACTACTATATTTTGTGGGTTAGGAACTGTATTTTGTGGGGTAGGTACTGTATTTTGTAGGATAGAAACTATGTAGGTCTACTCCGGCAATACGCAGGGCGCATGCACGCCCCCTAGCGAGTCCCCGAGGTGTCCCGCGACAGCCACGCACAGAGCGTCGCGCCCCGGCGCCGCCACTACTTGTATACCGAGCGGGATACCCTCCGGGTTGACCTTCAGAGGTACCTGAAACAATTATTTTTCATACAACAAATAAGCTTCTTTTGGTAGATAGCAGTACCAGAACGACATACATTGAAATATCATTCATGAAGAACATCCAAAAACAAAAAAGAAAATTGAGGGTCATATAATTTTGATAAAACACATTTAAATGATTGTGTAAAAAATACTCTTAAATTCAATAAATTATGAGAACCGGTCAAAGAACGAGAGAAAATGTTATATCATATTAGAGGATGAAAGACTTCAGTCACATACATTCTAATAATAATAGTTTCCATTCATCCGCAAAAATATCAACTTCTGGGTTAAAGTCCAAGAGATATATATTATATTTTTTTATTGTCATTTCCATCCTAACTGATATTATAAATGCGAATGTGAGTTTGTTTGTTACGCTTTCACGTCTTAACTACTCGACTGATAATCATGAAATTTCGCATACACATTATTAGGGGTTCTGAAAAGGATATAGGGATATAAGTATAGGGTATAAAAGGATATACCTTTCAGCCAGAAAAAAGTACTGTTACTAACCTAACTTAACCTGCATTTACGCGAGTGACGCCACGGGTAAAATCTAGTAATCTATACTAATATTTTAAAGCTGAAGAGTTTGTTTGTTTGGTTGAACGCGCTAGTCTCAGGTACTAAAAGTTTGAATTAAAAAATATTTTAGTGTTGGATAGCCCATTTATCGAGGAAGGCTATAGGCTATATAACATCACGCTACGATCAATAGGAGCGGAGCATCAATGAAAAATGTTTCATAAACCAGGAAAATTCTCTTATGTGACGCAGACGAAGTTGCGCGGGTCAGCTAGTGTTATATATAAATACCTGTGCAGCGGGGAATTTAAGAACATTGAAAATCCCCCAGTAGGAGAAGTTGAAGGGGCGCAGAAGTGACGTGAAGTGATACGGCGCCGGGAATGGGGCACTCGGGAACAGTAGCACGCCGTCGTCGCCTAATAATTTCTGAAAACAAGACAATATACATACATACATGTATACACAGGTACATCACACCCACATTTATTGGTTTGGTATATGCCTACAGGCCAAAAAAGGTTCTTCTTAAAAAGGTTCATTGTTTCTACACCTTTTCTTTGCTGAGCATGGCAACAAGTAAATGTAAATTCACATCAATAAGTGTAACATGATGTTCATAAGTGTTACTTTGTGACCTATATGAATAAACATTGCTGACACACTGTCAAAATTCAAAAAAGTTGTGTTAAGTTTGTTGAAGGGCTAAAGGTGCTCATGTTTAAAATATTTAAAATGTTTATAATGTCTTGTTTTTGTTTTTTTTCATACGTATATTTTTGTTTACTTGATTATTCATGGTGTAGCCTTCTTTTGTTTTGCATTGATGTTTTAATGTTTGGTATTGTTATTTTTTTATTTTTTTGATATTTTAATAACTATCTTATAAACGCTATAATATGGTGCATGGTGTGACACCTTAAAATGTTGTGCATTTATTCTTATTACTGTGTAAAATTTTTAATGTATAAGCACTAATGTAACTATTGGTTGTCCAAATAAATAAATAAATAAATAAACATATTTTTGATTTTGATTTTTTGTAGGTGTAATATTCCTCTACATACCCATCCGCAGAAATAGACGTGAAACTATATATGTATGTTTATAGATATAAGAAGTATTTACAATCAGTTCTTCTCTGAGTTCGCTGGTCAACTTCTCAGCCCATTCCTTGTTGACAGCGGGGAGTATCTGGTCATCCGCTAGCTTCAAGATAGCTGCCAAGGTGTATTCTGACATGCCAAGTAGCTGAAACAATAATTAAATGTTTAATATTAAGGTGTTTCCTTATTTAAGTATCGTGGTGTTTTCCTATTAAAGGTATAATTGATAATTAGTGGTGTGTGGAAAAGGTAATTAAATTAATACAATGAAAATTTCTTATAGAATACGTCTTATTGTCTTTTTTCTAAACTAAAATATAAATTGTAAAAATGCATACGATTTGTTGGTATACAGTTACCATAAACTTATGATAGCTAATTATATCATGGATCTAAAGAAAGACGAATTAATAGAGCATCAAATTTTATTAAATGCTTGAGTATGTTCAGTAATAGTTCATGGAGAAATGGTTGCAGCACCTTACAGCTCTTATGATTTGTATACAAAAACTTGGCTATTAAAAAGAGTGACCATGAGTTTCTTGCCCGTTCTTCTCATGAGTCCTACACCCTTGCTTTGCTGAACGTGGCAGTAAATGCAAATTCGCAGGAAAATCTTTGTGTAACTTTGACATTCATAAGTGTTACCTTGTAACCTAATCTGAATACATTTTTTGCTGATTTTTTTTTTAATTTCTGAAAGTTATTGGAGAAGACTAAATACACCTGATACTCTGTCTTAGTGTAAAATCATCATGTTATTAGACTGGAAAAATAAATTGATAAGAACCACTGACATAATTATGTTCTTTACACTCATAGTGTAGCAACTACTGTGTAGAGGATGACGCGTACAAGTGAAGTCTCAATCCCGAAGCATATATGTGGATAAGGCCGCTATTTTGTGAATGTATAAAATAACCAGTCCGTCCGAAAAAATACCATTCTCCTTTATAACAAGAAACCGGTGTATGCGTAGTAAGAGTTACCACATTTCGTTCTAGGTTAAGTTTAGTCGTCTACATAAAAAAAGGCAAAAGAAAAACAAAGACTCGAGTTCAAAGAGAGCCGAAAGCAAGTGAACCTCTTACTAAGCCGAATGAAAATTCAATGGTAATTAAATAAAACATTAATGACAATTAAATGGTAATAGAAATTAAAAGGGTCAAAAATAAAAAGATTATTGAAATTATACTACTATGATTCGCGTTATTTATTTTACACTTTATTACAAAATTTTGAACCTGTTACACTACTACTAGATACTATTAAACTTTACTAATTATTAAGCTAATTAAATTATTAAAACTATTTATATTTAAGTTTACACTTTCCCCGACGTATCGGTTGCTTTTCAGCAGCCATGGTCACGGGGAGACTAAGATGGTGGTTGTCTCAATGTTCCAGTGTCGTTATTTCAAAGTACCCGAACATAATTTAATCATTGGTGTTTCTATTTACGCAGAATGAGCTCAGAGTATCATGAAGTCTAGCTGTGGTTTGCTTCTTCTTGGGTTTGACTATTTAAATTACTGGATCCCAAGCTGGTGGTACATTGATTACATGAAATTACCGTTTAGTGATACCATGGTCCATGGATATCGTTGTCGGAACAACAACGCACCTTATACTTCAAAGATAACACTAAAACGTCGCTGCCGGTTGTCATGTGTTCCTATGAAATAATTAATGTAGAAATTTACAAGCCTTAATTTAGGGCATTAAATACGCGAATGGCTACAAAAACTCTGACATTGAAATAGAAGCTCTACAAAATATGAAAAATAAGGTACCTTCTTAGGTAATTCAATGAGGAACTTTGCTTCCCCATTATTGTTAGTGAGCATCTTGCCGAAGACCTCGGCCTCCCGCGACATCCAGTAGCGCCACAGCGAGTACATGTAGTTGAAGCCCTCGTGGTAGAAAGGTTTCGGCGCGAGATCCGTCGACGGAGCTTCCTCCGTCAGTTTGGTTATTACTCTGGAAATACGAACAAAAATATCTTTATGTTGATTCGTGAAGAGAAAGCTTTATACCACTTTTAGGGATATTAAGTGCAGGAAGTGTCTTATTTGGTATAGTTACAAATAAGACACTACACATACATTTATATGTATGTGTAGTTCAGAGAGAAAATTACTAATATAATAATAATAATAATGTCCTCCAGACCGAATTTCGGCCACGGCGGCCAGTCTTAACAGAGACTGGCCATCTGCGCAGGAGATATTATAGTGCACAAGTGTGTGCGCAAACACAAGTGCACTCTCTGTTCCCTAACTCTCATGATCCAATGGGACGGCAATCTGACACGACCGGAGAGAGATCAGGCGCAGGACCATCGGCTTTACGTGCTTTCTGAGTCACGGGGGTGTTTGACACCGCCAACTTCCTAACCCCGGGCTGCTATTGAGATTTCTTTACAGAAAAACCCAATTACTTTTTGGTGGCCCGACCCGAGATTCGAACCCGAGACCTCATGCACAGCAGTCGCATTCACTACCGCTGCGCCACGGAGGCAGTTAAAAAGTAATATAATGAACATTTGGCAAAGTTAACATTTATTTGGTGGAGAGCAAAAACTATAAAAATAAAATAATGAACTGCTATCGAATTTCGATATCTTTAGGCGACTATTATTATACATAAATGCTTTAGTGACACAGTGCTATGCATGAGGTTTTCGGTTCGATTGCTGAGCCAGGCAAACAGTTATTAGTTACTTCTGTCAAAATATTCTCAAAGACAGACTCTAAAACAGTTACTATGATTTTATATCCTTCATAAGAGAGAGGAGCCTATGCCTGTTCATCGAGCGTAATTGGAGGCATCTGCATAATTTCCCTAATTTTATTGGTATTATAATCACAAATTACATACTTGTTCATAACTTCCCTGAGCTCTGGGCAGATGGGACTCACACGGAGATCTTGTGCTGTCTCCACGTAGAAGTACCGCAGCTTCTGTAATAGTTTTATTACTTGAACTAAAGTTTTTAAATCATAGTATGATTAAGTGGTCGTCTCGCCGCTGCCATTGCGCCAAGTCTTGTAGGTTCGATCCCTACACGAGATAAAAATTGTGTGCACCACAAATTCTTGTACAGAGTCAAAGTTTTATTTGTGTTAATATTAGTCGTCCATGATACAGGAATTATTTTTAGTACGGGAATTATCTTATTAACCAGCAGCTTCAGTCGTACGAACCATTCTTAAAGTAATTTTACATGTAAGTCAAAATTCCATGTACTTACTTTAACATCAACAGCCCGGTCCAGGTTCAAATCCTTCGCCTTATCTCCTGCCACGATCTTGGTAAGAGGGATCAGGTCGCTGCAGTGCCGTGACACGAAGCCTATCGATGCCATAGTGGGTTCGAGTCCCGTGCGGAGAGCTGATCCTGAAGGGACATTATATACATATTATATTGCCGTAAGGTTGATTTAAAGTGCTTTTTACATACCTAGATAAAAACCTAACTTAATAGTATACAAGTGAATGTAGGTTTATTTGTTACACTCACACGACTTAACTACTCGACCGATATTCATGGAATTTTGCATACACGTCGTCAAGTGTACAAATAAGGACTTAGGATACTTTTTATCCAGAAAAATTACTATTGTTCTCGAGGGGTAAAATATTACCTCACTTACATATACGCGGTCAAAGTTGCGAGCAAAAACTCGTAATGAATATTTAGGTATAGAAAATACTTCTGAAAATGAGGGCTACCGCGCTTAAATTCACCGCTAGAGGTACTAATGGATAGTAAGATCTAGACGTCATACTTCACAGTCACTACAACAGTTACCATAGAAACCGATAATTACTACCGCCAAATACGAATTTTGGCAGCAGTTGTGCCAGGATCGACAGGACCTAATCGCTAGTGATACTGACTGGTGACCACAAAAACGATAGGTCCATTGGGTAGTATATTATCTTATCTTATCTTATGTGGGGGCCAGTCAGTGTAGACCGGCGACACTTCAACCCAGTGGGATCTTTTGTGTAGACACTCTCCCAATAACGACTGCCATAGATGTTCATGGCAGCCGGGACCGACGGCTTAACGTGCTCTTCGAGGCACGGAGCAGGCGATAATTGTCAATCAATACGCACATAATTTCGAAAAGTCATATAACTGCCGAAAGTCAGAGGTGCGCGACGTGGGTTCGAACTCAATACCCTCTCCATTGCAGTCTGTTGGTCTCCCCACTGAGCTATCGCTGCTCTGGGGTAGTATATCACTAACATATATAGCCAGCCCTTTTCAGATCCTATGTTATTATAGAGGGGTGAGCCTATTCCTGTTTACCGAGAACAGTTTCAGATAAAGCACTGCTATTGCAAATTATTTGAAAAAAAAGTGGGTATTGAATTTTAACTGACAGGCTATAAGCATTGGAGGAATCAGTAGAATTATATGGTGAAAATTTCAAGTGTCGGAAGAGCCAATGGCTTGGCCCTTCTATCAACAGTAGCACGAAGTCTTATATGCCCGATAAAGATTTTTAGGCTGATTTTCCATCACGTAAGACATGAGACCGAAAAAATAAAATACATGCTGAATTTACTTACCTTTAAGGCTGGTATGTCCAGCAGTAGGGTTAAGGGCGTAGAGTCCACAATAGAACGCAGGCATCCGAGTAGAACCACCGATGTCTGAACCTAATAAAAACCACAACATACATACTTAATCACTGTCGGGCAGGCAGCGGAAAAATATACCCATATTTGTTCGATACCTTACTAAGAATTTGCAGGATCGCGTAAAAGAAAATTTACAGAAAAAAAATTGTATAACTTTGACATTCATAAGTGTTACCTTGTAACCTAAGTTGATTAAATTTATTTTGAATTTGAATTTACATAGGTACTTATATCGATGCTTTCTTCTATTAATCGAAAAAACGTAAGAATAGGATTTTATATGGATTAACATTGTTGCGCGGTACGTAATGGATTGCTACCAATACAACGCACGTTCCGCGAACATAAAAACAGCTGATCTGTTTAAATCTTATTAAGTATTTTAGTAAAATGTGTTATTCTTTGATTTTTATATAATAAACTAGATGGTTTATATATTATGTTATGATTCGGTCTCGATGGCGTAGTGGTTAGTGTAACCGACTGCCACGCCTGAGGTCGCGGGTTCGATTCCCGCTCAAGTCAAACATTTGTGTGCATGAACATGGATGTTTGACTTGGTCTGGGTGTTTCTATGTATAATATGTATGTATTTACAAAAAAATAATTATATATGTATGTGTATCCATTGTCTAGAACCCATAGTACAAGCTCTGCTTAGTTTGGACTAGATGGTGTTGTGTGTATGTGGTAGAATATTATATTATTATATTATATTATAACCAGACAGACAAATGAATAATTGGAGACAATGATTTTTCCTGAAGAAGATTCCAATGATTTTTGACTCGGAACAATAGTCTGAATCGACTATTTCAGTTTTCGGTACACCGTCCCTTACACCAAGTATAACTTTGCCTACCCTTGCTTGGATGGGGAGCGTGGAACTATGGAATTTTTTGAATATGTATTCTACAGCTACCCAAATTTGCTTGACAATAAAACCCCAGAAATACTTTGTCCGCCGAAGCAGTCCACTTTGACATATATGTGTACACAAAGTGGAACAGAGTTAGCTAGTTTTATTACATAGTTAAACATAATGTAAATTTGACATTTTACAATTTTACATTTTTTACACAAGTTTAATCCTAGCTTAGGTGCCAGAGTATCAAACTACTTGTGATTTATAATGTATAAGAAAATATTGTACGCTATTGTAATTCCTAAAATGTATAATAAATTGTAATTTAATGCGTCAAATATAAATATCGTAAGGAAACCTGGATAATCTACAAATCTCCAAAATGTTTTTGAAGATGTGTGAAGTCTACCAAATTGGGCCAGAGAAGTGGACTGTATGCTTAAGGTTTAACATGCTAGCAGGAGACCAGTGTCCAGGTGGACAGTTCATAAATAGCGTTAATATCTTATAAATATTATAAATATGGGAGTTTACTCAATCACGCTTTACCTATTCAACGGATTTAGATAAAGGTAAAACAGCGAAACATCAAAACAGCTCAACTCGCAATTTGTCAGCCTTGATGGCGTAGTAGTTAGTGTAACCGATTGCCTCGCCTGACGTAACAGGTACGATTCCCGCACAAGTCAAAAAAATTCTGTGCATGAACATGAATGTTTGTCTTGCTCTGGGTGTTTATATGCATAATATATAGGTATTTACGAAAAAAAAAAAGTACATGTATGTTTATCGATTGTCTAGTATCCATAGTACAAGCTCTGCTTAGTTTGGGCTAGATGTGTGTATGTGATAGAATATAATTATTATTAATTTGGCAGTAGTAGTGTAAAAGTGTAGTAGTACAATTTGAACTCTAATTGGGTAACTATAAATTAGATTGCCCACCATAACTTCAGGAATGTTTGCCAAACGTAGAAGAAAGATGCTTCGCGCTGAGGCGAAATACGTGTCGACGCATATTATGTAGTCGAAGTGAAATACTGCAAGTTGGAGTACGCTCGGGTCCCACGTCCGCGTCGTGGCTGTTCCTATCCAGAGTTCGGTATTGTCAGCCATTTTGTATTGCAATAGTTGGGGTGGGTAATCCGAGGGTACGTGGTGGGATCCTCTCTTCCCAATAATTTTATTATAAGATTATATTTGTGTTAAGTAACTGCAACAGTTTAAATTTGTTTGATCCAAAATACTAGACAGGTTTCTATTTTATTTTGAGTGCGATATTCTGATTCTCAAGTTTTTATTATAGTATGCCTTTTTGCTAAGGCAGTCCGCGGTTCGCTCAGTTCGCGGGTAAAACCTAATTATTATATGTTAGTCTTACAGAGTGATATTGGTACAGCGATGGCCGCCTGCAATGCGGCTTCTCCGCCGCTGGATCCGCCAGTAGTGCGTCCGGTGTGGTGCGGGTTGCGGGTCTGGCCGAACAACATATTGCGGGTCTCCATCCTGATATATAATATAAGATATAAGTAGTAGCGGCTCCCAAACAAAGAAAGTTACAACGATCGACAAGAGATGGCGCTTTATTTAATTACACACTACGCCATACAACTTGTACCAAATGATGAATCACGCAAGCGAAGTTGCTTTTTGTACAAGTACAGGCTTACAATCATGCCTTCCATACGAATTGACAGGTCCATCGCCAGACCTCAGGCCGTCAGAAACGATCACGTAGTCAGATTGAAGTGACTTTCTTTGTGTTGGAAGGACATTACACGATCCTCCACAATTGCAATCAAATGCTATTCGAATACACATACCGTGCTCGCAATGTAGTCACCTGTAATAGTGCATGGATACCTTAAGGTCCAAAATCCTGTGAAAACTCTAATTCTAATGAATATGAATGTACTAGATAGCGTTGTTTTATAAATATTGCAATGCGTACTCATTTTAGCAAATAGGTGAAATTTATATGAAATTATAATCTCTACCGAAAAGACACTCGAACACAGGGACAGAATAATGTTTGCGTACGAACAGAATAGCGAGCCATCGAATGTATCTATAAAATAAACTACCCATTATAAAGGGAACTGTCCACTTTGTATGGGGGTTTTGGCTTGGATTGGACAATCACTGAGAATAATAATTATATATTAATTTAGAAGCATTAACCAGTAGGAATTAGAAAAATAACAAAGTTTTGTGTCCAGGTGTTTCTAATTCATTTGTTGTGGTGGTTTATATAGAGGTATTTGAAATAAAAAATCATTGCTTCTATGTTGTTTTGTTTTATTATTCTAATTCATATGTTACTAAAATGTTATCTAGGAAATGGGCTGGTGGATTTAAATTGTTTTGATATCTTGCCCAACTCAAAAGCCAAATAATTGGCATTATATGGGCGCAGCAACCTACTGTCCGTCGATCCGTCGTTGTTTTTATGTATGAATTCTGTACACGCTAAGCCAATAATGGACGGTTCCCTTTATAAATTATTTTGTAATTCTTTGCTTTTTGTTTTACTTTGAAATGTGTTCTTTTTTTAAATAAACTATTGTGAAAAGACATTAAAATTTGTTTAAAGTAAATTTATTAAAAGTGAGTTATTCAGAAATCTACTTCTTTTAATTTTATAGTAGTGCACCGCCATCTATTACGACAAAAATAAACTACTTAACAGTTCTTGTATCGATTTCCGTTAGATGGCGTCATTTACCGGCTTATACTATTTTAGTTTTGAAATGGGTATGTACATAGTCGTTAATATATTCGAATATCAATATCTTTCGAATTTAAATAATCATTATAATTTGAATACAATAAGGGAATTATATATGTTTGAATTTGTACATTATTTTACACATAAGAGTAAAAATAAATCTTATTGTGCAAACATTATCAAAATTGGTTGCAAAATAAGGCAGTAATTAATATTTTAAGTTAGGATATATTAAATCGTAAGTGAGTGAGTGCCTTTGGGTAGGTCTCTTTGCGTAGTCGCCTGCCGTTTCATACGGCGGGCCGAAACCTTGGCGGGGTCGCGACCGCATGCGCAAGTGATTCGCGCGGCCCCGTCGATAGTGGTTTTGTCGAGGAACACCGTGGTAGGTTTAGTCGGTATTCCGGGAGGTACGTTATTCTAATTCCATCTTTCTTTTACCCTTAAATCGTAGTGCGGGTATTTTGCTATCTCCTTCAGACAACTGCGTTTAAATAGTGGTTATGTCTTTGTTTGTATCGCGCTACCTTTTTTTGTCATTTGACAGGATTTGAAGACTCGTAACTTTATTTGTATTGAATATATTTTAGAAATTCTGTATATTTAAGAATATATTGCAAATTGGAGCACACCCGGGTGCCACTTCGCGGCTGTCCTTATGCAGAGGAGTTTGGTATTGTCAACCTTTTTCTTGGCGGTTCTCTCATCCCAATAACTTTATTAAAGAATTACTAAAATAATGATTTTTCTCTCAATCTCTAAAATATTTTTTTGTTATTTAAGTTAAATAATTACACAACTATAATAAAAAATGTAGGTCAGCTTCCCTATTGCAAGTATTGCTTATATTGAAAGCTTATCCACTGACCACTTATTAATCTCGGGCACGTTGGTGACAGCGAGGGGCACGGCGCCGGCCGCGCGCAGCAGGCGCACGCACGCGGCGTCCTCGTGCGCGCGGATGTGTGCGCGCGCCGCGACGCCCAGCGTGTGGAACATGCCGCACACTGCGTGGGACTCCTTAGCCGTGAATGGGACGCCTAACAACAAAATATTACATGACATTAGGACAGGGTCGCGGACTTTTTTTAAAATATTGGAGAGGCTGACTCCTTGATCCTTTTCCGAGTATTTTAAAACCATTTTTACAGTTTAAAGATGATATTAGGTGATCACAGCATACCTTATGTAACTGACAAACCTTCATAAGTCTCAAGTCGTCGCTGCTCATACACACATCAAAAAAAGTCTGCGTGCACTTGGAAAAGACGAGATATTTTTTCTTGTGTGAAAATATAATCAATGAATTTATTATATTATTATATTTATTATATAATTAATTATATTATTTATTGTTTTAACATTTAAAACACACAATTTTAATATGAAAATCTCTACATTCTTTTTGTTTTTCGTTAATAAAAATAGATTTTTCAATCTCTGTGAAATTTATATTTTAAAGAAATACGAATATTTGATTAAAGTAACTAATTTTATTCATTTTTATATGCTTATTTACAAATTTAATACAAAATGACTCCTCTCCTGGCTTGAACGCATGCGGAAATCCTCCTGAGCATACTGTAGATGAAGTTGTCCAATAGTTTTTGTGGTAGCCTGTAACATTCTTGAATGGCGGCTTCCTTGGTCTCTGACAGAGTTCTTGGACATGACTGATGACTCTAAACAGCTCGCTTGAGAGCGTCCCATGCGTGTTCAAATGGGTTTAAGTTCGGAAAGCCGGCAGGCCAGTGATTGTGTACTCCCGGAGAGCAGCGCTCACTCATTGAGCTCGATGTGCCGGCGCATTATCGTCGACCAACACGAAATGGTTACCATAATTTATCCTGAAGGGTCTGGTGATGCCACCAATAACAGCTGTCTTGTACAAATAGCTGTCATAGATCCTTGGTACGGGATCAAAGGCGTTCGAGCTCCAATCATTATTCCGCTCCAAAAAGATACCGATTTGCCACCTTGCTGAACGGTTCCAGTAGTAGTTCTTTGCCTTTCGGAATTCCCAGGCCGTCTCCAAACTCGGACACGTCGGTTATCAGGGTTCGTACTAATCCGTGTTTCGTCAACGAAAAGACAATTACGCTGAACATCTTCTTCGTCTTTATCGCAATCTATGTCGCTTTCGTTCCCGTGTATTCAAAGGTACTCGCCAGGATCTCCTTTATCGTAATCTAAAGTGGTGTAAGCAATTACGAATGGTCTGAGTGCTTATATCCAGTCAAGTAGCAGCTCGCAGCTGTAATCTCATTTTGGTAGTGTTAATTATTGGACCACAGGCGGCAAGAAGTCTGATGTAGCGCTTCTGAACATCACTAAGGACAGCCGGGCGGCCACTGCGAAGTCGATCAGCCAGGTTGCCAAGGCTCCAGTACCTCTGCAGGGTAGTAACGACGATGGTTTGAGAAACGGAGAGTCTGGCTGCGATTTGCCTTGTAGAATATCCTTATTCACGCAATAACACTGTTCTTGCTTGCAAGACTTCAGACAGTCCACCTGGCATTTTCCAAATGAACAATTTTAGAGAAATTGATTAAAACAGCGTTGAGACAGAAACAAGAATGAGGCTCATTTATCATACACCTCGATTTTATATGAAAAAACAAAAGAAGATTTTATGTTTTCTACATTTAAATGATGTGTTTTTAAATATTAAAGCAATAAATAATGCATTCATTATTTATTGTTATAAAAGTTGAGATATATTTTATAAAAAATATCTCAACTTTTCCAAGTGAACGCGGACATATAAAGGGTATTTTTTAAAGAACCTGCTTATATCAAATAATTAGAATCAACAGACACCGCACTTAAAAAAAATACAATTTCTAACTGATTACTTACTAACTAAATGAGCAGCGATAGCTCAGTGGGGAGACCAACAGACTGCAATGCAGAGGGTCTCGGGTTCAAACCCACGTCGCGCATCTCTGACTTTCGGAAGTTATACGACTTTTCGAAGTTATGTGCGTATTGATTGACAATTATCGTCTGCTCCGTGCCTCGGAGAGCACGTTAAGCCGTCGGTCCCGGCTGCCATAAACATCTATGGCAATCGTCATTGGGAGAGTGTCGACACAAAAGATCCCACTGGGTCGAAGTGTCACCGGTCTGCACTGATTGGCCCCCACATAAGATAAGATAAGATACTAACTAAATACCAACTAACATCTAAAAGGATTGAAAACCATCAAATCATGATCATGTCTAAATCGCTACAGTCATTTTTCATACATTTATATTTTGCCGCACACTTTTAACTAGCTGCTATCACTACAACATCTTATTATCTTTAGGTAACCGGCTAACAATAGCTCTACATTTGTACAATTTCTCACAGAGGGAAGAAGAGATTGATATTATTTTTTGCTTTATATCACACATTATTTTATAAAAAATTTAAATGAATGACAAAAGATATTTAAAATATAATAAATGTATAGGTGACCCACCGGCATCGGGTACAGGGACCAAGCTACCGGTAGAACCGGGCTTCAGAGACAGAGCCCTCCGACAATGCGTGCCGTGTCAAGCAATACTGCCTTCTCTACCAAAGACTCGATCTAGCCATCCAACGCGAGCCTCTTTAGGAGGTGATTGAGGCTTTTAGCAATCAAACCATTGCCAATATTGTTATGTATTATTATAATAACTGGCTACTGAAAGTTGTATATATATCGGCTCGTATGCGCTCTCTCTCAAGCAAAATATAAAGCATAAAATAATTGATACAAGTCAGAAACTGAATCAACATTACATTCACATTTCCTACGATTCCTAATTGGACATATACTATTATATAATTGTAATTAACTTTCTAATCCACAGCCCGCTTGACATTGAGGGCGCTCACTCTCCAAAGAAAATATTTCTGTAATAATATAAACACATTCTCTAAATCATTGCAAGATTTTTATTATATATAAAACTCGTTAACTCCTAGCCCGAAAATCAAGAATTTTAAGCACTATCTACGTTAAATAAGAATAAAACTGATCATAAGGTTCGACGCGCCAGCAATTTTTTTACGTGGATCTTGCTCCTGATGTATACCTCGCGACAAAGGGAGGCCAGAGGGTTATGTCAGGCTCTCCCGAGACCTCGGGTCTACCGACTAAAACCACCACGGTGCCAGCTCGCTGCTTTGTGTGGTGAGTGAGTGGTTCGCCAGCCTACGGTAAGTATTTAGCCGATAAAAATTATAACGTTTTACTCAGCCAGAACGTGTTTCCTTCTGTTTTCAATCTTGGAAAAGAACTGCCTTTCGCAGGATTGAAAAAAGATAGAACAATGAAGATAGAACAGTTGAACAAGGTTTAGGAAAGGACAGGTGATCTAAAAAAACGTGGTTGGGATAACGCCTGGTATAAAATAAATCACATCTATGTACTTGCTTTTTATACAAGATATTCTGCCGTATTACGCAGTGCCATACTCTGTGCAGATACTGACAATTTCCTGACAGCAATACGGAATAATGGTGTTCAATAACTTACCCAAGAAAGGTTTCTTCTGGAAGTAATCATCAGTAAGGCCACTCTCGATCAGGCGGTCTACTTCTCGTGCGTCTTTTAGTGCCGCGTCATATCTCTCGTCAGTTACCGCGTTTAGTAATGGGTTTACCTACGACAAAACATAAGAAAATAATTATTCTTTTAAAAATTAAATACGTTATACTGCTCGCATGGCGCAGTGGTTGAAGTGGTCGCCTCGTCACTGCCACTGTGGCTCAGTGTTATGGGTTTGAATTCCACACGGGGCAAAACTTTGTGTGATCACATAATAATAAACATAATATCCACCTTAACATAAACAATATCAAACAGGTTGCACATACAAAGTTTCTAGGAATAATGATAGACGAAGACATTAACTGGAAATTACATTTAGATAATGTTACTAACAGAATCAATAAATTTGTTTATGCGCTAAAGCAAATAAAAAATGTCACAAACATTGAAACTGTTGTTACATCATATCACGCCTACGTAGAATCGCTGCTCCGATGCGGACTTATAATGTAAGGTAGCATTACCGACTTCAATAGAGCATTTGTTGCCCAAAAAAAGTGCATACGAGCAATAAAAGGCCTTCTGCCGGACGAGTCATGTAAGCCAATATTTCAAAAGCTTGGATTGTTACCTTTACCGTCTTTATATATTTACGAAATATGTATGTTTGTATATAAGAACAAAGAGTTGTTTAAAACAGCAGATGAGGTACATTCTAGAAATACACGAGATCCTTTTTAATTGGTCTTAAGTGACATACCGAGACTAACCAAGTGCAACAAAAGCTGCATTGCTATGTGTGTGCGTATCTATAATAAACTACCGAGTCACTTTAAGCAGCTCTACTTCGGATTTTTTAAGAAAAGGTTGTATACTTGTCTAAGTATATCCAACTTTTACGATGTAAATTAATTTTTGGATAAAAATATGTAATATTTTGTACCCATAATTAAAATTTTGTATGCTATATTCTAGCAAAACATGCTTGTACTATATATAATACTAGTAGTTTTCCCGCGGTTTCACCCCCTTCAGGGTGCTCCTTAGTGCTCCTTAGTGCTCCCCTACACTCTCCAAGGAACATACATGCCAAATTTCAGCTTCTTGCGTTCAGTAGTTTCGGCTGTGCGTTGTCAGTCAGTCACTCAGTAACGGAAGAGTTTTATATATATAGATTGTAACACCACCAAATACCATGTTTTATGCGAATAAATTATTAGTATTATTAAAAATTGTTATTCCGAATCTGGATGTTCTTTGTGTCCGTTGTTTGAATGTTTGTAATGTCCCCTGCGACACAGGATTTATTCATAGTGCGGGAGTAGACTTAATGAGATAAAATAGCAATCTTCCTTTTGTTTAAGCCTTTTCTCATCCTTTGTCATCCCAACAATCACACGTGGATCAGACTAATCATTGTCTTTTGTGGGATTCGAACCCTCAGTACGCGGCGTGGAGGCAACACTACATGCCCGCTGTGGCAACAGTGTAGTCATGGTTTAATGGCAGTTTATTTTAATTGTAAAATGTTGAACTAATATTCAATTATCTATGATTATTTATTTTACATTATTCATGATGTATTGTTGCTTTTCAGCAGTCTTAGTCAGAGCACATTAACTTTCTTGCCGTGACCATGGCTGCTTAACTAACTAGTAACACTCGGCGCAGTGGTAGTGTTGAGAAGTCTACTTTATAACCACGGTCCATGCAGTCTATACGACGCCATTGCGTATTTTAAAAGAAAACAGGATCTCACCAGATTCTTAATTGATTAAATTTTTCACGACGATAATCTTTCTGTACTTTACTTAACTTGATAAATCGCCAAATTCATTCGTTAAGTACGATTATAATATGATTATTTAAATTGGAACATTAATCACTTAAAATAGTAGAAGCAATATGTATGCAAAAGTGACATGAATCCCAAACACACATACACAAAAATGGCATCCGAGTTGATTGTAAGTCCCGCTATTCGAATTTCTTAACTCCAGTACCTATAGCTGTACTTGCCGGCACATCTAAAGCGTGTTCTTGTAATACTCGGCGAACAAAACAAATAACAAATACATGACGGCGCGTACGTCAAAACTTAAAGCGTCTAAATAATATGAATACACGTGATTAAATGTATATGCTTTTTTTAAAGGCAGCTCGCACTCTACGTATCGTTCCTGTAAGTATATTGGAAGGCTTTACAAACATTCAAACAAGGGACACAAAGAAGACCCAGACTTGATACAATAATATGCGGAGAACACAAATATTCCCGTATGGGATTCGAGCCCACGACACTCAGCGTAGAGTCAGGGACGAACACTTAACCACTACTCCATCTGTGCAGTCGATATCAATACTAGGTGTGAAAAATTTGCAGTTTTATTAAAGTAAAGTTTCAGCATTAAGAAAAACACACTGAAGATATATGACTTTTCGAAATTATGTGCGTATTGATTGACAATTATCGCCTGCTCCGTGCCTCGGAGAGCACGTTAAGCCGTCGGTCCCGGCTGCCATGAACATCTATGGCAGTCGTTATTGGGAGAGTGTCGACACAAAAGATCCTACTGGGTCGAAGTGTCGCCGGTCTGCACTGACTGGCCCCCACATAAGATACATACATACATACATACATACTCCATTTGGTTAGGTACCTAATAATAATTCGCAATTGCGGATGCGGATGCGAATATTCGCAACATCCCTAATGATAATCATAATTTCTTTATTGTTATAATTGCAGTATATGATGTAACGTAAGTAAAGATTTGGAGCTGTAGAGTGTTTCTGGTTTTAGCATGAACGCTAAACTGCATAAGTATTTGAAGCATACATACATAGATTCACGCCTGTCTCCCAGAGGGTTAGGCAGAGTCTACGGCTTTCCATTTGCTATGATCCTGACACACTTCTCTGCCTTCATTATTTGAAGCATTTCATTTAGTAAGTAAGGATGTGCACCAATGGTCCAATAGCCATACCCCATTAACCACTATCCATGTGTTACATGTTCAAGATCAATTTAAACATGAAAATAATATTATACAATCTCAAATATTTGTTTAGAGTTTTAGACTGTTTAGAGCCTGGTTGCTCTTTTTCTCTGTTCAATGTACATATATAAAGACTTGAAAAAAAATATTTCCTATGCTACAAATCCTTTCAAGAAAATTAAAATATACTAATGTATACCTATATGAGAATAAGTTAATTCACAGTGTTCTCTCTCACAACATTTGTGCTAGGAAGATTGTGCAAAGGCTATGTGTTAAATGGATTGATTAGGCATTACTTTCAGTCTTTTGTCAATAACCACTGACAGACAACAAACTTATCGAATTAGCAATAGTTAAACTATGGACTAAATGAAAAACTTACAACTTTAATCCTTTCAATGCATGCTTGTACTAAATCCTCAGATTTTAGCTGCTTATTTCTAATTTTCTCGGCGAGGGACACGGCACTTTCAAGCAGTATGCTGTGTCTCTTGTCTAAATCTGGTAGTCTCTTCCTCTGACCATCAAACAGAAACCCAAAGACCAAGTCAATGAACATGTCCAGGTATGTCCGGAAGACGAGGAAGAAGTGCTTCAACATGTTGATGATAATTCCGTGTAATATCTTACTTGGTTTATTGCCGTGAATCTGAAAATATTGCTGCTATAAATAAAATTTATATAAACTGTGATAAATAATTATTTTGTGTGTGTGTTTCTAAAAAGGTGGTGTAATAACACTCTGCCCAATCCAGGATATGATACCAGATCCAAAAAATCAATCACTAATAAAAGTACAAAGAGCATTGACTCGAAAAGAAGAAGAAGTACAAACTTATGCCATTGACCCAACAAGCTTATAATTTATTACATATAATCCAATCGTGCAGTTAAACTTGTGGTATATTTTACACAAAGAGTCTTAGATTTCATAATGCAGGAACAATGACAACTTATTCTTTCAAACAAACTTCCATTGTTTTGTGAAAGTGCTATCAATGTTTGTTCTTTATTATACTTGAGATAATGGACAAAGTCGATAAGCATAGCCTCTTCTCTAACCAAACTTATGAATTATCTTAATTAAAATATAATAAAAGTTACAAACACCTTAGAATAGTCTTTTCCTTAATAATCTCTGAAGTTTCTCTCCTATGGAGACTATAATATGTATCACACAACTCTTCAGAGTAAATATTACAGTATAAAAATAACTATCAGTCCTCAAACTTACATTTGACTTAAAACTAACTGAATAAAGACAAGTAATAAGTTTATGTTAATGGGCACTGAATTTTGTGACCTCTGCCTTGGCTATGTAGACCAAAGATCATTGCCGAAACAAGATACCAAAAACAAGAACACATTTTTATGCAATGTAATAGATAATATAGTCTCTTGAATAACTTAATAAAACTTAAAACATACCTCAATGTTAGATTTCTTGTCACTATTCGACCTGCTCATAGCTCGGTTAACATAACACTACCAATACATTAGCTTATGGGAACACTACAGATATTTTCCGCCGTATTGAAATTGATGACTACAAAATCTTCGGTTAAAGTTTCATATTTCGCTTACGTGTAACCACACAGGAGAATAATGTGAAAGTAGAGTGATAAAGTGTGTAATAAAATGATTATGAACTTTCTCGAACTCTATTGGATAATACTGCTACTTATTAGATTGTTGCAATATAAATTTATCGTGTAAACTTATAAGTCACACCTGAAAAAAAGAATCATCTAGTGCGTGTTACAAAAAGAATTTCAGTCATATTGTATTAAAATCAGACCGGTAACTAATTTGAAAATTATAAATAAGTTCAACAAAGTTCAAGGTCATTTTAAGTTTACTTTCAGTACGAAATGGCACTAATGACAATACAAGTTATGACAAGTTTGACAAAACAATATGACAGTTTTTCTGGGTTGTAATGTAAATAATGTAAATATTCGATATATATTATTGTACCGTAAAAATAGAGTTCCTTTTCATATTAGTAGCCTCGATTAGCATACCCAGTCAATGAGTAAAATGGTTCTTCATATTATAGCACTGTACTGGAACAAAAAATATAGTATCCTTTTTATATTCATTACTTACTATTTCTCTACTATTTGAATGCTGTGATATAATTTTTGGTTAGTAAAATAAATTTTATGAATAAATGTATAAGGCAATCTTTAAGTTTAGAGGCAATAGTGATGCTCCTTTTCTTTCTAGTCCAATAAATCTATCATAATTGATAGAGGTAATAATAATTTTATTTAATGCTATGCTATGATACATGAAAATTTTTGCTATGCAGTCCAATAATGCTTAAAAAGATTATACTTAGCTATTTTTAGAAGTACCTAATTTGTCATTTTGTTTTAACCCATAGTCGAAAATACGCTTACCCTTTATAACATAGGACCTAAAACATAGCTGGCGAAATCAGGGTGGTTCGGGGACGTGGGCGTGGGATAGAAACGAAGTGATGTGCGCAATTGCGGTCGAATGATATTTTAATGTATTGCTAACACTACACATAGGTAGTACACACAGCGACACATCAACCTAGACTGTTTGGACTTTGAACTATTAGAAGTTGAACGCTGCGAATCGTGCGAGAGAGTACGTTATATTTTTGTTATTTTGTCTCATTCACGTCGGCGTCGTCGCCGCACGCGCCGCACGCGCTAGTGCACCATGATGGGTCTACACCACTGTGAATGCAGTACTGTCTCTTTCCAAAAATTCTCTATTTTGTAATGTGGCGTAGTTATGCGTATATATGCTAACTTAATGTGTAGCCGTGTTTACGTGCGCTGAGTACTTGTCAGTGCAAAATAGGTCCTTATCTATTGCACTACTTACTGTTTGATATACAATATTATTTAACACCGATTTGATGTCTGCACGGATGGCGTGATGGTTTACGTGGTCCTCTCGACTCTGCCACTACACTGAGTGTTCGAATCCCACATGGAACAAAAATTGTGTTATTTGCACATTATTGCTCTGAGCTTTTCTTTGTGTTCGTTTGAATGTTTGTAAAGATTTCCGCGGCACATAAATTATTCCTAGTGCAAGAGTTGTCTTTTTTAAATAAAACTATAAAGTTCTACGGAGTTTGCATGATATTGACTACTTATTATTCCGATCGGATTTGACTGTTTCGGTAGCGCAGCGATAGTATATGCTGCAATGCATGATGTCTCGGATGCAAATCAACTTATAAAAATATCGCTGTTAATGGGCTGCTGTCGTGTACTTTTGACATATGCTGCATGCATATGCATATGCATGCATACCATATGGTACTGTTATTAACCTTAATGGAATGTATTATAAATTATAAAAATGGCTAACATTAATAATATCAATAGAGACATTGACAACATCTCCATAGCCAGTATATTCCAATGTCCGCCTGAACGGTGTTTAGGATGCATTATACACCGCTGTTTATATGTTTAAATAATCCATATCAACATAAGAAGCATAAATAAAAAATTTAGACAATTTATAAGGATGCTAACTACAACTAAAATAGATTTCCCTGTCATTATTTTAACAGAATGCTGGCTTAAAGTGTCAGAACCACTGCCCATACTTCAAGGTTATTTGTTATGCTAACCAAAATAATTCTTCTCAAAACGACGGTGTTGTGATTTACATTAAAACGCCATGCAATATACTATTGAGGAATCTCCTTTCCAAGATGCTAATTGTTTGATTTGCTACTCGGGCAATACGGCTATTATCTGTGTTTATCGATCCCCATCTTATCAAGACCTTAATAATTTTTTGCCAGCCTAGACGCGCTATTACAGTCAATCAAGCTATACAAAAATGTAGCTCTTATTGGAGACGTAATTGTAATTGGACTCCCTTTTCCGCATTTGAACTCCAAGTTGGCCCATTATGCGTGAGAGTCGGCCGTTTATGGAGATAGCCAGCCCAATTCCGCCCAGAAGCACAGAAGTTTCCTGGGGTCTTCGCAGGCTTCGCGGAGTGATTTCGGGTTGTTGAGGATTTCCTTACGTTGTGCTGTTACTCCCACACATTCCATGATTGCCCATGTGCAGCAGATTCTTCTATTCATCCCTTACAGAGTGGGCTGTCTGTTGCTCCGATGTTGTGCAGATGTTTGTTCAGGGGACAGTGTCGTGTTAGGATCCCCACGATGGTCCGAAGGTCCAATCTTTGTCGGTTGAGCAGACGGTGTGTCAGACGTGGTGAGATGGCCGGTAGGGCTGCTCTCGACTGTCTGCAGGCCAGCGTTTATTATGTTGGCTCTGAGTGCGAAGCCGCATCCATGTTCTTAGTTGTGAGAATGGTAGAAGGAGAAATGACTTGCCGTGGTGGTTTCCGATCCTCTCCTAGCCAACTCAACTGCAGCATCAGTGCCCAGTGATTCACTGTGCCCTTTTATCCATTGTAAGGTCACTATATATGATAATCTTTCAAGAGCAAGGTGGCATTCGTAAACGAGCCTGGACTTGCAGCGGTTGTTATTGGAAACGCAAACATCGATATTATTTGAATTACAATTATTGACCTAAGTACGTTAAACTTAGTTTACCAGAGTTTATGTGCATCATCCGTGGGAGAACCATGCTTCGGCATGAATAGGTTGGCTCGACTGGAGTGATAACATGGCCTCACAGAAAACCGGCGTGAAATAGCGCGCGTTGTGTTTCGTCGAGTGAGTGAGGATACCGGAGGCCCAACCCCCCGTCCCCCTCCTTGAGGGGAGGCAATTTTAAAAGGCTGGCAACGCACTTGTGACTCGTCTAGTGTTGCGGGTGTCAATGGGCGGCGGTAATCGCTTACCATCAGGCGACCCATCTGCTAGTTTGCCGCCTAAAACATAAAAAAAAACAATAATTACCTACTGTATTCCAGTATGGGGAGGCACGTATAAAAACCTTCTGCTCCAGGTTGAACGGTCTCAACTGGCGATTCTTAAGGTCATGCATTCTAAACGCAGAGACTATCCGACTGCCCAGCTATATATACTGAATCCCAAGTCCTCACAGTACGCCAACTTTTTATTTTGCGCACAATTTTGCGACGTTCCTGTATCCTACCACTCGACACCAAAAGCCTTTTAAGACGTCAAGGTCACTCTGTTTGTGATCCGTAAAATGTCACACTACATTCTCAAGGCGTCAGTTCATGGTACTAAGCCCACGACTCTATAATAAAATTCACCGCTTGATCAACATAATTATACACATCAACTAGATACAATCTGAAAAACAAACTCACTAATTGGTTGCAGAACTTGTTATACGATGACACTAAAAATATTTTAGCAATTAGTTCGTAATTTACCTGGAATAATGTTAATTGTCCACATTTTATTGTTTTAATAAGTTATTTATCTTGTATTCGTTGTCATGACCACTTATTAGGAGGAACATGGCTCCTGAGATGCAAGTATTTTTTACTTAGTTTAGGAGTCAGCTGTCCAATTAGTTCTTTTGTAATTGTTTGTACGTTTCTTTTCTTTTTTTTTTGTCTTTGTATTTCTACTTTGTGATTACAAAATCCCGGGTCGGGCCAACAAAGTGATATTGGGTTTTCTGATAAGAAATTCTCAGTAGCTACCTGTCGTTAGGATGTTGGCTGTGGATCACACCCTCGTCCCTCAGCAAGCCATTGGTCTTGCACCTGATCTCTCTCCGATCGTGTCGGATGCCCGTCCCATAGGATTATGAGAGTTGGAGACCAGAGCAGTTACGCAGCGTAGGTGTCAGCCGCCCGTGGCGAAACGACGCTCTCTTATTCAGGTGTTTCAATTTTAAAGACTATAATTTTCAGTAATTCTAACGAACTTTTCGGCAAGAACAGTCATCAATTTTGTGTGTTGTACAGTCTAATATTAACAAGATACTTATTATTATTATTTATTTTCCGCCACCCTCAAAAAGTGCCGCCCAGGGCGAGCCGCCTCTGCCGCCCCCACTACGCTACGCCACTGAACCGGAGAGTGCACCTGTCTAAGCGCACACACTTGTGCACTGTAATATCTCCTGAGCAAATGACCAGTCTACATTAAGATTATCCGCCATGACCAAAACTCGGTCTGGTGAACCTCATTGCGATTGGAGTTTAATTATTTTTTTAGGACAATTATTGACTCTTTATTGTTTTAAAACTATTTTTATTCACAGTTTCGGTGGTTAGACACGGTAAGAAGAAACTGCGATAAAAAGTAGCTTAATTTCAATGTGTAGGTATCCAAGAATCGCGTAAATGTCAGACAACTTAGAGTATAATGAAAAATTTGCTTTAAGAGACATAAAACTTATTTCATGAACATACAAATATCGCGTTTGAATAAATAATTAATGAAGAAGACTGCTTGTATAATCCACTACGAAAGTAATTATTAATTAAACATGATAGAAATTACTCTGCTTATCCGTCATCTCGCAGCATAACGATGTTTGCTGCCGACTTGCTACCATCGCGGTCATTTACCTACCTTACATTCTACTTTCTAAAACGAGTGCATCTAAACGTCGTGAATGATAATAACATGCCACAAATTCATGAAATGCACAAAATTTCTAAAAAACTTCTTCAGTAATCCTTATAGTCTTAATAACAATAATAATACCGTCACACGGCGGGGTACGGGCCTCTTCTCAGTGTTAGGTTATGGCGTATTCTTCCACCAGTCTAGTGCAGGTTGGCATTAGCAATACCACTGGTATAATTAAGTATTGCCAACATACAAAAGATTATAGTCAGAAAATCGCGTGATTTTCTTCAGCGAATAGTGTTTTTGAGTTTTATAAGTGAGTCTTAATTACGCTATCAACAAGATATTAATCAATCATCAATCCTAACTAATATTATGCATGCGCATGTGATTTTGTGTGCTTGTTACGCTTTCAGGACTTAAGTACTTGACCGATCATCATCTCAATCAAATTTCACATACTTACTCATAGTCAGGAATACAAAAAAGGACATAGGGTACCTTTCATCGAGAAACCACTGTCTCCAAGGAAAGTAAATTTATTGACAAAATCTACGTCAACGCAGACCAAGCGGCGGAAAAATCTAGTCTTAAATATTTGCATACTGCAACGCGAGTGACACTAGAGAATGCTAAACCAGACCGATATTGAAACTGGTTTTTGGTGAAAATCCGGTTTATAGATTTATATATCATTGTCAGAACAACATTATACGGCAAATAAACGCGTTTAAATAAATTAGCGGTCACCAAGTGGTCGAAATTCGACCATAATTGATTTTATTTAAAGTTTGATCGTTATTTTATTGTCTGTAACTATACCCTTATAACATATATAACACATTTCATTTAGTCGCCTACTCCAGATACATATGGGACTATAGTTACGAAGAATTCTATGACATCTGTCGAACAATACCGAATTACTACAAACGCGATTCGACTGCTTGTGTCAAATGCATGGTTGTGTGCGTGTAGTGTTTATTCATTAATTTAATGTATTTCTTATGGTAATTTATAAAAATATTAGGATTCGCCATTCCTTCTCCATAAAAACTTTAACTGTGCCAAATTTCATAGTCCTTCGTCCGCGCAATATTCTTAAAAAAGGTTCAAAGTTTTTGCCTCACGTATTAATATATAGAATAAACATTTATCATTACTTTAAAACAAAATTTGAACTATATTCTATGACAATCATCTGCGAAAAGGATAATGTAGAAAAAGAAAACAACAATCGAATTCAAGTAAAATGTTATGTTATCACCAGTTTGTTTGCATGGCCTAGATGATAAACAAACAAACTCTTTTTAATTAATTTTGTTTGTTTATTTGTTTGTTTGGTTGAACGCGCTAATCTCAGGTTCTACTGGTTCGAATTAAAAAAATATTTTAGTATTGGATAGGCCATTTATCGAGGCTATATAACATCATGCTACGGCCAATAGGAGCAGAGCATCAATGAAAAATGTTGCAAAAAACGGGGAAAATTCTCTTATGTCAAGTAGACGAAGTTACGCGAGTTGGCTATTTCTATGATAATCATCTAAGAAAAGAATAATGTAGAAAAAGAAAACAACAATCGAATTCAACTAAAGTCGTATGTATCACCAGTTTGTTTGCATGGCCTAAGTGACACATAGTTTATTATACTTATGTCACACGTATTGTACACCTAGATAGATGAGCTCATGATACCTGCTACTGGTTCGTTGCACAATACATGGAAGGTGAAGGGAAAGGTCAGCCTGAGATGGCAAGATAATTTAGACGCTTTCTACAACGAATAACAGTACCGTAATTTCATTTTAGGTCGCTTAATGGATCTTATGATTTATTCAAATAAGAACATGAACATTTCTATGTATTTATTGTGTCATCCAAAAATGGTTGTGCCGAGTCTGGATATTCTTTGCGTCCTGCTAGATCGTCCTATTCAGCACTTATAGAAAACACAATGCTGATTATTCACGACTGTTTATTTTCTGAATATTTACACAAACGAAACAGACAGAGTTTTCACTTGTACACTACACTCGACTTTACTTGGATTATAATTAACTGTGTAGCGCGACAGTCCTAGTTCTAGTTCTACTGAAAACCAGCCAGCAGGCAAGAACCGGGTCCGTAGCTAGGGAGCAGTTTTACTAGAAAATAATCACTGAACTGGTATAGAAAAAGTTCGGGTATTTATAATGCAATTATTGCTGATTTTAAATATTGCATTAATAATAATGTTTATTTATTGACAGAAAAAATAAGATACATCCCTACACTACATCATACATATTACATCAACAGTATTAAAGCATACCTGCCTTAAATAATTTAAGCTTATATTATAATTAATTCTTGAACTACGTTAATTTATAGTGTATACAATATAAATGAAGTTCAAAAGGTTATGTTTAAGCCTGCCTGAACTAGGATAAGCTTGTGTTACCAATTTTATTTTACACTAGCGCATTGTTAATACAAATACTTACAGTCAAAAGTACATCTACTATTAAAGGTGTTTAGTAAGTAATATACAACTATAAAACTATCAATATCATTTTACGACTTCTAGCAGTTTTTCTGTGGCCGTATAATTTAATTGTCCTAGGTATTCCTATGATACTACATTTTTTATAACTAACATTGTATATATTTAATCATTTATTTAACTTGTTATATAAAACGGTCCTAAGAATACGTAGAATTTATTGACAAATGCGCGTCTGGTTTGAGACTTTGTACAAACTAAGTCTTTTCTTCTCTCATTTAAGTCCGGGGTAAATGGGACTTCAGTGTGTTGTGTATGTATAGTGTGCATAATAAATAATTGACGAATGATTAGTACCTTGCAAGCGGTGTAAAGTTGATGTGTGGGAAACAAGAATAGGCGACGTGTGGCTACCTTAAGAACAGCTCTTTGAGCTCGCTCTAGGGGCAGGAGAATTGATTTGGCTGCTCCACACCAAGAGGTTATGCAGTATGTGAGAATATATTGACACAACGCTAAATAAACCTGTTTTATCAATTTTAGGCAGCTATGTTGCGCAAGTATTTAAATATATAAATCAATTTGTCGGCCTCGATGGCGTAGTGGTTAGTGTAACTGACTGCCACGCCTGAGGTCGCGGGTTCGATTCCCGCGCAAGTCAAACATTTGTGTGCATGAACATGGATGTTTGTCTTGGTCTGGGTGTTTCTATGTATAATATGTATGTACTTACAAAAAAAAAAAAAAAAAAAGTATACAGGGTGTCCCAAAAATCAACGTCAAGCCGAAAACGGATGACGGGCCAAGGGATGGTGGTTCTTAAAAAAATATGAAAAAAAAATTTTTTGCTGCACTCTAAAAATTATAGCCATTTAAAAAAAAATGAGAAAATTAACACCTTGTTATGATTTTTCAAGTACTATGACTACAAAATGTTTACTTAGCTTAATTATTTTAGTGAGGATTTGTTACTGAATAATGCTAGTATACATTACAATTCAAAATTTGAACACAACTATCTTCATTTCAGAGGAAATATCCCTAATATGCCCAAACATGTACTCAAAATTATTACATTATTCAACTTTAAATGGCCGTGCTGAAAAAAAAATGTACTACGCCATTTCAGCACGTGGCATCAAAAGATGGCGCATTTAATGGGCTTTCTAAAATGCTATAACACTTACTACATTTTATCCTAATTATGGATTTTTTTTCTAAAACAACTTGGATTTATGCTTCTAATGCGATGCATATTTTATTTAAAGCTTACTTAAATTAAAGTAAGACAGTACAAGTTTGGGTGAAACAGATTAGGACGCCACTTCAACGTGTGAGAGTGAAAGAGATAGCAAGCCTGAGCATCATCAACAGCACGAGTTAGAGTGAAACGGAGAGAGACGCCACTTCAACGTGTTAGTGAGAGTGTGAGTGAAAGAGATAGCAAGCCTTAGCATCATCTACGGCATGAGTTAGAATGAGACGGATAGAGACGCCACGAGTGAAAAAGATAGCAAGACCGGAACATCTGCGCACGAACTGCAATACTTCAGTACGTTACGTTATTTCGTTTACTGCGCATCGTTCTGTATTCCTTCGTGTCGTTTTCGTACTTACTAACTTTGGCTTTGCTTATTGGACTTGATTACGTGCTACTTGGATTTGATTTGTGATTTGACCGTTTGTGACTAACTTGGCTTTCTTTTGGACTATCGTCATCGCTGACCGTGTAATTGTGTGTATTCTATGATCGCCACCATGCCGCTTCGATACACAGCACAGGAGTATGCAAACATGCATCTCATTTATGGAGAGTGCAGGTGCAACGCTAATGCTGCAGCTCGACTCTATCGTGAGAGATACCCCAATTCTGAGCGTCATCCGGATCATAGAGTATTTATTAATCTGCACCGATCACTCTCAGAAGGCCGATTTCCTAATCAAATGTTCAGTACAGGAAGATCCAGCATTCCATACGAGGAAGAAGTTTTAGCAGCAGTCGCAGAAGACACGAGTGTCTCAGTACGTGGACTTGAGACAAGCATAGGAGTGCCGAAGAGTACAGCACACCGGATTTTGCAGCAAAACCAGCTCCACCCGTACCATGTGCAACGAGTTCAATCTTTATCACCTCAAGATTATCCTGCAAGGGTTGCGTTTTGTGAAACGATGTTACAAAGACACCGAGAAGACCCCCACTTCCTGGATAAAGTACTCTGGACGGATGAGTCAACTTTTAAGAAAGATGGCTACTTAAATCTACATAATGTGCATGAGTGGCACGTGGAAAACCCACATTTAATGCGAGAAGATCGGTCACAATATCGCTTCAAAGTAAACATGTGGACCGGTATTCTGAACGGTAGAATTATTGGACCTTTCGAACTCCCAGACACCTTAACCAGTGAGGCTTACTTAGACTTTTTACAAAATCATCTACCAGATTTATTGGAAGACGTGCCACTCAACATTTACGTAGGTATGTGGCTCCAACAAGATGGCTGCCCTGCGCACTATGCTCGCTCAGTAAGGGAATTTCTTAACCAAGTATATCCGGATAGGTGGATCGGTCGGTCTGGTACGATCTCGTGGCCGGCCCGATCACCAGACTTAAACCCCATTGATTTCTTTTACTGGGGAGCAGTGAAGGATCAAGTTTACTCTAAGCCTATCGCAAACGTAGAGGAACTGCGCCAAAGAATTGCGGGGGCCGCTGAATACATCAATTCAAGAAGTTTTGCTCGTAAAATAAAGCGTTCGTTTTTAAAGAGATGTAGGGCATGCATTGAAGCTGAAGGCAAACAATTTGAATATTTATTGTAACAAAATAAAATGAACTGTTGATTTGAATGGTTGAATTTTTATTTCAAATTGAACACATAATGATTCACAATGACCAAAGGAATCTAATATGGTTTATCAATAAATTAGGTATTTGCCCTATTCACAGTAGCTTCGCAAAACAGTGTCACTAGTAGTTTTTACCTGACTGCCATAAAAGAGGGTTATGTATAACACTAATTTGTTTCTTAGAGGGAAACTAGATGTCATTACCAACATTTTTGAGTAAAACAAAAAAGGTTAGACCCGAGTTGTTTTAGAAAAAAAATCCATAATTAGGATAAAATGTAGTAAGTGTTATAGCATTTTAGAAAGCCCATTAAATGCGCCATCTTTTGATGCCACGTGCTGAAATGGTGTAGTACATTTTTTTTTCAGCACGGCCATTTAAAGTTGAATAATGTAATAATTTTGAGTACATGTTTGGGCATATTAGGGATATTTCCTCTGAAATGAAGATAGTTGTGTTCAAATTTTGAATTGTAATGTATACTAGCATTATTCAGTAACAAATCCTCACTAAAATAATTAAGCTAAGTAAACATTTTGTAGTCATAGTACTTGAAAAATCATAACAAGGTGTTAATTTTCTCATTTTTTTTTAAATGGCTATAATTTTTAGAGTGCAGCAAAAAATTTTTTTTTCATATTTTTTTGAGAACCACCGTCCCTTGGCCCGTCATCCGTTTTCGGCTTGACGTTGATTTTTGGGACACCCTGTATATGTATGTTTATCCATTGTCTAGAACCCATAGTACAAGCTCTGCTTAGTTTGGGCTAGATGGTGTTGTGTGTATGTGGTAGAATATTATTATTATTATTATTATTATTATTAATTTACGTACTCTAGTGCATAACAAATCGATGTGTTTGCGGAAGTTTAGATTTGTGTCAATGGTAATAGGTACCAAAATACTTCATATCGTCCGTCTTAGTTAATGTGGGACAATTGCATGCAGTGTCAGCAAACGTAGAGGAAAGGTGTACGAGATGATCCGTTGAGGTAAGATGATCCTTTTGAATGACAGCGAAACTAATAGTGCCATCTAGTTGTTTTCTATGGTAAAGTATAGCTCCTGATCCCGTCGCATAGGTACCTGTCAATCCGTAACCGGTAACGGCGACGTGAGCGACGCGTAAATTTTTGTGTGGAGAAACGAATATTGACTGGTTTTGATCTAAAGCAAGGTGTGCCTTTGAGATTGGATAAGATTTTTTCTAAACAATTGATAGCAAAGACTGTCGTGTTAGTCGCTTTGTATAATGCTCGGTATTGTTTCTTTAATGGCTTAGTAAGAGTCAAAGAAGTTATAGGTTATGTTTTCGAGTAAAGTTTGACAAAGATGAAGTTGGGGTGAGATGATTATGTTGTCGTTGTACAAGATGATCCGTGGAACAAAAATCTCAAAAAATATCATTCAAGTGTAATTCTTCTTCATATTTATTTTTATTTCTTTAAAACTACTCCGCTCTACGAATAAACTCTGTGCTGCGGGGGATCTTTACAAACATTTAAACAACGAATAAAAATAACAACACAATTTTTTTACTCGTGTGGTAATCGATCCCACAAGTTTTGCCGCAAGTGCAATTGTGAGGCGACCATTTAAAACACCACGCCATGCATACTGTTAATCAGATATATGATGTATCAGATAGTTAAGCATGATAGTTTTTGACAAATGGCCGACTTGAGTGAAAGCAATTTAAAAATGATTTTATAAAACATTTAACAAAATATTGATTACGAATTATGATCCTGATTATCATCAATACATGATAACGACTGATATTACCACAACTTACTATTAAACGCTAAGCTTAGTTCCCCAACCAAAGCAGCTTTCAAATGGAAAAAGGCGTAGGCTTCCGACTCACATCGATCGTGTGGTTACGGCGTCGATTCCCAAACGTATAAAAATTACATAGAATAGAATTCGTTTATTTGTCAAATATAATATTAATAATAAAAATAATAATATTACAATTTATGGTCTTAAGTCTATAATAAGATCGCTATGTTTTGCGAAGCAGGCATACAAATGTTAATTAATACCGATATTAAAAATACAGTAAAATAATTAAAATAAACATGAAATAATATCCCTCTACATTTAAATTATATAAAAATTATTGATTCACTCATTCTAATTATATTGTCGGATTATTATTACGCATTAATTACAATATTATGTCACGGTTATTACATTATTCATAAATTAAATTACAAAAATATTATTCTATATTGCCAATGTTATTTTATTCAAAATCATTTTCATTCAAAAAATCTACAATGTTATAATAAACTTTTTCAGTTAGTAAGTTTCTCAGTTTAGTTTTGACATCAGAAACACTAAATGACTTCCATGATCTGGGCAATTTATCAAATATTACTGGGGCCATGCAAAAGATATTCTTGCGCATGAGAGTCGTTTAAGCATCATGCGGATACAGTTTGGAATTGTCACGCCTATTCCTGGGAATTACTTCTGACAACCGTAGAAATAAATTTATATGAGCCTTTACGAATATAACTGTTTGTTGTAAAGTGTTTGATTTTTGTAAGAAAATTTACAATAGCAGCATGATATAGGCTCCCACTAAGAGGCGAGCCTACATCGAGACCTAGATCGAGAAGTGTGATTAATTGATTATGTAGATTATGTATGCCAGCTGATAAATCGCTTATTGCATATAGCACAAGTTTCACAGGTGTTTAAATATATTTGCTAAACAAATGTTTATACTCTCATCTTCTATCATTTAGCAGCAATATTTTTTACAGAAATAACATTTGTATAAACTATTATGTATATGACACAATAATATTTAATCAATTATTTTCAATGCCAATGTTATATTTATTGTGAGTAATTTGAATGTCATATTATTTATTGGGTATTAAATTTATATCTGGTACTCATTGACATAGGTATTTACAGACATCTCGTCAACAAAATGTTTGACATTGAAATATGAATGAAGCGTAAGTATGTAAGGGTGAAAAGGTATTTTAGGAATTATACATAACTTACGTATTTTAGTGATAAGAACAAACAATTATTGGTGTAACACTAAATAATGCTTCGTTTTCAATTATTTATGTACCTAACACAATTAATGTTAATAAGACGTCGTGACACAATGTCGGCTGGTCGGCCATTTGCACTAGTATGCGTGTGTATGAACCTACAAGCCATCCGGCCGACATAAGACAATATAAGTCTGCGAATGTTTGCATCTATGCTGGTATAAAACAGAAATCCACTTAAGCCATTATGGGGCAGATACAATGTCCACCATTAAATTGACTACATATTTATTCAGGTATGTATTGTTTATGGAGAATTATTAAAATAGCATTAGTTTTGGAAATGGAAAGAGAAGAAAACGAGATGATGATTTCAGAGGTATAGTCAGCATCAACTGAACTGTAGTTATCTCTTTTGTATGTACATTGTTATTTTGTTTGCGCTTACTGCAAGACCTCAAAACCTTGTCTTTAAATGTTTTCATGATCGCATTTCATCTGAAACTGGGACAGCCATAAATTACTTTATTGCTGAACATTATCAATTACAATTCAGATTGTTGCGCGAATAATAATAATAATAATATTCTACGTCTACCACATACACACAATACCATCTAGCCCAAACTAAGCAGAGCTTGTAGGTACTATGGGTACTAGACAATGAATAAACATACTTATATACTTTTTTTTTGTAAATACATACATATTATACATAGAAACACCCAGACCAAGACAAACATCCATGTTCATGCACACAAATGTTTGACTTGTGCGGGAATCGAACCCGAATGTACAGTTCATTGTGTTCTTCCATCTTAGATATGCAAATCGATGCTTCAATAATTCAATATACATACATATGTAGTTAATATTCAAAATGTCACAGACTAACTATTGATGAAAATGTTACTAATAAATTCAGTAAACAAGCCTAGAGAAAAATGAAATAAAATTTAAAAAATCCACAAAAAAGTAAGCAATAAAAACAAATTGCCTACATAATATTATCGTCAACTGACTGCTCATTGATAGTATGCTCTGTCTGCATAATCAAATTACTTGTGCCTTATTAAATATAAATTTGTATTTTTTTTATATATTTTGTTAGCTTGTTAAAATTTATGTTTTATATTGTTTTTCTGTGAGGTTAAAAACCGAATTTTCAAACGGCTTTAAATTATAATCGCCCACAAGTGTTTGTTTGCGCCGTTTGAGTCTTCGCAGCAGCGCTAACCGCCGCGCCGTGCTGGGAAGTTTAAAAATATTGAGTATCCCGGAGTTTCATTGAACGGGATAAAGGAACGTAATCCACAGAAATTCGTTCACATAATAATATGGAACATACACAAAACATCTCTCGCTCGTTGTGTATTTTATAACTGTACACTCTGCTCGCTATACAGTAGTAATTTCTAAAGTGCAAGTTGATTTCAATAGAGACAGAATATTTTGTGTACTGACCTTTATTTTCATTTATCATAGGTAGTAGATGAATCCTTTTTTTTTTCGTGTGGTTAGTGGCCTACCTTTTGTCAAGAGTTGTTCATGCCGTCCGTAGGCCTCTGACATGGCTTAACGACTGCTGTCAATCTGGCATCAACCGGAACCGACTTTTTACGTGCCCTCCGAAGCACGGAAACGCTCAGATGAAATACCACTAAGCGGTCACCCATCTATAGACTGGCTGCACCCAACGTTGCTTAACCTCGCTAATCGTTTACCGATCAGTGAGTGCAACTGGCTATGAGCGTAGATGAAGTATATAACCGGCTTTCGCTAAGGGCACTTGGGAGACAGGAGAAAGGCTCGGCATGCAAATGCAATCGGCTAATATGAAACATAAATTTATCCACGACATGCTTTGTATTCTGACTTTCTACTGACCCGTAATGGTTTCCACGATCTAGTTTCGAAGATGGAAAGACTATCCGCTCTTTACTGTATTTCGATGTAGTGGTAGACCAAACTTAACTATTACAAGATGTACATATATCATACTCTATATATACGGTATAAGGGTCGATGTCGGTGACGCAGCAGTAGTGAATGAAGAAATGTGCATGAGGTCTTCAATTTGATGCTCAAGTTGGGCCAAGTGTTATTATGGTTTTCTGGCGAAAAGTTTTCAGTCTCACAAGTCTTTATTATTAGAGATCGGATAATCGGATGCATATTTACCTAAAATTCAGGTGTTGCCTATTATGGAAAGCGCTTTATATCGAAAAATACGACCCTATCATTCATTTCTATATATTTTCTATAACTATGTACAAATTATTTAATTTGTTAATATAAATATTTTGTAAGATATTAACAATATTATATTAACAAACAAATAAATAGTACTGGGTTCAATAAAATATTTACATTAATTTATGTTTTTGTTTACCACTCAACTCTCTCCTTTATACCCTATATACACACATACTTAAATAGTGTGTTAAAATTTAATGTAAAGTTAAAATATACATCCGACTAGTTCCCTGAAAAGTGAGATTTTATTTAAAAAAACAATATTCTCGAAAGCCTCTTCCATAATATACCTACAGCCAAAAAATTGTTTTAGGTAAATATGCATCGGATTATCCGATCTATACTTATTACCTACGTGATTTCTAAAAACATATCATGTGATACACTTCTGCTTACCCCTTCGAGGAAAGACTTGAGAAATTGAAAGAGATTAACACACTAATCCAACGAAATTAACATTTTTATTATTATTTCTATGTATAATATGTATGTATTTACAAAAAAAAAATTGATATATGTATGTTTATCCATTGTCTAGTACCATAGTACAAGCTCTGCTTAGTTTGGGCTAGATGGTGTTGTGTGTATGTGGTAGAATATTATTATTATTATTATTATATTATTATTTATATTATCATATTATTTAAGTCCGCATTTTGGTTAACCCGCGATTTTATTAATGTGGATTAGACTACCCAAAGATGGTTCTATTGACTGAACTTTTCTGTTTTTCGCTTCTACTGACTGTATTAGATAAAATACAGCTTAGGTATTAGTTCAAGCTAATGTTATACTGTGAAAACCGTGTCAAAATTCGTTCAGTGGCTTTTGCATGAAGTCATATTTCCCGTTCCGTGATGTCGTATAATGTGAGAGTCAGATATAACAGTAAGATTGTTTGTATTAGATATTTTTTGTTATAGCGGCAATAGAAATACACACTGAAAATTTTAACTGTCTACCTATTACGGTTCATAAGATACAGTTGGAACCCTTCTGTACTTGAAGGGTGCCAACTATATCTGAACCCTAAAAACTTTTGTTTTTAGTTCGGACACTTTAACATAATATTTTATAGGTTGTCCTGTGTGTGCTTGTCAAAGGCGTCTTTTACGCACGCACAGAGCTTTGTATCTGTTGATATCTTTAGCATCTATAGATACTTTTATAGATCTACATCATAAAACTGAAGAAATTTATTGTTTGTTTGAGCACGCTAAGTTAAAGAACTACTAGTCAGATTTAAATAATTATTTTTACATTTGATAACTTATTTAATTGAGGTTATAGGTTATCTAACATCACGTTACCTTCAAGAGCGGAGCGTGTGAAACTGCGGAGCACAGCTAGTTAGTTTTAAAGATAGATCCTACATTTTAGAATAAGTAACTTTTTAATTTTATTCTTTCGATTACAATAAGGCGACGTGATTTAGATAAGTGATCCCCTCGCCACTGTCATTGCGCAAATTGTGTGATTCACAAACAGTTACTTTTTGTATCCATTGTTTGAATGTTTGCAAAGTGCCCTACTACGCGGGAATTATTGCATAAGCGAGAATTATGTCTAAAAAACTGATCAATACGAGTTCGTTTTTTTATTGTTGTTGTAGCCCATCTCTTTTATGTAAGGGTGACGTAACCGCTAAAAGCAAGTTCGGTATGTTAGACAATACCTATGAAGCGATCAGATAGACTATTGACGTTGAATTCGCCATTAACCCATACACGCATTCATAAATAATCTCTTCCAGACAGAAATTCGGTCGCGGCGGCCAGTCTTGGCTTAGAACAGCCATCTGTGCAGAATATATTACAGTGTACAGCGTGTACGCAAATATAAATGCTGATTCTCATAGGCAGACAAGACGGCAAGCCGATCCGGCCGCGGCCGGCGAAAGATCAGGCGCAGGGCCAATAGCTTTACATGCTTGCCAAGGCAAGGCTCAGGATTTTTTGTTTATCCAATCCGGGATTCGAACCAGATACCTCATTTACAACAATTACATGCACTACCGGTGCCACCAAGGCAGCAAAAACACAAGCAGTCGTATTAAAAGGTCAAAGTGTTATTTGTAACTAAATTACTTATAAGTCATCTTTATACAGAAATAACTTCAGAAAGGTATTACAAATACTTATTATAATACCTACTGGTGCAGGTACTAAGTTAAAAGATTACGTAATTTGTTATTTATAATGTTTTGATACAAAACACCGGCCGGTACATGATGCGACGTAGGTAAAAGTCGTAAAATGTGCATACGACTTATTATACCGATTTATACCTGCAAAGTATTGTCGACCAACAAAATTATGATAATATTGAAGGCGAAGCGCCCGCTTGTGTAGTTCTCAATGCCTTCCATACATACATATACATACTGTTTGTCAGTGCCTTCGGAACCCCGCGGCTGTATGCACGCGTGATACAAGTTTGTGATACGAATTATTTTAAAAATTTGTGTTCTTTTTTTATCGGAAATATTTTATCTGTCAGCGTTTACGCGGGAAGTCTTACAAGATACCAACGGTTTGTTTATTTTTTATTTTATTTCATCTATATTATTGTATTTACAAACGACTATGTATGTTGCAAGATTATTGATTTCGTAATGTACCTATCAATTGATTTCTGTACGTAATAAATATGTACTTGGATTTTGACCCTATGATCTTGCTTATTTTGTACATCGTCAGAATATTTACCTGTGTAATTAGACTAATTAGTGATGTGCCTTCTATATATTGTGATTATTTATATAAACTGCCGTTTATCAGTTAAATCTTAACTTATAATACAATTTACTTAAAATGTAATAAACAACTGGTAAAAAGATTAGTAAATTCGGAATATTCGGCATCAGTGTTGTTACTTTGTCTTAAAATTTAAAAAGTTCTCTATATAATAAATAAATATTTATTCGAAGTAGTAGGTACTTATCAATTCCATGGGTTCAACGTATTTTTAATTTAATGCAGATATCTTCAAAATATTTTATTTTGTACAGATGGTCTAAGTATTGGAGTAAACCGGCTTAACAGGCTGCTTTTTTATTCTTAACACATGTTTAAAATAAAATGAAATAGGTAGATTTCTACGTTAGTATAAGAAATAGACCACAGTTACTGTAAACAATATTTTTATTTAATTCTTGTTGCAATTTATATAAATTGACGATAAGACACGAGGATTTCTTGTTGCAATCGAACCTTCAACGCTCGGCGGTCTGGTAGTGACCGCTTAACCCACTGGGCCATCGATGCATTCAATCGAATTCTGTAACTAATTATAATAATATAATAGCAATATTATATCCGAACTAATAATAATAATGTCCTCCAGACCGAATTTCGGCCACGGCGGCCAGTCTTAACAGAGACTGGCCATCTGCGCAGGAGATATTATAGTGCACAAGTGTGTGCGCAAACATAAGTGCACTCTCTGTTCCCTAACTCTCATGACCCGATGGGACGGCAATCCGACACGACCGGAGAGAGATCAGGCGCAGGACCAACGGCTTTACGTGCTTTCCGAGGCACGGGGGTGTCTAACACCGCCAACTTCCTAACTCCGGGCTGCTATTGAGATTTCTTTACAGAAAAACCCAATAGCTTTTTGTTGGCCCGACCCGGGATTCGAACCCGAGACCTCATGCACAGCAGTCGCATTCACTACCGCTGCGCCACGGAGGCAGCACTAAGCAGATTTATAAAATGTATACTGCTTACAATGAGCCAATTAAAAAGCATGTATTATTCATGGACTCTCGCCGGCCTGTGGATTAGAGTGCATGTCGCTGTATAATTACGATCTTTGCCTCGCATCGACGACCATAACATGGCTAATTAAAAAATAAAATATGCCCAGAGAGTATAAATTAAATTATAGAAGTAAGGCATAGCGGAATTTCCTAACAGTTCTATTTTATTTCTTTCTAAAGACAATTTACGTAATAATTTCTGTGTCGCGGCGATATAAAAACATACAAACAACGGACACAAAGAACATCCAGTCTCGGAACAACTATTTATTTTGTGGATCACAAGATTTTTGTGCCGAATCGAACCTACGTAACACGACGCAGTGATAGCACTATGGTATTCGTGCAGTTGTAAATTTGAACAGTATTCTTAACCTACAGAACTTTGCAGCCAAATAACTATTAGTGGTATTTCTTTGATAATTTTTTTTAGCGGTTATTAATGTGGTTTTTAATATCATCAGTAGGAAGGACCTAATAAACATTGTCTTTAAGAGAAAGCTTTCTAAATGTCATAGTCAATATTCTAAAACAGACAGAAATATAAAAAAAGAGCATCTTTAGCCTATGAATTATTGCAGTTTTCTTGCGAGTAATTGTGGGCTCGAATTCCACCCATTGAATTACTAATGTGAACCCAGTCCTAAAATAATTAGTGTTCCTGAAGAGGTAACAAGAATACTAGTATGTATTCTATAGAATAAGAATAGTAGTATGATATCATTACAACTTCAAAAAAAAAAATTTAATATATGCTTAAAATAAAAACCAACTCTTACAAAATATAGCTTGTATTTTGTCTCTAGATTAACTATTTATTTACTTACTAACAAAATAAGATTTGAGACTTACGCCACTTAGTTACAAGCTTGATTTCTAGCTCTGAACTAGCACCAAGGAGTGCACACGATTTTCAACTTTATTACGACTAGTCTTAGCCCTGAGCTGATACGTGTATGGAACCAGCGTTGGAATATTTTTTTTTTAATAGTGCCTGGACTAGTCATGTAACGAATGTCAATTTTTAGGCGGATGCGAATATCTGCCGTTGATATGCGCGAATGCGAATGCGAGTTATTCACTATTGAATTTGGTGCCATTTATATGTACACATTTGTCATCGTTTGCATCTCATTCCGAGCATTGTCGAGCTGATCCGGCGCCTACGTTATATAGTTAATTTTAGGTTTTTATTGTATGAAATCTACTCAATTATGATAATCAAATAAATAAATAAAGAAATACAGCTTATTATTCTATCAAAAAAGGCATTTTATGAAAATAGACAAATAGTCATGACAAAATCACCGGTTTTATTCTCTTCGTTTTATATATCTAGAAATAATACAATTTACTAATAGTTATATTGTTTCTATAAGTAGAAAACAATACCTTTCTAACGATGTATAGCACATAATTATATCATCCTTAGGGAAAATAAAATGAAAACAGCGTGTCACACTGCGCGTCAAGGGTCTGTTTTTTGTTTAGAGTCTTATTTGTTATTGACATCTTATTTATTTTTTTAGATGTCCATATTCGCAAAACATTCGCATAAGATTTGCGAATGCGAATGCGAATACGAATGTCAAGAAATATGCGAATATTCGTTATATCACTAGCCTGGACGCTTATGTCTGAGATTTTTGAAAGGTCGGCAATATGTTAATATTACTTTTGGAATTTCAAGCAGTCATAGTCTAACGATAACAACTTCCCGTAAAATGAATTCGTTTACTACATCTGTACTGTAAAAAGTTTGTACTTATAACTGTTTATTTGGTGTGTATGTAAGTACTTACTGTTCAAATAAAGTTATTTTTGTACGTAACAGGTCTGCGCATGATACTTGCTTACCTTGGTCCTTTGATCGTTGTTCTTATTTTAAGTTGCATAAAAACAAGACAGTGTCATGAATTTTATGTCTTCTGAAGCACTTTTTTTGTCATTTTAAAAACATGTAGTATAATATAAGTTTTTGCATGAATATTACTGAAAGGGTTAATGAGTGAGGCTAAGCCTTTTTTGAAGGTTTGATTAATTTAATTCTAACTTGTTTATTTGCAAATAGTAAATTAATTTTATATACCACAACTTTTTTTTTCGTGGTGGCTTGCATTGACTCATTCTCCTCCGCGGGGCCGGGGGGAGGGGGTTATGTCGGTCACACCGGGGTAAAGAAAGATATTGAAATGATGATATTAGACCTCCCGAAATACTGACTAAACCTACCACGGTGTTCCTCGACAAAACCGCAATTGGCGGGGCCGCGCGAATCACTTGCACATGCGGTCGCGACCCCACCGAGGTTTCAGCCCGCCGAATAAAACGGCAGGCCACTAGACAAATAGACCTACCCTTTGGGTACCACTACTTTAATCCCTACTGTCCTCCTAAGGGGGGACGGACACACGACACAGAGGCGCGCGTAGGAACACGCACGCTGCCTCTCGGACCTGGTGCTGATCGGGTGGTGGGCAGACCGGTATATACCACTACTAAGCCAAGGCGACTTATCCAATTCCCTTCCCACTTATCCAAATCGTCCTATAGTTGGTAATTTCCAGTTAGGCAAAATTGTATGAGACAGTTGACTATGTCTGTATGACTATATCGCACCTTTGGGAACAAAGGGTTACTTCTGGATGTTTGTGGGAACTTGCAAAAGTGACCCTTTGTTCGGGAACAAAGGGTCACTTGTAAGATTTTGCAGACGTGCAGAAGTGACCCTTTGTTCCCTAAGGTGCGATATAATTATGTCTGTTGTACCTGGATACCTACTGCCACTGTGCTGACTGTTGTGAGTGACACGTACAAAAATTTTAGAGATCCACAAGTAGTTGTGTCCGCTGTCACGTTGTTGGTAAAGTCTACCGCGAGTCCACGACCATCGAGTTTTAAGGTCTTATCTGTCTCAAAAAGGACGTATCTGGCAGAAATATTATAATTTATGCCTCTTTTTTTACTGATTCCAAATATGTAAAACACTCAATTTCGAAAATATATGTTATATATGTACGTCTTTTTTACTTATGACGGCTGAATTAATGTGCATCAAGATTAATTAAGCAGTAGCATAATACACATGATGCTATGTCTTTAATATTACAATTTTTAAACGTGTTGTTGCAATAATCGCTCTAACTCGAGCTACATAAAAAGTACCAGAGATTGAAATATCTTCTCTAGTACGTATGTATATGGTTCATAATTTATCTCAATGCCAGTGACACTCTTTGTCCATAGTGCGGGAATTGCCTTTTTAAACGAAAATAATAATACCCTATAAACAATTAAAATGGCGGCATAATAAGAAGTATGCCAGTTAACTAGAAAGTACCTAATTTGATTCTATTATCAGTTTCAGTCACGGTCCGCGAGTTTAAAATAATTTAGAAACAGTATGTAGACATTTTGAATTTATAATTTGACGAGGTGCTACTAAATGAGATTGTACAATAGAATGTCCACAGATTAGCTAAAATAATGCAGTTTTAACAACACTTTCATCTCGTGAAATGTGAGTCTCGCGTGCTGACGAAAATTTTATGAACGTCGACACATGCCATTAAGAACAGATACCTGAGTTAGCTGAACACATTTTCCTTCCTCAATTATTGTTTTTCATTTTTATTTTAAACGTAAGAATAGTTATGTAAGTTTGATTTTGTACGTGATATTTTATACCGGCGCCGGCAAATAGCATGAAAGAGAAACTTTTTGTTAAAACCAAGTCAAAATTGGCGGGAAAACAAATAAATTCATTTTTAGTCTGTGAAAAAAGTAACAGTGGTAATAAGTTGTTATCTCTAATTGACTAACATAAGTATATTTATTAAATGAAATAAAACCCTGCGGGTTCGCTCGTGGGAAATTCACAGGAACACATACCGGGCTGAAAAGCATGTAAAGTTCAACGACACCGAAAACTTTGGCACAAAAAGCTTATTTCTGTGCCAAGTTTAATCCTCAACATCCAAAATAATTTATTCTGTGGTCGAAAGTATAATAGTTTTGAAAGGTAGTTATTTTTGCCTGATGTGTAATTTCATCTTCATCATCATTACTTCATCATTACTTAATCGTCCAATATCATGTGCTAGCTTTAACCCTCGGCACAGCTCGTGTGGTATGTTATTAAAACCCAGCTTGTGTTAATCAAAGACAGTGAAGCCTTGTACATTTGAAAGAACTTTTAAAATTGGTTGTGTACTTCTAGAGATTACCCCTTACTAACAAACACGTTTTTATAACAATAATAATATGGTAATATATTTATTGTGTCACAATATATTACATCATACATCATTGTGTGATAAGAAATTACTAGTAATGCTCTGTTGATACTTATGAAAGGAACAACCTGTGCTAAAAATGCATAATATTAATACTTTTAAAACAGATTAATAAATAATCGGTAATAATCGTTAAATTAAGACTTAGTTAATTGTATGTCCTAATTACCTAATTCCCAAAACATTGTGGACTTATTACATTAGTTTATACCAATCAAGTTAAAGAATGGTAGAGTACAGCGAGAGCCTAGCTTCAACTTGAATTACACTCAAACTAACTGGATACTTCCATCGTGCATCGTAAAGAAAATCGCTGTCAAACATCCTTATGTTTTATTCTTATGAAAAGTAGGGGTTTTAGGTTTCTTCAATAGAGGCTCTGCTGTCAGTCACCATTACTTGATAAGTGCTTTTACAAAATAAAATTTGAAATTGTAAATCCTTAAAGTAATGAATTAGTCTTAGCGAAGCCAAGATTCGCCTGCCGTATTAAAGTTTGGTACATTGGATGGTGGCATCAAGTAGTGATTTGATGTCATCATCTAATAAACCATATTTTTGGCGAATAAATATCGTTCTTTCTTTATTAAGTAAGTATAATAACACTTATCACGACAATATAGGTCCCTGCTGGAAGTAATCTAGATCTTGCCAAAACTGCATAACTCATAAAACCGTTTTCATTAAAATAATCACACGTTAGTCGTATGCAAAAGTTAGTTGTTATTAAAATACGATTTTTGATATTGTTATAAAAACGTTAACGCTGAAAATTCATTGTTTGTGACCATGACCAATCACATCTAGACAATGACCAATCACATCATGACAATGAGCGTCTGGGTTTAATAAAATGCATTATTCATCTTGATATTATCGACACACATTGATCATGTGTCATATAGAAAAGCTAATGGCTTTTTATACTAACAGGAACAAGTATTTGACCCATATTAAGGTAATCGTGTACCGTAGAAAAAGGAAAGATCCGATTATGGCGCACCTTGCTTGCTTCTACATATTTTTCTTTCAATGGAGTCGCAAGAAGTGACGCGACGGACGGACGGACAAAGCTGTTGTATAAGAGTTTTTTCGAACTCTAAAATGTACTACTATCACGGTAAAAAATACCTTCACCCCTGATACTGTTAACTGTCAACCGATTTATATAAAAGAACAACAAAATATTCTTACGATCTAAGCTAATCTGTTTACATTGGCAAGGGTTAAGATTCGAGATTAAATATTTAAAAATATCTAATTTAGAGAAAATCTTTCTAAGATTTTTTTTTAAGCATATTGTGTACATGGAGAAATTTGAGATTAGGCATAGTTAAAGATTGTAGAAAAACAATTATAGTAGAATTTATACCATTGAGCAACCAGCAGTACGAAAAATTATAAGCAATAATAATGAATTTGGTATTTAGATCTCTGTTTCAATGCTCGAATCGTGTTATTGGTTTTTCTGTTAGGTATTTTCTTAGCATGCAGCAGCACAAATTCTGGAAAACGTGCCCAGTATACAATAGTAGGCACACTTACTTTTACGCAGGGCTTAAAAACATAACTGGCAAAATTCGGTTCAATACATCTCTGCCTCTTCTTCTCCCTAGCCTTTACTATTCCCAAGTCACTTGGGGTCGGCTTTTCTAGTCTAACCGGATTTGACTGGATATCAGTTTTTACACGAAGCGGCTGCCACCTGATCTCCGCAACCCGAAGGCTAACAATACCCTAAGGCTAGACCAGTATCAGGATATTATAGGGCGCTGACTTCCCAATAACGACTGCCATAGATGTTCATGGCAGCCGGGACCGACTGCTTAACGTGCTCTCCGAGGCACGGAGCAGGCGATAATTGTCAATCAATACGCACATAATTTCGAAAAATCATATAAGTAACTTCCGAAAGTTAGATGTGCGCGACGTGGGTTCGAACCCGAGACCCACTGCATTGCAGTCTGTTGGTCTCCTCACTGAGCTATCGCTGTACATTTCTGCCTATCCTTTCGTAAAACATACAGCCGACACACCATTTTTTTCCAAACATGCAACGATTATCGATTTTATGCCGATCATAGGTGGCGTTATGCAACCCAAGAACTTTCCAAGTGAACTCAATTACCTAAGTCGGTCGATGAACCGCCTACCCGCCCGTTATTATAGCCGTGTTGCGTAAAGACATGCACCAGGGAACATTTGGGTATAAACACATAAAATGATGGATCTTTCTTTGTGATATATGCATATTTTTGGAGCGAAAGCGGAATTCATTATTTGTGGAGAGGTGGATGTGTTTGTCGCCAAATACCAACATTTAAAAAAAGTTCTTGTGAGATTGTTAAGGGAGCAATACACTTATGTTACGTACATACTTTATTTTTGAATCTTTATTACATATACTGTGTTTGAAATTACTTTACTTTTAAAACTTTGCTTTTAATACCTTACCTTTAATTATACAATAATTATACTAAATCTACCAATTTCAATACCTACTTGCAAATGCTTTTAACGATTTTTACTTTTACTTGAATATGTCATCATTTTTAAACATGTTTGTATAACTTTAAATTTACCCTAATATCAGTGTTATCTCATTAAGTCATAATTATGCATGTTGTGACACCTGAAATGTTGTACATTTATACCCTTTTCATTAAATATTTTTATTTGTGCATGTATTAATGTAACAACTACTGGTTATCCTAATAAATAAAATAAAATAATAATAAAATTGCTAGATTATGCCCGCGGCTTCTCTCGCGTAAATGTAGGTTACGTTGGGTTGGTAACAGTAATTTTTCTGGATGAAAAGTACCCTATGTCCTTATCTGTACCCCTGGCAACATCTATGTGAAACCTCATGATGATCGGTCGAGTAGTTAAGGCGTGAAAGTGTAACAAACAAACAAAATTACATTCGCATTTACAATATTAGTTAGGATTTGAGTTAAAGCAGCGTATGGTTAGTGGGAGACCGTAGGTTGTAATAGCTTATTATAGCACCATTAAAATGGTGAAGGAAAATATCGTGAGAAAATCTGCATGTCCGGCAATTTTCCATATTGTTCTCGTTGATGTATGAAGAAGTCTGCCAATCCGCACTGGGCACACGAGGTGGACTACGGTTCAACTCTTCTCACACTGGGAAGTAGCCCGTGCCCAGTAGTAAGGCAGTTATAAACAGAGCTGATATTACTATTTTATTTTATTTTATTTTACAATCTTAGCAAAACTCACAGCTAAATTAGTATCATAGACAGATTTGATACGAGAAAAGAAGGCCAATTAAAAGTTTTCACTGATAGCAGAATAAAGTGCAAATAATAGAAGACATTTAAAAAAAACAACAATATAATAGCAAGAAATAGACACCATTACATCTGGTTTTTAGACATAAAGAAAGCGTTACACAAAGTTTTTTTGATTTGGATATTACTATAAGTAAACAAGTCTATATCAACACTCTGGCATGCCGCGGTGAACATGCGACTCGCTCGAATTAAAAATGAATTTTGCCTGTAGGTTGTACTAGCTGTTGGTGTATGTAGTAGATGTGATTTGCGCAGGAATGCAGATGGCACACGCAGCCCTATTTTGCTCACTAGTTCACTAACGTCTACCGACCCATTCGTGATTCTTAAAAGTAATGAAATATCCGCAACCTTTCTTCGTTCCTCTAGCGGAAGGAGATGGAATTTTTACACCTGCTATAATAATTGGGTATATAGCAATTAGATCGGAATTAAATGTACCTCAGAAATTTCCTCTGTATGGCCTCTAAGCGATTTTTATAGGTATTATAATTTGGATTCCAGACTTGAGAGGCGTATTCAAGGATTTAATACTAGTCGTATATTATCGTCTAAAATAGTAAAAAATCAAAGTAACTATCTACTTCTACCTGTCTGTTTCTCCCCTTAATTCTTTTAAACTACGTTACGAGTTTAAATGCAGTTTCTAGTATCGTTTGGAGAATTTCTTCAGTAAATTTAAAAAATGTATACTAGCTGCCCGGACAGACTTCGTTCTGTCAAAAGTAATTTTTCTTTTTATATGTTTACTTTATCATTAAGGGGTATGAAGAATAGACAGTAGCCGATTCTCAGACCTACTAAATATGCATATAAAATTTCATAAAAATCGGTCAAGCCGTTACGGAGGAGTATGGTAACTAACATTGTGACACGAGAATTTTATATATAAGGTTACATTCTAGTTTAATTAGTTAATAGTAAAAAAAGTCGGTTTCATAGTTAAGTAGTTAAGAAGTTCGATCTTCATGTGCTTACTTAGGTACTGTTGAGTAAAGCTAATTAATGCCGGCGGAGCGAGAGAGGGAGCGTTTAAACCTTTTCTCCAACCGCAGAACCGGGCGCCGGAGGGCGCGAGATGACCTCCAGCCACCCTGAGGATTGACCTGGGGGTGGCGGGCTTTGTGGGCCTGCCCGCCATCCGTTCAGCACCAGGTCCGAGAGGCGGCGTGGGTGTTCCCACGCGCGCCTCTGTGTCGTGTCCGTCTCCCCTTTAGGGGGGACAGTAGGGATAATTTAAGAGAAGTGCCTTCGGGTAGGTCTGTTCGTGTAGTGGCCTGCCGTTTCATACGGCGGGCCGAAACCTCGGCGGGGTCGCGACCGCATGTGCAAGTGATTCGCGCGGCCCCGTCGATAGTGGTTTTGTCGAGGAACACCGTGGTAGGTTTAGTCGATATTCCGGGAGGTACTTTATCTTCTTAACATCTTTCTGTTACCCCGGCGAGTCCGACATAACCCCTCCGCCAGCCCCCGCGGAGAGGAATGCGTCATGCATTCCCCCAAGTTAAAAAAAAAAAACCTAATTAATGCGACACTTCCAAATAATGTAGATACTAAGGGACTATTTCAAATGCCTACATTTCTACACGTGTGCATCAGACATAATGCAATAAAAAGAACGACTACATAGATTAGTGACAACATTTATAGATCACACAATTTAATGTACCCCGTGTCACATTCTCAATGGTAAGACCAATTGAGCCACTGCACCGTCCGTGCTATATAGTCTTATATTGGCTCATACTTAAACATCTGTCTACGTGTGCAAATACGTGAGCTCAATACGAGGCGATCAAAGTGCAAGACAAAGTAGTTTTAATGTCTTTGGTGAATCACAACATCAATGTAAGCATTCCATATTCTATGCTCACAAAAATTGAGTATAAAATATTCCAAACGCGAGTTATCAGACTTAAATATGTTATAATATATTTTAAATCTTAGATGGTTATTTGTTATTACCTACTATTTCTATTCTACAATCTCCTCCTAACTAAGCAGCGATAGCTCAGTGGGGAGACCAACAGACTGCAATGCAGAGGGTCTCGGGTTCGAACCCACGTCGCGCACCACTGACTTTCGGAAGTTATATGACTTTTCGAAATTATGTGCGTATTGATTGACAATTATCGCCTGCTCCATACTCGCCAGCTTAAAAGTGGAGCTGTTTCATTCGCTTAAGACGCCGTTGGACTGAATGACAGAGCTCGAAATACAAATCAGCGCGCGGCCGCCATAGTAAAATTGTATGAAGGATTTGAAGTGCTTTTTGATAAATATGTATCTTTATTGTCAACCAATAACTTAAATATTTGGGACGGACAAATTGTAATATAACTATTATGTTTTGTTTAAGCTGTAAAATAGGATAGATTTCTACTGTTATAATCTAAAAATCACGTAACACGAGCTTACGTTTTTACATTTTTCGTTCAAATTTACGTAATTTTGTAGGCGAAAATATTAATTATTTTAAGTTTTTTACACGGAGTAATTATAAACACATTCATTGTTATGGTAAATGTATATTTTATATTTGTATTAAACAAAAAGTGTTGATTTTATCCACTTAACTGTGACCGCCTGTTTCGGCACATTTTGCTTGGCGCAGTCTTAAACAGAAGACAATATTATGTTTTGTTTATTTTATTATGACTAGCGGTTTGCATTCGGTCACCTACAAGAGTTGTCAACAAGTCATTTAAATAATAAATAAATATGTATCAATAACAAGCTACTTTGCATACGTCTATTACTAAAGTTTGTTATAGCTCGAACACAGCCAGGTGACCATAAATTGTGTGTAGGTCGGTGAGGCCCTGGGCCGTTAGGCAACCCGCCCTTATTATATACGGCAACTAGGGATCCCAACTTATTGTACGAGAAATGAAGTATATTAAGATCGGAGAAATAAAATGAACAGTATTTTACTAAAGAGAACAGTATTTTATTTTATATTTATTTATAATATTAATTATATTATACATGCGTTCTGCGCTGCGCATGTGTGGCACTCACTTGACATTGACAGTTTCGTTCTGAAATGTAGTTTGTATACGGACGTTTACATTTTATACAGACTACGTATGGCTCCGGATACCAGCGGACATAAAAACAGTATGTTGTCTACTTTTTTTTATAGAACAGTAAAAAGTATTAACGGACGAAAAAAGTATAATACTGTTTTTAACAGTATGGTTGGGAACCCTAACGGCAACCCATGCTTTTAGATGGCAACCCATACCATTGTTAATGATTTCCTGTATCTAAACTAAAGTCTTGAGAATTAATGTCATATTGTCTACATCGTCCTTGATCTGTTTTTTTATGTAGGAAACGCACCTTATGCATTTTTCTTGTCAGACTAGGAGTAAGTAGAACTAAACCAGTAGGCACAGCGTGGGGTGTGTCTGTTCGCTGCTTTTGCTGGTGGCTGGATCGATAGAACTATGACTACATCAGCGATTACTATTACGATTAGCTTAGGTTATATAACTAAACCTGTACTTACCCTTATATGACTTTAAGTATAACTTTTGATAATATCGCAACACAGAAAAAATAAAGTCAAAAATTACAAAACGAATCTAAGTTTTTACTCTATAAATAACATGCCCAATGGCCAATAACCAGTAACTCTTAATACGGTTTTTTTTTGTACACAGGCCAAAATGGGCAAAACATTTAAAGCAATACTTCTGTACATGCGCTTAGTCATGGACTTAGCCATTGACTTCTTCTTCTCACTGTACTGGGACAAGAAGAAGAAGCCTATCCCAGCGCTGGACAAGAAGCACCAGATGCTCACCTGCAGCGCTCTGACCCTCGCCCAGAAGATAAAGCAGAAGGAGTTGAAGTCAGAAGACTTAGTTAAGGCTGTTATTGAGAGAATTAAAGAGGTAAGTTTAAGTTACAATCACTTCTTTTGTGATTTTGACCATTATCCGTATTAATCGAATCTCTCAGGCTACGGACACGAAGTCGGCGGGGACGGGAAGGCGGCGAAGGCGGCGCGGGGAGCGGCGCGTTTTAATGCATAGATTTATATGGAACTGGCCTCGAATGCAGCGACGCGGGGAGCGGCGGCGAGCGGCGTACGAGCGATGCGCACCAGCCAAGCGCCGCCGCCCTGTCCTTAGACAGCGGCTCGCCTACAGCTCGCATACGAGCCGCTGTCATTATGTACCTCTATTTACCAGCGGCTCGGACACTAGCCACTAAGTGCACGCCACTTTAAATCTTATTTTACTAATCTTGACGCTTAAAACTGATTGTTTATCAGCTACAAATGGATGTTTTCGGATATTATATTAAACAAACGATAGGCGTCGCCGCCGCTTCGCGTCCGCTGACTTCGTGTCCGTAACCTTAGGCTCGGTTCCTATATCAAGACACGATTTGTTCTATCTACGGGCCGTAAATCTTGGACATATTTTGCATAGAATATATGTTAAAATTAACTGTCCGTAGGTAAAACGACTTGATTCTTTAATATACGAACCGGGCCTTAAGGTACTTCTAAGACTCTATATGTCATTTTAATAGACATAGTACGGACACCATAACATACGGTGAAAGATTGACCCGTGTTTGAAGCATACCGCACCATTAAATAAAATTGTTGCACTGATGCGAACTGTTTTTGTGGTTAGTTACCACACGATGCTTTTTGTGTTTCCATTATGTTCAAGTTCTTGAAGTGCCATTTGTTTTAAAAGCTGCTATATTGTGGTTTAAAATGGACTTTCTTTTAAATCTTCTATTTTAGGTCTTCATTCATTACATACATTCATTAGTATTATCATGTTGGAAATGGATTCAGAATAGCAAAATCTTCCTTCCTAGCCTTTATTATTCCCAAGTCATTTAGGGTCGGCTTTTTCTAATCTTACCGGATTTGACTGGATATCAGTTTTTACACGGAGCGGCTGCCACCTGACCTCCGCAACCCGAAGGCTAACGATACCATAAGGCTAGACCAGTGACAGGATATTAGAGGGTACTGACTTACCCAATAACGACTGCCATAGATGTTCATGGCAGCCCGGACCGACGCCTTAACGTGCTCTCCGAGGCACGGAGCAGGCGATAATTGTCAATCAATACGCACATAATTTCGAAAAGTCATATTTAACTTCCGTAAGTCAGAGGTGACGTGGGTTCGAACCCGAGACCCTCTGCAGTGCAGTCTGTTAGTCTCCCCACTGAGCTATCGCAAAATAATTAGGTATTTTACGACGCTTCCTAAATGCCCTTTCATTTAATTACTATCATATATTTTGTGCCATTCATTTTTATTTTCTTTATATTTAAACCATATTAACATACATATGGTAATATTATTTTAGATGTATGTAAAGATTGTGGCCTTTCTACATTATACATTTTTTTATTAATATAAATTATAACAAAAATAAAATTCTACAGTTTGTAATGAAAATGAATTAGCAAGTCCATTAAATTACTTAGTCTTTTATTATCTTCTGTTATACATAATATTTTATCGTCGGCAAAAATGAAAATTTTAATTAGTCAATTATAATAACTTATTAATACTTCAAAATTGGTAATTAATTTAAACCCCGATAAAAGCTGTATCTTCTTTTTTATTGTCTTATCAACTGTATCTCCATAAACATCTACCCTTATTTTATTTATAAAAGTTTTTAACTTAGTGTTTCTCGCCTGATGTTCAATATTTAAATTATTAAATCAGGAGAAATAATTCACCTTTCAAATCCTTTATAAACCTGGATTTTATAAAATTTATATTAATTTAGGTAAATCCAGTAATCAACGCCATCGCACGGGACAGATATGAGGCTGCACTAGCGGAGGCTAAGGAAGTAGATACACTCATCTCTAACGGACTATCGGATGAAGAGGCTTCTAAGAAACCATTCTTGGGTAAGCCAATAAGACACCATCTAGTTTTAAAACAGCACTTTGAATATTGCATAGTAGTGTCTGATATTGCATAAATCTAGTGTGCGGCGGCTCTTTACGCCAAAGAAATTAATGATTTGTTTTCGTGCTTAAAAGAAAAATGTATTCAAATAAGTTAAATTTATTAAGAATTTTTGTGATAGATTTATAAAAATATCAATTAGGCTTTATATTTTATTTTGAAACGCTTTTGGTCTTATTAATCTGTTATTGTTAGAAATCTTTTGATATGGCTTTATAAAAAAATGGTTTTCTCTATCGTTCTAATCCAAACCTTTATCCACAGGCGTACCATTCACCACAAAGGAGAGTCAAGCAGTGAAAGATCTCCCACTCACCATGGGTCAATGGTGCCGCCGCAGAGAGATAGCTACTGAAGACAGTGAGGCAGTTAACCGATTAAAAGAAGCTGGAGCCATTCCTATAGCTGCTACCAACTTGCCTGAACTTCTCGTGTGGTAAAATCTTCAGTATTATACCATTAAAGAGCAGATCTTTATCATCATCCTCATCATTGTCAGGTGTATTAGAGTCAAAATTTTAGTTTTACCTGCAGCTTACGACCAGCTTTTAAAGCATAGTCGTTGGATAAGTTTTGACTACACGGATGGTGAAGTGGTTTAAGGCACCTCACCACTGCCACCGCGTCGAGTGTTGTCGGTTCGAATCCCACACGAGGCAAAATTTTGTGTGATCCACATATGGTTATTCCGATTCTAGATGTTTCTTGTGTCCGTTGTTTGAATGTTTATAAAGTTCCTCGCAATAAAGGAATTATTCCCAGTGTGGGAGTGGTCTATTTTTAAAGAACGAGAACCAGAACGAGATCGCCCATTGTATGCCAATGTCTGCTAAAGCCCTCGATTTGGTTGAATATTGAATATTACTTTTTCACGCAGAAACTTAGGTAGGTATATGCAACCATCAGAACTCAAAGGATTATCAAATGGTATATTCTTTTCGAGGTTGGGATGTTTTGCCTGGTTTATATTAGATGCAGACTTGAAAGATCAGCAAACTGGAATAAGTTAAGTTTAAAGAGATGATATGGTTGTATTTTTAGTTGCTAGAAACAAAAATTGTTTCTTAAGATGAATGTATGTAACATGTACCCAGGCAAGAGACACGCAACCCAGTGTACGGTATGACGCGCAACCCGCACCACACGGGCAGGTCGCCCGGCGGCTCTAGCGGCGCCGAGGCGGCGCTCACTGCCTCCTGTGCTACCGTCGTTAGCTTGTGTAAGTTTATTTTTTAATATCTAGCACCCTATCATAAATGCTATATTTAGCACATGCACAAAGGTAAAGAGTTGTCCAATCACAGGTCCATAGGCCAAAGCGTGGTCCACCAATTTTTCGTTTTAAATGTTACCAGCAACGTGTGGCCTACTTGCTGTTGGGTTATTCTGTCAAGAAATATAACTGTGACCCAGCACTGCAATATTTAGTTTTATTTGCAAGACGGCTCTGGGTCCTAAATAGCCATGGCAATTATATTAGTGTGTGTAATTAATTATTGAGTAGAAATCTAACATCTTGGGATAGGAACCGAACAATTTTGGGGTAGACATGGCCCATATGTATTAAATATACGTCAATGTCGCCCGATAGTTGGCAATAGGCTCGGCGCCAATTATGTAGGACCTAAAGCCATCGTTGGTAAATTGTGGGTATAATACATCTATGTCTCTTTCGAGGATAAAAGCTTGAGCTTAGACTATAGGTGAAAGAGCTGGATGCTCTACAGCACTTAGAACTCTCTGGAGAAAACTTAAAACCTTGTGCTATATTCTAATTGTTGTTAATTTATTGCAGGCTCAGACCTCGGCGGATCCACTCGTATGCCAGCGTTCTACTGCGGCAGTTACGGACATCACCCTACACCTGGCACTACCAATTTAAAAGGTATATTTTTAAGAGAGAAAATTGTATGACTTGCTGAAAGATCTGTCATTGTTTAATTATTTAAAATCCCTATTATTGATTCATGTTCATAGATTTACCTGCAAGGATTCTTGACGTGTATGATTCATGATTATTTTCATTTAATGCCAGGGGTATTCTTCCGCAAGGGTGATGAGGAGGACACGATGTTCAGTCTGGGCTTCATATCAAAGCACGTAGAGGACCTGGCGCCTCTGACAAAGGTGGTGGCTGGAGACAAGGCTCCACTGCTAAAGTTGGACAGGGATGTTGATATTAAGGTACCAAGCGATTTCTTCTTTAGCTCAGACCTATGGATGTTTAAAATACCATGACTATATTTGACGGCTTTTTTAAAAGTGTAATGTGTTGTTTAGGAGTTTTGGAAGTTTTACTCGCCGTAGAAAAATAACAACCCACAACGCAGGGGTCCTTAATGTCTAATTGCTTTCTTTATAAAACAAAAAAATATAGACGTTCAATACTAATATATGATAATATGTTGATGATATTTTAGGACATCAAGTTTTACTACATGGAGACCAGCAAAGATATGATGGTGAGCAGTGTGTGTGCCGATCTCAGGGGAGCGATGAAAAGGTATTCACATTTTCAATCGCCTTTCATAAATTAGGATATCTCAATTCGACCTACATGGTCTGATTAAGGTTTCCTATAATTGCTTTTACATGTTTATACCTTGTATAATAGGCATTTCTTAACCGATTTGGATGATTTTCATTCGAAAGGACTTACTTACTATATAACCCGTATAATTTTGTGCAAAATCTGATGATTCTCGCTGAGCTTCGGAAATAATGAATGAATCTTCTTAATTATTATTATTAAAATTAACCAATTTGAGTCCGTGATAAACAATAAGCCTACAAAGGAAATGCTATTACTTGGCATCGACTCCACACGTTCGTTAGATTTGTTTGGGAACTGATTAATTTCGTCTGGGGTCTAAGTTAAAATTTAACAGGTATCGATTATTTTTTGCTGTCCATGTTTTTGAAGTTGGTTTTTTTATATCCACAAACTGCTGTCTTACACACTTCTGTCTAATACTAACTAGGGTATTAGCGCGATGCTATAGAATATTGTGTTCCCAGGGTAATAACCCGTCTGAGCCAAGAAGCGTCGTCTACCTCCAGCGCCCCGCAGCCTTACTACCACCAGGGCTTCAGTCACATGTACAGCCTCTGGAAGCACTGGATGACCAAGGAACCAGAAGACTTGGCAAGCCTCTTTACCAACGGGAAAGGAAAGGCCAATGGAATAGTTGAATTGGCTAAGAAGGTATTTTTTATTCTCCCTGCACTCCTATTGACCTTGGAGTATATAGGATTATTTTCCAGGAGGTTCTTCAGGACTCCAGGCCTGTAGACGATGGTGTACTTATCTCCTTAGAATTTTAAGTTGACGCTATACATCTTGGGGTGGTCACGGCCCAACTGGCTTCCTTATATACGCCAACGCCAATTGACTGCACAGGGTTTCCTTAGAGGGTTCAAAATACTCACATTGCTGAAAATTTTTTTTTTAAAAACAAGTTATAATCGCTTGTATATTAGTTTTACCACGGAGTGCTTAGTGCGAAACTGCCATATGGACGTTGCAGCCTAAAATAATAGCGATGTTCTAATGATAGACCAAATGTCAGAATATTTGTGGGTTCTCAGGAAAAAAGGCGCGTGCTCACCAGGATGTCCTTTCGTAAATGATCACCCTTCTATGTGCTAGACTTAAACTTTCTTGACCATGGTTCCGTTAAGTCATGTTTTCCCAGCTTTTCGGTTTCTTACAGTAATTTGACCTACACAGGTGGTGGGTATGAGCCACTACTGCCTGTTCAGCATCGTGCGACTGATTGAGGAGCAATATATGCCGAGTGTAGACGCCGAGTGGGCCGAGAAACTCACCAAAGAGATGAAAGAAGACCTATTTGTAAGTACACTTCTTGAAGATAAGGTTTAATTTTATTGGAATAAACAATTCCATCATTAAATTTCATTGAGGCACTCATAGCCAGTTGCACTCACTGATCGGTAAACGATAAGCAAGGTTAAGCAACGTTGGGTGCGGTCAGTCTATAGATGGGTGACCGCTTAGTGGTATTTCATCTGAGCGTCTCCGTGCTTCGGAGGGCACGTAAAAAGTCGGTCCCGGTTGTTGTCAAATTGACAGCAGTCGTTAAGCCATGTCAGAGGCCAACGGGCGGTTTGAACAACTCTTGACAACAGGTTGGCCACTAACCACACGAAAAGAAGATAATTAAATAATATAATTAACGTAATAAAAGAAATTTAACCTAAAGAGAAAAACAACTAATTTAAATATATATATACATATATTCTTCTGCTGTGTTATGGATATAACTTATTTATTTTATAAGTGACGTTTACAATATATTATACAATATACATTATAACTACACGTATTATTCAAATATATGTTTACACATGTATGAAAAATGTATTAATAATTATAAAAATATTAATAGTAACAATACTAGATATTGACAAAACTGGTTTGCATGTTATTAGATTCTTCCATCGATAGATCTGTAGATCTGTAGCACTAAATTTGAAAATGTGATAGCCGTCTAGAAGTTCTGATCGTGATCCTTTAAAAGCTTTAAGGGCCGCCAGGCACATACTGCAAATATTAAATTTTATCACAATGAGCCTAGTATGAAATCACTGTGCTTGGAATGAATCGTTATAATCGACAATTCGCTTTTCAGTCAATTACATCACAATCAATGCTTTAATATAAGTAATTTATTGTGAAAAGTAAATTATAAGTAATTAATTTCAATACTGTAAAACAAAGCAGTAATTACATTTGTATTACAATTTCAGATGTAGTTTCGCTGTTAATTTCTGTCCAGAGAAATTTAAGTAGTTAATCGCGTTTTGGCAAAATACCCGAACAAAGTAAAAGATTGTGAAAACAGTAGGTCTACTATGAAAACGTCTATCTGAAATATCGAGAAAAACGAAACTTACAATAAAGATCATTCAGATTTTTTTCCGATATGACATTACTCCGTTTTTCTGACTACTTTATGAAAGGGTTTGAGTTAATCAAGAGGTTACGTAACGAAATTCGTGACGACAATCGAAATTAAACGTGTTTTACAGTACGAACCGTCCAGCTTTTACTTCGGCATTTACGTTTCATAATCTACAGGTTCCGAATTTCAAGTCGGTATAATGAATATTATCTTAGGTGGATAAGCACCTCTGGCCTCTTAACTGGCGAAGTGTCTGTATACAGATGTATACCCTCCGGGAATACACAGGCATGGGTCTAGATATATGCTCTTCCTCATGTTCATACATGTTCCAGACTAAACTGGGCGACAACGGCGTGCTGCTAATGCCAAGTGCACCACACCTAGCTCCGTACCACTTCTCCTGTTTGCTGAGGCCGTACAACTTCGCCTACTGGGCTATTGTCAACGCACTCAAATGCCCCGCTACTCAGGTAAGCACTCCATAACATAATTTCCACACCAGCACGGAATGCTGGACACATTCTGCTAGAGAATAAAGTAATAATATTTGTTTGGAATGACAAATAGCGCCGAGCGCAACCAGGAGCCAGTTTGATCCGGCCGTAGCCGTTTTTGATACTTCTAAGTTACATAGAACATAAAAAAGAACAATGTCAGAAATCAATACATTGTTTTAGCTGAGACAAAATTCCTGTGACTTGAAATGAAATATCTGGTTTAACTCAGCGTCATCTTATGAATTAGATTGTGCAAAAACTTTTATTCGAGAAGGCCGAGAATAATAAATAATCAGTCATGAACTTTTGTAGGTTATGTCTGCAGATAACTTTCAATAACATCTTTAATATGTAATGTTATTCAATTTCGAGGGATTAAAGGGCAATATCGCATTTGTATTTCCCTTACTTAGTTATTTCAGGAAAAAATGTCTTATAAAATATTTTAAAAGTAGGTCTGTAGGTAAGTCCAGTGATAACACGCGCTAAGAAGCACTCTGCGTGACACATATTGAAAGTGCACCGTACTCATCTATGTGTGCGTGATTTGAGAGATACCAGATGAATGCATAGGCAGTACATGCAAAGATGCCCGTCGTGTCGATCGGCGGTCCGACGTACTTATTGTGCGTCACTTTCGATATACGAAGCGCTAATTCCTTTTTTCCCCAGTCCTAGTCATTTTTTTTCCGGCCCTAACTAGTTAATGTGGTACTCTAAAAAACATAGACAATTAATGGAATTTCTTTCCTAAGTAATTCAATTTTAGACGCTCCAATTTACGTTAGCTAAAATCTCGCCATTGTTTTTTCTAGTATTAGTATAACGATTGTGTAGCTTTTGACTGACATGTTCTATTGACCTTATTATATTCAAAACATAACTCAATATTTTATTGTAATTCTTTTAAAGTTATACAATTATTTAAAACTAACTTTTACCTAAAATATTATAAAACAGAAATAAAAAGAAAATTAATACCCTCTAAACAAAATTAAAGTTTTATTGACGCAATGGGTCATTGCTAAAAACACTAGTTATCAAGTAAACAATAATGAGCTAGTTTAAAAGGTTTCTCTTTACGTATGACACAAAAAAAGATAAATCTATTTGTGTTTCGAGATTAAAAATGGCTTATTTCGTGTAACTCAACCTAACTCATGGATAGTATTTTGCAAGAGCGCAATTAAACGTACACTTATGCCTTTTATTCAGGTACCTCTTGGAGTGAACGCGCAAGGTCTGCCCCTGGGCATCCAGGTCGTGGCCGCACCGTACAACGACGCCCTCTGCCTGACAGTCGCCAAGTACCTGGAGAATGAGTTCCACGGCGTCACCAGAGCTTGCCAGCTTAAAGACTAAAGTAATTTATATTGTAGATAACTTTGAAGAGCCGTGGTACGTTGGTCAAAGTTACCCGGCTGTCAAAGTTATCAAAATTGACTGTAAATGTTTAGGGTGTTTGCATACGGAATGTATTTTAGGCGCGTTCTAGCTCGTAGTTTTACACTCCTATAATATGCGCAACTTATTTCAATTCAATCCAACGCGTAACATCCAGCAGGTTTGCAGGAACAAGTTTGGATCAGTTCATAGCAATATCTATTCTGACGAAGAATTCGAGTGATTTACACAAATACGAGATAGGTTGCTGCTAGAGCGTCACTTTAATACATATGAGCGTAAAAAGGGAGCTTCATATGGGCCGAAAATACGTCTGGTATATAAATGCATATCGACGATGGAAAGCAATATTGATGCATCTCGAAAATAGTTGTATTACCATAAAATCATAACTCGTAAAGTATAGACATGCTATTTTTGGAATGAACATCTATTGAATTTAAACTCATTATGTGTCGTCTGTACCGTTTTAAAGCTAGTTATAATATAAGGTTTGCTTAGAATAGCACTGCAACTGCTGCTTTAGAGATACAACAATCATGTTTTACGGCGTCGATTATAAACTTATATTATTGTGTAGAACTATGTATGTCTGCTATTATGGGATTTTTATTAAATTAAATTAATTTTGTACGATAATTATGAGTGTGTTTTACATCCTGTTCCTAAAAACTCCTAATCCAGCGTTATAAGCCATCGTTAAACAATGTGCACGACCAAATCGAACGATCATTGTCAGCTGTTCAACACCCCAGGCACTAAGTATTCAATTAGCAGACCTAATGGAACGTAAGTGCTGGAGTTTCAGACCGACTGTTCGTGCCGTTAAACTCATTTATGCCGAAAGTCTCAACACTCTTTCATTTAAACAACACGTAGCCGCTTTGTCAAGCAGAATACGTAAATTAATATTCGTTTCTAAAAAATTGCGTTATATCGCAGACAATAATCTTATTATTCAGATCTACAAGGCACTGTGCCAATCCATTATTCAATACTGTATTACCTCATGGGGAGGCATCGCAAAATCTGTTATTCTTTCAATTGAAAGAGCACTCCTAAAAGTAGCTACACATCGACCTTTTCGCTATCCCACATGCCTTTTGTATCAAAATTCTAAAATACTAACAGTCCGGCAGCTTTTTATAATACACACTGTACTCAAACAACATAGGTACTACTCTTGATTATAACCCGGAACTTACTAACACTAAACGACCGAAAGATATCGTTTGTACTACTCAGTCTCAATCTAAGTATATTTTTACCAATAGGTTTATCGCATTTTTAGGTTCTTTTCTGTATAATATAAACAAAATAACTGCAATTTATGACAAAAATTATGCTAACACTAAGCAATTGGTTCAACAATATTTACAAACCTTGAACTACGATCAAACTGAAAATTTGATTTTGTTTAATCAGTGTTACGCAATAAAATAGCTCTTTAAGTAGTCATAGTAACCACTTAGCTTATTATATAATTCGTAAGTTTTAATATACAAAGAATAATGTTTTATAAGTAGGTATTGTTTTAGAATTTATATCTATATTGTTACGCCCAGTGACATCTCTCGGCATTGTGGGAGGGACTCGGCGGTTCCGTCTAATAGTTTACACCGCCATCTATTGACATCTTACGGAACTGCATAGTACGGTACGAGAATCTTAGAGAGAATGCTGGTACTTTCTCGAATCATCGTGCTGTTTACACGCCGAGTACCGCGTTTCTGGAAAGCTCTAGAAGCGCTTTAGCCGCGTATAAATAGGGCGCACGCGCACCGCCAAGTCAGTTTACAATCGTAAGCGGTCAAGTGTTCATCGAAGCGTACGGAAGCGGAAATACTACGGAGTTTGAAGCAGTACAGTGAAAAAGTGTGGTATAGTGTTTGTTGTGTTTTAAATTCAATTGTGTGTTTGAATAAAACGTGTTTTAGTCGGTAATATTGTTTATATTCTTATCCGTCGAACCCAGCACGTAACAATTGGTGTCAGAAGTAAGGTAAGAATATGCCAGTACTACCGAAGGAGGAAGTGGAAGGGGTGCGTACCAGGAACCAGCGCCAGCAAGATGTGGACCAGAGGCGCTTTGGAGACGCCCCCTCGCCGACGTCAGGTGAATCACGTGACTCCGCGGCTGCAGCGGAACCATCTAGTGCAGCTCACTCGCCGGTGAACCCCGACCTCGCGTCTCTGATGGCGTTTATGCAGGAGCAGGCACGCCGCCAGGAGGAGCAGGCACGCCGCCTCGAGGAACAGCTGCAACGCGATAAGGAAGAGGGCATGCGCCGCCAGGAGGAGCAGGCACGCCGCCAGGAGGAGCAGGCACGCCGCCAGGAGGAGCAGGCACGCCGCCTTGAGGAACAGCTGCAACGCGATAAGGAGGAGGGTATGCGCCGCCAGGAAGAGCAGCTGATGATGTTAAAAGACCTCAGCGCAGCGGTTGGCAAGGAGATGAAGGAGGTGAAAGAGCAAGTCCTACGCCACGAAAGTCGCATCGCCGAGGTGGAGAAAACGATACGTGGGCTCAAGGCTGGCGATGGGATCGTGGCACCTGCGGTTGTGGCGTCTTCACCACGAGGCTTTAAAGTCCCACCATTCGACGGATCATCGTCATGGTCAGCCTATAAGATACAGTTCGAGGCCGTCATGAAATCGAACGGGTGGACGCAAGAACAGGCTCTGACTGCTCTCACCTTGGGGCTTCGTGACCAGGCCTTGACTGTGTTAGAGGCGCTTGGTCAAGACATCACGTACGAAAAGCTGTTGGAGGCATTAGAAGCGAGATATGGCGACGCACATCTGGAACACGTGTTTCGCGCCCAGCTGAAAGACCGATCGCAACGTGTTGGTGAAACCTTGCAGCAGTGGGCCCTGGAGGTGGAGAAGCTGGTTCGAAAGGCGTACCAGTCCTCACCTGCGCTCATCGACGGAAACCTCGTTCAAGCTTTCACCGACGGGATCCGAGACCTGGAGGTTAGGGCCACAGTGAGACTCGGACATTTCAAAAACCTGAAGGACGCCCTAGCCCACGCTCTGGAAGTGGAAGCAGTACGACGGGATGATCGAGCTCACCGTATCAGGGAAGTGTCGACTTCGCCCCGGTGCTATAGCTGCGGTGAGAGAGGTCACATCAGGTTGAGCTGCCCGAAGCGAAGGAGTCCACGCAGCAGTAACCAGTCGCCGGTAGAAGGAACACCTGATGTGTCTGCCGGGCAACAACAGCAGGGAAACGAGTAGACGCCAGGACTACGGGGCGGGTGCTGGCTGGTGATAGGAGAGCCCCAAGGATCTCGATCTCACAATCGTGTGACGGAAACAGCCTGATTATCGAAGGCGAAATTAACAGAATTCCGTGCAAGATGACATTGGACACTGGAGCTTCTCGGACAGTCGTCAGTTTCCGACTAGCAAGACGGTTTCTTGGGGACTACGACGGGAACCATGAATGTATACATCTAAGAACAGCTACCGGTCAGCACATAACCGTCCGAGGTGAGAAGGGGGTGGATATGAAACTAGGTAATAAAATTTACCGCCACAACGTCATCGTGGCTGACATAGTGGACGACTGCATCCTGGGTTTAGACTTCTTACGGAAGCATCACTGTGAGATCGACGTTAGTCAAGGAGTATTGAAGTGTGGCTCAGAAGAAGTATTCATGGAGGGCGCATCATCAGGCAAAGTGTACTGCTTGAAGAAAGTAGTACTTCGTCCGAGGTCGGAAACAATCATACCGGTTTGTCTACCAAGGAATTCTGATCAGGAAAATCGATGTGTAATTATAGAAGGATTTAACAACAATGCTTCATGGAAGATTGCACGCACTCTGGCTAGGAATACCAACGTTACATCGGTACGTGCACTGAACCCAAGTGACAAAGAACTGGTACTCAAGAAGGGCACGATATTGGGCACCTGTGAAGGAGCAGTTTGGATGCGTAGATGCCATGAACAGCCTACCAACGCCAAAGTTCAAGGGGCAAGGTACGACGTATCTTCTCTCTTGAAGGACTGCCAGAATAACCTGTCGAGAGAAGAAAAGAACAAGGCTGAGACGATGTTAAACCGGTTTGCCGACATCTTCTCGACAAGTGATGCTGACATAGGTAAGACTGCCCTAGTTCAACACAAAATAAACACAGGAAATGAGGTACCGATCCGCCAGCGACCAAGACGTGTACCAGTGGCACGGGAACATGAAGTTGACACTATGATCGAGGGTATGGTGAAAGAAGGTGTGATTGAGCCTTCGTCCAGTCCATGGTGTTCACCAGTGGTTTTGGTTAAGAAGAAGGATGGCAGCATGCGCTTCTGTGTGGACTATCGTCGGCTAAATGACATCACAAAGAAAGACAGTTACCCGTTGCCAAGGATTGACGACACTCTGGATACGCTAACAGGGATGAAGTGGTTTTCTACACTAGACCTAAAAAGTGGCTACTGGCAGGTCGAGATACATCCTCGAGATAAGGAGAAGACAGCATTCTCCACAGGCAAAGGATTGTGGCAATTTAACGTCATGCCCTTTGGACTGTGTAATGCCCCTGCCACTTTTGAGAGATTGATGGAACGGGTACTTACTGGATTGATTGGAGACGCCTGCCTGGTCTACTTGGACGATATTATCATAGTAGGACGCACCTTCGAGGATCACCTTCGCAACCTGGAACGCGTTCTCTCGAAGATTCGTGGAGCCAACCTGAAGTTAAGTCCAAAGAAATGCGCGTTGTTCAGGCGGCAAGTGAACTTCTTAGGACATGTGGTCTCCGAAGAAGGCATCCAAACGGACCCGGATAAGATCATTGCTGTCAAGGACTGGCCAGTTCCGGAGAACAAGACACAAGTCAGGGCATTTCTTGGTTTGTGCTCCTACTATCGACGGTTTGTAAGGAACTTTGCTGACATCGCCCGGCCTCTGCATAAGCTCACCGAGGATAAGATAAAGTTCTGCTGGAATGAGAGCTGTGACGTCGCATTTCAGAAGCTGAAGGAAAATCTGTGTAATTCACCAATTCTAGGCTATCCCGACAATGAACATGAATTTGTAGTAGATACAGATGCCAGTAACACCGGCATTGGTGGCGTGTTATCTCAACGTAAAGGAGAGCATGAAGTTGTAATAGCGTACTTCAGCAAGGCCCTATCCAAACCTGAAAGGAACTACTGTGTCACACGAAGGGAACTTCTAGCTGTCGTAAAGACATTGCAGCACTTCAGTAAATACTTGTTGGGACGGAAATTTCACCTGCGAACTGACCACGCTGCATTGAAATGGCTACTACAGTTTAAAGACCCAGAAGGACAGGTAGCAAGATGGATTGAACAACTACAGGAATTCGACTTCGTAATACAGCATCGTAGTGGCAAGTCACATGGTAATGCGGATGCCCTGTCACGTAGACCGTGTCCCGACCAGTGTAAGCACTGCGCCAGGCAAGAGGCTAAGCAGAAAGGACTAGTGAGGATGTTGAGGACGGATCTTAGCGAAGACTGGAAGGAAACTATGCAGAGAACGCAACAAGAGGATAAAGACATAAGACCCATCCTCGAATGGAAGAAAACAGGTGCATCGAGACCTCACTGGAGTGAAGTTGCGGCAATGAGCTCTACCACCAAGAGTTATTGAGCACAGTGGGAAAGCTTGGTTATCCAGGATGGAGTTCTGTGCCGGAAATGGGAGAATGCTCGAGGTGACAAGTGTCACCTGCAAATGGTCGTGCCAAAGCTCAAGGTACCGGAAGTTTTACAACTCTATCATAATGGGAGTTCGGGAGGTCACATGGGAGTTAAGAGAACTCTGGTTAAGATCCGAGAACGATTTTATTGGATCCATTGTCGAGAAGACGTTGAGGAATGGTGCCGTAAATGCACGAGTTGTGCTGCCGTGAAGGGACCACACACTCGCAGCAGGGGTGCATTAAAAGTGTACAATGTTGGAGCCCCGTGGGAACGTATAGCTTTAGATGTTGCCGGACCGTTTCCTGAAAGCCAAAGTGGGAACAAGTACTTCTTGGTGGTCATGGATTATTTCACAAAGTGGCCGGAAGTGTTTGCGATTCCCAATCAAGAGGCATCTACGGTCGCCGACAAGCTAGTCCACGAAGTCTTTTGTCGTTTCGGGGTGCCCTTAGAGATACACAGTGACCAAGGTCGGAACTTCGAGTCTGAAGTATTTAAGGAGACATGCCGGGTGATGGGTACCCACAAAACGAGAACGACCGCTTATCATCCGCAATCAGACGGCATGGTTGAACGATTTAACCAGTCTCTGGAAAGATATCTGGCAAAAGTTGTAGAAAGCAAACAAAGGGATTGGGACAAACACATTCAACCATTTCTCCTGTCATACCGTAGTGCCGTTCACGAAAGCACATCAGTAACACCTGCTTTCGCTAACTTCGGAAGGGAACTACGATTACCTGCAGACTTGATCACCGGCATCCCACCTGAATCTCCACGCAGCATAACAGATTATGCGAATGATTTGCGCAACAGGATGAATGACGTATACGAGCACATCAGACAGACCGGTCAGCAGATGTCTGAGAGGATGAAGACCCGTTACGACCGGAAGGCGAACAATAAAGGCTTCGAGGAAGGATCGCTGGTGTGGTTACATAATCCGGCACGCAGCAAAGGAAAATCTCCTAAGTTGCAGGCAAAATGGGATGGACCCTATCGCATAGTCACTAAGATGAATGACGTCACCTACTGGATCCAGAAAGGACCACGAGGTACACCAAAGATCGTTCATGTGGATCGATTGGCACGCTACTACGGATCCAACAATGTTCGGGACGAACATGTCTAAGAGGGGGGCAGTGTTACGCCCAGTGACATCTCTCGGCATTGTGGGAGGGACTCGGCGGTTCCGTCTAATAGTTTACACCGCCATCTATTGACATCTTACGGAACTGCATAGTACGGTACGAGAATCTTAGAGAGAATGCTGGTACTTTCTCGAATCATCGTGCTGTTTACACGCCGAGTACCGCGTTTCTGGAAAGCTCTAGAAGCGCTTTAGCCGCGTATAAATAGGGCGCACGCGCACCGCCAAGTCAGTTTACAATCGTAAGCGGTCAAGTGTTCATCGAAGCGTACGGAAGCGGAAATACTACGGAGTTTGAAGCAGTACAGTGAAAAAGTGTGGTATAGTGTTTGTTGTGTTTTAAATTCAATTGTGTGTTTGAATAAAACGTGTTTTAGTCGGTAATATTGTTTATATTCTTATCCGTCGAACCCAGCTCGTAACAATATTATATAGTATGTCCCGAATTTAGGTGCGTAACCTCTTACTTGTCCTAAATCGTTGTCATGAACTAGTCCGAACAACCAAGTAATGTCATTTTCAAAGAAATAAAACCGAAAATCTAGTTGTTTCGTACGGCCTGAAGTTTCAAAAAGGCATTTTCGTGGTAGACAAAAAGAGTTCCAGTGGTTAGACAAAAACAGTTTTCAATTCGTGTGCCTATTTTACAAATTTTCATATACCTAATGTGTTCTTAGACAATGCTTTTGGTGTTTCATTCAAAACGCTACTTTGAAATAATAAAAACTTCTCGGCTCGCGTTATAAAGCTAATTTATTATTAAAACCTATACTTACTATCATTATAAAGCTAAAGAAGTTATTTATTTATCCAAAACAACCAATCAGGTTTAAAATTAACCCACCTTTGATCCAAAAAAGATTCTTTAGATAGCAAAAAGATTATTTTACATCTGTCTTCTTCTCTTGAAAGCGTATATGCGAAATTCCATGATGGATTTATTAAAGAAAGGTTTAAGGATATCTAACATTACGTAAGATCTTAGAAACCGGTCAGTTGTGGTATGTATGTATCTTATGTGGGGGCCAGTCAGTACAGACCGGCGACACTTCGACCCAGTCGGGTCTTTTGTGTCGACACTCTCCCAATAACGACTGCCATAGAAGTTCATGGCAGCCGGGACCGACGGCTTAACGTGCTCTCCGAGGCACGGAGCAGGCGATAATTGTCAATGAATACGCACATAATTTCGAAAAGTCATATAACTTCCGAAAGTCAGAGGTGCGTGACGTGGGTTCGAACCCGAGACCCTCTGCATTGCAGTCTGTTGGTCTCACCACTGAGCTATCGCTACATGTATTTATATCTAAAAATCTAATAAAATAAAGCCGAAGAGCTTGTTTGCTTTTTTCGTTAAAACAAACGAACTTGTAGAACTACCAGTTACCTACATCACAGATAATATAATACTATACTAGTGCCTACATATAAAAATAGTGTCTGCATTTTATAGCATGGTAGCTATACCTCGGGAACAGTACTTTATTCCTGGATGAAAGGTATACTATGTCCTTTTCAATGAGTATGCGAAATTTCATGATGATCGTTCGAGTAGTTAAGGCGTGATACCGTAACAAACAAACATACTCACATTCGCGTTTTAATATTAGTTAAGATATAAAGTTAGGATTTATTGAAGAGGTGTCAAGGATATAAAACATTACCTACATCGTCAGGGATATCCCCCGTAACACAGGAATTTCCTAGCTCGGGGGACATTGCTCACATTGTATACCTCAGATGTACCCGACTTATTTCATTTATTTAAATACGATGATGTATACAGCTCTGAACCCTTTTTTGTTGCTAATAAACTATTATTATTATTATTATTATCTTTTTACTAATGTAATAATGACGGAAAAACTATTTTTTTTTGTTTGAACGCGCCTTCTTGTAGAACCAGAAGTCACATTAAAATAATATTTTCATTTTATAGCAATAGTTATATTATAAAGTGACCAGAAGACTGTTATTATACAGAATTAAAGTTATGAGATTAGACGGCCAAGGTCGCTTGCCTGAGATCACAATATTTAATTAATTTATTATAACGTCTAGTATGAAGAGAAAACTGGTTTCAAATAAAAACACCGGTTCAACGCGAGTCGCAATTTGAGATCTAGAGGTTCCGTACCTTAGAAGAAAACTATATTTTTTTATTCTTTTATCGAAACTTTCACAATGGCATGCCAGCCTCATCGTACCTTAAACTAAGTTGCACACAACTTAAACTAACTAACGGCAGTCATTGATAGCTAAACATTTTCAAAAGTAAATCAGTCATTTCTATAGTAGGTTGAGCCAAAATGAAGAAAACTATGTATATAGGTGTGGTTTTAAGTCCAATGTCGCAAAGAGCGAACATATAGACATGTATCGCGCAATATTGATAGTTTCATATACTGTTCACTAACAATTTTTTTGATAATATAACTTTGATGAGCCGGCGACCTCATGCATAAAATAAATATATCTTTTATAATGTGCAAGTAAAACCTTTTTATACTGTAACCCATTTGGCCATGTAATCAATATTTTTAATACACTGTTTCGACTTTTTATATTCATCAAATTCTAAAGCATAATTTATTGAGTCAATAGCATTACTAGTTGTTAAGATAAGCAGCTGTGACAGACAGACTAACAGCACACTAAAAGGTTCCATTTTACTATTTGAATACGGTACCCTAAAAGTTCACGAATGTTTACACAGCACACACCATTTAATTCAAAGTAAATGTTTAATGAATAAACGTTTGTCAGTGGTTTGATTCCAGCTGGTCAGGGCGGCTGCATTTTATTAGTAGGTGGTGATAAGGTGATAACCGATAAGGGATACCTCGCAAGGTTCTCGATAAAATTAAAAAACAACAGCTGTGAACGGAGTAAGTACATACTAATCCAATATTTACTTTTAATTAAAATTCACAAACTAATTAAGTATCAATATTTTTATATTCGTATAATTAGTTTTAAATGCTAGTGATTCTACGCTAATTTAAATAAAATTAACGATTGCATAAATGTTTCCCACTTTAGGATTTAGTTCTGTTACTTAGGGATATTTATTAACATGCATACAGCAGACACAAGGAAAATCAAACTCGGATTGACCCACAATTACACAAACATTTGTCCTGCTTGGGATTCTAACCACAACACGCATAGTGATAGTGTCGACTTGTCGAGGCGGTCATCTGTGCAATTAAACTTGTTCCGGCTAAGTTTCAATTTAACAGTAATTATTTTAATATTATTTAAAAATATACTTCTGTTCGCGGCTTCAGTTGCGTGAATCATACTGGGAGAAAAAGAATATCCAGGACGTAGTTAATCAATCTGCCAAGTTTCATACCAACTCGGTCATATACGCGTAATTGAGTATATGATCTATACTCCATTTGGTTAGATACTTAACTACAGGTAAACAATCTTGATGTGTCCTTTTATCTAAAAACTCAGTTTAAAAATAAAATGCTGCTAAAGATCAATGTAAATACAACAATAACGATTACTAAATCAATTGAACCGTTAGTTTAAGCAGTAATTCATTTGTTTAATATGTGTTTGTGTAAAAAGACACATCAAGATTGTTTACCTTTAGTTAAGTACCTAATCAAATAGTGTATAGAAACATCTTTAAAAATTTTAATAGTGTGACTACTTATCAAATTTGCCGAGATTTCTTTAAGAAGCTAGTTAAAAACAAACTCGTAGGTCAAAAGTAGGCTCACTTACATAGTTTAAAGGCATACCCGTACTTAATCACGAGATAGCTCTCTCTTTTCGTGTCAATTCATGAATTATTTAAATTAGAACATGACATTACCTATATAAAATTTTGACAACATTGTTTCTTTAGTCTATGATTATTTAAGATTTATTTTTTAATTAAGTTTTCTACTGACCATTATTTTGTAAAGATTTGTACGCTGGAAACGCCTTGTAACTACAATATTCTGGCAAATATATATATTATTATTAATTCTATTTTCTTTTTAACCTATTGGTATGTTCCAATGCTAGGCAAATGCGAAATCCAGGTTTCGAAATCCCTCCTAATATTAGCAATCACCCGTCACTCCCTTTCTAACGCGTCAAAATCGTCCCGGAGTCTTCGTATTGGTCTTTCAATTAATAGAAATTAATACAGTAAATTATTGTTCACAGGCAAATATCACAAACAGTACAAAATGGGGGCCTGGAAAGCAATATTTATTTATGTGCGCTTAGTCATAGACTTCGCCATCGACTTCTTCTTCTCTCTATACTGGGAGAGAAAGAATAAGCCCATCCCAGCACTGGACAAGAAGCATCAGAATCTCACCTACAGCGCAGTGATCTTGGCCCAGAAGATAAAACAGAAAGAGTTGAAGTCAGAAGATCTAGTTAAGGCTGTTATTGAGAGGATTAAAGAGGTAAGTTTTTTTCTAGAAGAAGTTCTAGAAAAAAACTACTTATAGTAGATGCAATGCCCTGAGAAGTCAGGGCATTGCATCTACTATAAGTAAGATTATGTTAGATAGAGAATGTTAATGATCTACGACTTGACTACACACTAACATTCTTGTGCTGTAGGAGTTGGTAGGGTTTCTGGAGCAACTAACGGCGTCGCTCCATGAATAGTGTTGAGATATGGAGTCTGTTCATGGAGCTAAAAATGTAAGCCACCTCCATTGTTGCAAGCGACCATAGGCTTCAGTACCTATTTGTGTGTGGTAACAAATAATAAAAGATTCTAAAATACCTCCACATGAAAATTTTCAATATTTGAAACCCACGCTTTGAAACCCACATCCATGATACACGTCATAAAACGTATTTTAATACTTATTTCCTCTTTATGTTGACTTTTAGGTCAACCCAGTAATCAATGCAATCGCAGGAGACAGATATGAGGCTGCGCTGGCAGAAGCTAAGGAAGTGGATATACTTATCTCTAACGGTCTATCGGACGAAGAGGCTGTTAAGAAACCGTTCTTAGGTATAACCCTGGCTTCACACGATCAATCATTTATTTAAGAATTCTCTTACCGATATGTTCTAATATCTTACAACTTGGATAACTCGATATATCATTCAAAGATTTAAGCAATCTCTTATATTTACAGGCGTACCATTTACTACAAAAGAGGGTCAAGCTGTGAAAGGTCTACCACTCACCATGGGTCTCTGGTGCCGTCGTCACGAAATAGCTGATGAAGACTGCGAGGCAGTTATCAGACTGAAAGAAGCTGGCGCCATTCCTATAGCTGCTACTAATTTGCCTGAGCTTCTCGTATGGTAAGTCCGTAATGGATCTTCATAAAGATCTTCCCCAATTATTGGTATACGATTAACAGTAGACCTAAAGTTGTTTACATCGAAACTGTATTGAAATCCTACTGACACCGACTTAATTTTTCTTAAAGGAGTGATGTACCATTTTTCTGAATTCAAATCTAATCTCAATTTGATCGACTTTTAGTCTTTGTGTAAATTAATTACGAGTATTGGCTTTCCGACTTTGTTTTTCCAAAGACTCGCACATTTAGATCCTCGAACTGGTAGGCTTCCAAATATGTATGTTTTTGTCCATAGCCAAGGGCCATGCATAGCTTCACTTATGTTTTTTTGAGATGCAGCTAGAGATTCCGACTTCCACTTACTGCTTACCTGACATAGATAGCTCTTTACAATAATACGTCACATCATGCTTTATTCACATTAGTCTGCCTCTAGACGATGGAAATTATTTGTACTCATCATTAATGCAAGATGTATGTTCCCAGGCAAGAGTCACGGAACCCAGTGTACGGTATGACGTACAACCCACACCACACGGGCAGGTCGCCCGGCGGCTCCAGCGGTGGCGAAGCCGCACTCATTGCGTCCTGCGCTACCGTCGTTAGCTTGTGTAAGTTTGTCATTCGATTCATTCTTTTGAACCCGCATATCAGTGAGCAGACAGGTTCAATAGATATATTTTGCTCAAGATGAGTCTCGTTTATCTCGTTCCCACATGTGTAGCGTTATAGACGGCACTGCCCAAGATCGAATATGTTTGATATTTACATTATGGCATCAATATAAGATCGTTTTAATGCCATAATAGTATGCTGGACAAAAAGCTATTATAGCGAACCAAGCAAGCTAACAGCTATGAAGCTGTAAGCTATTTTGTATTGGTCCGCCGTATATGTTATTTGAGCCATTCATAAGCATCACAGAGGCACCTTAAAAACTATTTTATTCCAGGTTCCGATGTCGGTGGATCAATAAGGATGCCAGCGTTCTACTGTGGCGGTTTTGGACATTACCCTACTCCTGGCACAACCACTTTTAAAGGTATCTTATATTTTCAGACCTTATTTATGATGACCACATCCACAAAATTATTTTGACTAGAATGTGATTATGCGGTCCGATCGGCGAGGTAAACCATGCTCCTAGCCGTGAGCCAATAGGTACACAACGTCTATTCTCAAATAGATTCAGAAATAATAAGACTACGATAAAGACTATCAAAGAAATGAAAATCCAAGGCCATTTTTGCATTATACTATAATATAAGGCCTATGTTAAACTGTCTCAATGCTGGGCACAGTCGATTTCTCAGTGTGACAAGAGTAAGGCTATAGCTGACCACGTTGGCCCAGTACGGGTTGGTAGACTTCACATGTTTTTAAGAAGATTATAGAAATCTATCAGGCATGCAGGTTTCCTCACAAAGTTTTCCATCGCCGTTTAAGCGATCGATAGTTAACTATTTAATACGCACATAACTTCGAGAACATAGCCTTAAATAAACTTAATTTAATTAACTTCCAGGATCATTCCTTCGCAAGGGTGATGAGGATACGATGGGCAGTATGGGCTTCATATCAAACCACGTCGAGGACTTGGCGCCTCTGACGAAGGTGGTGACAGGAGACAAGGCGCCACTGCTCAATTTGGACAGGGATTTCGATATTAAGGTATATACCGCGAGTCTCTTTAGCTCAGGGACCATGAAACCGTATTTGATCAGCAAAAGGAATTTGAACATTATTTATTTTTTGTTATGCTATTTTACGGTGTTTCATTGAGAAGCATCGTACTCGTAAGTACGATTTTTCTCGTTGTGCAGTCAACGTTAAACCATTTTTGTGATCCCCTGGTAAACTCACAGCTGCTTATCAAGACGTCAGAAAATTCTACTCACCGTAGGAAGCTGCGATCTTTTGTAAAGAGGAGGTACTCGTCAAGTCAACCTGATACAACTTGTATATAAATCCAGGTTCCAGCTGTGATTTTGAAACTTATTCTTCTATATCTCAAATTAAAAAGAAAGAAAGAAATATTTTATTTTAATGAAGTATTGCAACACACAATCAAAACTATTATAATGCAAAATTTGTGTGTAACAGTAATAAATATATTTATAAATTGATTATTATAAATTATAAATAGCCTAGGCTGTCCCACTGCTGGGCAAAGGCCTCCCCCAAACTCTTCCATGCCTCTCGATCCAGCGCCACCTGTTGCCAGCCCGCCTGGTATGTGCTCAAATCGTCACGCCATCGCTTTCGAGGCCGGCCCCGGCGACGCCGTCCATCTTCAGGTTCCCATTCTGTAGTGATCTTTGCCCAGCGGTCAGGATGCATACGGATGACATGACCCGCCCAATCCCACTTCAGCCTAGCAGCCTTTTTGCCTACGTCCACTATACCCGTTTTAGAGCGCAGCGTGGTGTTACGCACTCTATCTAATCTTTTTACGCCCAAGATACTGCGCTCCATTGCTCTTTGGCAAACCCCGAGGCGGAATTTCTGCGATTCGGTCAGAGACCATGTCTGGGCACCGTAGGTTAGGATGGGAAGAATACACATGTCGACGAGCCTTCGCTTCAGGGAGATTGGTAAGTCTCCCTTCATTAGCGTCTTCATGGACCAGTAGCTTTTCCAGGCGTTTTCGATGCGGCGATCGATTTCTTTTTCCTGCCTGTTTTCGAAAGTTGTTAACTGGCCCAAGTAGATATACTCGTCGACATAGTGTATTTCCTCTCCATCTACCTCTACCTTACGTCTCGTGCTGTTGGACATTACTTGGGTTTTGGACCGATTCATCGCTAGTCCCACCTCGAGGCTTGCGGCGCTAAGTTCTTGGAGCATTGACTGTAGTTCCAGGGCTGTGTGGGCGAACAGGACAATGTCGTCGGCGAATCGGAGGTTAGTTAATCTTCGGCCGCCGACAACAACTCCCCTGTTTGACCACGAGACTGCCAGTTTACGAAAAACTTCTTCAAGTACGCTGGTAAAAAGTTTGGGAGAGAGCGGGTCTCCTTGTTTTACTCCTTTGAGGATTTGGAATGTGGGTCCTGTAGTGTTAAATTTTATGTTTGCGGAACTATTGCTATAAATTATTTTAAGGAGGTCTATGTAGGTGGTATCAATGTCTTGATTATGGAGTGCAGAGAATATAGCAGAATGTTTAACGCTGTCGAAAGCCTTCGTGTAATCCACGAAGGCCAGATAGAGGGGTTTGTTGTACTCTATATGTTTCTCAAGGAGTTGATTCAAAGTTTGTAAATGGTCCGTTGTAGAAAAGTTGTGGCGGAAACCTGCTTGTTCAGGTGGTTGCTGCTGGTCTAGTTTACCATCAATACGGTTCAGTATGATTTTTATAAAAGTTTTGTATAAATGTGAAACTAAACTAATTGGGCGGTAGTTACTGATGTCGTTTTTTGCACCTTTTTTATGGAGTAGTATTAAGTTGGAATGGCACATGTTTGTTGGAAATTTTCCGGTTTGAAGAATTTTATTGAATAGATTGGTGATAAAGGGCAGTAAAGTTGGTAAACCTATTTTAAGCATTTCGGTACTAATGCCGTCTTCTCCAGGACTTCTATTGTAGGGCATACTCTTCAAGACTTTGTGTACTTCTAATCTGGTAATTTCAGGGATGGTATCTGGGCAGGTGTAATGGAAACTATGCAGGTTGGTTTGTGGGTTATCGTTATACAAGGTCTTATAAAAATTGGTGGCAATTTCCATAATTTTGTCTCTGCTATTGTGAGTATTTCCTTCGTGGTCTTTAAGGCTATTGATCCAAGACTTTCCTTTAGTTATTCCTTGTTTTAAAATTTTTAGTGATGTTTGTTTTTGTAAAGCTGTTTTAACTAAGTGAGTGTTTAGATTCCTAATGTCTTTCCTAATGCTACGTTTAACTTTTTTATCTATGTCTCTATATTCCTTCGAGCCAATTTCCTTTTCAGTTCTTTTTTCAATTAGGTCTATTGTTTGCATGGTGAACTTATTTTTGGTTTTAGGTTGTTTTTTAATCTTTTTGCTACTCTTACTAATTCCTGTTATTATTGCGTTGTATTGGGTTTCTGCATCTGTTTCGTCTAATTGTAAGTCTCTAAAATGATTTGATAGTTCTAAGTTGAATTGATCTGAATTGTTGATGAGCGTTTCTTTGGAATGATTATGGATGTGTTTGGTGAAGGTTTTGGCGCGGTGAATTCTGAAATTGAATTTGATTCTTGCTCTCAGTGGCCTGTGATCAGAGCTGTATTTGATTTGGTTGATGGTGCCGACATCGTTAATTATTTGTTTATCTGATGGTAAAATAAAATCTATTTCATTGCGTGTTTGTCCGTCAGGTGACACCCAAGTCCAGCGTCTTTGTGATTGTTTGTAAAAGAAACTATTAGCAACATATAAGTTTTGTCCGAAAGAGAACTGAAGCAGGCGATCTCCTCGTTCATTACGGGACCCTAGACCGTATTTTCCAAGAATAGTGTTGTTGTCAAGTTCTTGTCTGCAGCCTAATTTTGAATTAAAGTCACCGATGATGAGGTTCCAAGTGCTTCTGTTCTCGTCACAAGCTTTTTTCAATAGATCGTAAAACTCTTCTACGTCTTCGTCTGAGTAACCAGATGTTGGTGCGTAGACTTGTATCAGTGTTAGTGTTTTATTGGGTGTCAGGCGGAATTTAAGTACTGCAATACGTTCAGAATAGCCGATGAACTCCATAATGTTATTCTTCCACTTCTTTGCCACTAGGAACCCCACACCGTGTTGTCCGCTAGTCTCGCCATAGTGAAAGAATATAGAGTCTTCTCTTTCTTCTGTGTGTTCCCCTTTACGTCTAACTTCAGCAAGCCCTACTATATCCCACTTAATATCTTTAAGTGCATTTTCTAATTCAATAATTCTTTCGTCTTTAAGTAGTGTGCGAACATTGTAGGTAAATACATTCAGCTTATCGGAGTCCTTTATAACGTTAGCCATGATCGTTTGTGAATTAGTAATAGATACCGCCGCCCGGGGATTCTTAGCACCCCTGATGCCGGGCACTCGGGGCCTTGTTGATGTCGTGTCAATCATTTTGGGGGGTTTGGACCGTAACCCGTCACGCTGGTCCAGTGCGTGTTGGCGGGTCGCCAGAGCCTCGTCCGTTGGTCAGCAGGGTGTACCACGTGCAGGGGAGGTTGGCTTGGGTCTCTGAGATGTTGGTGAGAATAAAACTTATATACATTATTATATACCTATATGAATTACTACATTATAATACGTTAATTAATTACATATTTAATATATTATTATATATAATATCGAATACACATTTATACATGGAGCCCTTGCTGTTCAATGTGCCTCGCAGTGTTCATTAAAAAGAGATGTTGATTAGCATAATGCTGTACCGCTTGCGATACAGTGCTGATTTTTAGCAACACCTCAATAGTGATTATGAGCGTCTAATACAGTCCAAATTAATACCATTAAACTACAAAAAAAGAGAATTTTTAATTATTACAGATAATAAGAAACACAGATTACAGATAAATTAAATAAATATACATGTCAATTTTTTATAACTACAGATACGAATTATAAATTAAATATTTTTATTATTGTAGATAAAACTATAAGTAGATGAAACAAATATGAAACAAACATGAGTAAGATGTCAATAAGGAGTTAAATACTTAGCGATTTTAAATTAGGACTCTATTTGTCGAATTAATAAATATTTTTTATAATTTATCTTAAATATTAAGTTTGTTTTAAATTTTCGCATTGGTGGAGGCAAGTCATTCCAACATTTCGTGGCCGAGTATTTAAAACTTCCCCTAAACGCTGTTGTGTGATGTCTAGGTAGTAGGTACATTCAACAGGTAAACTGACGACCTAATTGGATAAGAGCAACTATCTTGTGTCCAAGACAATTTGTTAAATAGATATTTTGGATTGAAATTCTCCATTTTGATTTATATTCGTAGCTAAAAATAACAATATTTATATCAATCTATGTTGATATTACAGGACATCAAGTTCTACTACATGGAGACCAGTGGAGACATGATGCTGAGCAGTATATGTGCAGATCTCAGGGGAGCTATGAAAAGGTATTAATTTATATGCATACATAGCATTCACCAAGGGGTAAGCAAAGCTGCATTTTACAACAACATTTCAGCTATGGTAGGTACTAATTTTTAACGGCGAGATTATTGCCGTCTACCGGGTGTAATTTCAAACTGCTGTACTGAGAATTTCGTTTTGAACAGTTTATTTCTCGAAAAAGAACATTAGATAGTGCACTTTAAATATGAGACATTTTAGATAATTATAACATAACAAGTACCTACATACAAATATTTTGTTTTGGATCAGTCGACTTTCAGTTTGTAAGCAATCAATTTTGTTTTATCATTTTTAATGTACCTAATTAATTTTATGACAGGAATCTTATATCAGTTTAGCCGACTAGGAAATGAAACTTGAGACTCAGGTCTCGAGTTTGCAGGGTGAGTGAGGCAGAGTATGCAGGGGTAGTTTGAAATTTGACAATGATCTTTGTGCTGCAACCTTCACATAACAGCCACAGCCACCAATTAAACTAAACGCTAGTAACTAATTAATTATCAGGAGTGGGTTTGATTTGCTCCTTCATCCACTTCTAAAACTCGTGTCCTAGCTTAAGCTGAAGCTTAAGAATAAAAAAAACAGACTGTGCGGTACAATAGCAGCTAAACTGTTCCGCCTACCATGTAATCAACTGTTCCTAAATAAGATTTTTTCGCAGGGTAATAACTCACCTTACCCAACAAGCATCGTCTACCTCCAGCGTCCCACAGCCCTACTACCACCAGGGCTTCAACCACATGTACAGCCTCTGGAGATACTGGATGTCCAAGGAGCCTGAAGATTGGAGCGCCCTTTACACCAACAATAAGGGAAAGGCCAATGGACTCGTTGAACTAGCTAAGAAGGTAGTAACCGTTTTGTTGCTACTCTAAACAATCTAAACTGGCGAAAAAGTTACGATACCTGGCAAGAGATGGTGCTGTACGCAATTACACACTTCGCTACACAATTTAGAATCTCGCAAGCGAAGTTTGTACAGCGATTTAGTATTTATAAGTACATGTTGCCGACATCAATCGTAGGGCTGCGGTCCACCAGGCCCGATTACGTATCCTAGTCGGAGGATCCTCTATTTGCGTTGGAAAGACGTCACTCCACGTACCTCGACGGGTTTCTTTTAAATCTTTATAAAGTAATAGAATCGTGCTGATTTCATTTGAAAATACACACTCTCCCTCCTGCTTAGCAGCTCCTCCTGCAACAAGAAGAGTATTTCGCCAAATGAGTAATGACAATTTGCCAATTTGAACTTTACTTGACTTATAGACACTAATCTCCCAAGCTCGGCATAATAGGGTTCTTCCGAGTCTAAGTGATTTTTGTACGTTATTAGGCCCGAAATATGTAATTCCTAAATTGCGTGGTACTTTAGTTCGCGAAATGTGGGTATAATATTCTATCTGCTAAAAAAGCACTTCTGCAGCTCTGCAGCAGCAGTACGGATTCTGAAACTGTACTAAGAAAACGACAATAAGTTCGCCCCATATTTCAAGGACTTAGATTACATTTAACGTAACGTGGGTCTGACACACCTTTGTCTACCCCGTTATAAGCGAGAAGCTATTTATGACTACTTACATAATATGGCTTTAGATTCCCAGTGAAGATCTCACGACTATTGACCTATTGAACTCCACAGGTGGTGGGCTTGAGCGATTTCTGTCTGTTCAGCATCATACGACTGATCGAACAGCAATATCTGCCGAAAGTCGACTGGGAGTGGGCAGAGCAACTCACTAAAGATATGAAAAAAGATCTATTTGTAAGTATATTTTATTTAACATACACTTGTTATATTGAAGAGAAATTATGTAAGTTCTTTTTTTATTACGGGCAAGGTAGCTAATGTCGATATGAAGAGTTAGTAATAACAATATCCGAAAGAAATAGATATTCGCCAATATTCTGAATGTAAATTGAAAATGTTTCTAATATTACTTGTATTTATGAGCCTATTTTGTACAGCTACTAAAGTTAGACCAACATCTCTGTTATTCTCGGCTAAAATTTCTGTCGAGTAGACGGTTCGGCCTCGGTTCTCAGGTAAAGCTCGGTCTAGGCCGAAACGAATGAATTTGAATTAAGTCCTATCTTAGCGTTGATGGTAGGTAAATTGTAATTGGACTCCCTTTTCCGCATTTGAACTCCAAGTTGGTCCATTATGCGTGATGGTAGGTATGGTAGGTAGACGAATGTATCATTCTGTCGACAGTCTCATGCAGCTTGGCGATTTCACCATCCTATATTAATAGCAGTTTATTTGATGTCTTTTTACATATTTTACTAGTATTTTTAAAGTCAGTTGCAACAAAAAACAAGACAGACGAGACAAAAGACTTGTGAAACAAATAATCCCTGAACTGGGTTTCACGAGAAATCCAATCCTAATATATTTAGATCATTATGACTTAACTGAGTATAGATCTATATTATGTCGGTTTATGTTGCAGAGTAAACTAGGCGACAACGGCGTGCTGCTAATGCCAAGTGCTCCACACCCAGCTCCATACCACTACTCCTGTTTGCTAAGGCCGTACAACTTCGCCTACTGGGGTATTGTTAACGCACTTAGGAGCCCCGCCACTCAAGTAAGCACTTTATACGGTACTTACTAACGAAATGGTATGTAATAAGAAAATGCACCAGAAATATGACGCTCTGGGCACCAGTGTGGCTAAAATAGATAGCGAGTACAACATATACAACTTTTAAAAACGAAGAGACTCGGAGGGGACTCGGTAAAGCTATCTATAGATGTACCTACATGGCGTTAACGTTCCTCTTTACATACGTTACATGTAATGGTTATCTTCTCTCTTAGCCTTTATTATTCCCAAGTCACTTGGGGTCGGCTTTTAGGTCGGTTAGGCTTTTCGGTCTAACCGGATTTGACTGGATATCAGTTTTTACACGGAGCGGCTGCCACCTGACCTCCGCAACCCGAAGGCTAACGATACCCCAAGGCTAGACCAGTGTCAGGATATTTGAGGGTACTGACTTTCCCAATAACGACTGCCATAGATGTTTATGGCAGCTGGGACCAACGGCTTAACGTGCTCTCAGAGGCACGGAGCAGGCGATAATTGTCAATGAATACGCACATAATTTCGAAAAGTCATATAACTTCCGAAAGTCAGAGGTGCGCGACGTGGGTTCGAACCCGAGACCCTCTGCATTGCAGTCTATTGGTCTCCCCACTGAGCTATCGCTGCTCTTTTACATGTAATGGTTATGCTAAAGATATATATTTAAAAAATTGTGTTATGTAATAATCTGTTTTGATATAAAATTCCTTTTGTTCAGGTACCTCTTGGTGTGAATGCGCAAGGTCTACCCCTAGGCATCCAGATCGTAGCTGCGCCGTACAACGACGCCCTCTGCCTTACCGTCGCCAAGTACCTAGAGAAAGAGTTCCACGGGGTCGCCAGAGCTTGTTAGCTTAAAGATTAAAAGCTATTTATGTTGTACACAACTTTGAAGAGCTGTGGTTCGTTAGTGAAAGTTACCCTGCTGTAAACGTAATTACGGTTGCTTGTAAGTGTAAACAGGGTTTTATATGAAAAGTAAATATTTGTATTATGTACAATTATTTCGATGTTTTTATTATTTTTATTTATTATTTCGATGTTCCTAATATTTTTTATCGCAGCTAATAAATTCAAACATTCTTATTTGATGGATATGTTGAGGAGTGGTTTAGACATTTGTTTTTGGTTACAAATGCATTAACAAACGTACTAACTGTACCCTACATATAGAAAACTGAATTCAAACGACTGTTTATTACCCTCTCACTTACTATAGGTAGAGTTCAAAATTCTTAAAGAGGCTCTTGGAGGCGCATTGCTGTCAAGAACTAGTAACACCGTAGCAACTCTTTTTTAAAGGATTCGCAACGCGGTCGTGGTTGTTTGTTGTTCATATAACATTTTTAGTAAATATTTTATTAAAATTATAAACAACTTGCCACAAAAACCTATAAGCTAAAATGTTAATTCGTTTATCGACCAAAACAAAATGTTTAGAGAAACAGCATTAGAGGACTAAGCAGACGGTAAAAGATTTATCTGATTCAGAAATGTTTTGCTAAGCTAAGCTCTTTTGCTCACTAATGGTGTATAAAGGATATAAGGTATATACATAAATACGTAGAAATTGTAAGCCTGTAGAACTTTCAGTAAGTAGTTAGTTCAGAAGACACTCAACGTAATTACACACTTTGAAATCAGCGGCGGCGTCTTATATTTAACTTTTATTGAAAACAGAGTACTCATTAAACCGTAGTACAATAAAAGAGATAAAACTACGTTATATCATTATTATTAATATTAATCACATCATAATACTTTTCTATACATAATGTTATCTAGCAATATTATCATAATAAGATAAAGGTTAATGCTACGATAAAATTATAATTCTACGTTCACTAGAGTGAACCACTTTATAGTTATAGTTGCACGTAAGAATATTTGTTACTAGTTTAGATAAGGTAAGTATTGTGTTATGTAATATCTAAAGCTTTATAATAATTATAATTTGATTGCTAGTATTGCTACTTATTATAAATACACATTCGTAAAATTGTGGATTATCAAACTCTTTCTAGATTGAATATTTCAAACTGAACGCATCAGTAACCTGACCTTATTATGACTTTGATTTGACACTTTTGACAATTGTTATAAAATAACTTCGCGCGATCTTATTGACCTTACAAACTCAGATATTAAACGTTATTTTATTAGAACGAAGGGTCGCGATAGCTCGTATAATAAAACAAAACATTAATTAATTTATAAAAATGCCTAGTATAGTTACTGTAAATACTAACCCTTTCGAGGGACAAAAGCCGGGTACGAGCGGTTTACGTAAAAAAGTTAAAGTTTTTGTTCAAGAACATTATACAGAAAATTTTATCCAAAGTATATTAGATGCGAATAAAGACTCGTTGGTTGGGTGTACATTAGTGGTCGGTGGCGATGGCCGATATCTTGTGAAGGAGGTGGTCGATAAAATTATAAAAATATCTGCTGCGAACGGAGTGAGTAAACTTTAATTAATTACATACTTTTAATTTAAATTCATGAAAACATTATTAACATTTTATCATATTTCTTTTCATAATATGATTCTGTTATGCTAAGAGTTTTAAAAGTTAGTAAGTAATTCTATTTTTAAATATTAAGCGTTTTCTATTTCTTCAGTCCTTCTGTCTTCAAGCAATGTCATCAGCAATACCTTAAGACATTAGCTGTGGAGCTATTGTAATGGTTACGGCTCTATATCTAAGTACCTAGACAACTTGGGATACAGCATTTTTACAGTAAAGTATACAAATGTAATTTTATCTGCTATTATGACTTCCAAAACACACAGCCTACACTCAATAATATTCAGTGTATGATTAGTAATTATATTTACTCATAAACCACTTAATTTTACTTATAGCCTATTAGCAGTGGTAAAACCTATTGTGTCTGGCCGCCAGGGCCAGACTCAATAGGTTTTCAATTATATTGTGCATTCCATCTAATGATAGGTCTACTCAAAGTATAGTAAGATTTAGATTTATTTTATCAATTAGCCAGGTTTCAGGCATAATGAATAATGCATTATGTTAATGATTGGCGGCTAATCTCGCATGCAGCAGCTCGTACACGAGCCGCTACATTGTGTACCTCTGTTTACCAGTGGCTCGGATACGACCTACCGAGTGCCACTCCACTTTAACAGTTATTCTACTAACCTTAATGGTTATTACTGATTGTTTTTCGACTTCCAATGGATTTTTTTTGGATAAAGGACATATTGTAAAGAATTTATACAATGGTTAACATACAATAGGTTAGTTATGTCTGGCATTCCAAGGTTTAACTTGACAGGTTTAAATCATATTTGTTTTACTCTAATTGATAAGAACAATATCAATTAATAATTATTTATTTATTACATAACAATAAAAATCAATAGAATATTCCTTCAGACTCCATACCTTGACATGAACCCTTTGATACAAGTAAAAGAAAAAGTTCTCAAAAGTTAACAGTGTAAAAACAAATTTGGAAGACCATAGAGGTAAACCAATTTACTCAATTCATACTTCTTTGTCATGTAGACTAGTGTACTGTCTTCAAATATTATGATCTGCCAAGCATTAAATGATATGAAACCATAAGGGTTTGATGCTAACCTATTGTATATTTATATTTTCGTAATACCTTATGATATGTCCTTTACCGAAAACAAATCCATTTGTAGCCAATAAACAATCAGCGTTAAGGTTAGTAAAATAAGGTTTAAAGTGGCGAGCACTTGGTGGCTTGTATCTGAGCCAGTAACAAATACACAGTAAAAATGTAGTGGTTTGTATGCCTCTGTCAAAGGGCAGGTTAAGAATGTGTCTTAGAGTCCAGTCAATACAGTAATTATTGAATACTCAAAATTAAAAATGTCATATCTATGCAAAATTCTCTTGAACACTACTTTTTTATATTATAATATGCTTTATTTTTGCTAAAAAATAAGTTATTTATCCAACAATTGTTGGTAAAGTGATATCAGTAAATAACTGTATACTTATCAATTGGCAACATTGACCCAAGATTATCTTAGATACTTGAACTCACAATAAATAGTAGGTAAGTACATCATACTCATAGGACTCGAATGAACTATCACAATATTCATTGGCTCGACTGAAACATATGGCTGTCTAATATGTCTCCGAATTGACATGCATGCAAAATAATTGTTAGGGTGAACTTATTAGGTATGTATCAAAATTTAATCAAATATACTGCTGTCAAATATGATAGACAAATTAATTGTAAGCAAGTAAATTGATGTTAAAATATTGCTTTTATACCCATCTGAAAAGAAACAAAATAATTGTAGGTACCTCAGTACTTACTTACACACATCAAAAGTGTCTAGGGATCAAGTACATTTTTAAGTATAAAAATCTATCAAATTAATATTTGCCAAATCTAGTCTTCCAGGCTAGCTTTTTACTTTAATTCCTATGTTTAAGTTATTAAATTATCCCTATATTTTGTAAAATTAAGAAAATTTGAAATTTTTGCAGTTTGTGAAAAATTAACCCAATTAATGTTTTCAAGTCAGTTCAGTCTTTAAGTAAATGGGAAAAATAGGCAAAAATGAGAATAATTTATAATTTTTATTTTAAAGATTAAAAAATTAATAGTTTGTGTTTCCACCATTGACACGAATAACACAATCACAGCGATTTAGCATGCTTAAAATCAGTTCATCAAAATCACTTTGAAGAATGGCCACCCACGTTCTTTCTAACAAGTCAAATAGTTGTTGTGGGGTATATACGGCATCCATACTCGGCAAAGCTCTTCTTTCCCATGCGTGTTCAATTGGGTTGAGGTCTGGAGATTGAGCAGGCGACGGCAGGACGTTGATACGAGCATCGGCAAGAGTACGTGTTACGACTCTAGCCGTGTGTGGACGTGCATTGTCATGCATTACTCGAAATGAATCATCCAACAAGTTTCGCAAAGGGATGATCACGCCTGAAACAATCCTCCGCATAAATCTGAGCATTGAGGTGGTCCCTGATCCATGTGAGATCGGTTCTTCCACCGATCAAAATACTCGCCCAAACCATTATTGTTCCACCTCCATATGAATGAACTACCTGACAAAATTTCAAACGTTTTTGACGCCCAGAAGTCCTCCTAAATCCGAGTACGTCTTGTATCTGGTCTCACACCGAAACGAGATTCATCGGAAAAGCAAACACAACGCCAGTCTTCTTCCGCCCAATTTCTGTGTTCGCGAGCCCATTGCAAACGGGACCTACGATTGCAGGGTGCTATAGGTGGAACCCTCAGCGACCTTCGGGAATGCAGACCCACTTCACGTAAACGATTTCAGATGGTTTGATCGATTATCAGCAAGCCTGAAGAGCTGTGGAGCCTCGTAGCAAACATCATGGCGGACATGTTACGATTCCGTCGAGCAGTATTTTGGATGTACCGGTCCTGTCTGCGAGTGGTGATGCGAGATCGTCCTCCATGTCGCTCGACCACGCTGCCCGTGATACGATAGCGTGTCCAGATCGACTTATAACGCTCTGTGTAGTGCCAAGAGCGACAGCCAGTACGTTACCTGGAACCAGCTTGCATCATTCTGACGGCTCTCATTATCTCTTCTCGTGTTAAATGATGTCTTCGCTCCATATTGATGCAGTTTTTTTCAGTTCCGATGCAGAAATTGTAATGGCTTTATAAAAACGCCATTACACACTTTTATAGCAATCCTGATTGATTTTCTATTTTTGATCGAAATTTATAGAAAATATTTTTAAATTGTGAAAAACACTAAAAGATCTAATTACGATAAAAAAAAAGTTAAAATAATAATACTCAATTGCGGTAAACCTCTAAAACATATTTGATCCCTAGACTCTTTTGATGTGTGTATTTTAGAAATATATCTAACAGATTAGCAAGGTCACTGAAATGCAACAGTTTTCCTTTAAACTAAATATATTTTTAAAATCACATTGTAATAGTAAAGACAAATAATTAGCAGCAATAAATCGGAAATTTATAAATTTATTCACAACAACTGCATTAAAGAATATACAGTCAGACAGGATATAGTTTTGAAGTAAGATATAAGGGACACCTAGTCAGTTTAAAAGTTATCATCCAGAAAAATCCCATTCTGATCAACATTTGCTAGAAACAGGTCTTGAAAATATTTATGCAAAAGCTCTACACACTTAACATGACTATTGGAAGATTTAGAAAACGATATAAAAATAAATTACCGAATGAACAAACAAACTTCAACACGTCACCATGGCTTAATTTATTTGCCTACCCACGAAATAATTTTATTTTCATGCGAACGATTGTAAGGGGTGGTTGGGAAATAGAAAGGCGATAAAAGCAGGCGCGCATGAGTACTAATCGCTTATTCGTTGCCAAACTGTCATGAGGTTTCTTTGCGCTGGAGCGAAACAAGTGTACGCATATTTTGTGTTCCAAGCGAAATACTGCAAGTTGGAGTACGCTCGCATCCCACTACGCAGCTGTCTCAATATAGAGGAGTTCGGTATTGCCATCCTTTTTTTTTATTGCAAAACTTAGGGTACTTAGGGTGCGTGGCGAGTTCCTCTATTCCCAATTATATTGTTACAATAGATTTCCGCCAAGTTACGCCTAATTCGGTTCAAGTAGCTGAACATTAAACAAATGTAAAAGTATTTTATGAAATATTGTCTTTTGTTTACGCGAATGTTATTCATTGAAATTAAACTACTATATACGGATTTTATCGCGTTGTTTATTTGACATTTTTTCACATAATTTAGAAACTGAAGTAAAAAAAAAGAAAAAGTGTCAAATAAACAACGCGATAAAATCCGTATATTGTAGTATTTTATGAATTAGAATCCTAATTATTATGCCGTAATTTTGAACTGCGATTAAGAGCTATTACGCCTCGTACCCTGTTCTGAAACACTTACTTGCGACATTGCCAAATGTCCCAAGTAAGTGTCTTAGGTAGGTATATCGAGGTGGTTAATGTAAATAATTTTGGCTTTATTTAAAAATGTTTTAATACACTCTATAGGTAGACTAAAATTTTGTATCGTAGATGGATTAAGGTAGGAATATATTTGCAGTTCTTTTACTATGTAAATATTGATTCGAAAAGGAGATTGTTCCTCGTCCAAACATCGTTTGCCCCAGAACCAATTGCGAAGAAAAATTATTTACGTATTCTATAATACTCCAATATGGTCACGAAAACATTATGACGGACACTTCGGAAAAGTGTGTTATTTCTCTTAAGCGGCGCGGGCATGCCGGCGCGCGGTTGACAAATTGTAGTAGGTACGCTTTATTATTGTTGCCTGACCAATTAGGTACTTAGAAGTTACCTACCAAAAGGATGGGAGGTCTATATCCAGCAGTGGACTGCAGTGTACTGAATTGACTGATTAGTTGAATTTTACCATCGTGCTGAAAACATTGTTTTTCACTAATATTACTATGAATTACTATGATTAAATAACTGTCTGTAGCTAAGTATGGGACTAGATAAGCATGGAAATTCTGTAAAATATTTACGTAGGTGCTTAAATATAAATTTTAACTAAAGTTGATGTTAAGAATATGTAAATAGAAAATAATGAATAGAGCGACGCTCGGTGTCGCCCAAAATGGCGCCATGTACGACGTTCTTTGTTCCGGTACTTTTAACTTTTAAATATTAAATAAGGAACGCAAAGTGTCCATTTGATACGTAAAGCGGTAATAAGTATATTAAAAAATAATAATATTTATTATCTAAATTAAATGCTTGTTGGTCTTGGGGCAAATATGAACAATCTCCTTTTCGATCCTGTGGATTCGCCCGCGTTAATGGCGGTTATGGGTTATGTTTACTTGGTGTCGTAGTGCGATTTAATGGCTCATCACCTGCCTATTAAATGTATTATGCCGTATGTAATAAGAAAAACACATCGTACATTAGATAGTCTAAGTACACATACATATGATAGTATATGTTATATATACAAAGATTCCACCATTGAATTGCGACTGCTGGACTCGCTACATATACGATGTATTAATAAATACCTCCCTATCAAAATTATTAAATCGTAATATGTTTTTAAATTGTCTTCAATGTTAACTCATATGTAAGGATTATTCAAGGAATTTGCCTTGCTGTTTATTTAAACAAGATTAACGTAAACGCGCTGCTTCATAAGGTACCTACATAATTATTTACTTTTCTTAGCAACATACTATTTACATAAATATTAATATTAATACTACTTGGTAATAAATAAATACAATATTTTTGTCGTCACTCTTTACGCGGAGAATTGTATCTAATATTAATTTATTATTGTAAATAACAAATTAATATTACAATTCTACGTTTTGGTAGCCGCCAAAGCAAAGAAAAGAAAATAATCATAGATGTACTGATGGACCCTAGCCGTTTTTAGCATATGAGGGGTAAGCTGAAATCACTGTTCTATACGTGTATACAGTGTAACTGGTTGAACATTGTACATACTTAAGGATATGGTAATTAATGGTCAGACGTAACGTATACATAAAAAATAAAAAATATCTGTGTAACCTGCAAAGAAAATCTTTATGAAAATTTGTATGAAATATCCATAAAATGTGGACACTGCGCGGGTCGCACACAGCTGACACAGCTGTCGAGCGCCGCGCTACCGAGGCTAATGACCTTTGATAAGAAAAGGACGGGTGGGGATGCAAATTCGGGAAAGTACGGGGTGCGGTAGCGGGGGTCGGGGCCGGAGGTTTTGTTTAGCTTTGGTATATGCGCAAGTGTCCGCACATTAAGTTTTTATTGGATACCTAGGTTAAATTTGAAGTACCTATCTTTTTTAGGATATTCGGCTCCAGAATCGAGTACTGAATACCCTCCTTCAATATGTCCAGTCTTTTACCAATCAGCCTGTATAATTGTGCATTAGTTTTTACAAATGCATTGATACGGCCACCCGTTTTAATTTAATTTGTGGCACTAAGCCTAGATACGGCTCGCAATCCAACATATGTAATATGTACAAGTACCTACGGTGGTTCATTAGTGCTTACACAATTGTAATCTTAACGTAAATATGTTTGTTTGTCAGGTGGCCAGACTGTTAGTGGGACAAAATGGAATTCTTTCTACACCTGCAGTGTCTTGCATCATAAGGAAATATAAAACTCTTGGTAAGTAACTTCACGGATGGTGTACTTTGCAGGCGATTGTTTCGTTACTGCCGCTACGCTGCCGTTACGCTGCCGTTACGTTGGGTGTTGTGGTTTCGAATCCCACATGGGACAATTGTGTGATGCACATATTGATATTCTGAGTTTAAGTGCACGTTGTGTCTGTAAATTGTATATTTGTAAAGTCCTCCGCGACAAGGACTTTATCCATAATTCGAGCAATGTCTTTAAAAATATAACTGTATATTTTCTTAGGTTTACTTGTATGTTGTACATTGTAATTGTACTACTGTATACGGATTTTAAAGCGGCTTATTAAGACTGCGCCGAGCGTAAGACAGATAATGACGAATGAATGAGAGTGTCTCGATTTGGACATAAATGAAACCCTCGGATACGTTTTTAGCTTGTATTTCAATATTAATTTAGGTTTTTACAAAAGTTTAACGGAGCGAACGGACGTAGTAAAATGAATATAATAAAAAAAGTAGTGTGGGTAAGTTAAAAAATATCGAAGAAAAATAAATCTCCTAGCCGTTTAACGTGTCTGACGAAATAGCAATATTTGTTGCTAAGAGTGTAATGGTAGGCGCCAACATCCTCCCGCCGTTGAAATCTTCAGATTTCAACCTTGTAGTTCACTTGCAGTCGGCAGGGGACAAAGCCGAACTAGCGGGCGTCGAACCATGCCACGTTGGGTCTTCACATCGGCAACTCTGGAGATGCCGTCTGAGCCAGGAAATAATTTCATCACTCGCCCAAGTCTCCAGCACAGAGGAGGCGTGTTATCTTCCTTTAGAAGAACCAAATCACCGATGCTGAGGCCTGACTTATCGACTCTCCACTTGCAACGTTGCTGTAGTTCAGCAATATATTCGCGCTGCCATCGACGCCAGAAATGTTGATGAATTTGTTGTATTCGTTGGTATCGTTGAAGATTATTGATATTGCGGTCCTCTAGAGCAGGTGACGGAAGAGCCGTGAGAGCCCGGCCGATAAGAAAGTGACCAGGGGTAAGGCAAAGTAGGTCATCAGGTGTAGAGGACAATGGACAAAGCGGACGACTGTTAAGGATCGATTCTACATGTGCGAAGAGAGTTGTCAACTCTTCAAAAGTTAGATGCGAATTGCCCATCACACGTTTAATATGATACTTTGCCGATTTCACACCGGCCTCCCAAATTCCACCAAAGTGAGGGGCGTAAGAGGGTGAAAACTTAAAATTTATCCCTTCCCCGCTTGCAAAATCAGAAAGAGGATCTGCGTTAACCTTTAAAAATTGATTTAATTCCTTAGCACCTGATACAAAATTGCGACCATTATCGCAGAATACCTCCGTTGGCTTTCCACGTCGCGACACAAACCGTCTAAATGTCATAATGAAAGCGTCCTTTGTTAGATCACTTACAGCCTCTAGGTGTAAGCACTTATAAGTTAAACAAATAAAAAGGCACAGATATGCTTTAACCAACTTAGAACCGCGTCCTTTCCTATTTAATATAAAAAATGGACCGGCAAAATCTATACCTACGGTCGTAAATGGGAAGTTTGGCGTGAGTCGTTGGCAAGGTAGATTGCCCATCATAGGTTCCAAAGACCTAGCTTGAAATCGCCTACACTTTACACAATGACGGACAGTTTCACGAGCGACACGTCTACCATTGATGGGCCAAATGTAGTCTCTGATAATACCTAGCAACAACTGTGGCCCAGCATGTAAATTACGAAGGTGTTCATATTTAAAAATTAATTTTGTGAGATGATGAGATGCATCGAGTAACACTGGGTGTTTTTTATCATAGGGATATACTGAGGAATCGATACGACCGCCTACTCGAATTAATCTATCATTGGGACAATAAAATGGAGACAATGATAAAAGTTTAGATTTAGAATTTAATGGGTTGCCTTTGGCAAGCGTTCTGTACTCATGTGAGAATGACTGCTGTTGTGCTAAACGACACAAGGTAATGAAAGAAATATGTAATTCATTTGTATTTAAAGTTCCTGATACTATAGGTTGTTTACCTGATTTTAATTTTAAATTGTTTATATACCGAATCACGTACGCAAAAATACGTCTTAAGTGATCGTAACTTTGATAATTTTGAAAGTTGATAACATTTTCTGTCGTTTGTTTTAAATTAATAGTGGCTGAAATTTGCTTTATTTCTGGTAAATTGTTAACATTAATTTCATTACTGTTTAAAACTGGCCAACAATATTCAGGTTGTAATAAATATTGTGGTCCTGACCACCATAATTTGTTATCCATAATATAATTTGGGCTGACACCTCTGGATATGAGGTCAGCTGGATTAAGGGACGTTGGAACGTGACGCCACGAATGCACGTCTGTCAGTTCATAAATCTCTGAAACTCTATTTGCGACAAATGTTTTTTGGGTTTTAAAACTAGTATGAAGCCATGCCAGCACAATGCTAGAATCACTCCAGTAAACCTCGCTCTTTATATTCGTGCCTCGCAAGGAGTCTCTGACTGCCTTACACAATCTAGCAGCCAATAGTGCGGCACAAAGCTCCAAACGTGGGATTGTGGTAGGTTTAGTGGGTGCAATCTTGGATTTAGCGCACAACAATTTGACTGTGACTTCATTGGCAGAATTTGTTGATCGTGCGTAAATACACGCTCCATATGCACTTTGAGAAGCGTCACAGAATGTGTGAAGCTCTACAGATATTGGTTCATCACAAAGTACATGTCTGGGGATATTTATAGCTCTAAGAGCGCAAAGAGAATCAGAAAACTTAGACCATTCCTTAGAAATATCTTGGGGGATACGATCATCCCAGCCCAGCTTCTTCAGCCAAAGCTGTTGTAATATAACCTTTGTTTGCATGACACAGGGACTAAGCAAACCTAATGGGTCGAAAATTTTAAACAAGTTTGACAATATTGAACGTTTAGTTGGGTGCTGCTGGTTGTCCAATAAGAGTGAGGATTGTATTGGAAAGTGCAGTGTGTCTGTCATTGGATCCCAACCCAAACCTAGAGTGCTAGTAGATTCACTGAATGTTAATTTTTCATTGGTGTTTAATGCGGATGAGTCAAAAAGAGTATTTAAATTAGTTTTAAGTTTTCTAAGATTAAAACAACCTAACTTCAGAGCCGCCGTAACTCCTTGAAGGATATGTTTTATTTCATGTTCACTGTCACTCGAAGTAATCAAGTCATCCACGTAAAAATCGTGCTGAATTACACTCTTAATGAATTTGTCGGGACATTCCTCGCCAAGTTGCCACAGACAGCGTGTGCTTAAATAACTGGAACTTGTCATGCCGTAAGTAACAGTATTCAACCTTAGCGTTTTGATAGGGAGGGACTCGTCTTCTCTCCACAGTATGAGCTGGAGATTTCTGTCTTCTTCATTAATCTCCACTTGGCGAAACATCTTCTCCAAATCACCTGTTAAAAGGTACTTATGCTGTCTAGCTCGAATTAAAATGGAGAATAGAGAGTCCTGCATATTTTGACCTACCATAAGAATGTCATTAATTGACAACCCAGATGAAGTGGCAGTTGACCCATCAAATACAACCCGAATTTTTGTGGATTCACTGTTGTCTTTAAAAACGGCGTGATGACATAAAAAATATGAAAGACTAGGTTTTAATACATTAGACTGTGAGAGATGACCTAACTGTTCATATTCTCTGATAAAATTAACGTATTCTGTTTTAAGCTGTGGGTTCCTTCGAAATCTTTTTTCTAAATAGTGAAATCGTTTTTTAGCTAGCGTGTAAGATTCTCCTAAACAATTAGGCGAATCTTTAAGGGGTAATCGAACAGAAAATCTGCCGGTATTTAATCGTTCAGAATAAGTTAAAAAATGTTTTTCACATAGCCTTTCCTCATGACTTAATGTTGATTTTAATGGTACTTCTTCAAGCTCCCAGAACTTGGAAATTTGCTGATTAAAATCATTTTCTACTTTATTTGATGTTAAAGTATGATGACATTGGATATTGACTATGTTATTTAAATTATTCATTTTTATTGGGCCCACAATAAGCCAACCAAATTCAGAATTTCTTAAAGTAGGGTTATTAGGGCCTAGAGAACGTTGCTCGCAGCCAAGAATGTCCCAAAATAAATCTGCTCCGATGAGTAGATCAACAGCAGAGGATTGATTGAAACTAGGGTCAGCAAGGTGTACCTCAGTAGGTATTTGCAGTTGCTGAGTATTTATTGTGTATCTAGGAATGTTACTTTTGGATGACGTAGAAGCTGAAGGCTTATTGTTGCTGTTGTTGTTTGATGAAGAATGATTAAGCGATACGAGAATATCTGCACGATCAATCAGAAATTTATTAAATTGTTGGAGGTCGGGTACCACATTATCCGCAGAACCACGCCATTCCTCCCACTTGGTAAGAGTGCGGTTATCTAATTTAGAACTCAATATATGTATTAATAAAGGATCCCAATTATCAGTTCGTAAACCTAAACTAGATAACGCCCTCAAGTTCTTGGTGACGTGATCCACCATGAAACGAAGTGATTTGTCCGACTCGCGGGTCATTTGGTGTATGTTTAATAACGAAGTAAAATGATGACTTATTAACTGACGCTTGTTGCCGTATCGATCGCATAATAATTTCCAAGCTATACTATAATTAGAATTAGATACTTCTAAGTTGCTTACTATTCTAGCTGCATCTCCTTCAAGATATGATAAAAGATAGTGAAATTTATTTATAGGTGCAATGCGCTCATTGTCATGTATGACAGACTTGAAAGTGTCACGAAATTCAAGCCAACGGAAGTATGTCCCATTAAATTTAGCTATCTCCAAACGTGGTAGTTTGAAACCTGTATCGAGATTATCAGGATTAACAGGAGCGGATGAAACATGGCTAGTATTGAGTATGTTGCCAGATTCATCATGACGGTTGTTAGCTTGAATAAAACTTTGAGCATTTGCAATATTAGTGATGAATAATTGCTCGATATCATCTCTTTCATCAATCTCGTATGGTAAGTTACTAGAATTCAATACCTCAATTTGATTCTGCAAGTCATCGAATCTAACGGACAGTGACTCAAATTTACTAAGCTTAAGTGTCAACTCGGCTATCTCAATACGTGTAACAGATTCTTTTGACATTAAATTGTTTAAATAGTTCTTAAACTTAGTAATTTGGCCTTTTATCGAACTACGCTTAATAATAAGTTCCTGTAAGTCTTGCACTTCCTTTGCAGAGCTGTCATCTTTACCCATTGTAAATAAGTCAACAAAGAAACGGAACTTTAGTAAGTAGGTACCTACTTTCTAATTAACTAATGTATAAGGTGAGACTGTGCAAGACTACAATGAAACTAAAAATAATAATGTTTGTCTTACGTCCCTCTCCAGGTGTCACCTGTGGCTTGGAAGTACCGGTGCTGAACTCGACAATGCCTGTAGATGATGCTCGCTATGTTGTAGGCTGGCACTATGACGTGCCGACACACCGGTTTGCCTGGAATGTTCGGCGAAATAATCTTAATGACTTGCAAAAAATACTGTTTACTATTAAGTATTTAGTGGAGACTATGATAATAAACTTAATGTTTAAATTGTCTCCTTGTAGATTCAATACAATACAATTTATATGACTCGATAATTTATTAAGTTTAACAATTAAGTCCAAATAATTAACGTGTGGGTGTACTAAAATTAACAATTGTAAAGTGTAATTTAGAAAAATATCGTTATTTATTTACGTATTTATCTACTTACTTGCGTATTTATTTATTATGTATTGAAATAAGCACATGTAAAATCGAGGACATTATTGATTACAAGGGATTATGAGGCAAAAAGGGAAAGGTCACTTAGCTGCATTGGCCGGGCTGATGAACGGCGACTTCGGTTGAATACCGCATAAATCTGTCTTGACCGTACACTAGGAGTAGGCTGCAATGGCTGAACCTCCAAATACTCCACAAATCAGTCCTTGAAGTCTTTGAGTCTCGCGGCGTAGTTGCTAACTGTTCGGACTTTGAACTTCTTGGTAAATTTTCGTTTGCGAATATTATTTTCTCGTGTCCTGTCACGGTCGCCAATTTTTATGTCTCGATTTGGACATAAATGAAACCCTCGGATACGTTTTTAGCTTGTATTTCAATATTAATTTAGGTTTTTACAAAAGTTTAACGGAGCGAACGGACGTAGTAAAATGAATATAATAAAAAAAGTAGTGTGGGTAAGTTAAAAAATATCGAAGAAAAATAAATCTCCTAGCCGTTTAACGTGTCTGACGAAATAGCAATATTTGTTGCTAAGAGTGTAATGGTAGGCGCCAACAGAGAGCTCGTGCGGCGCATATTCAAATCGGCGCGCGGCCGCTATAGTAAAATTGTATGGAGGATTTGAAGTGCTTTTTTGATAAATATGTATCTTTATTGTCAACCAATAATAATCTAAAAGTCACGTAACACGAGCTTACGTTTTTGCATTTTTCGTGCAAATTTACATAATTTTGTAGGCGAAAATATTAATTATTTTATGTTTTTTACAAGGAGTAATTGTAAATACATTCATTGTTATGGTACTCAAATATTTGGGACGGACAAATTATAATACAACTATTTATGTTTCGTTTAAGCTGTAAAATAGTATAGATTTCTACTGTTATAATTAACGTAAAATAGGCAAAAAATATTAATTCTTTTAAAGTTTTTACGGAGTAATTGTAAACACATTCATTGTTATGGTAAATGTATATTTTATATTTGTATTAACCGAAAAATGTTGATTTTATTCACTTAACTGTGACCGCCTGATTTGGCACATTTCGCTCGGCGCAGTCTTAAGCACCATTAAGCTATTTAAATTTACTTTGGCTGACGGTTGGTTGCTTTTCAGCAGCGGTGGTCATAGACACACATATTTAGCCATTTATGTTATTAAGGTTCCTCTTATTAGCCGATCAAAAAAATATCCGCAATGGTAGGTACTATTACTAGTAATGAACCAAGTCAAGAGGTTAAATTTAAATATTTATAAACTGATGCATCTTCAATATCTTTATTTTATTTTGTCTTGTAGTTGTGCCAAATGTGCTATAGTTGCCAATAAAATTTGTTACATAATATGTTACTAAACAGAAGCAGATATGGCACATGATAGGTATGGCTCGCCGGGATTTTCTCTGAAACCTGTCATTTCGCATATACCGGAACAGCCAGGCGAGCCAGATATCTCTACACTAGTCTACAGAATCTGGCTGCTAAGCAAACTTAGACTGTACTTGAAGATATCTGGCAAGGTCGCGGGCAAAAGCTAGCTTAGTTAAAATAAGTATAGCTTTGAATCTTGGCAGTGTTAACAATAATTATTTATTTGTAAACTAATAAAATTATTATTTAACTATATGTATATTAAAATTTTATCTGATGTGTAAGTGGCCGCCTCGCTTCTGACATTGTACTGAGTATTGTAGTATTGAGTATTGCAGTATTGAGTATTGCAGTATTGAGTATTGCAGTATTGAGTATTGTAGTAGTTCGATCTTCATATGGAACAATAATTTGTGATCCACAAATGATTGCTACGTGTTTGGGTGTTCTTTGTGTCCGTTGTTTGTAAAGTCCGCCGCGACACAGGCACTATACCAAGTGCAGGAAATTATACATAGGTTAAAATAATAATCATTTAATATTTAAAATACGCCGTGATAAAATCCTTAATAAATAGTCTAAATCTAATCTACAACCTTGTAAAATATGAGATAATATTTTAAGATTACGTAATTAATCTTAAAATATTATCTCATATTAATACATTTACAAATCAGATCTGATCACCGTGAACACAATGATGCAGCAATGTCGTGCGATGATAAAATCTGTTATTAACATGCCGCCGTTTACGCAAGTTCAATTAACAAGCTTTTTGTAAGATTATGAAATATGGCAAAATAAACGTGACCATTAATTTTTTCATTAGCGAAAAAATTCATAATGTGGTAAGATCTCGATCCGGTTGATGGTCAACGATTCATCATCTTTGGACACTGACGGCCATGCAATAGTCTCGACTTTAACCTCAAGGCACGCACCAATAACTTTTCAAAGTTATGTGCGTATTCAATAGATAATTATCGCTTGCTTAAACGGTGAAGGAAAACATCGTGAAGAAACCTACATGTCAGAGAGTTCTCCATAATGTTCTAGAAGATATGTGTTATCTTCTAACACGTACTGAGGCAGCATGGTGGACTATGGCCTTACCCTTCTCACACTGAGAAGAGGCCCGTTCCAGCAATGGTACGGTTTATATACATGATATTATACTACTTATATTTTACAAAAAACGGTTTTATATAACACAATCAGTCTCAAATTTAAGACACGAAAGCAACTTGGCAGTACTTATCGGATAGTTTTGATTTAGTCATATACTATTTTTCACGTTGGTAACCTTGATGAATCGGCTACAAAATAGGATAAAATTTTATTGGAATTAAGGGTTATTCTGTACCGAATTTGTGACGTAGTTCGAGAAAGTTCCCGGTCGGCTAGAAGCTATAGAAATCCCTTATACATACGTTGGTCCTAAAACATAGCACCCAAGCAGGGATTAAAAACCGGTTCAAATATGGGTTCTCGTTCAGTTCTGGTTCCAATCAATCTGTATAATCCGATATAAAGGTTCTTAAGAAAGAGGTAGTTGGTTATACAAAGAATAATGGACATGATCTACCAAATTTTTATTATTATGTTATGTTATTTAAAAAGAAATTAAAAAAATATTTAATGGATGCATGTACCTAAGATATCACCATTGTATTAATAATATCATTATGTTACAATATGTATATACAACATAATTACGTAACGGATACATTTTCTATATAACTAAGTTAAAAATTTCTGTATAACTAAGTTAAACATATTGCGACCCATCCGCAGTCAAACCGCTAAACCGGTTTTGCGGGCAATGTATTTAGTTATAAGTATATTTGTGAAAAAAATAAAATAAATAAATCATCTCGAAAATCTAGAAATTCTTGAATCACGACACCTCATCGTCCTGCATTGAACGGCATCTTATCTTATTTACAAGTTCAAACTCGGTGCGAAGACCCGGTAAGATACAGGTTCTTAAATGTTCTATTTTAGGTCCGGTTCGCTTAAAATCAGTTCTTTACAGGTATTTTAGAAACCTTTTCACTATCTGCACCTAAGACCATGCACAGCAGTTTCACTCGGTACCGCTGTGACATTAAGGCAGAAGTCGTAAACTATAACTTCAACTTTATGACTACGTTTCATCTTTCCTCCAGGCGGCATCGTGCTCACCGCATCCCACAACCCGGGCGGTATCGACAACGACTTTGGGATCAAGTTCAACTGTTCCAACGGCGGTCCCGCTCCTGATGCTACCACCAACCAGATCTATGGCATCACCACTGCCATTAAGCAATACAAGATCGTGCCCGACATTAAGTGCGATATTAGCAAGATCGGCGTCTCCAATTATGAAGTGAGTAACAATTACACGTTGTCGAAGATATAATTAATGTTGTAAATTAGTGCTATACACATCTATTTAGATCTCCCATGTACACTACACACATAAACGCACACAACACTGTAGATAAGATTAGTAATAGTACTTTTTCTGGATGAAAGGTACCTTATATCCTCTTTTGTTCCCCTGACAACGCGTATGCAAAATTTTATGACGATTGGTCGAGTAGTTAGGCGTGAAAGCATAACTAACAAACTCACATTTGCATTTATTTATTTATTTATTTATTTGGACAACCAACAAGAACATACACCTTAAAAGCTAAGTTACAAAGTCTGTGGTATACAAGTATTGGTGCTGCCTTAATTACAGGTTGCCACGGAAAGATTACAGGTTGCCACGGAAAGATTACAGGTTGCCACGGAAAGATAATGTATAATATTAGTTGAAATTTCTTAGCTTTGTTACTTTCTTAAGTGGTAAAGCTTGTTAAATTATTTTTAATTTCAGAATTATTTACAGGTTTGCCTATTTTTGGGTCAATGTAACACTGTATTTTGCATTATATTTGGAAATAAACTAACTAACTAAAATATACTACTACTAATTGAAAGATCAACTCGGATTTAAGCGTAGTTATGTCAGCGGATAATGTAAAATTCGATGATTTTCTTTATTATATACAACATGTCACAAATATAACGCACAACCTCAAACATCCCAATTAGATTATTATTAAATTGTAATAATAGTATAATCATTAAAGTGTCTTGAGGATGGTGGGTGACAGAGTTGACTCTGTTCTTCTTGGTAGGTTTACTGAGCTCCACGTAAGGGATGCGCAGAAGGGTCTGGGGAGGAGGTAGTGACTGTTCTGTACCTACTTATTGTATTTATTTTTATTTTCATATAAAATTCTTGTGTTTGGCTATGGACTGTTTTGTCTGAAAATAAATGTTTTTTTATTTTTTTTTTTTTTATTAAAATGTTACTTTTATGTACTTAAATATTTTAATTTAACGAATTAGTTCTCCTTATTGTGCGCGGATAGTATGGGTATAGGATTACAATAACTGTAATATTATTGCCTTTATGATAAGCTGATTGGATTGGCTGAACTAACTGACTGAACTGACTGGTTTGTAACTAGTACCAACCCTCGCGCATGTGCATTGGGGAGAATGCACGCACCCGCTATACTCTGCAAACCCCGTTGTCGCCCGGGTTAATGTTTTCTTACAAGTTATAAATTGTTCCATTTTGCTACAAATTATTTTATTAGCAAATGTTAGAAGACTTTTAATAAAGAGAATATATTGAACTTTCGCGATTTTGATCATTTGTTAGTGAATAAAATATTAATTTGCCTAATATTTTTAACTGCTGTGTGGAAATGCCTTATGATTTTTTTATGTGCCTAGGTGTAAATATTTTTTTAAATATGTTTTGTTTTGCGCTAGTCACAATATTTTGGTCGCCTAGACGAGGTCGCTTCTAAGAGCAGAATTTCTGGCTTAACCCATTAGGGATCTCGCTAAACCTGGCTGTCTCCATCACCCAACATATTTTAATATATTCTTTTTTATTGAACTCTGACTCAACTAATTCTCTAGGTGGAGGGCAACAAGTTCACAGTGGAGGTCATTGATTCGGTCAACGACTATGTGGCGTACATGAAGGAGATCTTCGACTTCGCTAAGATCAAGGCGTTGATCCAAGGAGATGGACAGAGGAAGCCGTTCAATGTACTCATCGACGCTATGAGTGGAGGTAAATATAGTAGGGAAAACAATAATAGACAATGTCGACAACACTGCCGTCATAAGGACATAGTATTATGTCCTTATGACGGCAGTGTTGTCGACATTGTCTACAACACTGCCGATACATACCGATACGTATGTATCGGTGAGTATTTTTATATTTAACTAGCTGTCCCGACAGACGTTGTCCTGTACACAAGAAAAAAAAGGGAAAAAAAACTAAATCTAAACCATCTTCGAATCCACATAAACACACACAATTTTTTTTATCAAAATCGGTCCAGCCGTTTAGTAGGAGTTTAGTGACATACACACGTACAGTAGAATTATATATATAAAGATATAATAATACTGGTAGATGCTTCTGTTTTACTGATTCCTAATACGTAAAAAGTTGTTTGTAGGTCCTGCATCTCGTAAAGGCTCTTGACGGATGGTAAATATTGACTAACCTTCGTTGGCGGCTTGAAGTATGTGTTGATTGAAATCTTAAATAGTGGTAATTTAGTATAATATTATTTTTAATTTATGTATTGAGTTATATAAATATCTGTAAAACAGAAACGAATAATAAGGCCAGATGTTGGCTCTTAAAATATCATATTGTGACGCAGAAAACATTTTAAAATTGTTAAATAATACAAAAGGAGGCAGGACACACACATACTCACACACGCACACGCACACGCACACATATACACACAGTACACACACACACACGCACACGCGCACGCACACAGGCTTAGTCTAGTTTGGGACCAATGGAACGTTATGTACTAGTTATGTATATTATACAAATAAAGTTAAAAGCCGTACGTCAGACAATATTATGTAAACTTACATTCGCATTTATATTATTTCGGTCATTCAGCTACACTAGTGTATAATTTCTGGTAAAACGTCTGTCCCTACCCCTCTGGGAAACAAGCGCTTTAGTATAATAATAATAATATCAGCCCTGTATTACAGTTTCCCACTGCTGGGCACGGGCCTCTTCTCAGTGTGACAAGGGTTAGGCTATAGTCCACCATGGTGGCCCAGTGCGGGTTGGCAGACTTCACATATCTTCGAGAACATTATGGAGAACTCGCAGACATGCAGGTTTCCCCACGATGTTTTTCTTCATGCGATAATTAACTGTTCAATACGCTAATAACTTCGAAACGTCAGAGATGCGTGCCTCGGGATCGCACTCGAGACCTTTGCGGGGCAGTCCATAGGTTTCCCACTAAGCTGTCGCTATTGAAATTAAACTACTATATACGGATTTTATCGCGTTATTTATTTTACACTTTATTACAAAATTTTGAAACTGTCACACTACTACTAGATACTTTTGAACTTTACTAATTTTTAAGCTAATTAATTTATTAAAACTATTTATATTTAAGTTTACACATTCCCCGACGTTTCGGTTGCTTTTCAGCAGCCATGGTCACGGGGAGACTAAGATGGTAGTTGTCTCAATGTTCCAGTGTAGTTATTTCAAAGTACCCGAACATAATTTAATCATTGGTGTTTCTATTTACGCAGAATGAGCTCAGAATATCATGAAGTCTAGCTGTGGTTTGCTTCTTCTTGGGTTTGACTATTTGAATGACTCGATCCCAAGCTGGTGGTACATTTGGTATACATGGTGGTTTCAAAATGTTGTAATAAAGTGTAAAATAAATAACGCGATAAAATCCGTATATAGTAGTTTAATTTCAATGAATAACATTCGCGTAAACAGAAGAAAATATTATGTAAGCTATTGCTACTTAAAATTATGTATGTATATATATGTAGGTACCTATAATAAACGCAACTACCGCACATGATAAATATAAACCATGTGGTTACCGTGTGGCAGATATAATTGTGTTGGTACATATTTAATGTGTGTCTTCCGTTGATATGCCGTCAATGATTACCTACAACACATAGTGTAGCAATAAATGTTACTTCTGTTGTAATATTAGGATTGAAACGCGTATAACTTTAAAATTATACATACACTGGTTTTTGCCCGCGGCTTTGCTCGCGTTTACCTAGCTTTCATTAATTAATTTCTATCACTTGTGAACAGTACTTTATGTGGATGAAAGGTACCATATGTACTTCTCCGCATAATCATCGATCGAGTAGTTTAGGTTTGAAAGCGTAACAAATAAACTCGCATTGCATTTACAAATTAATTAATTATAGGTGAATTCAGCATGCATTACATTTTAGATATAACAGTGTTGAGATGACAAAGATAAAATACAAGAACTCACTATCATTACATGTTATACTGTACGCGATAAACTCATAAACTATCGGACGGCCTTCCATGCGGTTTTCACCAATAGACAGACTAGCAACAAGACATGCATGAGGCAAGTTTAGGTGTATAATTTGTTAACATTTTGTACTACCAACGCGGAGCCGAGGTGGGTCACTTGCTAAAATAATATAAAATATATAAATAAAAAGGTAATGCCAATATTAATTAGATATGGTTTTTTTTGTTGGTTTGTATTAAAGGTATCTTATCTTATCTTATCATTTCTTTGTCTCCTCTGGGAAATTACCGGGAAAAGTTCTAGACTCTGAGTTGCTATTGAAAATCCCTTGACAGAAAATACATAACCTTGCTTGACCTGGAACCGAACTTAAGACCTTATGAGCTGCTATAACACTACCGCTGCGCCACAGAGGCACCAACAAGCAAAAAGACAAAAACAAGTTTATTTTTCAATACGATTTTCGACTTTTGTTTTACAATGGATGCCATTCGAACTCTTGGCCGAGGTCGTTTCCAATTCAAATTGTATATCGTTTTGCGAACAGATTCAAGCGAAGCGATCACTAAGCAGAGGGAGAAAAATAGAGAAATAATTATGTAGCGATGGACAGTTAATATACTATCTGTTTTATTTACAGGGAACCGTTCACCTTTTGTACATTTCTTAAAAACTGTATAATATCCGATCGTTAGTCGCTCCGTTGGCGGTACCACAATCATTGTGCTATCGCTTCAATTGCATCTCATTGTTCCAGTGACCGGTCCATACGTGAAACGCATCTTTATTGATGAGCTCGGCGCAAAGGAAAGCAACGTTCGTCGCATCGTACCGCTGGAGGACTTCGGTGGCGCCCATCCCGATCCCAACCTCACCTACGCTGCTGACCTTGTCAACGCTGTGAAGGGTGGCGACTATGACCTTGGAGCTGCCTTTGATGGTGATGGTAAGTGGGAATTTTTCTTTGAGAAGCGAAATTTAATTACTATGGAATGGGCCATGTCTAAACCAGGGGCTGGAATTCACCGTTAGAAGTGCTAGTGGATAGAAAGACCTAGATGTCAAACTCCATGGACACTTCAATAGTAACCATAGACACTTATAATTATTACTGCCAAATATGACTTTTGACATCAGCTGTCATAGAATTGACAGGACCTTACTCGCTTACAGCTCCAACTGGCGAGCACCAAAACGATTGCTTCCATTTTCTATTAAGAAACCTCAGGATTAGCACGGAGTCTGGATTTGTGCTTGGTAGGACGATAGGGTTGCTTTCTATTATATGGCACCTTATATATATTATGGTGAAATGTGGGTATAACTTACTTCTTTGAGGATAATAATAATAATAATGTCCTCTAGACCGAATTTCGGCCACGGCGGCCAGACTTAACAGAGACTGGCCATCTGCGCAGGAGATATTATAGTGCACAAGTGTGTGCGCAAACACAAGTGCACTCTCTGTTCCCTAACTCTCATGATCCGATGGGACGGCAATCCGACACGACCGGAAAGAGATCAGGCGCAGGACCTACGGCTTTACGTGCTTTCCTAGGCACGGCGGTGTCTAACACCGGCAACTTCCTAACTCCGGGCTGCTATTGAGATTTCTTTACAGAAAAACCCAATAACTTTTGTTGGCCCGACCTGGGATTCGAACACGAGACCTCATGCACAGCAGTCGCATTCACTACCGCTGCGCCACGGAGGCAGTCTGTTTGAGGATACATAGCTGTCAATCCCGAATAAGAAGAGGTGGTCTACAGTCATGTTTTCCTGGTTTTAATTCATACGTCACGGCAGTCATGATAGGTTCTTTAATTGAGATGCCGTAAATATTTATATTTAACTATTTAATATGTTTTCGAAATTTATTTGATTGTGTATAAATACAACAATACAAATATTGATATCAGTTCTAATCGCACGACTAAGATTTAAACTACACGTTATCGCAAAAGAAAGCATCGTCGTAACTAAACAAACCGCGGGGAGGGTTTAGTTAAGACTGCGCCGAGCGTAAGACGCGGTTGGACTGAATGACAGAGCTCGATATTCAAATCGGCGCGCGGCTGCCATAGTAAAATTGTATGGAGGATTTGAAGTGCTTTTATTATCTAAGATTATTTATCAAAATAAATAATCTTTATTGTAAACCAATAACTTAAATATTTGGGACAGACAAATTGTAATATAACTATTTATGTTTCGTTTAAGCTGTGAAATAGGATAGATTTCTACTGGTATAATCTAAAAATCAATAATAATAATTTTATTATTATTATAAATGAAATAAATGACCTACATTATCATACCTTACTGGACTGGAAGGGCTTGCCACATGGGGCTTGTTGACTTTGGAGCTCCGTTTTTGCTCCTTTTGGGACAACGGTTTTGAACGGCTTTCTGCAATATCTTCAATTGTCGCTCTGTGGCGATACGATGCCAGGTTCCGTTTGTAAGCCAGCTGAAATTTGATTGGATTGACTTTTTACTTGGTGTGCAGACACCTTGGGGTCATCCCTCGGCCGAGTTTGAATATGGGCCCTGTGGGTCAAAATATCCCCAAGATATAGAGGTCACAAAGTTATAAGGTCAGGGGATATCCACCAACAGAGTGATTTGGAAGTCCAAGGGAAAGGCTTTTACCCAGCAGCGGGACATCACAAAAAGCAGATGGAAAAAAAGTCACATGAAGACGAATAGTACTAATCATGGGTTTTTACACCCATCTCATTATTATTATTATTATCATTTCACGTCATAAAATATTTTAGTTTCTTTGTTAATATGACAAGTATCTTCCAATAAATTGTTTCATTTTTATCGATACAAGGTGTATAGTACGTCAACAAGGACACACATCATACATATTATTTTTTGGCGTGTATAAATGTATTGTGTGCTGGTAGGCGACCGCAACATGATAATCGGTCGCGGCGCGTTCTTCGTGACGCCGTCGGACTCCCTGGCGGTGCTGGCCAACAACCTGCAGCGCGTGCCGTACTTCGCGCGCTGCGGCGTGCGCGGGCTCGCGCGCAGCATGCCGACCGCCGCCGCCGTCGACAGGGTCGCTGCTGCCACCGGCAAGGAGATGTTCGAAGTACCCACTGGTCAGTATTTATCTTTATCTTGAGACTAGCTTTTGCACGCGGCTAGCTTTTAAATGTAGTTGGTTAAGTGCAACAGTATTTTTAAAAATAAAATATAGCCCATGATAGTTACGGTGATAATATAAGCTTTCTAATGGTGAAAGAATTTTAAGATCGGTTTAGTAGTTTTTTAATTAAATCATAACAAAGAAACATAAACAAATAAAAAAAAACATATATTTTCTTTTAATAATATTAGAATGGACAATGGCCACACTAGGCAATATTCCTTTGTGTCGCAGGAAACTTTACTTAACGGAGCAGGCGATAATTGTCAATCAATACTCACATAATTTCGAAAAGTCATATAACTTCCGAAAGTCAGAGGTGCGCGACGTGGGTTCGAACCCGAGACCCTCTGCATTGCAGTCTGTTGGTCTCCCCACTAAGCTATCGCTATCAATACATTATTTATTTATTTATGTATCAATACATTATTTTACGAATAAAGTATTATTTTTCTACTTTCATATTTATTTACGCAGATATTTTTAAATTTCCTTATTTTTTTATAATGTAAAATATTTAGCCAATTTATCAATTTTTTCGATTTAGTAATATGCACAAATATATACGAATTATAAGTAAGTATTCGAATATATTCAACATTTAAATAATATTGTCGGATTTGGATACAATTGTATTTATAACTCATTCGAATACAATTACGCATTATTAGGTGAGGTGCAAAAGTAAAATCCGTTGTATTCACCTATCTCTCTAGGAAATTGACATAACATTTTTACAATTATTTGTATACCAGGCCCATACTTAGGTAAGCTAAGGAGTATGTAAAAATCTTAGATGCCTATAGTATATTCTAGCTTTTCACCTTTCAACCAATCCAGTTGTCAAAAATACGGGAAAAATCCCTATCAAAAGAAAACTATCATAACAAATTGTATGTTTTAAATAGACTGGTTAAGCTCGAATGGCGGCGTCCTAACGTTGGTTGAGAAGTTGGCTCTTTAATTAACTGATCTCGCTTGTACTCAGTTGAGGCGCTCAAAGCCAGTTGCACTCACTGATCGGTAAACGATTAGCGAGGTTAAGCAACGTTGGGTGCGGTCAGTCTATAGATGGGTGACCGCTTAGTGGTATTTAATCAGAGCGTCTCCGTGCTTCGGAGGGTGCGTAGAAAGTCAGTCCCGGTTGTTGTCAAATTGATAGCAGTCGTTAAGCCATGTCAGAGGCCTACGGGCTGCTTGAACAACTCTAGACAACAGGCTGGCCACTAACCAAACGGAAAAAAAAGGTTGACCTAATGTATCTTCGAATTGGTCAACTGATCCTGTTACATAATTTTATAATTTGTATAAGTATCGAGAAAAGTGTTAGACTATATCAAGTAATTACTACGAAGCCGCAGACACATTGCATTCAAGTCAAGTACATTTGAAAGCCGGTTAATGATCATCATTAACCTCTCGATGGTGGTCCGTAGGCTGGAAGTACTTCGGCAACCTGATGGATGCGGGTCGCCTGTCGCTGTGCGGCGAGGAGAGCTTCGGCACGGGCTCCGACCACGTGCGCGAGAAGGACGGGCTCTGGGCCGCGCTCGCCTGGCTCTCCGTGCTGGCCTGCAGCGGACACTCCGTCGAGGACCTGCTCAAGGCTCACTGGGCGCAGTTCGGACGGAACTACTTTACTAGGTACTCTTTTCTATAGTACTAATATAATATAATATAATATAATATTCTATATAATATTCTACCACGTACACACAACACCATCTAGCTCAAACTAAGCAGAGCTTGTACTATGGGTTCTAGACAATGGATAAACATACATATTATTATATGCTTTTTTTTTGTAAATACATACATATTATACATAGAAACACCCAGACCAAGACAAACATCCATGTTCATGCACACAAATGTTTGACTTGTGCGGGAATCGAACCCGCGACCTCAGGCGTGGCAGTCGGTTACACCAACCACTACGCCATCGAGGCCGTACTGTACTAAGAACAAAATTACCAGTTCTCTGCTGACAATAAAGTTCTTTATATGTTAGTCTGGTAACCCTCACCACAAGAACATAATATAAGGTAATATCTCTCCGAGGCACGGAGCAGGCGATAATTGTCAATCAATACGCACATAATTTCGAAAAGTCATATAACTTCCGAAAGTCGGAGGGGCGCGACGTGGGTTCGAACCCGAGACCCTCTGCATTGCAGTCTGTTATTGCAGTCTGTTGGTCTCCCCACTGAGCTATCGCTACTATTAACCTTAACATGAGCTGCAACACACAAATTTCTAGCAATTCACTTTCATATACTCAATTTATTACCAGGTTTCTAATCTAAAGAAGATCTCGATAATACTATGCCATGATCCTGTAATGTTACTTCTAAGACCGTAAGAGTAACTACAAATTTCTCACAGGCAAGGCTTTATGAGTAGTAGAGCCCCGCTGATTTCAGCATGAATGGGCCAGCTCGACCGGGGAAGGACTGCCCTCTCACAGAATGTCGACGTGAAATAGCAGTATTCCTACTGTTATGTTTCGTTCGGTGAGTGAGAGTGCCGGAAGCCCAATCACTCTCTTTCCCCCTTTCCGTTCCTTCTCCTTCCCACTTATTTCCTAAAAGGTGCAGGCGGCCATAGGCTACGGTAACCACTTACTATCAGGTACCATATGCTTGTTTGCCACCTTAGTTGTTTAAAAAAAAGGCAATTCAATCTCTAAAACACCCAATATATCCTCAGATATGACTACGAGGAGTGCGCGAGCGATCCTTGCAACGAGATGATGCAGGTCTTGGAGAAGACCATTACGTCGCCAGGGTTCGTGGGCTCCACGCACTCCAGTGGTGGGAAGACATACGTTGTGAAGCTGGCAGACAACTTCTCTTATATGGACCCCATCGACCAGAGCGTTGCGATGAAACAGGTAAAATAAATTAGTTTCAAGTTTATTTTATATTTTAACAAGTAAGAAACGGCCATGAATTGCCGTAAATATTAGAGTTCGAAAAAATTGTATCACGTGACCTTGAGGTCAGAAGTCAAAGATCATAGTCATTTCGAGGTATATCAACTACGCTGAGTCTAATGGCGTTGACCGCGAGGCTCTAGCTCTTACGGTTCTTGAGTTGAAAGTTGTATAACAGACGGACGGACAAAGCTGTTGAATAAGACTTTTTTCGAACTCTAAAACTTCTTAATTATATATTATTATATATTCTAATTATATATTATTATATATTCTAATTATATATTATTATATATTCTAATTATATATTATATATTCTTCTTAACTAAAACATCTCGGTTGTTTCGATAAAAGAAAGTGCCGCTCTAGATATAATACTTTGCATTTAGTTAGTAATTCGGCTTGTCGGGTCCCAAGCCTATTCATTTTGTTCTCTACCCGATATAGATGCAGATTTTGTAACTCGATAAATCCATTTCCACTTTTATGTGACCTTAAATCGAACTCAGGGCCTGACGATCAGTTGCTGCGTAAGCACTAACTACTATTAATAAATAGCCTAGTATGGAAGACAGGGCTAACAATTAAAGAAAATGTAACACATACGTACATTTAATTTTTTTAATTCCTCTATATTGTAAATAAATGTTAAGTTATGTAAATTTTGTGTATTAATATAAATGTCTTTATATGGCAGGGTCTCCGTATAATCTTCGAGGATGGCTCCCGCATCGTCCTGCGGCTCAGCGGTACCGGTAGCTCAGGTGCCACCGTCAGGTAAGTTCGTCACACATATAGTACACGCTACTAAAAATCTATTATTTCTTGTAAGGAATTGCGTTTAATGGGTTTACTATTTTATTATAGTTTTAAGTAAGTCATAAAATTCATAATCGATATTAATTTCGAATGCAGTGATCTTGATCGCGGCCTGCCCCGGGCGGCACTTTTAGAGAGCGGCAAAATTTCACCATAAATATTAATAATATCTTGTAAATATTGACGACTGTCTTTGCCGAAAAGTTCTTTAAAATTATAGTCTTTTCAATTTAAATTCCTAATTAAGAAGGCTGCAAATCTTTCGCCCTGGGCGCCTGACACTCACACTACGCCACTGTTCCGATACCTTTCATATCGAATGTTCAGTCACCCTTCATAACGAGTGTTCTAATACTCTTCATATCGCATGTTCGATACCCTCCATATTGCATGTTCGATAACCCTCATATCGAACATTCGAAATCTCTCAAATCAAACATTCGAAACCTCTCGTATCGAACATTCGAAATCTCTCATATCGAATGTTCGATACCTCTCATATTAAAAATTCAAAACATCTCATATCGAAAATTCGACACCTTTAACTTCAAAAATTCAATACTTCTCGTATCGAATATTCGATACACTAGCAAATATTCGATACCATTAAATTAAAATAACTTTTCAATAATTTCAGACTGTACATCGACTCATACGAAGCTAAGGACGTGTTGGGCGACGCTCAAGTGATGCTGAAGCCCCTCGTCGACGTGGCGCTACAGATCTCGCAGCTCAAGAACTACACCGGCCGAGATGCTCCCACCGTCATCACGTAAACACACAAATAGCTTACAAATACATTACATCACTTACAAACTATTATAAGATACCAACGGTGTGTAGTATGTCTAATATAACGAACATTAATGGCCAGTTTCACAACAATCAAGTAAAATTTATTCGATGTATAAATTGCAATCTGTCTCCATCTTGTTAAGTGTATTGGCGTTACTCTCATTTATTATATCTTATAGATACATGCGACTTGGATGTTGTGAAACAGAGCCTTAATGTATTGTTAACAAATGTCCAATATATCGAACGCTCATGAAACCTCTTGCTACAACAGCTTTCATAAGCGTTACTGTTACGGCCCTACCTCACCGAGAGGTCATGGTGACGTCGCCGGTTACGTAGCCATGGTTACCCTTGACTACCTTCAGTAGCCAGGAGTAGCCAATGGCTACCATCTACCAGTCAGTTCTGTTTTTCCACAAAAACACGTGTACGGCGTCTGTCTTGGCGGCCGGTTGGATATTGAGTGAGTGAGACGCAGCTTGCTCGTGTTCATTTGATTGGCGACGTCGCCAGCGCGCCAGGATATCCAGACTGCAAGCAAAGAGTCGTTGGTCGTGGTAACTTTGCCAAATTAGCGACCTTGCCAAACCGTCGCCAAGTGAGTGAACTACCGTACGTTTTAATATGAATTGAAAGATACGTATTCTTCTCGGTGATGTGGAGCCCTTATATCTACAGCCGTTCATCGCAATGGCTATCAATTCTAACATCGATTTTATGTTAAATGTTGTTAATCGTAGTAAAAGCAGCTGCAATACAATTAATTTAAACATCAGTTCAATTTCAGTTTTTCAGCATTAGGTAAATGTTATTAAACAGTATACCAGCATCAATATTATTGAATAGTATAGTTACCTGATTTACCTGTGGGTATACTCCATATCCACTGGTAAATTAGTTACAATATAAATCGGTCTTATGTCGGTCGGTATATAGTTTAAATTTTCAGTATAATAATCAGATCGAAAGCATTCAAATGCAGTATCTGTAAAAATGATAATATGCTACGAAACCATCTTATATATCGCCCACATAAAGCATCTTGTATGATATAAGTGTCTATATGCCATATGTAAAAAAAATATTATTGATTTTGGAGAGTTACAAAATATTAAGGTTGAATAAATATATTGTTATTAGAAAATACTACTTTAGCGTAAACTTAGAACTGTTAAAGTTTTATGACTTTTCATACTCCGAAAGATATTTTTAAATATTATACAATGAAAAATATTAAGGGCATAAAATACACTTTATATTTTTTTAATCTGAATCTATTTATGTCTATATCATATTGTTATGAGCACGCTAAATCCTTTTATAATAAAGAAGGCCAAATTTATATAAATGAATAACAATTTCAATGAGTGACTCGTTCGTTCGACTCTTGTTACATAGATAAGATCTTCTCTATGTAAGGAGAAACAGTTTTTCTTCTGCAGCGTCACCCTAAAAAAGATATAAGTATAAGGAACAAAGTTGTATTAAAATGTCTACATCCAAATATTGTATGTGTGCCAGAATATTGTATACATCTGTTATATTTACTTAATCATCAATTTAACAATAGTTGTATTATCCATCCGTATCCATATCAATTTGTATGCCTCTAATAATAATCTAAAATGTTGTTAAACAACACTATTGTATTGACTAGATGCAATAAATATTTTTACTTCAATAAATATACAATTCTTTGGCATAGAATGTAGATTTTTTAATGGTCCTTTGTCTAAAAACCAGATTTTTCTATTACAGCTAGTTTTGCAACCACCCAAGTAATCCAAGGCGTCTTCTTTTAGAGGCCATCTCAGTTGGATTGAAGCAACTAGAAGACATTTATATGATAAGCATAAATAAATCAAAATAATATATTATAAGATTTAATCACATAAGCAAAATTTTATACAATATACTGTTTTTTTTTATTTGTACCTTATATCTAATAGGCCAAAGATACATAAAATCGTTACAATAATTTTAATTGTTATATAATTGGCTATATATAAATGTACGTTTATAATTTAATAAATGTTCTTAATAAAACTAAAAGCATATTTTATTACCTCTAAATAATTTTACCATATCGGTAACTATGACTAGATTATTTACTTTGGTATAAACAGCATTTTTCGTATACATAGGTACATATATATTTACATAATATCGCGCCACACCTAAAGGAGCAGGCAGAGATATGGTTTTTTGGACCACGTAATAGAGGCATAGGCCCACTACAAGGTGGAAAACATTGGGCCCAAGGCCTTGGCTCTTGGGGACCAAGCCGAAAAGCTGGACATAGGTCCAGCTGTGGATGTCTTTGTGGGGTAAGGCTCGCTCTCCCATTGGCAGGCACTGTGCACAGTTTCAGACTCCTGCCACTACTGGGCATTACTTGCCGGATCCTTTAATCGAACCCGAGACCTCTTGCACAGCAACCAGTTACTACTATCGCCACCACCAGGCTGTCTAAGGTCAGGTACCCACGTACGAACACTTGTTGAACTAGAGTCGACTCAGATTGAGCGTCAAAATGCTTACATGCTCGAACATTTTCTTTGCCACCATTACATCATAATAATGTCCTCCAGACCGAATTTCGGCCACGGCGGCCAGTCTTAACAGAGACTGGCCATCTGCGCAGGAGATATTATAGTGCACAAGTGTGTGCGCAAACACAAGTGCACTCTCTGTTCCATAACTCTCATGATCCGATGGGACGGCAATCCGACACGACCGGAGAGAGATCAGGCGCAGGACCAACGGCTTTACGTGCTTTCCGAGGCACGGGGGTGTCTAACACCGCCAACTCCCTAACTCCGGGCTGCTATTGAGATTTCTTTACAGAAAAACCCAATAGCTTTTTGTTGGCCCGACCCGGGATTCGAACCCGAGACCTCATGCACAGCAGTCGCATTCACTACCGCTGCGCCACGGAGGCAGAATTTTACTTTATTCAAAATTACATCATAACATCTAGCGTAAAACACACGCTTGTGGCTCGCGCATTTTTATCTTATTTCTTTTTATTTATCGTGACAACACCCGCACTGTAGTTTGACCAAAACCGCTGTACCGCGCCTTAGGTATGTGTGCGGCGAGACGGGGAGCGATTGCCGTGAGCGTTGACGAATGACAGCGGCCTGTTAGCCTGCGTTCCCTCCCCGCCTCCCCGCGCACATACCTAAGGCGCAGTACAGCGGTTTCGGTCAAACTATAGTAATGATTTCTGTGTCGCGGAGGACTTTACAAACATCCAAACAACTGACTCAAAGAAAACCCAGACTCGGAACATCGACTAGTAGATAAAAAAACAAGTGAGAATCGGCAATGAATTGCCGTAAATCTTAGAGTTCGAAAAAATGTTTCAAGTAATATGCAACGGTCACGTGATACCACGTGACCTTGAGGTCAAATGTCATAGTCATTTCGGGGGTATATCGACTATGCTGAGTCGAATGGCGTTGACCGCGAGTCTCTAGCTCTTACGCTTTTTGAGTTGAAATTTGTATAACAGACAGACGGACGGTCGGACAAAGCTGTTGTAAAAGAGTTTTTTCGAATTATAAAAAACCCGTCTTCGATTCGAATCCACAACAGTCGGCGCAGTGACAGCGGCAAGGCGACCACTTAATCCACTACGCCATCCGAGCAGTAGGATAAGATTTATATTTTATTTAAATACTAGTTTTAGTAAAAGTAGGCTAGTTAGGTTAGTAACATTACTTTTTTCTGGCTGAAAGGTACGAATGTTTTATTCTGTAATCCGGACAAATTTCATGATGATCGGTCGAATAGTTAAGGCGCGAAAGCGTAACAAACAAACACATTCGCATTTACAATATTAGGATAATAGTACTCGAGCACTTTCAGCTTAATCTGAGTGGACTCTAAGAGGAAAGAGTCCATGCGTACCCGGCTTTGGAGATCTGATCTATATTTTCAGCCAAAGACCATATACCACATCTGAATACAAAAACATTGAAGCCTGTAGCTCTATGCTGATCGTTATTCGCTGATGAAGAACTGCATGAGTAGGTTCATGGCACCGAAGAAGATTATACAGCAGTAAAACGTGGCTTTCCACCAGGTCAGCTTGTCACGCAGTTGTAGGGAACGAATCTGTAGCAGCGATGGTAGTGCAAATACATGTACTAAACCGCTAACTGCACCCGTGTATCTGGAAGAAAATGTTATATTTATCAGTCGGCTTGTAACTATGGCCAGTATAAATGGTCAAAACGTTTCAAAAATTTTGCTGATTATTTATTACTAGCTTATACCCTTCGCGGCTTCGCTCGTCTAAATGTAGATTTTGTCAATATACTTACGTCTACCCCTCGAGAACAGTACTTTTTTTCTGGTCGAAAGGTATCCTGTGTCCCTTTCTGTATAACTCTGACAACTTTCCTATTATTCGCATAAAATTATATGTCATAATTTAACATGGCATACTTTTACATATCCTAATAATAGTTACGCACAATATTAATTTGGCATAACTGTTTAGGCACAATTATTTTAAACACAATTACTATAAGCATAAATTTGTTTATGCATAATTATATTTAAGCATAATATTTATAGGCATAAAATTACTTTTCGTATATAAATAAACATGTTGGCGGCTTAGGGGTGGCTCAAGGGCCAACCCCGCCGCACCCTAACCTATTGTTACACCATGGTATATTGGATATAATACCAGATAATAATAAACAATATAACTTATAACTTTATGCCAATCAAAGTTAGGGCTAAAAGCATTAGCCTAAATGATATTTATGCCTACTGAAATAGTACCTATGCCAAAAAGCAATTAGGTATGTTAAAGTATTATTATGTCATAAAGAAATATGCCTAACTCGTTATGCTAAATTAAATTAGAACAAAAAAGAAACGAAACAAAGTGTTACCCCCTGACAACATGTATAAGAAATTACTTGATGATCGGTCGAGTAGGTAGTTATGGCATGAAAGTGTGACAAAGAATCAAATAAATATTAGATCTTTTATGCTACTATGGTGAGTAAGGTCTATTGGTATCATGACCATGTTTGCTGATCATGAAAATCCTTGTTTGATTTCAAGGAAAATGGTAATGGGTATTCGTATTAAGTACCTTGAAGAAAAATATGATACAAAAAAAAACAGAAGCCAAGCATTATTAGCCATTGACCGAAGACATTTTATTTTATTTATTTTTTATTTTATTTTACAATTTTAGGAAAACTTACAGCTAATATATATAATAAACAGAATTGAACACGAAAAATGAAGGCCAATTAACAGTTTTCACAGATAACAGAGACAAATATAAATAATGATAGATATAAGTAGACATTTTGACTTGTAGCACAAACTGTAGATACAGGCAAGAAATAAGAAGGAAAAGATAAGGAAACATTACATTGCAACAGAGAAATCGTCAATCACCAAAGAAAGTGGCACATAAGATTTTTTTAAGTTGGCTGTTACTACTTGTAAATAGGTCTAAATCAACACTCCGGCACGCCGCATTGAACGTACGGCTCGCTCGAATAACAAATGAGTTTTGTCTGTAAGTTGTATTCGCTGTTGGTGTGTGCAGCAACTGTGGTTTGCGCAGAAATGCGGATGGCACTCGCAGCCCTATTTTGCTCAACAATTCGCTTACATCCATTGACCCGTTCGCGACACTTAATAATAATGACAGGTCCGCGATCTTTCTTCTTTCTTGCAACGGTAGAAGATGAAATTTTTTACACCTACTGTAATAGTTGGGTAAATAGCAATTAGATCGATATTGAATGTATCTCAGAAACTTTCTCTGTATGGCCTCTAAGCGATTTATATAGATGTTGTAATTGGGATTCCAGACTTGAGACGCATATTCCAGGTGACTGCGAACGAAGGAACAGTACAAAATTTTAATCGTTTTAATGTCTTTGAAATCAGCACAGATTCGAAAAATGAAACCCAACGAGCGGGATGCTCGTTTTATATTATTGTCAATATGCACATCAAACAAAAGTTTTGAGTCAAACGTTACCCCGAGGTCCTTGATTGTACTCACTCTAGCTAATGTGGTGTCTAAGAGCTTATATATGTATATAATAGGAGCGGGTTTACGGGTATATGTGCTCACATTACACTTGTCAGGATTCAGGTCAAGCTTATTTTCTATGCAATATGTTTGAAACCTCTGTAGGTCCTCTTGCAGTAACATAGCATCGTCAATATTATTTATTTGTTTCATTATTTTCATATCATCTGCGTATAATAGAATTTTGGAATGTCGGAAACAGTAAGTGATGTCGTTAATAAAGATGTTAAACAAAAGAGGTCCTAACAGAGATCCCTGGGGAACACCAGATGGTATATAAATGGTTCGAGAAGAGTAACCATTCAACACAACAGTCTGACATCTGTTTTCGACGTAAGACTTAAACCATCTGAATAGACTTCCCTTGATACCGATGGCATATAGCTTCTTAATTAGGGTACAATGATCAATTCGATCAAAACATTTGCTGTAGTCGGTATATATAGCATCGACTTGAGACCTTTGTGACATACAGTCTGAGATGAAATCGCTGCAGATAATAAGGTTAGTCGTGGTAGATCTGCCTCTTAGAAAACCGTGTTGTTGGTCTATAAATCTGCGTTTTAAGGACGAGTATACTTTCGCATATACGATTTTCTCCAGTATCTTTGCGAATACGCAAAGTTTAGAGATAGGTCTATAATTTTCTATTTCATTATTTGGTCCTTTTTTATGTATCGGTGTTATATATGCCGACTTCCAAACTAAGGGCATGACACCGGTATCAAGGGATAATCGAAACAGTATGGTGAGTGGAACTGAAAGACATTCCGCACAGTTCCTAATAAATACCGGTGGCACATTATCGGGACCCGCGGATTTGTTGATGTCTACTTCAGAGAGGTGTAACTTAACGTCCTGCTCATAAATCTGCACGGAATCAATGTTGCTAAGGGAAAAATCAGGCTGGTCAATGGGCTGATATGACGAGGCAGTATAGCCGAGGTTGTTGGGTACTAGAAAATTGGAATAAAAGTAATCACTAAACATATTACAGATTTCATCGCCATCACTAGATGAACGTTGTCTACGCTTTAATACCGCGGGGTACGTATTCGATCGTTGTTTTGATTTCACATAGCTCCAAAAGGCACGCGGGTTACTTGCAATGTTTTTTTCAATTTTCGCTATGTAAGCATCAAACATTTCTTGTTCTAGAGCTTTCGCCCTCTGACGCAGCATTACAAAAGATTGGTAGTCTGACAAGTTTTTATATTTTTTATATTTTGAGTGAAACTTATTTTTTTCTTTTATGACTTTTAATAGCGGACTTTTATACCATGGCGGAAATTTGGAAGAATTGTTTGCCGTTTTAGTTGGGACATACTGGTTCCGTAGACTGTACAGGGAATCATAGAAAAACGATACAGCGTCCTCTAACGGTCTACTACATAGTTCGCGCTCCCAGTCAATACGACTAATCTCATCCTTGATAGCGTCGTAGTTGGCAGATGCATATAGAAACTTAATGTAGGTCCGGGGCGGCAAACTGTGCAGTTCAAAGAACTCCGCAGAAACACGTAAAGCTCGGTGATGAGGATCTTCGGGTACTAAAGGCGAGTCACAGGATGTGACAATCACTTCATGATTCGACAGCACTAAGTCCAGTATTCTGTCATTTATATTAGGATAGCGGTTATATTGTGTCAGGTTGCAAGTATTAAAGTTGTCAATAAGATTAGAGAGCATTTCGTTTTGTACAAAAATTGGATATTGCGAGTGACCGTCTTCGTCAGGATGCCAGGCTATGTTGGGCTGATTAAAGTCACCTAAAACTAAAAATTTGTCAGCGGAATGTCTAAGAAAAATGTCAGATAAATTATTAGAAAAATTTGTAAGTTGAGCTGATAATGAGAACCCTGCCCTCTGTGTACAAATGTACACTACGCAAATGTGCATTTTGTATGACACTCGCGGTTTTTTACATTGTAAGGTCAGGGTGACCCATAAGTCCTCAGCGGAGGAGCACCATTCTTTGCGAACGTCCGCTATAAGTTCCCGTCGGACTGCTATTAAGACGCCACCGCCTAATGACTGATTAGTACTAGCGTAGTCCCTATCCCGCCTCCATACATGATACCTATCGTCAAACAACTCACAGTCTGATATGCTATCAATAAGCCAAGATTCCGTTAAACAAATAATGTCAAATTTATTCATAAATACATTTCTATAAAATACACCTGTTTTCGTTCGCAGTCCCCGTACATTCTGGTAATAAATGCTAATAGGCGCCATAATAAATCATATTACAATAAACTGTCAGTATTATAATAGAGAAACGTTTATGATACACATTCAAATCGAAGCAAGAAACAATATTATTACTACCTATCCACTGATTACTAAAAAACACGCAATAATGAGCTTTAGATTCACTTAGACAAGGTATATTTTGACTATAGGACCGTAGGGTGTTTAAATAAAAATATGAATCATATTTAGCCGGTATCTTTTGTGAGTGCAAACTGAATACATCTCTAATAGCATAAAAGTAAAGCTTATAGTAAACATAGCAAAGATATTCGGACGGGTCATTAGCAAGTGTCAGGCGAACAACAGGCCGGTGAGTTTTAATTGAATAGAAAAAAATGTTACCTGTGGTTCTCAACGTTAGCGAGCCGCAGCAACCACACGACATGCCCGAGTGATGATTAAACATAATTAGTTTAAATACTTTTTTAAATCTTGTTCTGACTTGACATGCAGTCTAGGCGAAGTGGAGTTTTTTTTTAGCATGATCTTGCATCCTTGGACCCAGACATATTCGAAGCCCCGTTCCTTGGCTTTGGCTTTAGTTTTGTTTAATAGAATCTTACTCTCAATTGTTAGATGGTCGTTGACAAAAATCCTAGTGGTGCCCTGTAATCCTATATCGCTGGGCTTAAGGGTCTTGTGCTTCTTCGCGGCAGCCACGAAATCATTTTTCATATAACAGCTATGTACAGAGCAGATTATATTTTTGGTCTGGCTGTTATTACGCATTGGCACCCTTGCTATGTAATTTATACCTTCCTTCGGGATGTCGCAACCTATTACACTACCAATTTTAGCTATTATGGAAAATAAGTTCTCGCCATTTGTCATCGGTACACCTTTAATCTCTAGATTGTTCATACGAGATCTCTGTTCATTTTCGCGATGGGAATTTTCTAGTTTAGCCACACGATCCTGAAGAAGTATAACTTCGGCTTTAGTAGCTTTCATGGTCTCGATTTCCTTATCCATAGCGGCCACTTTGTTGGTCAAGGTCTGAACAGCTTCGTGTACAAACTCCAGGCACGATTTCAATTCCGCGAATTCAGACCTCATAGTCTTCAGTTCCACCAGCTCTGCTTTGATAGCTTGCACGTTATCTATAAGTGTTGGCAGTGCTTCCATTTGTGTTGATAGGCGCTTGATCTCCAACATAATGGCATCCGCATCCACAGGAGCGGTCTTAACTGCACCGATATGTGGACTTGTTGGCGTAGCGGATTTGCAGGGGTTACATTTCCATGCGGCTTTATTTGCTAATCCAAGTCTTCTCCATCTTGACTCTGTTATACCAGCGCATGAGAAATCGAAATGTCCCCCACACTGTGTGCACGTAACTCCATCCGTCGCTTCGTTCTCGCAACTCTTGCAGATGAACATTATTAATCTTAATTCCGAACTTAAAACTTTGGGAAACGTATGGTGCTGCCGATGTGTGTGTGAGCGCGCCGAACTGGTTTCTTGTTTACCGCCGTGTAGTATCTACTTAGAGTGGTTAATACACTTATGATACTTAATCACCGAGTAGAAACGCCTCTAAAAGTTGATGTTTGGGGGTTTTAGCAACTCTATGTATATATTCGATGTGGACGCGACCGTACCCTACCGAACTCCAGAGGCGACTGCCTACATCTCCTACATCATAGGTATATAGTTCGATTTACATTTACAGACAGACTAACGCCTGTTACTGTTTTCCGTGTGTGTCAGCTTAGGGTACTCTAAACCTGACCTTTCTCTAAATGTACCTATTTTAAACATAAAATAGTTACATATTTTAGAGATTTGCCTTTGCGCGTAAGCCGGGATAATGCAGACGATTTTCAAGGCGAATCTTTTTCCTTGACCTCTTATCGAGGCAAACGTCCTACCTAATTTACAGAGTGACATCTGTCACCCCGTAGATATAGGCAGACAATATGGCAATATGGGCATCTTACCTTATAATAGTGCCGATGCTGGGACAGAAGCAGGCGACGAGGATGCACATGGTCATGATGGACACGTTAATGGTGACGGTCAAGAGCCTGCTCTCCTTGAACGGCATCAGCAGGATAGCCTCCGAGCGCAGCATAAAAGCCACCAGGGGGTATACTGTAACTACCTGGAAATTAATGGACATATACATACATAGTACTGCGCTTACATCAATGAAGAGGTAGACAGCGGTGTATCTATATTTCTCTAGCTTTAGTTACTATATTTTAGGTCTGACGTAATAAGGCAAGCTTATTAGACCGAGAGTTTTTTAGCAGGAAAACACAACACTGCTGCCTGGTACATAGTAGTTGCACTACCGCTGCAGTAGTCAAGACAGTCTAATAAAGCTTCTGGAAATTCCGTAAAATTAAAACACTAGATACATACCCAATGAGTCAGAAATTCTGCACTTGAAATAACATTTGATAGTTTATAAGAAAAGGTACATACACTACATAACACTATGCATACTAAAAAAAAATACTCTGTCTACGGAAAATACACATAATATAGGTATACAGCCTGCGTGGCAATGAGCGCAGCAGATTACGCAAAAATGATGATTGGATTACAAATAAGTATTCATTCGAATTTATAGGCTTACATCTAGTTACATAATATTAATTTATTTTATTATATAATTTATATATAAGGAGCACTCACTTGAAATAAGAGCAAGATTCTCGCAACTGCAGTCATAACATCGTGCATTTCGAAGTTGTTTAGTAAGTTCTGAAAGGAAAACATCGAAAATAATATTTAAAAGCGTTTACGCTTTGGAGCCTGTTCCAAATGGCTACGTCGCAAATCAGTGTCATATTTTTAAGTTTTGTAATGTAATAATTCAGGCTATTTTCAAACTGTTTTTAAAACATTATAGATTACGGTAAAAGTGTATTATAGATGAAATATGATTACATTAATGGAATTTTTGATGCGTAATGTCCATTGTATAAGGACTACAGTCCTTATACAATGGACATTACGCATCAAAAATTCCCATACCAATAATTACATTTTAAAAATGTTAAGTTCTGTTGCTTACAATTAAATTATTATGTCCAGTAAAACAGAAACTTTATAACTTATTCCTATTCAAGAAAATGACACCACGGGCGAAGAAAAGCGAAAAGCTAGGAAATAATACTTACATCTTCAATACACGACTTTGCAAGCGGGAAGCACACGTAAAACACAGCGCCTACTAGCGTGTAAGTTACTGTCACTAACAGGAAGGCTATCGTCAGGTCTCTGCCCTGGAAAACAGAATATTGTGAAATACACATACATACGTAAACGTTTGTTTGTAGTATACCCGTATAATATATACATAGTCTCTACATTCCAAAAGAGGCAAGCAAAGGTGTTCCCCCTAATGCACAGCCGTCAATGTCTAAAACACTTAAAGACGGTGACACCACCGTCACTTTAGTCTCCCCTATAATGCAGACTAACTCATCACCAGTCGCCCGGTTAAAGAAATTAGACAGTTAAGCATTAATTTTGAAATTTATATATTCCAGATTTCTGTTCTCATATAAACTTTATCTTTGCTAAAGCTCAACCTGTCTGTGCGCATAATAATACAAATAATAGTTTTCTCTTCACTATGTAGATAGTATGTAGGCAGTATATTAGTAAAGTGCTTACATTCTTATCCTGCCTCGCGTTATTGCTCATAATAGTAATGATGATATTGTGTATGTAGAAGGAAAGCGCTAGCATGCCACTGAGCACGGCCGCGTTCTTGAGCGCGTGCGTCTCCGAGAAGATGGTGCCGATGTTGACGCCCCACGCGTAGCCCTTTACCATCACGAAGATCAGCAGGTATATCACTGATAACGTGCCTGAGAATATATAATAATAATAATAATAATAATTGTTTATTAAGTTTTAGTTGGCACAAATATGAATAACAATAGGTCTTAAAAATACTTAAAATAGGATACATTACTTTGGTCGCCTGTACTAGGTTATACCTGTATCACAGGCGATGATTATGTGCTATTATAGTGTAATAGGAAGGGCATTCTTAACAATATTTAACAAATATAGACTGTTCCATAATAAGTTACTAATACAATGAAAATATGATAATAGTTATTTTAATAAAATTAGAAGTAATGTCTGTGCTGCGGTATTTGGGTAGCGCGCGAAGTGTTCGGGTTTGATCCCTCGATAGGCTGGTTTACATATTTAAATTGCCTTTTATTTTTAATACAAAATTACATCATAGTAATTTTATTAAATATTGTCATGTCCAAAAAATATTCGAACCTACAGAGAAACATTTTTTAGTTTTTCTATATGACACTTTCCTTACTAACAGAAAATGATAATTAATTAATAATATTTAATCATTAATTGTGTGTATCTGTAAGAAAATTCTGAAAAGCAGCGTAAACGAAAATATATGTCACAGACTCGAGGCAGTATCGACAAGCCTAGTATCTACTACGGATTTGGATGTTAGTTGGCACACAGAATGAAATCCACAGGGATAGTTTATGGAATCTAATACAGAAAAGCATATCGACATTACAGTATCTCGATATGCTTTACCTTGCTATTGACGCAGGCAGAAGCTCGTTATCAATATAGTAAGTACCTATTTGTGTCCGTTGTTTGAATGTTTGTAAAGTACCCCGCGACACAGGAATCATTCCTAGTTGCATTTAAAAACAAAAAAATAAATAAAATGAAATGAAAGTAAAGCTTACCTAAAGAATTAAACTTGGTGAAGAAGGAGACGTTCTTGAAGTTGAGCAGCGGGAACACGATGAGCGCCACGTACAGGGGCACGGTGGTGTGTAGGCCCCAGTACGAGGAGTCGTCCTGCTGCGCCGGCGCCGCCAGCATCAGCGTCTCGTTCACGTGCCGAGGACACAGCAGGCTCGTGCTGTACTCTGTCGTATTCGAACTGTGCAGGTCTGGGAGAAAGAACTTCGATTACGCAAGGCCTATTGGAAATAGGGCATTTTAGTAAGTGAGTTTGGGTGTTGTGTTTTTGTGTTTGGAATTTATTTTCAGTAGAACGTCAAGTTGGAGTCTTGAAATCTGCTCAGAAGAGGCATTTATGTAGTGCCATCATCAACAAATGAATTCATTTGGCTGTGAAGACATAGCTGAAGAAATGTGGATAATAGGTGCAAATCTAAGTATGAAAGTAGTGCAATTTGTTATATTTATAAAATAATAATAACAGCCCTGTATTAAACTGTCCCACTGTTGGGCACGGGCCTTTTCTCAGTGTGAGGAGGGTTAGGCCATAGTCCACTACGCTGGCCTAGTGCGGGTTGGTAGACTTCACATATCTTCGAGAACATTATGGAGAACTCTCAGACATGCGGGTTTCCTCACGATGTCTTCCTTCGCCGTTAAGAGTCCATACTACTCCAGCTTAAATTCAAATTTCACCCTCCCGCCCCATGCTCGCGTCGCGTCGCCGAGCACCGTGCGACCGGCGGCCGCTCGCCGCGCAGTCGCAGCTATCTCACTCGCACGAGTTACGTACGTGCAAAAGGGTAAATTAGACAGTTGTCGTACATCAAATAGGTATAAAAAGAAATTTAAATTTACTTTTTAGAAATCTATGCATATTGAAATTCAAAGACAACTATTTATATATAAATTATACTGATTTATATGGTTGTCTTTTAATAAAAATAATGTAATGCATACTTTTCTACAAGTTAATTTAAACCACTTTTCATAACAAAATATATAAATATTTATATAACTAGTTGTTAGAATAAAATAGGCGCTCATAGCCTGTTGCACTCACTGATAGGTAAACGATTAGCAAGGTTAAGCAACGTTGGGTGCGGTCAGTCTATAGATGGGTGACCGCTAAGCGGTATTTCATCTGAGCGTCTCCGTGCTTCGGAGGGCATGTAAAAAGTCGGTCCCGGTTGTTGTCAAATTGACAGCAGTCGTTAAGCCATGTCAGAGGCCTACGGGCGGCTTGAACAACTCTGGACAACAGGTTGGCCACTAACCACACGAAAAGAAAAAAGAAGACTAAATAGAAATTGTATTATAATAATATGAATTTCTGCCTACCCCTCCGGGAAGCAGGTATGAGTCTATGTATGAATGTAATAATATAAATAAATTTTGATCGAAGCGCTCATTCTGTTCAAACGGAAAAAAAATTAAATGCTAAAATACAAATGTTAAGTCAAATTTATTTAATCATTTAGATATCGAAATTATATTTATGACCATTATAAAAACAGACAAATATTTGTCAGCGAATTTACCTACGATCAATTCGCTGACAAGAATACGCATAATTAATTACAATAATGTTTTGTTGGCAAATCATAAAGAAATTAATCTCGTATTGGCATGTTTCGAATATGTCTAGCATCGCACAGCTCAGGCAACATGTATGACATATAAAAATCTTTTAATTTGCGTTCCATATTAAGTTCCCAAAACCGATCATCTCTTTCAATAATTTCAGTTTTTATTTTTCTTTCACATCCTGACCATACCCCGAAGATACATTTATGCCTGCCAGTGACATGTAGTTGACCTTGAACTTGTATAAACCAAGCATGTTTTTTATTTATAATGAGACCATCTTTAGATTTCTTCCAAAAATTTACTTGTTTTTTTTCTATTGCTTCATCTATGGATGTTTTAAATGCTGTGATTGGGCACTTTATTTCCACTATGGTGTCATCACCTATAATTCCGTCTGGCGTTGCACCTAAAAACGGCATATTTTTGTCAATAAATAGATCACAAGGCTCTATCTTGATTTTTAGCTGCGATTGTAACTGCTCTAGGGCAATGCTCTCATTTTCGATTCCGTGTTTTAGGGATGGCACATGGCTAAGATTTTTAGGATAAATTAGGTTTTTAACCAAACTCTTCACGCTTGTAGTTGATCGCCTATTTACCACTTTTGCAAAATTTGATGCCGTGAGAAGTTTTCGTCTAAGTTCTAACCATGTACTAGAATCTTTTTGTAAGATCGTTGATTTTTCTATTTGTTTCCTATCTTCTTCTAAATATGGTAAATTTTTCAAAAAATCTTCTTTACTTCTGTTGTACTCAATAGCTGTCATATCTGGTTTTTGGCAATTTTCACCGTAATGTTTATCGCCCGATCTGTCTTGACTGAGCAGAAATAGCTTTCTTCCTTTTCTAACATACTTAGAAGCACTCTTCCGTTGTTTCAAACGTCTTTCTTCTAATTTTTTCACTGCGGTCCTAGGACTTTTCCCCAAAATAGATCTGTGTAAAGTGGAAAGAGGGCATTTTGTGTTAAATGAAACCACGGCAGCATTACATCTTGACTCATATCCACGGCGCAAACAAAAATTGATTCTCTTTCCCCCGACAAATTTTGCAATAATGCTGTTAAATGACTCGACTTTATTGCTATCACTATTGTACATAAGACTTCGAGCCTTAGATGCCACTGTGTTCACTATAAACTTTATTCTGTGCCATATAGCACACGTTTTCAAAGACAAAGTTACATCCTCACTGTTTTTTTTACTTGAACAATAATATGATTGGCAATTTTCGTGGTTTCCAAATGCATGATTATAGGAATTTGTAATATCAGTGAAAAGTAAATTTACTTTCGTATCAAAGTCTGTATCTTTAGAAATATGTTCGCTTATTTAAGAGCAAATTACTGTTCTTATAGCAAGGATTCTTTGAGTAGTTATTTTTTTTCTCAAGTTGGAAGGATACTTTGTTTCTGTGGTTATGCTCTTGAGTTTTTTGCACATATTTCGGAATATGTGATTCTTACATCCCACTTTTTCTACAGTATTATCGGGATATGGGCGACCTTCCAAAATTTTTTTATATGTATTTGAATCACCATCTGCTATCATACGTTCGTAAATCAGGCTGTGCATAGAAATTCATTGTTTAAATCCTTCTAACAATAAGTCAGACTCCATACCTGTAGAAGAGCCGCTATAATTTTTGTAACAAACGTGGTCTCCAGGAACTATACCTTTGTTGTCAGCCCTCGCACATATACAACAATATTTATTCTTGACTCCAATGAATAGCACTTCCCCAAATCGCTTTCCTATGATAGCTGCCGCTCCAGATAGGGCTGAATAATTTGTGTTGAAAGATCGTTTACTCCATACACCATCCGCAATAACATCTATGCAAGCAATACCGTTTTTATTTACACGCCCTTCCGTAATAGCAGCTTCACGTTCCCGAATCCCAGCCGCCTCTATAACATTTACAGCTGTATTTCGCCAGTCATCATATATTTGATTTTGCACTTTATCATAATGTTTTTGAGTAAAAGTCGGACAATCCATTGATGCACATAGTTCATTGAATTGAGAATAGCCAATACCAGAAGATATAATGCCCGATATTATAGCTCTATTTAAATCCAATTTTGATCTGGGTCAGAACCCAGATCAAAATTGGATTTAAATAGAGCTATAATATCGGGCATTATATCAGAAGTCTAGATACAATTTTTGGTTACACATGTTGCATTTTAATGTATATTTTGATAGCAGTCCTTTTCGTTTTTCTGATATAATATGCACATTACTTAATGTACATCCAAATGCCTTGTTATGATCACATATTTTTTGAAGACTTTTATAAAAATGTTCCAAGTCTACAATTCGTCGCCCATCCACTTGAAAAATACTCCTTGTTTCGGGATCACTATAGTTAATTTCGAACCTGAGACAAGCAGAGACATTATGTAAAATGTGCATATATTTTTCAAAAATACTAGCTTTGCAAAAGGTTATCTATTACCAATTAGTGTCGTCGTTATCGCCAGATATATTTTGTAGACCACCGGTTTCAGTTCCAGAAAGACTAAAAAAAGGCAAAATTACTGGTAAGCTGTAGAAAAGGAGTCACGTTTATTTAATACTTGGTGCAAAACTTACTCCTCTAGTCCGTCAAATATTGTACTATTATTTGCATTGAGTGTACAGCGCGTATTTTCCGGTGGTGGTGCTTTAAATCTACAAAATGTACATAAAAAATAAATTTATATTATAGAAAATAATGATTTGACAGTTGTAACAAAAATATTGTGCAATTACTAGTTGGACTACCCTCACGTATTTAGAGACGGTATGTACTAAATAATGTTTATTATACTAATATATATTGGAATAATAAACATTAATGAGAAAGTTATACGTTCAGTGCACTAGATTCTGTAGTGAACTCTATTTGTGTAATAATTATTTTAGACAGCTAGATAATACTCACAATTCCACATTTTCTAATGTACACAAATTATCGTCATTTACATTTTTGGTACTACTGACGTCCATTTGTTCCAACGGCTTTTGAATTCTGTAACATTTGGTTTACTTCACTTTTGGTGTCTTTACACATTAAATGTGTAGCTATGGAAATTTACTGGCACTATTACCCTAAAATATTTATAAACGGCAAGTACCTATCAATAAATGTTTATTTAGCGATAAACATTCAGTGCACTAAAGTATGGGATACTTATTACAGACAGCGCAATCTATGATGGCCGGACTGAACATAGCGTCGCCGAATTGTTGCGCATGTACCGTCTGTCAGTCAGTACGGATTGCATCCCGCCCCCGCCCCTGTCACCAAAGAGACCTAAAACTTACAACTGCGACGCCACTCGCGCAATGTTCAGACCGGCCATCATTCAGTGCGCGATCTATACCGTCTTTGTAAAACATTTAGATTTTCGTCTTTTCGACTTACTGCGCTAAAGTAATTTACGGAAATAACTGATTCTGTATCGTCCTCTCGATAATAAGAACATCTAAGATAGGCAAGTATATAGTTTGAAGATACTCACGCATCCGGTATATTTTGTATTTTATAGTCAATATTCGGTAATTGTTGTTTATCCCTGAAAATTATAAATAGTTAGGTATAGAAGTATTATTTAAGGCACGTAATATAAAAATTAACTTACTCTTCCAAACTTCAAACCTGCATCAAAATTGAGTAAATATGCCTAATAAAATCTAGTCAAAATATAAACACACTTAGGCTTCATGTAGAACTTACTTCAGTACTTTATTCATATGTTGGGCATTTCTTTTTCTCCAATTCCGTCCTTTCCTTGTCTTATTCCGCTCATTGCCCATATTCAGAATAGGTCGAGCGAATTATTTTAGTTATTATTACGTAAAACTGTAGGTTTACGTGAGCGACATAAACTCCCCGTACGAATGCCGGAGCGGTACTGGCAAGCGGGCCGGGCGGCAGGGAGATTGGCGCGTAAACGCATTATTTCAGAGTTTTATTTCTTACCACAAAAATAAAAACTTTATTAAAAATGTTTGTCACATAATACACGTATTATAATTGGTTCAGTTTGTATACAAAGTCTCATTTAAATATATGAAGTATCAATTGAATAAAACGCTTTATTATAATTTTTTCGAGGTAAGTTTGTGATTTTTTTCTATCGAGAAAATTTTTTGGAATCGTGATTTCACATCACATGGTACTTAGAATATATCCTCAATTTTACTATATATATTTTACAAAGTGATTGATGCAATAGTTTTATTGTTAAGCTGTGTCAAACAAAGTGAATTGAGGTAGTATCGACTCTTAAAGCAAGCGATAATTAACTATTTAATACGCATATAACATCGAAAATGGACGAGGAAAGGCTGACTAAGAAAGTTTATACGGCTAGTGTGAATGGAACAGTCGCAAGAGGAAGACCTCGGCGAACGTTTCTTGATCAGATCGGAGGCGTTCTGGACAAAGGCCAGGTCAAGAGTACCTTGAACCGACGGGCGTGTATGAGGAATGTGATGAAAGTGAATGAAGCCAGAGAAGTGTGTCAGGATCGTAGCAAATGGAAAACCGTAGTCTCTGCCTACCCCTCTGGGAAACAGGCGTGAATCTATGTATGTATGTATAACTTCGAAAAGTCAGAGAAGCGCGCCTTGGGTTCGAACTCGAGACCTCTGCGTGGCAGTCCAACGGTTTCCCGCTGGGCTACCGCTGCTGCTATTTATATAAATATGAATATATATATGTAGGTACAGTAGTTGAGTTGCAAGAACTATTATAGTTATTATTATTATAAGCAGAATCAAAAGCATATTAATGTATATGTTACGGCTAATAGTCGAAGTACGGCTACACCTAGTTTTAGCCGGCTAAAGTCAAAAGTAACCTAACATAACCTAACCGCATGTGGCCGGCTGCACCTAGTTGTAGCCGGCTAATCTTAAGTTTATGTTCCCACCCACCTTTAGCCGTAACATATATATATCATGAATCCATCAAACGATAGTAGATTAGTTCAAAATTCACTACATAGATACTTGCAGAATTACGAGCCTTTTCGCCCCTCAAGGTTCGTTCCCTAGCAGATATTTGTTAGGTTTCTTCTTAAAATCCACCCAAAAATAGGAGCCCCGCCAAACGGGGCTCCGTCTTTCTATGAAACGGGCGAAAGTCAAGGGGCGTATGGGCTCGTAGCCACTTGCACTCCGTTCGTCATTTACGTTTAAGTTTTAAAAATGCTACATTACAATCGTAATGTTGGCATTGGCATGGCAATATTAAATAAAATATGTCTTCACTACACAGATGGCGAAGTGATTCAAGTGGTCGTCTCGCCATTGCCGCCGCTCCAAGTACTGTGTATTCGATCCCCAAACGCGACATAAATTTGTGTGTTCCATTAATAGTTCTTCAGAGGTTGGGTGTTCTTTGCGGCAATTGCTTGTAATTATACCTAGTGCAGGAATTGCCTATTCAAAAGAAAAAGAGAAAATCTATGATTATGAGATGTTGGATGATGACTTGGGCCAACTCACCAACAAAATAATTGACGGTGAAGTAGAGAAAGTTGGTGATGAGTATCCAGTAGACGATGTTGGCGCCAAGCAACACCAGCAGACTGAACATGTGGGCCAACACCTCCGCCCAGCGACCGAGCAGCGTGCGACAGAGCGCCGGCACCTCACACGTGTCACTGCCTGGAAACAATATACACTTTATTAACCTATTTTAGGGTTGAAATTCATAAAATGGTTATTTCATAATGATCAGTCGTGTAGATAAGTCGTGAAAGCGTAACAAACAAACTCATGTTTAGCTTTGCAATAATAAAAAATTATTATCTTTATCAGGGCTATACATCATGACAAAGTACACAGTTAAGATTAATCCAAAGCTCTTTCAAAGAGGGTCAGTGATAAAAAAATTTACATACAATGATAATGATAATAACCTAATGTTAGGTGCAAAACAGCCTTCATGCAAAGAATTACTTTTTTAATAGCACTTACGCGTATAGAATGCCTACGTTTTTCAAATAAATAATGGCTGATTTAAATGATTTACTTTGATCAATGACCTGCCGCTGTTACTTAACTATTATAAAATAATTATGTAGAGAGGAACCCGCCACGCACAATCGGACTGCACACCCCAATTAAAGCAATAGAAAAGGCTTGAAAATACCGAATTCCTCTGGTAAAGGGCAACCGCGTTGTGGCATCCGGGCGTACTCCAACTTGAAGTATTCAGCTTTGAACAAAAACTATGCCTCGACAATTGTTTCGCCTGAACGCAAGGCATCCTCAAAGTAGTTTTGCAACGAAATACCAATGAGTTATCGTGCGCGCCTGCTTTTATCGCCTTTCTATTCTACTAACTAAATAACTACCCTTACTATAAATTAAATTAAAAATTGAACTATTTCGTGGGTAGGCAAATAAATTAAGCAACGGTGAAGTGTTTAAGTTTGTTTGTTCGTGTAGAAAGTTCGTGTGTTGTTAAAAAAGTATTTATATTCTATTTTTATTATATTATTCTACAAATACACACATGTTAAAGCCTTTTTTGTTAAATAACACTTAACGCTGAGTCACATTATACTTAAGATATTTCTGAAAAGAGGTTTTTTTTTGCTCTTCGAAATGACCACCCTCCGCCTGATGGTAAGCATTCGTGTGGTCTAAGAGCAGTGGCCTCCACACCGTCCTCATAGCAGCCGAGGCGATGTTGAGGTCTTTACTTTGACGGCCTGAGAAGGTGCTTTTTCACGCCCCGCTTAAAGGACCCAGCATTGAAGGAAGAAGAAAACACGTATCTTGGCATAGAATTCTATGCCTTGATCGTTCGGCAGAAGTATGAGGACCCAAACTTGTCGGTACGCGCTCTAGTCGACTCTACCGTGTAAGGATGGCATCTGAGCCCATCGCGCCTTGTTCTGGATAGGCAAGTGGAGGGCGGGATAACGTGGAATAACTCTTCAGAGCTCTCCCCATGGTAAATTCTGTAGAAACATGCCAATGAGGCAATGTCCCTACGGAGTTGCAGAGGTTCCAGTGAACTCGTGACCTCTGGATCTCTGATGTTACGGTGGATAATTGTTAGTTAATAATTGGTTCAGTACCTCTTAAATATTGAAGTATAGTTTAAGAATGGTTAATAAATAAATCTACTTATGGTTTAGAAGACTGCACGCATGGCTCAATACTCTAAGTGGTTACCACAGCAGGGATGCTGAGTGTTATGGTACAGAACTGATAATAATCCATCATAGGTTCAAAGACACGGACCAAAAATGTATGTGATCAACAAATAATTTCGTCGAGGTTTGGTGCCTTGTAAAAACTTGTAATAACATCTCACCATGGTGTTTGTTGACTCTGAGCAGCACGTAGGCGGTGTAGAGACACAGCGCAGCCATGAACGCCACGAGGATCAGCGCCGCCGGCAGACCAGCTCGCTCCACGCCCCACGCCATCGTCAGCAGCGACGAGCCCATTATTGTGTTCCATACTGAGAAACTGCAAACAGTCATTGGGCACTTTATAAATTAACAAATTATAATAATATAAGCCCTGTATTAAACTGTGCCACTGCTGGGCACGGGCCTCTTCCCAGTGTCAGAAGGTTTAGGCCATAGTCCAGCACACAGGCCCAGTGCGGGTTGGCAGACTTCACATATCTTTGAGAACTGTTAGACATGCAGGTTTCCTCACAATTGTTTGCTTTCACCGTTAAAGCAAAGTCAGAGATGCGTCCCTTGGGATGGAACTCGAGACCTCTGCATGGCAGTCCAACGGTTTCCCACTAGGCTATCACTGATGTATTTTTTTATAAATTAACTTAAATTATTTTATAAATGAACTACTTTGAAGAATTTTAGTATATGTACATATATCCACGAAGGCGTAGTACACACAGCGACACATCAAACTAGACTGTTTGAACTTTGAACTATTAGAAGTTAAACGCTGCGAATCGTGCGAGAGAGTGCGTTACTTTTTTGTTATTTTGTCTTACGCTGAATGGGATGCGACGCTCTATCCTTATCATTACATCGACACCACTATGCACAGTCCCTTTCCGACAATTCTCTATTTTGTATGTAGCGTAGTTATGCGTATATAGGTGTCTAACTTGATGTGTAGCCGTGTGTACGACGTAGGTACCCTCTATTTCGTCAGATATGGTTTTACCAACCAAGCAGAGTTCCCGATACCGTGGTAAGGGTTGCCAACTTTTTATACGAAAAATAAAGTATGTTATTGTCGGAAGAGATTATTATTATTTCTTTTTTTTAATGATATAATATAATATTCTATCACATACACACAACACCATCTAGCCCAAACTAAGCAGAGCTGGCACTATGGGTACTAGACAATGGATAAACATACATATATACTTATTTTTGTAAATACATATTATACATAGAAACACCCAGACCAAGACAAACATCCATGTTCATGCACACAAATGTTTGACTTGTGCGGGAATCGAACTCGCGACCTCAGGCGTGGCAGTCGGTTACACTACCCATTACGCCATTGAGGCCGCCATTTAACTGTATGTTGGCAAACAAAACATATTATAATGTTTTAAATAAAAATATCGGTGTTTATTTTCATAGACATGTTTTATTTCTGGATTTCGAGATGATTATTATAAAGTTATTTTGTTTGAAGAGTTTTCTTGTAAGTGTGCCATCCCTAGTATGTTAAAGCGTTTGTTGGGAGGTCGCTAATATGCTTATGCTGTTAAGTGTGAAAGTGATTTATTGATTGCGTTTAAAGGTCCTGTATTATTTGTTTCAAACGAGTGTGATGAGTTTATGAAGCTTTAAAAATCATTTGTTGTTTGTTAGTGCCCATTCGCCGTACTGGAAGGATGCAGAAGTATGTGTACCGAAAGAGGAATTGGAAGACACGCCCTCGTGCGAGGAAATTTGTATATCGTCGGACGATGAGGAGATATCACTAACGCCGTTCTCCCAGAAATTAGTTATTAATACGCAGGAATTTGAGTACTTATGCCCCGCCTCTCCGAAGTTATTTTAATCAACCAGGTCGTACCATGAAGTATGTCTATCATGGTACATTTTATGATTCACGTAGTTGGGAATTTGGTCACTAGATTTTTCCTGCGGCTTTGCTCGCGTAAATGTATTTTAGTTTAGCAAAAGTACTTATTTTTCTGGATAAAAAGTACCCTATGACCTTTTCTGTCTCCCTGGCAACGGTTATGAGAAATTTCAGTCCTGGGTTGGATGAGAAGTTAACGCATGAAAGCGTAACAAAGAAACAAACTCACATTCGCATGTATATCTAATACTAGCTGACCCACGCACCTTCGTCTGCTTCATATAAGAGAATTTTCCCCGTTTTTAAAACATTTGTCATTGCTGCTCCTATCCTATTGGTCGTAGCGTGATTTTATATAGCCTATAGCCTTCCTCGATAAATGGGCTATCCAACACAGAAATAATTTTTGAATTCGAACCAGTAGTTCCTGAGATACGCGTTCAAATAAACAAACTCTACAGTTTTATAATATTAGTATATATTAGTTATAAACTTATAATGTACTGCTGTAAACAAGCTTTTGCCATCCACGAAGATGACTCTTATTTCGCATTAAACGATGACTCATTAATGAAGTATATGTTTTCCATTTCTTGAAATAATTATTATATCAAAAGGTCAACCATTTAGTTGCTACAAGTGTTTAGCTGTCATTAATCTTCTTAATTATGTTTTATCTTTTCAGACATTTTTGCCGCTTGTAACAATAAGATAACAGGGCTAAGTAAACATAATTATCAATTTACAAATTTGAAAATTATTAAAATACTTTATTGTTCTTATGTTCGCAGTATCCTCGAGTATTGTTTCCAAATTTGGAATCCACAGTATGACGTTTATATAAATATATTAGAATATATACAGCGCAAATTCACAAGATTTCTTCAATACAAATGCCAGAAATATGACAACAGCCATCGAAGAAGGTGAAAGAGACACCACTTACTACCACTATATGAGAGGAGAAAAGTTGCAGATGTCACATTATTGGTAAAAATTGCCCAATCTAAAATAGATACGCCCTACCTTTTTTCTATGTTTCACCTCAGAGTGCCCACCAGATCGGTTAGAACACCTATTCTCCTTAATGTTCCTCACGGTACCACTAACTAAAGAGACAACTCATTTTTTGTAAGACCAGCAAATCTTATCAACACACTGGTTGACTGCCCTGAGCTTGACTTATTTAACACACATCCATCTAAATATATTAACACGCTTTCCAATCAATGGTTTCAATCGGTGCCTTAAACTTCTCAATGATAATTAATTTTCTTTACATCAGCATTGTAATTGTTTAATTGTTTAGAAATTTTATATAAATGTTAATTTTGTACAGCACTATAAGTAAAATCTATCAAGCCTTAGATCAGCCTCATATGCGAAAACAGATAAATGGTTTATAGATAATTTATAAGATTTGTAAAATAATAATAGAAACTGTTTGTTTTCCGAACAAAATAAATTAAAATAATAATTCACTAGCCTTTGTCTACAATCTTGTAACAATTTGTCCGCCATGTTTTCACGCGGATGACACTTTGAACTATATCGCCGTTTCTACTCAGTGAGATTACATGAAGCGAGACTTAGATTTTAGTTGGAGCTACTCATAACTTTATAAATCGTATAAAAATTACTATAATCATGTTTTCGTGATAGTGGAGCTAACATAAAGACTATTTTTTTAAATCCTTTGTTTTGTGTTCACATTCTCTAAATATACGATTTTATTATATCTATATCTTCAAAAGACTGCCTGTAGTACCACTACAGGCCCTCTTTTAATAATGTCAAAATAGTATAGACGATATCTAGTACCTCAAAATAAAAAAACATATGCATGTCAATCAGATCGGAAAAAGGGATTGTTCACCAACTCGACACAAGAGACTGGGCACACGTGTGCCCAGTTGGTGAAATTTACCCGTTGCCAGGAATGGGACGCTTAGGTCGCCGATGATGACTAACACAAAATCCATCACATTATTTAATCTATGTATATAAAACTCTTCCATTACTGAGTGACTGACAGACAACGCACAGCCGAAACTACTGAACGTAAGCAGCTGAAATTTGGCATGTATGTTTCTTGGAGAGTGTAGGGGAGCACTAAGAGAGGATTTTTAGAAATTCCACCCCGAAGGGGGTGAAAGGGGTGAAACCCGATATTCACACGGGAACGGGACTTACGCGGGTAAAACCGCGGGAAAACTACTAGTTGATATATGTATATATGATTTATTTCAAAATTTGTCGAATTAGAAGTTATTAAGTTTTCCAGCAAAAAGTGAGGCAGCATAAATTAATGAAAGAGGCGATTATTAACCTGACCGTACTCTTTTTTTTGCAAAAATCTGGGTGTGTCCAGCTGGCGAAAACTTAAAGTGATTTAATTTAAATTTCACTATGTGGACACGCGTAAAAATCTTCGCGTGTCCCCGTGTCGTGTCCAGTTGACGAAATAATAAGTGGTACTAATTTTGAGTTTCACCAACTGTTCTCTTGTGTCGAGTTGATGAAAAACTCAAAAAAAGCATGATATTCAAGCCTTAATTTAATATAATGTCCCTTAAACATACCTACTGAATTTTAAACGAAGTTATGTTTGCATGACAATATTACTAATAAAATAAAGCTTTATAATTTCTTAGTTTATGCTTGTTTGTAATATTTTAAGTTATCATAAAATATAAAAACGATATATTTCTAATATTTTACAACAAGCCCCTCAACCGATATTCATGAAATATAATATTGAGATAATAGGCATGCCAAAATTGCGGATAACTGCTAGTTAAAATAAATTTATAAGTACTTACATAGTGACTAAGGAGCTTTGCTTCAGTCTCTCTGGCTTTAACGACTTTTCGAATTTAGTGTATGTGGACAGAATTGCGCTTGTGGATAACTCCGCTGGTCCCTGAAAACATTATAGTTCATAAACCATAAATATTAACAGTCTGCCAGTGGTTCATACAATAATCACAGAGATATAGACATTTTGTTGAAATACTGCTCATGCACTGAGAATTAATTCTGCTTCACAGGGACTTTACAAACATTCAAACAACTAGCACAAGAAAACACTGACTCAGATCAAAAATTTGTCCTGTACGGAGATCGAACCCACAACACTCAGCGCATTGGCAGCAGCGAGGCGATCACTTATAGGTTTAACTGCTCTCTCTCTGCACTAATAGGTATTAGTGCAGTCAAAAACAGTCACATAAACCTCTGTTCTGTGACATTAACCATAATTATTTACAGAGTCTTCCAGTATATACGAAAATCGCAGAAATTCAGGCATTTTGTAGATATAACTGGTCCAGACACGATGCTATTAGATTCTTTTTTCAATGCAGCCAAAGATCTAAATTGCAGTTTTAGATCTGCACAAGTGACGTTGCAAACTGGCATGCAGAGCCGTGTGCAAATAAGATATGCCTATATTTGGCTGTGTGCAACTAATAACGTGAAAACGTCACATGGTTTTACATGTGGAGGTTATACGACTCTAAATATAGAAGTATCGCTGATAAATGACAAAAAGAAGGCCTTTGACCACAAAACGGGCGCAGGCGCGTACTAAACTAAATACCTAAATATGTTTTAATGATGAAATACGAAATGACTTGTTACTGCGTGGAATGTCAAAGATCCAATTTTGTTAATTCGTAATGCGTACAAATTATTATAACGAGATAAATTGTATACAAATGATAAAAAGTTTTGAAGCGTAAAGCATGCTTGTTTAGTCATAATTGATGCTAATATTTGCGGTCATTCGAGAGGCTCCAGGTTATATTCTCGTGTTAGGAATGTGATAGGATTTTATGTAGGTCATTCTCGGTTGCAATACGGTGACTGAAAAAGGCCCAAAATGGCAGAAGGCACGCCTCCATCACGTAAGTTTTCAAACATAATAGGCGAAGTCAGTGGGTAAAACAAAGGTGTACCTTATCCTGTGGATACAAGTGTAAATCTATGTTAGTGTATTGTCAATATCAAAGTACTCAACGGTGTAATAAATCCGTCATTTTGTCGAAAAATACAAGAACAGAAAAAGAATTCAGTGAATCTTATTATCTTAAACATGTACGCGAATGTTTCACCATGACTATGGCTGCTGAAATGCAGTCAAAACATCGTGGAAAGTATGACTAATCCATATATATAAAACTCTTCCGTTACTGAGTGACTGACAGACAACGCACAGCCGAAACTACTGAACGCAAGAAGCTGAAATTTGGCATGTATATTCCTTGGAGAGTGTAGGGGAGCACTAAGAGAGGATTTTTGGAAATTCCACCCCGAACGGGGTGAAAGGGGTGAAAAACTTTTATATGAAAGTTCTACACCGTTGAAGTTTGTGACTTGAAAATTTTGGATTTTCACGCGGGCAAAGCCGTGGGCGGAAAGCTAGTCCTAATATAAAATATAACAAGTTATAAAATACTATTTAAACAGTCAACTCTCAATTGTGTGTTTTAAATAAACCGCGATAAAAGCTGTTAAAAGTAGTTTAATTTCAAATAAATCCAGGTAGTTTAAAACGCTGGAATGTATACAACTTACAGTCAAAACAGTGGCGTCTGACTGAGACCAGATAATACCAGATCCATCACCCAGTCACCGTGTTATCAGACATAGTATTCTTGACTAAAATAGATGAACCATTTTGTAGATGCCTTTACGCGTGAGTCGTGACCGATACACTTTACGATCATTATTCTAATTTTAGGATCTTACGATATCACGAGCTTAGAGAATCATTTAGGGCGGTAAAATATTGTTTATTCGATAGTAGGAAGTAATCTCTAAAATAACTGATTCTACATGTTTTGCTAATAGAAACCAAGTCCACCTATGGAACAAAGACTGAGACACACCTGTTAACCATCTTACGTAAGACGAAGGTGTTCAGCGTTACCTCACTATGAAATAATTTTCTAGAGACAAGACAAAACAGAGGGTTTTTCTGATTTAAACCTATCTCTGCAATAAAGCCTTCTCGAGTTACCGTTTCCAAGTTCTTCTCGAGAAACGTGACTTATCGGCGGTATTAGAGACGTATTCGTCTGTATCAATTTACTTTATTAAAGTGGCACACATACGAGGTTCCTTATAGTCAGCAGTTACCACGCCAAGGTGCTCAAATTTAAGAGAAAAAAGACAATCAATAAAGCATGTCTTCAGCTGATCTTAACAAACCGTGTCATCGTTTTAAGCTATTCATGTAGGACACATGAAGAAAGACCGAGAGATACTTTTATTCAACAAGTGAAGGAAAACGTAGGAGTCTGGTCGTATCAAGTGGTTAAAAGAAAAGCAGAAGACAGATATTTGGCGATTACTTCACCGACAAGAGCTACACTCTTGAATTAAAGAAAAAATAAGACGTTCGAGATTACAATTTCCTCTATATTTCGCATCTACTGAATAGATAATAAAGGTTTCGTTAACGTTTTAAAGTAATGTAAATGCAGGCGTGTCGTAATAATGCATAAACCGTTATACTTCAACCACTTCCCGCGCACACGGCTTGCAGTGTGTGATTGCGTCGGTGGTAACATAGCTGCGTTAAATATTACCTTTAGGTATTATCTACTAGCTTTTGCCCGCGGCTTCTCTCGTGAACCGTACTATTTTCTAGATGAAAGGTACCCTTTGTCCTTTTCTGTACTCCTCACAGCGTGTATGCAAAATTTTATAATGATCGGTCGAGTAGTTAAGGCTGGAAAGCGTAACAAACAAACTTACTTATTATTATTAATTGTTTCTCTTTCACGCTATTTTCCGAATGCGTTAGGACAAACCTGGCTCTTTGGGAGACTTACACGGGGACATGGGTCCAACATGCACAAGCCCTTCGAGAGTTTTGATTTAGAGTGAGATGGGACACTTATCGAGACACTATTCGCGGCAAGAGTAGGAGACTATTGCTACATATGGAACCTAATAAATCTAGGCTATGAGGATGGGTGTTGGATGGGCTGGTATAATAAAACTATGTATGAAAAACGGCGTCTGCCCTGAAAACTCTAATAGCATCAATCGGATGGGCAGACGGTGACTCGCCAACTCACTAGATGGGCCCCCTGAATAGCCACCATGGGCATACAAGCCTAAAGGCAGCAGAAGGCAACACCGGTGTGAGCGGCTAGAGGTGTCGAGCGGTGCGGCGCCGGTTTCACTTTCATGGGTTTCGTGACAACGGAGACCCGGAGCGGGTTTCCCCATATTTATGCCCTTGAAAATGACACTTCCACCCCGAGCATATAGCTTTAACGGCCTCCCTCTGACCGGCCGACCAAGGCAAGCCAGAGTTGAGAGTCCTACGGGTGCTTTTGAAGTTTCACCTAGCCAACCAGTAAAGGGAAGTCGGGGACGAGGCCCTAACCGACTCTCTGAGGCATTCAGGACCACAGTGTCGCCACTCACATTCAGCTCGCCACAAGCTGCCTGCGGTTTGTGCGCTTTTATTTAACCTGGTGATACATTTTTTGTTTATATCACAAGATGAAGGTGATATTTTAAAAGCTAGTGTACTGTGCCATCTTATATTGCGTTAGTCTCATGACTGTAACGACTGTCCCAGAGAGATTTATTATTATTGTTATTTGTATTATAAATTTATCGAAAACGCAAATACAAGTTCTACTTCATGAATTGTCTTTTTCCTCGTTAGTAATTTAATGGAATAAAAGAAATCGAAATCTTGCGGAATGTTTATTCAACAAGTATAATAATCCCAAAAGTGTACGTGCAATGTCGATTGTCCGTTATTATCAAGCTTGTCAGAGATTACATCTCATTATTTGACCCCAGACATGTTTGACAAATATCGTGTGATGTATAAATTTGTAGATACTATAAATCCTAACTAATATTATAAATAGTCGGCCTCGATGGCGTAGTGGTTAGTGTAACTGGCTGCCACGTCTGAGGTCGCGGGTTCGATTCCCGCACAAGTCAAACATTTGTGTGCATGAACATGCATGTTTGTCTTGGTCTGGGTGTTTCTATGTATAATATGTAGGTATTTACAAAAAAAAAAAAGTATATATGTATGTTTATCCATTGTCTAGTACCCATAGTACAAGTTCTGCTTAGTTTGGGCTAGATGGTGTTGTGTGTATGTGGTAGAATATTATTATTATTATTATAAATGCGAATGTGAGTTTGTTTGTTTGTTACGCTTTAACACCTTAACTATTCGCTCGAACATCATGAAATTTCGCATACACGTACAGAAAAGGACTCAGGATCCTTTTATCCAACAAAAGTACTGGTCCCCTGGGGTAACTAGTTAGGAAACTATGTTCCGTCATACTTTTGTGTTTTATGCTCAAAGCTGGCCCTTGTTTATGACCTAAAGTCATAGTTGGCGAAAAGTAGGAGTATTGTTTGTAATGTAATGATCACATATATTATACCACTAAGGTGGCAGACGAGCACACGGCCCACCTGATGGTAAGTGGTCACCGTAGCCTATGGATGCCTGCAACACCAGAGGCAACACTTGCGCGTTACCGACCCTTTAGGAAAGGAAGTGGGAAGGAGAAGGTGGGGGAAAGAGGGTGATTGGGCCTCCGGCACTCTCACTCACCGAACGAAACACAACAGTAGGAATACTGCTATTTCACGTCAATATTCTTTGAGAGGGTAGTCCTTCCCCGGTCGAGCTGGCCCATTCATGCTGAAATCAGCGAGGCTCTACTACTTATAAAATTATTTATTTATTTTAGGGAAAAACAAACTTCGCTCTTTAGGGTTGGCAGAGCCGTATCTCTGTTAAACTCTTAAAGAATAAAGGCGTGTGACTGTGCATGAATAATTACATCTAAATTAGCCGTTCAGATCAATGAAGCAAGATAAGGCATAGATAATAAGTTATATACACGTAAGTTTATTACCCCGTGTCGTTAAAAATATTAAATACATACCTACACACTGGATAAGAAACTATAAGTACTCGCTGATAACAAAATGGCGGGGCACGTCACAAAAGCTCATTAGTATACGTCACGTCATGTATCAAATATTATTTTATTTGGGTCACAGAGTAACACTTATCTATCAGTTATATTTGTAAGTGGCATTTACATTTTTTATATACGGGTAGAACCGTAAATAAGCTGTTGATCCGCGGTTGATTTAGTGGTAAGCGATTACTGCCTGGTAAGCGGTTACCGTGTCTTACAGTTATTTAGCACTGTAAGTATTTGATGCGCAATAAGAACGTGACGCTTAGTAGAAAATCAATGTCAGTCTTTTTAATTGTCTAGAAATTAGTGAGGCGTTTTAAAGTTTGAAAGATTATTTACACTTTTAAATAACAAGAAACCCACTTTTCAAGGTTAGAGGTGCGGCGCATTTGCTGTTTACTTAGCTGTCTCAATTCATTAGTCATCTCAATACGAATAACTAATTAATAATTAAATTCGAATTCAACTGTGCTCATCGCTAGCAAAAAGTTAATATTTTGTTTATCGTGGTAAATTGGCAATCAATATGGAAAATTAGTTACCTTCATAATATATATACATACCTACATCCTTGTAGATTCGCTTTCAGGGATAATTACAATACAGCCGTTACACTAAAAACGACCCTAACACACACGGACAAAAAATAGACAATGGAAATAAAAATATATATAACTTGAATAGTTGCATATAACACAATTCATAAGCAAACAGTAAGAAAGTATGCGTAAGTAATTAAAAAAATTATTTTAGTTCACACGTGAGTAACAATTGTGTAATCAATATACGGTTGTTACGAGTCCAGGTGTTCTTGGTATCTGTTGATTCAATCGGTTGTAAAGTCCTTCTCAACTCAGGAATTATTCCTACCGAGGGCCTTGTCTTGTACACGTAATCAGGCCGTTTTTTCTTATGCCTGTAAGGTAAGTTAAGGGATACTTACTAATGAATCCATGCTGTCTGTACTGAGTGTTCTGTAGGTATTGGTGGGCGCTGCACCCTGCAACAGGGGCGAAGCCTCCGTGCGGCTCATGGCGCTGCAGTAACTGTGGTTCTTGCTTATACTCGGTGAGTAATATCTAAAGAGCATACAAAAAGACATAATGTTTATATCCTTAGAGAACGCATAAACAAAACGCACACATCACTTACCGCACCGAACAAAAGCGGCTTTTAGAAATGTGCATTAAAGAAAGCTATACTTACATATTAACAAAAAATATTATATTTAGTTATCTGTTCTTTAATCAAACGACTGTGTTGAAATTAAACTACTATATACGGATTTTATAGCGTTATTTATTTGACACTTTATTACATAATTTTGAAAACTGTTACACTCATAAAATCCGTATATAGTAGTTAAATTTCAATGAATAATATTCGCGTAAACAGAAGACAATATTATGCAAACGACTGTTGTTTTAATATATCAGTATTACCAAGCGATGGTGTGTCATTTATTTCCCCAAACACTTTTGTTCACGTGTGTCAAGCAGCGATAGCTCAGTGGGTAAACCAACAGACTGCATTGCAGAGGGTCTCGGGTTCGAACCCACGTCGCACACCTCTGACTTTAGGAAGTTATATGACTTTTCGAAATTATGTGCGTATTAATTGACAATTATCGCCTGCTCCGTGCCTCGGAGAGCACGTTAAGCCGTCGGTCCCGGCTGCCATGAACATCTATGGTAGTCGTTATTGGGAAGTCAGTGCCCTCTAATATCCTGACACTGGTCTAGCCTTAGAGTATCGTTAGCCTTCGGGCTGCGGAGGTCAGGTTGCAGCCGCTCCGTGTAAAAACTGATATCCAGTCAAATCCGGTTAGATTAGAAAGCCGACCCCAAGTGACTTGGGAATAATAAAGGTTAGGGAGAAGATTTTAGTTCACGTGTGTACATATTTATATTGTATATATTCTTCTTTTTAAGGTGGGATCAGTTGCCCGATTCAAAACATTTGTTATATCAACTCATCCCGCGGGATAAGTTCGAGCGGGATCACTTGACTAAAGAGCCCGACATTTATCTCTTAAACTCGAATGTAAATAAATACTTTCTTTGGCAATGACTAGATTTAAAAGTCCATTTACACCGTGCAAGTTTTTTGCATGTGGCATACAATAAACGTAAAACAATAATAAGCATTCATTGTTTCAAGAAACCATAATATAAGGCATAACATGTAATAAATACTGACACCTGTTCCCAGAGAATACTCTTCAGTGATATTCAACCTAAATTCATTAAAACGCCACATTTTTGTTATATTTATACCCCTCTAAAAATAAGCTATCGATCCTAAGGACGACATGTTTTGAGGTTAAACTAGTGTCCATACACGTTATAGGTATTGCAAACTGGGTCAAACAGAAAGATTGCGCTTAATCAGCACGAGTTGATATCGTATGGCATAGTTTTTCTATTGCCTTTGTTTTGGGCGACTTCGTGGGAGTATACATCTTCTTAACATCTCCATTACTATCGTCTTCAAAAAGCACCAGTGTTTTGAATTTTTAATCCTGTGACCTGATTTTTACCAGAAATACGTATAGGTAATTATTTATTGCTATTAACAGATTCCCTGTGCCATGAATCACATAATATGATACGTAACAATATATTCTCTATTGTGTTGTGCTTGTAAGCTGTTTTTTTGTGTCTATCACGGGACTGCGAAAGGGTAAAGGCCAATTTTTAATCTACAGGTAGCATACCTAAATGATAAATTTGATTGATACCTATCGCAATAGATTAATTTAAGAGAAAAAGTACGCTTACGTTAAAGTACGCTGGCAATAAGGAAAATTATGTGGTGTAAAAAAAAGAACCTCCTTAGTTATAATAATACTCACTTGTGTTTCCGGTAACGCCTCCTCCTTTCCTCGCAATATTCACAATCGGTGAAGTCTGAACACGCACTCCCGAATATCCTACGAACACAGAAAATATCATCAGAATTTAAATAAAACTACTAAAATATATCTTATTCGACACTACATTTACTATTTCAAAAACAAAGTATATATCAATATCAACAAACATATTAAATACTAAATATTTTATTATTAAATTTGTTGATCAAAAAGGCTTCTGATAAAACTTGTTGATCAAAATACGTACAATGTATTGTACCGTATTGATAATTTGTTGATCAAAAATGCTTCGAATATATCCGTGCAAGTTCGTCAGCTGTCGCCAAGTGTGTGAGTTATCATCAGTAGTATTATTATTACAAGATTTCGTATTTATCAATACTCATAATGCGAAATCACAGGGTGAGGTCTTATTCGGTTAATTAATTTTGTTTGAATATTAAAACTTTGTGATGTCAACTAGATTAAGTTAAATTGTTTATTATTGACAAACAGGGCTGGAAAAAGCTTTATTGTTTCAGCCGTGAACTACACTCAGATCTGCTGTCCCTTTCGGGAGTATTCCCTTCTAGTAAAGTAATGAGGTTGTCAGCAGAGATAGTCTTGTGGGATACCGTTCGACTGCCAGGGAGAGATCGCCAGCTTGATACCAAGCACGCACTTCTAACTTATCGAAGTTATGTGCTTATTAATTAACCTTTTCGACGCCCATCTATATAATACGCGATGTGTCCTCCAGCGCCACGCTACAAATGTATAACGTATCTATAGTAAAACGTAGGGATGGGATTAATGTCCTATTGACAAATAATATTATAAGTAGAAATTAATGTTTATTCACCAATTTACGAAGCTAAATAAAAACTGATACCGTATTATATATATAATATGTAACGGGTATTAACGCGATCATGCATAATGTTTACCTTTTTTATGCTTGACGTTTCGACCAGGTTACACCGGCCGTGGTCACAAGCTGACTGGTGCTGCGATGTCATGTCTCCGTTTGTGAGGCAGAAGAATCTTGATTCACCCTCACTTTTGGCATATTTTTATTTGTCCATGTACCGTCACAAACTACACTCACGGTATCCCTATTACGTATGCTAGCCGTTGTGTCCGTATTCTGTGAATTACCTGACTGTGCAAAACAGCGAAGTTGCGTATTATTAATCACGGGATTCCACGTCGCGGATAATTTGAAACCATCTTCCCTATTGAAGTGTCTATATTTTTTGATTTCAATAGCTTCTCGCACTACTCTTGGATAAAAGTGGCGATCGGTGGAGAGGACTTCCGGACGATGAAATTCAATCCAATGATTAGTACCTGATTCCAGTATATGTTCTGCAATTGCTGATTTGCTAGTCTGCCGGTTCTTCACAGCGGCGATGTGTTCTTTGACCCTCTCAGCAATAGTACCTTGACGATGAAATTCAATCCAATGATTAGTACCTTGTCTTGGACGACAGAGGCAACCGACTAAAAGAGGCAAGCATCCTGAGGTGAACAGACAACCCGCCTATATGCCATATGTAAAAGGAATTACGGATAAGATCGGAACGGTGTTAAAGAAATATTCCATCAACACTATTTATACACCGGGGGCCAAAGTAACCAGCATGGTGGGCACACCAAAGGACGTTTTGCCTTTACAAACGCCAGGCGTATACAAGATAAATTGCAGCTGCGGGAGTTCCTACATAGGCCAAACCAAGCGTACTATTGCTGAGAGGGTCAAAGAACACATCGCCGCTGTGAAGAACCGGCAGACTAGCAAATCAGCAATTGCAGAACATATACTGGAATCAGGTACTAATCATAGGATTGAATTTCATCGTCCGGAAGTCCTCTCCACCGATCGACACTTTTATCCAAGAGTAGTGCGAGAAGCTATTGAAATCAAAAAATATAGAAACTTCAATAGGGAAGATGGTTTCAAATTATCCGCGACGTGGAATCCCGTGATTAATAATACGCAACTTCGCTGTTTTGCACAGTCAGGTAATTCACAGAATACGGACACAACGGCTAGCATACGTAATAGGGATACCGTGAGTGTAGTTTGTGACGGTACATGGACAAATAAAAATATGCCAAAAGTGAGGGTGAATCAAGATTCTTCTGCCTCACAAACGGAGACATGACATCGCAGCACCAGTCAGCTTGTGACCACGGCCGGTGTAACCTGGTCGAAACGTCAAGCATAAAAAAGGTAAACATTATGCATGATCGCGTTAATACCCGTTACATATTATATATATATCATGCAACGCGAAAGTTTAAAAGTTATTGATACCGTATTTTCATATTTTGTTTTATTTCATAAAAAATCATTCTTGAAAATTATTCTTGATTAAGGTGAATAAAACGTAGTTTATAGTTTACAATATTTATAAAATATTATTTATTCACGTCATTTTCTTGTAATAATAGTATTTATGATCGTTGCGACGAGATGAAATATAGCGAGGTCTTCATCGTGTCCCATCACTGGCTTACTTTATATCAAGTACTTGGCGTTGGGGGCATTAAAATATTTTCTGGCGTTTTTGTTTCTATTGAATATAAAACAAACAAGAACTTATTATTTGTGAAAAAGATAAAAATATGGCTTATAACAGTTTGTTGCAATTTTCCATAAAAACAAAATAAAAGATCTTGTAAAAGTCGTAAATTTATTTTATACTATTATTACTTCTAATCAAGTAGTGGCGCTGAGGGCACGAAAATCTCGAACTTGTATACAAGTGATTGGCGTTCAAAAGGTTAAATAAGTAATTAATTATCGCTCGCTTTAACGGCGAAGGAAATTATCGTGAGGAAACCAGCATGACTAAACGTTCTCCATAATTTTTTTAAGATATGTGAAGTCCGGCAACCCGCACTGTCTTAGCGATTGGCACAGCTGCATTCAAATAATAATTATTCGAAAGTAAATTATGTGCTTCACATCAATGGTCAAAATTGCAGCTTATCTACTTGTAGGACGTATGGGTCTTACACAAAATGCGGGCGTAACAAAATCAATAAAATAAAACATCAAATATTGCTATGCAACTTTGTACTTATTAATCTTATTATAATAATATCACAACAGATCAATCTTAGATATTAATAGTGTTGTCAATACTTTCGAATATTATTTGAATGTAGCTATACCAATTACTCAGTCAGTCAGTTTGTGTTCAACTGCAATTATGTAGCTAAATGTAATTTTGGAATAAACCAAGTATGTCCACTAAAAGTAAAATCGAAACAGTCATGGTAAAGATAAAGATAAAGATAAAGATTAGTTTATTTGTATGAAACATGAGTACATTTACATAAAATGCATGATGTTATAGTACATTAGCGGCTCGTCATGTTTTACCCTTAGGGTATACAAATATTCAAATTATATTACTACAAACAATTTATTTGACGCACATAAAATTTCAAACGTGTCATTTTAAAAAAGAAAACAGAATTATTAATAATATTCATAATATAATGCATACATACATACATACATAGATTCACGCCTGTTTCTCAGAGGGGTAGGCAGAGACTACGGATTTCCATTTGCTACGATACTGACACACTTCTCTGGCTTCATTCACTTTCATCACATTCCTCATACACGCCGGTCGGTTCAAGGTGCTCTTAACTAATGCATGCAAATAAAATTTAAAAATAAAGATCAGTTATTCAATAATATCATTAAAATTATAAAATATGCATGTCAAAAATATAGTATAATTTAAAAAGATAAAATGTCAGTTAATAAAAGTCAGTAGTCACATAAGAGTAAAATGTCAAATATGTAACGAAGTTATGATTATGATAGCATTATAATATGGTCTTGTGGTGTTATGCTTGTGCGGCTCAACGCTGCATACGTATGGCGGCTACACTTTCAAAGCTCTTAGGCAGAGCTACCATCTTTCATTGTCCGCGTATATTTTTACCATAGTAATATCATATTATATAGCCTAGTGGGAAACCGTTGGACTGCCACGCAGAGGTCTTAAGTTCCAACCCAAGACGCGCATCTCTGACTTTTCGAAGTTATATGCGTATTAAATAGTTAATTATCGCTTGCTTTAACGGTGAAGGAAAAACATCGCGAGGAAACCTGCATGTCTGAGAGATCTTCATAATGTTCTCAAAGATATGTGAAGTCTGCCAACCCGCACTGGGCCAGCGTGGTAGACTGTGGCCTAACCCTTCTCGCGCTGAGAAGAGGCCCGTGCCCAGCAGTGGGACAGTTTAATACAGGGCTGATATTATTATTAATATCACAATCATGACCATTGATGTGATCCACGAATAGTTGCTTCGAATCTGGGAGTTCTTTGTATCCGTAGTATATATGTTTGTAAAGGCCCTCGTTACACATGACTTCAATACTTCAATACTTCATTACATAGTAGATTCACGCCTGTTTCCCAGAGGGGTAGGCAGAGACTACGGATTTCCATTTGCTACGATCCTGACACACTTCTCTGGCTTCATTCACTTTCATCACATTCCTCAATGAATGATGATGAAAAAATGAAATCTTCTATACTTCAGTACTTCAATAGCGAGAGAAGTCTCTTGTCTGTTGAGTATATTCGTAGCGATATCAACCGGCGAATAGTTCTACACATCCTGTACGTTAGCACTTATAGTGATTTGATTTGCGTACACATTATATAACTATATTTGAATTTATATAATATGTTTACATTCATAACATCTAAGATTACATCTTTAGTACATTAGAAATTGTCTTTATTAGGTTATTTATCTCGGTAAGAGCAGATAGTGACAAGCACATTTGTTGTTATTACTATTATTATAAACATGAGCAGCGATAGCTCAGTGGGGAGACCAACAGACTGCAATGCAGAGGGTCTCGGGTTCGAACCCACGTCGCGCACCTCTGACTTTCGGAAGTTATATGACTTTTCGAAATTATGTGCGTATTGATTGACAATTATCGCCTGCTCCGTGCCTCGGAGAGCACGTTAAGCCGTCGGTCCCGGCTGCCATGAACATCTATGGCAGTCGTTATTGGGGGAGTGGCGACACAAAAGATCCCACTGGGTCGAAGTGTCACCGGTCTGCACTGACTGGCCCCCACATATGATACATACATTATTATAAACAAAAACGCTACCGGCACCATGAATATTTTCTGTGTGAAGGGCTTCCTTGGGGGCTTATAAACATAGAAAGAACGTAGAATTGTTGGAAAACTATTTTATAATTTTTTGTCCCTGTTGGGATAGAACCTATGACACTCGGCGCTCTGACACTTAAACTTCTGCTCTATTTGTGCAATCACACAAAATATGAACGGCATTTTTTAACAGCCCCTTCGACAGTAAATTGTATAATTAGCCTAATATATAAAAACACGTTGCCGTTCCTATGTAGATATTAATCCAGAACTTTATCGATCTGTGGACCAATTCCATGCAAATCCGAAGATTTACACAAATTCAAGTAACATAAGAAAATAAAATATCAAATATAATGTTCAAAACGTGCTTTGTTATACATACCTACTATCTTATCTATTATAATGACCTATATCATGATTAAACGTAGTGTAGGACGCCCTCCGACCAGGTGGGATGACGATCTGCGAAAGACTGCAGGCAGATGCTGGATGCGGCAAGCTGGAAACGGGCGCTATGGCGCTCATTAAGGGAAGGCTATGTCCAGCAGTGGACTATTATAGCCTGATGATGATGATATCATGATTACCAAGTCAATTTACATTAAGCATTAATTTAAAAAGGTTTTAGTAGTCCGAATACTTTCTAACATTAAGTTTTCTTGTTGGAAGCGTTCTTGGATCCATATATTGAGATACATGAAGTCAGGGTCACATACTTTTAAAAATATATAACTAAGTATATACTGCGTAATACTACTGATAAAACATAAACATCAAGATTATTTACTTACGTTGAAAATGAAAATACAAATACCTAAATTTAACAAGAAAATAACAGCTGCTCTTTTTCAATCGCTATTGAAAAGAGTATCCGTGACTTTCTTGTAAATATCTTCTCTTAGGCCCTTTGCCTGGACAAAGCAAATAACATAAATGTAACTTCAGTTTCTTAAATTTAGCAACCTCTATATTTTGATGATGTTTACAGGAGTTATTTTGTGACCTAAATAAATTATTGTTAACTTAATTGAAACAGAGACTAAAGTCTCCCCGTGACCATGGCTGCTGAAAAGCAACCGAAACGTCGCCGCGTCGGGGAAAGTGTAAAATTAAATTACATCTAAATAGTTTTAATAATAATATAATTAGCTTAAAAATTAGTAAAGTTTAATAGTAGTAGCAGTGTAACAAAATTAAAATCAAAATTATGTAATAAAGTGTCAAATAAACAACGCGATAAAATCCGTATATAGTAGTTTAATTTCAATGAATAATATTCGCGTAAACAGAAGACAATATTATTGTTAACTAAAGTTTTTTTAATTGACAGAACGTCAAAATAATCTGTGCTTTGGTTGTTCGATCTACTATACCTATGGGCTTATACAGATAGATATTTGACAAACAACTTCTGCCTCCATCCATCTCCATCGTAGCCGTAGAGAATGCGACTGCTGTGGATAAAGTCTCGATTCCAAATCCCGGATCGGACAAACAAAAAGTTATTGGGTTTTTCTGCCAAGAAACAGCGGACTGAACTTAGGAAGTAACTTTAGACTGAAGTTAAAAGTTAGGGAATAGAGAGTGCACTTGAGAGCGCACACTATTACGAGTTGGCGGCTATTACGCGAGTCTTAAAACTAGGTATACCTGGTGAACAGCCGGTGCAATACACCTCAAGTCTTGGCAAATATAGGCGTCAGACTCTATAGGTATACGTGTATGTTTAAATAGCGTATAGATATAAAATATCCGGTCAACTTTAGTCCCAAGCCCTCCCGTCATGTGAGTCAACAATTAATTAATGTGATACGATGCAGTGTGTCCGTTATCGCGCCGTACGCCGAGGTTGTCTGTGTTCCCAACGATCTGCCTTGATCTCTGCGCGATATGGATGCTACTGATTGGTTTATTTTGTTTATCTTTTTGAATTTATTGCTAACAAAATTTCATTGTTGCTGATTTATAGACAGGAAGGATAACCCTATTTATTTATGTTTATTTGTTATTTTCAAAAAGTTGACTTTCGCACTAGAAATAATTCCTGTGTCGCAGGGTACTTTACAGACATTCAAACAAAGAATATCCAGATTCGGAACAACCATTCGTGGATCTCATAAATTTTTGTCCCGTGTGGGATTCAAACCCACAACACTTGGCGAATGGTCTTGCATTCGATCTTTCCTGTTGCAGTACCAACGCGATACCACGCGACTCACCTTTCATTGATGGCAGGAGTAGATATAGGCACACCGTGGTAGGTTTAGTCGGTAGGACTTTTTATCTTTCCCCGGGTGAGCCCGCCTGTTTGTTTTAAGTTAAGTTTAAGAAAATACGTGCCAAACGGCGGCTCTACTATTACTGGAGAGCCTGGATAGGCTGTTCCAAGCGACGCGGAGCACGATCGCCTGCGGCGCTCGGTGATAAAGAAAATTAAATAAATGTATACCTACATGTACATACGTCTAGCAACCAAAGGGATCCGAAATCTTGCTTTGGACAAATAAATGCAATAGATGAAAGGCACTCTGTTTGTCTGTATGTTACAGCAACAGCTAAACAGCTAAAGACAAGAATAACGAGACCTTTTATGCTAGACCATTTTATAATAACCATAACCATAAAATGAAAGACAAAATTCTTCCATATCCATAAAGTTCTGTAAACCTTCATTATCTACAGCAACTTTAACAAACTAATTAGTATTATTTTGCATTTTTTATACTTTGAATAAGAGGTAAGCCATTATATGAGGTATCAATCAAACTTTTTGAACAGTGGATAAGGCAAGCAGCATGTTGTTCCTTTCAAACACGCAATTTCTAAGACAACAGAAGAAAACAACACTATAAACAGTCTTCAGCCATAAATCATAGAGAGTGCAGTATTGACAAATCTATGACGTTTCACGATAAGTAGATAGGTACCGTGGTAGCCGGTAGGTAGTTTCATCTTGATTTACGATGTAGTATTTATAGAAGCATGTTGCGTGGGGTCACGGCTGACGAAATTATAATCAGTATTTCGTCATCTCTAATAAATATTTATAGTTTGATACAATGTTGTCTCTTTGATATGGTTGCTTTGTTTACTAGGAAATAGGCCGTATGATCTATAATATACCTATATAAATAGATCCATGAATGTACTTTTTTTATTGTTTTTGGTCATTGATGAGTCTGCCCACCTGATGGTATGCGATAACCGCTGGTCCTGGGCATGGCTATCATTTTTGAGTTCTAACACATAATATACATATCTAAGAAAGTTAACACGACGCAATACGCTGAATTGCAATTCGTCGACTTCGCGGATCGTCAACTTTGCCAAATGTTCACTTCGCAAAATATCTACATTCTAAAAAACAATCCAAGTGGCTATATATGATCAGCATCGATAGCCCAGTGGGAGATTGCCACTTAGAAGTGCCGAGTTCAATACCAAGGCAAGCTCCTATGACTCCCAACCCTTCTCTCACTGAGAAGAGGCACGTGCCCAGTAGTGGGACAGTCTATATACAAGGCTGATATTATAGGTACGTGTGTGTAAAGTAGACAATAGAATAGCAATATTGCTCGCTTATTTACTTATAGGTATGCAACCTACGACACCCCTGTTGAAATGTGAGTATATCATACTCCTCCTCCTTCCTCCTCCCTCCTCCTCCTACCTTCCCCTCCTACTCCCTCCTTTTCCTTCCTCCGCCCTCCTCCTACCTCTCCCCCCCTTCTCCTACTCGCTCCTCCTCCCTCCTCCTCCTCCTCCTCGCTCCTCCTCCCTCCTCCTCATCCACCTCCCTCCTCCTCCTCCTCCTATCTCCTAACCAACCCCAGACGTCATGAGCAGCAGTCGGAATCACCGCTAGCAGGGTAGTTTTATTACTATTGTGTTATTTTATAATATACAGAATGTTTGGTACATCATTTGTCAAATTGAATTGGCAAAATTTAGGTTTAAAAGCTGAGTATGCTGAAAAAATACTATGCTCAGCTTTTAAACCTAAATTTAAAAGAATATTGCTGAAACCTAGACATAGCCATGACACAGTAATTTTTCAAAAAAAAAAATTTTCTTTATTTATTATATATCTCGTGGCATGAAAAGTGGGTTAGGGTGCTTAAACTATAGCAAATGATACTCCCTTTCAGCTATTTCAATTTGGCAAACGATTTACCAAACACCCTTTATTATTATAATTATAATATTAGTTAGGATGCGGATATGAATTTGTTTGTTTGTTTGCTACGCTGTCACGCCTCAACTACTCGACCGATCATTATGAAATTACGCCATAAATAGCCATTGCAGGAATCACAAAATTAGATGAAGGCCTTAAACGGCAATTTCACAGTTAAAAACCTAATATTATATACGCATTTACAATATCGCAGTCTGTGAGACCTTCAACTCTCAGTCACCGGTCGTGCGTCACTTGTGACAATTCTATTATCAGTCCTGAAAATTCTCGATATATCCAGATAACAAAAGCAATCTGGTGCGCATTTCTGGGTTACTTGTATCCTAACTAATATTATAAATGCGATTATGAGTTTGCTTGTGTGTTTGTTACGCTTTCACGCCTGAACTACTCGACCGATCATCATGAAATATTGCAAACACGTTGTCAGGGTTACAGAATAGGGATTAGGATACCTTTCATTCAGAAAAAAGTAATGTCTCCTAAGGATATAAAAATTTTGACAGCCTAGGTTAACGTGAGCGAAGCCGTGGGCAAAATCTAATTTATTATATACCTACATACTCTTACACTTATCTACGTATATCCCCGACAGAATAAGCAAGAATCTGCAGGATGAATTCGCATGCGATCCTTGCGCCCCGGCCATAGACTGTTTGAAATGATACTGTGGTAGGTTAGGATTCGGGACTTCCTATCTTTTCCCGGGTGAGCCCAACGCGGAGGAGTATGCGTCACAGCATTTCCCCCAAGTTAAAAAAAAGGATAAGTAAGAATGTATTATATCCACATTTTGCCAGTTATTGGTTTAGATTCCACGTAATAGAGTGCAAAAGCCAATCTACCGGATAAAGTGTTTATACATTCATACATATACAGATTCCCCCTGTTTCCGAGAGGGTTAGGCGGAGACTACGGATTTCCATTTGCTACGATCCTGACACACTTCTCTGGCTTCATTCACTTTCATCACATTCCAGTATTTCTTAGCAGGAAAGTCAATAGCACTGCCCAACCCAGAAATCGAAACACGGCAGCGGCATTCAATACTACTCCGCTACCGTCAGTGTGAAAATGAAGGTTTTTCTGGTAGGAAATTTATAGCAGTGCGAAGTTTGAAAATATGCCCCATAGATGGCAGTAGGCTCGTCTTTTCTTATGTTGGACCTAACATTTGTTTTTAGGTTTTTGGCAAAATGTATGTTCATTTTATTTCTGCCTACCCCTTTGGGGACCTAAGCGTGAGACTGTGACTGTGGTTATTATTAGGCATAATTTATCATATTTTATCATTTGGTTCAATTTTATACAATCGGCACGTGCGTGTTATTGGTGTTATCGTATTTCTATATTTATTCAGAAATAAATTATAAACTTGTATTATCAAATCAAGAACATTCAATGTTTCATTCCTTTACATTCGCAACAGATAAAATCATTCGCCATTTATTTCTATCAATTCTAATTAAAATTAATTATTTTCGATTTTTCGCGTCCTCAATGAGATATGTCACTTGGTTATTTTTCATCATATGTCGAAAATTATGAAGCCTTTATTCACTCTAAAATATATCTCCATTTGATCAAGTAATCCTAAATAAATTTAATGTCTTTTAGACTCTCTTTCAGCCTGTTTAGTTTTCCATTTGAAAAAATGTTTAGCAAGCATAATTTATATCTATCTATTACAAATTTTAAATATATAGCATTAGTTGTTGAGATAAACAACTGTGGCAGACACAGACGGACTGACAAAGCCACATAAAAGTACCGTTTTACCAGATTAGTACGAAACCAATGGCATTATTTAAAGATAAATAAATATATGTACGATAAAACTACACACTATATGCATAACTACGTTTGTGTTAAAGTTTAGTGAATCGACTAAAGTTACATTTAGGTTAGTTGCTAAATTCGAGTAAGAATTGAGCCTATGAGAAGATGCCTCAAACTTAAAGTCAAAGTCAGAAATCTTTATTATCATATAAATGTGTAGAAACTTCCTGGTCACGATACCTAGTCAATTTATATATTATAAATGATTAAAATCATATAAACTGTAAGTAAGAGTGTTGCATAGAAAAATAATAGTTCGAAGCTTAAAAACTCTCATAAGAAGAATCAGGCAAGAAACTCATGGCCACTCTTTTCAATCACCAATAAATTTTTACAATATTTACCTAATACAAAACAATTTATTATTATTTTCTTATAATAAACTGCTGTGTATAATATTTATACATTATTATTAATTACTAGCAAACACCAAGTGGTTGAAATTCGACCATAATTGATTTAAATTTTAATTGCTATAGGTATTTAAGGTATGTAACCATAGTTACGAAGAATTTTACGACATAAGCTGAACAATGCCGAAATACAACGAATGCGATTCGACTGCGTGTAAAACGCGCGTCAAAGGCATGGTTGTGTGCGTGTAGTGATTTTTAATTAATTTAATGTATTTTAATGCATATTTTATAAAAATATTATGATTCGCCACTCCTTTTCCATATAAACTTTAACTATGCCAATTTTTGTACTCCTCCGTCCGCGCAATTTTCGTAAAAAGGGGTACCTACCAAGATTTTGCTTCACGTATTAATATATAGGGAGATAGATTACTACATTAATTGAGCTGATATTATAATTTATAAAGCGCAAAGGTGGTATCCCCAGCTTACAGTCATACTACGTCAACACACACATATTCGATAATAAATATTTATTTTATTACTAGTTACTACGGCTGCGGACTGGCAGTGCCATCTATTGAATAGGTCCAGAACTAAATGATTGTTGAAACTTAAAATAACCTCAAAGTTGAATATTACCCAAATGAGTGATATCTATCAATCACAACAACACTTTCAACAATTTCACATAATTCTGACGCTTGTACACAGGAATTTTAGTGGCATATCACAAACACTACATTCATTTGTCATTTCACATTTTCAGTTAAAAAGAATCAAATCGGAGACCTCTCGACTATGATAAGACAGATATTTTAAACATAAGGCTGCTGCTATTATCCTCTTTCTTTATTCGAATCTCATAATTTAATTTAGCACTTAACATATTTCATTGAATTTACAAACTAGTAAAATCATTTTTTAAATAAGTCACAACGTAAATGATTGCATTCAATCTAACTAGGATGGCTTCAGCGTGCTTTGGGAAGTTTATCCACAACATATTATAATATTAAACTTTAATGTACACATGTTGCGGATGACGGCATTAGATAAATTTCATTTACAGCTTAATACATATATAAGTATTATTCTGACATTGTGGGCGTGCCACTGCTTGACATACTATCTACAAATACCTACGCACAGTTTCTCGTTTATACCCCAGGAGTAACAGCGGTATATTACACCCACATATCATCAGTTATGGTTTCAAGTCCCACGTAAATCGCCAAGACCCTTTTCCCGACTATCAAGCACAGTTCAAGACGTATTCTTGCTACTGGAAATTCTTTACAGAAAAATTTAATTACACTTTGCTGATACTCCTTGACAGCTGTTGCATCCCCTATATCCAACGAGGCAGAGGCATATTAGCTGTATAAAAAATACCTACTAATATAATAAAGCTGAAGAGATTGTTTGTTTAAACAAACTAATCTCTGAAACTATCAGTCGGATTTAAAAAACTATTTTCGTATTTGAGAGCCCAGTCCTTGAGGAAGGTTATAGGCTACATAACATTTCTCTACGAGGCTCGGGAGCCGGGACAGCCGACAGCGACTATTCTATAAATCTATGGTACCTATCTATGTTCACCTCTAATATAGATAAAGCAATACTCACTCATAACTGTCCACAGATTGCACAGAACTAGCAGCTGAATCATCATCCCGCTTTGCCACGATATTCTCATGAAACCTCATCACTATAAATTTTCGATAGTTTTTTAGATAAAAACGCCGCCGTCGGCCACTGTGTTCGGAGTACGTTTGACAGATAAAACACGTCACAAAATGTTTTGATATAATTTCACTTGTTTGTGGCCGTTAAGAGATAATATGCAATTGTTTTAATCAAAGTTCATCTGCTTTGTAACCTATTCACTTGAGGTCGTCATATCTATGTAGGTACCTATATAAAAATCAATTGCTGTGCGTTAGTCTCGAAAATGGCCAGACCGATTCCATTTCTTTTTACTGTTTCGTTCGTCTCACTGCTAAGTTGGCTTAGGAATAAGAAAAATTGTAGTAACCCAAAGGAAGAGTCGAAATATCGAAAAAATAGATATTGTTAATTTTGTATGGGAATTGCCACTTCGGATTATCAATTTTAGGTGGTATTCACCGATACAACTACCTCGTTGGTCCAGTGGTAGTGTATACGACTGCGGATCATGAGGTCTCGGGTTTGATACCCGGGTCGGGTTTGGAAAACGTTACTAAGATTTTCCGTCAAGAATTTCTTAGTAGCAATTTATTAAGAATTTCTGTCAAGAAGTTCTTAATAAATTGCTACTAAGAAATTCTATTATTATATTTCAGAAATTAGCCCGGAGTTAGGAATTTGGCGGTGTTTCACCCCCGTGCGTCGATAAGCACGTTAAACAGTGGGTCCCGGCTGTCATGAACATCTATGGCAGTCGTTATTGGGAAGTCAGCGCCCTCAAATATGCTGACGACTGGTTTAACCATAGAACGATATTATCCTTCTGGGTTACGGAGGTCAGATGGCAGTCGCTCCGTGTAAAAAGTGATATTCAGCTTAATCTCGTTAGACCAAAAATAAGCGGATTCTGGCATAAGCTAGGATTAATAATCGCTCGGAAGAAGATTCACCGGTACAATTAGTCTTTCATCGTTTTGATGATGCAGAGTTTAAAAGCTTATGTATCGTAGAGTTTCAATTAGTCTTGATGTTTGGACATCGTAAGAAAGAGAGATATATTCTTGCTGATAGTAAACCTCGATGGCGCAGCGGCAGTAGGTAATAACGACGGCTGTGGATGGGGGTCTCGGGTTTGATTTAAAGTGATACTAGGCTTTTCTTATATCTCATAAGTAGCACGGAGCTTGGAGACTGCACCCGGCAATAATACAATACAAACACATACAAACTGACATTCCCATTTATAATATTAGTTAGGATATTATAAACTTAGAATACTTCTGCCAACCCATTCGGGGATATACCTTTATACATATATACATAGATAAAAGCACCTATGTATATTCATATGTACATACATAGGTGCTTTTATTCATGTATATACTTATGTATGAAGGTATACATACGTATAGCTCCACAAGATAATAAAATACCACAACAATTAGGTAAGTAGGCACATAACAACAAATTTTGTACAACAGAGAATTAATTCTGAAGATTTTCTTCAATAATCTTGGGTCACAAGTGTATCAGTTTTATGAACAATTATAATGCGTAGTCAAATTTAGTTAGAACGATTAGTTAGTTACATGTTTGAGACTGTATTTTTAGTCACAGGCCATAGTTACTAATATCTTCACTAATCAGCAGTTTATTTATACTGTACTTACTTCCGTCAGAAAACAATAACAATAATGTCCGAAGTAAATATAATTATAAACCGGTGTAGCTGATATATAATAATAATATCAGCCCTGTATTAAACTGTCCCACTGCTGGGCACGGGCCTCTTCTCACCGCGAGAAGGGATAGGCCATTGTCCACCACGCTGGCCTAGTGCGGGTTGGCAGACTTCACATATCTTTGAGAACATTATAGAACTCGCAGACATGCAGGTTTCCTCACGATGTTTTCCTTTGCCGTTAAAGCAAGCGAAAATTAACTATTTAATACACACATAACTTCGAAAAGTCAGAGATGCGCGCCTTGGGATCGAACTCGAGACCTCTGCGTGGCAGTGAGCTGATAAATACAGTCATAAAAAATATTGCCTTGGTAGTGCAGCGGTAATGTATGCTGTGTCTAAGGTTCGACTCCGGAGACTGGCAAAGTGTTTTCTTAATTGAGAAATTCTCAGTAGCGATACTGAGTGTGGAATTGTATTCCGTAGACGGCAATAAGATCGTCCTCTATTACCTAAAATTATGCCTAGTGAAATGAGAGCGAAACACCACAGTCAATTGAAAAATAAAAGTACCTAAAGTAATTCTTGTTTCAACGGACACAAAGAACACACCGAATCGAAACAACTATTTATGAATCACACAATTTTTTGTCCCGTGTGGGAATCGAAGTCACAACTCCAAATTATGTCTATTAAGGTATGTATGTATGTATCTCATGTGGGGGCCAGTCAGTGCAGACCGGCGACACTTCGACCCAGTAGGATCTTTTGTGTCGACACTCTCCCAATAACGACTGCCATAGATGTTCATGGCAGCTGGGACCGACGACTTAACGTGCTCTCCGAGGCACGGAGCAGGCAATTAATTGTCAATCAATACGCACATAGTTTCTGCACTCTGGTTTCCCTTCTATTAAGGTATACAACCATATTCCACGATCTTTCAAAAAGTTGCCAATTTTTCCAATTTAAATCCGAATTAAGAAAATGGCTGATCGAAATGTGTTTTTATACGATTAAGGAATTTTTCGACTATAAACATAATTCAAATTATTATTAACAATTTAAGTGACATTTTATATTCATTATATACTTACCTATTATTATCTTTTGCTGCCCTATTTTATTTATTTTTATTGTTTTGCTTTAATTAAGTACCTATTAGATACTATTATTTTAACATTGTATGAAATTAATTATTTCCCTTATAACTACTAATGACGTTGCCTCCATATAAATTTACATACATACATACATAGATTCACGCCTGTTTCCCAGAAGGGTAGGCAGAGACTACGGATTTTCATTTGCTACGATCCTGACACACTTCTCTGCCTTCATTCACTTTCATCACATTCCTCTTACACGCCCGTCGGTTCAAGGTGCTCTTAACCTGGCCTTTGTCCAGAACGTCTCCGATCTGATCGAGAAACATTCGCCTAGGTCTTCCTCTTGCGAATGTTCCATTCCAACTAGCCTTATAAACTTTCTTAGTCAGTCTTTCCTCGTATATTCTTTTTTCTTTCCATTCTTCTTTCTTTCCATATAAATTTATGATATTGTAATCAAAATAATTGTATAATCATAGGTAATTTCTCTAAAATGTATTTAATTTAGTTGTGATACTTATTATGTAAATTTTCGCATGCCTGACAAGTGCTAGATGTGCAAAAAGCCTTAATATTATTATTTACCACCTAATTAATGTAAACCAAAACTTTTAATTTTTCATTTCATTTCATTTTTTCATTTCATTTCATTTTCATTTTTCATTTCATTTTCATTTTCACTCTCGCTCAGTGGGAGCATCAAGGCTACCATTTAGACTACCACGCCATCTGTGTAGTAGGTATCCTTAACTTTTAATATGGGTCTGAGATTAGGTTTTTTTTTATTATTTAGAATAACTAACAGTTACACAATATATAATACAAATGTGCATAGCATTTACATTTAAGAAAATGTGCACTCACAGTTATTCACAGATTATTTAATAGTGAACTATCAATTTAATTTAATTACCTTTTTATTACATATTTCAAATTTCAAATATACATTTTTTATACAATTCTAATTACTGATATAAGTACAAATTTTATTCAACGCAGCTATTAATAGTAAGGATTAGGCTATTACGAAATTTATTAGCAGGCAATGTAAAAAATTCCAACCTGTAAAATAAATATTATAATTATGACATTTATGACATAAACGACGAAGAGGTGCACGAACTCCAGCGTTAGTGCGACAAGAGGCAAAGACAGAATGTGCACGCACCGCCCGCCGAATGACAGTTCTTGATACAACATAACACAATTTGTTGGTGATGTCAGACAGTTATATCTATTATTACAAACGTCAATTAAAAACATTGCTTCTAGAAATAGACGTCTGGACTTGAGGCTCATCAGATTGTAAGTATTAAGTAGTTCTTCATAAGTGACGAATCTATGAAACCATCTGTAATGCATCGATTTAAGGAACTAACGTTGTACTGATTCTAAAATATCTACGTATTTTTTATAATACGGGTTCCATATTGTTATGGCGTACTCCAGTTGGGATCTTATCAAAGATTTGTAAAGGTGACAATAAGTGCTAGGTATGTAACGTTTTTAAAAGCTATCACTGCGGGAAGCAAATGTACTGCCCGATGGTAAACTATTACCATGGCCCATAGATGCTTGTAACATTATGACCTCGCAAGAAAACGGCTTTTAAAAATACGGTTAACGCCGTATATTAGAATAACAACATAATATCAGAATAGTAATATGAATTATTTTGGTCACAAATATACAAGGTATTGTATTTTTATTACAGTGCCATCTAGCGTGATAGTGGTGTATCTTTTCAACAAAATAAATCAATATAAACACACTAGTCTCGTGAACAACCACTCCGTTTTGAAAAAATCTTTATGCACTTGCCCAATTCTTGAAGTCTTAGTTAAAGGCTATATAACATATCTTATCTTATTTCGGGGGCCAATCAGTGTAGATCGGCGATACTTCGACCCTGTGGGATCTTTTGTGTCGGCCCCGAGATCTACCCCTGAGCTATCTCCCTATGAATGTACTGCATCAGTCGCAGCGTACACTTCAGAGGGAGAAGCCTTCAGGCTTCTCCCTCTGAAGTGGCATATCCAAACCCTGAAGACTTCAGTCTTCAGGGTTTGGATATGCCAATCCCATCAAACCCATCCTTAGTCCTAGTTAAAGGCTATATAACATACGCTACAAACCACGGCAGCGAAGTAGAATAAACTTAGATGAAACTGCGGGGAACACCTAATGATGTAATAATGGGGTGTAAAATAGAATAAATGTGACCACATTCAGTCAAGTTAAAGGATTGAGTGTGATAGGTTTAGACAAGTTTCACACATCTTCAAAATCAATAAGTAAAACTGTTAGACATGCATCCTTACGATGATTTCCTTCACCGTTCAAGCGAGCGATAATTATCTATTTAATATTCATATAATTCGAAAAGTCGAGTCACGTGCCTTGGGATCCATCTCGAGTCCTCAGCAGAATCCGAGTCTGTGACAGACCAATGGTTTCCTACAGCTATCGCTGATTTCGGTCAGAAGTTTGTCGTTCATAAACAAACTTGTAGTGCTTATAAACACAGACCAACGCCTTTATTTCTAAACGAGTAGACGGAGACAATAGTGTACAGATCGCACAATCTATGATGGCCGGACTGGACATAGCGTCTCTGAATTGTTGCGCATGTACAGTCTGTCAGTCAGTACGGATTGATTGCATCACGGCCCCGCCCCCTGTCACCAAAGAGACCTAAAACTTTACAATTGCGACGCCAATCGCGCAATGTTCAGACCGGCCATCATACAGTGCGTGATCTATATCACTTATAAAATTCCAACATACCTCTTTTGCTTCATTCACAATGCACTATTCACCTGATCTTTCGCCATCATAAGAAGTTGCAGCTAAGCCTGTCCCTTCCGATTCCCAAGTTCACATTTACCATAAACAACATATTATTATATTATAAACACTAATAAACCACTGTTACCGCGTATACGTTTACCTACGCGAATGTTGTACATTAAAATTAAACAAAAATAAATACGTATTATTTAAAAACCAATACTTTTAGATAATTTAATCTATTAAATTTACACTTTGCCAGATGTTTCGTTTGCGTCAGCAGCTGTGGTCACGAGTATACTAAGATGGTGGTCGTCAAATTGACGTGTAGTTATTTCAAAGTACCCGAACATAATTTAACAATTGGTGTTTCTATTGAATGCAGAATTAGCGTAAAGTTTTATAAAGTCCTAAATGAATCACTGGAATCCAAGCTGGTGGAACAGCTATATTCTTTATAATTATTATTTTTTATATTTATTTTAATTTTTAATATCCTCACGAAGCACCGGTGTTCTTTAGCGAGTATATGTGGTTAGTCAAATCTGAAGTAGTGGTTGGTCCCCAATTGTACGTGTTCACACAGCAGACTTCATCGAAGGTTGGTGTTTTACATCAGCTATGTGTTCTTTTATATGAGTGCCTACGCTTATCTTTGTATAATTAATGTATGGGAGTCCACAGTCAGTTTAGTAATTAATTAGTGAAAATACATTTACTCACATTACCTAAAAGAAGTGTATTTTTAAATAAACCTCGATAAATTCCGACAAATCAACAAATGAATGTGGGAGAAATCTTTCTAAAAGAAAAAGCAAATGGAAAGGAAAGAGCAATCGTATTACATTTCGGAAATGTTTTACTTGATTATTGTGAAACTGGCCAAAGAATATTAGATGCAACGGTTGAAAGTCTCATTTATTTATTTTAGAAGCATTTACAGATAATTAGGTATTACCGTGACAATGTAAGTAATAGTTTAGGCCAATTAAAAGGTTTCACAGATATAAATAGGAACGAAGACAAATAAATAGAGTTAAATTGTTTTACATTATCGAAAAAGATGTTGCAGAGCATTTTTTTGTATTTTGTGGTACTGGTGTGTAACTAATCTTACTTTATGTCAGGCAGGCGGCATTATACAAACGACTTTATATTTTATTGGGTATGAGTTTTATTATTGGATATGAGTTTTGCCTGTAAGTAGTTCTTGCCAAGTTTGCCCGTTATTTCCATTGTTTAAAACGTTGCATGTTTCGTCAATCTTTCAAGTCAAGTCAAGACAAGTCAAATTCTTTATTTCCATAAAAATGTGTAAACGATTCTTGGACTCGTCAATTAGCTGATATAATAATAAAAGAAAATAAACATGATGCATTGAAAAAGCCTGTTCGAGGAGTATAGCTTTCATGAGATGAAGCAGACAAAATACTCATGGCCAAATGGTTATTAACAATACAAATAAATTTTATATTATTTTTCTTATATGAGCTGCTTTATGTACAATATAATGAGCATTTACACAAATGTTACATTTACTATGATAGCCACACTAGGCGCAGTCTGTATCTGGCTATTAAAGAATACAATAAATATTATGAAAATACCAAAATACATAATAAATAATTTATTTCAATAAGATTTAAAAGATAAAAGTTTGGTAAATCTAAGATACACCCAGCAACTCATATTTACAATTAACTTAATGATATGATTAGAAATAGCCTGTGAGTGAAAGCAACTTAATTCCAAGCATTTTTATCTTCTGTATATTCTATAACTGAGTTATTACTCAGTTATAGAATATACAGGTTATTTACCTTTGAACATTATTTACGTTGTACTACTGTTTTGAATTTATGATGTGTGATATTGTTTATTTGTGTCACATGTTTATTGTTTATTTGTGTTACATGGTACATGTTTATTCATGTAGGTCACAAAGTAACACTTATGAACGTCAAAGTTACACTTATTGTAGGGACACAGGTTGTATGTGTGTGTGTCAAGTTTATATGTGTGCATGTATTTAGTGGCGCCTGCGCCCGCCGCGTAAGTTTGAACCAGTCGTAAATATATGGAGTTAAGTGAAAGACGTCTATGAATTATTCCTCACATGTTAAACGCCTTCTGATTAGGTATATAATAGTTACTAGAATTACCTATAGTGGAGAATTATCTTAAGTAAAATATGACCAAATTTTTTTTTTCAATTCAAAAATTATTTTCAGTCTATTCGGTCCATAGAATGTTAGTATTACAAAAGGATAACTTAAAACTATGTTAGTAACATACACACAAAAATAAAAAGATAAAAATAACAAGAAACAACAAAAAAAAAAAAAAAAAAAAAACAAGTGTCCTGCAGAACTTACTATAACCTAAACTTATTAATGTAAATTTACATTTAATTATTGCCATGTACAGCAAAGCAAGGGCGTAGAATCAATAAGAAGAACGAATCTCACGGCCACTCTTTGCAATCGCCAAGTTTACAGTATTGTTTATTTTACTAGTCTTTTCTGTAAAAAGCTGCAACCATTAGACCACATACCACTCATAAAACACTCAAGCTTTCTTCTCCCTTAGCCTTTATTATTCCCAAGTCACTTGGGGTCGGCTTTTCTAGTCTAACCGGATTTGACTGGATATCAGTTTTTACACGGAGCGGCTGCCACCTGACCTCCGCAACCCGAAGGCTAACGATACCCTAAGGCTAGACCAATGTCAGGATTTTATAGCGCACTGACTTTCCAATAACGACTGCCATAGATGTTCATGGCAGCCGGGACCGACGGCTTAACGTGCTCTCCGAGGCACGGAGCAGGCGATAATTATCATTCAATACGCACATAATTTCGAAAAGTCATATAACTTCCGAAAGTCAGAGGTGCGCGACGTGGGTTCGAACCCGAGACCCTCTGCATTGCAGTCTGTTGGTCTCCCCACTGAGCTATAGCTGCTCCTTTGTTGTCCATTAGTTGTATCTTGTATGTTTAATATTGTCTTCTGTTTACGCGAATATTATTCATTGAAATTAAACTACTTTATACAGATTTTATCGCGTTGTTTATTTTACCCTTTATTACATAATTTTGAAAACTGTTACACTACTAATACTATTAAACTTTACAAATGTATAAGCTAATTAAATTTGTATTAAAACTATTAAAATTATTTAGATTTAATTTAATTTTACACTTTTACCGACGTTTTGGTTGCTTTTCAACAGCCATGGTCACGGGGAGACTAAGATGGTAGTTGTCTCAATGTGCCAGTGTAGTTATTTCAAAGTACCCTAACATAATTTAATCATTGGTATTTGTATTTATGCAGTTAGTTAGTTGTATGTTTGTAAAATTCGCCGTGACACATGACTTCATTAATCAGTCGTTTTGATACAATAAAAGATGATATATATCTATTTTAATTTAATATATGTATCTTAGACACCACTTAATCAGCCACGTAGAATTTTTGTAACGTAAAATAATAAACCAGAGTTGGCATATTAAGGGCATAATTTATACTAGTATTATAAAGCTGAAGAGTTTGTTTGCTTGTTTGAACGCGCTAATGTCAGGAACTACAGGTCCGAATTATAAACTTATTTTAGTGTTGGATAGCCTATTTATCGAGGAAGGCTATAGGCTATATATCATCGTGCTACAACCCACGGGGGCGGCGCAGTAACGATAAACGCGGGTGAAACCGCGGGCACATCCAGTTACTTATAAATATTAAACGCACTGTTATACACTGTTGTATTTTCTATTTATTTTTCGTAAGCGCTAGATAGATGTGACTTTCACGTATAATTTGACTAGCAACATAGTCGTGTTGAGTAAGACATCTACTAATATCTATCTATACTAATGTTACGCCCAGTGACATCTCTCGGCATTGTGGGAAAGACTCGGCAGTTCCGTCTAATAATTTACACCGCCATCTATTGACATCTTACGGAACTACGTAGTACGGTACGAGAATCTTAGAGAGAATGCTGGTACTTTCTCGAATCATCGTACTGTTTACATACCGAGTACAGCGTTGCTAGAAAGCTCTAGAAGCGCTTTACCAGCGTATAAATAGGGCGCACTCGCACCGCCGAGTCAGTTTACTATCGTAAGCGGTCAAGTGTTCATCGAAGCGAACGGAAGCGGAAATACTACGGAGTTTGAAGCAGTACAGTGAAAAAGTGTGATATAGTGTTTGTTGTGTTTTAAATTTGTGTGTTTGAATAAAACGTGTTTTAGTCGGTAATATTGTTTATATTCTTATCCGTCGAACCCAGCACGTAACAATTGGTGTCAGAAGTAAGATAAGAATATGCCAGTACTACCGAAGGAGGAAGTGGAAGGGGTGCGTACCAGGAACCAGCGCCAGCAAGATGTGGACCAGAGGCGCTTTGGAGACGCCCCCTCGCCGCCGTCAGGTGAATCACGTGACTCCGCGGCTGTAGCGGAACCATCTAGTGCAGCTCACTCGCCGGTGATCCCCGACCTCGCGACTCTGATGGCGTTTATGCAGGAGCAGGCACGCCGCCAGGAGGAGCAGGCACGCCGCCTCGAGGAACAGCTGCAACGCGATAAGGAAGAGGGCATGCGCCGCCAGGAGGAGCAGGCACGCCGCCTCGAGAAACAGCTGCAACGCGATAAGGAAGAGGGCATCCGCCGCCAGGAGGAGCAGGTACGCCGCCTCGAGGAACAGCTGCAACGCGATAAGGAAGAGGGCATGCGCCGCCAGGAGGAGCAGGCACGCCGCCAGGAGGAGCAGGCACGCCGCCAGGAGGAGCAGGCACGCCGCCTTGAGGAACAGCTGCAACGCGATAAGGAGGAGGGTATGCGCCGCCAGGAGGAGCAGCGGATGATGTTAAAAGACGTCAGCGCAACGGTTGGCAAGGAGATGAAGGAGGTGAAAGAGCAAGTCCAACGCCACGAAAGTCGCATCGCCGAGGTGGAGAAAACGATACGTGGGCTCAAGGCTGGCGATGGGATCGTGGCACCTGCGGTTGTGGCGTCTTCACCACGAGGCTTTAAAGTCCCACCATTCGATGGATCATCGTCATGGTCAGCCTATAAGATCCAGTTCGAGGCCGTCATGAAATCAAACGGGTGGACGCAAGAACAGGCTCTGACCGCTCTCACTTAGGGGCTTCGTGACCAGACCTTGACCGTGTTAGAGGCGCTTGGTCAAGACATCACGTACGAAAAGCTGTTGGAGGCATTAGAAGCGAGATATGGCGACGCACATCTGGAACACGTGTTTCGCGCCCAGCTGAAAGACCGATCGCAACGTGTTGGTGAAACCTTGCAGCAGTGGGCCCTGGAGGTGGAGAAGCTGGTTCGAAAGGCGTACCAGTCCTCACCTGCGCTCATCGACGGAAACCTCATTCAAGCTTTCACCGACGGGATCCGAGACCTGTAGGTTAGGGCCGCAGTGAGACTCGGACATTTCAAAAACCTGAAGGACGGCCTAGCCCACGCTCTGGAAGTGGAAGCAGTACGACGGGATGATCGAGCTCACCGTATCAGGGAAGTGTCGACTTCGCCCCGATGCTACAGCTGTGGCGAGAGAGGTCACATCAGGTTGAGCTGCCCGAAGCGAAGGAATCTACGCAGTAAAAACTTAAAGGATGCCCCGGCCCACACTCTGGAGGTGGAAGCAGTGCGATGAGACGATCGAGCATAATGTTTAAACAGAAGGACATTCTCAAGACTATATATATATATATTATACCTACTTGTAAGCTGTAATTTCAATTAAAAAAATGTTTTCTAAATTTAAATCACAAAAGCGCCTGAAGAAAAAGTATTATTTTAAGCCAATTTTTTATGACTCTTACAATAATTACAATTCTTGAAATTGCAGTTATAAAAGTATAATAGCGATTCAAACGCAGTCGTAATATATCGAATTAAAATTTGATGCGTTTAGTTTAAGATCACGCCATGTGTTTTCATTAGCTGAATAGTGGTCCCGCCATTTTGATATCAAAATAGTGGGACCACTTTCTTTGCAGAATATTTTGAAATTTTATGTGTAGAATTTTTCTACGAAAGTATAAAATAGTAGAAATAGTGTATTAAATCCTATTTACATGATATTCGAAAGACCTGGCGTGGTCCCGCCATCTTGACGTTCATGGAATAAATACCACTATCACCAATTCTATCCTCCGCGGCGCAGCGGTAGTGAATGCGACTGCTGTACATGAGGTCACGGTTTCGAATCTCGGGACGGGCCGACAAAAAATTATTGGGTTTTTCAGTTAAGTAAATCTCAATAGCAGCCCAGAGTTGGGCAGTTGGCGGTGTAAGACACCTCGTGCCTCGGAGAGCACGTAAAGCCGTTGGTGCTACGCCTGATTTCTCTCCGGTCGTGTCGAATTACCGTCACATCGGATCATGAGAGTTAGGGAACAGAGGGTGTACTTGTGTTTGCACACACTTGTGCACTATAATATCTCCTTCGTAATTACCTAGTTGGCCAGTCTCTGTTACTGGCCACCGTGGCCGAAATTCGGTCTAGAGGATATAAATGAAATAAACATTTTCAAATTATATTTATTTACAACAATTTTAATATTAATAAAAATGAATAAGTATGATACAAGCATGGATGGCATTCACATAAACAGATCTTTAAAGTTCAATAAACTTTACATTGATACAGCAGACGTGAACAAATACAACTTACTTCCCTGAAAATTTCCCAAATCAAGTCAAAGTTAACAAGATTAATATAATAATTCAGATATATTTATCTTAATAACTTTAGATGCCCTTTAATTACCGAACTATTATGATAACTAGGTACCTGAAAAATATGTGCCCACCAGTGACATCTAATCAATAAGCATGAGCTCACTGATAACAGAAATGTCAATGATAAATTATTATCATTTACATTGTTATTTAATATATTTAACAATACTCATAGTTTCAAATCTTCTATTCTATTTTTTATGACTATTAAAATGATTATCTTTTTCAAATAGTATTTATTCAAAAGGAATGCACATACTTAGTTTACAATCCAAAAAGCATAATAATATTTATTATGCATTCTTAAACACAATCCCAACAGTTTTAAGTATTGTAATAGCATCTTTGGTCAATAAATTACTATTAAATAAATAAGTACAGTGACAATGACTCAAACTTAATATAAATAATCAAATGCATTCCTCATTCACACTACTTAACACTAACATGATGATGAGAAGTGATCAGATGAGACAACTTTATTGCTAGCTCAGAGTAATTATATTGATTACCCATTAACCTCAGCTTGACTTTGTTGGCTGAGTTTATCTTAATCCATCTCTTTTATTATACTGGAACGTGGATCTAGATAAAGTTTAGGTCCAACATGCAAATGTGATATGACATTTTGTGTCATGATCCATAAATGTTTTCAGAGAGGGTAAACTAGATGTTTCAAATCAAAGTTTATAATTATTCAGAGTCAGTCAACAAGAAAGCTATTTTTTAAATTTATGTTGTCAAAACATAATTCTTTATTCAATTTTCTACAAATACTCTCAATAGTTATGAACAGAGTTCACTAGGTACTATTAATCTATACATCTTCCACTCATTTGTCTATTAAAGATTCTCTTGTTGGTTAAATAGTTGATGCTATCAATTGTAGTTCAAATGAAAATAAGAGTTTTGATTTATTGCATCAACTTGTGGTGACAGCAATGGATTTTGTAATAATTATAATATAAATAATGATATTATTTATGTAATAATAATAATAAGGATTGAATATGTCACTAAGAAAAGTATTGTTGTTTGTAAAGTCGTCATCTAATCTAACGCACATATTTTGTGTACTTGCATTAAACCAAGAGCACAAAATATTACCTATTGAGAAGTGACACTACAAAATTTGGATACATCTTATATACACAATGTGACTTGAACTGAATTGATGAATTGAATTTAAAATATTACTTGCTAAATCATGATTTCCTTAGTCACTTTGCTAAACTTACAAAATTTGTTATATCCAAATTTTGGTTAGTATCAATTTATTCTCAAGGTGCCAGTGATGTAGAATAAAAATATATTCTGCCTAACTATAACCTTTTTATAAGAAACTACATGTTCAATATCTATGTATTGAATATGTATGAACCCATAATTATGAACGAGATACTGTTTTATATATGCTCCGCACACACATTGGCTCAAAGAGAATATTTATATAGACAAAACAGGTACACATTTTCGGGACCAGTCTTGCGTCACTATTTTTAGATATTGAAGCCCATCTTCCTCATGCATGCTTTGTGCTCCTCTATTAACGGACCACAATTCTCTTCTCCATTTTCAATTATACTGGAAATGAAAATAATGTTCTGTTCATTATGTGTATAAATATATTAATATTAACTTATATAGTTATATGAAGACTGCCTCAGTGGTGAAGCAATAGTGAATGAAATAAAGAGAAAAATTTTTAGGGTGACCAGTGTCATTGGTTTTCCTGTTAACTTTCAGTTGCAGCACAGAGAGTCGCTTCTATTACCTGGGAACTAAAATTATAGTTCGCAAATATGGATGCAATGTACCCCTACCTAAACATTCGTAGAAAAGTCTCAGATTATATATGTATTTACATAGAACCTTTTTTCTTTAATAGATCGTCCAATCAATATCCATACCTACCATATTTCATCAATTTTGCATCATTTGCTTGAAATGGTTTTTTATTAAAGTAGATTTTGATTGAAATAGTACAAATTTATAGTAGCAAGAACTAGCTACATAACTCACAACCCTGATCACATTGACACTGGGTCACTGTTACTAAAAATATAAGGCTTATCGAAAGATAAAAAAAAAGTATTTGGCTATTAATAAGGAAAAACATAAGACAGTAGTTAGTAGTTAACGAATATTAAAATTAGAAATAGAATAACTAGTGCAAAACTGGACGGGGAAATTAGAAAATATTATACTACTCTAACAATGATAATTATGCCATTTATACTTATTATACTGCATTTTTCTGTATAATTGGCAATTATATTACATCGGATTATTAAATATTCTGCAGATATCCACTAAATAACTAGATATTTCTAGAAAACCTGGTATTGCGTAATTATTATCCTTTTCATAACCTTACCATGCGTCTCGCGCTCGTTTAGTTTCCGGGCAGGCGCAACACGGCTTCAATTTCGGCTTTTCACCCTGGGCTGGGGCCGCCGCATCAACCACTTTCACTTCCACAGCCTTTGTACTTGCGTTACCCATATTTTTTATGGAATAAGATGAATTTTGTTAAATAATGCAATTTCGAGACTTGCCGCACACACCACGACCGACCTTGTTTGACAGAAGTCAGAAATGCAATAGTCCATTGCTGTCATTGTCACACTTTTACTGATTACCTAGTTTCGTTTATGAAGTTAGTTAGATTATAATGTTTTATGTTGAAGAATAAAATATAAAAAGAGATGAATATATTAAAAATCTTTTATTCAGCTATATAGCTGTAAAGACAAAAGTAATTTTATTCCGAACTGAATATATGCAATTTTCTTTATTTGTATTTTCTTTAAATGAAATCCTTTCACTTACTATAAAATCTTTAAGAAGCACATTGCATTTATTTGCAATATTTGCATGAATGAAATCGAATCTGGGTTTTGATTTACGATTCATTTTATTTTAATATTTCTTTATATATATATATTTTATTTATCGATGTCTACTCTGTCAAAGAAATCAATTCTCAAGATGAGTTACGAATGCGCTGTAACGCTTGCAATGCTTGTACTTACACTTTTAAAACAAGACGTAACTATTAAATGATTCAATCTGCTTATCATTGTTGCAATGTGTTTGAGATGCAAGTGTAATTACAAAAATTACACTTGTATCTCAAACATATACATTCTGGCGATTGGCCAACTAAGGCAAGCCAGAGTTAGTAAAGACGTGTGATTACTCTAGCATTTGCATTTCAGCCAGCCAATAACAAAGACATCTTCAGAGCCCATCTAAATTTAGAATACCTAAATGCTATCTAGATAACTACGTACGAGTCTCACTCACTGACGTAAACTTCCTTCTAATATTAAATGTTTTGATGTTTATTACTCAATCACTCGTAAATCTTTGAGCGTGTTTAAGGCTAACTTCAGATGGTCGTGGGTTGACGCGCGTTCATCCTTACTCGCGTAAAGAACTTCTAAGTAAATACATCAGACCGTTTACATGAACGCAGCTACGCGCGATCGTCGCTGCTCCATCGCTGGTATCTTGATGCGCGCGTTTGCGCGGGTTTGCGCGCGTATTGAGTTCCTTTATTCACGTATCAACCTGTTCAGTTGACTCGCGCGAAATCTAGCGTGCAGACGTACGGAGCACTGATTGATCGCGCCCGACTGCCGTGAGCTACCGCTTGTCATCTAAACTCCTTTGTCGCGCGTCAACGCGCGACCATCTGAACTTAGCCTTAATGAAGCTTGGCACACATACAGACTTATTATTTTAAATACTATGTATTTTAAGCAGTATACTTAATACTATTTGCACGGGACATGTAACTTTTATGTAATGTTATTGTAATATCAGTTAAGTCATATTACGACGTGTTTTCAATGGAAACCAAGGAATAAAGAAATACTCGTCGTCGCTTTAAAGAATGAGCGACAAAATATGGATCTTAGGATAATATAAAAAACTAATGTGAACGAAACATTTGGAAAAGGCAAAACATATTGTGCTCTGAGGCCAGTATCTAATTAATTCCTTAATGCTGTCATTAAGGTACTAATCCAAAGCCATCTTTGAAGGGAAAACCTGGGCAAAAGTTCGAAACAGGTCAGCGACTGTAGAGCAACGTCAGGTTAAGGTGTTTTTTTTATACTACTAAGGTGGCAAAAAACCATATGGCCCACCTGATGGTAAGTAGTCACCGTAGCTTATGGACGCCTGCAGCACCAGAGGCATCACTTGCGCGTTGCCGACCCTTTAGGAAAAGAAGTGGGAAGTAAAAGGAGCGGGAAGGGAGAAAAAGGGTGATTGGGCCTCCGGCACTCTCACTCACCAAACGGAACACAACAGTAGGAATACTGGTATTTCACGTCGATATTCTGGTGAGAGGGTAGTCCTTCGCGGAGGCGGTGGAGCCAGCCCATGCATGCTACTGTACTACTCAGGTTTTTGTAAAACGAAGAGCGTGGGTACGTACGTACGTACCTACACGAAGAATATAATGCGAATGAATGAAACAAGAGGGCTAGAATCGTAGCAAGTGGAAATCTGCAGTCTCTATGTACTCCTGTGGGATTTTTTTTAAAGTATGTTTGTATTTTCAATATTCTGGACAGATGGCACAGTGGTTTAAGTAAGAGGTCGCCTCGGCCGCCGCGCCGAGTATTGTAGGTTCGATCCCGCACGGGCAAATATTTCTGTTATCCACAAATAGTTGTTCTGAGTTTGAGGGATCTTTGTGTCCGTTGTTTGAATGTTTGTAAAGTCTCCGGCGATACTGGAATATTCCTAGAGCGGAAGTTATATTTTTAAAAGACGGAAAAGAATAAAGAATTGTCCCCTGTAGAATTCGAAAACAAAACAAGAATAGGCACTAGTGATACAAGACTGAAATTGCCAAAATTATTAAATTACATAAATAACAAAAGAATTATTCCTAGTGCGACAATTTTTATACATAATATTGTCTTCTGTTTACGCGAATATTATTCATTGAAATTAAACTACTATATATAGATTTTATCGCGTTATTTATTTGACACTTTATTACATCATTTTGAAAACTGTTACACTACTACTATTATTAAACTTTACAAATTTTAAGCTAATTGAATTATTATTAAAACTATTGAAACTATTTAGATTTAATTTTATTTTACACTTTCCCCGACGTTTCGGTTGCTTTTCAGCAGCCATGGTCACGGGGAGACTAAGATGGCAGTTGTCTCAATGGTCTGATCTCAGGTAGTAGTTGGTCCCCTGTTGCACATGTTCACACACAGCAGACTTCAACGAGCGTTGGTGTTTTACATCAGCTATGTGTTCTTTTATGCGGGTGCCTGTTTCTCTTGGTTTGACCAATGTATGAGAGTCCGTATATAAAATAGATTGTGACTGCGGACTCTCAGTGTAAAATTAAATTAAATCTAAATAGTTTCAATAGTTTTAATAATAATTCAATTAGCTAAAAAATTAGTAAAGTTTAATAATAGTAGTAGTGTAACAGTTTTCAAAATTATGTAATAAAGTGTCAAATAAATAACGCGATAAAATCCGTTTATAGTAGTTTAATTTAAATTTTTATACACTTACGGAGGTCACACTGCAAGTTTTTAGAAAATAAAACGGAATGATATAGGAGCCTGCTAATATTTTATTGCTTTTCTAAGTAGTGTCCGTTCCATTTTAAGCACCGCTACACCGTCGCATGCAATATAACCATTGAGTGAAGCAGTGAGCCCACTCTTCTTTAGGGATATCTTCCACAACTTTTTCAAACGCAGCCACGGCATCTTCAGGGTTGATAAAACGAAAACAAAAAGTTAATCTTTTATTTTTAGAAATAAATAAGTCTGTCGTCGGGACTGTAAGGAGAATGATTCACTAACTCCACACGTTTGATACACAAATATTCGATAGTCCCTCTGGCAGAGTGAGCTAGAGCTTCGTCGTAGTGGAGGAGGATCTCGCTTCTTAGGGGCTGCTGTCTAACATTATCCAAGACAACTGCTAAACAATGACTGATATACCAATCTGCAGTAACAGTCCTTTTATCTTCTAGGTTGATTGTAGCGAAATGGCCAGTTCATCATCTAAAGAATGAGGCAATCATCGTTTTCCCTTGACTTCTACCCTTCTTCACTTTTGTCGGCAAATCTTCGAATGGAAACAGCCATTAGTTTCGGGTTCGTAACAATATATTCAGCTTTCATCACCTGTGACGATGTCATATACAGCATCCGAGTCATCTCCGTCATACTTTTCAAGCATTGGGCGGCACCAATCCAAGCGACGACGGCGTTTTTAATCTTCAAATTATGAGGTATCCATCTAGTGCAAACTTTGGCGCCTAAATGTTGATGTACTATACTATACTATATGACTTTTTGTACTTGACTCATACCAATTCCTAAAGCTGCCCGAATCTGTTGATATGTCATCTTTCTATCGGCTACTGTCCTTAACTAGCACTCACGTTACCTTCAGTAGTCGCCGAAGAAGGACGTCCTTCTCGAGAATCATAAGCGAGTCTGCTTCGACCACGTTTAAACTCATTAAACCATTTGTAAACAGCGGTACCTACGAGATAGGGCTTCATAATGAAAAGACATTCGAAGTCTATAGTAACATTGTTGTTAAGGCCGCAACAAAAGTCGTAATTAAATCATTGAGCGAAAATATTCTCTAGTGAAATCCATTTTGACACACGCCAGATAATTCTTATAACTGCCGCCAATTTGTAAAAACAAATGACATACGAACTCATTATTACACATTTGCAATTATCCAAAGAGTTCTAATTCGATATTTAAATAAAATTTTCATCGAATGCTTTTCTTACTGGCCTATTCTAAAAGCTTTCAGTGTGACTCACGTAGATTGTTTTAGAATGTTATAATGCTAATAAGTAGGTAATTAAGTGCCTCGGTAGCACAGCAATTATAGATGATGTGACTACTGTGCATGAGGTCTAGCAATCAAATCCTGGCAAGAGCTAACGTTCGGTGAGTGAGAGTACCAGAGGCCCAATCACCCTCTTTTCCCCTTCTCGCTCCTTCTCCTTCCCACTTCCTTTCTAAAGGGTCGACAACGCGTAAGTGATGCCTCTGGTGTTGCATGCGTCCGTAGTCTACGGTGACCACTTACCATCAGGTGAGCCGTATGCCTGTTTACCACATTAGTATAAAAAAAAACCAAGAGTAATTGCGTTTTTCTGTCGTAAAATTTTCAATAGCAGCCAGGAATAACAGCATAGTCAGGAAGTTAGCGGTGCCATACATCCCACGCCTCAAAAAGACTTTGGTTCTCCTAAACTCACTAGTCATGTCCAGGATTGCCGTCCTATCTGAATTAGGGAATAGAGAGTGCAGTGGCTTTTTCGCCCATACTTGTGCCCATAATGTCTCTTGTGCTGCTGGCTGATCACCGTTAGGATAGGCCGCTTTGGCTGAAATTCGGCCTCGAGGTTAAATAAGTAAACAACATCTTCGTTTCAAACTTTAATCAGACAAGCAAAACCTATAATATGCTACAAAACTTTCCTTATTTCTTTGGAAATAAAAACAAAATTGGTAAATACCTAACACCAAAGAAACTCGAATTAAAACACAATAGGTAAAGGTGAACATACATATCATATTACATATTTTATCATATTCCATAATCTAAAAACAAAAAGTCTACTAACATCTCATAATCATACTTTAAAACAGATAGATCGTAATCACAAGTTCATGATTAAAAAACAATTCAGTACATTTTATGATCTTTATAAAAGCATCATAGAGTAAACGAAATGGTACATAACTCATTGGTGGAATTGATTATAAAAGTTATAATTGTCTATGGTAGCCCGTAACCTCAGAGAAAGAAAATATAAAAACTACGTGAGAACCATAGAGTAGAAGTATCCAAAGGTTATGTACCAAAACTTTACAATACTATGTAAAATATAATCTAAGACACAAACGCATTCACATTAAATTAGCATGTTAATATGGTTAAAATCAAAAATGCAGTAAAAAACAACTTAAATATACATTAATAATTACAAACACATAACGATTGGGTGATAACTATTAAAATGTTAACTGATTAAAATGGTACGCAGACGCTTGATATAATGTAGTCGTCAGTTTCTCGTGGAATGTTCAACAAAATAGTCGTATTTAAAATCAAGTCAATTTTCGCTGTCCAATGTTTTTTGCCGATTGTGCGGAAAATAATCATAATAAAATAATAGATTTTTGTTTTTATCTAAACTGAAAAATGTCACTACGTCGGCGGTCTATGGCCGCTTAATCCGGCTGTATGTGAAAAAGCATGTAGAAATTTAGTGCGATTTTTCAATTTCAGACCAAACAGCTTCCTTGAAAATCATATTTCGCAAAATATGGAATTAGAAGGAACGCCCACACGCTTGATTTTAGATATTTTCTTAAGCAATAATAATTAATCAAACGTTAAAAGCCAAATGATAATCTACTTAGTCGGGATATTGTGTACTTAGCCTACATAAAATGATGAGTTAAAAAAATAAAACATGCTCTCCATAAAAAACGATTAAAAACCTAAAAAAATCTTAATAATTATTATTTTGTGGCTCTCGGCCCGTTTACTTCAACAATTGTCTGTATAGAGATCAAATCGTCGTGTGCTTTTAGCTAGCGTAAAATATGTTTATAAAAAAAAACCATTTGGAGACTAAACCTCATAAATATCTCAAAAAATCAACGATATGCTAAGAACACGCTTATAGCAATCATTTGAACAATCATAGTTCTAAAAATATCATAGAGAAACTCATTGAATATATTAAAAAAATACTTACATCAGTCTATATTATGTGTCCCTCTATAAATTGCATTATGTACGAATTAAGTTATGATTACATATACTATATGTGTGCGTAGACATCACATTCATGCACATTCAACAAACATTAGTGGCTTAGCTGCCGGTGATTCTTGGTCTGACAAATTATATTCGTCGTCGTTCACACACGGTACAGTGAGCCATTTGTGTCTTAGCTGGATGCGTTCACAAATTGCATTCGTTAACGCACACTGCCAAATAGGTAAGCCATTAATGGCATACTTTGGATGATATTTGTTCTATACGTTATACACATAATATTATTCCTTTACTTATACGAGGGACAGCAGAGATCATTAGTAATTAAATATTTTGTACTATGAGGCACTTATGGCGAATCAGTCTTAAGTTTAGAGCCACGTATATTCGAGGTATTAAACAAAAAAGTTTTGCTCAACTCATAAAAAATACATTTTTTACAATCTTAGATACTGTCCAGGGATACCTCATTCTGATACATTTATAAAAAAAAAACATACAAACCTATTTACCTTTTTCTACATGTTATGTTGGAAGTATTGTGGCTGGTATTTGTTGCTGTATGTTGGTGTACTACCATTTGTCTTGAGCAAGAGTCGAATACTGCGACGGAGAACCAACCATCTTTCTCTCAGCGCCAGCGGTGCTTTTGAAACTGCTCTTTTGGGCTTTCAGATCTGCGGAAATTGTCTTACTTAGTTCAATTTGTAATAGCCCAAAAATCATTTTTCCTGGCTCAATTTAATAAAAATATTAATAATTCTAGTAATTTGGGTTCGTTAAGCCTTCGAGCTAAGCCAAATGTTTAAATTATGATTGTGTTCACGTGGATAGTGCAATAGATAGAGATTAAATCCATGACCTCTTCTCGATGGCAAACTGAATGCCTTCTCTAATGGTCTACCAAGGCGATTTATCATCATGATACCCTAAAAATGGCGCCTAATTGAATTAATCTGTTAAAACTTAGAATTACATAATTAAAAATATATTTAGTCAGGCCACTAGTGGTCTGATTTAATAAATATGTATTTTTTGCTTTACTTCTAAATTTTATTATTTGTTATATAATCTCGAATAATGCTTCTTTAAGCTCTCGACTTTTTCGATTATTCGAGATTACATAATAAAAAAAAGTAATTCAAAAGATAATATCTGTAGTAACAGTAGTGAAAAGACCGTCATAGAGTGAAGATTTTTTTGTTTTTTTTTAAATAGTATATTTTAAAATTACTCTAGTTTAAAATTAGTTACTTAGTTTTTTTTTATACTTTTCTTTTAGCTATTATTACTTAGCCTGTTACCTGATTCCAGCTTGACGTCGACTTCTAGGACACCCTGTATATAAGTTCACCACGACGCGATAATTGTACTTTGTGCAGCATGTCTGAACACCGATTCTATATCTCTATTAGAGTCCTAATGTTAATGAGAATGAGTCTGAAACTACAGCACTATACAATATTCTAATATACAAAATATACATACTAATATTGAAAATATGGCACTACCTATTATTGAACTTTACTAGAATTGAAGCTATTTATAATAAAAATAATATAATAATATTCTACCACATACACACAACACCATCTAGCCCAAACTAATCGGAGTTTGTACTATGAGTACTAGACAATGGATAAATATACATTTATATCCTTTTTTTTTGTAAATACATACATATTATACATAGAAACACCCAGACCAAGACAAACATCCATGTTCATGCACACAAATGTTTGACTTGTGCGGGAATCGAACCCGCGACCTCAGGCGTGGCAGTCGGTTACACTAACCACTACGCCATCGAGGCCGACAAATTATGAAATTATTTGAAATATATATAATAATATATTTGCTATTTAATAATATTTGATACTAGATTTTATCTGCAGGCATTCCATTGGAACGCATGATGCTAAACGATATAGCTTGGAATATTTATATATGTGCCCAGTTGCATCCAAATTTGTTTCACGGTCGAAAGATGGTTGCGATGTTTGTTAGAAGTAACAAACAAATCGCCTAACCTTTTCAAACTTGTACAGCCTAACAAATATTGTACATGCGAATATGTATTTGTATGTATGTTACACTTTCACGCCTTAACTACTCGACCGATCATCATGAAATTTCGCTTACAAGTTGTCAGGGCTATCCAGTAGAACAAAGGGTACCATTCATACGGGGCAAATACTGTTTTTGAAGGATAGAGCTTACTGATAAAAACTATATTAACACACCAACAGACGTCCTGCCCGAACGAACCGATCGATCGCCACCTATCATCGTTAATCTAAACCTAAACCATCCGGGGTGTATCCCCACAACCGCAAAAAAAAACATTCATCAATATCGGGCGTTCAGGAGTTTAATGATATACAAACGTATGGAAGAATTATATAAATATATTAGTCGTTAAGCCATGTCAGAGGCCTACGGGCGGTTTGAACAACTCTTGACAACAGGTTGGCCACTAACCACACGAAAAGAAGAAGAAGATACACATATATTAAGATATACCTGCTATGAGTAGCAGCATTTTCCTGCGAGCTCCAAATGCGCTGATGCCGATCTCGATGAGATCCGCCTCGTTCAGTGATGTAAACGTCGACATGTCCAACTCGTGCTTCTTAAATAGATCTATTACAACAATTAGGTGATAAGTACACTGTGTGGATGCTGCAAGGTTCACGGTTGTATTAGCATTCACGTAAATTAATATTGCCTGTTCGATGCAAAGGCAGGTTATGGAACGTAAAAGTCACAGATTCCATGGCCCTAAGTAGATGGTCTATAGGACAGTCAGGAATTTGCATCCGTGATTTTCGAGGTTATTTGAACTTAATATGCCTGTTCGATGCCTAGATAGGTTAGGGAAGTAAAAGGTTATGATTACAGATGCCGTGTTCTTAGGGATGGTCGTTACGACAATTAGGATCCATTGTTGCCGAATTTAGTTGTATGATCAAAACCGAATCTGGAACGTCACATTTGCATTGTATACAAAAAAAAACTTAACACGGTGACCAGTTCCACTAACTGATACCTACAGGCGAAGACATAACTTGCTAAACGTTTATAATTGTTATATGATTCAAAGTAACCATCGCTCTTAGGTTTTTGCGAGAGTAATAGTCCAAGGATAGATAATTTAACTATCTTAACTAATATTATAAATGCGAGTTTGTTTGTTACGCTTTTACGCCTGAACTACTCGACTGATCATCATGAAATTTGACATACATGTTGTCAAGGGTACATAAACGAACATATATACATTACCTATCATTTAATAATAATAATAATAATATTCTATCACATACACACAACACCATTTAGCCCAAACTAAGCAGAGCTTGTACTATGGGTACTAGACAATGGATAAACATACTTACATACTTTTTTTTTTGTAAATACATACATATTATACATAGAAACACAATTTACAATTTAGCAAAAAGAAACTGTTCTCAAGAAAAATATTTAAATTTTTTTCATAACTAAGGTTAGAAATTAATTTAATGTGTAGCTGGTTATATCGCTCACTGTAGGTACATATTATTTTATACATATTTGATTCCTTGATCCTACAAGTCTTTGCCAGTACTTCAGAGATATTCTTTCTTTTACACGACGGACATGAAGAACACACATAGAATATCTTATTATGTTGAGTGAATAATTCGTGGTGTACTTACCAATATACTTGTGCAGTCCAACGTCCCTGAGTAAAGAGTACAGCTGCTGGTAGCGGCACGAGGTGAGGGGGCTCTTGTTCTGTGGGGGGGAGCACACGGGCTCCGCGATATTCGGCCGGACCAGCTCCGACCTGTTCCAACCTTTCTCGGGCTGGGGATGCAAGTACAAAAAACTTGGTGAAAGGAATTGAGATATAATAAATAAATAATAAATCATTTATTTACCGAACCATGATTCTTTAACATTTCCTTAAAAACTATTATTCAAATTAATTAGATACTAGCTAATACATATATTGTTTGGAAACATAAATCTGTTTTACTTGTGGAATCCACACTAGGTCGAGCCTGTCTCGTGAAGTCCTTGAGTGATGTTGCTAGTTAAAAAACTATCTGGGTAGATTCGTGTGTATCGATTATATAATTACTGTGATTTAAAAGAAAAACGAACAAACATACTTGTTGATATGGTTTTATCTTTTCATTTACAATTTAACTGTGGACTAAAGTATAGCTATATTAAAGCAGCGATAGCTCAGTGGGGAGACCAACAGACTGCAATGCAGAGGGTCTCGGGTTCGAACCCACGTCGCGCACCTCTGACTTTCGGAAGTTATATGACTTTTCGAAATTATGTGCTTATTGATTGACAATTATCGCCTGCTCCGTGCCTCGGAGAGCACGTTAAGCCGTCGGTCCCGGCTGCCATGAACATCTATGGCAGTCGTTATTGGGAGAGTGTCGACACAAAAGATCTCACTGGGTCGAAGTGTCGCCGTTCTGTACTGACTGGCCCCCATATAAGATACAAGATACATAAGATACAACCCAAATAGATACTAATCTTTAAATAAATATATATTTAGTACTTACGGTAACCGCCTCATTGGTCTCATTCAAGTTGATAGGTCCGGGAGACGTGTGGCTGAAGTAGTATCCCGACCAGCGGGTAGTCGGCACGCGGTACCCACTGCCCACGTTCTCGCGCATCGCCTGGACATTTAAACATATAAACTTACATATTATAGTATGACATCTATATATATCACGACAATATTATGCTGCATGAAAGATGGACAGACAAACAACAAACATGCACACATACATAGCAGTTAGTCTATACTAACGCCTGTATGACCTGTATCCCTAGACAGGTAGTCAGAAGTACAAGCAAAGACGTTTAATTTTTAGGCTCTGTAGGCATAACTATTATAAATAACTACATATTTATATATTACTTATACTTATGGCCAAGGAGTATTACACCCATATTTTGCCAGCTATCTTTTAAAAAGTAATATAATAGAGAGTGAGCTTATGGCCGTCTGTCTAACTCTGTTGCTGCTATGCTACAAAGAATTCCTTGACAGAAAAACCTATTAACACTTTGCCCGTCCTAGGAATGGAACCAAAGACATTTCTAGTATTTTCTTTAAATGTTTCGCAATATATATACTACATATACTATACATATCACAAGCATCTCAAATTAAACCGATTTAATTGGTTACGGACCTCTTCTCACTGTGAGAAGGGTTAGGCCATAGTCTACCATGCTGGCCTAGTGCGGGTTGGCAGACTTCACATATCTTCGAGAACATTATGGAGAACTCTCAGATATGCAGGGTTCCTCACGATGTTTTCCTTCACCGATAAAGCAAGCGATAATTAACTATTTAAAGTAATTTAAAGTAAAGAGTAAATATTGGTATATATATAATATAATAATATGTATTTATTAACAGAAAAAATAAGATACATCCTTACACTACATCATACAAATTACATCAACAGTATTAAAGCATACCTGCTTTAAATAATTTAAGCTTAAATTAAAATTAATTCTTAACTATGTTAATTTATAGTGTATACAAAATAAATGAAGTTCAAAAGGTTATGTTTAAGCCTGCCTGAACTACAATAAACCTGTGTTTCAGGACATCACTTGACAATTTTATTTTATACTAGCGCATTATTAATACAAATATTTACAGTCAAGTACATCTACGATTAAATGTGTTTAGGAAGTAATATACAACTTTAAATTTACTTTTCATAATTCATAATATCATTTTAAGACTTCTAGCAGTTTTTCTGTGGCCGTATAATTTAATTGTCCTAGGTATTCCATTAAGATGGAACTACATTTTTTATAACTAACATTATATATATTTAATCATTTATTTAACTTGTTATATAAAACGGTCCTAAGAATACGTAGAATTTATTGACAAATGCGCGTCTGGTTTGAGACTTTGTACAAACTAAGTCTTTTCTTCTCTTATCTAAGACCGGGGTCAACGGGACTTCAGTGTGTTGTGTATGTATAGTGTGCATAATAAATAATTGACGAATGGTTAGTACCTTGCAAGCGGTGTAAAGCTGATGTGTGGGAAACAAGAATAGGCGACGTGTGGCTACCTTAAGAACAGCTCTTTGAGCTCGCTCTAGGGGCAGGAGAATTGATTTGGCTGCTCCACCCCAAGAGGTTATGCAGTATGTAAGAATAGATTGACACAACGCTAAATAAACCTGTTTTATCAATTTGTAGTCGGCTATGTTACGCAAGTATTTAAATATATAAATCAATTTACGTACTCTAGTGCATAACAAATCGATGTGTTTGCGGAAGTTTAGATTTGTGTCAATGGTAATACCTAAATACTTTATATCGTCCGTTTTAGTTAATGTGGGACAAGTGCATGCAGTGTCAGCAAACGTACTACAGTTATTACGTGCAATGATGTTTAGGTTTGTATAAAGCGTGTTATTGTTTCTCGTGCTAAATAAAATGTATTTTATTGGTAAATGGTAATTTATTGGTAAATGGTAATTTAATGGTAAATGGTATTTCGATGTGATTTCATGCAATTACAAAGAAATTATGAGTACATAATTTAAAGAGTTAAATTACAATTAGGTAATAAATAGGATATTAGTTTCATATTGTAAAACATTTTTTTATATGGCGTGGCCTAAGGTCGCGGTTTCGATTTCCGCACAAGTCAAACATTTGTGTACATGGATATAGATGTTTGTCTTGGTCTGGGTGTTTCTATGTAAAAAATGTATGTTTTCTAATATAAAGTATATATGTATGTTTATCCATTGTCTAATACCCATAGTACAAGCTCTGCTTAGTTTGGGCTAGATGGTGTTCTATGTATGTGATTATATGTAAGAATAATTCTATAAGGATAAGTATACGACAATTTCCTTAACGATAAAATCCAATGTAATATGTCAATGTAACACCGCCGTGTGCCAATTTTGAATCGATAATGTATTTATTCAGTACATATCGATGCCTTGGTGTTGACGTCGCGTAAATCAATTAATTCAAATGTACGGTTTGTGTATTCATGTCATACTGTGTTAAGGCAAATTTTGAGTTTAGCCTTGATATTTTGATATTATATGATAATATATATGATATTATTGACGGCCTCGATGGCGTAGTGGTTGGTGTAACCGACTGCCACGCCTGAGGTCGCTGGTTCGATTCCCGCACAAGTCAAACATTTGTGTGCATGAACATGGATGTTTGTCTTGGTCTGGGTGTTTCTATGTATAATATGTATGTATGTACAAAAAAAAAAAAAGCATATAATAATATGTATGTTTATCCATTGTCTAGAACCCATAGCACAAGCTCTGCTTAGTTTGGGCTAGATGGTGTTGTGTGTACGTGGTAGAATATTATTATTATTATTATTATATTATTATTTGTAAGGCTAATACCGGGTTTCCCGACCGTGACTTAGTTTTTCGTGAATTTGCATGCTTAATGGTGATGTTCTTGAATGTGCGTGATATATTGAGTGTAAATTAAAAGTAAAAGGTGTAAAGTATTAAGTCTGGAACTTCTTACGCGTTTGCTTACTTTTAATATGGCGAAGGGGACGATGGCTGGCCCTTGTGTCCTACTCGTGAACGGATACTACTTGTAGGGAGAAGCATTATCGTAACTAGGATTATTTTCATTACTAGAATTTTGAGTTGAAACCTAATATTGTGAGGTGAGAAAATTATTCTGGGTTGGGCAGTCGAACTTGGTTCCAAATATTTAAATCGTTATTTGTTGCTAAATAAAAATCTTAGTTATTCTCATCTGATCCTGGACCATTATGGTCCCGTGATCTTATTATTTTGTATAAGTAGGTACATGAAAGTGGTTGTTTCTATTCTGATCACACTTGCTGTTAAGAGGCTAACATTAACTTTTTCTTTAAGGATTTAGTGTTTAGTAGTAAGTAATTAGTATAATGGCTGCAGCTCCTTACTGTCCACAGACATAAATTGCAAATATTAATATTATAAAATATTAATATTTGCAATTTATATCTACTAAGAAGATGGATGAGAAACGATTGCATGTAGCAGAGATGAGAATGTTACGATGGAAGTGTGGAGTGACGAGAATGGACAGAATTAGAAATGAATATGTAAGAGGTAGTCTGAAAGTGGTGCCCATAGATGAGAAAGTGAAAGGAAATCGTTTGGCTTGGTATGGACATGTTATGCGAAGAGATGATACGTATGTAGGTAAGCAAGTGATGGATATGAGGGTAGAGGGATGAAAAGGGAGAGGAAGGCCAAGGAAAAGATGGATGGACTGTGTGAGGATGGATATGAAAGGAAAAGGGGTAAATGATCAGATTATTTTTTTTTTTATTTTTTTTCTATGACATACACACAACACCATCTAGCCCAAACTAAGCAGAGCTTGTACTATGGGTACTAGACAATGGATAAACATACATATATACTTCTTTTTTTGTAAATACATACATATTATCTATAGAAACACCCAGACCAAGACAAACATCCATGTTCATGCACACAAATGTTTGACTTGTGCGGGAATCGAACCCGCGACCTGAAGCGTGGCAGTCGGTTACACTAACCACTACGCCATCGAGGTAGATGACGGGTGACAGAGAAGTATGGAAGCGAAGGACATACTGCGCCGACCCCAAATGAATTGGGACCAGGGCAAGAGAATTATGATTAGTATTATAAAAATGGCGATTAAAAAGAATAACGTGCCAATTCTTCTCTTTGGTTTTACTCCCTTGCAAACGTGGCAATAGGTAAAAGTTAATGTACAGTATAATTCATAAATGTTAGTTTGTGACCTTAATGATTTTGATATGATTATGAAAGCGTACCTTTCCAGCTTCCGCCTTCATCTTCCTATACTCAGAGAGCGGGGACAGTTTGTTGAGCGTCTCCAGAGTTTTCTTTTCGCAGCCCACGGCGCGGCGGTCGGACAGCGGTAAGTCCGATATGATGCTCGCTAGTTCTGGAAGAAAACAATTCTTTAGCTCATCATTTCACTCAAGTGGCTAGCACGAGGGAGTCATGCAGGTTACTTGCGCGGAGAGCTTGCATCGGTCATTTACATGAAACATGCAATCTGCACAATGGGATTAACTTGCGTTACGAGTATTATACCCTGGTTCATGAAAAGCAGTTCAACACTTCTGTGTAAATCTGGATTTTGGACACTTAAGTAGGACGTAGTCTCTGATAATTGTTCCAAGTCTGTATCAAAATAGAGTTATTAATACCAAACTGTTACTTTTATTAACTTGCTGCCTAAATTTGATGACTTTAGCATCACTCCTAATACCTATGAAATTATGATTTCTTAATAATATCGGATTGCCCTTATAATCTTATTTCCTTAACAATAAAACGTTTTTAAAGCACCGATTGGTTAAGTTAACAGGCTATCAAACGAATGTTAATGGCTGTGATTGGCTGATCGACAGCCAATCAAATCACTTGAGATGACATTAATTTGGCACGTTGATGATTAACCTCTCAAAAACTCTTAACTGCCTACGCCAGTCTGTCTTAACATATTCTGTCGTTATAAGGAACAAAGACGAATCGGCCAAAAAAAATTGTATTAATATAAATATACTGACAGATGCGTATTTTTTTACTGATTCCAAATACGTAAAAAATCTATTTCGATAAAAAATTTTGATAAGTATTTGATTTCATCCGGGATGGTGTTCAATATGTTAAGTAGTATAATGATATTTACCGTGTTGTGATCGTTCAGCATCGGTGGAAGGCGCGGGGCTGTGAGTCTTGCTGATCGGAGACACGGATGGAGATACCACGTTACTGCCGTCACCACCTAAAATATATAATTGTTTTAAAGTAAACATCGCCTTTTCAGCTCTATATAGCGAAATGGATGATGTAGAGGTCGAAATCATAAGTTCTAATTCAAAATGACTAGCAAGACTTCGGCGGACTGTATAAATTGTCTTTCTTAATAGAACATATTTATTGACTTATTACACAAATACAACTATAATTAAAGGTTCAGTAGTTTAGCACTTATGTCACTTAAATTGTACTTATCATGTTACGTATGGAACAAGGCTATCGATATCGTATGCAACAACGCGCAACGCACACTAAGAATGAAACGTTCACCATTAGTAACTAATACATAAGTATTTCATTATTATATTTATGATAATACACCTCTGCCTGCCCTCTAGAATATTGAGTTAGGATTACTAACGTCCTATTTGTATGATCGACCCTCTTCAGGGATATACACAGTGTACGTGACGCCATATTCCAGTACCTGAGATGTTCTGCGTGTCGAGCGACACGGAACTGCCGGTGAAGTTGCTCTGGTATCCGCTGCTGGCCTGAGAGCTCGAGTTCAGGATCTGGCTCAGCGTCGTCGGTCTGCCGTCGCCGGACATCTGCTGGTAGGGCGGCTGCATCATCATCGGCTGCGGTAGACTCACCATCTCGGCTCCGTTCGACATCGCTGAACAAAAACATAATCTATACTATGTGCATTATATATTAGCAAACTTTTTTTGGAAAGGGACGAAGGGTAGGTATGTATGTATGTATGTATGTATCTTATGTGGGGGCCAGTCAGTGCAGACCGGCGACACTTCGACCCAGTGGGATCTTTTGTGTCGACACTCTCCCAATAACGATTGCCATAGATGTTCATGGCAGCCGGGACCGACGGCTTAACGTGCTCTCCGAGGCACGGAGCAGGCGATAATTGTCAATCAATACGCACATAACTTCGAAAAGTCATATATCTTCCGAAAGTCAGAGGTGCGCGACGTGGGATCGAACCCGAGACCCTCTGCATTGCAGTCTGTTGGTCTCCCCACTGAGCTATCGCTGCTCTTAATATGTATTTTATTATCTTATTATGTATAGGTATTTATTTAATTTATCTGTAATCTGTGTTTCTTTCTATCTGTAATAATTAAAAATTCTGTACTTTTTTTGTAGTTTAATGGTAGTAATTTGGACTGTATTAGACGCTCATAATCACTATTGAGGTGATGCGGAAAATCAGCGCTGTATCGCACAGCAAGGGCTTCATGTATAAATGTGTATTCTATATTATATATAATAATATATTAAATAATAGTATATGTAATTAATTAACGTATTATAATGTAGTAATTCATATATATAATAATGCATATAAGTTTTATTTTTATTATTATCAATTTATAAATACATTTATTACTGCTACACACTAATTTTGTATTATAATTAACGATTGTGTGTTGCAATTCTTCATTAAAATAAAATATTTCTTTCTTTCTATTTTATAAACAATATTTAATGATGTATATTAAAGAACCTATCTCAGCGCAAAACTTAAATTACTAGCAACCTGTATTTAATACAAAAATATACTTACGATTCCAAGATCCTCCTTGATTCTTGTACATCACCGAATTAGGATTGGGGATCAGGTTAGGATAATGGAACTGGCCACTCCTCGGCTGAGGAGAAGGCACCATCCAGGAGCTAGGGTACACAGGCGGGGTCAGAGCTACCGGCGATAAAGGACTCGGGTACCCACCCGGCGTCGGCGGATTATGACCAAACATTGGACTACCAATATTTGCAAAACCAGCCAACTCCGACAGCTGTTGCATATTGTATGGAGAGCATGGAGAGTTGGCCATATTGGTCGCGTGTGTTGGCGAGAATGGGTTGAATACGCCAAAGTTGGGCATGTTGTTGGCCGAAATGGCTGGGATGTTGTAGGATTCGGGCACTTCGGCTGTGATGACTGGTTCTTTGTCACTTAGGAGCTCCCGGCGGGCTTCGTAGATGTCGCCTAAAGAAAATTTTAAATAATATAACTATAGTAATGAGTAGTAATAGCCTAGTGGAAGATCGTTGGACTGCCATGCAAAGGTATCGATTTTGATCCCTAGGCACACTCCCCCGACTATCCGAAGTTAAGTGTACATAGATTTATACATAGATTCACGCCTGTTTCCCAGAGGGGTAGGCAGAGACTACGGATTTCCATTTGCTACGATCCTGACACACTTCTCTGGCTTCATTCACTTTCATCACATTCCTCACACACGCCCGTCGGTTCAAGGTGCTCTTAACCTGGCCTTTGTCCAGAACGCCTCCGATCTGATCAAGAAACGTTCGCCTAGGTCTTCCTCTTGCGACTGTTCCATTCACACTAGCCTTATAAACTTTCTTAGTCAGTCTTTCCTCGTCCATTCTTTCTACATGCCCAAACCAGCTTAACATATCCTTTTCTATTCTTGTCACTATATCCACTTTCATGCCGCATCTCTCTCTAATCACACTATTCCTTATTCTATCTTTCAGAGTCACACCACATATATTTCTAGCGTGTATTAAATAACTAATTATCCCTCACTTCAACGGCGAAGAAAATCAAGGCGAGGAGAGCTGCATCTCAGAGCTCGCCATAATTTTCTTGATCATATGAAAATTCGGCCAACCCGCACCCGGCCAGCGTGGTGGACTATAGCCTAACTCTTCCCACACTCAGAAGAGGCGTGAGCCCAGCAGTGGGACAATCTAAATATAGGGCTATAAGTATGCGTGACCTGCGCATCGCTCGATGCCCTTGATGACGACGGAGGTGATGCCCTGCTTGGGCTTGCGGCGCACGTTGATGTACACGCTGTACTTCTGCATCAACTTGTTGGCAAACTCGCCGTCCACGCGGCACGACTCGTCCGATACGTCGAATATCACCACTAAGGGGAGGCTGCCCTGTTTAACAAATATAAACAATCACTACATATTATAAAACAAAGTTCCCCGCCGCATGTCTGTCTGTCTGTCTGTTCGCAATAAACTCAAAATCTACTAAACGGATTTTCATGCGGTTTTCACCAATAGACAAAGTGATTCATGAGGAAGGCTTAGGTGTGTAAATTGCCAAGGTTTTGCACTAGCCGTGCGAAGCCGGGGCGGGTCAATATTTTCAATATTTTGCAAAATTTACTTATATAACCGACCCTTACAAGTATCCTAGTCACCGCGGTACTGTCACTATAGCACATGATCGATTGGAATTGTCCCCCATTTAATAACTTGATTTCGCTTCCCATTCTAAGAATTAAACCTATAAAGCAGGGATGGCGAACCAATGGCACGCATGCAGCGCACGCGACAAAATAATTCGGGCATTCAATTGACTAAGGCACGGTTCCTATATCAAGAAACGAGTCGTTTTAGCTACGGGCAGTAAAATTTTGACATATTTTTCATAGAATATGTTTCAAAAATAATAGTTTAAAAAAAACTAAAAAACAAGCTTTAGAAAGTAGAAAATTATTGAATAATTTTTATGTAAAAAAGCGTGGGGTGGAGGTGAGGGTATTACCAAAATATCTTAGAAAGTACCCCACGCTTTTTACATTAAAATTATTAGATTATTTTCTACTTTATAAAGCGTGTTTTTTAGTTTTTTTTAATTTAATATTTATTTTTATTCTTTTAACTATTTTTTTATTTCTAAATTATTGTATTGTCATCGGTCCTGGATAAGTGGGCAATGTTTTAAATCAATCCGTCGTTTTGAAAGGGGTGAAAATCACGTTAAAAGATTCCGTTAAATAGGTTCATAGATACATACCAAGCGAATAAAAGCGTGTTAAAATTCGACTGCACTGGTCGCAAAGAAAGTGGTTTAAGTTACGCCATCCCTGCAGTTTAAGAATGATTCATGAGAAAGGTTTAGGTGTTTAATTTGATAAGGTTTTGTACTACCCGTACGAAGCCGGGGCAGGTCGCTAGCTTTTTTATAAATTATGGCATGTTAACCAATAAAGGTGCCACCCAGCTATATATGCCAAACAATGACGTCACTTACCACTAACTGCTGCCTAGCCGCATAAACATCCTTGATGTTCCCAGTGATAGTGACGCAGCTCTTCTTGATCACGGGTATGTTGGGGTCGTCTGCGTCCGGGAACATAATTTGAGTGTTGGTACCCTTCATGATCACCTTCAGTTGTTCAGCTGCCCTGCCTACTACTACGCTATGGTGCATTGGAGATATCTCTAGAGACATCTGCACTTGAGTTTGACTCTGAAATTATATAAAAATCAAAAATAAAAAACTGTTTCCGCATACGGCTTCACCCGTCTAAATCCCACAAGAATGCTAATCGAGGTAAAAGGTTATTCTATATAAAACATAAGATACCATTTGTCCTGGAATGCTTATTATATCCATGGCATGGTCTATTAAAGTGCTTAGATTCATCCAAATCCGTTAATTGGATTGAATTTATTGATTTGAATTGGATATGTGGATCCACAAATACTTTATGTCCGTTAATGTACGTTTATGAAATCGCTTGCGTGACACAGAGCTTAAACCCAAATGAGAACATATTATTTATACCCATAGTACAAGCTCTGCTTAGTTTGGGCTAGATGGTGTTGTGTGTATGTGATAGAATATTATTATTATTATTATTATTATTTATATACAAAATGTTTGGTCGCTCTAAATGATTTTCGTTGCAGTAATTTAGTATTAGTGCATATCTACTACGCATGATTGTAGAGCAGCGATAGCTCAGTGGGGAGACCAACAGACTGCAATGCAGAGGGTCTCGGGTTCGAACCCACGTCGCGCACCTCTGACTTTCGGAAGTTATATGACTTTTCGAAGTTACGTGCGTATTGATTGACAATTATCGCCTGCTCCGTGCCTCGGAGAGCACGTTAAGCTGTCGGTCCCGGCTGCCATGAACATCTATGACAGTCGTTATTGGGAGAGTGTCGACACAAAAGATCCCACTGGGTCGAAGTGTAGCCGGTCTGCACTGACTGGCCCCCACATAAGATACATAGATACTACGCATGGTCCTAGTATCGCCGTTAGGCAATACCTCGTAGTTGACACCTTCATTGTATACCATGTCTCAAGCGAATAAAGACTTCTATTCTATTGACAAGTTTTTTCTATGTGTGTGTCTGACTTACAGCGAGCGGGCCGCACATGTAGTTCATGAGCAGGTTGGTGGCCTCCATGGTGGCCTGCACCTCCCACTGCACTCCCTTCACCACCAGTAAGTTCGCGTGCAGCTTCGGACGGTTTCGCAGCATCACCTGCAATATGTATATAGTTGATATTTTTGCGGATGAATGGAAAGTAATATTATTAGAATGTATGAGGTACTGTGAGCAGAATGCGTGAATCCTAAATTTTCAATTTATATTATATTATTAAATAGTGTAATTGGCGCAAGTCGTTCTATTTGATGTAAATAAATAAATAAAAGTATCGTTAGTAGGGAGAAACACACTTTTGCTCACACTTTGGGATGTACGTACAGCAAGAGATTATGTAAATATGTATGTATATTTGATTCAATATGTGGCAATGAAAAAATTGTACGTTATGAAATATAATCTTATCTTTTTATTTCTGTTATGCCTATATCTATCCAAAAAAAAAGGCCAGGCAGAGACATTACGCCAAATCTTTGTTAGGGGAATCTATTATGTAGTAATTCGCTAGGCAGAACATTAAATGCCAAACGATGAAGAACTAATTTTATAATCAACATATGTGTATCTCATCAATCCTATCACTCGAACATGTAAGAAGAGCTCCCGATGCCATACAAGATGTATGCAAACCGGAGCTCTTTTTACGTGGGGTTTAATTTAACATACATACATACATAGATTCACGCCTGTTTCCCAGAGGGGTAGGCAGAGACTACGGATTTCCATTTGCTACGATCCTGACACACTTCTCTGGCTTCATTCACTTTCATCACATTCCTCATACACGCCCGTCGGTTCAAGGTGCTCTTAAGCTGGCCTTTGTTCAGAACGCCTCGGATCTGATCAAGAAACGTTCGCCTAGGTTCCTCTTGCGACTGTTCCATTCACACTAGCCTTATAAACTTTCTTAGTCAGTCTTTCCTCGTCCATTCTTTCTACATGCCCAAACCAGCTTAACATACCCTTTTCTATTCTTGTCACTATATCAACTTTAAATAATTTAATTTAACTAATATTATAAATGGGAATGTGAGTTTCTTTATTTGTTTGTTACACTTTCACACTTTAATGACACGACCGATCATCATAAAACTTCGCATGCATATTGTCAGAAGTACAGAAAAAGACAGAGCTGAGTACCTTTCATCTGCAAAAAAGTAAGTACTGTTCCCGAGTGATGAGCCGCACGCAAAAGCTAATTATCAATATGTTTAACATAATATGAATTAATAACTGACAATTGTATACAAGTACTGTAAATCATGGCTGTCAGGCTAGCTCGTGTTGTGGTGGTGAATCAATACTCACTTGTACGTTATACTGTTCCTGCACCTTCTGCACGTAGGGTGAGGTGATGTCGGGCAGCGGTTGAGACGTCGGCACTATCGGCAGCTCGAAGCAGAATACTAGTGGAGTCAGGGCCTGCACACCAAGAACATTTGAAAACTAAGTGAGACGAACAACCAACAAAACGTTTGGCTTGATTTGATTGATTAGATAAACGGCAATTTTATTTTAACTCTTCAATTTAACATTGCAGTGCAGACATTTAAATATTAATTTTAAATTTAGATAACTTGCACCGATTTGTTTGCGAGCGTAGAGCAAAGATTTGCACGCTTATATATGTTATTTATAGCAAACTGTTACGGGTCTGAATAAATTAATTGTAAGTTTTTAATTTGTATTTTCAAAACCTTTTGCTCATCTCTAATAACTAGTTTACAGACACATTAATGTTTAAAACAATGAGAATCTTTAAAATATCAATTCTATGTATTATTGTGTACGACAATTAGGAGTATGTATTAATATATACGGCACTGCCTACTACCAGCTAACTGGGCTCGCAACATAATAACCGGAGCGGTCAAGTTCTATTATTCATCATCATCATCATCTCAGCCGAAAGACGTCCACTGCTGGACATAGGCCTCCCCCAAGGCTTTCCACACCACAGACCGGTCTTGGACCACCCGCATCCAACCGCTCCCCGGAAATAATAATAGTTCTATTATTATTTCCTTTTAATTCTATACTGCCACGGGGTCAACGATTTTTCGAAAGCCCATCTACTATCCTAATATTTCTAATATTCATAATTCCTATCACCAACTTTATTCCGCCATTCCTTAACAATTAATAACTTGAACACATCGAGCTAATATTTGCTACGTCCACCCATAAAAATTATCTTTAGTGATCCACCTAGTAGTAAAATAAACCAATAAATACTATAAACAACTTTTTTTTTTAATGTCTCCAACTCCCAGTATCAACATTGCCATATTCTACGTTATAATCATAGCTGCAATGTTGTAGTTGAGCGCTTGGCATTTAGGAAAAAAAATTAAAAGGCGCTTCGTCAACTACGTACCTAATTTCCAACAATCGATAAAATATATCATGTGTTAAGTAACTTAACTTGTCCTCTTAAGGATTTTTTTTCTAATACTAGACCATAAGTAAGGTGTACATAAAGGTAATTGATGTATCCTGTTAGAGCTTGTTTACGACAGCCATGAATTAATAGGTTTATTTATCTTCTACGATACAGATTAGTGCTTTATATATTCTATGCTGTTAGGTACCACCGAAAATTTCATAGTAGTCATTAGCATTTTGACGAACCTGAGAGTTAGAACTATTTGTGAAACATAGTAAGCATATTAGTAATATTATGTCTTCTCTCTTAGCCTTTATTATTCCCAAGTCACTTGGGGTCGACTTTTCTGGTCTAACCGGCTTTGACTGGATATCAGTTTTTACACGGAGCGGCTGCCACCTGACCTCCGCAACCCGAAGGCTAACGATACCCTAAGGCTAGACCAGTGTCAGGATATTAGAGGGTACTGACTTTCCCAATAACGACTGCCATAGATGTTCATGGCAGCCGGGACCGACGGCTTAACGTGCTCTCCGAGGCACGGAGCAGGCGATAATTGTCAATCAATACGCACATAATTTCGAAAAGTCATATAACTTCCGAAACTCAGAGGTGCGCGACGTGGGTTCGAACCCGAGACCCTCTGCATTGCAGTCTGTTGGTCTCCCCACTGAGCTATCGCTGCTCTATTATCTATTAGTAATATTATGTATAAATTATAAATGTATATAATAGTTACTTTAAACTAATGTATTCCACTCTACAGCAACATTCACGTCTAAATCTAAGTAGGTACTTTTGTGTCAATTTCCACGACTGAACATTGTGAGCCAAAATACAGGTCCATGCCTAGTGGTAAACAGTCTCAATATTTTTAGTGAAATACACGGACGGACTCATCAAACTGCATCAATGTTCAAGACGCCTTTGAAATAAACATTTTAACAAAGTATTCAAACTTTTTATACTAATTTAAATTGAAACCTATTGTTTGGTTCGTTAACTTCATAACGGCGTAGTATCATATCCTTAAGTGTATGTTTGTATACCATTAAATTTTTTTGACCAAAACCGACAAATGTAACTAAAATTGAATTTGGTTGGTTTATTGAAAAATTGGATTTTACATAATATTGTCTTCTATTTACGCGAATATTATTCATTGAAATTAAACTGCTATATACGGATTTTATCGCGTTGTTTATTTGACACTTTACTACAAAATTTAGAAAATTTTTACACTACTACTACTATTAAACTTTACTAATTTTTAAGCTAATTAAATTATTATTAAACTATTTAGATTTAATTTATTTTTATACTTTCCCCGACGTTTCGGTTGCTTTTCAGCAGCCATGGTCACGGGGAGACTAAGATGGCAGTTGTCTCAATGTTCCAGTGTAGTTATTTCAAAGTACCCGAACATAATTTAATCATTGGTGTTTCTATTTACGCAGAATGAGCTCAAAGTATCATGAAGTCTAGCTGTGGTTTGCTTCTTCTTGGGTTTGACTATTTTTATTACTGGATCCCAAGCTGGTGGTACATTCCAACCATCTTCTCTATTAAAATTAGGATGTTTTTTGATTTCAATAGCCTCGCGAAGCATCCTTGGTAGGAATCGGTGTTCTTTAGCGAGAATCTGTGGTTTGTCAAATCTCAGGTAGTGGTTGGTCCCCTGTTGCACATGTTCACATTGTTGGATTTTACAATAAAAAAAAGTTGAAGCACTTGTTTTTTTTTTTAATAAGGTGTATTGCATCCACTTTCCCTTATTACAGATTTTAATAGGTTTCGCATAGATCTGATTAGGGTTATTAAACGGTCTTGCGGAATATTGTTCCATTCTTGTGAAATCGCTGTTCTTAGTGCGGCCACTGTTGTGGGCACAGGATTTCTCGCATATACAGCTTTTTTTAAACTGTCCCAATCATGTTCAATGGGATTAAGATCCGGGCTGCGTGCTGGTCAATTCATGGTACGTATCCCAACCTCTTCGCAATATTGTCGAACTTGTGCAGTGGCGTTGGGTCGGACATTACCTTTTTTTTGTAAATAGGTACATAGTACATACAGGATATTATACATAGAAAAACCCAGACCAAGTCAAATATCCATGTTTATGCACACAAATGTTTGACTTGTGCGGGAATCGAACCCGTGACCTCAGGCGTGGCAGTCGGTTACACTAACCGCTACGCCATCGAGGCCGATATAAATGTACAGAGCTATAAAAAAAGAGTCTTGATTGATATTATTGTATGCTATTTAAAGTTAAACATGTATATTAATAATTTATCGTAAAGGCAGCCATCATCAGTATAACATCAATTTTTTATTAATCTATTGAGTGGCAGCGGCACACCGACATGGCGGCAGCAGCAGGCGGCCAGACACACTAGGCTTTCAATTATGCTTGACATTCCAACAATTGACAGATTAAAATCATTTAAAGCATATTTTTAAATTGTGGTACATGCCAAATCTTCGAAATGCTTGCCAAATCTGCAAAATCAATAGATTAATAAAAAAAGGTATTTTGTCAAGCTATTGATTTGCAGCGGCCGGTTTCCAATAATGTCTGGTATTCCAAGAACTAACACGTTATAGACTTTAGGTGATATAGAAGAAAAATAGAAGATTTTCTGCATCAGTACAGTGTAGGTTGAAGAAGGTATACTCACTCTGACTCTAGCCCTGGCCCTCTCGACCCGCTCCATATCGCCAGCGATGGACACCTGGTTGCTCTTCTCCACGGTGCTGGTGCGGTTCGAATCCGGGAAATGGATGTGGCAACCCGTCTCCTCCATCACGCGCTTTATTGTTAACCCACCCTGGGTACAAACAACCATATTTTATACAAATAATATGTAAAGACGGAGAAGTTGAAATTTACTTAGGTACTGACTGACTCAACTCCTAGCCCAAACCCCCAGATCTACACCTAAATATATTATGATGAAGGATAAGAGTCACTCACTGAGTCATCCACACCCGGTCCCTATATCCCTTGGAGCTTTCTGATGATTTGATTTCTTTACCATTATTTCATTTATTGCACTGACGAAGTGATGACGTAGTGGTTTAAGTGGTCGTCCCGCAATTGCCACTGCGCCGAGTATTGTGGGTTCGATCCGAACACGGGACAAATATTTGTGTATTTATACAGGGTGATTTTGAAATCGTGTAATTCCTTTTAACCACGCATTCTACTGGTGATATAGAACAACGCTGACCATATTTTTTTTTATTAGTGTTGTTTTTGGTGAATTTAATGTACGAATTTTTTTCGTGAAATGGTTTCAGATGGTCATTTGTTAACCACCCGACACAATCTTAACATTTTACTAATTATAAAAAATTACATAACAGTAACTGATGTCGTAAATAATAAAGGGCAATGAAAAGGACCGCCCGTTATTATTTACGACATTAATTATTGATACATATTTTTTAAATTGTAAATCTTTAAAATTGCTTCGGGTGGTTAACATATGAATATCTGAAACCATTTCAAGAAGATTTCTTTTTTATAGAAAATGGATTAGTAATTCATTAAATTAATGAAAAACCACTACATGCACACAACCATGCATTCGACACAAGCAGTCGAATCGCGTTCGTAGCATTTCGGCACTGTTCGGCTGATGTTGTAGAATTCTTCGTAACCATGGTTACATGTGTATGTGAAGTAGGTGACTAAATGAAATGTGATTATAAGGGTAAGTAGGTATATACTAACTATTTAAAGACAATAAAACCTTAATAGCGACCCAATTTAAAATCAATTATGGTCGAATTTCGACCACTTGGCGACCGGTAATCCACAATTAGGTAATAGTTGTTCAGACTGAATGTGCTTTGTTTGGATGGTTGTAAATTCCCTCGCGAATCAGTAATTATTCCTAGTGCGTGCTTAGTGTTTGCATAATTAGTTGTTTCACATAACCGCTAGCTATTTCACAAAACAGTGCCGTTATGTAAAACTGCCCCATCCACGTGAACTTCAGTTTTTAAGTTTATGAAACATTAAAAGTCTTTTGCATTTCTATCCGTGACTATCACTAATAAACATTCAACTATCCTTACTAATGTGATAAATGCGAATGTGAGTTTGTTAGTTTGTTACGCTTTCACGCCTTAATTACTCGACCGATGTTCATAAAATTTCGCATACATGTTGTCTTGGAAACAGGGTAGGCCATAGGGTGACTTTCTTGCAGAAAAAATACTGTTATTAATCTAACCTACACCTACGAGAGCAGCGATAGCTCAGTGGGGAGACCAACAGACTGCAATGCAGAGGGTCTCGGGTTCGAACCCACGTCGCGCACCTCTGACTTTCGGAAGTTATTGATTGACAATTATCGCCTGCTCCGTGCCTCGGAGAGCACGTTAAGCCGTCGGTCCTGGCTGCCATGAACATCTATGACAGTCGTTATTGGGAGAGTGTCGACACAAAAGATCCCTGGGTCACTGGGTCGAAGTGTCGCCGGTCTGCACTGACTGGCCCCCACATAAGATTCAACCTACACCTACGAGAGAAAAGCCGCGAGCATAATCTAGTAATAAATAAAGACATTTGCTATAATTAAAAGTAAATACATACGATGAAGAATTGCGACAAGCAAAAATTAAAAGTAAATTCAATTTAATGCATTACGGTGTAATTACGCCCACGAGTATAAATAGAAAAGTATTATCTATTTATACGTAATGTTAATAGTATGAGATATAAATAGCTACGGGGAATCCTAAGCGTAAGGGCCTCGCAAGAATGCAGCAACCGGACACAAACTGGTTATATGCTCTCTATAGGGTATTCACAGATTACAGAAATAACCTTGTTTCTATTATCTAAAGGTGTTAGTGAAAGCCGGCGATAACATGGACGACTAACACAGTAGAAAATAACCATTCAACGTTAATCGATAGATATATAGGTACACTAAGGGCTTGTCCCACCACCTCCAAATAGCATTAATCTATAAGATAAAAAGTCTTGCTATCTCTCTTCTTTAACCTAACAAGAATGAGACATAATATTGTCTGCTGTTTACGCGAATATTATTCATTGAAATTTAACTACTATACAGGGTGTCCCAAAAATCAACGTCAAGCCGAAAACGGATGACGGGCCAAGGGATGGTGGTTCTCAAAAAAATATGAAAAAAAAATTTTTTGCTGCACTCTAAAAATTATAGCCATTTAAAAAAAAATGAGAAAATTAACACCTTGTTATGATTTTTCAAGTACTATGACTACAAAATGTTTACTTAGCTTAATTATTTTAGTGAGGATTTGTTACTGAATAATGCTAGTATACATTACAATTCAAAATTTGAACACAACTATCTTCATTTCAGAGGAAATATCCCTAATATGCCCAAACATGTACTCAAAATTATTACATTATTCAACTTTAAATGGCCGTGCTGAAAAAAAAATGTACTACACCATTTCAGCACGTGGCATCAAAAGATGGCGCATTTAATGGGCTTTCTAAAATGCTATAACACTTACTACATTTTATCCTAATTATGGATTTTTTTTCTAAAACAACTCGGGTCTAACCTTTTTTGTTTTACTCAAAAATGTTGGTAATGACATCTAGTTTCCCTCTAAGAAACAAATTAGTGTTATACATAACCGTCTTTTATGGCAGTCAGGTAAAAACTACTAGTGACACTGTTTTGCGAAGCTACTGTGAATAGGGCAAATACCTAATTTATTGATAAACCATATTAGATTCCTTTGGTCATTGTGAATCATTATGTGTTCAATTTGAAATAAAAATTCAACCATTCAAATCAACAGTTCATTTTATTTTGTTACAATAAATATTCAAATTGTTTGCCTTCAGCTTCAATGCATGCCCTACATCTCTTTAAAAACGAACGCTTTATTTTACGAGCAAAACTTCTTGAATTGATGTATTCAGCGGCCCCCGCAATTCTTTGGCGCAGTTCCTCTACGTTTGCGATAGGCTTAGAGTAAACTTGATCCTTCACTGCTCCCCAGTAAAAGAAATCAATGGGGTTTAAGTCTGGTGATCGGGCCGGCCACGAGATCGTACCAGACCGAACGATCCACCTATCCGGATATACTTGGTTAAGAAATTCCCTTACTGAGCGAGCATAGTGCGCAGGGCAGCCATCTTGTTGGAGCCACATACCTACGTAAATGTTGAGTGGCACGTCTTCCAATAAATCTGGTAGATGATTTTGTAAAAAGTCTAAGTAAGCCTCACTGGTTAAGGTGTCTGGGAGTTCGAAAGGTCCAATAATTCTACCGTTCAGAATACCGGTCCACATGTTTACTTTGAAGCGATATTGTGACCGATCTTCTCGCATTAAATGTGGGTTTTCCACGTGCCACTCATGCACATTATGTAGATTTAAGTAGCCATCTTTCTTAAAAGTTGACTCATCCGTCCAGAGTACTTTATCCAGGAAGTGGGGGTCTTCTCGGTGTCTTTGTAACATCGTTTCACAAAACGCAACCCTTGCGGGATAATAATAATTAAATGTGTGTTGATGATGCTCAGGCTTGCTATCTCTTTCACTCTCACACGTTGAAGTGGCGTCCTAATCTGTTTCACCCAAACTTGTACTGTCTTACTTTAATTTAAGTAAGCTTTAAATAAAATATGCATCGCATTAGAAGCATAAATCCAAGTTGTTTTAGAAAAAAAATCCATAATTAGGATAAAATGTAGTAAGTGTTATAGCATTTTAGAAAGCCCATTAAATGCGCCATCTTTTGATGCCACGTGCTGAAATGGCGTAGTACATTTTTTTTTCAGCACGGCCATTTAAAGTTGAATAATGTAATAATTTTGAGTACATGTTTGGGCATATTAGGGATATTTCCTCTGAAATGAAGATAGTTGTGTTCAAATTTTGAATTGTAATGTATACTAGCATTATTCAGTAACAAATCCTCACTAAAATAATTAAGCTAAGTAAACATTTTGTAGTCATAGTACTTGAAAAATCATAACAAGGTGTTAATTTTCTCATTTTTTTTTAAATGGCTATAATTTTTAGAGAGCAGCAAAAAATTTTTTTTTCATATTTTTTTGAGAACCACCATCCCTTGGCCCGTCATGCGTTTTCGGCTTGACGTTGATTTTTGGGACACCCTGTATACGGATTTTATCGCGTTGTTTATTTGACACTTTATTACCTAATTTTGAAAACTGTTACACTAGGTACTTTTACTTTTAAACTTTACTAATTTTTAAGCTAATTAAATTATTATTAAAACTATTTAGATTTAATTTAATTTTACTTTTTCCCCGACGCGACGTTTCGGTTGCTTTTCAGCAGTCATGGTCACGGGGAGAAATTAGGTAATAAAGTGTCAAATAAACAACGCGATAAAATCCGTATATACTAGTTTCATTTCAATGAAGAATAAGACAGCATGCGATTAATCTTTCGGATAACTTTTACTTGTTAGTTGTGGGACTGGCCATAAGTAACGTGCGCGTCGTATTGCTTGGTCCCTGTTTTTGTAAGTTTTTTTACAAGTACCCTGTGTATTATATTTTTATTATCTTAGAACGAAAATAGCTTAATAATTCATATTTTCGATTGAATATGTTGAATGAAATGATTCGATATCTTAATGTACGGCTAGGATAAGGTTATTATTTGTTTGTATGTGTACTTTCTTATGTAGGTGAATTATTGCAATTTTTTATGAGAAATAAAGATATCTCAAACCTTAACACGTTAACTGCCATAACAATATTTTAATGACGGCATTTTTTATTTTTTGTATACGGTCTTATATCGATATAGGTGATAAAAAAATACTGTTTTAGTATTTATTTCCGTGATTCTTTTACATAAAATAAGACTTAAATAAAATGTCAAGCACATGTGACTGACAAAGCCCAAACTGATACAATGTCTGTCAGGCACCCGTGCCTGACGTGGCAGCTAACGTGTTAAGTATAAGATAAAACTGCTTCACATATTTCACTTTTTCTCGTAATTTTACACACAGAGTGTAACAGAGGTGTGGTCATACTTAAGCGCCATATAATATAGCCCATGTACAATAAAACCTGTGAAATATAAATCCGCATACATTATTTTCAATACGATATAGTATTTTGTTTGTTAACGACTTATCAAGATCAGCACATTCTAGTTAAAACTTAAATGACAGCTGACTCAGTAAGCTACGCGACTCGAAAATGTCGATGCGCAATTTTGATAGTGATGTAATGTGCTTGTTACGATGTTTAAATAATAAAAAATAAAACGTTCAAAATTCATAATATTTAAAATATAATATATTTGTTTTGATCCGGGGTAAGGGAACATAGGTTATTAGATATACATTACGGTCCCAAAATATGACCACACTTTTCTTTTACGCGCTGTATTCTTCAACTACAATTGCCAAAAACTGCTAAACATAGCAAGAAGCAACCGTATCCCAGCAGAATAATATTAAAAACTTTAGATACTCAGTGCATACTCTATCCATGCACTTCATACGATTTAGATGAAGTTGATACTTAATAACTACGAGAAATTTGTATATTTTTATTTGTTGACCGGCTTGAAGGTCTCTGAATTTTTTTGTTTGTCAATTGTAATTGGAGAATACAGTAAATAATTTAATTTGCTAGTAACGTATACATTGTAAAAACAATTATGACATTGTATTAAGGAAAGACTGGCCTATAGTAACTTATAATAATTAGTACATCATTTTCCACGTTTTAACTTTTAACTGAACAATAGACTAGAATTAATTCTAACGCAGGATATGTCACGTGTATTAAATATACTTAGCAAGTTAGCACCACGGATGTAAAATACATGGGAGGTCGCCACTTATGAAGTAAATCGTTTCCGTAATGTCGGCATAACGGCGTATTCGTGTCTTATGATAAGTAAATACTTTGATTGCTGCAATACGTAGGTATTTATTGCTTGCAGTAGTTTGACACGTTTTGTTGCAAAATATCGCCGTGGGACAGGACAGTGGCGGACCTTAAAAGCCATTTATTTACCAGACTTATATTTATTTTTATGTTTCTCTTATCACAGGTATTTTCTAACATATTATATTAGAAATATGGGAGGCTTACACGGAGACATGGGTCCAACGTGAAGAGGCCCTTCGAGAGTTTTAATCAAAGGTGAGATGGAACACCGACAGCGGCACTAGCCGCAGCAGTCGTCAAACTATTGCTACGTATGGATTCTAATATTTGGGCTATAGGTATGGATGTTTGGCGGGCCGGTATATTGCTAACTATGGATAAAAAACGGCGTTTGCCCTGGATACTCTAGTAGCATCAATGCAATGGGCAGACGGTGGCTCGCCAACTCACAAGATGGGCCCCTTGAATAGCCACCATAGGCATACAAGCCAGCAGCACAGGACAACACCGGTGCGAGTAGCTAGGGGTCTCGAGCGGATCTCGTGACAACGGAGACCCGAAGCGGGTTTCCTCGTAGTTATGCCCTTGAAAATGACACTTCCACCCCCAAGCATATAGCTCTAGCGGCTCCCCTCTGACCGGCCGACCAAGGCAAGCCAGAGTTGAGAGTCCTACGGTTGCTCTTGAAGTTCCACCCCAGCCAACCAGTAACGGCAAGCGGAGGACGAGGCCCTTACCACCTCTCTGAGGCATTCAGGACCGCAGTGTCACCACTCACATTCAGCTCGCCACAAGCTGCCTGCGGTTTGTGCGCTTTTATTTAACCTGGTGATACATTTTTTGTTTATATCACAAGGCGAAGGTAATAGTTTAAATTTACAAGCTAGTGTACTCTGCCCTCCGATATCGCGTTAGTCTCATGATGAGATAACGACTGCCCAGAGGGGTATATTTATTTATTTATTATTATGGTTTATCAACAGCAAATATTTACGGAATGACATCAAATGGATCACAAAAAAAGTCATTACAGATTGACCAGCATTCGTTTTAGTTGTGACAATTATGTCAAGTACTTAAATTATTAGAACAAAATAAGAAATGCAAAATAAGGATAAAGGAGAACATAATGCAACTTAAATATTATTTATGATTTTATGTGACAACGAAATTGCTATTGTTGGGAGACTTGAAGACTTATATTTAATGACACTAGAACTAGCATGTCTTTGGTGCGTTTTGATGAGATCATACACGCCATGCAAATAAAAATCAAGAATAAAGAAAATATAAGGTGGATTTCGCTTTCAATAATATTCGCACGGCTGTAAAGTTGAATATAGTGCAACCAATTTATGTATTTGTAACAGCTATACAGTTTAAGACAGATAATGACAGAGCTCGTGCGGCGCATATTCAAATCGGCGCGCGGCCGCCATAGTCAAATTGTATGGAGGATTTAAAGTGCTTTTTTGATAAATATGTATCTTTATTGTCAACCAATAACTTAAATATTTAGGACGGACAAATTGTAATATAACTATTTATGTTTTCTTTAAGCGGTAAAATAGGATAGATTTCTACTGTTATAATTTTAAAATCACGTAACACGAGCTTACGTTTTTGCATTTTTCGTGCAAACTTACGTAATTTTGTAGTCGAAAATATTAATTATTTTAAGTTTTTTACACGGAGTAATTGTAAACACATTCATTGTTATGGTAAATGTATATTTTATATTTGTATTAAACTAAAAGTGTTGGTTTAATTCACTTAACTGTGAGCGCCTGTTTTGGCACATTTCGCTCGGCGCAGTCTTAATAGAGAGAGAAAAAAAAGAAATAAATTCTACTAAGACATCCCTCCAAGTATTTATTAATCCCTGTCTCCCGTGCGACTTCACAAACAAATAAACGACACAAAGTATAATCAGACTCAGAACAATATTTTCCATTCACAAATAAAATAATTATCCGGTTGGAATTCAAACCCGCAAGACTCAGCGCATTAGTATAATTATGTGTAATTAGTAGCGGTGAAGCGACTCCTTACTGGCAACGCAAACCGCGCAGTTGAAATCGTAAAAAAAAGATATCAATCAGCCTATGCCTAATCGAGGGACATGACAACTTTTCTATAGATAACTTCTAAATAAGCTCCTAAGGTCTAAGCTGCTAAGGTCAGCCTCGATGGCGTAGTGGTCAGTGTAACCGACTGCCACGCCTGAGGTCGCGGGTTCGATTCCCGCACAAGTCAAACATGTGTGTGCATGAACATGGATGTTTGTCTTGATCTGGGTGTTTCTATGTATAATATGTTGTGTTTACAAAAAACAAAGTATATATGTATGTTTATCCATTGTCTAGTACCCATAGTACAAGCTCTGCTTAGTTTAGGCTAGATGGTGTTTTTCCTGGGAAACAAAAAAATAAAAAAATAAAAGGCTAGATGGTGTTGTGTGTATGTGATACAATATTATTATATTAACTAGTAGTTTTCCCGCGGTTTCACCCGCGTAAGTCCCGTTCCCAAGTGAATATCGGGTTTAACCCCTTTCACCCCCTTCGGGGTGGAATTTCCAAAAATCCTCACTTAGTGCTCCCCTACACTCTCCAAGGAACATACATGCCAAATTTCAGCTTCTTGCGTTCAGTAGTTTCGGCTGTACGTTGTCTGTCAGTCGCTCAGTAACGGAAGATTTTTATATATGTAGATTGTTTCGCAGCCTATGCGTAATCGAGGAACAACTTTTATAAAGATGATTTCTAAATATGCTATTTTATATTAATTGTTCAGCAACGATGCTTAAATAACAATAGCAAAATATGAGGGTAATAAAAGAGCCATTTCATATTACATATTTTATTGCTTTGAGGCCTCATTAGAAGCACTTATCGCATACTTTGAAGATAATCTATGCAATCTTATGACATGACTACCCGTATTTGTTATAAAACCAATGTAAGTATACAGACATTGGAATATTTAACTAAGTAACTTTGTAAGTAGTTATAAATAGATTTTATTAGATACCATGCGTTTATGCAGGTATTAAGAGTCTCTGTAGTTCAGTGGCGTAAGCGTTATATAATTATATTTACCTTATTGTCGACCGTGAGGTCTCACGTTCGATGTAAAGTTCTCGTATGCAGAAATAACCAACAAAGAAACGGACATAGCTCAATCGACATATAGAAGTAACCACATATTTCGGATATTCATTCATCGAATATCTAATGAAGTAGTGGTACGTTAGTAGTATTAGTCTTAAGAACAGACAACTGATGGAAAATAACGGTTTTTAAGCGGAAAACTAAGGATGGATAGGCAAGGCCTCCTCAAGAAGAACAAACGAACCAGTCAAAGCGGCAATGAGCCAAAAACGACGAGCTAGAAACCTACCTGTCTACCTAATTATTGGCGAGAATGATGCAAAAGCGCTACCTAGTCATGTATTTGATGGAAGATTTTGTACAAAAAGCTTCAGTCAGTACACAAGAAACTAAAAATAACATAGTGATGAGAATCTATGTATACACCTGCGCAGAAGATACATATTATAGTACACGGTGCAAACACAACTACACTCTCAGCTCCCTAACTCTCATAATTCGATGGGACGACAATCAGACAAGACCGGAGAGAGATCAGGTGCAAGACCAACGGCTTTCCTTGCTTTTCGAGGCACGCGTTTGTGTAACATCGCCAATTGCTTAACCTGTGGTATGCCGGAACGTGGATCTACGCGAGACACAATGCTTTTTCTATTATGTCTGGTATTCCGGCATACAAGAGGTTAATCCAGGCTAAGAATTTCTTGTCAGAAAATTGCAATAACTTTTATTGGCCTCGGTATTTGAACCCCAGATCTCATTCACACACCACCGAAGAAGTCACTATAGATAGATAAGTACGTGTGTGGTATGTATGTCCTAATCGTGCAGCGCATTATACGTAAGCACACCGGTTACACATACGTCAACAAACCGTGTGAATGTTGCGCGGAGGGAAACAGCGAGGAAATACATGTGCATATTATGTATAGTATAGTGAATGGCGCCAACGGATATAAATGATCGTCGTATTCCTGATTAGATACTAGAAAATCGCATTTAAAACGTGCACCGATGGTGCAGTGGTTTGAGAAGACACTGCCAATGCGTTAAGTGGTGTGCATGTAAATGGTGAGCCAAAGAATTGGACTCCACAGATATTTTTTATGATTCTAAACGTACTTAGTAAAGTGGCAGCAGAATTATCATAGTAAGTAAAACTAGTTTTCTTAAACTAAATATCTATTTCAGAGAATATTGACGTGAAATACCAGTATTCCTACTGTTGTGTTTCGTTCGGTGAGTGAGAGTGCCAGTGGCCCAATCACCCTCTTTCCCCCATTCCCGCTCCTTCTCCTTCCCACTTCGTTTCCTAAAGGGTCGGTAAAACACAAGTGATGCCTCTAGTGTTGCAGGCGTCTATAGGCCACGGTGACCACTTACCATCAGGTAGGCCGTATGCTTGTTTGCCACAATAGTTGTATAAAAAAAAACTTGTAATGCCTACCTAGAAATTACCTAGCAATATGGATCCTTTACCATTAGAGCATCCGGAGTCAAAGTTATCAAGACACTAATCGATATTTTTTCACGTAATTTTCTGTACCAAAATGGTAAGCCTTTTTAATGTTGCTGAATGAAATTTTACTCAATTTTCTAATAGATTACACCTTAGATACAATTTGCATGAATGGCAACATTACAAAGCTGATGATAACACACGTATGACAAGTCACATTCTTCGGTGATATTACACATTTCTACTTACCCCCAGATGTTACAACATCTGACGCTACATACTATGTAGACTTGTAATATACCATTACTTTCTAAATAAATCGTACCTACGCAAGTTACTAGGCAATTTCTCACTGACAATACTATTATATTACTAGTCATTAGTTCTTAAATAGATCTCGTAATCACCGCTAATACGCCTAGTTTTCCTGTCAGACTGACGTATTTGTGCATTCAACCAGCTTAATCGCATAAGTCTAGCTACTTAAAGATAATTTGTCTGCCAACGAAAGCACTAGAACATTCTAGAAGAATTTATAAGCAAAGGCTGTCTAGGAATATCGTTTAGTTTATATTTGAATAAGTAACAGTCGCGGTAGGAATAATTCGTTCGAAGAGGATGCTCCGTGATTGTACTGAGAAATTACTAATAGAAATACCCAATAAAAGTTTGTTCGTGTTTTGTGTTTATCAGCGTCCTTAATTGTATAATTATTTGTGTAGTGTCTTGGGACCTCCCAACACAATCAATAAATTATTAATTTAGGACATTACATAATGTAAATGATTTTACATTTGTAGTAGGTACTTCATTTTTTTTTCTTTCTTTTTTTTTCGTTTGTTTAGTGGCCAACCTTTTGTCAAGAGTTGTTCAAGCCGCCCGTAGGCCTCTGACATGGCTTAACGACTGCTGTCAATTTGACAACAACCGGGACCGACATTTTACGTGCCCTCCGAAGCACGGAGACGCTCAGATGAAATACCACTAAGCGGTCACCCATCTATAAACTGACCGCACCCAACGTTGCTTAACCTCGCTAATCGTTTACCGATCAGTGAGTGCAACTGGCTATGAGCTACTATTTGCGGATGACACTTTTATCCTGTGTGGGAATCGAACCTAAAGTATTCGGTGCAGTGGCAGTAGCGAGGCGACCACTTAATATTAAGAATTTCTTATAAATGCGAATATTTGTAAAGAAGAAGTCTGTAAACCATCGAAAAGATTTGGATGGAGTAAACACACAGATAGGCTTTGTTCAGAATAAACAAATGTAATACTATGATTTTGTCCCCTGCCGTGGTATGCGTTCCCGCGGGATTCAGTCCGACGTAGACACGGGAAACTAGTTTAAATAGTATTTTATTTCCATTTGTGTAATAAAACCCTCTTAGAAAACGCGGGAAAGATTTCTACCTCTGACGATAGCTTCGACAGCGTGGAATACAGATTGCCCGCCATTTAATTTTATGCACCATCAATTGGCTTCTATTAACCGGTATTAGGTGATTGTATACCCCGAGCTGCCAATTTGTAAAATTGCATTTAAATCCGTTTAGTGCTACTGGTATGAATACAGACATATCATTCCAATGTTTAGGGTTAAGGCTATTAAATTGTTAATCCACATATTTTTCAATAAGAAATAACGTCAATTTACATATCTACAACACAAAGGTTCAATAATAATAATGGGATATTTAGATACCTTGTTTTTATTAACAATATTCTTTACGTAATATATTTTATATAAAATTCCCTTTTTTATGTTCGATAGGTAAGTCAACTAGTAATATATAGTGAGTAGTATAATTGGAAATTTCCAATTATAATTGAAATACAAATTGTTATTAACTTATTGTTTTACTGGAGGGGATATTCACAACTATAAAAAAATATATATTATGAATATCATCAAGTTACTTTTTCTCTCGAGTATAATTATACTGATTCATCAAAGCTTAACCACAAAATGAATAGATAATAGTACAACACAGCAAACCCTCTGAGAAATACAAAGACGATGTTATAAAATTAAAACAATGCAAAGACACCACAATGAAGAACGAAATGTAAGAACAACAAAAAACCACAGCTTCTTTAAACAAAAAAAAGACAATGGATTTGAATTCTCAATTTAAACGGGTATTCCAACTTATCGTAATAACTATTGCTGATAAAAAAGTAAGTAACCGAATTGAATTTTTAATAAAGAGGTTGTATAAAAAGGAGTTGGAAAATACGCGCGTCACCCACCGCCATAACTTTTTACTGTTTTGTAATTAATAATTAGTGTTGTTGCAGTTATTTTAAGAAAGGATTCTGAGCAAAAAATGTAATAAGTACCCTTCATTATTACAGTGATAGGTTTTTTTGTCGATCGTATCTTGACAAGTATATGCCTGCTACTGTACTTCGCGAATAGCGTAGCCGAGCGTAAGTCAGATAATGGCAGAGCTCGTACGGCGCATGTTCAAATCGGCGCGCGGCCGCCATAGTAAAATTGTATGGAGTGCTTTTTTGATAAATATAACTTTAATGTCAACCAATAACTTAAATATTTGGGACGGAGAAAGTGTAATATAACTATTTATGTTTCGTTTAAGCTGTAAAATAGGATAAATTTCTACTGTTATAATCTGCAAATCACGTAACACGAGCTTACGCTTTTGCATTTTTCTTGCAAATTTACGTAATTTTGTAGGCGAAAATATTGATTATTTTAAATTTTTTACACGGAGTAATTGTAAAAACATTCATTGTTATGGTAAATGTATATTTTATACTTGAATTAAACAAAAAGTGTTGATTTTATTCACTTAACTGTGACCGCCTGTTTTGGCACATTTCGCTCGGCGCAGTTTTAAGTGGTTGCTTTGCCACTATATTGCGCCGAGTATCTTAAGTTCGATACTCAGAACAACCAATTTGTGTGGACCACAAATGATCGTCGCAAGGAGTCTGAGTGTTTCTTCTGTTCATCCTTTAAATGTTTGTATCACTACCCCGTGATACAGCTTTTATTCCATACTCCATTTGGTTAGGTACTTAACTAAAGGTAAACAATCTTAATGTGACTTTTTACACTAACACATATTAAACAAATAAACTACTGCTTAAACTAACGGTTCAATTGATTTAGTAATCGTTATTGTTGATCTTTAGCAGCATTTTATTTTAAACTGAGTTTTTAGATAAAAAGCCCCATCAAGATTGTTTACCTTTAGTTAAGTACCTAACCAAATGGGGTATAATGTATGAGTCTGTTTTTCTATTTGATTTTTTGTTTGTAACTGTTTAATTCAAAAACTACTCAACCGATTTCAATTTCGCCATTATTATAGCTATATTATCAGCGAGTAACATAGGCTGCATTTTATTAAAAATATACTATACCTAAACTATATTAAAACCTAACCTACTTTTACGCGCGCCAAGCCGCGAGCAAAAGCTAATCTATACTAATATTATAAAGCTGAAGAGTTTGTTTGTTTGTTTGAACGCGCTAATCTCAGGAACTACTGCTTCGATTTGAAAATTATTTGTGTTGGATAGCGCATTTATCGAGGAAGGCTATAGCCTACATAACATCACGCTCCGACCCACGGGGGCGGCGCAGTAACGATAAACGCGGTGAAACCGCGGGAACTACTAGTATTTTATAAACTTGCCCGCGTTAAATGCATGCAATGCATTTATTTAGTTCACATTTCACCTTAGTTTTTCAGGTCTATTGACCGAAATTAAATTAAACGTGCCTTAGTTATTAATTGAAACGCTAAACTAGCCAACTGTAAAAACCGTTCAAAATATATACAGGGAGTCAAGTAATTAATGGATAACCATGAAATGTCTTATAGTAGAACTGAAAGCCGTTCAGAAAAATATATGAAAAATATCTATCTACTACCTGAGATATAATTCTTTTTTAATTAGCATATTTAACTTTCTTGTACACTACGACCATAAATGCATATATTCCATCGGTTTTTGTTGTTTTATTATTAAACACTAATTATGCTAATAGATAGACAGTCAAAAGTATGAGCAGCTATTACACTTTTTTAATATATAATTTTAATTTTTTTTATATTTTATTCTGAACTGCCTTCATTTTTGCTATAAGACATTTCAAGGTTTGATTAATTACCGGATACCTGTATAATGGTTATTGTGTGATGTCAGAACTAACAGACAGACTTTAAAAAATTTCTATATCTTCTATGAGTTCAGACTAAATAATTGAACAATTTGTTTATCAAAAGTATTTCCAGTGTACCTCATTACAGTTTTATACAGTAGATTAACTTACTCGGTGGCGCAGCGGTTGTGAGTGCAACTACCGTGCTTGAGGTCTCGGGTCTGATTCCCAGGTTTTGTCAAACTCAGTTTTATTGCCTTTCTATTAAGAAATTCTCATTAATAGCACGGAGTCTAGCTAGCACGGCTCTCAACCAATCACAAACTACACAACCGATTTAGATAAAATTTGGAATTTAGAATTAATGAATGAAACGATAATTCTGAATTTTACAGATATCGTTTAAAACCCGGAGAAGGACATAGGCTACTTTTTTTTGACAGAGACCAGTCGAGCTGGGTATTATCTCTTCGTCACCACACAAAAGATATTGGCGTATCTAGGGTTATTTTCTAGGGCTTGGCTGGCAAATATTCCTAGATTACTCTTATTACTTCTGTAATACTTAATAGCAGACTGACCCACAACGAAGCGTGGTCGGGTAAGCAGTTTTAAATAAATAAGGCCTGGTCTTACAATCACCAGATAAAACCTACCTATCAAATAATTAATGGAAACTCTGAAATTAAAATATTAGTGAAAGATATCATCAGGGTTTATTAAAAACAAAAACACTATTTAAAAGTTATATAAAATCTGTAAATAGTTTTGTTTCAATGCATAAAATTCGCGTTTCTAAACGTAAGGCAAAGATATGTAAATTATAAGCTGACTAAATATAAACAGGTGAAAATGGAACATTTTATTTATAGGTACGACTGTCATTGTTAATGTGCTTCTTGTACTTTGTCATACGAATTAGTTTATATGGATACACATTAAAATTTAGGCCTAGGCTATTAAGAACTAAGTATGTATGTATCTTATGTGGGGGCCAGTCAGTACAGACCGGTGACACTTCGACCCAGTGGGATCTTTTGTATCGACACTCTCCCAATAAAGACTGCCATAGATGTTCATGGCAGCCGCGACCGACGGCTTAACGTGCTGTCCGAGGCACGGAGCAGGTGATAATTGTCAATCAATACGCACATAATTTCGAAAAGTCATATAACTTCTGAAAGTCAGAGGTGCGTGACGTGGGTTCGAACCCGAGACCCTCTGCATTGCAGTCTGTTGGTCTCCCCACTGAGCTATCGCTGCTTTAAGAACTACGTAAGTAGGTACTAGAGAAGACATCTCAAGTATTTTTTTGTAACAATTCTTAGAGTGTTTATCCAATCAAAGCCAGGCGATTACTGGATCGACACGTTTAAATGCAATGTTAATTGCGTAGCGTAATACACTTGATGTTATGTTTTTAACCGTGTCGTAGCAATAATCGGCTGTGAGTTAGAGCATGTTCTTGAACTTGTGTTATAATAATAATATCAGCCCTGTATTAAACTTTCCCAATGCTGGGCACGGCCCTCTTCTCAGTATGAGAAGGGTAAGGCCATAGCCCACGCTGGCCCAGAGCGACTTCACATAATTACTTCCTCTTCGAGAACATTATGGAGAACTCTCAGATATGTTTCCTCACGATGTTTTCCTTCACCGATAAAGCGAGCGATAATTCCTAATAATTAGAGGTGCCTGCCTTGGGATCGAATTGTATGTTAGACATTAGGCTGTCGCTGTGTTACAAAAAAGATTTGATATATCTCCTCTAATACATAGTACATATACGTATACATAATTATACAAAATTCGGCAAACAGGCTAAATAAGAAGCGTATTAAATTCCTTAAGGTACGTAATAAATTCTTATTGGTAAATTTTATATATATATTTTGATGTATCTTTCGCAAGTGTTGCATCAGCCGGATGATTTGTGAAGGCTTTTACATCCTTCACATATTAATTAGCCTGTAACATATACTGTTGCTTCGCCCAGCCTTCCTTACACCAGTACCTCTATACAAATATCCACATGACATGCCCCTCAAATTCACACAAGCAGAAATATTCAAATTAAGAACATGTAAAATCGCTCATTTGTTTAATTAGATATTAAGACTTATTGGACGATCTTGATGGACAGATAGAAAATAAAAAAAAACAACTCACCTTGCCTATGATGTGGGAGTGATCGGTGTAGCTGACATCAATCTTCATCGTGACACGGTTATTCTGAAATTATAGATAGCATGTTATGTACGGACTGTTAGGGAATGTATGTGATCTAATGTGCCTATTGAGTTCCATAACCTAGTCAGAATGTTTGGTCGATGAAATTCTGTTGTTATGCCTTATACTGCGTATGTTGGTTGCTTGCTGTTAGATTGAATCGTCTCAATCGTGACGTCCAGGGTTCGATTCTCGGATTCGGCAAAGTGCTACTGGGTTTTCTGTTAGTAAAATCTAAACAGTAGTACGGAGGCAGCTGATCAGAAGTGTTCAACAGCCGGTAGTAGATTCGCAATCAGTTTCGAGGGAAACAGCAGTGGGCAATACATACATATATAAGTGAAATACATGTTTATCTATCCTTTGGGGATATTTTATTTCTTTTACCATGATCGACACAAAAGTAAACGCAATTTATTGCCACGTGACTTCACGTGAGCAGTGAGACAATACTACATTAATATTATTAGATTGACTAGTTGACTGAGATGGCGCAAGGCGTATCTAATCGTGAGCGTCTATCTGTCGAAATGAAGTCCCGGGTTCGATTCATACAAAGTATTATGTCATTATTTTACGTACCTAACAAGAATGGTATCTACGTAAAATAACAAAACATTAAAACCCACGTCGATACTTAGCTGTATTAGTAGTAGCCACAAAATATTGTCGTGACTAACCAGGTCGGTATACTAGGTATATTGGAGACCAAGGCTTGAACATCTCTGACGCTAGATTAAATACTGAAGACACGAAAAAACAAAATAAGCTTAATTTACTTTCGATATTTGAAATTAACGACACATAAAAAGCAAATAAGTATGCTATAAAAAATACAAATTGCACCTATTTTTAATAAATTCTATTAAATCACTTATATTAATCTTTTTTTAGCATTGTATCGCCATATTGTGATACTTTTGATAGATAAGTACTTATTCTGTTGATAATAATAAATCATAAAATTATCTTTTGGACTTGGCAGGCCAACTTGTGAAAAGCTCAACAATTTTAATGTAAGTATCAATCTTAGAAATTTACATTTTGTTACATAAAACCTAGCAACCCCGTTAAACTATCCCACAGCTGGGGACGGGCCTTTTCTCAGTATAAAAGTATAAAAAGTGTTAGGTTGATCTAGCGCGGATTGAAGTTACCACAAATAGACTATCCCATTCCAGTCAAACGCAAACCCATCATTATCGCCACGGCCTACGGGGTCCACGCCTTATAATATCAGACATGATCAATGATGAATCAACGGGGTTGGTCAAATTATGACCCTAGCCATCTCATTAATACATAGCGAATATTAAACAGCATTCAATTTGTTACTCAGATACTACACACACACACACACACACGTGACGCTAATGGCTACTTCATATTGTAGCATACTACTGTACCTACTAGAGTTACAAAAAAGGTCTTAATCAGGAACTTTATTACTGAACGCAAGTGGCAATGCCTACTCTTAATATAAATATCTGGTAAACTCTAAACCTAAACCACAATTGCGACTCTCCTACGATCCTCCCTATGTATTAGCACGTTAAGCGCGAACCCCTCGAGCGTCATAATCCTGTTGTGTTCATTGCCTAGACCCAGATAATAATAAAACAAAATACATACCCTTGTATCTAATAACTGGATTATTTTCTCACGAGCCAGCTTCACATCATCAGGTCGACCAGCGACTCTCACATGTGGGTCTAAACACAATATCACTCACTTAGATAACTCACTTATAAGTGAATTCAAATCAAAATAACAGCACTTACCAAAAACTTCTAAAAGATCTATAAATTTATTATCACGTATTTTTCTAATAACATTATACACTAAATCATTAATATTGTCATTAAAATGCATTGTTACTGTTTTTAAATAATTTAATTGATTAAAATATGTCAATTCATGTAACGGACGCACGAGCAAGTACGATAAATAATATAAAATTTGGAAAGAGCGCCAGGCTGGCGCCGTTAGGCTAGTCTAATTGGCGCCAGCCCGTGCGCGCCAAAAAGTTCGCAGTGCAGGTGTTCCGTTTATTTTTTAAATTTAAAAACTATTACGTTCAAAAATTTAAATCATTTTATTTAGAGGCATTTAAATACGTTATTAAAATTTTACCTTTCTTGGAACGAGCGCCGATTTTAAGACGAGCGGGCCAATTTATTAATGTGTTCGTTTCAGTCATCACCTGTAAAGAAATACATTATTTTTTAATTATAATTAATAAAAATAATTAAGCTGCTTCGGTATTATTGTTCCTTACCCGATGGAAGAAAGCTTGCGCAGTTTGTGATTCCTCCAAATTATCTGGAAAAGTTTAATTTTGTTATATCTATATGTAGAATAATTCTAATAAAAGTAAATATTCTAAACATTTACCAGCAAGCATTGCTTCCAGGCGGCGTCTATCAACACGGAATCTTTCCTGGTATACATCTTCAGCACTGTTTAGCCCAAGAATCACAGCTAATTTCTGTAGGTCTTCTGCTGACGTCACAGAATTGCTTGTTCCACTTTCGGAAGCCTATAATAATAAGAGTCGTTGGTAAAGAAGACTTCGTGTAACTAACGGTACGTAATTTCAGAGATAAATTATTAAAGTGGGTTAGAAAATATAGTAACAATTATTTTAAAATTTTCAGGATATTTTTAGTTTTCAATATGGCGGAAAAGATATATTATTTAAATTTTATCACCATATTTGACCAAACGTGAGAATTTGTTCAATGAAATGTATAAATACTTACTTCGCTTAGTGTATCTTTGTCAGAATTATGTTTGAATTCTGTTAGATGAGTTTTAACGGTTAAAAAGTTAGCAGAAGCCATGGCTAATTGCGCAGCACTGAATATAATATTTATACAATATTAATGTAGTCGATTCGTATTAATCTATCAATGAATAAATTAAATTAATTGTCTAATGTACATAATTAATTAAATCTTATTAAAATATTTAACTATGTCTATACCAGAACAACTTCACGTATTGGTTGACCGAAATCGAGTAAAGACACATCTCAACGTTTTTAGTGAGATAACTAATAAAAATTGAGGGTAGTTGAAGATATGCAACGAAATCGATTCACTCGATAATTCGTCTACCGCCGATGAATAAAATGCTTTTTTAAAGCGGCCCATTCTATTTTTTTCTGTACCTATTTAAAAAGAATAAAGATAAACTAAATATGTACGCGCGCAAGTAAACATACATCGTTCGGAATACGAAGGCCCGTCTTGAAACAACCAATAAGAATTCTTGCCACTCGCTGGCGTCGAGACGGCGGCGCCAACTCGTTAATTTCTCCGGACTTTTATTTTTGTACGTGGATAAAAATTGCAAGCCAGGTAATATTTTAACTTAGTTTTCCCTTTTAGTAGTTATTTCGATAGTTTCAAGTTTATTTTAAAATATTTATTGTATTTGATGGTTTCACAATTTACAAGCATAAATAAAAAAATTTACTTGTTTTATTAAGCAATTATACTCTAATAATATACGGGAATAGGAAAATCAGTCACAATTAATGCAATTTATCATCATGCGGCATGCGGCTACGTATGAATGAAGCCATTATGAAACGGAACGTTCCATAAACATATTTTTAACGTACGCCGCGTGAGGTCGCGTCAGTCGGGTTTCTGCGCTTGCTGGTATTGGGTGTGCGTCCTCCTCGACTCTTGCTTTCGTGTCATAGTTTAATTTAAATCTGATATTTATTAATTAAAATAGCGTTAACTATATTTTAATTTATTTAAGAGAATAGTGTATTGTTTTAAAAGTGTGTAATTTTTACGTAAAGTGTGTATTAACCTCTATTTATTTTAGTGTTACAAAAATAAGACGGTGAGTATCAAATAGTTAATTTCTTTTATGTAACTACATTCTCCTTAGTCGATAAAAACTTTTCTGCATTTAAATGAATAAAAGAATATAAAATAGCTCTGTAGTATCCTTTAGAATCGAACAGCTGTTTGTTAACCAAACTAAATGAACAACACGACAGTGGCATAATGTTACAAAATTGTATTCGACACGTTCTCTGTTACTCCATATATTTCGTGAATTTAGTTAGAGAAATAGTTATAGTATAAAGAGTATAGAATGAAATGGAGAATTTTTTCTTTTCTATTAGTTATTTTTCTATATTCACTCATAATTGCACCTAATAGTATAGGTAAAATCTACGATACAGTTCGAGCGATAATAATTGCGGTCTGTGCGTGCATAACATATAGGCAATTGAAACTACGTAACTTTATAAATTTAATGTTATTCTTACAAATACTGTTGCTGATTGAAAAGTCAAATAATTTGCATATACGTACAAATACTACGTATGTTAACTACTTATATTTTAAATTCTTATGCATTTGGTGCCATGTCGGCATAGCACATGGTAATGTGGCTACTTTATATCTTGTTACATGAAACTAGCGAAGCTTGTTATCTCATGAAAATCCTCTTATTTAATAATATTAGTGACAAATTTAAATATCTAATTGATTAAAATCACTGCTTCATTTGCATAATTAGGTAGGTATATATTGTTGTTGTTAATAATTTGCGTAATATTAGCAAGAGGTTTATCGTCAGTAAAGCTCACATAAAGAGTTCATTCATATACATACGTCAAAAATATTAATTGATTCATGTAGAATGTAGATCGTTGAGGACGGCCTAAAGCTAGAAATAGATTATTTTTTATAATCGCAAATTTAAACATTTCTATTCCGCACATATATACCTAAATTAAATAATTGTTGTATCAAAGTTCTTTGCATCCTCATTGATATTTACAGTCATATGTACCTACTATGTACTATTAAATATTCTGGGAAGATACCCACAGGTGGGTGACATGTAACAATTTATTATTTGCATCCGATTTGCATTAACGTTTGTTGTCAACACATTGTTCTGTTTTATGTTAGACGTGGTTCTCATATAGTATGACTCCAAATGTCGTTAAATTAGTTTTCATAGCAGGTTTTAAATTAAAATGCTATTAAATAAGAAGGCAGGTTGTGGATGTGTTAAATTATAAAATATTTATGCACTTGCTATTATTTTTTAATTCCTGTGTGTAATTACAATAAATTTTAGTAAATTAATTGAGTTCTGATTGATTATTTTTAGTGGTGACGTATAAAATAATGTTGCCACAATTATTTGCCAAATACAATACTTCAATGAACACTATTAAAATATATTATCTAGTGCAATAAAGAGAACAGTCGTGATTAAACAGATGTAAATAGACTATGCAACTAAGAAATAAATTAATTTTCTTCGCTCACGCTTATACTTTGCCTTCACATGTCGTAAACGACATCTACGCAAAATGTTTGCGTGGTATTCAATGTCGTCTAAATTAAAAGTTGACATAAGAACGGAACAGAGATCGAGAATTTGCGGAAGAACACAAGGAAGTGGCTTAGCATAGATAAGAAGCGGTTTGTTTATTTTTTTCGTCAGCATAGCGCTTACGGAAAAATAAACAATAGAGTGGCGATCGTAAAAAGTATCGCAGCTCTTTAATCTAATATTTCTTGTCAATGCATTCGTGGAGTCGGTTTGTAGTAGGTAGATAAGGATGTTCGTTGGAAGTTTTATTTATTGCTAAGCTAATAAGCAATAAATTTGAGTGATTTGTTTAACTGTATTTCTTCTTTTTGTGTTTATTATTATTTTGCATAGGCATTCTAATTCAGCATAATTTGCGTTTTGCCAATTGAACCATAATTATAATCAAGTATAAAAATATAATTTTTAAGGTTTACTTATTTTATATTGTCTTCTGTTTACGCGAATGTTATTCATTGAAATTAAACTACTATATACGGATTTTATCGCGTTATTTATTTTACACTTTATTACAAAATTTTGAAACTTTTACACTACTACTAGATACTATTAAACTTTACTAATTTTTAAGCTAATTAAATTATTAAATCTATTTATATTTAAGTTTACACTTTCCCCGACGTATCGGTTGCTTTTCAGCAGGCATGGTCACGGGGAGACTAAGATGGTAGTTGTCTCAATGTTCCAGTGTTTTATATAATTTTGTAATAAAGTGTAAAATAAATAACGCGTTAAAATCCGTATATAGTAGTTTAATTTCAATGTTTACTTATTTAATAAATTATCGAAAATTTTAGATGCAGCCAGACAAACGGTTGCCAAGCGAATAAATTGTCGCACATATTGATTGCTTAGCAACTAACTCTCTTTTCCATACTGAAACATATTCAAACTCTATTCATAAATGTTATATATTTTACAATGCCAAGTGTCTTTAGCGTTTCCTATGCCAATCCAAGTGACAATAAACTATTACGTTAGAAGCTACAGTGAGATGCGCAAAAGATACAGCTGATTCGACCTTGAATGGCGTATCAAAATAAATCGGTCAGAATTAGTTTCGCGTTAGCTCCAGTTGCCTGCTAGTTATATATTATAACAGGTACGTAGTAGTTAATATTAAAATAAAACGTTTTATTTGTCGACAGTAAAATCTCTATTGAGGTATATGTACGTAACAAAAATTATTGAGTAATGTGTAGTAAAAATAAATAAAAAGCTTAAAACTGTGTTTCTAAGTTTATTTGTATACACCATATCCGTGTATATTCAATATTGATAAGAGACAGTAGCACAAATCTAAAATATTATCTTTGAAGGGAATTAATAACCCCAAAATAAACGATACTTGCTTATAAAATTACGTAATTTACACGGCCTCCGGATGAGGATAGGTATAATAAAAATAAAACCTTGACACTAAAGTGGGGATAATTTTACACAGAAATGGAATAAATCATGTATTCCTTTACGACATAGTTAACCACTAGACGGATATATCATGATAGTAATAAAATGTACATACACATTTTCTTAAGTGGCAATTTCTTTATTGTACTAAATTGAATAAATACCTACAAGTTCAGTAACCTTGCATTAAAATACGAATTATTTATTAATCCCTTCGTCTCTGACGTTCACCTGAACAAGACGAGTACAAATGTTGGTCATCCGCCGATGTCAATTTGCTCAGCTCACGGTAATTAAAGTAAGATTTTTTGCCAGTGGTCCATAAATGGCGATGACACTGCCCGTTAGTGGCTGGCGCCATGCGATCGTCGCAAACTTGACGTTTAACGGTGAATTTTATTACTCGTAACATGTTTAATTTGAAATCAATGAGGGTACTTATATTTATCTTTAACTAGTTCTTAATCCACACTTAAGCAGCAAACGTGTTTACTACTGAGGTGTTGCTAATCTGCGACTTTATAAACAACCAATTAAATTCACTTGAATCCTTATTTAAGGCCATTGAATTGTAAGTGTTGTCATTTACTGGTGACTCAATGACGCCTTCTATGCGATTTACATAACTATCTAGCGAGAAAACTACTATTAGGTACATGTTCTTTAACTTAAATTCCTGTACACATGCATATGATGTGCCAATTACTTGTGGTAGTACATTAAACATTACGCATTTATTCTGTGATTGCTATTCAATGTTTCATTATACCAAAACGTGTATTTAATTCAGCTAAGTGATTGGTTCTTTACGTTCTCTCTCATCGTCGATGAAGAAAATTAATTACTGAGACAGTTACATGGCAAATATTTTTTTAATTTGCTTAACAAGTTTATTTTATATTATTGTGTTATCATTTTGTAATTTTAAGCAGTACTGCTAGGCCAATTTGTTTTCAGTCCGTCGTTTTACGATTAAATATATTCGCAAATGACTTTTTGTCTTGAATATCAAACTACGTATTTTTTTTGCGACATCTTTAAATGATGGTACTCATTTAAAAATGTCGCAAAAAAAACGTGCTAAAATTGTTTGGTATGGTTTACGTAAGTTCTAAGGTAAATTATGTTGGAAACGTTGACAGTCCTTGAACCATCCGTCTTCACGATAACTCGCAGGTACTTTCCATAGAAACGCAACGTCATTCGTTCATTAGCAGTATTAACATGCTTCGAGCCGCATGTGAAAAATCTTGTATGCAAATCGGGACTATCGGTGTCTCGTACAGTTACTTACAAGTGTTATTGCGAATTACTTGGGTGTCGCTTATTTAACTTTCTCGCCTCACTTGCCTACATGTCGTGTATGCCGATTTATTGGAGTGTGAAATATAAATAGAATATATCGGTAAAAATATGTTCATTCACGTAGTCGAAAGAACTGATCTATCAGCAAAGTTTGTATGTCAGTGTGCATGATGAATAGCCTGAGTGTTGTCAAATAAAATACTGCGTAATGTTTAAATCTAGGTTACAGAGACATTTTTAGTTGCTATAGCAATAAAACATACACTTGTTACTATACAATGTCGCTATTATCTTCTGCTTAGCGGCACATATTTTGCTAAACGTTTTGTTTACATATACAAGTTCATAAACTACAAACAATAAGGTTTCTTAGTTACATAAAATGGATGTGCAGTTTAGATAATTTTAATGTATGTTTGAAGCGAGGAATTAATTGATGTATTCTTGTCTTTTTTTCAGATCCTAAAGTCATTCCAAAGGCGCGCACCATGGCCAAAACAGAGAAATCATTTCCGAGAAACTTTACAGGTAAGAGACGTCGTGATAAAATAATTTATGCCGAAGTGTTTAACGCCTCAGTTTGCGGTTTTGTAGAACGTTATTACAAGCTATTTGGGTACAATCAATTTTCATAATAGCTCAATTTATATAATAGATGTTCGGTCAGGTCATCATCCGAATCGTAAATTTAATAGTCAAATCTTTCTATCGTGAATTCATGATTCATGTGGCACCAAATTAATAATTTTAACTAAATTAAATTTTATAAAACTTGATCAGCATATAAAAAGCAGTCTCACGCAAATAATGTATTCCAACTACACAAAACGCGTGCGGTGCGAGGGACAATGTAGTTGGCAACACTTTATGGCGGCTCCGGTGACGTATTACGTATCTTACCCTGCATCTTGGCAATGCGCCATTTTGAAAATAAACGCGCGAATCTGCCCCATGATGTCGCATGTCGGCGCATAATAGTATTTCCGGTTCTAGACATACATTAATACATTTCTGCGAATTCAACGCGTATAAGCGTCAAATCGATATTATAAAACCGATGGTTTACCTTTTAAGATTATTATCAATCTAATCTAAATTCTGCAACACAGATTGATATTGACAAGAGAAGTATTTTAAACAGTTCGGTACTTTGATTTGATTCGAATATATTTTCTTTTATTGTTACAAGAATTATTCTTAATTTAAACATCGATAGCTCATAAACTTAATATTTATAAAAATCTCAATCTCGCTATATGTAAGTACTAAGTAAGTATACATAATTATATCAAAAATAGACTTCATTTCATTAGTGAAATGTTGAGTCTATTCAAAATATTCATTTAAATTTTGTCCGTCCATTGATTTTCAATGTTTATTGCGATGCTATTGAGCCAGGTTTGGACACTCGACAGCTGTCGTCGCCGCGCCGCGTTCGCATTGTGCATTCCATTGTAATATAGCAAATAATGAATATGACATCACTTTAGTTTGTTCTAACAACAATAGTTCCCCCATTTATTGGATAATAGATACTAAGAATGGTTTGTATTATAATTTAAGGGTAATTTTGTGTGAACATCTAGAACATTCCGTGTTCTATTACTTATCATAAAGGAAAAAGGTGGATAGATGTTTGTTCTGAATTAGATTACCGTATTATGATGGAAATGCTTTCCGATGCGATGTGATCGCTTTGTGGCGCGGCTGTGGTGAATGCGATTATTGCGTATAAGGTCTTAGGTTCGATTCCTAGAGTAGGTAAAATATTACTTATTAATATTTTATGTCGAATAGCTGTCTGATGCTTGGTAGACGGCCACAGAGTCACATCCTATTATGTTCTAAAAGTATAGCTGACAAAATGGCTTGTTACATGCCTCCCTACTACTTCGGGGATATAGGGTTCATCCATATTACTATAATCTAGGACAGTACGCTTTCAGCGATCATTTCTCCCACGTACAAGCAAGCTTTGGAATAAACTGCCTGCTTCGGTGTTTCCCGAGCGCTATGATAATATGTCCTTCTTCAAACGAGGTTTAAAGAGAGTTCTTCTTTGACGGTAGGCAGCGGCTTTGCTGTGTCCAGACATTGCTGAAGTCCATGAGCAGCGGTTACCACTTACCAACAGGTGGACCACTTGCTCGTCTGCTACCAAGGGAAATAAAAAAATAAAAACAATCGTCAGATATTTAACTATTACTTACCGATTTCTTTCTTTACATTGTAGCAACGAAAAAAAATAACAACATTATACAGGCCGACCAAGAAGTCGACGTTGGAAAATAAAAAAAGCTAAGATACGTAATTTAAAAAAATTGGTGTTTAAAAAAATGAACAGCATCTACACCTTGTAACGGTCTTTTCACTCCTGTTATCTTATCTTATGTAGGGGCCAGTCAGTGTAGACCGGCGACACTTCGACCCAGTGGGATCTTTTGTGTCGACATTCTCCCAATAACGACTGCCATAGATATTCATGGCACCCGGGACCGACGGCTTAACGTGCTCTCCGAGGCACGGAGCAGGCGATAATTGTCAATCGATAGGCACATAATTTAGAAAAGTCATAACTTTCGAAAGTCATAGGTGCGCCACATGGGTTCGAACCCGAGACCCTCTGCATTGCAATCTGTTGGTCTCCCCACTGAGCTATCGCTGCTCTTCACTCCTGTTACTACAGATATTTACTTATTGAATGTTTTTTTTTTGTAATGTAATCTCGAAACATCGACAAAAATCGGGAGCTTAAAGAAGCATTAGCTTCTGGGACATCCTGTTTAGGGTTACACACTATTCGCTTAATTGCAAACATAAGACATGAGTCTAGAAAAAATTAAAGCAATTAATACTTCAAAGAGTATAATAATAGTAATAATAATCAGCCCTATATTAAACTGTCCCACTGCTGGGCACGGGCCTCTTCTCATTATAAGTAGGGTTTAGGCCTTAGGCCGTCCGCTGTGTTAAGCGAGTGCGCGGAGCGGGCGCCCACCGCGGAGACCCGCGCCGTGCTCCGTCACGGACTCGCGGGCGCCCGCGACGGGACGTATTCCCGCCTCTCGCAGCGCCGCGCTGGCAATAACGAAGCAGCGCTCACTGATTTCCTAGAAACAGCGTTACAACAAGCGTTGTCCGCGAGGCGGGTCCACGGGAAGACCCATGATAATAGAAAACAGCACGCCGCGTGGGCGCCCGCTCCGTACACCCGCTTAACGCAGCGGCCGGCGACCATGATGGCCCAGTGCGGGTTGGCAGACTTCACATATCTTCGAGAACATTATGGAGAACTCTCAGACATGCAGGTTTCCTCACGATGTTTTCCTTCACCGTTAAAGCGAGCGTTAATTAGCTATTTAATACGCATATAACTTCGAACAATCAGAGATGTGCGCCTTGGGATCAAACTCGAGACGCGTCTGTCCAACGGTTTCCCACCAGGTTATCGTAATTTAAAGAGTAACTGATAGCGAAGTATACTCGACACGCAAACCAATTTTTGCACCGACAAGAATAATTATAGTTATGTAAGTTATGAGTCTGTGAATAATTGTCATTTAGAAACGTATCACGCCGCATTTTTCGAATGGCGGAGTAAATTTCAATTAAATGCAATTATTATTACGTTTTTACTGTCTAGAACCGTAGAGCAGTGGTCGGCAACCTTGTTGTCCAAAAGAGCCAAATATAAACAATCCAAAGTGAAATCTATTCGAAGAGCCACATTTTTAAGCCTTGGCTTTAACAGGAGACGTTATTACGGCAAAATTAGAATTAAAGGTACACTCTCGAGCTTACCTTTGTTAAAATGGTCTTAGTTTAATTAACAGTAAATAAAATAAAATTTGGTATCATACTTATAACGTAACGCAAGATAATAAGTAATATTCTATAATATCTGTGCCTGCACCAAACATTTCATGAAAGAGCCGCAGCCGAGGAGTCAAATAGCCGCATGCGGCTAGCGAGCCGCGGGTTGCCGACCACTGCTCTAGAGTGTTTCAATTGCTTCGGTGGTCTAGCGGTATTGAATACAATTGTCGTCCGTAAGTGTTACTTGGTGAAATGTGTCGGGTTCGATTATATGCGTACGATGTGTCGGGTTCGATTATTTGTTATGCAAAGTGATAAGTATTCAGATTTTCTTTAACTTATTCAATGACAGCGGCACACCGGCGGCCAGACACAATAGGTTTTTAATTATGTCTGATATTGCATCAATTGACAGGCTATTTTTTTTTAATTATCTCTATGTGGGAACAAAAGCCATAGCTATTATATGAATGTAATACATCTCTGCTTACCCACTCGAAGACATACCAATTACTTATGACATCTATTGATGTGTCATCAAGTGCATTGTAATAATATGAGTCAATATAACCACATTCAGACCCATTCAAAAAAGCATTGTGTCTGGACACCGGCGTTCAGACGTAATTTTGTCTTGACAACTCAAAACTGTGACGGAGGTAGGTCGGCAGTCGATGGAAAACGAGTGCAGTACAACTCCAGGGCAAGGTGTTAAACGCATTCGTGATGTCGAAGGACACCGCAAAGACGACCTCTACTAATATCTGTTTCTAACTTCATATCCAAAAATTATCCACTGAATTTTGAAGTGATCCCAAGAGCGTTTGAAATCTCATGATAAGCCGTTTCACATGTGCTTACGTCATTAGCCAACCTCACGATCAAAATCAATTTAAATACCTACATTTTAATGATTTGGTTCCCGCGTAATAAAGTGGGTGTTTGGCGCCCTGCTAAAATCTTTACGTGCTTATAATTAAAGTTTATTGCATTCCTGACGGGCGTCAAAGGACCGTTGTGAAAGTAGGGGGGAGAAGGGGGGGCAGGGATCGAGAGGAGACTGCTTTATATAGTACGACTGTCTCCCGCGGTTTCATCTACGTTTACTATTAATGGTCTATGCCCATGGCTCTTACCGTAATGTTATATAGACTATAATGTTATAAAGTAGTTTTCTTATTATGAAATAATCATAAAATCGTTTCAATAGTTAGTTCAGTTTATTGATTACTGGCTTCTGTCCGCGGCTTTGTTCGCGTAAAAGTAGATTAGGTTATTTTAGTAAAAGTACTTACCTACTTCTTTAAATAAAATATATTTATCCTATTTTATTCGGTGATAAAAGCTTCTAATGGTAAAAGAGATTTTAAATCGGAGGACTTGTTTTTGAATTACATCCTTACAAGCAAAAATCAAATATCTCCTTTTTAACCAGTTGAGTGGCAGTGGCACACGAGCGGCTAAATGCAATAGGTTTTTAATTATCTCTGGCATTTCAACAATTAACAAGTTATAATATTAATAAGTATAGATTATACTTTATCGAATCGAATTCGCCACACTATGCAATCTATGTTCACGTTAGTCGTAGGTATAGTAATTATTTATCGACGTTGAATAAAGTGCATGCAATAAGCACATTAATGTGAAATTAATTATATTCATAATTGCTATAATTGTTGGTGTTTTTACATCTAATTTATCGAAATAAAACAAACTTACACTTACTTAAACTTACTCGAAATTTCGTATATAAGGTCTTATGCTAAATTACGATCTTAATTATTCATGATGTTACGAGGGGCTTGCTCCACTGCACTGGATGAAAAAAGTAATTATTAAAATTAACCACGACTATTTTCTTTTTTCTACTTTAGACTTCCTTTGTGATATAAGTTTGCGCATATGCTAGCGGCTTATTGTAAGCTCCGAGAAAATTGATATCGGGATATGTCAGTAAATACATAAAAGCATCACAGATTCTGGAAACGTCTTCTGTAGACGGCGATAGGTCACTCTGTTGCGCGGGATCTAAAAGTGGCAAGCGAAATGTCGGTTGAACTGTCTAGCTCCATGTAGATACAGGCATGAAACTTTGCACGTCGTAACTATAATACTCTTAATTACTTTCTTATTCTCGCGTAAATGAAGATTATAAGATTTTCTATCCCTTGGGAAAAGTATTTTTTCTGGATGAAAGGTTCCCCATAGCCTTTTCTGTACCGCTGACGTGTACGCGAAAATTTATGTTGATGAGAACTTAAGACGTGAAAGCGTAACAAACAAGTTAGGCCTTACTATTTTTTATAATGCTCTTCAGAATAATCATCAAATTATAGAAAACATGCCTTAGTACATAATATGTATATCTATATATTAATACGTGAAGCAAAAACTTTGTACCCTTTCTTACGAATGTTGTGCGGACGGAGAAGTATGAAATTTGGCACAGTTAAAGTTTATATGGAGAAAGAGGGGCGAATCCTAATATTTTTATAAAATATGCATTAGAAATACATTAAATTAATGAAAAAAAACTACACGCACACAACCATGCATTTGATACACGCGGCCGAATCGCGTTCGTAGTATTTCGCCATTGTTCGTCTGACGTCGTACAATTCTTTGTAACTATGGTTACCTATACCTTATTTATATGTAATAGAGAAAACCAGAAAACAAAGTAGCAAGCTTAGGCAATTTGGTCGAATTTTGACCACTAGGCGACCGCTAGGAAGCATTAATGGTTATTAGACAGTAAGCCTGTCAAATTATAATATTCACTATTTTGATCTAGAAAACATGTCAGTGGGTCAGTAATGCATGATTTGGCAAGTATATCATTAATAATTATTAAGAAAAAATGGCGGACGACGCGCTGACAAATAACCGTTATTATTTTCAAATTTGGATCTGTCAAAAGTTAAGTAGCCTGTCTATGAACCGGTCGGACATTTCACCTTGGCATTGTCGTGTGCAGGTTGTAAAGAATTTTTTAGTACATCGGACAAATAGATGAAAGTAACTGCCTTACAACTACATAATGATTAATATGTAGGATGTCATTTGTATTTCAATGTGTATACGTATACGTCACTATGACGAAGAATGATATACTATACTATAACAAGCTTCACTTTTTTATACTTATATATTTTTATATAACATAATTATTTATAATCAAAGTATTATACATATATAGCAGTAGATTTTCCCGCTATTTGACCCGCGTTTATCGTTACTGCACCGCCCCCGTGGGTCGTAGCGTGATGTTATATATATAGTATATAGCCTTCCTCGATAAAGAAGCCATCCAACATTTAAAAATTTTTTTCAAATCGAACCTGTACCTAGTTCCTTAGATTAGCGCGTTCAAACAAACAAACAAACAAACTTCAGCTTTACTTATAATATTATACATAAATATATATATAGCATGTATAGTATTTACACGCGCGAACACAAAAAGTCACTAGCAGTACTTCTAATAGTACCACAGAATATTTTAGTTGAAAAGTTCTTGTACTTTATAGTTACTTATAATTTGTTGAAAAAAGGGATATTATTTAGGAATTTAAGTGGTCGCCTCGCCACTGCCACAGCACCGAGTGGGGTTCGATCCCCACATGGGACAAAACTTTGTGTGATCCACAAATGGTTGTTCCGAGTCTGGGTGTTCTTTGTGTCCGTTGTTTGAATGTTTATAAAGGCCCCGCGACACAGTATTTATTTCAAGCGCGGGAGTTTTTAAAAACAAATAATTACCTAAAATAGATTCCTACCTGCTTAAAGGGATAAGCAGAAGTTTACTACACTTACATTTGCGCGGTACATTCTAAAGCCGCACGTTTGTAAAATAAAATCAAGAATGCAGTCCTAGGTTCCTTATTAGCGTGTTGTGTGGCAACCGCAGCCCATCGGCCGCTAATGAGCTAAACTCAACAGCGCATTTTATTTAGCCGTAAAATTAGCACCCACATTAAAATCCCCCATTAAACTTCGACAAATACTGCCTCTGTGTAACGTACCTTAGTAGGGTCCCCATGGTACTACATATATAAAAAACATTTCGTGTCAGTATTATTAGAGGAATACGAATGGATCCCATTTTCATTATTATCGACTAAAAAGAACGTCCTCTCTAAAAAAAATCGCCCCCTCTAGAAATAATTCCTGTGAGGCATAAAACTTTACTAAGATTTATACAACTGACACGAAGAACACACAAATCGGAACAACGATTTGTAATTTTTTCCCAATCTCGTAGCAGTAGCAGTGGTGAGAGCCGAGAAGACCACTTATCTACTACTCTCATTTATACCAGGGGTCCAAGTCTGCTTTTACAATAGTGTCAGAATGGTCTATCATTGATTTCATAATTGTTGACTTTGACAAGTTTGGTAATCTACTAATATAATGGCGTCATTTTGACTTTCCGATGGTCAACCATTGACCCTCCATTGAAAAAATGGCATGGAATGGTAATCTCGTACATAATGACAAATTAATATCTGACGTATGCGGTAATCTGCTATTTTGACAGTTCCTTTGATCAAGTTGTTTTTAACACAAATAAATAATATGTAAAAATTTATATAAACAAAATCTGGCATGAATAAATGTTCAAATTTATTAGTAGTTTTACGAAAATCACTTCTACTAACGGGTTTTATAATAATGGCAAATCAACATGTCCTTCTACCACAACCCTATTACGAGACCATTGACCGACCAATGATCGACCATTATAAATTTAGCAGTTTATGAACTTTTAGCAAAATGACAATGGAATTGCAGTTACGTCGTGTCGGAATGACAAATTTATAAAAATAGCAGACTTGGGACCCTGGAGCCTTACCACCTTCCTTTAATCGTTATTGTATGCGTAAGAATGAGACACCACGATACAGAGTGCATAGATTGTGGTACTTTGCCTAAAGAAGCAAACTTTCTTTATTTCTTCGCTCGCACCGCTCACTTTTCTTTGTAGCGATTGCAACAAATAACCACTAAACATCAGACCGGCCGTATAGTTGAGCCTCCTTAGTGGAATAAAAATCAAAACAAATATAATCCTAATCCTAACTGATATTATAAATGCGAATGTGAGTTTGTTTGTTACGCTTTCACACCTTAATTACTCGACCGATCATCATGAAATTTCGCATACACGTTGTCGAGGGCACAGAAAAGTACAACGCGTACCTTATATCCAGAAAAAAGTGAATTGAAAACTTCTTTAGTCGCTTTGAGCAGTTTTTGGTTGAACAAAAATCATGGAACTCGTCACGTCACCGAACGCATTCGAAATTAAAAAATAATAATCTAATAGCTCGACGATACAATTCACAAGTTACTTAGTTTTTACTTCTATCGGCAGTCTCCAAAGACTGCCCAGCATGTCTTTTTTTTATCTTGGGGAAATGCTCCTTGTGTATACCCCCGTACCGCAAGGGGAAGCGAAAGGGTTATGTCGGGCTCTCTCGAAACTTCGGGCCTATCGACTAAAACCCCACTGTCTGTCAACTCGCTGCTTTGTATGATGGGTGGGCTGGAACTGAAACTGCATCAGCAACCCATCCAGCAGTGCCCAATACCGGCAGGAAGGTCTGCGGGCGACGACTCCTGGGCAACGCTTCGACACGACTAAGGGCGTCGTTGCAACTCAATGCCTGACGGGCGGGAGATCCCCGTTCTCCCAGCCGCGGCCTTTACTGCGGCGGCATAAGGCGAGCATAAGTGCGCCTGCGCCGCCCGGTTCGCCGGCGGCGGCACGGATCCACCGGGATACTTTCCTCACGGATCCGCTCCGCCGCCTTCTTCTGCGAGATGACGTCCTCGCAGAAGGATGCGACCGCTACCCAACTCCTGTTACTAACCTAACCTAACATAACCTACATTTACGCGAACAAAGCCGCGGGCCTAAAGTAGTAAACAGTAAACCGTATCCGCTCTTATTCAATCAAGTGTTTTTATTATTGGACAATATTTTTCTTCTGTTAAAAAAACCTATTCATAAACATTAATGATGTACGCTTTGAGTGGATTAATATTTTTTATGGCGGCTCTTATCGTTTTTTGACATGGTCATGATTTTATATTAAACTTTTTATCGTTGGATTCCGACTACTGCGTGCTATCTTAGTAAAATCACTGAATTAGAATTGATGCGAACTTAATTAATACAAAAAATGACGTATTTGTATCGTTAGTCCTCTGGTATCAATTTTGCGTTCGATCTTGAGTGTTTTTCTTACGAAATTCTCAGAAAAAGACCAGGCATATTCGTGACAGACGCTTTATGCATGATCTAGAAGCTAGTAAAATGTTGGTGTAGCACACATTCATACAAATCCGTTCAACGGTTTACGCGTGATTGAGTAGCAGACAGCCAAATATCTTCACAATTTTTTTCATTTATAATACTGAAATTATGGCGTACTGGTTTAAATGGTCGATTCCACTGCCACTGCGCTGACTGTAGTTGGTTATTTTTTACACTACTGAAGTGGCAAACAAGCATACGGCCCACCTGATGGTAAGTGGTCACTGTCGCCTATGGACGCCTGCAACAACAGAGGCATCACTTGCGCCTTGCCGACCTAGTAAAAAACTTTTATTGATCTCCATAGTCCATGAGATCTCCATAGTCGATTCTAAGTGTTCTGTGTCAGTTGATTGAATGCTTGTTAATGTCACCGAAAAACAGAAATTATCCCTAGTGCGAACACCGTCTATTTAACTTTTTATGGGATTAACAATTTCTTATCTCATAACTAAGCTAGCTAGCAAACTTAAAAGTAAAATCAACCGATCGCCATATCCCTAACATTAAAAAACCATGGCTACCCTAAGTAACTGGTGTTGTTAAAGAATGTCCATAAAATGGTGAGGTATAGTTGGGAGCATAGGCGAGCGACAATTGTGTGGCGAACGGTAAGCGGAGTGCATGCTAATAGCGGCCAGCTAATTGCTGGTCAAGTGGATAACGGTACGACACCGGCTGTGACTTGTGCCTAGCGGCTGCGAGCGAGTTGGCCACTCGTACATTTGAACTATTAGATACCAAATTTTGCCCGCGGCTTCTCTCGCATAAATAGATTAGACTAGCTGTTGCCCGCGACTTCGTCCGCGTGGACTTTAATTTATTACCCAATACCTACTTTTAATTTGTTATCTAATTTTAATAAAACTACAACTAAAGAAATTAATAAGTCTAACTACACATATATAGGTGTAGTTAGCTACATATTCAAAAAATACATATGGTATCTCGGACTTTTTTGTAGATATTGATACGTTCTATAATACTGTAGAAAATTTTATTGTTCTATCATCAATAGTTTCCGCAGCGCACGCGATGTCAGATTTTTTTAGACTAATTTTTTCACACCTTGGGTTATATTATTACATTTCTATTAAGGAACCCTATTTTTTTGAAAATGTGATATAGTCTATGCCACTCAGTGAATATGCAGCGTTCTAATGGTGAAAGAATTTTTGAAATCGGTTCATTTGTTTTTGTGTAAAAACATTACAAACATACATACGAAAACACAAATGTTTAGATTAGATGAGGTTAGTGACAGTACTTTTTTCTGGATAAAAGGTACCTTATGATCTTTTCTGTTTCTCTGTCAACATGTATACAGAATTTCATGATGATTGGTCGAGTAGTTAAGACGTGAAAGCGTAACAAACAAATGTACTTTCGCATTTATAATATCAAGTTAGGATAGACGTAGTGCTGACAGTATAAAGCCAAAGTCGTTTTGTATTAAGTCGGTCGTGTATCAGCTCTAGTGAATGCGATTGTTTTATACCGACCTCGATGGCGTAGTGGTTAGTGTAACCGACTGCCACGCCTGAGGTCGCGGGTTCGATTCCCTCATAAGTCAAACATTTGTGTGCATGGACATGGATGTTTGTCTTGATCTGGATGTTTCTATGTATAATATATACGCATTTACATAAAAATATATGTACGTATGTTTTTCCATTGTCTAGTACCCATAGTACAAGCTCTGCTTAGTTTGGGCTAGATGGTGTGCATGTGGTAGAATATTATTGAGGTCTATGAGGTCTGGTTTCCAGTTCCGTCAGTGTTGTTAGGTTTTCCTGTGAAGGCATTCCTAATAGCAGCATGGCGTTTTGTACTGTGGTGGTACGGTGGATAGCAATAAGCTTGTATTCAATTACGTGTCTTAAACCAAGCTGACCAATTTAGATGTAATGTCTTTTCTTATCCTGCGGGGATTTAAACGTGACATTATGTATTTATCTAAATATTCAATCTAACTCGGGCTACAGGTTCTGATTGTGTTTCGTAGACGGCAATCACTCGTAGATCGCTGAGAATATCTTGATATCGTTAGGGACAGGACAAACAGAAAAGACGTAAGACGAGGAAGCGTCGCAGACAGGACACAGACGGGTCGCAGTTAAAGTATATAAAAGAGACAGGGTGCGGACGGGACGCGAAGACGGGATCCGGACCAGAAAGACGACACTGCTTTTCTCACATTTAGGTTTGCATGTAAGCGTCTGCTTTTTAGACAAGAACATGTCTTCTTCAAAAGACGAGGTTGTTTCGGCTTTGGTTCAACTTGCTAACATTCAAAGGGTTAGACATTACTAGGTGCATCCGGTATGGCATGGTAAAACCCCCCGCGCACTTCTTTCTGCTGCATCTTGTCTGCGCCTCGCCTCTCCTGTATGTTTTCGAAAAGAGCGCAGTCGTCTAAGCGTCGTGTCCGTGTCTTGTCCGCGCCCTGGCTTTTCTGTTTATTTTATGTCGCGACGCTTCTATACATTTTGTATGAAAATTTATTGAAGAGGCGCAGCATCTGCGACGCTTCCTCGTCTTACGTCTTTTCTGTTTGTCGCGCCCCTCAGGTATATTCCAAAGTGATTTCGTATTTTGTCAACTATTTATCAGCACTAGTGAATTCGATTGCTATGCATGAGATCTCGATTCCCAGTTCGGGCAGTGTTATTCGGTTTTCTGTCAAGAAGTCTTGAATGGCAGCGCGTTTGGAACTGCGACCGGCGCGGTGGACAGAAATAAAGGCTTGCACTCAATTTCGTGAGATTTAAATCAAGCTGAAGATATAGGCTGCAATACAACTTTGCTTACTCTTTCGGAATATACGCGTTTAGATAACTTGTCTCTGACTCTGCTTATCCCACTTAGTGATACATGATAGCATATTACCGCGCGTATACTTTCATTGGTAACTTTCCAAACTGTCCAATCTCCATTAATCTATTTTCAATGGGGTTTAATTTAGCTTAATGATCAGATGATGCTCTTATATATTGGTTCTATTAGAAGTATTAATCCTGCTTTTACACTTTAGAATTTTTGCTCAGTTGTTTGCCTCGGTGTGCCGTTGCGTCCATGTTTACAGCCTATAACAAAGTCTCTGGTTTGATTATCGGCCCATGTATTTACAGGATTTCTTACGAAAAAAATTTACAATAATAAAATCACAGAGGACTAATATAATTAAATGAAAACATGTTATTGTACTTATACTTAGTAAAAATTAATTTGCAATTTAACTTACAAATTGCTACCAGTCTACCTCTCCAGCTAAGCTAAGCTTGTGTTAGGAATAGTATCAGTAGTAGGGCAACTTGTGCGACTCGAAACTACGACCTATCAATCGCAAGTCCAATGATTTATACATTAAGCTACTGCCTTTCGAAATATGATTCAAATGCATTTCCGCACATCGCTAATAAGAGTACCTACATCGTCAACTAAACATACATATATTATTTAATTACGAGCCCGTTCGCCCCTCAGGGTTCGCCTCCTAGGAATTTGTTAGGTTTCTTCTTAAAATCCACCTAAAAATAGGAGCTGGTTCCGTCTTTCTATGAAAGAGGCGAAAGTCAAGGGGCGTACGGGCTCGTAGCCATTATTTATACATACATATATACATAGATTCACGCCTGTTTCCCAGAGGGGTAGGCAGAGACTACGGATTTCCATTTGCTACGATCCTGACACACTTCTCTGGCTTCATTCACTTTCATCACATTCCTCATACACGCCCGTCTGTTCAAGGTGCTCTTAACCTGGCCTTTGTCCAGAACGCCTCCGATCTGATCAAGAAACGTTCACCTAGGTCATCCTCTTGCGACTGTTCCATTCACACTAGCCTTATAAACTTTCTTAGTCAGTCTTTCCTCGTCCATTCTTTCTACATGCCCAAACCAGCTTAACATACCCTTTTCTATTCTTGTCACTATATCCACTTTTTTATACGTTCCACATTATTTATACGTATTGTAAATTACTTACTAAAATTGAGAGAGACTTAAATTAGAGTTAGCAGCGTCATTCTGCACTCATCTATACGTTATAATCATGATGTGTACACATAGTTAGAATTATAGATTATTCCAGAACTGTTTATAAGTTTTATACTGATGCACTATACTATGTTTATAATAATATAAGGTGCATATTATAAACAGTATAATAAAAATGTATTCCTAAGAATAAAACGTACTGAGATGCGATCTTAATGATAGGCCCTGATGTAAAATCGCAAAATAGAAATCACCATTCAATGTTTTGTTACGACTTCGAGCATGAGAAATCGAGTCGCGTCTTTTATAAAAATAACGATTATTTTTCCTGTTTCGATATTCCTAGTAGGTTTACACACTTGCGGTTGATCGTGAGGTCCCGGGTACGATACAGACAATTTATTTATAGCACTCCATATATTTATTCACTAATAGCTTTTGCCCGCGGCTTCGCTCGCGTAAACGTATCTTATGTCAATTTTATATCCCTCAGGAACAGTACTTTTTCTGGATTAAAGGTACCCTATGTTCTTTTCTGTACCCCAGACAACGTGTATGCGAAATTTCATGATGATCGGTCGAGTAGTTAATGCGTGAAAGCGTAACAAACAAACTCACATTTGCATTTATAATATTACAAATCATTGGTTAGATTGTTGAAGGAAAAAAATAAGATCAGGTTACGCTTCAAAAAATACAAAAATCCCATTGATGAAATAGAGCTAAAATTAGTTGCCAAAAGATGCCAAACTTTAACAAATGAACTGTATAATAATTACATGAAAGAGATTGAAGCTGGAATAAAAAAGAACCTAAAATTGTTTTGGGCTCACGTGAAAACTAAACGCGGAGGATCAAGTTCATATCCATTGACAATGACAGACGGACACATAACAACATCAAATGCCTCCACGATCTGCGAACTTTTCGCGAACTATTTTTCGTCAGTCTACAGTCACCATAATGACACAAATAGCTACGACTCATCCATCTTGGAATCTTTACATCAAAATAGTCAAACCCTAACTTGTCCAACGCTAGAACACGAATTCTTACTCAAAAAATTACAATCCCTAGACACTAACAAGGGAGCCGGTCCGGACGGTATTCCACCACTCTTCATTTCAAAATGTGCAACAGCCCTTGCCTCTCCTTTGCTATATATTTATAACGCATCACTGACCTCAGGTACATTTCCATCTGAATGGAAGAAAGCAAAGGTTGTTCCTGTGTATAAATCTGACAAAAAAGACCTAATTTCTAATTATAGGCCCATCTCCATTCTATCAAGTTTCGCAAAGATTTTTGAGTCACTGGTTTGTCCCTGCATTCAAAACCATTTTAGGTTATACCTAAGTGATCATCAACACGGTTTTGTTGCCTCGAGGTCAACGGCCACAAACCTAGTAAGCTTTACGGAATTCCTTAAACAGGCTGTTGATGCAAATTTTCAATGTGACGTGATATACACAGATTTCAGCAAAGCGTTTGACAAAATCTCACATAAAATACTATTGAATAAGCTTGCGGCATATGGAGTCACGGGATCCTTGCTGAATTGGTTACAGTCCTATCTAAAGAACCGAAATTTCTATGTAGTGGTGAATGGATTCAAATCAGCATCAAAAAATATAACTTCTGGTGCCCCACAAGGCTCGCATTTAGCACCTATCCTGTTTAATATGTTCATTAATGACCTTCCGTACCACTTTCACCATTCTGAATGTTATTTATATGCCGATGACCTAAAGTTTTCAAAGAAGATAACTTCACAAGCTGACACTAAATTACTTCAAGAGGATCTCGACCGTCTAGTAGAATGGTGTAAGAATAATAATATGGATTTAAATCATAACAAATGTTACCATTTAAAATTTTCGAGAAAGCTTGGCAATATAAACTCTGATTATTACATTGATAAAAATAAAATTCAAGAAGTCGACACCATTAAGGATCTAGGTGTGGTATTTGATAAAAAACTCACTTTTGTTCCTCATATTGATAACATTGTTAAAAAATCATCTAAGATGCTGGGGTTCGTTATCCGAAATACAAAAGGTTTCAAACAAAGTGGTACAAGAATCATGTTGTACAATAGCCTAGTACGCAGTGTCCTGGAGTATTGCAGCGTCGTGTGGCGACCACACTTTGCCACGCACACGCTGACGATAGAGAGAGTACAAAAGAGATTTATATGGCACTTGGCATTTTTCGAAGGAAAAGCTAAAAAACTTCTCTCCTACTTGGGCCGGCTGCAATACTTCAAGATACAAACTCTATCCACACGAAGCAAAATAAACGATGCACTTTTTCTTTATAAGCTATTAAGAAATAAAATTGACTGCCCTAAGCTATTGGGTTCTGTGAGATTTCGTGCGCCCTCGAGATATCCAAGGCATCAAATAACACCACTTTGTCCTCCATTGAGAAGAACAGTCCTCGGAGCAAATTCCCCATTACCTAGATTTGCTAAGATCCTGAACCAATGTAGTAATTTGATCGATATACATGATAATAGTATTGGCAAGTTTTATAAAGTTATACTCGATGAATTCTCAGAAATTAAAATATCATAGACATTTTATACTAAAGACATTCTTACTATTTTTCAATATTATGGCCTAAAAAGTTATCATTAATTTGTTTGTATTATTAATTTGTTTTAATTGTTAAATTAATTCACTGTTAGTTTTAAGTATTAATTTGATTTTATTGTTATCCTTAATTTGTTTTTAATATAATTAGTTATTCGAATTTATAATTTAATTTAATTTTTTTCGTAATTCTTTGATCTTTAATTATATTTAATTTAATTGCATTATCTTTATTTTTTTGAGTTTATTATTAGTTTTAATTTGATTTAATTGTTGTCCTAGACATGATTCTATTATAGTATTATTCAATCGTTATTATGTTTTACAATATTTATAATGTAATATTTTAACCGTTTCATATCTACAAATTCTGTGCATGAGGTGTTAACCTGTAATTGATTAGTGCACTTTGCTGTATATCTTACTTTGTATATTGTATCAATTGTATCAGTGTAACTACTCGTAGGTTAACCAAATAAATAAATAAATAAATAATATTGAGTTAGGGATACATTTCAAGGTAACTTAATATAAAACTTACATACTACAGTAAACTTTGGCTCTTACAGATTAAAATGTTTTTTAAATTAACAATTAGGTAAGCGAAATAAATATAGTACAATTAAACTGAATGTTGTTAAATAGGCAGCGATAGCCTAGTGGGAAACCGTTGGACTGACACGCAGAGGTCTCGAGTTCGAACCCAAGGCGCGCATCTCTGACTTTTCTGAGTTATATGCGTATTAAATAGTTAATTATCGCTTGCTTTAACGGTGAAGGAAAACATCGTGAGGAAACCTGCATGTCTGAGAGTTCTTTATAATGTTTTCGAAGATATGTGAAGTCTGCCAACCCGCACTGGGTCAGCGTGGTTGACTTTGGCATAACCCTTCTCACAGTGATGCCCGTGCCCAGCAGTGGGACAATTATTTTTTTATTTATTTTTTAGCACATTTGAAAGGTTCTTACCTAAAGAATCTCCCATTACAATTTGATTCACATATTCTAGGACATCCTGTAGTATGTATATTGTTTTATATAGATAGGTTATCGTATCTGTAATTTTGGCTAATTGTGGTTATGTGGTCGGACCGTTTTCCTCAAACGTAATAAATATTCCCTGAACTTATCGTACGCATGTATGATATGTGCAGGAATTATTTACTAATTTTGCCATTGTGAACGGAATGTTGGGCAAACCATTCTCGAATCCACAATACACACACAAAAAATTTCATCAAAATCGGTCCAGCCGTTTATTAGGAGTTTAATTACAAACACACGCACAGAAGATTTATATATAATAAAGATAAAGATGTGCGGTAACGATTGCGGGAAACAAAGTGAATGGAGCTCTACGCGCTTTTATGAACAGTCGAAATGTTTCCGAAAAGGCACGTTTGGCTGTTCATAGAGGACTATTAGTGCCCACACTTATGTATGGAAGTGAAAGTTGGGTATGGCAAAAGAAGCATGAGAGCAGAATAAATGCTGTAGAAATGAGAGCGCTAAGAAATATATGTGGTGTGACTCTGAAAGATAGAATAAGGAATAGTGTGATTAGAGAGAGATGCGGCATGAAAGTGGATATAGTGACAAGAATAGAAAAGGGTATGTTAAGCTGGTTTGGGCATGTAGAAAGAATGGACGAGGAAAGACTGACTAAGAAAGTTTATAAGGCTAGTGTGAATGGAACAGTCGCAAGAGGAAGACCTAGGCGAACGTTTCTTGATCAGATCGGAGGCGTTCTGGACAAAGGCCAGGTTAAGAGCACCTTGAACCGACGGGCGTGTATGAGGAATGTGATGAAAGTGAATGAAGCCAGAGAAGTGTGTCAGGGTCGTAGCAAATGGAAATACGTAGTCTCTGCCTATCCCTCTGGGAAACAGGCGTGAATCTATGTATGATATATATACATATATATATATATATATATATATATATATGTATGTATAATATGTATGTATTTACAAAAAAAAAAGTATATATGTATGTTTATCCATTGTCTAGTACCCATAGTACAAGCTCCGCGTAGTTAGGGCTAGATGGTGTTGTTTATTTTATATATATATATATATATGTTTGTATAAGTATGATACCAAATTTTATTTAATTTACTGTTAATTAAACTTATTTGATAAAGACATTTTCGAGAATGTTCTTTTAATCTTAATTATATCTTCTGCTAAAGCAAAGCTTAAGTTAAAATATGGCTCTTTGAATCGATTTTACTTGTGGATTGTTTATATTTGGCTCTTTTGGTCAAGAAGGTTGCCGACCACTGGTCTAGTACATTAGTTGTCAAAGTAGTCCAGGTGGACCCCCGGGGGTCCACGGGAGACTCGACGGAGGTCTACGTTGGCGTGACAAAAAATAAAAAAAAGGTTAGCCCGCCTACCGTGTTAGGTTCAGTCCCGAGAATATCAAACAAAAAAGTGGTCTATGAGAAAAAAGTCTGGGAACCTCTGGTTTAGTTATAGTTCAAAGGCATGAAAACATAGCGAACAAATAAATAAAAAAACTCACATTCGCATTTGTAATATTAGTTAGGATTCATAAAGTTTTGTTTGATGTCTGTTTTGAATGTTTTGATAGTTAACCTCGACAGAGCTTATACATAGCTATGAACTAAAAATAAGACAAGTAAGAAACGGCAATGAGTTGCCGTAAATCTTAGAGTTCGAAATACAATATATGCAAAGGTCACGTGATACCGCGTGACCTTGAGGTCAAAGGTCATAGTCATTTCGGGGCTATATCGACTATGCTGAGTCGAATGGCGTTGACCGGAGTTTCTAGCTCTTACGGTTCTTGAGTTGAAAGTTATATAACAGACGGACGGACAAAGCTGTTGTATAAGAGGTTTTCGAACTCTAAAAAATTCACTAGTGGTTTCCTGATAGAAAAATCTCATTAAGACTACACTAATTTGATATTGGTAAATACCTTTTACCATAAAGTGGTCTCTGGCTCGATGACCATCTTATGGTAAGTGGTAACTACCACTGCCATCAGCAATACCAAGAGAAATAGTCGTACCGTTATGTACCGTGACTCCTTTTATTCATTTATCTATTTTTATTTAGGAATATTTATCCGAAATGATTATAAAGTATCCGTGACAAACCGTCACCCTAAATTGGCAATTAATCTGCGACCACGACAAGTTGGCCAAGCAGCTGTAAATCGCGACTAACCAAACCGGATGCTGCATTACTCTATAAAACAAAAGGTCGGATCCTTTTTTAAGCCGCCAGATCCGGGTTTTCTATATGTGTCAATGTTAAGTACATATATACCAAAGATATACATATTGTAATATGATGTACAGTCTATAAATATTTTGTGATCGGTTAGTAAATAGTCATAATAACTAGGCATCATGCGGATCGTTAAGGATTTTATGAAACTAAAAGAAAGGGATCTATGATGTGAAATGACAGCCTCAACCTGCCGGCATATCGTGCATAGATAGTCGATTACGGCTCCTGTACACGATGCTGCTGCCGCGCCGTAACCGTTCCGCCACCGCGCCTCTATGCTGTGTATACAGTCGCGACTGCACCGTCACCGCGCCGCCACCACTCCGCCACCGCATACCCGCCGTTTGATTTTATTAGACCACTAGACAGTTGTTAGTAATACATACGTTGGCGGCCGGTAATGGAATAAGCAAAATCAAACACTGGCGAATGGCGGCGCGGTGTCGGCGTGGCGGCGGCACGGGGACGGTGCGGGCGCGAACGTATACACAGCTGAGAGACACGGTGACGGAGCGTTGTCGGCGCGGCGGTGGTATCGTGTACTCGAGCGCTTACGCTTGCTGCGCATGTGGTCTCATGTTCCACCCCCGGTTAAGCAAAGATTTTTGCATTTTTGAGTCAAGAAATTTGTAGCACGGAGTCAAGAATTATGTCCGGTAAACGTCAATAGGCTTATCTCGTATTACGTGGGCCTTTAAACTGTTGTTCAAAATATAGGTGTCATACATATATATGTTACGGCTAAAGGTGGGTGTGAACATAAACTTAAGATTAGCCGGCTACAACTAGGTGCAGCCGGCCACATGCGGTTAGGTTATGTTAGGTTACTTTTGAGTTTAGCCGGCTAAAACTAGGTGTAGCCGTACTTCGGCTATTAGCCGTAACATATATATATGAATATGGATACAGGTTTATGACGTAGATAAATTGCATGTAACCATTACACCACAATCGTCCGAAAAATAAGAACAATAATGTTAACATATACGGATACACTTTTTATTAGGTATAATTCAGATAAGGGGATTCCTCCTTTCGAAACATACTCTCAAAAGCGTATGTTTGCTCGTATATTTAATGGATTTACGTCAATGCAGTGAGTCACTTGTTTTGGTGTTATGCAAAATGCATTTGCAGTTTTGTTTATGCAAATTGTTATCGCAAAAAATGTAAGATTAAGAAGCTTAATTCATCATTTTGCGAGGTGATTTATATTTTTACTGTATTTAGCATAACCAGAATTCCATGTGATGGTTCTTGCATATCAGACTCGGTTGGTCTAGTCTAAACTGGGGCTCCTGCCCGGTATTCCGAGATACCGCATCATTTTCAAACCGACGTGATGCGGGATGCCGCGGGATTAACTAGGTAGGCTAGATTACGGACTAACTGAGTTTGTAATTGATCTTTATTATTAAATAATAATATACCTTTATTTCGGACCAATGAATCCATAAACTGTTAGTAATACAATTTAACTTATTTCCTAGTGTTGGTATAAATTAACCTAGAGACAAACTTTTTTTAAAGTGGAGAATGGAAATTCTCAGCAACAGTTCTCAGGATGCTGTTAAATAATTTATAATATTTATTAATTAATAATAATCTATTCAAAAATAATACATTTTTGTTATTAGTCTAAAATATTATACTACAATATTTTATAATTGTCCTTAATCTGGGACATGTTTTACTTATAGATACTTTAATCGACCGACTTTGTGCATTCTAATTTAATTTCAAGCTCTAGGTTTTGTCAAGTGATTGCCTGAACTTGGTTTACACCTGTGTTTCAAGCTATTTCTCTACTTACAAAAAATATATGCCCATATAATAATTGGGGTAATGTACATGTGGTCAATGTGCATAAACTTAAAGTAAATATGTATATTGATACAACACAAATAACTTAGATTACATATTATTACAAATTATTGATGACTTAAGGCTATTTTACAACTATAAGCAAATTCTCCGTATCGGAGTAGGTCAGTGTTAGCAGGTGTTTGGTAACAATAGCATTACATTGTTTATAATTAAGACTATATATATCTAAAATTCTATTTATTCTATTATATAAAGATGTTCCTAGAAATAAGAAGAATTTATTTACAAAGGCATGTTTGGCATGAAGCTTAGTACATACTAAATCTTTTCATCTCTTGTCTGGAGGAAGTGGTCTGAATGGCAGTAGTGCATGTTATTTAAGCACGGTGTGCAGAATAAGCAACTAATTAAAATTTAATAATTATATTAAATTGATTTTCGGCGACGGTTATACGCTTGCATCAAAGAATTAGGAGTGGTAGTAACAATCTACTGGACCAATACGACCTTCAAAACTTCAAGAAAAGAGCGTAGGTACTCCTTTTTAAACAGCCGGCAACGCACTTGTGACTCCTCTGGTGTTGCGGGTGTCCATGGGTGTCGGTAATCGCTTACCATCAGGCATTAGGTCAGCTCATGTGCCTGCTATCACATAATTTTTTTTTTACACAAAACCAATTTTTTCGCAAAGCTTGTTAACGTAACTTACAATACGAGGTTTGTTACTTATCTAGATGAAAACTAAAATATGTTTGTCGTATTTCCTTCCATGTATAATTATTTAAATTTCGTGTTAAATCGCAAGCAATTACTGCTGAACATTAAGCATTGAATACGAAAATTAGGTACGTCTTGTTCAATACAATGTTGTGTTTTGTTTAACATACTGTGACGCCATTCTATACATATATTATTAGGGTTACATATACCTTTAACAATCTTCGTGTCTGGCGTAATGGAAATAAAATAAGTATAGAGTAGGCTATCGATTCCAGTTATATTATTATTACTATTTTTATACTACTAAGTAATCATTTGTAAAAAAAGGCTATAATCGGCTGTGAACACATGCAAGTCTAGAGATTTGTAATTGATATAAATAAGAATATTCGAATCACGTCCGAACGTTGATTGATTCGTTGTCACTGATAGGTATAATTCGAATTCTAATCAAATATTTGAAAGTTTGGTTAGATGATGGCACAATTGATGATAGGGTCTCAGAAGACGGTGATTAGTTGATGACCTGTTTTTAGACGTTCCTCATAATTTTTACATGCACCTGTCCGCGTGCGTATCCGAATTGTGGTATCGACATGCGTATTTTCCTATTTGCGTAGAGCTGTAACGCAATTAAATAATCGATAAGTATCAAAGTTTTCTACACAGGCATCGATTACGTAATTCAATATTTGTAAAAATTTCGAATATTTCTTTTTGCTATTTTAAATAATGAAATAATTACTTTCGTACAATCGACAGTTTTTCTAGATTTGACTTTAGATCACAAAGTTCAGTGGGGCGCTCATATATCGTGTTTTGCAGGGAAACTTGAGTAAGTTTCCCTGCAGCTGAGTGCCGCATACGCAATTCGGTAAGTCAGACAGCTTCCTGATGTAGATACTGCGAGACTAGTATACTTCAGTTACTTTCACAGTGTCATGTCCTACGATATATTATTGTGGGGCAAGGCAGCTGATATTGTGACAATTTTTATTCTCCAAAAGCGTGCAGTACGTAGTATTTATAATTTAGGTCAACGTGTTTCCCTGAAAGATCGATTTAAGGAAATAGGCATACTTACTGTTGCGTACAATACATATTTGCTAACATAATGTTTATTAAACATAATATTCACTTATATAATAAGAATAGTTATATTTATAACGTAAACACTAGAAATAAGCATAAGTTAGTCGGCCCATATCATCGTTTAAATAAAGTTCACAATACATTAGCGGGATTCGGTATACGTTTTTTTAATAAACTACCAATTAACATAATTAATTTACCATTGCTTAAATTTAAAAGCGCCGTTGATATACAGCTCATTCGGAAGGGTTATTATTCAGTCAATGACTACTTAACTGGAAAAAAACTCATGGCATTAGTTGCTTGTTGCATTCAGGATTCAAAGATCTGTATTACTTATAAGTCAATTTAGTAATGTAAAGGTACCTCGTGATTATATGTGATGTTATCAAGTATCCTGCTTCTCATTTTTAATAATTATTAAAACATAAATCCACAACCGCTTTTAGTCACGGACTGCCTTTGCATTGTCACAAAGTGTAAGTGTATGCGCCATCATGCCATACTACTGCCTATTTAGATTTATATTGAAAAATATAACTAGACCCAAATTATTTGATCTCTATAATATTATTAACTTATAATTGTTATTATCTTTAGTTTATTAAAGTCAGTAGCATATGGTATAATGGTTGCAACACCTTGTTGATATGAGTTGAAAAATACTGAAATTATATTTAATTGGCGATTTAAAAGAGTGGGCGTGAGTTTCTTGCAGGTTTCTTCTCATAGGCTCCCTTTGCCTGAACCTAGCAACTAACCTAAATGTAGCTTCAGTAACTTAGTAAACTCACTAACCTATATATTTTGACGTTCATAAGTGTTACTTTGTGACTTAAACGAATAAATGATTTTTGACTTTGAATTTGACTGTATATTTTGTAAGATAGCCGGATTGCTCTTCTGCTTTAATTAAAATCACACCTTTAAGATAACTGTAAAATCGAAAAGCAACTTTTTTGAAATACACTACTGAATAACACAACATAATATTATTTTTAAAGTTTTTATGTGCTAGTACGACTGTCGCAGGACCAACATTTAAATTATGGTTATTTCAAACAGTATTGTTCTATAGTATTACAGTCATTAAGTTTCTTAACATCTTCATTGCTTTTATTATGTTTTAGTGTCGTTTTGAAGACGTCGTAAACCGCGCTTAATTATACGACGCGCTTATAACACGGATTATGGGAAGACAATACAATATCCTCGTCACACCATGTCTTGTATAAAGCTTTATATCTTTTAATTTAACAATGTGACCTGTACCACTAGTATTTATAGGCGAATATAACAGTCATATGTAAACAAGTAAATAAGGAATAAGACAATCCATGCAGCAGGATTTGAAGCGACCTCGGCAAACTGTCGCTTACCAACTATGGTTCTTCTTCAGGGATGGATATTTGTTTTCGCGTTCCATATTTAAACTTCCTTTTTTTTGCTTGTCAAAATGACCACTCTCCGCCTGATGGTAAGCAGTCGTGTGGTCTAAGAGCAGTGGCCTCCACATCGTTCTCATAGCAGCCGAGGCGATGTTGAGGTCTCTACTTTGAAGGCCTGAGAAGGTGCTTTTTCACGCCCCGCTTAAAAGACCCAGGATTGAAGGAAGAAGGAAACACGTTCCTTGACAGAGAATTCCATGCCTTGATCGTTCGGCAGAGGTATGACGACCCAAACTTGTTGGTACGCACTCCAGTCGACTATACCGTGTAAGGATGGCATCTGAGCCCAGCACGCGTTGTTCTAGATAGGAAAGGGGAGGGCGGGATAAGGTGGAATAACTTTTCAGAGCATTCCCCGTGGTAAATTCTGTAGAAACATGCCAATGAGGCAATGTCCCTACGGAGTTGCAGAGGTTCCAGTGAACTCATGACCTCTGGATCGCCGATGATACGGGCAACCCGCCACTGTAATCTGTCGAGAGCGTCCGGCATCCAGCAGCAGTCCAGCTGCTATGCTATCTTAACATAGTCAATGCTTAAAATAAATCTTAAATCGAAAACAGTGTTATACCGATAATATGCCATGCTACTAGTATTAGTATTCTTGGTAACGCATCCTCCTCAGCAACTCGGCTATGAATATAGTCTGTGAATTGAAGGGCATTATTCCTGATGCTAACGCGGACCAAGGTGGTGGTAACAAATGCTATTGTTGCTCTGCGGGGTCTCTAGGACAAGCCGCAGCTAGTAGTGGCCCAGCAGCTGGTCTGCCATTGTTGGTGATGAAACTTTGCTGAAATCGTTTTACACCACGCGCTAAGCTGATTTTCTGAAAGCTTAAGAAAAAGTGCAAAATTAGCGAAAAATAAATGTGTAATATGTTTATGCTAGGAGTCTCTTAACATCAGAAGAGTAACAGGTGATATTTGAACCGGAACCACCTCTCAACCGCAATCCGCAAGCCTTATCCATTGGGTTCTCTGTCTTACCCAAATCTGAATCCTTACGTAAAGAAGTGACTGCCACGGTGGGTCAGTCAATGTTACTGCACCGTTTAAGATCTCAGGTTTGTGTACCGGCTGCAGGATGTATGCGGGAGCGATCCCTGCGCCCCGGCCGTATTTAAACCGTGTGAAGGAACACCGTGGTAGGTTTAGTCGGTAGGACTCGGGACTTTCTAACTTTTCGCGGGTGAGCCCGACATTACCCTTCCGCCCGCCCCCGCGGAGGGGTATGCGGTCACAGGAGTAAACCAAGCCCAGTCGATGCCAGTACCCACGCTTCCTATATGGGCCCTAAACTCATAACTATCAAAATGTGAGTGTAATACTCCACCTCTCTTCAAAGATACAGACGTGAGAGCACATAATAGACATGTCTAGTGTAAAATAAATTCGCCATTGACAACGCAACGTACAATGTTTTACAACCGTGTGGGCGTAGCTATTTCGGAAAATGTCAACTAACATATTATTTTGCGTACCTATCGGCCGTGGCACACTTTGGCTGTCCATTAAATGTACGATATTGTTTTCTTCGAACAAGTAATAACGGTGTTGGGTAAAAAGATGTCCTCGAACGTTTGTATGGTCGTTTAGAGTTTAAAACTTGTTGTTTCGTGTGGATGCTGTTGTGTTATATTTGTATGTTTGTAGGTATTTCGGTTACTATTACCAACTTATTCAAATGCTGGTGTTAGGCTCCTAGAATCCTACAAATCTAATTAAATATCAGACATGTGTTGTACTATTTTTGCATCTGATTCTATGATTGTATGCGTCATAATTATGTAGCGCGTTGTTGATCGATTCTCAAAAGAACGATACATAAAATCTAATGTATAATGAGAGGTAACATATCTTAGGGTTTTAAAAATACTAGCGGTCGCCTAGTGGTCGAATTTCGACCATAATTGATTTAAATTTTAAGTTTGATAGTAAGTACCCTTATAATCACATTTCATTTAGATTTCGATCTATGCTGGTTAATTTACCTATATTTGTCAAACAAAATATTATATTAATGTATGTAACCATAGTTACAAAGAATCAGCCGAACAATGCCGAAATACTACGAACGCGATTCGACTGCGTGTATCAAATGCATGGTGTGTAGTGTTTTTTTATTAATTTAATGTATTTCTAATGTATATTTTATAAAAATATTAATCGGCCCTCCTTCTCCATATAAACTTTAACTGTGCAAAATTTCATACTCCGTCCGCGCAATTTTCGTAAAAATGGACACAAAGTTTTTGCTTCGCGTATTAATATATAGATTAATTATGAACGACCATAAATCTAACCTCACCGCCACCATATAGAGCTAATTATGCTAATAAAATAAGCGTTTGTAGGAAACAAATATGTATCTGTCAAACCAAACTTCGGTAGGTATAGGTAGGTACTTACAATGAATTATAACGAACTTGGCGATTTTTATTAATTTCAATCTATCTGTTGATAATTTATGGTAAATCGATACGGAAAATAGTCAAATCGCAAGCCCGACAGCCAAAACGATGATGTTTATCATTAAATGGATTTGTAGTTGACTTTGACCACCTCGTTATCGACTGCTTGAATTGTATAAGTTACAAACGGACGAGGTTCTGGTTTCAAGTCTCAATTTAGACGGAGTGTTGCTTTCTTTCGATCGACAATTCTTAGTAGTATCACAGAGTGAAGAAATGTGCTCAATAAATAGCATTAGATTTGCACCCTTTTACTTAGGACCCTATCTTATCTTATCTTATGTGGCCAGTCAATGCAGACCGGCAACACTTCGACCCAGTGGGATCTTTTGTGTCGACACTCTCCCAATAACGACTGCCATAGATGTTCATAGCAGCCGGAACCGACGGCTTAACGTGCTCTCTGAAGCACGGAACAGGCGATAATTGTCAATCATTACGCACATAATTTCGAAAAGTCATATTTATTTATTTATTTATTTATTTATTTAATCTTACAACTAACATAACAGGCAGATACCTAATTCGATAGTGTGCTACATCAAATCTTATAACTAAACTTATAGAATACTCTATACATAATATTATATAAAACTTATTTTTTAGGTGTATAATACGTTACTATGTACAATAAAACCTTTGCCAATTCACTCCAATTACCCGTAAAGATATCATTTCTGTAATGAAGTTCATTTATGATATTAATAGATCTGGTGAGTGAGCTTTTTGCCAGTAGGTTAGTTCGAGCATGTGGCACAACTAGCAGTGTCGGACGTCGCCTCCTCCCTACGTAATTGTCCGGCACACAGAGTCTCAACCTATGTAACACTTCCGGATTATTTTCTATACCACGCAATAATCTTATTAAATAAGCCGCTAGGTGGTATTCACGGCGTACTCGTAATTCGCTATACCCCACCATACCCAGCACGAACAGAGTCGGATACATGAGAGGGTAAAACGGATATACTCCGTAGTACCGTTGGTAAAGGTGCCTAGTGAATCTATTCTGATCTGAGTGAATATATATAACTTCCGAAAGTCAGAGGTGCGCGACGTGGGTTCGAACCCGAGACCCTCTGCATTGCAGTCTGTTGGTCTCCCCACTGAACTATCGCTGCTCTTATAGGACCCTATAACAGTCAATGTCGGTTTAATACCACAATTTAAAGACCTTAAAACACCGGCGCTTAACTATACGTCTGTATAGACATTGCAAAAAAGGAACTAATGCGTATAAAAAGATTAGTGGATATCCAAGTACAAGCTAAACTAAACGGTCATGGTACCTATTGCTTATCATAATGTAATATTATGCGATAAATATATTCATATATTACACAACATTTTCTTTTTGCCGTTTCCTTTCGCGATAACGAATTACCGAATTGACACACATTTTAGTTTTCTCAGACGATTTTATCATTTATAGCAAGTTCAATGAAAGATTACATACTTGATAAGTCGATAGTGGTATTTTTTTTCGGAAGTTGTTAGATAACGACTTTATTTAACATTAGATATATGATACATATCCGATATTTCTAAAGTATTTGTAGTAGATATAATATGTATAGCCACAATATGTGAACTATTTTTAGATTCCACTTAAATAGGTGAGCCTTTTGGCGTTTACCCGAATAGCAGACAGTGTTACTACCGAAAGCTACCTCAGGCAAACCAACTTAACTTTGGCTGGTTGTGAATCAAACCTGAGGTAGTTTTCTATGCGTTCTTGCATATTATGCCTTCGAATCCATGGCAGTTAATATTGACATTCTACAATCATTTTCTAAGATAATAAAGAATTGGAAGGGTAGAAATAGTTACCCGCATCTGATGAAGTCATCAGAAAAATATTTAGCATGCCGCTCTGTAGTGCATACGATGCGGGCAGATGTAATTAATTTCTTTCAAAGAATTACAAATACGTTTCATCCATCGCATAGCTTTTTCTACAGCAATATAACAGTCAAATCTTCTCCCTAGGCTTTATTATTTCTAAGTCACTTGGGGTCGGCTTTTCTAGTCTAACCGGATTTGACTGGATATCAGTTTTTACACGGAGCGGCTGCCACCTGACCTCCACAACCCGAAGGCTAACGGTACCCTAAGGCTAGACCAGTGTCAGGATATTAGAGGGTACTGACTTTCCCAATAACGACTGCCATAGACGTTCACGGCAGCCGGAACCGACGGCTTAACGTGCTCTCCGAGGCACGGAGCAGGCGATAATTGTCAATCAATACGCACATAATTTTTAATTACCGCGGACAACAACTAGTGTATAATTAGTGTAATATCGAACAGTAGGTAAACGTTTTTAGAACATCTGTAATGTCTCGAAATCTTGTGTTAATTTTACAACTAGCTAAGTTACACTTAATTGGGGGCGAGCGCACTGGCGTACTGTAAAATAATGTTTCACATACCTAACTAATTATAATGACGATAGGTACAATACCTACCCAAGTCCGTTGACCCGATACTCAATCGGTATGAACACATTTTCCGTTGAACATAGCTTGTACCTCAAATAATGATACCTTAGTTGGTGTAGCTCAAATTGTAGGTTGGTAAGGAGGACAGTGACACTGGCCTGAACAAGTCATGCCGCGTCGATTATGACGTCACTTGACATGCGAGCGATAATCAGCTGGCTCGCTCGCCCTCCCGCAACGGTAGACCTTATAATGTAATCGCCGAATCTTTCTAGAATTTGTACCGTTTTATACGCTTGACTACCGGGTGGCAGACGAAAGCTGCGCTGTGGTATTTAGACGAGCTTTATCAGCGGGTTCGCTCACATTTACAAGGATTAAAAGTAGCTTATGTCGCTCTGCGGCTTATAAATTATTTATATGTAAAAAAATACGTTGCTCTGTTGAGCCGTTTCTGCGTGAAAGAAGAATTACCCAAGAAACACACTTTTAGGATTATAAAAATACCTAATACCCATTCATTACGGACGTTAATCCATACGTACAAAAAATAATAATGACAAAAAATTATCTGTAAATGTATGTTCATTGAAATGACACTAGTCAATTTTTTGCCGCTGTTTTTTTTACAATCTAAAATACCTATCTGCCTCCGTGGCACAGCGGTAGTGAAGGCGACTGATATCTATACTAATATTATAAAGCTGAAGAGTTTGTTTGTTTGTTTGCTTGAACGCGCTAATCTCAGAAACTACTGGTCCGAATTGAAAAATCTTTTTAGTGTTGGATAGCCCATTTATCGAGGAAGGCTATAGGCTATATAACATCACGCTACGACCAATAGGAGCGGAGCAGCAATGAAAAATGTTGCAAAAACGGGGAAATTTCTCTTATGTGAAGCAGACAAAGTTGCGCGGGTTAGCTAGTTCATAATATGTCGGGCCAAGTAACGTGTATTACGTTTATCTTTCAAGAAATTATCGGTAGCAACAGGGAGTCTGAAATTGTGTCCGGTAGACAGCAACAGGCCCAGTTTTCAATCAGATCTTTTTGTGCCTATTTAATCATTTGTTTGACAAAAGAATAAATAAGGCTGACCCCACTACCATGTGGGATACATAGCCAGAAAGACAGTGACCAAAGAAAGATTATATAATGTCTTTCCATTGTATACTTATATTTATAAAGTTATTAATTATTATGTTGAATGTGGGATACCTAGCCAAGAGAAGGGGGATAGTTTGACAAAAGGAAGATTATAAGTATCATGCCACGGTAATGATATCTATACAGTATTGTAACTCGGCCCTGACCTTGAAATAATTAACTACAACAGCGCGGTTCGTATACACGCGTTAGGGCTGCCCGCCTGGATTATTCCACATTGGTCACCCAGGTGATATCACCTGGGTGATCAACATCCACATTTTTGCGTCCTAAAATCACCCACCAACAAATCACCTAAGTGATCAAATTCCACATGATTAAAATTTGTTTATTATGTTTCCTTAAATCACCTGATTTATAGTATAATTACATAAACGAATGTCGAAAACAAAAATTTTACGCTGTTTTATCTAAAAATTTCCAGTTGAAATTTTTTCCCTCAAGTAAAGCCAATTGGCTGTCTAATATGTATATATTGGTCTTTTAATAATTTTTGTATTGATTTTTTAACATTGTTAGTTCCATGTTGTGCAGCGAATTGGCGACATTATTATTTTACATTACACACATTTACACGGTGCGATACATTTTACATTTTATACGGTGCGATGGAAGGAAGGAGGAGAATGGAAATAAGGAGAATTTAAGGAAACATTATAAACAAATTTTAATCTCGTGGAATTTGATTAGCCAGGTGATTTGAAAAACATAATAAATAAATTAAAATCATGTGGAATTTGATCACCCAGGTGATTTGAAGAAACATAATAAATAAATTGAAATCATGTGGAATTTGATAACCTAGGTGATTTGTTGGTAGGTAATTTTAGGACACAAAAATATGAAATTTGACCAAAGCAGAATAATCCACGCCTAGGCGTAGGTATGACTCGAGTTCCGACCGTTTGTTTGAAGATAGAATACTGTTAATAATTTTACCGTGATAATCCCTTTTAATTGTACGTATATATACATACATAGAGTGTTAACTACACGTCAAGTCTTATACGTTATTTCTACAGGGCCAGGGTCACGAACGTAGGTGGTCCATAACAAATGTCAGTTATTTACATACTCGTACGTACTTAAGTGTTGAGCATGAAATCATTTATTATATGTATTATGTCGGCTAGTTGTAATCGGTACTCGATAGGGCGTGGACGTATTAGTCACGACTTCAGAAGCACCTATATGATCGAAACTTAACATATGATACGTATCTTTTTTTTATATTGCTACGAGTACCTATTTTTTTGTTAAGTAGATACTTATATCATCGTTTTAGCCTCGTAAGACCGAAAGCCATTTCAGTTTCGTATTTTTTTATTTAGGTGCAATATTTTACTTCGTCAACACTAGCTGTTGATGAAGTTTCGGTAGGTAATTTGAAACTGAGTAGTGTTAGATCGTACTTAGCATAGGACAGTTTTTTTTTATAATATTGGCAACGTTTATAAAAGCGCAGTTCTTTTGACAAGACCTTAGGAAAATGGATCGTTTTACATAGAGAAATGGACACTAAGAAATTCAGAGACGGTCAAATTCGACTGCACGGATTGCGCATAAGTTGTCTCGCCACTGATAATCCGGCAAGTGTAATAGGTTCGATTGACACACCTGGTCACAGAATTAAATTCACATAATATAATCATGCCTTGTCTTGATTATTAATGTACATGTAAGTGGATGCTCCTATTGACCATACTGCTGCTTTAGAGGCTACCATCAAATTTTATTAAATGCTTGAGTATGTTCAGTAGTAGTTCATGGAGAAATGGTTGCAGCACCTTACAGCACTTATGATTTGTAATCAAAAACTTGGCGATTAAAAAGAGTGACCATGAGTTTCTTGCCCGTTCTTCTCATGAGCCCTACACCCTTGCTTTGCTGAACGTGGCAGTAATAGTAAATTTGCAGAAAAATTAGTGTAACTTTGACATTCATTACCTTTACCTTGTAACCTAATCTAAATAAATTTATTTTAAATTTTTAATTTTAAATTTTATTATAAAACTTATTTCTATGTTGAACTACTTACATCAAGCATACTAAGTATCACATAGGTATTTCATCTGTAACATTTTTTTACGATCTCTGTCGAAACTGTTTACGCACAATTGCGCACAGTTGCGCACTAGTATTAGGCGGCTGGTAACGAATTAGTGAAAGTACTATCGACCAGTGACGTCAAGCACCGCTACGAGAGGATGAAAGTACGATTGTGGAGTACCATCACAATAGACAATGACTTAAGTACTAGGTCATTTGTATTACGCTTTTAACATTAAAGACGGTCACCAGAGATGTAGCTTAGGGTTCAATCATAACTAATATTATAAATGCAAATGTGAGTTTGTTTGTTACGCTTTCACGCCTTATATACTGGACCGATCATCGTGGAATTTCGCATACACGTTGTCAGAGGTACAGAAAAGGACATAGGATAACCTGTTGGGTCGCAGCGGCACACCGTCGGCCAGACACAATACGTTTTTAATGATGTCTGACATTTCAAGACTTGACAGGTTAAGGAGTTATTTGTAACAGCATGAAGGTTAGCTAAGACAGTGATAATTAAGTTTAGAAATGCTATGAAAATGGATAAATTGGTTATAAGTAAACATTAAATACAAACTGCTTTATTGGCATAAGTTTGCGGCCGATCCTAAGGTCTAGCGATTGAATCTCGGGCTGGTCTCAATATCTGTTCTGTACGCAGTAATAGGCTCGCATATAGACAGACTACGGGAAACCTAAATATAGCTGGCGAAAAGCTGTGTGATACACTCCCGCCTATCCTTTCGGCGATATACAAGCGTTAATGTATTGGTTTTCCTTTTCTTTGCACTACTATACACATGTCGCAAATCACTTTTAAAACTTCATTATGCGTCGTCTTCCGTCGTTTAATACGTTAGTCACTAAACTCACGAATATACAATTCGATCAAATCCAAAACAGCACATCTCCTAAACAAAATATATAAGACATAAACTCTTATCGAACTTTCTAGCAATTGTATTTCAAGGCTATTTAATAAAAACAAAAAAGAAAAAGCGCCGTTATAAAATCTCTTTTTGTTTACAACATTCCTGTTTGTAGCTGGCATGCAAATCTGTCTGTAAAATGGCTATTTCAGTTTTGATGTGCACATGGTTTCCGCACGTGCCAATATGCTTCATAATGTTTCTTCACCTTGACCGGAGAAATCATCGAATTTAAAACGCGGCCCTGTGACGCAATGTTTCTTAGACGTTTATTTTCCGAGTGTTGATGTAAACACCGTTTTTCTTTCATTGAGGATAAATTCTAAGATATGTTTATGAAATTCTGACGTCATATGCTTTGTTCATTTTCATTCAGACTGCTTCGTTGGCCCAGTTGTATAGGCCAGTTCTTGCTGCAGATCATTAGGTCTCTGATATGTTTTTGATGAGTAAAATTTCGAATAATGTGATGGTAAGGATTTAAGGTCTAAGCTGAGACCTTGGGTTGGGTACAGCTTAGTCTATCAATCCATCAGGATTTTTGGTTGCAGGGTTTAGTGCATATGATCTTTTAGCTATCTAAAGCCTATCAGACGAACAAAAGGACTCTATCTATGACATGGTCTATCCAGGTCATAAAATAATACAAGGGAAAAGATGCCTTTTCTTCTCCGTCAACAACAGGTAAAAATATGTCACTAAGCAGGCGCTATGCTGTCGGTTAGGCATGACAACTTTATACCATACCAGCGTAGGGGGATTGTCAAAGTGTGAGTAATACCTTTGGTGCTGCAAGCGTATAGCATATGAAACCGTATGATTTTACTCCTAAAAACCAAAAGAAAATGTGAATATTATGCATCTTAGGTTTACTCTACTAATATTGGCAAAAGGCCATGTAAAATAATGTTTTAACTCTTTCACTTTTCCGTCTAATAATAGAGCTTTAAAATAAGTCACACACAGCGTCTCGCCTGTTAGTCTCGTGTTGAGGACACGTGGACTGCAACTCATAAATTATAATAAATATAATGAGTTGTTGTGAAACTATATTGAAGGTTTTCGAGACGCCTTCCGTGATTCTATTTGAATGCAACATTGGTATCGAAGAGCATGATTAACTCGTCTGTCAGGAACATCTATAACAGCTGATATGGAGGAAACCTATAAATAATTGGAAATAAATCCTATAGCAAAACAAATAATACCCAGACCCCGGACTACAATATGTGGATTACACAAAGATGCGTCCTGTTTGGTGATGGAACCTACGAATGCTGATTAGGCGACCACTTAAACCACTATGTCATACGTGCAGTCTATTTCACATAAACTCAGGCCTGTTTTCCGAAACGACAGGCAACCACTTTCCACTTGCTACGAACCTGGCATGTCAGGCAAGGATATATTTCCAATTGCTGCGAACCTGGCATGTCCATCTTGCTGCATCAGCTCTCATTGCATTCTTCACACACTACTAACCTTTCTCTTCTCCAAATGTTTTATTATTTTTATTTTATTACTTCTAAGGTGGCAAACAAGCATACCTGATGGTAAGTGGTCACCGTAGCCTATGGACGCCTGCCACACCAGAGGTATCGTTTGCGCGTTGTCGACCCTTTAGGAAAGGAAGTAGGAAGGAGAAGGAGCGGGAACGGGGAAAGAGGGTGATTGGGCCTCCGGCACTCTTACTCACCGAACGAAACACAACAATAGGAATACTGCTATTTCAGGTCAATATTCTGTGTGAGAGGGTAGTCCTTCCCCGGTCGAGCCGGCCCATTCATGCTGAAATCAGCTAGGCTCTACTACACTAAAAATGATTACGATCTGATCAAGGAACACTCATCTTGGTCTTCTCATTCCCTATCCACGTGTGGAAATATAACTAGTCCAACCGTAAAATATTATACATTCTTGGATAATCATATAATTTAACCATAAAATGTAGCAATTTTTTTCAACTTTGACAAGCGGAAGTCAGACAAAAGTCGCTCTTTGGAAAATTTTTATTGAGCCGCATCTGATTAGACTAGAAAATCGACCTAAATACACATACAAATAACAGAGCTACGACTCCTTTGCGTCATCACTTGGGTATATATAGAAGACTGATTTTTCATTTCCAGATTCCCTAAATTAAATGTATCTATCTTAGGTATCATGTAAAGGGAAGGCTGCTTCTGCGACAGTAGCATGGAGTGTGGTGTGAGCATCCGAATTTCGCGCTGTGAGTTGTGACTGATAATTTCATAAAAGATATAAATATATTTTATGATTACTTCTACCTCAATAAGGCTAATTCCAGTTTGGCGAGGGACTTTACTAACATTGATACGATTCATACAAACATCCAGACTTGTAATTTCTGATAATAATAATTGTAATATAAAAAATATGGTACGCAACTTATAGATTACACATTCTTTTTGTCATGCGTGGTGATTGAAATAGCAACACTCGACGCAGCAGTAGTGGCACCCCGACAACAGAAAACTGCTAAAATTTCTGCGCTATCCATGCAATCAATAATAGTTGCCAATTAAACCTGGAATCGCAAGATCAGTTGTAAATTAAACATACACATACTGGATCACAAAACTGGCTACAAAGTCTTGTGTATTATTCACAAACTGTATCACTCGTAGCCCTAAATATATTTCACAAATGACAAAAACTCGATATCGACCTTGTACCACATATTAAAATTCGATCTATCCGCGCACATTGCGTAATAAACTCGACAATATTCATGAATTGATAATTGTGACGACCGGTTCTTCACTGCGTCGCTCTGATGCATTAACCTCGCCATCAAAATCATTTTGAATAAGGAGGGTAGAGCGATGCACATATTTTCATCCAAATGTATCGATAACGCATCCATGTATTATGGATGCACGGGTTCATTGCCACGCAAGTTGGTACTGCGTTGTACCCAATTGTATGATGGACGACAAATAAAGTGCAAGCGAACTGAAATCCACGCGAACGAAGTCGCAGATAAAGGCTAGCAAGCTGAACATTCAAAAAGTAACACCTTTTGACATCAAAGTAACGTTTTATCCAAAAATTGACATTTACATGTGACTACATTAGTATAAAAGTAGCCGTAATTCCAATAATATATAGGCACCATTCTTTATTTTTATGTAATTATAAGAGTATAATAGAATATTCTTTATTATTTTGTAAACATGGGTAGGATTAGAACAGCGTTTGGCGGAGGTACGATTAGCACGTGAAAACGATTCGTGCGGCCCCGCCGGCTTTGGTAACGTCGAAGAACACCGTATTCGGTGTAGTCGGTAGGACCGAAACGTGCCCGGGTGAGACCGAGATAACCTCTCCCCCGTCCTGGAGATAGATATGTGTCATAGAATTCAAACAAATAAAAAAAAACGTGTGATATGTTATAGAATTTTGTTAGTAGCACGTTTTGCCAGGTAGACTTGCAAGTATACTTGCTTGCTACCTTATCTCATATATCGAATCTACTACATATTTCATTACTTGATGAAAATCTATTGTACAATATTTGTGAAGAGAGAACCCACCGTACGCTCTCGGAAAACCCACCACACACTCTCGAGAAACCTCCCACAATTGCAATCAGCAAATTTTACAGTACCGAAATAGACCAAAGGTGGACGTCAACTCATTAAAAAAAAAATCTGTAAACGTGGTAGATAAATAAATATTTATTGATAACAACTAATGACGTGAACGCAATTAAAACTCACGTGCTTCAAATAAAAATAAACCATTAAAACTACATTGACGCTAACTGCTTGGTTGGCGCGACAAGTTTTCCAGTATATTTCCGATCGTGATATCCCAGATTCTATGGCAGTATTAGGAGCTCTTCAGATAGTATATTCTCGAAGTCTAGAAATGTGCCTGTCAGCAATAACCCACCATTTACTAATATGTATGTACGAGTAGAACTTACATTCCGTCAGCTTTGTTTTATATAACATGGTACCTATAACGACTGGCGAAATTTAGATTTAATGACATTGACATTGACATTTTACTATGACATTAAACCCATTTGAGACTTGTAGCTACGATGGCATAGTAGTTATTAATCTAGCTTATACACCTCTGCCTACCTTTGCAACGATTTACAGTCAGCCTATGCATATTATCCTAACAAATTTTATAAATGCGAATATGAGTTTTTTTGTTACGTTTTCACGCAGGAACTACTCGACCGAAAGTCACTAACCGTATATTATATGTACGTTGGTCAAGGATGCCGGAAAGAACATAGTGTACCTTTTATCCAGAAGAAGCGAGCGAAGCCGCGGGCAAACGCTAGTATAATATACAAAAGTAACTAAACGCACGTGTTGCTAATAAAGATAAAATATTACAAAACACAAACTAACTCCTACATATCACCTAAGGTAATCCTTAGGCCCGGCGCCCATTGGCGGCAAGGCATGGCAAGGTATTTTTAGGCGACAAATAAAAATATAGCCTAATGGTATGGAAATAAAGTTGAAATTTCAATGTTAACAGTCGTAAGTACAAAAACAATACCGCGGTATACTTAGGCATGCCGTGTCGGCAGCCTTCGAAACGCTTCGGCATCCCTCGCAACGCTTTGGCAGTCTTCGGGATACCGCGGCAAGACAGTGTCCGCCCGTACCCCGCGGCCCTGCGCGTAGCTTCATTAGCTTAGCGTCGTTCATGCCGAAACGTGTCCTTGTTGAACGCTTTGGTATGCTTAAGGTCGTCGCGGCATACCTAAGGATGTCACGGCGTATTTACCGTCAGTGTGCGCTTACATGTAGGGATGCCGAAGGATCCCCTGCCGTGCCGTACCGCCAATGTGCGCCGGGCCTTAGGTGGCTATTGCCAGTGGCCATTAAACATGATACTTACCTCAAAATAGAATTTCCCACAGGTATCGAACGTATCAGTTGGTGTAATTATCTGACAGGACGGCATCGTTATTAATTGGTTGATAAAAAACCGGACTGCTCAGCTCACATTACAATAATATTACTACGGTTGCTTTTACATCGGAGTCCGTGTGAAAATGTATAGTTAACACGCTACTGTTTGGAAAACTATTAAACTTATGTCGCTTTCATTTGATTCTTCTTGGTGTGGTTATAACGTAGAACATCTAATCGTAAATTCATGTAGAATAGAAGAGTAATGTATTAAATAAATATTTCTGGAGTTGCCTTCCAGAAATATTTATTAAACTGGACGAAATAAACGTATGCACGCGCAAAAGTTTTCATAGGTACATAATGAGCAGCGATAGCTCAGTGGGGAGACCAACAGACTGCAATGCAGGGGGTCTCGGATTCGAACCCACCTATGACTTTCGGAAGTTATATGACTTTTCGAAATTATGTGCGTATTGATTGACAATTATCGCCTGCTCCGTGCCTCGGAGAGCACGTTAAGCCGTCGGTCCCGGCTGCCATGAACATCTATGGCAGTTGTTATTGGGAGAGTGTCGACACAAAAGATCCCACTGGGTCGAAGTGTCGCCGGTCTGCACTGACTGGCACCCACATAAGATACAGATACAGATAGGTACATAATTATTATTAAAATATGTAATATTTATTAGGAATAATCTCTATATATCGGGTGCTTTCACAGACACATACAGTCATGGCTTAGTCGTGATTTGCCCATTACCTATGTAATTTTTCGATGTCAAACTGGCACCTTTGTGCGCGGAAATTGGTACATTTATTGGTATTATTGGAGACGATTCGCCATCTTCTTTTTCAGACGGGATCGTTCTACACTTAAATAAAAGCGTGCGTGAATTAACACTAAAACATAATTATTATTTTATGAAATTGTCATTTCGCACAGTACATGCGTAGCCACAGTCTCTGAACAACCATTTATGTATTACATAATTTATTGTATCGCCTGGGGATCGAACTCGCAGCATTGTGCTAACGCTTCAATTACATTTTATCTCATGGTTGATACCAAAGCAAATTGTTGCTAGTGCATAATTGAGTTTATAAGGCAAGACGTTCTTTTAGACTTAACAAGGTACCGCCTCTGACAAGACTTGTTGAGTAAGGAGGCCGCACCATGTACGTCATTGACCGACCGATATTCGCGTCTGCGTTCCTATTTCTGTCTAGTGTCTATAGATGGTTGTACTGTAAATAGATACAGCTTCTTTGACACTTTCGCTGTGGCTACAGAACATTTCGTTCTAATTGATCGTCTAGCTATGTCGGTCAAGTAATAGCAGGTATTAGTCAGGCGTTGCTGATCTTGTATAAAAGGACGCGCTCTGGTTACTATAAGATCGCGTCGAGTGAATGAGATGATTAATATCAATGCTTACAGCGCTAAGTCTCTTTTAGCGGCAATGGAAACCCTACTCTCCTGAGGATATACCACAAGATTGTGTAGCAGCGATCTTCTGTGATGGTACTACTCTACTCGAGTTGGCCCGAGTTTTGATAAGTGAGAGTTTATCCAAGCATTGTATCTCGTATATCACCGTACCTCTAGAGGCGCTCATAGCCAGTTGCACTCACTGATCGGTAAACGATTTCAGTCAGTCAGTCAGTCTATAGATGGATGACTGCTTAGTGGTATTTCATCTGAGCGTCTCCGTGCTTTGGAGGGCACGTAAAAGGCCGGTCCCGGTTGTTGTCAAATTGACAGCAGTCGTTAAGCCATGTCAGAGGCCTACGGGCGGCTTGAACAACTCTTGACAACAGGTTGGCCACTAACCACACGAAAAGAAAGAAGAAGACCGTACCTCTTGGTTCAGGGACTTTAGCTGAGACTTGATCAATCTAATTCAAATATTAATTATTAAAAAACTGCTCTGACAATAAACATTTTCTTAAATTCCTTACTATGACTGTAAGTGACTCAATCGTTATGACAGATATAAATTATCTTATCATATCAATTTCTTTTGCTGTGGCTCCGGCAAAGTGCTCTGATGAGTTCTAAATTCTCATTAATATCTGAATAAAAAGTAAACCACGTCAGTTGCCCGAAATGTCACAACAGTAACATTAAGAGTTATTCCACCATTAATATGTTCTAAGAAAATACAATTTCTTTAAAAAACTATACAACTTTTCGTTGGTTAAACACTTTAAGAAATACTCCTTTCAAATCGTTATTGTACTAAACATTGTGTGTCGCCATATCTACACGTGAAACGAGACAATTCTACGTACATGTCCGAGTCCAAAATGGTGACGAACCATGTGATTTTACACGTTAAGCTACTTAACGATACACACTCGCTGTTGATGCTGCTTTGGGTTTGTGGATTCAATTATTTATGAGATTCACAAATTATTGTTTTGAGTTCGTTTCTTGTATGTTGGAAAAGTACCCCATCATATAGGGCTGAAATTCGTTGAGTATGTGTGTTTAAAAAATATTATGTAGTAACAGAACTGTTCATTTTAAAAATATATTTTGTTTGTAATTACAACAATTCCCCAGCTAAGAATTTACACATAATCAATAAGAAATACTTACCAATGTCGGAAATATCCCTTCTGTATCGGTGGATGGATTGCATTGTTAGATCAATCTAACCACGTCCAGTCTTTTGTGTCCTTGGTCAGATTTCAATAGTCTAGCTAAAGACACTTAATATATAAGATATCCGTAAACCTATTGCTACTCTAAAGGATTGACAAACTGCGTTGACCTTTTTGTGATAACTGGCTGTTAGTAAAAAACTGCATATTACATGACCTTTGATTTGTAAATGGATCATAACATAATTATTCAATAATCTTATTTACCATGTCGTCCTCCTCGTCCGAATTCTACAAACGCAAAATTACACCCGATCTAAAATTATATTACACCCGCGACTTAGCCTGCATTAAAAGACAATTATATTTACTGCTTCTTTAGATCGTAGCGTGATAATATATACACATAACCTTCTTAAACGTAAAAAAATCTCATCGGCCTTGTCATTGCCGAGATTAGCGCATTCATACAAAGTCCTTAGTTTATAACAGTGTAGTAATGGTATTAAAAACATGATAACTACATAATGGAAGTCCCCATGCATGAATATTCATGAAACCACAGATGATTTACTGTTTATCTAGGTCAGCGTTAGTCATTGCGATTCTTAATAACTGTTTGATAACGCTTAGTGTGAGCTCAGTGTTATCAGGCCTAACTATTCCATAGTTATACATGATCTCATGTAGGTATCCCTGAGGGGTAGGCAGAGATGTATTGACCAAGTATAGCATAGGTACATCCCTAAATGTGCAAGCAGCGGTGAATAACACCCACATTAATACAGCTATTTTACAATTAAAGTCAATCGCAGTTACGTAAAAAGCGCGGATGGCGCAGCGGCTAAGCGGTCACGTAGCTGCTGCTGCAGCGCTAAGTGATGTGAGTTCGAATATAATACAGTATTATTTTTGCACCCGCTCTATGAATAAACATTGTGTCGCGAGTACGTTACAAACATTCAAACAAAGTATACACTCAGGCTCGGAGCAACTACTTGTGGATCCCACAAATTGTCCCGTGTAGACATCGAACCTGCAACACTCGCAGTGTCTATGCCAAAGTTACTAATTAAACCACCATGTATTATAGTTATTGTTCCATGTCTAATAGTGGTAGTGTAGCTTTTGTTTTCGATAATTCTATTGTATGTTTGTAAAAGCTTGACCCATAGTATCCATAGTGCAGCGGTAGCTCAGTGGAGAGACCAACAGACTGCAATGCAGAAGGTCTCAGGTTCGAACCCACGTCGCGCACCTCTGACTTTCGGAAGTTATATGACTTATCGAAATTATGTGCGTATTGATTGACAATTGTCGCCTGCTCCGTGCCTCGGAGAGCACGTTAAGCCGTCGGTCCCGGCAGCCATGAACATCTATGGCAGTCGTTATTGGGAGAGTGTCGACACATAAGATCCCACTGGGTCGAAGTGTCGCCGGTCTGCACTGACTGGCCCCCACATAAGATACATGCATACATACATCCATAGTGCAGCAGTTGTCTTTCTTTATCCGTAGAACATAGTTGAAAATCTCCGTGTTATTCATATCTGGAGATTCCTAGAAGTCCTACAGCATAGGTACTAATCCCTACTAGCTCACCTTCTTCTCCCTAGCCTTTATTATTCCCAAGTCACTTGGGGTCGGCTTTTCTAGTCTAACCGGATTTGACAGGATATCAGTTTTTACACGGAGCGGCTGCCACCTGACCTCCGCAACCCGAAAGCTAACGATACCCTAAGGCTAGACCAGTATCAGGATATTATAGGGCACTGACTTCCCAATAACGGCTGCCATAGATGTTCATGGCAGCCGGGACCGACGGCTTAACGTGCTCTCCGAGGTACGGAGCAGGCGATAATTGTCAATCAAGCTTGAAGTTACTACTAGCTTACCTATTCAACAAATATTAACAGCGTGTTGTATTGTTCCAGGTTGTCTAACATGCGTCCAAGTCCTCAACATCATGGTGCTGCTTGGCTTCATGCTGAACTATGCGCTGCGAGTCAACCTCACCATCGCCATTGTGGAGATGATATACAACGACGATACCAATCAGACCCTCACCGCTAACATCACTCATCACAATGTCACTGAGGTATAACAACTCTCCTTTTTATTGACTAGCTACATGCCCAGGCTTTGCACAGGTTGAATATAGTATAAAGTCCATCTGAAATTATGTACCTTGAAATTGTGAAAGAATTGACCAATAGGTGGTGGTGTCAAATACTCGTTTCGGTTATTACTCTCCACGTACACATAAACTTACAAAATGTATATCATAATAGGTATATATCAGAGATTCTTATAATAATAATAATAATAATATTCTACCACATACACACAACACCATCTAGCCCAAACTAAGCAGAGCTTGTACTATGGGTTCTAGACAATGGATTATACATAGAAACACCCAGAACAAGACAAACATCCATGTACATGCACACAAATGGTTGACTTGTGTGGGAATCGAACCCGCGACCTCAGGCATGGCAGTCGGTTATACTAACCACTATGCCATCGAGGCTGACAAATCTTATATATCAGAGATATGTGCGTTAATTGATTAATTATTCAAATTATTCGAATGAAATTAATTCGAAATATTTAAAGTATTGATAACTAATCGATAGGTCGGTAGCCCAATGGTAAACCATTGGACATGTGATTCGTCGTGGGTTCGAATCCCACTTACTCCTTATTGGATTTAACCACCTATATTTGGTTAATTTGAATCAGTTTAAAAAAATATTCAAACACTGCTTGTGCTCTGTTTAATAATATTTATATATTTAATGTAAACAATAAAATTTTCTTAATTAATAATAATAATTTAATATCAAATAATTAAGTTGAATTCGCTCATATAACATTGCATTCAGTTTGAATGATCTTGAAGAGTTTAACACCGGTTTCTGAGAGGATAATCAACAAACAAGTGCTATGATTAGCAGTTGGTAATGCAGTTAGCCAATAACAGCAGTTGACATGGATTTAATCGTCTGTTAACAAATTATTGTGTAGCCTTTTTGAAAGTGGGAGTTGGTTTAAAAGTTTAAACGAGAGCATTTAACGTATAATTGTAATGAATATACTTAATATTGTCTTCTGTTTACGCGAATATTATTCATTGAAATTAAACTACTATATACGGATTTTATCGCGTTGTTTATTTGACACTTTATTACATATGTATATGTCATGAGTCTCCGCGTGACCATGGCTGCTGAAAAGCAACCGAAACGTCGGGGAAAGTGTAAAATTAAATGAAATCTAAATAGTTTTAATAATAATTTAATTAGCTTAACAATTAGTAAAGTTTAATAGTAGCAGTAGTGTAACAGTTTTCAAAATTATGTAATAAAGTGTCAAATTAGCAACGCGATAAAATCCGTATATAGTAGTTTAATTTCAATAAATATACTTGATTAAAGTTTGTTAATTTAATTTACCTTCTACGTTTAGATGTTATGTTACGATATCCAAATCAGATATCGAATTAGGACATAATTGCTATAGACATCTTTATACGGTCCAGTCCATCGTCGACTGCATCTACACTTAAGATCAGGTGAGATCGCGGTCAAACGCAAGCCAATTAGAGTATAAAAAATAAAAAAACGGTTATTAAAGCTTTTCATTTATGTATATATTTAATTATTATGTAAATCTCTTGTAGAATGTGTTGTTTAATTAAGGCCATAGTAAAATGGCACATGTATAATTCAGTTTTTTTTAAACTTCTGTTTTTGTATTCTTATTGTAATAATATGTCATCTTTGCTTTAACTAGTTCTGTGGCATAACTTATTGTGCAATTGTTAGGTGTGGAGTACGACTCCCGAGCCGGGCAAACTGTTCTTGCATTTTACTGTTAGGAAATTCTTAGTAGCTGTACGCCTGTAGGCTTGCCCTCTATTATGTGTCATCTGCAAACATACCTGGCGAAATGTGGGTTTAATATACTTTTACATAAACTCTCAGAGATGAAGTTCTATAATAATAATAATATAATAATATTCTACCACATACACACAACACCATCTAGCCTAAACTAAGCAGAGCTTGTACTATGGGTACTAGACTATGGATAAACATACATATATACTTTTTTTTGTTGTAAATACATACATATTATACATAGCAACACACAGACCAAGACAAACATCCATGTTCATGCACACAAATGTTTGACTTGTGCGGGAATCGAACCCGCGACTTTAGGCGTGGCAGTCGGTTACACTAACCACTTCGCCACTGAGGCCGACGAATATGTATATTATGTACTAGATGTGCCTGCAGTTTCACCCCGCGTTTATGATTACTGCGCCGCCCCCATGGGCCGTAGCGTGATGTTATATGGCCTTCCTTGATAAATAAGCTAACCGAGATGAAAAAAAATTCACTTCGAACCAGTAGTTCCTGAGATTAACGCGTTCAAATAAACAAACAAACTCTTCAGCTTTATAATATTAGTACCTACTTATAGATTTTTAGTAACATCTTTTTTACTAAATGGTTATAAGACGGCTGTCCCTAAACGGGCAGTAGGTGTTTATGCTTCTAAATTATTAAATAATTTATTTAACTATGTAATAAACCAGAGATTGATTGATAATTATCGCCTGCTCCGTGCCTCGGAGAGCACGTTAAGCCGTCGGTCCCGGCTGCCGTGAACGTCTATGGCAGTCGTTATTGGGTAAGTCAGTACCCTCTAATATCCTGACACTGGTCTAGCCTTAGGGTATCGTTAGCCTTCGGGTTGCGGAGGTCAGGTGGCAGCCGCTCCGTGTAAAAACTGATATCCCGTCAAATCCGGTTAGACTAGAAAAGCCGACCCCAAGTGACTTGGGAATAATAAAGGCTAGGGAGAAGAAGAATTAACCAGAGATACGTTTACAAAATAAAACACATTTTGTATTCTTAAGTTTTGTTGTTAAAATGTTTATAATATGAAGGATAACGATGATTACTTGTATAACTATTTATAGAACAATGATTCACATACCTTATCTAGGAAAATGCCTAAAGCGGTGGGTAGTCTCCATTAACCACGACACAGATAACATGCCTGGATTGGCTACAGAAATACATAAAGGGCAAACATTTTAAATATAATATTTATAGTGTGTATTGAATCTGAACTGGATAGCGATAGCTCAGTGGGGAGACTAACAGACTGCAATGCAGAGGGTCTCGGGTTCGAACCCACGTCGCGCACCTCTGACTTTCGGAAGTTATATGACTTTTCGAAATTATGTGCGTATTGATTGACAATTATCGCCTGTTCCGTGCCTCGGAGAGCACGTTAAGCCGTCGGTCCCGGCTTCCATGAACATATATGGCAGTCGTTATTGGGAGAGTGTCGACACAAAAGATCTCACTGGGTCGAAGTGTCGCCGGTCTGCATTCACTGGCCCCCACATAAGATAAGGTAGAACACATCCTAAACCTTCTCTCTCCTTAATATAAACTAATAAATAATGATGTATTAAGTGCATTATTTATCATTTATATATTTATCTTTTCTTATAGCACCCGGAGCACATAGAACAAACAACTTACCATTGGGACACGAAACAGAAGAACCACCTGCTCGGCTGCTTCTTCTGGGGCTACGTGCTCACAGAACTGCCGGGCGGTAGACTAGCTGAGATCATCGGAGCCAGGTAAATATTTACCCATCTCCTCAGGGAAGGGTGCCGGTGGCCAGCATATAATAATAATATTCTACCACATACACACAACACCATCTAGCCCAAACTAAGCAGAGCTTGTTCTATGGGTACTAGACAATGGATAGACATACACATATACTTTTTTTTTTGTAAATACATACATATTATACATAGAAACACCCAGACCAAGTCGAACATCCATGTTCATGCACACAAATTTTGACTTGTGTGGGAATTGAACCCGCGACCTCAGGCGTGGCAGTCGGTTACACTAACCACTACGCCATTGAGGCCGACATGACATAGTAGTCAACTGAAGGTAGTACTGTTAAAGTTGTCGTAAACTGATGAATAAGTTCAAGCGAATATAGCAGAAACGTTTATTTAAACAGCTACATAGAAAAATTGTTCATACAGCACCCAAAAATTCTAACACATCCTTACTAATATTATAAATTCGAAAGTAACTCTGTCTGTCTCTTACCTTTTCACGGCTAAACCACTCAACCGATTTAGATGAAATTTGGTACAGATATAGTTTAAAACCTGGGGAAGGACATAGGATACTTTGTAGGTACCACGCGGGCGGAGCCGCGCGCAAAAGCTAGTATTTATATTATAAAAGCGATTATCGTTTGTTTGTTACGCTTTACCGCCTTAATTACTTGACGGATCATCATGAAATTTCGCATACACAGACACACACACATGTCACAGAAAAATACATAGGGTACTTTTCACCTAGAAGTACTACTGTTACTAACCTAACCTAAATTTATGTGAGCTCATCACCCTACGGTTGACTGGTAGATAATGTCCTTGGCATTAAGTCCGCCGATGTACTATTTTATGCATAAAGTTTTATTATAAACTAATAGTTTTCCCGTGGTTTCACCCGCGTAAGTCCCGTTCCCGTGTGAATATCGGGTTTCACCCCTTTCACCCCTTTAGGGTGGAATTTCCAAATATCCTCTCTTAGTGCTCCCCTACACTCTCCAAGGAACATACATGTCAAATTTCAGCTTCTTGCGTTCAGTAGTTTCGGATGTGCGTTGTCTGTCAGTCACTCAGTAACGGAAGAGTTTTATATACATATATAGATAAAGAAATAAATAAGATTAAAGTGATAGTACAAAAACGCTAAATAACCTTAATTTATTACACTTATGCCTTATGGCATAATCTTTACATATATAATTCTTCTGTCTGTGTTTATGTCACTGAACTCCTAAACGGATGAGCCTATTTTAATGAAATTGTTGTGTTTAGGTGTATGCGTGGGTCCAATTGTGAACCAAGATTTACAATGGGATTCTGTAGGCGACACTGCGATCGGGTTCTAGGTAATAAATAGCAAGACTATGTCTGTCGGGCCCGCTAGTTAATAATAATTAAATAAAACGCACTACACTCGTATTGTAAACCAGTTCAATATCAATAAATTAATCAAGTTCACGGTATAGTACCAGTGTTGCAATAAAATTGCGTAATATAGGTCAAGTTCAAGAAGAGTTACCATATTACTGTAGATAAATATTGACAGCTTAAGTAAATTACTGAGGTTTTTTAAAAATACATTTATTTTGCTGTGGCTAATGCCGCTGGCATTGAGAGATTTTTAAAGACATTTAAACAACGGATACAAACCTCACTGCATTTTTTTAACAACTATATCGGGAATTACACAAGCAAGAAATATGGTGCACCGAAGAAAAAAAATACACGTTGCCAAATAGAAGTTGTTGAACTGCAAAGTGTGAATAACGTGTACAGAGTCTCCTGCGCTCGAAGATGTATCGCACTCTTATTAATGTGACATCTCACCTTGCAATCAAATGTACGATTGTTATTCGAATAATAATCAGTGACAACGAATTATCGACATTCGATTATTCGAGATTTCTTTCGGTAAAGTTCGCTAAAAGCTGAATGGTAGACGGGTAAGCCTTGGCTGTGCCTTCTGTCCTTTGCACTGGCGATGCAGCGATTTCCTTTACTAAGATATACATATCTAATGTTAGGAGTATCTAAAGGCTACAGTAATGTATGTATCTCTCTTTGCTAACAATCAACATTAAACGCGCTGCGCATCACTAGGTACTCTCCGGAACTAATTTATGGTCACGCTATCTATGGAAAAAAAAACTTTTATTTATACAACATACAATCCTATTAAAAAGACTGTGAAAATAAAACGTATAAATATATAGTTCTCAATACAATAACTTCTAAATATATATCGTTGTAGTCTCGTGAGAAAGTCACGTTTTTCTCTCACAACATCAGTACGTATCATATTTATAAGTATTTGGCACTATAATCTGCACTATATCCTGGCCAATCCCCAACTGTCGCGTCGGTCGGACGGGTTGCCAACCTCTTTGCAAATAAAATACGGTAATGTGGTCATTGTAATAACTTGGCTTTTAGATGGTCAACAACATTTCTGATAATAGCAACTCATTCATTGTTCGATATCGTGTATTGCTGACAGGAGACTCGTTTTAACCCGTTACGGAGGCTAATAAAAGTAAAAATTGTTTAATGATCTTGTTTTTTATCAGCGATGAAGAGGTCAGAAGGCTCCTTGCCTTGGATTTCGCTCAAAGTAAAGATGTTGGACTGTGAATGTATTCTACAGAATTTAATAGTGCGACCATTAGTATTCCAATTTCCTTAAGAAAGCGCTGTACTGTGCAATTAATTTATTGTATCATCCTGCACAAGTTCATTATTCGGAATATTCGGATATAGTATAGTTGTCTGGAGAACTTCTCTTGAATCATGCAATCTTGGTAATTTTAGGACATTATCAGAACTGCTGACTTAGAACGTACGTTGAACGCAATTTAAGTTAATGCAAGCACCAGCATTGATCCTTAAGCTCTTGGTTAAAAACCCTGAATCAGGAGACCAATAAAATTGGCAGCACAGTGTTCTTCTTCTAAAGATTCGGCAACGCGTTAGTGATACCCCTGGTGTTGCCAACAACTATACGTTACGGTAACTGTTTCACACACAAATGCACCGTAAACTTGCCATCTCGAATAAATAAAAAATAAATTATAATATTATTTAACTGCGAGTCTGACAGGTTCATTAAAACCTGCACTGCAGAGGGCGGCGACCGAAAGTCGATGCACCGAAATCGTTACTCATTTTGGCATTCCGAATTTGAAATATTAGTGACCATGCAATTTTCATTTACCGATACCGATTCATACATTTTATTTCGATCATTAATCTAAAATCGATATAATATTTTTTGCTTGTTCCAATTGTAAGTAATTTGATGTTTAAATTATACCACGGACCATATATATGTATTTACCGTGGCATAATTTTTTTCCGCGCAGACATGAAGCGATTGTACCTATAATATTAATTTTCAGCAGTGTTACATATTATAATTATGAAATTTATAATATATATACACTAATATGCAAGGAACGCAAATCAAATATGGCATTCACTCCTGACATGTAGTAAATTTTTCTTGTCGTATTTGGGTAACAAACAAACAAATTATAAAATCATTCAGATGCTGCTTTCAGACTATATTAGGCCTCCGATTAACAGAGATGACAATAAATAAAATTAAAAGACAATACGTGGAGATAGATAGTCTCTTTGAATTGTCTCTGCTATTAGTACACCATATTTGCTTACGTATGACAAGTCAGGATTTTTTTCTCTAGATTATTGATCTTTTTATCTCAATTACGTATACTTACCTATCATCTGAGTGGTTACCACACGTTGCTGGTTTCTGCACTTTTATTACAGTGCAGTTTGTAATGTCAATATCACAGTCTGTATACTTCGATCATTCGTTCGGCATGCTTGTCTAAATAATTATCATTATTGTAATTCGTTGGTCCGGTGGTATAGACTGGGCTGGAAAGGAGTTTTCTGTTAGAAAATTCTTAGCAGGAGTTGGATGGTTTTTGCAAATGTAATGGTAATATAAATGGTAGACGGCAATAGGATCAGCTATCTTTTAGTCAGTTGCGTTATTGCCAGCCACGTTTCAGGCTTCGTGGAGCCTAAAACATAGCTGGCGAACTGTGTGTGGGATGGGATACTTGCCAAGGTCACTGCTGGACATAGAACTACTATTTGCACTATAATTTGTTAGCCCGAATAATTTAGCGTCGAACTTTCTAGACGGGCCAATAGATGGGTCACTAGGAGTCAACGAAGCTGATTGGCCTGATATTTTTGGTCCTTGCCACCGATTTGATCTGTCATAATTAGGCGTAATAGAACAGCTGGTAACTGTTCTATGAATTAGTTACAATGACTACGGCAATTATTTCGTAACACGCTATGTGCGAAATTATGTCATTCGATTTGATGATGGTCGATATGACTGGATATTTTATGGGTGTGTGATGTAACGGTTGGTTTTAGCATAAACATCTAAATCGGCTCGTCCCCTATTACGTAGAAACATGGCTCGCCTAACGTGGGTTATCAGATCCTAACTATTCAGAGAATTACAGGCGTGAGCCTATGTAGTTAGATAATTATATAATATCATCATAATAATATTAGCTCTGTTTATGAACAATCCCTCTGCTGGGTACAGACCTCTGCTCAGTGTGAGAAGGGTTAGAGTCCAAGCCTTCTCACACTGAGCAGAGATTGACTATGGTCGAACCGTTAGACCGTAGTCCACCACGCTATCCCAGTGCGAGTTAACATACTTCACACATCTCCGTGAACAGTATTAAGAACTATCAGATATGCAGGTTACCTGACGATATTTTCCCTAAGCGATAATTAATTATTTAAATTCTTGGGCTGCAGCGGCTCACGGGCAGCCAGATACAACTATTTATCAATTAAATCTGACATTTCAGCAACACATAAAAACGCCTATAACCTAGAGATCAGTGCGTTTTAATCGAAGTGGAGACCTCTGCGTGGTAGTCCAATGATCTCCCACTAGGCTAGCTATTGAATTACATTTATCGGTGCGGCTGCACCCGCGCCAGTAGGTGGTATCGCGGCTTCAGAACCGGTTGGTGACTAATTGTGTGAATAACACCGTATTGAGGACGACGGATTCCAGTTTAACGAGTTATTAAGTTTATTTTAATTGTAATCATTCATTGTTTTTGCGTGGTTTATATTTATTTATTTTTTTTAAACTATTCTCGTTCTGTGTGCCGAGAGACTTTACATACATACATATAATTACGGCTAGTGCACCCGACAATGAATAATGATTTCTGAATCATACAAAATATTGTTCTATGTGGGATATAAACTATGAACCCACAAACTCAGTACGGCGATAGTAGAAAGCCTATCTTGAAGTGACTTACATAGATTCACGCCAGTTTCATTTGGCTATTTTTTGGGGGGTGAAACCTACAACATTTGGCCCACTAAGAGTGACGAAGTGACCTAAGTGGGTCAAACTGAGGTTCACTAGTTCCATTCCAGGGCCTAGTATATTTCCTGCTTAATAATCCTCTGCAGTAAAACAGTGTTTTAAGTTCTACTTTATAGAGGACCCGCATTACTTACAACCTAAACAAGACTATCAAATTGTGCTTATCTAGCAAACTCTTTAAAAATCAATATCGCAATCCATAGATTATGAGTGACAGCATAAAGATTGCGGCGATTAAAAAGGAGATGTCAGGGAATGAGTCACGCGGAACGTTCTACACAACCTGTGCGGGTAGCACGCGCGGTATCCAGCGCTATGTGAGATCATTCGTAAAATGTTTGCGGTAGGGTTGTCAAACGCACTATAGTATGTTTTTTTTAGTTGCTTTTTGAGGCATAGTCGAGTAGACTCTAAACAGTTTAAATGTCATCATTACTAGGCTCACAATGCGCTTGTTATGTACGTACATCATATTTTGTTTGTGGTTTCTGCTTCTAATTATAAACATTAGTGGTCACCTAGTAGTTCAAATTCGTATGTAACTCACTCATTTCACGTATTAATGAAATAGATTATACTAGTTTTTCCCCGCGTTTTCACCCGCGTAAGTCCCGTTCCCGTGGAAATATCGGGATAAAAAGTAGCATATGTGTGAATCCAAGTCTCCAGCTACCTACTTACCAAGTTTCATCACAACCGGTCCAGTAGTTTTTTGTGAAAGAGTAACAAACATCCATACGTCCATATAAACTTTCGCGTTTATAATATTAGTAAGGCTTAAACTTAAAGTGTTTTACTAGGCTGTGTTTGTTGTATTGAGATCATCACATTACGATTGTAAATTTTTTTTTGTAATATACCTATTGAATATTGTTTGGCGCTATTAGAAAACGTTTTTGTGCACAATGTTGTCACTTTAACCGTATACTTCATATGTCATATCTGTATGTTTAGTAAAAAACGTCGGATAAAATTTTATAAACATACATGGAAAGTAGTACAATTTAAAATTATTTTGCATTTGGCTCGGCTTCTGCTGAACTAAGCTGGTCAAATGAGGATACACCTTTGCAAATTCTTAAGGAAAATAGACAAAACTTTGTCTGTATATGTAAATACTATTATTATAACTAACAAAATATTGGCAACCGTACCTCGCATGTCTGTTTGTGATACAATGCGGGCGGGCGTACTGACAACCGATGTTAAATCGCTTTTCATACACTTATTATTATTCTGGACAACAATGTATGGAATACTAGTTGTTATACGCGACTCCGTTCGCGTAGCCTTTGTACTTTAAATATGACTAGCTTTTGCCCGTAGCTTCGTTCGCATAAAGGTTCGGCATACCTCTCCGCTCCCCTTTTCCGCGGAGAGGCAGGAATCAAAGCATTCCGACAACTTAAAAAAAAAAGGTTAGGTTACGTTAATAAAAGTATCTTTGTTCTAAAAATAAAATATAGCTTTTATTCCTCGATGATAATATAGATTTCAAATGTTAAAAGAGTTTTAAAATCGGTTCAATCGTTTTTGAGTTAAATCCTTCAAACAATCAAAAACCAAATCTTTCTTCTTTATATAGTATAGATAAGTGATGTTAAAAGTAGCTGTTATCTAGGCCATTAGATTAAATTCTCTCTGTATAAGTTTAATTAAAATTAAAATAAAATCGCGACTCTTACGGCTGTCATGTTGTTCTGTTTTATTGTCTAGAGTTCAGCACTTACAAATTGGTTTGTCGACTTACAAAATTATTTTAAAATGGTCACAAACATAATATACTATTATACATATAAATTATTCAAGCATACTACTAAAATGAATAATAGGCTGAAATGTAACTATTATGAAAGAGGAAAATGTACTAAAATCGTATATGGCACTAAATATAACATGACTAATATAATAAATACGGATTTACAACGATAATACGTAATACAACAGAACGACGGACGAAACGACAAGTTTTAGTAAGTAAGAATCACAACTAATATAATCTGAATAGTTACTAGTTTTGACGTTCATAAGTGTTACTTTGTGACCTACATGAATAGACATATGTATTTTGATTCTGATTTTACTGCTCGCGGCTTTGCCCTCTAGATCAAATACCGGGATAAAATGTCCTCCACAGTACATAGGTATAACTCAACATAGCTGGCCCAATGCTATAACACATCTCTGCCTACCCCAAGCGTGAATCTACATAGTCTAATACAGTTATTTGTTACAGGCGGGTGTTCGGCTACAGTACCCTGATAGCCAGTATCCTAACTCTTCTCACGCCTGGCTCTGCTGTGTTAGGCTTCGGCTGGATCGTGGCCGTGAGGGTGTTCCTGGGATTCTGTTTAGGAGCTACATGGCCAGCCATCCTTCCAATGGCCTCGAAGTGGATCCCACCGATGGACAGATCTAAATTCATGTCGAACATGATGGGTAAGTGTCTATTATTAACCTCTGAGTCTTCTTCAGAGGTTAATGAAAATACTATGTGGGTCTGTGTGTCTGTCTGTTGGTAACTTATTGGTGTTAGTGACAGGCATAACTCCGGAGCCACTGGACCTATTGACTTGTAACTTGGTGGGCAGACGCCTTGGGGTCATTTAGATTTGAATATGGGTCAAAAGACCCCCGAGATATAGGGGTCACAAGGTCACATGTATTTTAAAAGCCTGCTTAGGTATTTATTCTTTGCATAAAATTTTGTTAACTGGGGCATCGAGAGACTTCTAAAGATTTCATTTGATATTATTTTTTCATTACTTTTATATTTAAGACGAAAAGGTTGAATCCTGGGTTTTTACACCCATCTCGATTGTTGGTTTGATCTTTTTAATGATTCGTTTCTCCTGTGTCCGTAGTAAGTCCGTTCGTCTCGTAAGGTCATACTACACGGATGGCGTAGTGGTTGAAGTGGTCGCCTCGCCACTGTCGCTGCGCTGAGTGTTGTGGTTCGAATCCCGCACAGGACAAAAATTGTGTGATCCAGAAATGGTTGTTCCGAGTCGGGGTGTTCTTTGTGTCGGTTGTTTCAATGTTTGTAAAGTCCACTGCGATACAGGATTTAATCCTAGTGCGGGCGTTGACAATAAAATTAAAGAAAGGGAAAAGAATCCCTTACCAGTAGCATACTCTCAGGAGAGGTAACACCGATGTATTTTATGTCGCATTGACAAGCGTTAATTGTTAAGCGTGCACTTTATTTTTGACTCTTGGTTTAGATAAAAGGTTTGATTATAATTGAATCGATTATTTTGGGAAGGGCACCAGTCCATCAGACAAAATTTTACGGGAGACTCAAAAACCTTCTGTTGACAAAAAAGCATATATTTTATGTGCAAAAAAGTTTATGGAAATTTATAGATCTATCTAACACAATAATGCATGTGTTCTTGTTTAAGATTTTATTTATTGGAAATTACATAAAAGTCAAGATAAACTGATTTCGATTTCAGAAAAATGTGTACTAGTGCCCTTCCAAAATAATCGATTCAATTATGTCAGATTATTCTTTATACTAGCATAGGATTTGATTTAGATGAGAAAGTGGTTATACTTAATAAATGTTTCTGTGGGTACTTATTATAGCAATAGTCTCGCTCTCTTGCCTTCGAGAACATAGTTAAATATGGTTATGATAAACATCAATATGCCCCTTCAAAGGTACGGTGAGCCTGTGTAGTTATATAAGTAGACTTTAATGGCATTTTAACCATTTGGTTCCGGTAATAAAACTTGAAAATGTTCTACACTTACCCCATTAGTTCACAAATCAGCCATTAAAATCTTGCTCTCCCTGTGATCATGAGTCGGACTGTGCGTCGGCAAAAACACGCACACGCAATTAACGTATAATTTTGTCAATATTCGAATACGATTTTGTTCGTCGCCAATCGAAATATTCGCGATGCGCGTCACTAATTTAGTTCAATTTATTGACTTGCTTTAATAATGTACTAGTTAAACTAAATTACTCTAATAGATTCGTTTCAAGAATAAAGCGTTATTGAATTTCATGCGTGATTATAATTGATGGATGTTTTTAGTGTTCATTAACAGATTTGATGGTGACATACGTCCATATTATAAGGTTTATAGATCGCCATAACTTCTAATTACTGGTCGCTTTAATATCTATTACTGTTCTTAAAATAATAACTGAAGCTGAAGAACTTGTTTGTTTTTTGTTTGCACGCGCAATTTCGGGAACTATCAGCCGGACTGTAAATTGATATTAATTGCATAAGATAGCCTTTCTTAAGGAGAGTTATAACATAAGCTACTTATCTAACATTACCCTAACAGCTACGGGATAGGAGCAGTAATCATAAACCTGCTCGGGTCAGCTGGAAAGTAGTTAGTATAAAAGTACAGTAATGCATATTATTCGGCAGTTACATACGTATATCGCGCCGACCTTCGATACCCAAGTCCGTACAAAATTTCATCGATAATAATTTGATGTTGCGCAGCATTTGGCCGTGAAAACGTACAATTTGGCAGTCACTTTCGCTTAAGGTAGAAGATGTGTAACTAAGTAAGAAATGTGAAGTAGCTGGTATAGATGTGTATGCCTTATGGGCTACTTATTTCTGCTGACGTGTCGCCGGCCGAATACCAGGATAAAAGTATTCTGTATGTTAATCTAGGACGTGGTCTCTCTGTGTGTCAAGTTTCGTTCAAATCCGTTTAACGGTTCACGAGTGATTGAGTAACAAACATATTCAGAAACTTTTAGTAGAATCGCGCGCTGAAAGGTGGTGAGGAAATTACCGCGTCTGTCCGTTTTCCAGAATTTTCTCGAAAAAGTGTACTCATACCCTAAGGCGTATTTAATTTTAGCAAATGTGATATCCATCATATTTTCTAGTTTTATCATAAAAAGTGTGATCGATCCACAGATAGTTGTACCGAGACTGGGTATCCTACTGACCCGATATAATAATTACTAAGTACGTGTCGCGTTATCGTTTACCGTCGTCATCAAATTCCAAGATATCGATGTCACGGAATATGTACACGTATACGGAGGGCTCGCATTGTTATCGCAAACGTTCCTCGCGTAAACATTTCGCATCGCCGCGCGCCGCGTGCATTTGAAAGCGACAACATGGCCGCGGAGGCGCGCGCAGGCGTGGTCGCTGACGTCACAGCAATCACGCGTTCTGATTGGCCGTTATAAGTTGACCGCGCGATTTAACCTTGCGCAACCGTTGCCATGCTGCAGTTAACCAGTTCTGAGAAGTATATGTACGACTCATATTATTTTAGTACGGGACGTGCGGTCACGTGGTGCCGCTACGGCGACTATGATTGTGCGCAAGGTTAGGAATATGTACGGATTCTATTCCTGTTTATAGATCTGCACACATTGTGTTTGTGTGCCTTGTGTTTTATATTTACCTAAAGACTATGTATTAAGATCTAATTCTAATTTGATTACTTCGTGGACGCAATTCTTAGATATTTTTTGCTCAGAAACTAAACCCCTTCCGAAAGTTTAAGGGTACCGTAACCTTGTAAAGCTTTTAGTTTCTTTCTAATCTACTATGAAAACATACTCTATGGAAGGGCGAAGATATATTCCATCAATTATTTGATAGCTACCTATCTAAAACGTACCATGACTAGGGGAGTAAGCCTTTTATGACCAAATTATAAGCTGCTGTTGAAAGAAATTTGACATAAGGTCAATAAAGCTTTACCTAAGCTTACGATCTGCATTTAATTTTATAGGTACTTGTTTGCCGGCTGAAACTTTGGCAATAAATACTTAATTTTTGATGTTAGTTACCTTATATGAGCAGCGATAGCTCAGTGGGGAGACCAACAGACTGCAATGCAGAGGGTCTCGGGTTCGAACCCACGTCGCGCACCTCTGACTTTCGGAAGTTATATGACTTTTCGAAATTATGTGCGCATTGATTGACAATTATCGCCTGCTCCGTGCCTCGGAGAGCACGTTAAGCCGTCGGTCCCGGCTGCCATGAACATCTATGGCAGTCGTTATTGGGAGAGTGTCGACACAAAAGATCCCACTGAGTCGAAGTGTCGTCGGTCTGCACTGACTGGCCCCCACATAAGATAGATGCATACATAGTTACTTTATCCTGATTAAGATGAGATTAAGAGCCGTTCTGATTAAGATCAAATAAATAATTAAATTTACGTACAGGTCATGCCTACTTTAGCGCAAAACCCAATTATTTCTTATATTATTAATATTTATATGTGAACATTTTACGGTAACAATGACTAAGATTTCATCTAAAACGCAGTTATTTTTATCTGATTCGTAATTTATGGCGAAGTCAACCTTGATAACAAGTATCTAATGCATTTCCTCGTGTGCAGTGCGACGTGAGTATTATTCACATATCTACTTACTTACAATAATTCTACGGAACTAGACAATGTTGAGATAAAAACAACGGTCTGTTAATTGTAAGCACGACTATATGCTACAATTATAATATACTATATGCTACGTTTTTAATATTTCCTTACGATTGTCACGATTATTTTAGTTTTTAAGTATCAATGTCGTAATAATAGGGATTTAAATATAAAGTTAACGTTTTGTATGATTTATTCACCTATAACATTGTGGTTTTCATACTAACTATTCCAGAATATTTTTTTTATGGTTTAATCAAGTTCTATTTAATTTCATAGTTAAATACCTAATATAAAGGTCACTCCTGAAGTCCTGAGTCCTAAATAGATTTCCATCAAACGTTAGGGACGTTGTATGTATAAGGAATAGTTGGATTATATTCCAAAGTAAAACATATGTAATTTAAACGAATTGGAAAGTAATTAAATTCTAAAACAGGTTAAAAATAAAGAGATTGACTTTAGGCGGATTTATTCTCTGGAATCATGGTCCACTACATACCATATCAATATATCTACGATGATCATGTCAGTCGGCCTTTCTCTCTCTGAAAAGCAATGAATGATAATTGATAACTTCACCTCCAGATATGTACTTAGAAGAAGGTTCGTTGACTTGTCGACCCATTGACGCCTGAGTTCCCATGACATCGCGTGTTTAACTAAAGTAATGGATAATTATTTCAAGATACTCTCAGTAGCTGCATAGCCTTAAAAAATTATATGCATCGGGACATATTTGGAATCCCTCAAATAAGAGTGTGCGCAATTCCATTCGAATTCGAAAGAATATTCGAATGCATTGATAACGCTATGAAGTAGTACGTATACCAAGCATAGTATAGCGTGTCGTCCTATTCGAATATCATTCGAATAAAATTATGTTAGATAATCGAATATAATATGCGTACTACTACTTTAAAGGCTTCTAAATTCAAACATTAAGTTAGCATTTAAACAATATCTTATAACAGAACTACTCTCCGTGCAGAACAAAATTTCTCACGGATGAAATGTAATAAAGTAATGAATAACTCTGTTGATACTGTACGACACAATGTTTAGAGTCACGTACGATAACAATCAATAGTCGATACAGTTCAATAGACTGAAACATCTAAACTATACGGCGCGGCGGCTGTTCAACAGATAGACAGTATAAACAAAAATATAAATCAAAGGTGCTCCGATAATGTTATCTTATTATTATATGTAAAATTCAAATTCAAATTCAAAATAAATTTATTCAGATTAGGTTACAAGGTAACACTTATGAATGTCAAAGTTACACAATTTTTTTCTGCGAATTTACATTTACTGCCACGTTCAGCAAAGCAAGGGTGTAGGGCTCATGAGAAGAACGGGCAAGAAACTCATGGTCACTCTTTTTAATCGCCAAGTTTTTATTTACAAATCATACGAGCTGTAAGGTGCTGCAACCATTTCTCCATGAGCTATTACTGAGCATACTCAAGCATTTAATAAAATTTGATAGTAGCCTCTAAAGCAGCAGTATGGTAAATAGAAGCATCCACTTACATGTACATTAATAATCAAGGCAAGGCATGATCCGTAGTTTAATCTAACTGTATGTAGGTACACAGAGCTTCCTTTTATTTACGACTAGCTGACCTGCGCAACTTCGTCTGCTTCACATAAAAGGATTTACCCCGCTTTTGCAACATTTTGCATTGATGCTCCGCTCCTATTGGTCGTAGCGTGATGTTATTTAAGCTATAGCCTTCCTCAATAAATAGGTTATCCAACACAAAAATCATTTTTCAATTCGAACCATTAGTTTCTGAGATTAGCGCGTTCAACCATCAAACTCTTCAGCTTTATAATATTAGTATAGATATGTATGATGTCTGGGAGCGCATGTACTATTTGTGAGGTCCAGATGTTTCGATTTTCTGGTCGAAGGTGATAGAATTTTGAGAGATAGGGAATAGCGTAATCCCTGCTTAAAACAACAAAACTTAGAGAGAGAAATGCCTACGTTTCTTATTTAACAACAAGTGGCCGATATAATTATATAATTACCTATGTATAAAAATATTAGTTAGTGTTAAAGTCAAGAGTTATGTAAACATTATAGTTACACTTATCTTCATCGGAGTGAGACCTAAAAATAGTTGACAAATGTGGGTACGATATACCTGTCTCTGTATTTTGCAGATATGCATTCTATTGCGCGGATGGCGCAGTGGTCTGTTTTTGCCGGTGTGCTGTATTGTAGTGTGATCTTTACACAGGTCAAACATTTGTATGCCCCTCAGATATAAATTCCGATTCTAGCCGTTCTTTTATTCATTTATTTATTTAATATATGTAGATTGTTTAAATATTTATTAAGTCGACTACATATCAGTGTGGGAATACTCTTTAAATAACAAAGCAGAATCTCCATATTAAGTAATATGCGAATAGAAAACTTTGTATGTAGCTCTTTCTTAACATATTTCGCGTACGGAGAAGTATAAGATTTGGCTTAGTTAAAGTTTATATGGAGAGGTAATGTAGAAGGCTAGGGTTGAAGGGGAGTTGGAAGGTCTTAAAAATACCACGCTTGGTCACAGGGTCGCAAAGGGGGCCGTAGGTTTTCGTCATGAAGTCAATACGGAAATCTTGCCAAACATAAGCCAATTCTTTTCTAACTTTCGGTTTGCAAGAATGCTTTAAATCCCTATTTATGAAATACTACGTGAAAACTAGAGGGGAAGGGAGGGTCCTAGCATATACTACGCGTGGTCAACAAGGGGAAGAGGAGGGGTAAAATAAAAAAATAATGGGTAAGGTATTATGATTACGTTCCCCTATAATAAAGATTTTTATTCAATAAATTACGGTCAAGTTTCGTTCACTTGGCGACCGCTAGTATTAATAAATCAAAGCTGTTTACTTAACGTACAAAGCTTCCTCTTATTTACGATGATGAATGACAGACTTATTACGTAGTATAATTGTATGTTGGAGCAGCTGTGGGTAAAGCGTATTAATATTATTTTTATAATTTACGTATGTCATTCGATTTAAGTTTATGTCATTAAAATATTAAAATGCATTTTATGGTGCCGACTACGTTTAAATAGATAATGTTTTAATCAATGATATGTAATGCATTTATTATTTTAATTAAGACTAGTATTTTTCCCGCGGTTTCACCCGCGTAAGTCCCGTTCCCGTGTGAATATCGGGTTTCATCCCTTTCACCTCCTTCAGGGTGGAATTTCCAAAAATCCTCACTTAGTGCTCACCTACACTCTCCAAGGAACATACATGCCAAATTTCAGCTTCTTGCGTTTAGTAGTTTCGGCTGTGCGTTGTCAGTTAGTCACTTAGTAACGGAAGAGTTTTATATGTTGGATATGGAGTGCTTTCAGTAACCCCATCGATAGACATAATGCGGGCGTACAATAGGGTGATCGAGCAAAGTGAAACAATAAATGCACACTGATCACTTTTATTGTCTTTACAATAAATTAACACGAATGTCTTGCACGAAACGAATGACAGTTCCTAGCGAGGAGGTCCGCACTCGCCGACGGTAAAATGATTCCCCGTCGAATATAGGGCACCTCCATTTAAGTAGGCTCCGTCGTAGCACGCGAAGTTGGCTGCGTGTTGACGTCATCGCAACAGTGCTGCCACATCTTCACTAACGTGCCGCGTTTCGTAACCGTACTAATGACCGTCTCCGACATATATATATATAGATAATGGGTACACGTATTAGAAGTGATATATAAATACTATACATATAACTTCTATGACCAGATTAATTTTTGCTTTGAATTCTGAAGAGTGTGCGAAGTGTATAGCAAAATCTATGCCTAGCGGTAGTAAATAGGTACTAAATATTATTACGGTTGTAAACCTAAAACCACAGCTGGCGAAATGTTGGTATTCATGTACATCTGCCTAACCTTTATTGGTAATCATCAAAATAATTTTCTGGTTATCATAAAAAAATAAGTAGATACATGAGCTGTTTAAAATAAATGTCTTGCCAAATATACCTCGAGATTTCTTGGGTTACTTATATATATTTAAATAGAAAATATATTAAATTATTAATATGACATCTTCACCTAGTTTCTACAAAAACGTCACAAAACCGTGGTCCCCCTACTTTACATGTATAACTGTCACAGACAAAAATTTAAGCTGGTAACTGTAAAAAAAAGTGAAAATGGAACGTGGCACGATTTAAAAATAGAATGCTTATTCAATTCTTCACCCACACGCTGATCAAGTCATCACCGTTCATAATGTTCTGGAGAACTTTGAGAAGTTTCCAGAACTTATTACCATTTTACTGGACTTTTTGTTTCGAAAACGGGGTTATGTTAAAAAAAAATCTATGTTCTTTTTGAAGTTTGAAGTTCGAGTAGAAGTGTTGCTTATTAAATTCGTTCTTGAAAGTTATCGGTAGCTCATAATTTAATAAAACAAGGATCCATGCGTTATCCAAAAGGGTCGATACAAATTCCACGTGGCACGTGCCCTTACTTGGCCCCCCACTTAAAATATAGAATTTAAGCTGCTGTCTTCGTTAATTTTGAATACGTCAAACTTTATGTCCATTTTAGAAATCAGAAATATTTATTTGTAAACATAGGATGTTATGGTGCTCCCACACTGGCTGTTAAAAACGAAACATTTTTTAACACTAAACATTTATTAACAAATGTTAGGAGTTGTTACATTCTGTTAAGAATTGTTAGATGTTTTGAGTGCTCCTAGACTGATGGAAAATGATTACAAATATTTTTTAACATTTTAAAACATGATATCGGTTCTCAGTTTGGATTTACGTCCCGAAGCGTCTACACGAAAATGGAAAAAGATTAGCTCGTTGGATAAGCTTTAATTTTTTGTTTAAACAAAATGAAAAAGCGCTCTAACTGCATGCGCCAAACGCTAAGTGCTAGAGAAAAGTATATATATACATAGGTACCCTCATGTCGTCTGAATAAATGTTTACAAACAAATGATAACAGATGTTTTAATTTGTTACAATTTGTTAACAAACAATTTTGTTTAAAAATGTTAAGTAAACATTACCTAACATGAATACATTTTTAAACATTTTTTAACATTTATGATCAAATGTTTGCTAAAAATTATTACTAATGTTTGTAAACATTTTGTAACAGCAGTGTGGGAGACAAGGAGGGACCATTGCAATGAATGGATATGTCCGTCTATATCTTGCATTGAAGCGTACAAATTTGGTACCGTAATTATATGCTTAAGCTTTAAACAATAATATTTTAACAAATGTTACATTAATTATACTAATAATAATAACTTCAATTAACAATAAATTAATATTTACTTATGAACAATAATTAATCAAAAACACAATTATCAACTTTGAAATGCTTTATACTTAAATTAAAATGTCATACAAATTATAAAATGTCACATAAATTATACAATGTCAATATTTCAATGCCCTTTATTGATAATACATAATAAATTGTAAATTATATTGATGTGTAATTAATTTGATCAGAGTTAATAAATAGGATCTGTTAGGATTTCCCTTCATTAAAATAGTCGTCAATTGTATAGTAACATTTGTTAATGAGATATTTATGTATGTTTTTTGTATGCCTCTAGTTCATTAATTTCTATGATATTTATTGGCAATTTTTTATAGACTTTTGATGCCATACCCATTAAATGTTTATTAAATATAGCTTTTCTATGGCGTTTCAGGGATATTTTGTTTTTATGACGTGTGCTATTTAAGTGCTCATATAAATGGAGGTTTTCTCTGAGATACTTAGCTACTTCAAATACGTACAGACAAGAAAGTGGTAGTAACTGTAGCTTTTGGAAAAGTGGTCTACAGCTTTCCGTACTTGGTATGCCACATATTGCCCTTATGCATCTCTTTTGTGCTTTTAATGCTTTTTCCTTGTCGGTCGAGTGTCCCCTATCGAATATTAGGACTTTTATAATTTGTCCTTTGTTCAAATGAGATGTGTTTGGTTTTTCTATATTAATTTTTAGGTTATTTTTCGTTAGCCATATTATTATATTTTCTAAACTGTCATTAATTTTTTATTCAAATGTCTCTTTGTTTATATTTTTTAATATTATTGTGCTATCATCTGCAAACAAAATCATCGGGTTTGTGTAGTCATTTTAGGCATTTCATTTATATATATATATATATATATTATATTACGGGCCTAAAGCACTTCCCTGTGGAATCCCGTATAGAGATTTACTTTGGTTGGAGTTATATACTGCTTCTGTTTTTGTATATGGACAGATTTGGTGATGCTTGTAAATTGTTGACGATCACTTAAGTATGATTTGATAAGCTCCAGGGCATTACCTCTAATACCATATATTTCCGTTTTATTTAATAAAATTTTATGGTCAACGTGGTCGAATGCTTTCGACATATCCATAAATAATGTTATTATAGGATTTTTTTGTCTATGCTTGTAAGAACATGTTCCATAAGCGAGTATATAGCAAAAACTCAGTTTAAACTCAGTTCAGTAGTTGAAATTATGATTCATAACCTAAGGACAATATGTGTTGATTTTTAAAGACAATTTCCGCACTAGCAAACCCTATGTGGCGGGGACTTTACTAACATACAGTTAACGGACACAGTACACCACGACTCAAAAACCTATACTAAGACTATCAAAAATGATTTGTGTAGGTATCACTCAAATAATTGACCTGTGTAGTTTTTAAATCTACAACACAGCGTGATAGCAGCGGCTAGGCAACCGTTTGCGGTATCATAGCAGGAACAGGCTCGAAAGTACAAAACATCTGTCAAAATAAGGTTAGCAACAAGCATGGTAACTTTGCCTTCTGATTAAATGAATGTAATGCAATCGGTTCACCATTCACATTGTTCGTAAATCACGGTTCACAGTTCAATTAGCTACTAATGCCGTCGTTATAAATCTTATTAGCAAGACATTAAAGACAGTTTTTCAATGTCAATAGAATCGTATAATTTATTCGGTGTCTGGTGTAAGTATTACGGGTATTTATTTAACAGTTCAAAGATCTATAGAAGTGGTATTAACATATTGTAACAATAAAAATAATATTGTACCTCGACAATCGCAAATCGTATGTATGTTATTTTAATTTAACTACAAACGGTAACATCATTTAATTATATGGTCTGCTTGACAGTATGATAATACCTATAGTATGTATGTATCTTATGTGGGGGCCAGTCAGTGCAGACCGGCGACACTTCGACCCAGTGGGATCTTTTGTGTCGACACTCTCCCAAAAACGACTGCTATAGATGTTAATGGCAGCCGGGGCCGACGGCTTATCGTGCTCTCCGAGGCACGGAGCAGGCGATAATTGTCAATCAATACGCACATCATTTAGAAAAGTCATATAACTTTCGAAAGTCAGAGGTGCGCGACGTGGGTTCGAACACGAGACCCACTGCATTGCAGTCTGTTGGTGTCCCCACTGAGCTATCGCTGTTACCTATGGTAACTGCTTACCATGGGCTGGCGCTTATATTGTCTTCCACTACCAGGACTGCTTTTCGGTTGTTCCAACACTTCAAAAGGAGACCTGCAAACTTTTTGCTAGCGCAAGAGACAAATATCACATTATTCCCTTTTGACAGCACAGCTAGCTTATGAAGCCTGGTATACACCCTTCATAAGATGCTGCTGCCCAAAACGTAACTATCAAAATCTAACCTAATCTAACGATGGGTTTTACTAAACCTGCTAGGAATTATAGTGTTACAGCTAGTGTAGCCAGTAAATTCTTATCCCTCGAACCCAGCACGTAACAATAGTATGCAGATATTACTTGAAAAGATTTTATACAACTGATCCTAATCGTTATACGGCTAAGGTGGCAAACAAGCATACGGCCCACCTGATGGTAAGTAGTCACCGTAGCCTATGGACGCCTGCAACACCAAAGGTATCACTTGCGTGTTGCCGACCCTTTAGGAAAGGAAGTGGGAAGGAGAAGAAGTGGGCAGGGGCAATGAGGGTGATTGGGCTTCCGGCACTCTCACTCACCGAACGAAACACAACAGTAGGAATACTGCTATTTCACGTCGATATTCTGTGAGCCCAGGTAGACCTTACCCGGTCGAGCCGGCCCATTCATTTCATGCTGAAATCAGCGAGGCTCTACTACTTCTCATATTAAGCATCTTAATATTCATCTGATATTTAGCAGTTACTCATACCTATGGACAAGATTCCTTTGCTATGAAAATCGATGTCAACCAATTGCATACATTCAATTTAACCGCTGCCATTAACGTTCACGGTTATCTAATTAATTTGGCACTCTGAGCGCATCTTCGCGCCTTCAAAAAGCCTAGCATCGTCTTTTTTGCAGATTCAGCATGTTACTTTAAAGTTCCTTAAAGAAAAATTACTATACTGACGGTTCAAGGCATAAATAGAATAAGTCCCCTGCTGATAGCACAGCGTCTACTAAAGAGTCTCTATAAGGTTACCCCATCACAGATGATTTGCACGGTACAGCAGTAAATAATGACTTGAATCAAGTCACGGCACACGTCGCCCTTCGACACGTCCTCATCAACTGGGTCTAGGTATTTTCGAGGAAAACCTTAGCCTTAGCGAATAATTACATACGTTTTATTAGCGCCATTCACGCCTTGAACTTTTAACGTGGCTCCAACCAGTTCCTTGGTGTTGCGTTGCTACTTACTGTACGTTTTACTATCAGCCTACTTATAAACTGTTCGACTCATGCTGCTTATCCGTAGATTTGGGTACAAAAACTGGTTATAACTGGTCCCTTAAGATGCTTTTGGGCACTGGATGGTACAGCGGCGGTTGGTGAAGTGGGGACGCTTACGTAGCATGGGGTATGTCCTACTATTGGTGGCGGACTTCCTTTTAGTATGAGGCTTGGGCTATACAATGCTTGCCCAGTGGTAAGCAGACTTCACATACCGCTAAAAACATTTTTTGGAGTTTTAAGACATGTTTCCGCGATTGAAGTCGTGTGCTTTAACTAGTATAGTAAATACAAAGAATAATAAGTATTACTACGAAGTAAAAAAGGGAGGATCTCTTCTTTACGCTCATGTAGCAGTACGGCTGGGACCACTGTATCTAGTTTCATTCGGTTGGCACGCAAACGATAAGTACTTACAAGTATAGCGTCGTTCTTATCTCGCTTGACTAGTTCGGCTCGATGATGATTAGCCCGATTACTTTTTTGATAGCACATCATAAAAGTAGTAGAAATCGTTTACTTGTGTAGTGTCGTGGTCTATAAAGAGTTCGGTCTAGAAGTATGACATTATAGTCAAAGTTGATATTGTTATAGAATTAAAGCCGTTATATGCAAATGTGAAAGTATAGAAAGCGCCTCGGTAATAAACTTATCATGCATTTTACGAGCTGTAAACTGAATCAGATCTAGTATCTAAATACTCTTTTCTATTGTTACTAGTTACTGCACTCAGCTTCGTACACGTGAAGCCCACGGATGGATACTAGGATTAAAATGTTCGTAAAGGTCTAAGTTTCATCCAAATTGCTTCAATAGTTTATGTGATTGAGTAACAATCATTCAAACATATTACCAACTTTTCAGATTTACTATACCAGTAGGAAGGAGGTCTCATATTCGATCTCGGGGTCGGCAAATTGTGTTATGTTATTGGATTTTTCTGCCAAGAAACTTTCAGAATCAGCACGGAGTCTGGAACTGTGGCCGGTAGACGGCAGTAAGCCTACTGCCGATTACCGGGCAGCTTATCTTATCTTATGTGGAGGCCAGTCAGTGTAGACCGGCGACACTTCGACCGAGTGGAATTTTTTGTGTCGGTCCCAAGATCTATTCTCCAGCTATTTCCTTATGAATGTACTGTATCAGCCGCAGCGTACACTTCAGAGGGCGAAGTCTGAAGTCTTCGGGGTTTAGATATGCCACCAGGAAACTTAGACTTTTACGAACCTTTAAATCCCAGTATCCATCTCCGAGATCCTTACCATAGCTGGCGAAATATAGGTGTGTAATACACCACACTTATCCCATCGGGCATGTGGGCGAGGCTATGTAAGTATGTCCATGTGAACATGGTCAGTACAGTATAGTCACCATTTTTCAAAAGATCACACCAAAGTGATCACTGTCAGTGAACTTTCCTCTTGTACGTAAGTGTTTATTACTTCCATAATTAATTTTTTTTTTTTTACTTATTTTATATATCAGCCCTGAATTAAACTGTCCCACTGCTGGGCACGGGCCTCTTCTCAGTGTGAGAAGGTTTAGGCCATAGTCCACCACGCTGGCCCAGTGCGGGTTGGCAGACTTCACATGTCTTAGAGAACATTATGGAAAACTCTCAGACATGCAGGTTTCCTCACGATGTATCTATCGCAACTTTTCGATAAAATATATCGTGGAATAAATGCCTAAAATATTATAAAAAAGAAAACCTAAAACCCTCTAATGGCGTCATAGAATTCCTCTTCATCATCATCATCATCATCATTTCAGCCTATTGCAGTCCACTGCTGGACATAAGCCTCCCCTAGGGTGCGCCACAAGGCCCGATCTCCGGTTTTCGCCATCCAGTCACCTCCAGCCACCTTTTTTAGGTCATCGGTCCATCTGGCCGGAGGGCGTCCTACACTACGCTTACCGAGTCGTGGTCTCCACTCGAGAACCCGTCTGCTCCAACGATCATCGGTTCTACGACAGATATGACCAGCCCACTGCCACTTCAGCCTGCTACACTTCTGAACTACGTCAGTGACTCTGGTTTTTTGTCGGATAATCTCGTTCCGGACTTTGTCCGTTAACGAGATTCCGAGCATACACCTTTCCATAGCTCGCTGAGTGACATGCAATCGGTGGGCTAGTTTCACTGTCAGGTTCCACGTCTCGGCTCCGTATGTCATGACCGGCAGGACGCATAGATTGAATACCTTGGTCTCTTCATCATAGTCGACTGATAGTGTGCCCAGAATACTGTCAGCATTGCCACGTTGAATGGCAATGCTTATTATTCTTTCCGCGAAATATAGACCAGCCCTCTGTTCACAGTAGTGTTCTGTTTGCAGTAGAAAGAAAGATTACATTATAATTATACATTTTTAGGGAGATCTTATGTAAGCAGCGATAGCTCAGTGGAGAGACCAACAGACTGCAATGCAGAGGGTCTCGGGATCGAACCCATGTCGCGCACCTCTGACTTTCGGAAGTAATATGACTTTTCGAAATTATGTGCGTATTGATAGACTATTATCACCTGCTCCGTGCCTCGGAGAGCACGTTAAGCCGTTGGTCCCGGCTGCCATGAACATCTATGGCAGTCGTTATTGTAAGTCAGTACCCTCTAATATCCTGACACTGGTCTAGCCTTAGGGTATCGTTAGCCTTCGGGTTGCGGAGGTCAGGTGGCTGCCGCTCCGTGTAAAAACTGATATCCAGTCAAATTCGGTTAGACCAGAAAGGCCGACCCCAAGTGACTTAGGAATAAAGGCTAGGGAGAAGGAGGAGGGAGATCTTATATAAGGCAAATGTGGGTGAAATAAACTGCGGTATTACTTTCTTTAAAAATCAAACTGCCGTAATAAGAATACAACCGGTGTCGCGGTGGACTTTACAAACATTCAAACGACGGATGTAATGAACACTCAGGCTCAAAATATAAATTTCGTTTTGGTCCGTGTAGGATTCAAACTCTAGTACATCCTTTCCCGCCCCATTAAGGACATACGGTACCTATACAGATACAACACTCGCATATCATTTTACCTCACACAATTTTCCGCAAAAGGAAAACCGCTATAACAAGAATGTGGCCACAGTTAGCAACAATATACTACACATATGTACATACAAGTACAGTTTGTCTAACTAGTCCAGTGCGATGTAGACCGATGAGTGCGTCACAGACGTTGACCTCATCCTCACAAGGAACTTTCCTACATTGCATCGCGGTGGCAGGCTAGAGGAATATTTTATTAGTTGTAATTAAATACTCATATGTACTATCGACTTGAGCGACGGCTGACCATTTCAGAAAAATGTTTGCTTGCACATGTTGACTTTAAGTGACTTCGCCCTCCGCCCGATCAAGTGTTGGCCTACTATGAGATTTTAACCTTAGGAGTGGTCATCCGTCGCTCAAGTCGATAGTACAAAGGCAGGCTGAATAGTTATAAAATTACTTCTGTCTACTCTTCAAAGAGTTGACAGAAGTAGGGACAGACAAGACATGACAGAAGTACGAGTAGAAAAAATCTTTTTACATTCATCATAGAGCAAACGACCTGCCTAATGGTAAGGGGTTACCGCAATATAATATCGTCGGCTTCGTTGGCGTAGTAGTTAATGTAACCGACTGCCACGCCTGAGGTCGCGGGTTCGATTCTAGAATAAGTCAAACATTTGTGTGCATGAACATGGATGTTTGTCTTGGTCTGGGTGTTTCTATGTATAATATGTAAGTATTTACAAAAAAAAAGTATATATGTATGTTTATCCATTGTCTAGTACCCATAGTACAAGCTCTGCTTAGTTTGGGCTAGATGGTGTTGTGTGTATGTGGTAGAATATTATTATTATTAATATATATCACGGTAACAGCTTCCCAAGCTGGCTAATAAAATAACTAAGGGTACCACTCGCAGTTAATTTTATTAATTTAAAATGTAATGTCTATCATACATCGATATAATTATATCGTGTACATCATTTGCTTGTCTGTTCTGCGCCTTTTTTTAAAAGCCAATCTCTAGAATGAGTGAACTAATTTTGGATGTGGTGTACAATAGTGTATTAAGATAAGCTTGGACTGAAAAATAATCTGTTTCACTTAAAACTAAAAAAAATATTATGTCAATGGGTTAGCATAACTGCCTAGATAATACATGTTTGAGTGAATGAACGAGCAATCGCTGTTAAATTTAATTTCTAGACAACTGCGGTGGTGCAGCGTCAGTGAATGCGACTGCTGAGTATTTGATTACCGATTTGGGCAAAGTATAGTTAAACACTATTTTCTGCCACAAAGAATTTCTTAGTGCCAGCACGGAGTCAGCCCCATGCCTTGTAGACAACAATATGTACTATGTAAAAACATATTGCTATGCGAAATGTGTGTGTGTGTGTGTGTGTTGCGAAATGTGGATTTGATACATCTCTGTCTACATCTTAAGGGATATAGGCGCGATACTCTATGTGTAATAAATGTACTGACTAAAACATGCGGGGCAGTCTTTGGGGACTGCCGATAGAGGTGAAAACTAAGTAACTTGTGAATTGTATCGTCGAGCTATTAGATTATTATTTGCGAATTTTGAATTATGATGTTCGGTGAGTTTCACGCTTTTTGTACACCTAAAAAGTACACATATATACTCAGTATACATATAGCTCATAAAAAGCGTTGGGTGACGATGATGCGAGTTACATGATTTTTGTTCACCCAAAAAGTGCTCAACGCGCTTTAAGAAGTTTTCACTTCGAAAATGCCAAAATTGTTCATATTTACTTTCTACATAAATCGTCTATTTCACGAACACGTGTACTATACCACGCCTTCTTTACTCATATAATAAACAACAATACCTCATAGCATATGACATAATACAAAATGGCAGGCGAGCGGGTGTGGCAGCACGAGGTGACCTACTGATACCAATGCCAAGTTCACGATTATATGCTGAAACTGTAACGTTTCATGTCTGCTACTCAACGCGCTACAAGCTGACTATTATAAACCATGACGATGACGGCACCATTATAACGTCTGCCGTTTCATTTTTAGACAGGTTAGATCAGTGAAATTTTCAATGTTCTGTCAATGTTGGAATGTCAGATATAATTGAAAACCTATTGAGTCCGGCCGTCGGTATACGACTCAGGTTGAAATTGGGATTCCCTCGCTGTAGATATGTTGGGCATTACGAGATTTAAATGAAATGACTTTCTTGAAATAAGTCTGCTACTATCTTTGTTTTATAGGATGAAGAATAATATGACACTTGCTGTAAGGCACTCGCTTCATGTAAATGAGCTTTTTGCCAGTCAAAGTCAAAGTCAAAGTCAAAAATAATTTATTCACTTCGTTCATAAAATAACACTTCCTCGATAAATTGGCTATCCAACACAAAAAGATTTTTCAATTCGGACCAGTAGTTTCTGAGATTAGCGCGTTCAAGCAAACAAACAAACAAACTCTTCAGCTTTATAATATTAGTATAGGTCTAGTACCCATAGTGCAAGCTCTGCTTAGTTTGGGCTAGATTGTGTTGTGTGTATGTGGTAGAATATTATTATATTATTATTATTTATAGTTTCATCCATTATATTACACTTACCTAGTTATGTGTGACTTTTCGAAATTATGTGCGTATTGATTGACAATTATCGCCTGCTCCGTCGTTATTGGGAGAGTGTCGACACAAAAGATCCCATTGGGTCGAAGTGTCGCCGGTCTGCACTGACTGGCCCCCACATAAGATACATACCTAGTTACGTTCACAACGAGATCGGATATTGGTGTTATATACATTTTGCCAGCAGAGGCAAGCGTTCATCCAGATATAAATGTGATATAAATGTTGTGGCCGATCAGCAATTCGATTCCCTGAACAAATGTTATACGGTTTTATAGAAATACCCAGTACAGCACGGAGTCTGGTTATGTGCTCGATAGGCCACAATTGTATCTATCAGACACATTGCGAGACTCCGTGTCTTATAAACGAATCTAACGAAATGTGGGTTTATCCCTTTAACCCAGTGGTAAGCAGAACCGTAGGTAATGCATTTTTAAGTACTGCGTCATAACATGTCAGCCTTTTGTTTACCGCATCTGAAAGCTATTTCTATTTCTTTACAAGCATGTACGTACATACATAGATTCACGCCTGTTTCCCAGAGGGGTAGGCAGAGACTACGGATTTCCATTTGCTACGATCCTGACACACTTCTCTGGCTTCATTCACTTTCATCACATTCCTCATACACGCCCGTCGGTTCAAGGTGCTCTTAACCTGGCCTTGGTCCAGAACGCCTCCGATCTGATCAAGAAACGTTCGCCTATGTCTTCCTCTTGCGACTGTTCCATTCACACTAGCCTTATAAACTGTCTTAGTCAGTCTTTCCTCGTCCATTCTTTCTACATGCCCAAACCAGCTTAACATATCCTTTTCTATTCTTGTCACTATATCCACTTTCATGCCGCATCTCTCCCTAATCACACTATTCCTTATTCTATCTTTCAGAGTCACACCACATATATTTCTCAGCGCTTGCCATACTCAACTTTCACTTCCATACATAAGTGTGGGCACTAATAGTCCTCTATGAACAGCCAAATGTGCCTTTTCGGAAACATTTCGACTGTTCATAAAAGCGCGTAGAGCTCCATTCACTTTGTTTCTCTCAATCGTTTTGTTTTGTTTTGTGTACGTATAGCTTAAATATGCAGGTACTGTTCCCCCTTCTTACCTTAAGACGAGTACTGTTGAAATGTTATAATGCTATCACGTGTTAAATGCCATTGAGTCCGTTGCCCTTCCGTCAGTTCACGCCGACACTTACTCCCGTCCAACTGACAGCCGTTGGCAATAGTTGCGTTCCGCTTATTAACAATGTTAGGTGCAGCAGTAGTTATTATGTAATTTATACATAATCGTTGGCAGAGTGGCCTGATTAGGTACGTATGCACTCCGATTCTGAAGTCCCGTTTTCGTACGTTGATCGCAGCGCTTAGTAGCCAGAATCTATAAAAGGTATTCGTTCTGATGTTTCGCGATTTTTTTATGGAGTCTATCCCAGTAGCATTATAATATCATGGCTGCGTTTCCGTATTGAGGTTGTCGAAATATAAATATTTATTTAATACATTGTTTGCCAACAGATTTCATATCATTTACGTTAAGAGGACACACTGAAAAAATGCACTAACTTTCATCGAATAGTATAGGACTATGAGAAGACCAAATAATCTAGAATTTTGATATAGGTAAATTGATGTCTTTAACTAGAATTTCCTAGCTCAAAAACACGATATTGTGATTTTAGCTCGATCATAATTATTTTCGAAATCACCTCTGAAAAACTACTATTTTTGAAATTACAAGGAAGTTACACTATCATTATGCTTAGGAATGACTCAAATATATTCGTAACATCAATATTAGTGATTTGCTAGCTCATTATTTCCATAACTAAAACCAATAATATTTAAATAATATTTTAAGTTTTTTAACAATTTCTAAGCGTTCTCGATCATTGCGGGCGCATCGCAATTTTAGACCTGATGACCGCTATTTAAGGATATCAATCCTGTGTATCAACACAATGATTGTCTTTGGGGCGGATATGGGCGGAGCTATTCTAAACGATAATTTTCGCGATGTCCCCTTAACTTACAATTAAAGTTAACAAAACCTTTTACAGAATGTAAATCCAATGCTAGGCACACAAAACATTTACTGAGTATAATACTCGGCTACTCATGTGATACTCATCAGTGGCATCACAAAATACTTAAGACTGCGCCGAGCGAAATGTGCCAAAACAGGCGGTCACAGTTAAGTGAATAAAATCAACACTTATTATTTAATACAAATATAAAATATACATTTATCATAACAATGCATGTGTTCACAATTACTCCGTGTAAAAAACTTAAAATAATAAATTTTTTTGCCTACAATATTACGCAAATTTGCACGAAAAATGCAAAAACGTAAGCTCGTGTTACGTGATTTTTAGATTATAACAGTAGAAATATATCCTATTTTATAGCTTAAACGAAACATAAATAGTTATATTACAATTTGTCCGTCGTAAATATTGAAGTTATTGGTTTAAAATAAAGATACATATTTATCAAAAAAGCACTTCAAATCCTCCATAAATTTTTACTATGGCGGCCGCGCGCCGATTTGAATATGCGCCGCACGAGCTATGTCGTTATCTGTCTTACGCTCGGCGCAGTCTTAAATGTAAAACAATATAAAACTAATTATAAGTGAGTAAAAGGGAATTACATGAACAAAAGTAAAAGAATCGTCACTTACTGGCTGACTTAAAACTGTACGAGGCTTTGAAAACCTATTAGATAGGTAGTTGAGTTAATGTAGTTGCTTATGCATTAATGATATTAACTAAGTAATGTACAAAACGCGTTCATGTTTTTAAACCTATGTCCTTTCATTGGTTGAATTTTATTTATACCAAAAATAGCAGTACTTTGCATTTACCGCTGCGCTACTAAGAATCATAACGTGATCTTATATAGCTCATAGGCAAAAAAAGTAATCTGACTGGTAGTTGCATAAATTAGGCAGTTCAAAAAACAATATCTAGCTTTCTCTTATCCCTAGCCTTTATTATTCCCAAGTCACTTGGGTTCAGCTTTTCTAGTCTAACCGGATTTGACTGGATATAAGTTTTTACACGGAGCGGCTGCCACCTGATATCCGCAACCCAAAGACTAACGATACCCTAAGGCGAGACCAGTGTCAAGATATTAGAGGGTACTGACTTTCCTAATAACGGCTGCCATAGATGTTCATGGCAGCTGGGACCGACGGCTTAACGTGCTCTCCGAGGCACGGAGCAGGCCATAATTGTCAATCAATACGCACATAATTTAGAAAAGCCATATAACTTCCGAAAGTCAGAGGTGCGCGACATGGGCTCGAACCTGAGACCCTCTGCATTGCAGTCTGTTGGTCTCCCCACTGAGCTATCAAGCTTTATAATCACGAATATTAGTATAGTCAATCAAAGTCAGTTCAGCGGTTTATACGAAAAGCGACAAAAATACTTCGTATCTATTGTAAAGTAAGTTCTTTAAAGATTACCAGAAATTTGGGTTGTAAATAATTCTGTTTAACCGCTTAAGCTAACCTAAATGTTTATGTTACTTGTGCTCTTACGTCATAAATGCAATGGGTGGGTATCTAACCTACAACCTGTCAATTGAAAATCTATGCCTACCCATCCATTGATCCACCGCAGTATAGGTCATAAAACCCGCCACCAAATGACCCTCAGTCGGTTCGACGCGTAAAGATCGCATAAGTTGTATAGTATACAGATATGTTACAAAACATTCGCAATAATACGTTATTGCATATACAAATGAGGAACAGAATATTGATCTAACGTTTGTTGCAGCATCCTCGCTGGGCGCGGCGATCACGATGCCGATCTGCGGGTTCCTCATCGCTCACTTTGGATGGGAGTCTGCTTTCTATTTCACTGGTAATGTATTACTTACTTACTTATTTAATCTGTTCTACTTCATTGGTTATGTATTTTTTCGTACCCTGTTGGCTAACGGCCGCTTTCTGTATCCAATCTCGATCGAAATTTTGCTATCTGAGTTAGAATGTTGACAGATCTTTCATATAGAAAATGTCAAAATTTTAACGCTGATAGCAAAATTTCGATTGAGGTTGGATATAGAAAGCGGCCGTTAGAGACTCAAAGACTGTCTTGGCCCCCGATACGAGAGAAAGTATGTAAGTGACGTTCATTCGCTTCAGTCTGAAGAATGATTAGTATAAAAGGATCTATCCATAATACTTATTTCAACGGTTTACAGAACAACAGGGATTTTTTTTTAATAATTTCTAGGATTTTTAATTTTAAATTACTAGTTTTTTTGTTAACCCTTCCAGCTAAGTTAGAATGCTTGTATAAGGAGTTGGTTCACGTCAATAGTACAATGGGTGGTTGAACCCGTGACCTCTCGATCGCAAGTCCAATGCCTTATCCATTGGGATTCTTCTTCTTTTCGTGTGGTTAGTGGCCAACCTGTTGTCAAGAGTTGTTCAAGCCGCCCGTAGGCCTCTGACATGGCTTAACGACTGCTGTCAATTTGGCAACAACCGGGACCAACTTTTTACTAGCTACCCGAAGCACGGTGACGCTCAGATGAAATACCACTAAGCGGTCACCCATCTATAGACTGACCGCACCCAACGTTGCTTAACCTCGCTAATCGTTTACCGATCAGTGAGTGCAACTAGCTATGAGCCATTGGGATAATATAAAAAAATCCAGAAATCTTTACGATAAATTATAAACGTTAAAACAACGGACAAATAAAATACCCAGACTCGGTAGTAGTTTTAACAGTAACAAGCTAGAGATAGAGATAAGGAGACTATTGGTGTCACCTCGTCTCTGTCTTTGCGCTTAGTATACAGGGTGTCCGGTAATTAATGGATAACTTTGAAATTTATTATAATAGAAATTATAGCGGTTCAGAAAAAAAAATGAAAAACATCTATCCTTACTACTACAAATTTTTTTGACCATATTTAACTTTCTTGTACACTACGACCATAAATGAATGAATTCCATCGGTTTTTCGTTGTTTTATTATTTAACACTAATTATGCTAATAGATAGACAGTCAAAAGGATGACTAGCTATTGCACTTTAAAAAAAAAAGATATAATCAAAAAAATTATAATTTTTTTTAAATTTATATTTTTTTTTCAAATTTTTACCATCTTTGATATAAAAAAAAAGTATGAATACATGAGTGACCAATATTTTTATCGAAATGTCGAGTTCAAGTAGATTTTAATGGTATTATTCATAATTGTATCTACTGTAAATAAAGAGTTATTGCTATTAATGTAGGAAAGGAGCACATATGACTAAAATAAAAATGTGTAATATTGGACCCTATATTAAACGATCCCGTTGCTGGGCACGGGCCTATTCTCAGTGTGCGAAGGATTAGGCCATAGTCCACCACGCTGGCCCAGTACGGGTTGGCAGACTTCACATATCTTTGAGAACATTTTATCCATTGTCTAGTACCCATAGTACAAGTTCTGCTTAGTTTGGGCTAGATGGTGTTGAAGTTATGCAGGTTTCCTCACGATGCTTTCCATCACCGTTAAAGTAAGCGATAATTAACTATTTAATACAAATAATTTCGAAAAGTCAGAAGTGCGCGCCTTGGGTTCGAACTCGAGACCTCTGCGTGGCAGTCCAACGGTTGCCCACTAGGTTATCGCCGCTATATCATTAGCTTATAGTGTGTTATTCCCACATATCACAAAAAATGGTGTGACCCACAAATTGTTATACCGAGTTTGGATATTACTAGTGTCCGTTGTTTTAACGTTCGTAAAGTTAACAGCGATACAGAATATGGAAGAAGTCTTAAAAACATATGATCTATGTTTTTCTTATGAATAATAATAATAATATTTTATCACATAGGCACAACACCATCTAGCCCAAACTAAGCAGAGCTTGTACTATGGGTACTAGACAATGGATAAACATACATATATACAATTTTTTTGTAAACATATTATACTATAGAAACAAACCAAGTCAAACATCCATGTCCATGCCCACAAATGCTTGACTTGTGCGGGAATCGAACCCGCGACCTCAGGCGTGGCAGTCGGTTACACTAACCACTACGCCATCGAGTCGTTGTTCGTTTTGTTCCACAATCACCTTTCCACAAACAAGATTTTCTGCGCCCTATTGAGAGGTCAAACGGGACTTCCTAGCGTTGCATTGACACTTTCCATGTTTTATTGACACGTCCAATGTTTACGAGTAATAAAGGACTTGCAATACTCAGATTTCTCCTTATATACGCTTTTTACTGGTTTTCTGATATATAGGTGCTAGTACTGTTATGTTTATCTTGAGAAAGGTTATTGAACTTAACAAATGATGTTTGAAATGAAGTGTTGGTTGGCTACACGGGTAATATAGCTGCCATTGTGCTGGGTTTTGTGGGTTCGAATCCTACACAAGACAGTTATTTATGTGAATAATAAATAATTATTCTGCGTCCGGGTGAAGTTTGGGTCTGTTAATTTTATGTATGTATGTATCTTATGTGGAGGCCAGTCAGTGCAGACCGGCGACACTTCGACCCAATGGGATCTTTTGTGTCGACACTCTCCCAATAACGACTGCCATAGATGTTCATGGCAATCGGGACCGACGGCTTAACGTGCTCTCCGAGGCACGGAGCAGGCGATAATTGTCAGTCAATACGCACATAATTTCGAAAAGTCATATAACTTCCGAAAGTCAGAGGTGCGCGACGTGGGTTCGATCCCGAGACCCTCTGCGTTGCAGTCTGTTGGTCTCCCTACTGAGCTATCGCTGCTTTAATTTTATGTAACGTCAACAGTGCTTAATCCTTAATTCGAGAGATATCTCTTAATAAATGTAATAGAATAAAAATTTGAATATTTTGTCATTCCCTATATTGTCATCGTTATCTTTTTGAGCATGAGTGTACCTACCCTATCTCCACTCGATTAGATTCTGCTGTATGTTAGTTATAACTAAATAGTGTGATATTCTATGCAAAGGTGAACCAATTCAGTTTAAAATTCAACTCTATCTGATTTCGGTAAAAAGCTGCCATGAGCACCAGGCTATAAACCTATTCTAACTGAACATGAACTTATAACTCTACCCTTCCCACAGGTATAATCGGCGTGATGTGGTCAGTCGCATGGTTCGCCGTGGTTTACGACACTCCTGCCCAACACCCTCGCATCTCGGAGACTGAGCGCAACTACCTCTTGAAAGCCCTACCTCAAGACAGCAACAAGAAAGGGGTGAGTAGCACATGGTTTTTTGAGACTACTAGATTCAGCCCACGGCTTTGCTCGCGTTATAGTACATTTTTTCGATAGACTAGATATCTCTAGATATCTATCGGAAACAGTATTTTTTTCTGGATGAAATGTTGGCTAAATACAAACTTACTACAATATCATTATCATTATAATCATTCATTTGTGAAAATAGGTCAGAATACAGTTCTTACGGCTATGTTATAAGTACGCTATGTCCTACCACATAATACGGTGTACAAATTATAATATAATATACAAGTATCTTGAGCAGCGATAGCTCAGTGGGGAGACTAACAGACTGCAATGCAGAGGGTCTCGGGTTCGAACCCACGTCGCGCACCTTTGACTTTCGGAAGTTATATGACTTTTCGAAATTATGTGCGTGTTGATTGACAATTATCGCCGGCTCCGTGCCTCGGAGAGCACGTTAAGCCGTCGGTCCCGGCTGCCATGAACATCTATGACAGTCGTTATTGGGAAAGTCAGTACCCTCTAATATCCTGACACTGGCCTAGCCTTAGGGTATCGTTAGCCTTCGGGTTGCGGAGGTCAGGTGGCAGCCGCTCCGTGTAAAAACTGATATCCAGTCAAAATCCGGTTAGACCAGAAAAGCCGACCCCAAGTGACTTGGGAATAATAAAGGCTAAGAGAGAAGAAGATACAAGTATCTTTAGTCCTGAACAGTCAATTAATATCAGTAATAAAGAAAATTACGACTAATATTATAATTACGAATGTAAGTTTGTTTGTTTGCTTGTTACGCTTTTACGCCTTAACTACTCAACCGATCATCATGATATTTCGCATACAAGTAGAAAAGGATGTGTAACATTTATTCAGTAAAAACAACTGTTCACGAGAGATATAAAATTGACATAACCCACATTTACGCGACCGAAGCCGCGGGCATAATCTAGTAAGGTTATATTTATGTGATTTTCTATATATGTATTATTTTTACTACCGAACGGAACGATCTACACATTAGGAACCGACATCATTAATTACAGACCACATGTTCAACTTACGTCAGCGATCATAATACACTCATTATGACGTCACTTGTTCAAATTGAACGCGCCGATCGTTCGCGAAAATTTTCGGCGCTGCGCCTGCGCAGAGCTGTCGGTGTACGAATCTATATTTGTACATGCTGTTAACAAGGACTATCCAAACAATTTCTTTGTATTTCATATTGATGTTTGTCTGTTTTTTCGGTTGGTGTTGTCACGTGAGTGCGTTGGAACAATGTTGATGAATTGTTATTCAATATGTTATAATTATGTAAAATTTTTATACTTATCTGAAAGTTTATTATTCAATCATGGATTTAGGTCAAATTTGGCACCCACATAGATAATTATTCTATTAATATCTGTGTAAATGTGACGAATATTACTTATCTAAAAAAAAGGCACTCTCGTGAACCGTATCCTAAGACGGGCATTCTAGCTTAGTTGGAAGGGTTAACAACAATACAAATAATTTGTAATTGTTAGTAATATTATTTTGTCATGTTATTTTTGGCAATCCGACTCCGATCCGTTCTCTTCACAATCATTTTAGTAGAAGGATTTTGCATTTTCTGCCAAGTACCGCCCAATCCAATTTAACAAATAAGTTTTCTATTAGAAAATTCTCATTATCAGCAGTGACTGATAACTAGAGATCGGATACTCGGATACATATTTACCTAAAGTTCAGATGTTGGCTATTATGGAATGCGCTTTTTCGTCGACAAATGTTTCATTTATTGTCCATGTATTGTCTATACATACAAATAACTTATTCTATCCTTTACAAATAAATAATAATAATAAATAAATATTCTACCATATACACACAACACCATCTAGCCCAAACTAAGCAGAGCTTGTACTATGGGTACTAGACAATGGATAAACATACGTATATATATTTTTTTGTAAATGATTACTTATTATACATAGAAACACCCAGCCAAGACCAACATCCATGTTCATGCACACAAATGTTTGACTTGTGCGGGAATCGAATCCGCGACCTCAGGCGTAGCAGTCGGTTATACTAACCACTACGCCATCGAAGCCGACAACTGTATATAGACAATATTACTGAATTCAATAAAAATATTTATATTAATTTAATTTTTATTTACCAGAGTGTGAAGGAAAGAGTGGTCTTTCCTGCACACTACATACACACATACTTTCTTTCTTTTCTTTTTCGTGTGGTTAGTGGCCAACCTGTTGTCAAGAGTAGTTCAAGCAGGCCTCTTTTTTTTTTTTATTGACTTTGCGGAATGCTTGACGCATACCCCTCCGCGGGGGCGGGCGGAGGGGTTATGTCGGACTCGCCGGGGTAAAAGAAAGATGTTGAAAAGATGAAGTACCTCCCGGAATACCGACTAAACCTACCACGGTGTTCCTCGACAAAACCACTATCGACGGGGCCGCGCGAATCACTTTCGCATGCGGTCGCGACCCCGCCGAGGTTTCGGCCCGCCGTATGAAACGGCAGGCCACTACATAAAAGACCTACCCAAAGGCACTCCTCACAAATTATCCCTACTGTCCCCCCTAGAGGGGAGACGGACTCGAAACAGAGGCGCGCGTGGGAACACGCACGCCGCCTCTCGGACCTGGTGCTGAACGGATGGCGGGCAGGCCCACAAAGCCCGCCACCCCCAGGTCAAACCTCAGGGTGGCTGGAGGTCGTCTCGCGCCCTCCGGCGCCTGGCTCTGCGGTTGGGGAGAGGGTTCAAACGCTCCCTCTCCCGCTCCGCCGCCTCCTTGATGGAAATGACTTCCTCACAAAAGGAGGCGACGGCGTTCCACGACCTCTCACTCCGGACCATAGACTGAACTACGGCCGGGAGCGAGAGGGCAACCAATCCGACTGCCGCGATCAACTCACGGCGCTGCGATGCCCAGGCGGGGCAAACCGCCAAAGTGTGCAGCGCCGTGTCCTCAACTACGTCGCGGCAGTCGCCGCAGTGGTGACAACCGGGCGTCTCTTGCCGGCGTATACGACACAGGAACTGGCCAAAACAACCGTGGCCAGTCATTACCTGTGTCAGCCGGAAGGTGAGGGCGCCATGGCGCCTCTCCAGCCACTCCTCAAACACGGGACTTACCGCCACGATCGTGGCGTGCCCAGCACTGGGGTGCACAAGTCGTTCCTTCCAATTCGCCACTAGGACCTGGCGGAGGTCGGACCTCGCCGCCTCGAGAGCAGGAAGAGCCGGTACTTCGCCCCGAGCTAGCGCGCCCGTAGGCCTCTGACACATACTTAATGGGTAGTTTAATTATATGTTAACTAAATATTACATACTAATAATTTAGTAATATTATATAAAAAAATATTCTCAGAGTATTTCATAACATGTTGCCGAAAATTAACTTTACGTAAATATGCATCCGATAATCCGATCTCTAGTGATAACGTATACGGCAGAAAATATAAACAATCATGTTATGAAAACAAATTATATTTAACTTATTGTTTTTGCAGTTTGTTTTATAACAATAATATATGCTTATGTTATTATCTAATGTATAATAATAATACCGTATTGATTGCACGGATTGCGTATTGGATAAAATGGTCGTCTCGCTCTTCCACTCGCGAGTATTGTGGCTTAGAATCTTATACACAAATATTTGTTCCGAGTTTGGGTCTTTTTGTGTCCGGTGTTTGAATGTTTGTAAAGTCTCCCAGGACCCAGAAATGATTCCTAGTGCGGGATTTGTCATGTTTTAGAGAAAATAAAAATACATGTCAGCCTACACCAGCGGAGATTCATAGATTACAGCTGGCTGCTGTACCTACATGAGATTTTGGAATCAATCCCCAAGTCGCACAAAGTGATATTGAGTTTTTCTGTCAATAAATTCTCAGTACTAGCACTGTGTCTGGTACTGTGGACATTAGATTCCAAAAGGCCCGTATAAGATCATTACTCATAGTTGGAGAAGTTTTTTTTTTTTTACCACCAATGTGGCTAACAGGCACACGGCCCACCTGATGGTAAGTGGTCACTATAGCCTATAGACGCTTGCAACATCAGAGGCATCACTTGCGCGTTGCCGGTCCTTTAGGAAAGGAAGTGGGAAGGAGGAGCGGGACGAGGGAAAGAGGATGATTGGGCCTCCGGCACTCTCACTCACCAAACGAAACACAACAGTAGGAATACTGCTATTTCACGTTGATATTCTGTGAGAGGGTAGTTCTTCCCCGGTCGAGCCGGCCCATTCATGCTGAAATCAGCGAGGCTCTACTACTCTGATAAATTCTGCCAATCCTTGTACACGTGCAGTCTATGGGTTAACTACACGCAGAGGACATACATTGCCCTGCGCGTACAGTAGAACAACGCGTTTAGGATGTTGATGGGGCTGCCACGCTATTGTAGTGCGTCAGGCATGTTTACCGAGGCGGCAGTAGACAATTTCTATGCAATTATGCGAAAATGATGCGCCTCCATCATGCATAGGGTCCGCGGCAGCACCAATAATATCCTCAGCACGATAGTGGACAGGTGGGACAGCCCCATTGTTTGCGGTTTCATAAGCCTGTTGTGTAATTTTATTTATGTTTTTTATTATATGTTAATTGTGTCCTATTAATAATAACTAACACTAGCTTGTAAGTTTTTTAGTTATACTAACACAATGGATATTAGTCTGAAATAAATTATTATTATTATTCACATTTATTAATTACTAATCAATTAAAATTACATTTCTAAATATATTGTAAAAAAAACACATTTGAAATATAAAAATTATAGAGACCCACCGACATCGAGACATGGACCAAGCTGTCGGTGGTTAGGGGTCCAGAGAGAGGAACCTCCTCACTATACGTGCTGTATCGAGGAGGACTGCCTTCTGCATCTGACCCTTGACCCAAGCACCTAACGCGAGCCTCTTAAGATGTTGGTCGAGGCTCTTGGCTATTTGACCGTTCACCGTAACGACTATCGGTACAATGATTGCCGAGTCCACATCCCACATATCGACGACCTCGTGTGCTAAGTCCAGGTATTTTAACTGTTTTTCCTTCTCAGCTTTCACGAGGTTGCCATCATGAGGGATCGGCGCTCTGATCGATCTATTACCACAATGTCAGGCTTGTTGGCAACAACAGTCCTGTCCGTGATAATAGATCCTTTCCAGTAAAGTGTGATATGGCCCTTTTCGAGAACTGGTTCTGCTACATACCTGTAGTAAGGCACCTCGATCTCAACAAGTTTGTATTTCAGAGCAAGTTGCTGATGGATAATTCTGGCTACTTGGTTATATCTGTGCAAGTATTATTATAATGCACCCCTGTATATAACCTCTCCCACTGCTGGGCACGGGCCTCCACAATGACCCAGTGCGAGTTGACGAACTATTTAATGCGCATATAACTTCAAAAAGTCAGAGGTGCGTGCCTTGGTATCGAAGTTGAGACCTCTGCGTGACAGTCCAACGGTTTCCTACAAAGCTAATGCTGCAACATAGTCTACGAAGTATGCCCGAGAGACGGCAATATGTCAAGTGATAACTAAATGTTTTATGCACCTCTGCCTACCCTGGGGATACAGCCATAAGACATACGTACCTCCTTCTCCCTACCCTTTATTATTCCCAAGTCACTTGGGGTCGGCTTTTCTAGTCTAACCGGATTAGACTGGATATCAGTTTTTACACGGAGCGGCTGCCACCTGATCTCCGCAACCCGAAGGCTAACGATACCCTAAGGCTAGACCAGTGTCAGGATATTAGAGGGTACTGACTTTCCCAATAACGACTGCCATAGATGTTCATGGCAACCGGGACCGACGGCTTAACGTGCTCTCCGAGGCACGGAGCAGGCGATAATTGTCAATCAATACGCACATAATTTAGAAAAGTCGTATAATTTCCGAAAATCAGAGGTGCGCGATGTGGGTTCGTACCCGAGACCCTCTGCATTGCAGTCTGTTAGTCTCCCCACTGAGCTATCGCTGCTAGTATAAGATATACGTACCTAAATCCTTACAATATCAATTGTAAATGTTCAATGCACAAAAATCATTCGTATAATGTCTGTCGCAGCTAATTATACAACGGTCTACCGGCCGACGATTATATGCTAATGAAGCGAGCCTTGAGCTCATAAACTATGTAAGTGATTTGTATAGGTACAGCATTTCGCTATGTTATACGAATTTTAATTCATCGCCTTGTTGTAAATTCTGGCAGAAATTTCCTTAAGACTGCGCCGAGCGAAATGTGCCAAAACAGGCGGTCACAGGTGAATAAAATCAACACTTTTTGTTTAATACAAATATAAAATATACTTTTTACCATAACCATTAATGTGTTTACAATTACTCCGTGTAAAAACTTAAAATAATACATATTTTCGCCTACAAAATTACGTAAATTTGCAAAAACGTAAGCTCGTGTTACGTGATTTTTAGATTATAACAGTTGAAATCTATCCTATTTTACAGCGTAAACGAAACATAAATAGTTATATTACAAGTTGTCCGCCCCAAATATTTAAATTATTGGTTGACAATAAAGATACATATTTATCAAAAAAGCACTTCAAATCCTTTATACAATTTTACTATGGCGGCCGCGCGCCGATTTGACTATGCGCCGCACGAGCCCTGTCAGTATCAGTCTTACGCTCGGCGCAGTCTTTGTCTATATAGGTACTGGATCTTTCCTTAGATACATTGTATTCATAATCGGTGAAGTAGTAAAGCAGTAGTGAATGCCGCGAGTGGTTTCTGTTTTGGATTTGATGCCTAAGTTAGGCTGTTTGGAGCGTGTCTGAAAGCTCTAGACTCAATATTATCAGAAGCTGCACAGGGTCTGGAGCTATGCCTAGTAGACGGTATAAGGTTCGGTCTCTATTACGTGTGCCATAGTATTCTTATTAGCAGCATGTAGTTTGAAACTGCTTGTAAAGCCGTAAAAGGCATTCCTGTATTATCTAGAGCCTAAAACCATAGCGAAATGTGTATATAGTCTGTGTATGTGTGTTCTTTTTTTATCTTTATTGAATAACAAACTCCACGTTGAACATATTTGGATGAAACATTTTCATCCAATTCAAATCCTGGATTAAGAAGTTACCTTGGTACTTAGGAAGTTTTTATCCTAGTGTGCGTCACCATAGGATATTAATAAATCTTCAAAAGATTGACAACTCCTATATTTGTATGTACAATATACAATACAAAATGAATTATAATTCGCGTAATTCCTTAAAACCGCGACGTGTCTGTTGCCGACATGAATGATAAGGCGTGGCATTGAATTTTAATTCATTGTCTTTTGTAACTCAAATAAAAAATCTACAGGTATTGTACGAGTGTCTGCAACATAGCAACATACCAAAAACGTGCATGCTTGGCGTGTAAAAAAGGGTAATGTTCACGTTGTATGATGTTTGTGTCGAATTCGATTCCCGGGTGTGTTATATTAGGATTTTCTGATACCTTTTTAAAGCACGATCAGCAGCTATAGCCTACACACATTAGTCTCAAGTTCGATCCCAAGTTGCGCAACTCCCACTTTTTGCAATAATGTGTGTATTAAGTAGTTAAATATCGCTCGCTTTAACGGTGAACGAAAACATCGCGAGAAAATCTGATGTCTCAGAGTTCTCTATAATGTTCTCAAAGATATGTGAAGAATGCGAACCCGCACTGGGCTAGGGTAGTGGCCTATGGGCTAACCCCTACTCACACTGAGAAGAAACCCAGCATTGGGACAGCTTAATACAGGGCTGGTTTTGTTTTAATATTACCTTTTCAAAAATTACGAAGTTTCGACTTGTTTTTCGTAGATGCTTTCTATTACGTGGGATCTAACACATAGGCGAGATATGGGTGTCATGACACCCTCCTACCTCTTCGTAGAATGTTTTCTTTTAATAACATGTCCCACACTAGAAATAATAATAATAATATTCTACCACATACACACAACACCATCTAGCCCAAACTAAGCAGAGCTTGTACTATGGGTACTAGACAATGGATAAACATACATATATACTTTTTTTTTTGTAAATACATACATATTATACATAGAAACACCCAGACCAAGACAAACATCCATGTTCATGCACACAAATGTTTGACTTGTGCGGGAATCGAACCCGCGACCTCGGGCGTGGCAGTCGGTTACACTAACCACTACGCCATCGAGGCCGACTGAAGGCCGACCGGCCGGCCGAGAAATAACTGCTGTGTCGCGGGCGACTTTACAAACTTCCAAGAACAGACACAATGAACAACTCAAAACAACTATTTGTGACATGTACATTTAAATCCCGTGTAGGGATCGAACCCACAGCACTCGGCTCGGGGTTGTGGCGAGCCGACCACTTACTACGCTAAATGAGCAGCGATAGCTCAGTGAGGAGACCAACAGATTGCAATGCAGAGGGTCTCGGGTTCGAACCCACGTCGCGGACCTCTGACTTTCGGAAGTTATATGACTTTTCTAAATTATGTGCGTATTGATTGACAATAATTATCGCCTGCTCCGTGCCTCGGAGAGCAGGTTAAGCCGTCGGTCCCGGCTGCCATGAACATCTATGGCAGTCATCATTGGGAGAGTGTCGACACAAAAGATCCCACTGGGTCGAAGTGTCGCCGGTCAGCACTGACTGGCCCTCACATAAGATACATACATACTCACTACGCCATCCGTGCAGTATATAATTGCATAGTCTTTGTCTGTATTGTTTTATTTAATTAGTATGTTAGTAAAACCACAATTACGGTGCACGTGTTCTTTTTAGTACCTACCTACACACAAAATATGAGGAAAACAGGAAAACTCATTAGCTAAGATAATAACGTTCATTCATTGTGTTACATACATACACTTATGTACATACGTATGTAATACAATGTATAAATCATATTATGTTCTCGCCTGTTTTCTTGGGGGTAGGCAGAGAGGCTACAACTACATGTTTCGACTCGCTACGATCCTAACATACCACATCACGAATGGCGTTTTGGTTACCTCGCTATTGCCACTGCGCGGAATGTTTTCATGTTTCTTCATGGTTTCGGATCATACATTTTTGTGATCTTTGTGACACAAGATTTATTTCTAGGGAGTTGTCTTTTCTAATTCAAATAATAAAATACAAATATTTCTCTTGCTTCATTCAAGCTTAGATAAGAATACTTTTGGTAAGGTAAAAACGTTCCCTTTCCATCTAGCTCATTCACATTTGCCATATATACCTTATTGGTCAATCTTCTGTTGAACATATTTCTAAAAAATGCATCTTTTTTAAATCTGTAGGCCTACCAGGAAACGTACATAGATGTCGAACGGTTCGACTTGTTCCGACTGTTCGTATCGTGAAACATTTATTCCAAAATGTGTCCTGAATTTCTATACGTAACCTCTTAATTGTCCTAAATTTTTTGTGAAGTAGTTCGAACAGCGGAGTAATGTCATTTAGAAAGAAAGGAAATCTTCTTTATAAGTTTTCTTGGGTTGGACCGAAGCTTTGCATATGAATTTTAATGGTAGGGGACCGACAAACGAATATTATGTTAATACTAGCTGACTTCCTACTTTCATCAACGTTTATGATTCAGTAAGTCAAGGTAGTACGCTCGGTCCAACTCAATTTTTAATTATGATTAACGATCTACCCCGTACTATCTCAACGGCAAAATGCTTAATGTTTGCTGATGATTTAAAACTTTACCATGCGGTGAGCGGGCCTGAAGACTGTGTAGCACTACAACGTGACATAAACGCAGTGGTTGAATGGGGTGTAAAAAACAAATTGACCTTTAACATCTCAAAATGTAAAACTATAACTTTTTCTCGGTCACGCATTCCAATCACAACGACATACCAGCTATCGGGTACTCCATTAGAGCGTGTCTCTGGAATTCGCGATCTAGGCTTAATCATGGATACTCATTTAAATTTTCATGAACATATAACTAAAACATGTAAGGAAGCGAGTAAAAGCCTAGGTTTCATTATTAGAACTTCTTACCACTTTAGAAATATTCAGGTGATAAAACTCCTCTACAATGCTTACGTGCGGAGTAAGTTAGAGTATAACGCCATAGTATGGAGTCCCCGAGAGACCTTGTATACAATGTTAGTGGAAAGAATCCAACGCAAGTTCGCCAGATATTTGTACAAACGCCAGTATGGATATTACCCCTTTTTATACCCGTCAACATTTGTAACAGGCATGGTCGGGATAGATACTTTACAGTGCAGACGGGAACTCATGCATATCATTCATTATTATTTTTTGATAACTGACAAAATAGATAACCCAGAAGTTCGTGAGTCCATACATTTCTATGTACCGGACCACTACACGCGAGGTATTGGTAGGCGGCAGCACAATCTTCTCTCCTGTCCCCCAACGTGGCGCTCCCCACACGCAGATAACAGCCCCACTTCCAGAGCCGTTAAATTAATAAATAGTTTTCTCAAGGCCAATCCAGAAGCAGATATATTCTTTGACAAACCTAGCATAATTTATAAAAACGTGTTCCTTTACTTAGATAAAATAATTAGATAATATATAGGTATGATACTCAATAGATATTATAATAGTAGCCTTTAATTTAAATATTGTAAGTTAATGTAGAACTGTTCTTTGTATGTTATAAGTAAATTTTATTTAAATTTTATTTTATCTTGTATAATTTGTATAGAAATAGTATAGATATAAGCGAATTGGATAACTCTGTAAGCTTATATTTTTATGAATAAATGAATATGAATATGATAAAATCGGCTGAGCAGTTAAGGTGTGAAAGCATAACAAACATACAAGCTCACATTCGCATTTATAATATTAGATAGGAATATAGACTAGCTTTTGCCTTCGGCTTCCTCTGCTTCCTCTGGAACATTACTTTTTCTGGATGTAACCTATGACCTTTTTGGTTCCCCTGACAACGTGTATGCGAAATTTCATGGAAATCGGTCGAGTAGTTAAGACGTGAAATCGTAACAAAGAAATCTAGATTAACTTTACCATTACCTAATATTAGTTAGGATTACTGCTTATACAGAGTGTTCCAGAAGATATGAATCAAATTGTAACGGGAGATTCTTTAGGTAAGGAACTTTCAAATATGTATAAAAATAAAAAAATCTATGACCTTTGGTTAAAATATAAAAATCGAAGTTTTTAATAAAGTATGCCCTCTTTTCAGACTTTTAACTACAGGTGCTTCGTTTATGGCTAATTTTGCATTTGTTCCACTATTATTATTTGTGAAGGACTTATTCGTCAAACTACAAAATATTTCTTTTAAAAACTGACGTAGTTTTGAAATCGCTGCATTATATTGGTGTGTTTTTTTTTGCACCAAAGAAAATCTTGTGCGTTTGACCAACAACACAATATTATTATTTAAATTTTTTATTCAGCGCGTTTGCAATGTCCATACTTAAGCAATCTCCCGTTACAATTTGATTCACATCTTCTGGGGCACCCTGTATAAGTGTACAAGAAAAATATTATTAAGCGTTAAGAATAATAAATAAACATCTGCGGAAGTTTGTGGAACGTGTTGCCATTTGTCGTAAACTCGTAACTTTGTAACATAAGGCTGAACCGTGTATGTATTTATTGGAGTCACGACTGAGCGATCATTGTAGGAATTATTTTATATTTCACAGAACTATTTATACCACACGTTGTAATAGCTTTGTGTTTGGTAATATTATATAGCTTATACTCGTGTATATATAATATAATATATAATATGTGGAATATTTACAAAATGTTGTTTTTCTTCTTCTTCTTCTTCTCTCTTAGCCTTTATTATTCCCAAGTCACTCGGGGTCGGCTATTCTGGTCTAACCGGATTTGACTGGATATCAGTTTTTACACGGAGCGGCTGCCACCTGACCTCCGCAACCCGAAGGCTAACGATACCCTAAGGCTAGACCAGTGTCAGGATATTAGAGGGTACTGACTTTCCCAATAACGACTGCCATAGATGTTCATGGCAGCCGGGACCGACGGCTTAACGTGCTCTCCGAGGCACGGAGCAGGCGATAATTATCAATCAATACGCACATAATTTCGAAAAGTCATATAACTTACGAAAGTCAGAGGTGCGCGACGTGGATTCGAACCCGAGACCCTCTGCATTGCAGTCTGTTGGTCTACCCACTGAGCTATCGCTGCTTATTACCACTGCAAATTTTTTATTAAGATTAATTTGGAAATTGGCCGAAGCAGCACTGAATGTGGCGTGCTCCGTAGCGCTAATGTGACTGATAGTTGGTTGAGCTTGCCGCTTATAACGTGGACCCTAAACACATAACGAAATGTGAACCTTGATGAGATGACGACTTGCGACGATTCATTATAAGTAATTAGTTTTATAAATAAATAACTTCTTTAATTCTTTAAGCCATGTTTGTACATAGGCTTCCAGACACAATTCTTTATTCGTTGCGTCTAGATAATATATGTATACGTAAGCCGGTATCGTGATATAAGTATGCTTTCATATTTGCTTGCGATCGGTTCGATTCTCAGATCAGGCAATATGTTATGGATATGAAAACATCAACGTACATCGTTGTATTTCGCTGCCTATCATTTTTTTGGGCTAGTCGGTTTAAGTAAAATTTCCATGTGAAAACTGTCACTATTAAGAGTCAAAATGTGCTTGATGTCGCTCCTTGTTTCGTAGGATCTATAAGACATCCTACATCATCGTAGGCGAACCGTAGAGCCTTTTAAGTCTGTGGGTAAATAAATTACCTTGTATTAATACTTCTTTTTCTTTTGACGCGGGGAAATGTTCAAATTACATTCCCCATCGCCGGTTTTAGGGCGGGCGATGGGGATATGTTTGGATCCAGCCCCTAAGATGGAAATTTGGGCTGAACTGACTAAAACCACCGCAATGTTCCTCACACCTTTATGGTGGGGCCGCGCGGATCGCTTTCGCATTCAAATCGCGACCCCGTCAAAGGTTCGACCCGCCGATGCACGTGGCGGGTCCCACACAAATTCACAAACACACAATCAAAATTGACACATACAATTGGGGGACCTACTCCCCGAACCTTGTATTAATCCTAAGTTTACTGCCTTTATCTGTATATAATGACCCTAAACAAAGCCTTGTAAGAATCAGTAAGTTTGTTATTTTTATAATTAAAGTTCCACTGAGCTTCGGTATGTTTGGTTGGCGCCATGGCGGCGTTTCCCTTACGAGGTAAATACCATGTGGTTCTGGGAACCGCGTCCGTTCTGCGTAAAGATATGTTGATTGTAATGCGGCTGCGTGATTTTGTGCGTACCTTAGGGCTGTCGACTTAGACCCTGCTGGTTGTTTTTTGTTGGGTTCGTTCGCTTGTTTAAATAGCTTTCGTCAGCTATCCCATATTAGCAATACGCGTTACTCATCGATAATTAAAAATAGAATGTTTCCAAAATTGTACTATTGCGTATTCGAATATCGATTAGTAATCGCTGGTTATATTCGAATGACGATTTTTTAAAATTAGACTTGTGACTCTTTGGTCTCTGTGCAGAAGTAGTAGAAGGATTCTTGACTGCTGGTGTATGCCTGAATTATTGACGATAATTTGTAGTTTGTTGCACTAGCATACAATTTACTGTACATTATTTAGATATAACCAAAACATAATCAATCAATAATTAATACATTTGAATCATGACAAATATTATTTGTACCCAGTGGCGTAACTTGCCTTAGACGAGCCTTGTATCAAAATGTGTTAGGGGATTAAAGATTGTGGATAACATTTTAGGAATTTTTGTTAACACACTTTTGGGGACCCTGTATCCCGGGGGCCCCTAATCCAATGATAAAGGGCCTCCGTTATTTATAGAAAGATTGTATCAGCCGTATATTGATACGGCTGATACAATCTTTCTATAAATAACACACACCTACTAAGTTCAAGAACAAAGTGCAAAGGTCAAGCCGACATAGTCAGCCCTATATGGCAGAAGAGGCGCCTGCCCTTACATGATGTCAAAAATCAGAAAGGATGATTAATGTTTACAGTTGCGTTCTTTGAATTTGATTTTCCTCCTCAACTGTTATTGAGCTTCGAGCCTAATTCTCTGAATCTAACCTGTATAATATACAGTCAAAACCGGATATAACGACATTGAAGGGACCATATAATTTCGGACGTTATATCCGATAGTTGTTGTAAGTAATATACCTACACAAGTATGTACTTATGTAGTTATATTAATTGTCATATGTATGTATAGAATTTTAAATATGTACAAATATGTAGTATGGAGGTTATTCTTAAGACTGCGCCGAGCGAAATGTGCCATAACAGGCGGTCACAGTTAAGTGAATAAACCTATAATATATATAAGCCTTGCCATTCGATCGTAATAACCGATCGGTCGCTATATTCGGTTTCGACTGTATATAAATACATAATTATATATTTAATTATATTAGGGCTTTGTAATATGTAATAGGGGCGAGATACATGTGTTTACCAGGAGTACAGTTACCGAATCGGTACCTACTGCTGTAGATAATTACTAACAGAAAAATTGGTTCATCTTTTTTCTTATAAATGCATCTCTCGCGTTAGAAATCAGGCCCTGTGTCATAAAGCTGCATTACGAAGGTACAATTAAGGAACACATGGTACACCGAACCTCACAAGTACAATTATTCGTGGAATACCTAATTGACTTCAGAGCATAATCTCTAACGCGAGAGTTGCATTTAAAAGAGAAGCGCAGTACCGATTTTCCATGATTACAAATATGTGAAATCATGAACTTTTTGACAAAATAAGATTATAAGGTTTTAAGTTTAAGCCTGAGCTACCAAAATAGTTTTGTACCTATCTAAAATTACCCCCAAAAGCATGTCTAACTTCATCTCTTATATTCTCAGCACTTGCAAGTTCCCTGGCGAGGCCTGCTGCTGTCTCCACCAGTGTGGGCCATCATAATCACTCACGGAGCCTCAGTCTTCGGCTACTTCACCGTCGTCAACCAGCTGCCCAGCTACATCGAGAGCATCCTGCACTTCGATATTAAACATGTGAGTTTTTGAACAATTTATATATTGCACTGATAACGCCAAAACTTTGGGCCTGTGTTATTAACAGTTATAGTCTTGCTTTTGATATCGTCTGGGTCACCGGTTACCCCGGTTTACCCACAAGACTACAGGATGGGGTTCTTGAGCAGCGATAGCTCAGTGGGGAGACCAACAGACTGCAATGCAGAGGGTCTCGGGTTCAAACCCACGTCGCGCACCTATGACTTTCGGAAGTTATATGACTTTTCGAAATTATGTGCGTATTGATTGACAATTATCGCCTGCTCCGTGCCTCGGAAAGCACGTTAAGCCGTCGGGAATTGGGAATCGGGCCATTGGGAAAGTCAGTACCCTCTAATATCCTGACACTGGTCTAGCCTTAGGGTATTGTTAGCCTTTGGGTTGCGGAGGTCAGGTGGCAGGCGCTCCGTGTAAAAACTGATATCCAGTCAAATCCGGTTAGACTAGAAAAGCCGACCCCAAGTGACTTGGGAATAATAAAGGCTAAGGGAGAAGATGTAGGTAGACTGGTATTGCCAAATAACTATCCAATTTGCAAGACAACAAAGGGATTTGAAGCCACTACGATGTCCGACCAAGTTGATTAACATAATTTGACATTGAAGCGAATACTCGAGGCGTACAAAGGGGTAACAGGTAGGCCTACAGGTAAAATAAGCGTAACGCTTTTGTTGCTTATAATTATTTTGACAAGCGTGGGACGCTACGGAATATTTCTATTGCTATGCAAATGTAGTATACATTCATCATATAAAATTACAAAGCGAAAATAACACTGAATATTTGTTGGCGATCCGCCGTTAAAACGTATGTTCCAACTAAATCACTAAAGCGATTTTGATGTATTATCGTATGGCGGTGCTATGGAAGGACATACATACATAGAACATGGTTTATAAATGTGTTTAACAACATTTCCATTCATATTATGTATTAATTAAATTAATTAATATTTACGTTTTAAAAATGTTTAAGAGCCTATACACGATGAAATTTTTCAGCGACGTAGACACGCGTTTCGTAGAATCTGCTTTATCTGCGCCGAGATTAAAGCGGTCAAAACCCGCGTAGACATTGCCACAGTAATGTTATTTACAGTATTCTATCTTCATACAAACGGTCGGAACTCGAGTTATACCTATGCGCCTTGGCGTTGGTATGCACTTGGTTCGCAACCATTCGCAGTGACGAACGGACGGTGGGATTGTTTTATAAGAAGTAAGCATGCGATTTGTGATGATTTGATTTTATTGAACACTTTCTATTTCATTCACTATGTAATTCATTTTTTATAATATAATATACAACGTGGCGCGAAACTTATCACATTAAATGATATACTGCTTTAAGCTGGTTGATATAAGACGGTTAACATAAACAAAATATATATTTTAACAGAAATTAAGAAATTATTATTTTGAATAAAATAAATAAAATAAAATTAGACACATATTAGAACATTGTAATAAGCACACATTACCAATAGGTAATGTGTGCTTATTGTGCGACGAAAAGAAATATCTTTTCGTCATAAGATTATGGACCTTATTTCATTTGTTTTTCTTTTTGTGTTTTTTTTTCGTTTGTTGGTTTTGTTTTAATATCGCTGCTTGAAGTCTTTTACATTTATCTCTGCATGACACATGATGCTCTAAATTATGAAAACTTAAAAAGTGTCCTGGGGCTAAACTACTCAATACATTTGTTTCATAATTTGTAAATCGTCAAAGAATACCATGTAGTATGCATCCATATGTGGTATCAATTAATGTGATAACATTTGCACCACTTAGTATAATATTTACAATCACTAAACTAGAAAGAAACTCAAGTAGGAAGATAAAATTAAAATACTGTAGGCGGGCAGCCCTAACGCGTGTCTACGAACCGCGCTGTTGTAGCTAATTATTTCAAGGACAAGGCCGAGTTACAATACTGTATAGATATCATTACCGTGACATTGCTATATTTTCTTTTATTTTTAACTTATTATTAACTGCGCGTTAACAGTAATACAGCTCATCTAATAAACATGCGCATAGTCACTCTGGTTGCGGTAGCATTACACGTCAAGCGTTTTTTTGTTAGATTCTGCGCTCTTCGTCGACGATGCTGACAAAAGTCGTCGTGTAGCCATAAAATGTGCTCACATTTTGCGGTCCGGTCCGGAAGGCTTATGAATTAGGTCGATATTTTCCTTGAACAACACGATTGCTTATTTGAAGGGTTGACAAAGTGCTATTGATACTATAATTAGCGGTCGTCTACAGGTTGTGGCTACTTCTTACTATAAATCAAGCCGTGTGCCTGTTTGGCACATAGTTAGTTATATGAAAACGCGCCTAAAATCGCGGGAGATAGTTACTATGTTTTGTTTGTGCAAAATATAATTAGTATACAGTATGTAGAATGGCCAAGAGAAACGAGAAATTGCTAAATTATTTCTGTGATTTTATGTCAAGTGATTTTCATACAATTAATGCATTATTGCATATGATTAATCTTTTTGTTACGATATCTGCCACTTAGACAAAGACCGTGTCTAGGTAATTTCAAAAATAAATAAACAAAGCTCTTGATGAACGGGCCACAGATGTCAGGGATATAAACATTTAAACCACTTTCCACCAAAAATGTCGTTTTATCAAACTTATCCTGGAAGCCGAAACGCTGAAACATCAATTGCACTTACACCACTACGCCTTTGAGGCAGACAATATAACGACTTCATTGCTTTTAATGAACCGGAAAAAGATTAACAAACAATTAAAAAAGCGCGACGAGTTCAACGTCCATAATTACAGGAGACCTTACTGTTACGTCTTATTATAAAATCTACACGAAATCTTACAACTTCTATTTCTAGCTACCCTTATTTTAAACTCTATGTACGAAGATATAAAGTTCACAATAAAAATGTCCATCTACCCTACGTTGGTGATACAACCGGCGCCGGCGCACTTACGACTTACGATTTCGTACGGTGACCATGCTGCGAGTAAGCGAAAGGCAGACAGTTCTTGCATTCCTTATAAATTATATTTATCTTTTTTGCACGCAATTGCGTTTGCCTTGTGTTACGCGATAATGTTTTAAATGCCTTTTAAAGCTTTTTGAGATTTGTTTTCGAAATGAAATCTTGTATTTATAGCAGTTTTATAAGCATATACGCGTATACGTGGTCCAATATTTCAAATATTAAGGCAGATTTTGTTATTGTTATACCCTAATTACCCATTTGATATAATGAGGTACACGTTTTGTAGTTCTCATAAATAAAAATATAATATATATTTTTGTGATATATTTGCGGAGTAAAAATCATAATTTTAATATGGTTTTTAGCAATTGTGAAAGTAAATCTTTCCGTAAGTGGTTTATATGAAAATTGTATAAAATATTACGGTAGATACAGGTAACAATTAATGGCAAACTATTGCCAAGGCTCACTTATGATGAATAAATTGTAGATTGTAGCAAAGTTGTTCCGTAGAAAAACAGATGTTCTCGTTTAATATAAGTCAACTTCGATATTCATGAGTACTAAGAAAACTTTTTTGCTAATTACGAGCTAAAGATGTACTCAACATCTTTATCGTAGTACAAGGTCACACTCATTACTCATCAACGAGTGAATTAAGGCGAGATAGATATTAATGTTTATTGCCCCACGTGCTGCCTCGTACGATCTGCTATTAAATTACTATTCTCTTGCACGTGTGCTCGTTGAGATCGTATAGTCCTTTATTTATTAATAATTAATTGGTGTAAATAGTATTTGACTATATGAAGTAAAAGCGTAAATATGAATGCGTTTAAAGTTTTTAACAAATATCATAATTCATTGAAATTAAACTACTATATACGGATTTTATCGCGTTATTTATTTGACACTTTATTACATAATTTTGAAAACTGTTACACTACTACTTTTATTAAACTTTACAAATTTTAAAGCTAATTGAATTATTATTAAAACTATATATATAATTTAATTTTACACTTTCCCCGACGTTTCGGTTGCTTTTCAGCAGCCATGGTCACGGGGAGACTAAGATGGCAGTTGTCTCAATGTTCCAGTGTAGTTATTTCAAAGTACCCGAACATAATTTAATCATTGGTGTTTCTATTTACGCAGAATGAGCTCAAAGTATCATGAAGTCTAGCTGTGGTTTGCTTCTTCTTGGGTTTGACTATTTTTATTACTGGATCCCAAGCTGGTGGTACATTCCAACCATCTTCTCTCTCAATAGCCTCGCGAAGCATCCTTGGTAGGAATCGGCGTTTAATTTCAATGAATAATATTCGCGTAAATAGAAGACAATATTATGTAAATATCGTAATTATTTTACTAGCTTTTGCCTGCGGCTTTGCTCGGGTACTTTACCTTTACTCTTTCTGGACGAAAGGTATTCTATGTACTTTTCTGTACCATTGACATCGTGTATGCGATACTTGATGATGATGGCCCCAGTAGTTAAGACGTGAGAGCGTAACAACAAACAAATAAAAAGCTCACATTCGTATTTATCATATTAGTTAGGATAGTGGTAGCTGCGTTAAAACTTATTAGTTAAATAGCTATAGTTAAGAAAATGTGCGTGCGTACGAAATTCTCTGTGTACCTATATGAATGCTCGTCAACATTTTGGTTCCGGATCTCGTTCTAACTTACTGTTATTATAAGGTGCTTATAGCCATTAACCTGAAAATAGTTACCATCTTATCTCTATGTCAACGAGTGGCCCAAATAGATACGGATGTCTCATAATCCTTGCAAGCATAGCTTTATACCTAAATTGAAACATAACTTCTTAAAATACTAGGTCATAGGTGTTAAATCATCAAAAATAAAAAACTGTATAAAGATATTAATTGCAAATGAAAGTGACCACGCGCATCTAACGTGGGCAATAAAAAAATCTATTTGAATATGTTTGGTGAACTTTAACCAGTTTAATCTAGATTTAATGGCATCCTTGTGAATATATTAATAGCAATCTATTTTGAATATTAATAGAGTGACCAGATAGAAGATCGGTATTATATTATTTATTGACTTATCTTTGTTGGCGGCGTGAAGTATGTGTTGATTGAAGCTCGCTACAAGATGTAGCCAATCTTGTCAGTGTCAGTATTATATTATTTCTATTATTCGTGTGGCTTTGGATGATTAATATATGGAATAGTAGTTGTACAGGCGACTATGCTCGCATTATAACTTTTAATTTCCGGTATACCAGCAACAATAAAATAATCGCGTGGATCTGCGTGCCGGTATACGAGGGATTCGAAGCACAATACATGAATGTTTCCTCAATTTTAACCATACTAAATTTCAACAAGATCAGGTGAGCATTACTTCGTAAAAATACTCAGTTAATTGCGCGTTTGAATGCGCGAATGATAAAAGTTGTAATAAAAAACAATATAACAATCAAAGAGATATGTTAGGACCCAACCAATAAGTAAGTTTAGACGTTACCCAACAGCAACAGGTTACTCATTTATTAGATTTAGAAATATCGGGTTTAATATAATATGAACTTGCGTAAAATGTAGTTCAACGATAACATTGCGATTCACTTAAAAACTAATGAATTGACGTCTTTGTACGTATACATGATCGTGATTAAAACTTAATGATAATTTGACAATGCGTTAATCGCCTTACCTTTCCGTTGAACAGTAGCAGCGAAACGTCATTTGGAATAAAATATACCAAAGTAATTAATGTTGAGGCTGTTCAAAATGACGCTGTGTTTCGGTTCACAAGGCGGATGAACATGTATGCTATATTAAGGGCATTACGTTGCCTAATGACTTGAAGACCTGGGCTTTGCAGTCCCGAGTGAGCGTCACGGGTGTAGCAGGGCTGCTTGGCGGGGACTTTTGTAAAGATTCAGGTCATTGTAGAATTACAAAATTTTAAAACAAATAAGTGAATATAATCAATACACATTGTTAAATAGGGTATTACATGTTTTTAAGTATAAATTTCATACAGAATATCGCAGCCGTTATATAGAAAATTTAATTTTAAAACGACCTATTTTGTCAATTGTCTTGGTAATATTTGGACAACTTAATTAAAATTTTAGTCAATACGTTGTTTTCCCCATATAATCTAGTTTACTTGTATATTTTTTTATGGTAAATGCATAAAAGGGTTCATCTACAAACTTCTTTAAAAGGAGCGTGTTTTTAAGATTTGAGCGATGCTATTCCCTTAAGCAGCAGCAATATGTCTATTAGGTTTAAACAAAACAACGTGCCGAAATTGCTAAAAATGTCATCGTACATTTTGGTAGGGTACATACTTTAATTAAAATTGCATAAATGATATTAGATTTTTCTGTCAGACACTACTCATTATCGACACATATTCTCGTGCCTCTGCCCTAAATTGGTGCCCAGATGGCTAGACTAAATAACGGTTACTATAAGCATTTAGTAACCTCCAATTTTATTATCCATTAATTATTTGACTATTTTATTTTCCATTAACTGTCCGACAAAGAAAGATTCGCAGTTGCATGAGTCTTACACGTGATTATATAAAGAATTCAGAAAAGCCCACTTATATTACAAACCTGCAAGAGAATGCGATTGGGCTTACTGTACACGTTTGCTCCAATGTAACACATACAAACTGGTAATCCAACAGACCTACCTAAACATGCTTGGATATACAATTTTCACCTTTTTTCCAAAGATCTTTCGACATGATTTCGCTTGGTGCGACAGACTTGCAAAGGATAAACAAGCATACGCAAGCCAGCCACCCTATTGCATCAGCCAAAAAGTTGACAACCTCAGGTCAACTTTATATCAGTAAAGGTAGGTTGCCACACCTTAAGCTATGTGGAAAACCTGCGGCTCCTCATGCATATCTTATGCATAAATACTGAAATTAGTTTATTTTTTACGCGATTCCATCGAAATGTCATTGCCACGCTGGTTAAAATGTTAGGCCAATCATATATTAAGTATGATATGATACTATCGTGGAGATAGCAATTTTGAGATTATTTTGGTTTATATGTATGCATGTAAATTTACTAATATCACGAATGAACTGCAGACAAAGACTAAAGTTTGGGTATAACAAAATAGAATCGATGATATTACGCTATCACATAATAAAGTATTTTTACTTCTCAGTCAAACAATATAAGTAGCAGATTGATATTTAAATGAGATTAATATTTGTAACGTGTCAAACCTAATTATGTCTGAAATTGCTAAATTAGTTATTACCTAAAGGTGAAAAAGCTTAAACTGCCAAGCTAGTCATCCGGGAATCAATAAACTGTGATATCGTAACCGGTAACCGGTTAGGGCGTCTATACCGTTTGCACGTTTCCCTTCGTTCATAATTCAAGATTCGAAAAGCAACAATTTATTTTCAGAATATTATTAATTTATTTGTTGTCGCTTTAATTATTCATCCTATAGTTGCCCGAAAGCCTTTAAGAATTGGGCCCTAAAAATATTTTTATTAATGTGATTTTATCCAGCGATTGTAAAAGTCGAATATTAGTTTGCTATGATATCAATCATCAATGTACAATATATACAGGTCACCATAATTAATTCCTTTATTTTATGTTTTACATACTCATTATTTTCACTTATCACACAAATGTCCCGTTACCTTTCTTCAAGATTTTTTTATCCAACTAATAAATAAATCCAAAAGTGAATAATAAAAAAATAAAAATGTTAAAAGCATTACTAAAAACGTTGTATTTGTTTAAATTTGTATGCGGTATTCAAATTTGTTTTTACTGTGTTTATGTACTTTTTATGTTAGACATAAAAGTATAATTTTATGTACATTTTTTTCGTGTACATGAATTACGATTCATAAATGTATTTCTGTATTGAGAAACTTACATTTCAAAAGTCAATAACTTGCAGTAGTAAAAGTAACAGGATATCAACTAGGTACAAAACGAACGAAGAAAGTGAAGGGGTAAACAAGGTACTATATTTCTTTCGACACAGACTCACCGTTTTCTCCGCTCTTTGCGTTGGCGCCATAACGTCACGTTGTCGGCGTTATTAATAGATAAATTAATTATAACTTTTAAAATACTTCATACTAATTGTACGGTATTTTTCTATGCCATATATAATTGCACGAAGGACTAACAGAGGGATAAATAAATATAATATTATTTTCTGACTGCAATAAATAATAGAAAATTATAGTAAGGTAGCGATGTTTAAATGTGAAAACTTTACATAAATATCTATTCTATAACATTATTCTAATTGTTAACGTGTTTCACTTTATTTACAATTAAATTTTAACGTTGCATTATTAATTCACATGAGCCGTTCCAATGACTCACTCGTTTTGGCGGGACTGTCCGAAAAACTCGTACAGATATGGTCAGCCTTGTTAGGCTCGCGGATTTTTTTCTTTGTGTCGATGATACATGTATGTAAACAGCCAATGTTTTTTTTAATTATCACCGATGACGAGCATTGGTCTTTCATTGTTTGGTTATGTAACGTTTTATTTTTTATATTGTTATAGTGTGACCAATAAATTTATTATTTTTGGTAATATTCTAATTTAAATTGTGATGTATTCATAATGAAATGAGTTATGAAAAGCTGTATTCGAGTAAGTGAATAGAATTAATGATATACTCATTCAGTATACTGCTAACAAACATTTCCTAATCTCAATACAACTGTGAGAGTGCGGCATCGAACCCTGAGCCCAGTGGCGTAGCGAAGTGGAGGGCGAGAGGGGCGACCCGCCCCGGGCGGCACATTTAGGGGGGCGGCAAATTTCACATTAAATAATAATAATATATTTACTTTGAACCATTTGATGACGAACGAGAGGAATGGGTAGATGTACAATACACAACCATGATGACTGTTCTTGACGAAAGGTTATTGAAAATTACATTATAGTCTTTTAATTTGAAATAATAATAATAATATTCTACCACAAACACATAAATGAAATACTTAAGAAGGCGGTAAAATTTTATATCGTCCCGAGCGGCAAAATTTTCTGCCGCCCCAGACGGCCGACACCCACGCTACGCCACTGCCTGGGCCTTTCAATTGGGGGTAAGCGTAATCTTATGTGACAATAGTGAGGACAGGATTATAGGGCAATCCGTATTTTAATTAATTATAAGAATTATATTACGATTTACGTAACCATGTAAGTATGATGTTATTATTAGCTTTCAAGGTTGAATAATTTAAAGCTAATTCGGCATTTATGCGCAAAAAGCAACAATACATGTAAAACCCAAAGTCACAAGATAAAACTGACATTTAAATACAATAATAATAATATAATGAAAAGACAATGTAACATAAAAAAAGGTTTAAAATAAAATGTAATAATAAATAATAAACAAGCCTATATGCAACACACAGTGATAAGCTACTACCATTAAAATAATATATTTGTTTAATATTACTAACATTTATTATTAATCTGGTATTAAGACTGCGCCGAGCGTAAGACAGATAATGACAGAGCTCGTGCGGCGCATATTCAAATCGGCGCGCGGCCGCCATATCAAAATTGTATGGAGGAATTGAAGTGCTTTTTTGATAAATATGTATCTTTATTGTCAACCAATAACTTAAACATTTGGGGCGGACAAATTGTAATATAACTATTTATGTTTCATTTAAGCTGTAACATAACGTAATACGAACTTACATTTTTGCAATTTTCGTGCATATTTACGCAATTATATTATATAAAAAATATATAATTGTTATGGTAAATGTATACTTTATATACGTATTAAACAAAAAGTGTTGATTTTATTCACTTAACTGTGACTGCTTGTTTTGGCACATTTTGCTCGGCGCAGTCTTAATAATATATGTATTAAACCAGTACGTTTTGTAAGGTGACCTTTTATTAATTTCAAACCGGATAATTTTATACCTAATATTGCAATAAAAATAAAATACATATATAAAAATAAAATAATAAGATCTTTATTACAAACTTTTATCTTGTTATATGACCTTTGCTAGATTTTGTCTTTTAACAGAATTTTTATTACGACGTTTTTTAGTTTTATAGTATTCCACGAATGTTACTTGCATACGCGATTCTTCTGGCTCTTTTATACGACGATGTTATATATAATATTCTACCACATACACACAACACCATCTAGCCCAAACTAAGCAGAGCTTGTACTATGGGTACTAGACAATGGATAAACATACATAGGTATATACTTTTTTTTTGTTAATACATACATATTAGACATAGAAACACCCAGACCAAGACAAACATCCATGTTCATGCACACAAATGTTTGACTTGTGCGGGAATCGAACCCGCGACCTCGGGCGTGGCAGTCGGTTACACTAACCACTACGCCATCGAGGCCGACGTATGTATGCGCAAGTTGAGTCATTTGCGTGGTATGAACAACCCTCGCAAAACATCCGTGCAATATTTTTATCCTAACTAATATTATAAATACGAATGTGAGTCTGTTTGTTATGCTTTCACGCCTAATCTACTCGATCGAGTGTAGAAAAGGACTAAAAAATGCTTCTACAATAGCTACATACATAGTTATTTATATATTAGATGCATTTACCTATGTGTTGCATATGTTAAAACAGATCTATCTCAAAAATCTGATCATTTCCTTATGCAACTAATTAAAATATAAATGAATCATAAAAATAATTGTTCCATGGTCGGTGACGGGCAGTATTCTGCGCAGTTGCAAACCGTTAGCCTTCTGTGTACGGAACAAACATTTGTATGACCTACAGATTACACGTATTCTGAGCCTACCTATGTGTGTATTTAGAACTAAAGATATTAAGTATCTAAATAAACTATTAGTAAGTAGAAGTAATAGCAGCGATAGCTCAGTGGGGAGACCAACAGACTGCAATGCAGAAGGTCTCGGGTTCGAACCCACGTCGCGCACCTCTGACTTTCGGAAATTATATGACTTTTCGAAATTATTTGCGTATTGATTGACAATTATCGCCTGCTCCGTGCCTCGGAGAGCACGTTAAGCCGTCGGTCCCGGCTGTTATGAACATATATGGCAGTCGTTATTGCGAGAGTGTCGACACAAAAGATCCCACTGGGTCGAAGTGTCGCCGGTCTGCACTGACTGGCCCCCAAATAAGATAAGATAAATAAGATAAGTAGAAGTAAGGTCTAGATTTAGATACATAGATAGGCTGATAAATATTCCTATTTGCCTATTTTTTATTTAATAAAAGCTGTTCTTTGTAGCTCCAGGCGTAACTAGCAAACCAAAGTTTTGCCAGCTTTGTTTAAATTCCCAATTATATTATTAATAGGTGGCAAATCCATTGCAGGCAAAGCTGCAATGTAGAATATTCTAAATGGAAAACCAACCCGTTTTGAAAACCCGGTAATATTGAATCATTCATTATAACACTAATTAATCTAATACATACAATAATTATAAAAATAATAATAATTATAATACTAAATATTTAAGTACAAAAATGGTTTAGGCGTAGTAGAATTCGAATATATTATTGAATAAGTAAATATACAGCTACAGATACTTTGTAATCTGAAAATTATTTTGGAGCACCACTTCATCGAATCTCGAGCAGCTAGTGAAATAAAGGCCTGTTATCTGATAACATTCGTCAAACTTACATAGAAGCTTCTATTGCAGATAGTTTGACGTGCAAACACAGACTAGAATTTTGGGTTATCTTGTATATGTACCTACTATGCTACGCAAAATTTTGATTGCTCGGATAGCGTAATGGTTATTGTGGTAGCCTCGCCATTGCCAATGCGACGAGCGTTGTAGGATCGATACACACACAAGTATCACGGGTCTAAAATACTTTTGAGTCTGGGTGTATCCATTGTTTGCATGTTGGTAATGTCCCCCGCGACATAGGACATAAAACTAGAGCTACATAATTCCTAAAAAAATATGGTGTACAACGCTAATAAGAAAAACCAACTGTCACTAGTTTTTATGGTAGATATAATCGTAATTTATTTCTGATGCAAATTCTTCTTTACTGTTTTAATTGCGACAGTATCTTTGCTATATTTTCACGACTTAATCACTTTGACTTCTGATATTTCGTAAAAGCGTAAAAGCTGAGGAATAAGGTAGACTTTAAAAATAAACGCGAACAAAGTCGTGAGTGAAATTATACGTTCTCATGTCAAGACTAGTCACGACGAATCAGGGAGCCAATATCAAATGCACTGCAATCCACTTCACACCGGCTGGAGAGGAAACGGTTCATGAGAGCAGGATGCACCACATCTCATGATTGACAGAAATTGACACTAATTTAAACCGTGGGCCCTCAGTGTGGAAGAAATTGAGACCAATGATAGGAGAAATGGATAGCTACTAAAAATGCTTTCGCATCGTAATTCTTTCTTAATGTTATAAATGCGAATGTGAGTTTGTTTGTTTGTTACATTTTAACGCCTAACTGTTATACCGATCATCATGATATTTTGCATACACGTTGTCAGGGGTATTTAAAATAACATAGGTAACATTCATCTAGAAAAAAAATCTGTTCCTAAGCGAAACCGCGGGCAAAAGCTTTTATCCCGGCATCTGTTACCGTACGATTCACGTGGGCAAAGCCGCGGGCAAAAACTATTTTATAATATATAATGATTGTACATTAAAATATTTGCATGCCACAAAATGGAGTATGGAGGAAGTTTTATATCTGTACCATCTTAAATATCGTGCAAATATCCGCAAAAAAATTATTTGATCTCAATATGAATCTTGTGGATCACATCGCATTAATGTTTTAGGTGTAACCTAATTCAAGAGACATCTGTAATCGTCTAACCCGATTCTCATCATCGTGATGCTATTTAGTGTTGCCTGACAAACAAACGCTTAAATAATAAATAATGAGATGCGCGACAAAATCGATAGTATTCGTAGACAACAAAGGACGGAAAGGGCCGCTGTTAGTCACTTCTTGTAGATGTCCTCTCTCAACTGATATTTTAACACGAGTGCTACAAGTTATTGTAAACAAATTAGTCTTTACTACGTAGTCGCCAAACCTACAGTGTGCTAATTACATAGACAAACCCTTATTTTATGATGTTGGAAATTAGAAGATGAGGGTGCGAAGGGCTTTATTGCATAAGAAACTAAAGTTTGACAGGATGAAAAATCTGTTAGACCATTTTCGCTTTGCCTGATGTACTCAATACTCATATGTGTGTATAGTTGACTTAGTACTTAGTAACTTGACCTTTATCGTTAAAGCAAGCGTCACGTCAATGTCGTTTAATAAGAGCTTGGCGCAGCGAAGTTATTGTTTTTCAGCACTTATATTTGTAATAAAATCAATAAACTTATGAATATTTACTCTATGTGTAGACAGAAATGTAAAACAGCTGTTACTGACTGGTTGCATAATCTTGATTATGACGAGACTGACAGTCTCATTGTTACTTTAAAATAAACAGATTAACTGGTATTCGCATCCAAACCATGCACACACACACACGCACGCACACACACACACACACACACACACACACACACACACATACACACGCACGCACGCACGCACGCACGCACGCACGCACGCACGCACGCACGCACGCACGCTCGCACACACGCACACACACACGCACGCACACATACACACTCGCACGCAGAGGCACACACACAGACACATGCACACACATGTTATATTTATGTCTTGTTATTATATTATATTTTATTTACTTTAGTTGTGTGCTTAGTTTGTTCAATATTTAATTTAGGTTCATTTCTAGACTTTACCGTATATACTTATAATTTAACCATACATATGTGATTTCGATAGGGAGAGCCTGGAGATTTATCACACAGGTTTCAAACCTATTACAGACTTCAGCTCTCACAAAGGTTGATTTTGTAACTGCTACTGTACTCTTTTTGTGTTTAAAAGTATGTGTGCAACTTTTGAGAGAAATGAATGAATTTATTATTATTATTATTAGGTTTATTGAAATTAAACTACTATATACGGATTTTATCGCGTTATTTATTTTATACTTTATTATTAGGTATTATAACTTCGAAAAGTCAGAGGTGTGTGTGTCTTGGGATCAACCCGAGACCTCTGTGTAGCAGTCCAACAGTCATAATAATAATAATGTCCTCCAGACCGAATTTCGGTCACGGCGGCCAATCTTAACGTAGACTGGCCATCTGCGCAGGATATATTATAGAGCACAAGCGTTTGCGCAAACTCAAGTGCACTCTCTGTTCCCTCACTCTCATGATCCAATGGGACGGTAATCCGACACAACCGGAGAGAGATCAGGCATAGGATCAACGGCTTTACGTGCTTTCCGAGGCACGGAGGTGTCTTATACCGCCAACTTCCTAACTCCTATCGAGATTTCTTAACAGAAAAACCTAATAACGCTTTGTTGGCCCGACCCGGGATTCGAACCCGGGACCGCACAGCAATCAGAGAAGGCAGTAATAGTCTCATACTAGTCTTTTGCTTGTATTAGAAAATTTTAAATTAATGATTGTAACAAACGTTCCAGCTACTCCGTTGTACTTAATATTACCTTGCTTCTAAGCGTTTCCTGCAAGTTCCGAACGTCTTGTTCCGGCACTTAACTAGTCCCTTGCAAGGGCACTAATTACTAATTGACATGTTTATCAGTCCAAGGTCGAGAGAGTAACGTTTTATGCATGCAATCCAATGGTTACGTTAGCATATCGTGCATATGTTGAAACAGATTATCTGCATCAACATATGGAAATCGCTTACTTTTGCTACAGGAACGGTTGTTGGCGTGCTGATTGTTGTTAAAGAATTGAGTTTTTGAAGAAAAATATTACTACACGCTCTAGGCTAGCTTCCCCTAAGAATAATAATGCTTATTTTTATTAAATTATACATAGGTGTAAGGTCTAGTTTTCTTTCGTTCTGGCTTGAGGCTCTAGTAAGGTGAGCTGGACGTTACCGTTACATATACATATGTATGTATATCTCAAATATTCTGTTAACGTTGTTTTAATTGTTTTTTTTTTTGCAAATATGCCCGGCAATTGGCTAGACCCACCAATTTCCAGGCATATTTGCAAACATAGTGCTGCAAATTTTTGGTCTAAAATCCCAATATTTTACATTGCCAGGCTAGTGATTCGAAACCGAGAGCTCATGCAGAGTAGTTGCTTAGGTAGTCAAGTTAAACCCTCGAAATTGTCCTCTAAATGCAATGCAAAATTCTTGAAATAATGTCTATGATGAGAAATTTATGTCTCATTCCCATGCCGTTAAGCAAGCAGTCATCATTTGTCTGGCGCCAGCTCACATCGTAACTTGCCCGCCGAGCTTTTTTACAAAACTATTATGAGAGCGCGCCTTCATAATTTTATTTCGTACCTACATACAATTTTACAACAAAATTCCTGAAGTATATCTTGAATGTGGTGGAGCCGGTTTTTTTTCTTAGTGTTAATGTTAGCTTTTGGTCTATCTTTAGACTGGGAATGCAGTCGGGCTGCTTGATCAACAGTTATGTAGTACTCGGTGGCTGTACGTGTTTGTAGTAAACATAAACGAAGTGAAAAGGCTTAGGATAAAAGCCTGTCGCGGCAATTTATTAAGTTTTTGGATTCTTGCGTCGAGAATTTAGTTCTGCAAGTATTTTTTAGTTGAGGTCCTTCATCCTGCTTCATTAGGACAGCAGTAGTCAATAAGGCTAATATAGGTGTTTAAGGTCTCGGTTTTAATGAACGGTAAATTGTCATTGCGGCTTACTGGCAAGAAATTCTTCTTAATTTCTTAATAGAAGCACTGAATATGGAACAGCTCCTGGAAGAGTGCAATATGCTCGCGTTCCAATTACGTGGGACCTATAAAAATGGGGGTGTAATATAACTCTGCCTACTTATGTAGGTAATCCTAACTTGTAAAATTGTAAGTGGGTTTATAGAGTATGCGTGTTACAAGCAATCTAGTCGAGTTGTATCCTCGACTCCCCATTACATATCAACTCAATGGTTGTTGTAATCTTAGAACAAGTCAGTTCAAAAAGACCACTCATGACATCATGGAGACACGGAAACGTGATGTTCTAATCAGGTTTACATCGTACGTGACGCGATACAAATCCAATTATTAGTGTTCTCAAGTGCACTTTATATTGCGTTGCTAGAATATCAAGTATTGTATACTCAAACACTCCACTCCTAGTATTAAGTAGAGGCTGGTTTTAATTTTGCTGTGACGTAATATCAGACTTGTATATACTAAGGTTAAGGGTTACATATTTCTAAATCGTATGACAGAGCGAGAGCCTCACGAAATAAAGACTTTGTTTCTAAAAGGTATGGTAGAATGGGATTCTGTCGCTTAGGATTTCGGAGTAGCTAGGCTTTTTCAAATATGCAATCTGATAGTAGTAGGCCATTGTAGCACCAGATTCAGTAGTGGTACATCGGAGCAGCACACCGGCGTTACTTGTCCCTCACCTGGAGGAGTTTAGTTTAGTCGGTAGGACCCGGGATTTTCCAACTACCCTCGGGTGAAGGTGAAGGCCCCACAAGGTAAAAATAATTCAGTAGTGGTGCGTATAATTTTGACACTCGTGAATTCTCGAAGGAAATATAAGTAGCTTGGAGTCCTAATTTAATTAGAAGTATAGGTATAGGAACAGTTAGAAAAATAGAAAAGTGATTCTAAGACTAAGCAGTAATAGGGTAGGCAATGTTCCCCCGTCCTACAGAAGATAGGAGTCAAACAGCCTGATGTTGTGCTCTTATAGGTAGTATGTCGCGTTTCCAAACTGTTGAAGCTATTTGCTGTCAGTAAGAAACCTATACATTCTGTATCTTCTTAAAAACCTTGGCAATTGAAGCTTAGAGCCTCACAGTATGACGCTAACATAGCGGCAACTTATGCCACATGTCCTGAAAACCAATCAAGTTTATTATAAAGCATTTTCTCTTAAATAATTTTATTTGGATATATATAGGTTTTTAAAATAGGTTTCAAGTCTATCTTCAATACCTACTAAAACTCCCTGTCAATAGCAGTCATAAAGAGATTTCGACGAACACTTCAAGGTTTATTAGTGTGCAAGTATAATTTTACAATGTGACGCACCTACTCACCTTGCGTGGCCATAACCGCCCAAGGCTGTAAGAATATCAAGGTTTCCAGCTATATCATGATATCATAAGTAACATTACTCAAATGTCGTACATTGTTAATCTTGTAATGTGTTGCATACAATAGAATCGCGCTTGTAAAAGAAGGTAGAAATAAATTGTGCCTACATCTCATCAGATTTCTTTTAGTATCACGTAATAGAGGCTAGCGTTTCGGATTTGATTTAAATTTACTGTATATTGACTTCTGTTTGTCGGCTCTTTTTCATACAACTAAGGTAGAAACGGCCAGCCTAATATTTTAAATAAATATTACACTAGTTATAGTTCTTGCCACTCATGAAGGCTAGCTGGCTATGTATCTTCTTCTCCATAGCCTTTATTATTCCCAAGTCACTTGGGGTCGGCTTTTCTGGTCTAACCGGATTTAACTGGATATCAGTTTTTACACGGAGCGGTTGCCACCTGATCTCCGCAACCCGAAGGCTAACGATACCCTAAGGCTAGACCAGTGTCAGGATATTGTAAGACATTAACTTCCCAATAACGATACCCATAGATGTTCTTGGCAGCCGGGACCGACAGCTTAACGTGCTCTCCCGGGCACGGGGAGCGGCGAGCGGGCTATGTATGTCTGCGTGTAAGTGTCGCTCGTAAAGTCGCAACTGACCGCTCTGTCAAACACGCATACTACCGCACTGTGCATGTTCACGTAAAGCCCACTCGCCTTCGTGAGCTGCAAGAACTGTACCGTAAGCACCGATGATCGGATCGGTAGATACCGATGATCTCTGGTTATACTAAAGGAATATTTCGCGCGTTACCTAACCTACGCAATAGTAATTAAAGATATTATGAAAGAAATGTGAGTGACACGTTAGCCTTCGTAACTCTTTTCCACCATGCAAAACGTAGAAAGGAACAGCTAACCGGCGTAAGAGTAGCTTACACTATGGTAGGTACTCCTCTTACACTGGCTTTCCATAACATGGTTGTTCTCTCGAGTCAGCTCATCCGTGCCACTACCAAATAATTGGCAAGAGCTGAGGCTGATCTACCGAATTGGTTGGTGTAAAATGTTCTGGTTGCAATCCTCTATAGGATAGATATGTTCACCTGCTTCAAAGCTCACTTATACTCGGTCGATAGGATGACTTCCACGGGCAGCCGAAGTCGTCCCACGACGTAAACGCCTAGTCGTCTGACATCACCATATCACGTTTTAGTAATATCCTAATTATTGCTACAGGCACGTTTAGCAACAATACCTATTGACAGTAAACTGCAATACCTTTTGATGTTGCTCTATGAAGCGGGACGTTGCAAAATGCACTATGCGACAATACACAATACACCACTTAGTACCTTTGTATGCTAACTATTGCATGTTAGCCAATAGAATAGAATTGTCTTCCACCTGCCTTGTCTTATGGCCAAATGCGATCGGCGATTTGACGGCTGTCTGTACAGCATGGCGGGTTCGCAAATCTAGGTTTAATATAGTATGTTTTAGCACCTAATAATAATAATAATAACCATCTAGTGAATAGGCGAGTCACCGTCTGCCCATTGCATTGATGCTATTAGAGTATTCAGGGCAGACGCCGTTTTTCATCCATAGTTAGCAATATACCAGTCCACCAGACACCCATACCCATAGACCAAATATTAAAATCCATACGTAGCAATAGTCCTATGCCTGCTGTGGCTAATGCCGCTGTAGGTGTTCCATCTCACCTTTGATTAAAACTCTCGAAGGGCCTCTTCACGTTGGACCCATGTCTCCGTGTAAGCCTCCCAAAGCGCCAGGTATTTTCTAATAGGTATTATATGTTAGAAAGTACCTGTGATAAGAGAAACATAATAATAATAATATTCTACTACATACACACAACACCATCTAGCCCAAACTAAGCAGAGCTTGTACTATAGGTACTAGACAATGGATAAACATACATATATCTTGTTTTTTTGTAAATACGTACATAATATACATATAAACACCCAGACCAAGACAAAAATCCATATTCATGCACACAAATGTTTGACTTGTGCGGGAATCGAACCCGCGACCTCAGGCGTGGCAGTCGGTTACACTAACCACTACACCATCGAGGCCGACATCTAATAATATAATATAATCTAATTTATGTACAAAGACCGTTCTTAATCTATATATAAAAGGCATTTCAGTATCTTGTATCTCCTCAGTTTGTCAACCGATTTCCATTTTTTGTTTTGTAGATATTGACGAACGAATAGTAAAAAATATCTAAAGAACTGAAACAAAATATACGCACAGTCCGGGATTAGTAAGTATAGCGTGATTGGCTGCACGGATGGTCTAATGGTTTTTTTAAGTGGTCGCTTCGCAACTGCTGCTGCGCCGAGAGTTGTCCGTTCGATCCCCACACGGGACAAAAATTTGTATAATCCACAAATTTTTGTTACGAGTCTAGATGTTCTTTGTGTCCGTTGTATGAATGTTTGTAAAATCTCCTCAACTTATACTATTATTCTTGGTGCGAGAGTTGTCTTTTTTTATAAGAATCTATATATTAATATGTGAAGCAAAAACTTTGTACCCCTTTTTACAAAAAATAGCGCGGACGGCGGAGTATAAAATTTGCCACATTTAGAGTTTATTTAGAGAAGGAGGGACGAATCCTAATATGTTTATAAAATATGCATTAGAAATACATTAATATAATGGAAAAACACTACATGCATACAACCATGCATTTGACACACGCAGTCGAATCGCGTTCGTAGTATTTCGGCATTGTTCGTCTGACGTCGTACTTGTAACTATGGTTACCTATACCTTATTTATATGTAATAAAGAAAAAAAGAAAACAAAGTAGCAAGCTTAGGAATTTTGGTTGAATTTTGACCACTAGGCGACCGCTAGTAATAAGAAATAAGACTGAGGTATGTAGGTTTTAACATCAGTTACTATCTTGCAACAGCAAATATAAAGTGGAAAAATAATTATCGTAGCCATTTAATTCCTTAGTACTTTCTTTATCTCCCGACGCCGACATTAATTAGACGCCCGAGCTTTTAATTAAAGAGTAAGATAAAACGATTATCAAGTATATTGGGACTAGGATAACAATTAATCACTTGTGTTCACAAAGATAATGCTTACGTGCTTAATTGGATGCAATTTAAACGCAATCAATCATTGTAAAATACTTAAGCTTAGTGGGTAAACGTTCTACATGTTCTGGAATTAATCTAAGGAAAGACTTTTATTTATGACGCAGGCATATAGTACTTAGCTAACTGGCAAAAGCAGTCTGTTCGCCTGTTAGTAGGTAGAAACTGTAGCTTGTCATAATATCCTTCAGACCGAGTATCGCTCTGGAGACTGGCCATCTACGCTGGACATACTATAGTGTAACAATTATGTGCGCAAACACAAGTGCACTCTCTGTTCCCTAACTCTCATGATCCGATGTGAAGGCAATCTGACAGGACCGGGTAGAGGTCAAGGGCAGAACCAACGGCTTTATATGCTTTTCGAGACAACCAGTGCCTAACCGCCAACTGCCAAACTCCAGGTTGCTATTGAAAAATCCAATAACTTGTTGTTGGCCCGACCCGGAGTTCCAACCCGAGATCTCAAGCACCGCAGTCGCTTTCAATACAGTCACGTAGTATATATGAAATTAATAATAGTAAAATTAGGCCAAACCTGCCATAAAATAGGTGTTGCTAGACTGTCTAAAGAAAGTGCTAATATTTATTTATTATTAATAGTAGTTTTCCTCCGCTAAGTGATGAAAGTGGTTATGAATAAATATGGCGACATTAATCATACGTTAGCACGCAGTTATGGGTCCATAAAAGCATAATGAAATTCAGAGAATATAGCGGCTAGACGGTTGACTCATCGCAAGGTGAATGCACATACAGACGGACATGCGAATACACAAGTGTTTACTGCTTTAAAATAATATATAGTAACTATTCCCCGCGGTTTTACCAACGTTTATGATGAGTACTGTGATGCTATAAAGCATATGTGATAATATAGCTTCCAACTGGAGTACGAAATTATTATTTTTAAATAGGTCCAATATAATATTGTCTTCTGTTTACGCGAATAATATTTATTGAAATTAAACTACTATGTACGGATTTTATCGCGTTGTTTATTTGACACTTTATTAAGTACATAATTTAGAAACTGTTACACTACTACTAGATACTATTGAACTTTACTCATTTTTAAGCTAATTAAATTATTAAAGCTATTTATATTTAAGTTTACACTTTCCCCGACGTTTCGGTTGCTTTTCAGCAGCCATGGTCACGGGGAATGTACCACCAGCTTGGGATCCAGTAATATAAATAGTCAAACCCAAGAAGAAGCAAACCAGAGCTGGACGTCATAATACTCTGAGCTCATTCTGCGTAAATAGAAACACCAATGATTACATTATGTTCGGGTACTTTGAAATAACTACACTGGAACATTGAGACAACTACCATAGTCTCCCCGTGACCATGGCTGCTGAAAAGCGACCGAAACGTCGAGGAAAGTGTAAACTTAAATATAAATAGTTTTAATAATTTAATTGGCTTAAAAATTATTAAAGTTTAATAGTATCTAGTAGTAATAGTGTAACAGTTTCTAAATTATGTAATAAAGTGTAAAATAAACAACGCGATAAAATCCGTATATAGTAGTTTAATTTCAATAGGTCCAATATTTTCAAGTTAATTCATTACATATATAAAAACACAAATATTATAATTTATAATATTAGTGTACATACATCAAATCACAGGTTTATCAAACCCGCACAATTTCGTCATATTTGAACATCTAGGATATTTAAACTAATATTTTTATTCAGATATTGCCACGCAAAGCTTAATAGATAGATAATTTACAAGGGTCTCTTTCTAGCTGTACTTTAAATGAAAAAGTTGTTCAAAGCGTTCCTTGGTTGTTAGGCAGTTTTTTGTAGCTACGGAATTGTCTTTTGTTGTATTTTACTCACGTATGACTTAATCTTTATATATACATATAATTCTACTGTACGTGTGTGTCACTGAACTCCTCCTACACGGCTGGACCGATTTTGATAAAATTTTTTGTTTGTGTTCTTGCGGATTCGAGGATGGTTTAGATTTGGGTGTCTTTCTTTTTTCCTTTTTTTCTTTCTCACTTTCTTTCATGTGTACAGGACGACGTCTGTCGGGACAGCTACTTATACCTATATATGTATGTGCATATAACATGCACATATTATCTGCTCTTTAGGTCCTACGTAATAGGAGACGAGTACTCTGTACGTACGTCATAAAAATATCCATTGAAACAATCAAGTAAGGCCTTAATAGCTCAATACACATTTCCATAACCGACTCACTTTTGAATCACCGTTTGTCCATGTTCGATGTCCGTCTTGTATATGCGATCTTCTGTATGACACAGACGCTGTTCGCACACTCTGACTCACTACTTTGAGGGGGCAGGCAGTGAACCTTTAAGTATGCTGAAAAGAACTGTTAATTATACTGACAAGTACAGGACGACTCGATGGCGTAGTGGTTAGTGTAACCGACTGCCACGCCTGAGGTCGCGGGTTCGGTTCCCGCACAAGTCAAACATTTGTGTGCGTGAACATGGATGTTTGTCTTGGTCTGGGTGTTTCTATGTATAATATGTATATATTTACAAAAAAAAAGTATATATGTATGTTTATCCATTGTCTAGTACCCATAGTACAAGTTCTGCTTAGTTTGGGCTAGACGGTGTTGTGTGTATGTGGTAGAATATTATTATTATTATTTATAAGTACCTTCAAGATTGCTGAGAAGTACCTTCAAGTATACTGAACAGCACGTTTAATTATACTGCAAAGTACATTTGAGTAAGCTGGAAACTACTTTTAAGTTCCTACGCTGGAAGCTAACCAAAGCTTCCGTTTCACTCTATCTTTTTTCTTAGTTCCTTAGGCTGGCAATACAGCGACGCTTGATAAATCCGTTGATGCAAGCGGATACAATGTTAAAACACACGTGTAATTTACCTAACGGTTCATATAAATTTTTTATAACAGCTAGCTAAGGTTTGCCATAGTCCGTCTCTGATTACAGCGTGCGATCTTTAGATATTGAAAGAACTTAAATCAGACTTGTCACATTAGATTGGCTACGCTGGTAACTCGTAGATGACAGCACCTAGTGTTTCAAGTCCTCATATTGTAACGGTTATGTTTTCCCTGGACAATACATTTGTTTGCCACCTTGCTTGTAAGAAAATACGCTTAAAAGTACAATGCAAACCTTTTTCACACTGATACGAGGCCCGTGCCCAGCAGTGGGACAGTTTACAAGGCTAATATTATTATAATTTCAATAAAATTATTTCATAGCACTTGAGTCTCTGCCTGTCCATATTCGGTGTCCGGTTACTGAGTCAGCGATGTATAGGCGACGCCTCACTGCTTCTGTGAGATGCCATTATAATCCCGGCCCTTCCCGCCTGCTAATCAACCGGAGTATGATTGCGTGTTCAGCAAACATAAAAAAAAGCTTAAGTTTACATTTATTTTATCTTTTACACACAGAAATTAGTAAACTATGTGCACGTCTATGGGGAATGTAGGTATATCAGAATCCTTACTAATACTATAAATGCGAATGTGAATGTGTTGTTACGCTGTCACGCATAATCAAATAATGATGATCGGTCGAGTAATTAAAGGAGCGATTCCACTAAGCAACTCTTGCATGCAAGTATAACGTCACATTTGCGTACAAGATGCTTGCATTGGAAACATGTTTTCGAGAGTGTACAAATTGCATGCAGGTTTCACTTGCATACAAGTGAACATGTTCAATAATTGATTAGGCTATCATGGTTGGAAGACGTGCTCGTCAATAAAATGTTTATTTTCTCGTGCGCCCACCTAACAGACATTATGTTTCGACAATTTGTACAGCGATAGATTAATATACCATCTGCGTACACGTCACTCGTTCGAAATTCAAAACGTACAACTAACGTTTGCGCGTTCAATTTGCAGGTCACTTGAATAAAAATATGTTCAAACTACCCCTATATATACAAGTTGTAACGTACTTCCACTCACAGGTTATTTCTAATCATATTATTGAGTTAACTGTAATATGAGTTGCTGTGACTTATTTCATTTGTTATTAATATGTATCCTAGATTAAACAAAATTTAACTTTTTAAATCTTATTGAAATAAATAACTGCAACGACTACACACAGCAGCTCATATAAGGAAAATAATATAACATTGAATTGTATTGATGTAAACATTTGGCGATTGAAAAGAGTGTCTGTTTCTTGCCTGCTTCTTCTCATGAAAGCTCTACTCCTCGAACAGGCTTTTTTTAATGTTAATTTTTTATTTCCTTCCATTTTTTTTATTATTATTTTGTATTAATATAATAGTGAATGATGTGTCCAAGAATTATTTGCACATATTTATGGAAATAAAGATTTTTGACTTTGACTTTGACTTTAACTTGTATGCAAGTTTGTACAAGTTGTATGCAATTTGCAACTTGCATGCAAGTAACTTGCCTAATGGAATCGCGCCTTCAGTCGTGAAAGTGTAAATGTAGTTTAGGTTAGGTTATATTAGTAACAGTACTTGTTTCTGGATGAATAGTACCCTATATCTTATCTGTACCCTTGAAAACGTGTATGCGAAATTTCATGTTAATCGGTAGCGTGAAAGCGTTTAACAAACAAACAAATTCACATTCGCATTTATAATACATACTAGTTAGGATGTAACTGATATCAGTAAAAATAAAATCATACGTTTTTTTTATTCATCTTACGTGGCAAGCTAGCGTACGGCCCACCTGATGGTAAATGGTCACCGTAGCCTATGGACGCCTGCAACACCAGAGGCATCACTTGCGCGTTGCTGACCCTTTAGAAAAGAAAAAAGGAAGTGGGAAGGAGAAGGATCGGGAAGGGAGAAAGAGGGTGATTGGGCCTCCGGCACTCTCACTCACCGAACGAATCATAACAGTAGGAATACCGGTATTTCACGTCGATATTCAGTCAGAGGGTAGTCTTTCCCCGGTCGAGCCAGCCCATTCATGCTGAAATCAGCGAGGCTCTACTACTCATAAACTATCCAACAAGACTATCCACACTAAGAACACTGTTGATTACAGATTTAAATTTATATAATACTAGTTTTAGTTAGTTTAGTTTTTTCGCGCGGCCCAGCCCGCGTGTTACCTACATCAATAAAAGTCTATGTCCTTTCCCAGGTTTTAAACAGCCTCTATATTAAATTTTATTTAAATTGCTTGAGTGGTTTAGCCGTGAATAGGTAATAGACAGACAGACATACAGAGTTACTTATAATATTAGTAAGGATTAATGTAGGTATTTGTGTTGCACTAACTTCTTGACTATTGCGATAGGTTAGGTACTTGTGTCTAACCGCAAATTAACATGTAAATTCAGATTCCATGTATTCGAAACGAGGGCATACCTTCATCTCTGATTATATGTAATAAAATCAATTCTTAGAAAGAGGCCTCCAAACTCTAAGACTGAGTTGTTTATCCTGTACTTATGTTTGCGTGCCATTGTGAGGTTCTTAAATCGATGGCTGGATTGGGTAAAGAGTTACTGAGTTTTTGATTACACAATCTTAAGTAGCAGAAACGATTCTGGAAATTTATTTATTAGTATAAACAAATGGACATCATAACAGTAAACACTAAATCGTTGTACAAGTTAAAACTTAAATATGTCGTTCATCTTTATCGACACAGAAATTATTACTAGAGGGCAAGATTTCTTCTTAAAAATCAAAAATCCTGGATCCTTTGTCGTGAAAAAGCTTTACCTTAGGCCGTTAAAGTAGGGACCTCTGCACCTGGGGTTGCCAACCGTACTATAATACATAGTACTGTACTATATTTCAAGTCTGCGTACTATATAGGTACTGTTGAAAAATATAATTATAGTATGCAAAAAAGCTATATTTCAACAACGAAAAACAAAAAAACCTTCATTCAATAAAATTATTTTCCCCTATTTTACTACGTGATGCGAAAGCATGTATCCGTACTCATCGTGCATAATCCGTTTCGAACCTGTCCGTACCACCACCACCACCACTTGCAGACTGCACGATTGCTTGCAATTAGGCAGAGTTTAGTCATTTTAAAAGGGTACAATAAAAAAATAAAAGAATGACATGACATTTTTGAGTAGTAGAGCCTCGCTGCTTTCAGCATGAATGGGCCGGCTCGACCGGGGAAGGACTACACTCACACAGAATATCGACGTGAAATAGCAGTGTTCCTACTGTTGTGTTTCGTTCGGTGAGTGAGAGTGCCGGAGGCCCAATCACCCCCTTTTCCCCATTCCCGCTCCTTCCCACTTCCTTTCCTAAAGGGTCGGCAACGCGCAAGTGATGCCTCTGGTGTTGCAAGCGTCCATAGGCTACGGTGGCCACTTACCATCAGGTTGGCCGTATGCTTGTTTGCCACCTTAGTTGTATAAGATATCGATATCAAACAATCGAACACTTTCGAATCATTTGATATTATTTTCGATGAAAATCGCGAATCGCTAGTTTTAAATGCGTGATACATTTACAACAATAAAAAATAATCTAAGATTTACAAGATACTAGTTTGCCTGAAGCATAGATTGACGACTCGATGGCGTAGTGGTTAGTGTAACCGACTGCCACGCCTGAGGTCGCGGGTTCGATTCCCGTACAAGTCAAACATTTGTGTGCATGAACATGGATGTTTGTCTTGGTCTGGGTGTTTCTATGTATAATACGTATTTATTTACAAAAAATAAAGTATATATGTATGTTTATCCATTGTCTAGTACCCATAGTACAAGCTCTGCTTAGTTTGGGCTAGATGGTGTTGTGTGTATGTGGTAGAATATTATATTATATTATTATTATTATAGTATGTGTAGTGTGTATTATCTTGCATCATTTCAGGATGTACGGCACGCTTAGAAAGTGGCTATTCATTATAATACTATACAATTATTGTCAATTTTCTTATGTTGAGTAATCGCGATAATATAACAGTTGTTATATCTTTACGCTATTGTTATGTAATTCACGTTGACAAGTTATATTTTACCGGTTCGTTGGTTCATCTTCCGGTCGTTGTCTGTGGCTTTTTATAATAGCTATTGTTTATATAATTGGTTGTGTTGGCTAATTATCTCTTTATTAGATGACTCAATTATTTCATGGTGTATTTATTTAACTAATAAATATGAGGAACGTTGAGAACACATGTCTCTTAAGCGTAATAGGTGGTGCAACGGTACTGACCGCTTTGTTTTACCGTTGCGCCTTTGATTCCCGATTCGGGCAGCCTTATTGGGGCTTTCTGTTAAGAAATTCTCATTAGCAGTGAGGACTGTCTTACGGGAATAGGCTCGCTATCTATATTTATTCATTCTTTAAGCTTGTAGCTTGCTTGCTTTGTGTTGCCTTTTCCTATAAGCTTGTACAGTCTGCAACATAGATAATCGAACATTAAACAGCTGTAAAAGTATTTTACGAGTAATATTATTTTGTATTTATATCCTATGATAAATTGATCACAGTTCAAAAATACAGAATAATGATATTAAAACTATCTTTGGTTTGGTTTGTTTTAAAAGACAATCCCGCACTTGGAATATATTCTATGTTGCGTGGGACTTAACAAACACTCAAACAACGGATATGAAGAACACCCAAACTCAGAACAATTACTTGTGAAGACACAAATTTTTGTCGCATGTGGTATTGGAACACACAACACTTGGCGTAGAGGCAGCGGCGAGTTGACCGCTTACTGCTATAAAAACGAAATCTTGTTATAATTTTGAAAGCAAGAGGCAATCGAAATATTGCAGGTGCAGCTTATGTTGCTGACTGCATCATCCAACAAATAATCCTTAAGACTGCGCCGAGCGTAAGACAGATAATGACAGAGCTCGTACGGCGCATATTCAAATCGGCGCGCGGCCGCCATAGTAAAATTGTATGGAGGATTTGAAGTGCTTTTTTGATAAATATGTATCTTCATTGTCAACCAATAACTTAAATATTTGGGACGAACAAATTGTAATATAACTATTTATGTTTCATTTAAGCTATCTAAAAATCACGTAACACGAGCTTACGTTTTTGCATTTTTCGTGCAAATTTACGTAATTTTGTAGGCGGAAATATTATTTATTTAAAGTTTTTTGCACGGTGTAATTGTAAACACATACATTGATATGGTAAATGTATATTTTATATTTGTATTAAATAAAACGTGTTGCTTTTATTCACTTAACTGTGAGCGCCTGTTTTGGCATATTTCGCTCGGCGCAGTCTTAAGTAGCATAAAGAATAACGCAGTCACGGAAACCTAATGTAGTATAAAGTAGTAATACAGGAATTTGTTTGTTTTCAGAACGGTCTGCTGTCATCCCTGCCGTACTTAGGCAAGTATTTGTGCGCGCTAGCCTCGTCCGTGCTGGCCGACTGGCTGAGACGCAGCGGTAAGCTCTCCACCACCACGGCCAGGAAACTCTTCACCGGCTTCGCTGTTGGTCTACCAGGTAATGTTTAATAGTAAATATTTTAATATTTTAGAGTTCGAGAAAGCTCTTATAAAACAGCTTTGTCCATACGTCCATACGTCCGTCCGTTTGTCCGTCCGTCCGTCTGTCTGTTGTACAACTTTCAACTCAAGAACCGTAAGAGCTAGAGACTCGCGGTCAACGGCATTCGACTCAGCATAGTCGATATACCCCCGAAATGACTATGACCTTTGACCTCTGACCTCAGGTCACGTGGTATCACGTGACCTTTGCATATTACCTACTTGAACCATTTATTCGAACTTTAAGATTTACGGCAATTCATTGCCGGTTCTCACTTGTTTTGATACGCGATTTGTGCACTGCTTTCTTTGTCTGCCTCCGTGTCGCAGCGGTAGTGAATCCGACTGCTGTGCATAATGTCTCGGGTTCGAAGCCGGAGTCGGGCCAACAATAACTTTCCTATTGGGTTTTTCTGTTAAGAAATCTCATTGACTTCACTGACTTTGACTTTGACTTTAGTGGCTTAAGTGGTCGCCTCGCCACTGCCACTGCGCCGAGTGTTTTGGGTTCGATTCTCACACGGGACAAAACTTTGTGTGATCCTCAAATGGTTGTTCCGAGTCTGGGTGTTCTTTGTGTCCGTTGTTTGAATGTTTGTAAAGACCCCGCGACACAACAATTATTATTAGTGCGGGAGTTGCTTTATTTCAAAGTAATAAAAATAATATAATAAGTAATAATATTCTGTAATTATTTGACACAATAAATATTGAACTACTAACCTACTAACGTTAAACGTCGATAAAACATCTTACATAACATTCTCAATTAAAACCAATGACAGACCGGATCCCTCTTTAAGCATTGTCTCCCATTCGTGCCCCAATACCAACTACACAACTTGCCAGTGTCCTAAACTTAAAAATACAGAATCCACCAAATATTTAGGCGTAATTATTGACAGAAATCTTAAATTTTACGAGCATATTAATCACCTTGCAGCGAGAGTGCGAAGACTTATAGTAATTTTTAAAGCCCTAAGAAATACTGCCACAAAAGCTGTTATAAAATCAGTGTATTATGCTCTCTGTCAATCCCAGCTCGAATACTGTATCACCACATGGGGTGGTATATGTAAAACTCACTTCTTAAAAATTGAGAGGGCACAAAGAGCTCTCCTAAAAGTTAGCCTGTTTTTACCTTTTTATCACCCAACGACTGACCTCTACTCAAAATGGAAGGTACTTACTGTGAGACAGCTCTTCATTTTAAAAACGGTTATGAAACAACATTCCCTTACTACTTATGAACCCGAAACAATCAAAAACAAACGTCGCAAACACAAAGTCTGCTCTGCACCGACTTTCAAAACTAAAATGCCACATCGGTTTTCCTGCTACCAGAGTGCGAACTTATATAATAAATTAAATCGGGTATTAACAATATATCCATTACCGAAAACCAAATGCAAGACATTGGTCTCGGAATGGTTACAAAATTTGGATTATAATTCCACAGAAACTCTTCTACATCCTAATCAAACATAAATGCATACGACATAAACTCATAACTTACACCATACACCGTACGTATCATATCGACTCAGTACACCTGACATCCAACACTACTCAACGATACCACACAGATACCACACATACACATTAACATCATATACTATCATAGACACCTTAACACACACATACAAACACACACACACACACACACACATACACACAAGCAGGCGCTCAGTTTTAACATGTTTGTTTATAGCTTATTTTTTACCTCTACCTTCATAATTATAATTTTGTGTTTAAACTTTTAGCATTGAATCTCCTTACCTGTAACATTAGAGTGTAATATAATATATAATAACATTTTCATAAAATCTATCTGTTCTTCCGTGGGGGACCTGGTGATCTGTACCACAGGCATTTTTTGTCTAACACCGACACCAGCTCCTCGCATCGCTAAATAGTCAAATAGTATGTTATACATAGAATTAAGCTTTTAGTTGTGAGGAGAAATAAAGAATTTATTATTATTATTATTATTATTATTATTATTATTAAAATATTATTATTATTATTGTATGTACTAAAATAACTTTAATTCGAATTATATGGTAGAGTTATAATAGGCAGTCTCACTGCCCTTTGTTTGACCGTTTGGAAAGTCCAGCCACACAACAATAATTCATACTGTAGGCGTAGTCTTGAAAAGAAAACTTTGATTTTTTTATTAACGTGTTTTCTAATAATTTTTGCTCGTCTTAACTAATTCTGTTTCTTTGCAGGTTTGCTGATGATTGCGCAGGCAAACATGGGCGGTGACCGCGTGGGGTCTATTGCCATCTTCACGACAGCTCTGACCATCAACGGTGCCGTCACCGCAGGGTACCTCGGCAACGGACTGGATATCGCACCCAACTTCAGCGGTAAGCACCTATTTCATATTTAAAAGGTGTTACAAGGTAAAGTTAACATAGCCGTGTGTGGCTAAAACCTCACAAATATGTACATTCAAACTTTTTAATATTATAAATGTGAATGTGAGTTTGTTTGTTACTCTTTCACGTCTTAACTACTCTACCGATCATCATAAAATTTCACATACATGGTGTCAAGGATGGAGAAAACGACACAGGGTACCTACCCTTTATTCAGAAATATAGTACTGTCACTCACTACGTATATGTGGAATTTTATGATTATCGGTCGAGCGTAACAAACAAAACGATCAGTCACATTCGCATTTATAATATTAGTTACCATAAGTAATAAGACAATTTTGAGAGGCAAACAGGATTTACGGATTTATATGAAGGACCTAATCAGACAATAGGCTATGGGCGATTCCAATACCAGGCATAAGCATACTAACGCATTATCATTTTTAATTATCGTACTGTCATTAGCAGCGATAGCTCAGCTGGGAGACCAACAGACTGTAATGCAGAGGGTCTCGGGTTTGAACTTACGTCGCGCTCCTCTGACTTTCGGAAGTTATATGACTTTTCGAAATTATGTGCGTATTGATTGACAATTATCGCCTGCTCCGTGCCTCGGAGGGCACGTGAAGCCTTCGGTCCCGGCTGCCATGGACATCTATGGCAGTCGTTACTGGGAAGTCAGTGCCCTATAATATCCTGACACTGGACTAGCCTTAGGGTATCGTTAGCCTTCGGGTTGCAGAGGTCAGGTGATATCCAGTCAAGTCCGGTTAGACCAAAAAAACCGACCCCACCTGACTTGGGAATAATACAGGCTAGGGAGAAGACTGGTATTAGCAAGAAACAGAATAATCGTATAAGCTCTTAAAATATCAATATCCACAAACTCCCGTATTTTTAGCTTCGAAGGGATAGACATTTTGTTTTGACATGTTTACGCGTAACCGTGTCGCGGATATGATTACGAATGCGAACAGTATACACATTTAGATTTGGTACAAGTATGCGTAAAGGTCATACGTTTTTCTGCCACATTGTACAAATAGGAGGCCCTGACAAATACATTAGTAACAATTGTATTAAAATTCGATGGATTTGTAGCCGGTTACCGGTTATTTTAATATCACAATTTGAACATGTTTATCGTTATAAAACACAAAATAACTGCACAGGTAGCGTGCAAGCGCTAGGTGTTATCGGTTCGAATATTACAGGCGACAACGAATAATTATGGAATATACAAATAATTGATTATATAATATAATATAATATAATATTCTACCACATACACACAACACCATCTAGCCCAATATAAGCAGAGCTTGTACTATGGGTACTAGACAATGGATAAACATACATATATACTTTTTTTTTGTAAATACATACATATTATACATAGAAACACCCAGACCAAGACAAACATCCATGTTCATGCAAATGTTTGACTTGTGCGGGAATCGAACCCGCGACCTCAAGCGTGGCAGTCGGTTACACTAACCACTACGCCATCGTGGTTTACTTCGTGTTCATTATTTGTGTGTTAATTCCGAGTCAGGGCCTTAGTTCCAACCCTGGAGATGTCTATTTAAATCAGCACCAATACTAAAAATGAAAAAAAACAGTTACCCTTACCAAAAAAATAGGTACTGCAAGCCAAAGGCTTTTTTCCCACTATTAAGAAGAAACAATAGATACCTTATTTATTAAAAACAATAAATCTTATTAAGCTATAGAGCGTATCAAAAAACACACACATACAGCCACACGAAACATTAACCTGCCTTTGACGTAGTCGGCATAATGTGATATGGTCTTAAGTCTCTTGGTTATCACAAAGCCATGGCAGGCTGCAACAGAAAAAAGAATTAAAAATATGCTTCTTATGATTTCAGGAACTATCTTCGGCATGGCTAACACGCTCTCGTCCATAGGCGGCTGGCTTTCTACCTTCATGGTTGGAGAACTCACCAAGGAAAATGTAAGTGTATAATTAAATCTTAAATGAATTAATGAAAATGTAATTTTGATTATTATTTACTATACAACTTAAACTGCTGTGCCGATAGCCTGTGCACGGGTGTGTGGGCTCGAACTTCGAACCCACACGGGGCAAAAATTTGTGTGTTTCAAAATTTACTGTCTGTAGTTAAAACAATTTATTTTTTAGATATTGAAACTGGTCAATACGTTATAAATTCCTAACATATCCTATGAACACTGCCCGATCCAATGAAAAAGGTATATTTATAGATATTTCATCTTTCTTACAGAACACCCCTGAACAATGGAAGTACGTATTCTACATCCTGGCGTGCACATACATTGTCGGCGCTCTTTGCTTCGTGTGCTTCGGCTCAGGAGAACTGCAGCCCTGGAACTCACCCAAAAGCCCTCCTACAGAGGAGAAACACGAAGAACAACCCCTCAATGAGGAAAAGGCGTGAACATACAGACGAGTGTCAGGCATGTTATGGTGACTTTACTTTGAGGACAATAGCTTCTAGAATATTCACTCCAGAGTTATACCAGTCATACGACAATCTCTGATCATACTCTGAACAAAAATAAGGATCAAAATATTCGATGAGGATTCCAGTAATCCAATAGATTTAAAACTAAATAATTGGTATTACCTTCAGCAATAACGAGTATAGTCGAAAATATTTTGCGAAAACCTTTTGACAAAGGTTTTAATAAGCAACCTGCTACAGAAATAGCTGTTGACATTAAAGTTAACATTTTCGGATATTAACTTTACATTTTTGAATATGAACTTTACATGTATGAATTTTACATTTTTGAAGTTTTACCTACGTGTCTGACGGAATTTTAGATTTACAAATTGACGTATTATCACAAATGCGTAGAGATTTTGATTCGTGTTCACATCCTAGCATTGAATCGAGTCTAGTTTTGTTGTATCAAGCTTGTTATAGACTAGGAGGACATCAGTATTTGTTTATGCACCATTCAAACATTTATTCGCACATATTATTTTCGGATTAATGGTCGAAACAGATATATGATATACGCTTATTTCAAATATCAGTCGATCTTTAGTCGCCAATATTATTATGGTAATACATACAATACAATAAAATTTTAATTAAGTTTTCTCAATCCAGGCGGTAGTATCGTTACGGTGTTACCACTATCGAAACATAAACAAAGACTGCTATCCCCCATAAATTTTATTAAAGCATAAGAAATAATTTTCCCATTTTGAGACGATCTCTAAATGAGAAAATGATTCCTAATGTATTGTTAAAAATGAAAAAGAAAAAAAACTCAAAAAAAGGCTGTCTAGTGTGTAAATTATAATGTGATGTATTTATATGACGTATACCGGCGCGCCCTCGGACTCTGAAACGTTAGGTTCGAACGAAACCCGACTCATGCATATGTAGTGTTTAATGTCAAGAAGGCTCTCACACACAAACACACACACATGCAGCACATGGGCAATAACTGCGCACCTGTCAGATGACGTCATCAAGATGGCCGACCACTCCAAACGGGTGGGTTGCGCAGATATTTTCGATGTGTTGTATATGCTTAGTTTATTGCCGTAATAGCGATCATATATGAGATTTATTTTGATCAATAATATTGTTATACTAGTTATAAATTAAAATGCGGTTGCTTAGATGTTATTTAGTTTTCTGTCACACTCAGTAACTAATTGTCTTATAGGAATATATCCGGTAGATGGCAGTACCTGCACTATATATTTCATAGAACTAAAATATCAATGACATTTATCTATACCTCAATTTAAAACTATTATTGTTTATTGAAATTAAACTGCTATATACGGATTTTATCGCGTTGTTTATTTGACACTATTACAAAATTTTGAAAATTGTTACACTACTACAACTATTAAACTTTACAAATTTTTAAGCTAATTAAATTATTATTAAAACTATTTAGATTTAATTTATTTTTACACTTTCCCCGACGTTTCGGTTGCTTTTCAGCTGCCATGGTCACGGGGAGACTAAGATGGCAGTTGTCTCAATTATATAGATAAAAATATAGCAGTTTAATTTCAATGAATAATATTCGCGTAAATAGAAGACAATATTATATTATTGTTTAGTTCATGGTACCATCTTAATTTGAAAAGAAACCATTTTGCAGCTGTTTTACAGAAGTTTATCGCTATGTGATCGTAATTACGAGTTAATCATTATTTTAATTAGTTTGTTGGTCCTCCCATCCTTTGGTAATGCGAGCACGTATTAGCATTTTGTTTGGTTCAATATGAAAATATGTAAATGGTATTAGTATCTAGCACCATCACCCTTGAAAAGATATATATTACACTATACTGCCGTCCTTTAACTAAAATGCCGTTAACCCACAAGCGCGCGATTATGACTTTTTAATAAAAAGTAATATAGTCTTGAATTCTATACTAGAATATAGATAGATAATTATATAGGTAAATAGTTTTAAATTCTAGTAAAATTATAGATAGACAATTTAAAACTATTTTACTATCCATTAAAAAGTCATATTCGCGCGCTTGTGGGTTAACGGCATTTTAGTTAAAGGACGGCAGTATACTAATTATTACATTATAATTTCACTATCCAATGTGCAAAAATATTGTATATATCTATTATATTTATTTCGTTATTAGAAAACAGTGTTATATAAAGTTTTGGTTTTAAAAGCATACAAACTATGAAACATCTAAGTTGACAAGTTTTTGGAACATATATTTACCTAAAAATGACTACTAACAATATTTTGGCATATTGGATAAAGGAATTTTAATGGAACTATGTTTCATATATGTACATCTTTAGGCGTTGACTACAAAACTCATAAAGACTTTTTTATCTGCGTGTTACAATATTAACTTTCAAAAACAATATTTTGCTATGTATATATGGCATCACATTAACAAGTTTGTTCAAGAATGTAGTCTTGAACACCATTTACATTTCAAATACCAGTGTTTAGTGTGTAAAGTAGGACGCTTACCAAGTTGTACTGATAGATGTAAGACGGATCGTATCCGGGGACCAAATGTGAGGACTACAAATCTAACGTGTCTGTAATTGAGCTCATAATACTATGTACTAGACGAATGCAACTTGGACATTTACTTGTTGTATAGACAGCAACATAAGTAGCTAAGTATTTAATTAATGTGTAAAGGAATCAACTGCTCAAGTAACTCGAATAATTTGTTGCCCAAATTATGCACAAGGCATTTGTCATCAATTAAAAATTGCATGTAATTTCAAAACAGAACTTTAGGTACTCTAATATTTATATATCTCAATGGTATTGTTACGTGCTGGGTTCGACGGATAAGAATATAAACAATATTACCGACTAAAACACGTTTTATTCAAACACACAATTAAATTTAAAACACTACAAACACTATACCACACTTTTTCACTGTACTGCTTCAAACTCCGTAGTATTTCCGCTTCCGTTCGCTTCGATGAACACTTGACCGCTTACGATTGTAAACTGACTCGGCGGTGCGCGTGCGCCCTATTTATACGCGGGTAAAGCGCTTCTAGAGCTTTCTAGCAACGCTGTACTCGGTATGTAAACAGTACGATGATTCGAGAAAGTACCAGCATTCTCTCTAAGATTCTCGTACCGTACTACGTAGTTCTGTAAGATGTCAATAGATGGCGGTGTAAATTATTAGACGGAACTGCCGAGTCTTTCCCACAATGCCGAGAGATGTCACTGGGCGTAACAGTATCAATATAACACTAATTGTTAGCCAAGTAACACAAACATTTGTAAGTTAAGCGACATACCGTCTTGATATAAAGTAATGCAGATATCTAAGGGATATAAATGTTGAAATTTTTAATTATGTCACAATAATATAAAAAATATAACCAATCAGCAACTAACTTGCAACTAACTTATAAATAAAACGTGCCTTGCTCCGTGCCTTAACCCAGCTCAATTACAGACACAGAAATAACTTCTTGATTTATATAATTATAATTTTATTAAGTATTTTTAATAAGTATCTTATTTATTTTTCTACGTCGAAGGTTTGAGAAAATTCGGAGCCATTTTAGCATACCAGTGCGACGGAGATAGCGCCGCTCGCAACCGACCATAGGCAAGTCTCGTTACTTTTTTACCGTAAGACATAGATATTAAGATTATAAGGTTGGTCCCATTGAACTATGAGATTGTATATTATTTTACTTATTATTCTTCAAGAACTTTTTTGACATTTATATAATTACTCAAAGTATAATATGTTTAACCGGCATGCGACAGAATTCACTGTCAGCTTATTTGATATTCTTAAGCTACCAACATATACTGCCAGTGGAAGCCGTCGGACACTTCTAATTTCGAACAAAAAATATGTAAGCCACATGAAATAGCATGCTATGGCGCTTACTACTTCACGCCAGAGCCAACATATATTATTGCACTCTTAATAAAACAGAGACTTATCTGAATATTTTGGATTACATAAATTTGAACTCTATTGCAATTACTTAACACGAATATAATATTAGAGTTTATAATCTCACAATAAGAGTTGAAATTGCCTAATTTTAAAATTTCGAGTTGTGTCGCTGTTTTAATAAGTCCTTCAAACATTTCCCACGGTACAATAATATCCAAGAGCGTAGTAATGGGAGCTGACCGCTAAGCCATGTTCGCACTTAGCTTTATTACAAGGGACAATGCATTGTGTTTGCATTTCAATAGCTGTGATAAAGAGGTTTGTCTATGGCGTTATTTCGCTAGTATCTTTATGTTTAACGTGACGCTCTCAAAATTGTTCGTTATGTACTGAAAATTGTCAAGATGGTGTTTAACGGCTAATATTAGTTCCTAAATACGATCAGTATTTCGTAAAGGTTTTGTTTTTTTTCCATATTGTTTTATTTTTTATTTTTTTTTTGGAATAGACGGACTTTTATATGTATTTATTAATTTGAATTGTTAATGTTCTAGAATGATTGCAAAGGATCGGTGTTTTGGATTTTAGAACAGATTTTTCATTTAATACAAGCTAATTAATATCATAATCATTGCTAAAATCTGTGTTATCTTAATGAAATTGCGAATCTGCTCACGAGATGAGCACAATTTGGCTACGATTAAAATTTACGCTTACTGATTAAGTGACAACTACATTTCTTCGTGTTTTGTTGTTGTCAGATATTGCTTCAGAGGTTTTCTGCCTCTTAACGTTAATCAAAAATCACGTTCGGACTTTTAGATTAGCCAATCAGTGGTCATGTTTCCAAACGTCTTAAATTGAGATTTATTGCAATGATCTTGATAACAGCTCATATAACTGCGGAAAGCTATCTTATATACTAAAAAGTTTGTTATTTGCTATGTTTATTCCTAGGATTATTATAGCAATGATTCGATTTTGCGGATTATCCTGCGAAATAAGTATACAATGTTGACATGACAAACTAACTAATTAAATCTAGTTATATTAGTATGATTAGATATATCGAATGTATTTTATTTTCGTAATTTTCTAACCATTTTTATATGTAATTTTCATTAGCAGAACTGTAATAGTAGGTAACCTACTCGCCAATTCATATCTTATTAATTTGTTTTACTTCACAAACTCTTATACAAGTTAGTTGGTACGTCGCTAAAAGATATGACAGACTATATAATTACTGATATGTCCCCAGTTCAAATATATAAATAAAAGTAATTCTGAAAATAATTTCTTAGATATTATTTCTATCGCTTACAAGTAAAAGCTTTCAGAATTATCTGTGGTTGCTTTTCAAATATATTTCTAAGCCATCACTGGTTTTTCAGGCTTCTCTTAACATACTTATCACTTTTAATATCGTACCGTACCTAGTTTGTATAATTATTATATAATTATATTTATTGCTTATAAGTTATAACGGCCCGTCTATTCCCGCCAACATGTAATATTCCACAGACAACCTATCCTTCCAACGATTGCAGGGTAACTAAGTCCATAGAGTACATTTTATAAACGAAATAATAAATACTTAAGTTAAGTTTGTCTGTGGAAATATTCAATATATGTTTTAGTATTACAATATATATTTCATGTATTTGATGATTACGATTTGTTTTAAAATGGCCTGCTCATTTTAGAACATTTTGTGAACAGTTATCTGACATTAAATGCGGCAATTCTTTGCTTGCATTAACTTCTGTAACAAATGATAAACAGACTTTTAAAATATTGAATGACTCCAATGTTATCATAAGCATATTAATACAGAAATGAGAGTTGTATTTGCGATATTATACGTTAGAACAAGTGTCCTAATTATGTTCTATAATTTGAGCAGGTAATTTTAAGATAAGTCTTAAGTATGCCGGGCGTTGAGAACAAAGGAGATAACAATCCAACATTTGAACGTATTATAACAGACAATACGATTCCAATATAAGTTGTTCGACTTTCTTTAAGTCTCTGTCATGTTTCAAAATATATATAATTGTTATGGTAATTCTCAATAATAGCTTTGGATATTTGAACATCGTTTTCCTTCTCAGCGTGCGATATAAAAATGATTTTTTTGCCATTGATAATTTTTTAAACAATCGTCATTGAATGAACATTTTTCAATAAAAGCTATACTGAAATATTAGTTAAGATCCATATTCTTAACATTTAATATGTGGACACATTGCATATTTGTATTACCTTATCGATTTTATATGGCGATTTGCTTTTAAAAGATTACCAACGCCTTAAAACTCATTCAACATATTTTAGTTTAAGCATTTCATCATTGGTGAAAAACATCACTACCATTTTGTTAACAAAAGCCCATTTTTATTAAGATTAAGCATCTCATCGCAAGGTATATAAATTAAAAGGGTAATCAATACACGCAGGACGATTGGCAACTAATCATATATATATCTGTGAAGGCAAGGTATCGAAAGATAGGTTATTAATTTTGGCGTTTAGTCGACAATAAAATGGCGCAGAACACATGAGTACAGATGGCTAGCTCAATACAATTCGTACAACAGATGCATTCACACAAACACACCAGTGTATAGCGAGACATTCGTTCGACTTGCACGTTGGTCGCATCTATTTACTCCTGTCGTATTAAATTGGCCATCTGCAGCTATGTAATCTGTGACGACGACAGGAAATAACGCTGCTAAAACTCAAATCCAAGTCAAGTCGATTCCCCTTTTAATAAGCTATTGCTTAGCTATAGGTAAAGTCATACCAACTATCAAATAGTCAAATTTAATTTCTTATATTAATAAAATTGGGCCATAGTAAAACTATGGGAAATATAGCACTAGTCCTTTTCGCTTTGTTTATAGAAAAGTGACTCCTAAAACAATTTTGTGAGTATCGTTCTTATATAATTTGTATTCTGCATGTAACTGCTTTCGAAATAGATTTTTGACGGCAAAAATGTCTTTTGAAGTGGTTTTAAGTTAGTAAGTGATGTATCACCGATTAATAAGGTTGTAATGGAACAAAGTGTAACGAAATCTGGATATTTCGTTTTGTTGGCAAACACCGAAATTCGTTATTAATTTGAAAGATTTTGCTGTATTATTTGCAAGCTATTGGCTGAAGCTTGCTGTATAATTTAGTTAAATACAATTTGTGACCAAGAGAAGTGGCTGTAGATCGTATTGTATTATGAATATTAATAATTAATTTAATAAAATTAAGTGTTACATCTTCCACTTATGACATGCTTTCACGCTGTGTCTATTAGGTATATCATATTCAAGTTGGCAAAGACTAATTACATCAACTAATTTAAAAGTCAATGAGGAATTAAAATATATTTATTTGAACGACTATAATTTAACGATCGCATGGCTGTAGACTAATTAGGCACATCTATGATCTAAACTTTAGTTATCAGACAATAATATAAATTAATATTCATTCCATAGCTGCGTTTATTTTATTCAAGAAATACACTTATACGATCTTTATCCACATCTTTGAGCTACAAGTTGTATATTGAATTTAGATGAAGTTTGTATGGAAGACATTTTGTGTTATATTATACAATTTGAATGTAATTTTAAGCTTTGTATGTATGTTCGGCAATAAATATGTATTGTTAAGACAAGATATAAATGATATATAGTTATTTATGGCGTGACGATTTCAGGATCAAGAATGAATGTAGAATGTGTTCTCTATTGTACAGTAAGGCAATATTTATATGTATTTTCGTATATTAATGCATGTGAAAAGATAACAATTTGTTATGTCAAATGACAGCTCTGTAATTTTGTGAACATTTTCTTTTTGAAAATAAAGATTTTACCAAAATGTTTTGTTTTATTTTTATTCCTGGTCTACCCCAAATGATGTCCGCGTCTAATTATAACTGAAATATTACACAAGCTACTTAATATTACCACTGGGTACGGCCGTCATAAGAAAAAATACGTAGCTCTTAAGATGTTAAAAAAATATAACCTATTTGGATTCAGTAAAAAAGTCGCATCTGCCTCTTACTGTCTTTGTTTCTTGTGACGGCAGTATAGTATGGGACACCTTTCGAGCTGTGTCTGTGACTTAAGAGATAATACTATATATACATTTGTATAATATTATTTAGCACAAATCCAAGTCGCATACATAGGTTTTGAATTGATTGATCGTTTAATAAATAAAACACAGTGTTGGGTAACTTACAATATGTTTATTGAAGAAACATTACATGTTAGCACAGCCTAGCTGTTCCTACGAAGCTCTCGCTCCCTCACTACCGATACAAGGCATGGTGACTGATTACAGCTCCGTCTTAGTTACGTAACGTGACGTCACACCGCTCGCTTCCAAACACGCTACATAAGAACTTGTGCTGGGAACAGTTACAGGTGTAGATTCTTTGAGAATATTGTTAAAGTTATACTTGTTGTTCCCGCTATTTAAATTAAACTTATATAACATTTGCAGGATTGGTATTAAATTTTTTACTTTCACTTATACAAATAACAAATTTTGCAAAAATTGTTTAAGCAATTTGTAACTAGAACTTTAATGAAAGAGACATTTAAGACACTAACAATAGTTTTAAGGTATTTTTGTTACTAACACTATGGACACTTGTCTGAAATAAAGAATTTGAATTGAATTGAATTGAATTTAACACGTAAAAGAAATAAGAATCGAACGATTGTACTTGAATTATACATATAAAAGCTAGTCAACTTTAACCGTTGATGTTTGAAAAGCACAAAGTCATCTCAGATTAGTTACATATTAGTACCTATACATTTTAGTCACGAAATCTATTCTCTTGCCATATACAAGTTCAACCTGTTTATATATGAATAAAACAAGAAAGAACAAAAATTTTAATATATAAAATTTAACTGGCAAGACTACTTTGCTTGGGGAACATAGAAATCTTATTCTCAAATTATTTGGTATTATATTTTATACTAAAGTTCTGTAAATAATCGTGTATTTGCAAGCGAGCGACTATACAGTGTGTAGTGACTAGACAATTGTCTTATCACAGGTTTCGACTATCATTACATCAGTGGAACGTAAGCATTTATTTTACATTTTATTATATACTTACATACGCTGCACAACCGACATATATCTGAATATACTTTGGAATATCCCTTATATATTATATTCAAACAATGTCGGTGTTACCAGCACATAATTATGAGTAAAATATGAATAGTGTGACATAGTATTCAGTAAATATCACATGAATGAGTGCATTTTATTATTTAATTGAATTAAACATGAAACGATGTTTAGATAACTGTGATATTACTATAACCGTATTTTTAACATGATTTTTATACTTATTTAAAATGTATATGAGTTTTTGTTATAACCATTAACTAAATAATATTTAGCTATAAATAGTGATTATGTAAGATCACAGTTGTCTATATAACGTTTCCAATACTAACTACGACTAGGGTCTTTCAACGTCGAAATTTACTGACGATTTTGTTTTAAGTAAATGTTCGCGGCGACTCGATTTCGACCATCAACCAGCTCTTACTGATGTGTTGAAAAACATGTCACTGATTCGTGGCGGTACTTTTGTATTATATAAGTCAAATAAACGTCTTACCTTGAATACTTGGATGTTGGATATAATAACCGGTCGTATTCCGCCGGCTCGCATACCAGCCGGCAGATTTGTACGGCTATTCGTAACCAATAGGCAATCAGTTTTGATCGGTAAGGTTGGTAATATACGGTTTTAAGCGAAGGCGGCGCGCGGCGTTTTGGCGCCAATTTGGTGGCTCGCATGCGAGCCACCGGCCTACGACGGGTACAAATCTGCCGGCTGGTATGCGAGCCGGCGGAATACGACCGGATAATATTAATCATATTCAATCTAGCTTTGTAATGCTTTTGGTGTTTTTGAGCTCATTATTAATATTTAATTAAAATGAAATATTAAAAATAGATGGATTATAGATAATTTAATTTTGGAGCCCTAGGCACACTCGTAAGAGTGTGTTGCAGACTAGTACCCTCCTCCCCCTTGCAGTTAAAATATGTCCACATGTTTAGGTATAACGCTCTCCCTGAGTATATGGTCCTGAGCCAAGAGGCTCTACAAGGAACGCACATAGAACATGCTTGGTAAAACACAAGCATTTAAGCGTGAACCAAACTCACGAACGATTGACTGCAAGTCCCAAGGCCTAAGCCTGTATAACCATAAGTCACTGTATAACCGCCGTCCTATTCGATTCATTTATATTTGTTAACAATGTCGTCAGTACACTTGAACGTAATCCTAATAAAACTAAGGTATATAATAACTAACTAAATATACCAACAGCACAAACTGACTTATCCTTAGCAATTTGTACTTAAGCATGTATCACCACCGCTAGCTGCACGCCAATAACGAACGGTTTAGTTGACTATATGACTATTCACTGACTATTGTTATCTATTTCACTATAGTTGGCCGACTATTCGACTATAGTTGAACGACTATTCGGTTATAATTGATCGACTATAGTTCACCGACTAAGTTTTTCGATTATTGGTCTATAGATGAACGACTATACCAAGACAATTGATCAAGTCAATGGACTACGCATGTTATTGGTTTAACTTTTCGATTATATTTAAACGATTATTCGAATGCAGTGATGTAGTGTAACTGCTGGTATAGCTGTTTAACTATTCAACTATAGTTGAACGACTATCTGACTATATTTGATCGACTAATCGACTATAGTTGAACTGACAATAGCTATTTGACTATAGTTAACTATGTCTTTTACGCAAAAAACTGTTTTATTAAAAATATTTTCGATTGATCTGACTACGTTTGGATATTTTATATGTGAATATAAATTATATTTATGAGCTATATTTTATATAATCATTGAATGAAGCAGTGAAAGGTGCTTGAAGTGTTTATATTTTCATTTAAATGTATTTTATGCGAATTGGTGGAACTTTTAATTCTCATTTTATTATTGTTTTTTAATAATCAATAGATAATATTCAAGCCGTTATCATCACAATACGTTTTCCAACGTCGACCCTTCCAATTTGTTCCCAACATTCAATAATAAAGGAAATACCCAATTAGGTCACATTTAAAAATTTTATACAATTTACGATAATTCGTACAATTTAAAAGATTTGTTTGAATCGGTGACATTTTAAATTCAAATTGATTTAAATATAACTTGATGATAAATTGTAACAAAATGTGTTTATTTGTAACATTATGATAAATGTAACATTAAATTTGTAAACGCATAAGAGATATGTATCAAATAAGGTACTACATGCAATTTGAAAAGTGGGTAAACGTATCTTTCTTTTTCTTTAGTATATAATTTAATCTCAAGAAAGATTAATTTAAAAAAATGTCACCTTTACAAACAAGTCGATTGCAAATATTAAATAGAACTAGAAATAATATTATACAACAATTTAACCACTTAAACAACATTTTGGTCAAACAACACTTATAAGACGATATAACAACAAAAAAGAATTACAATTTACACGAAGAAAATTTGTAAGTTTTTTATAATTGACACAATTAACAAGATATATGATAAAGTTAGAATTAAATGAGAATTTTATAAGCCAATGTTGGATAAGGTCATTCTGAAGAGCATTTACTGGAGTCATCGCCATTTTGTATTAATATATTTGATCCATTTTATATAATTCGGCAACATTTTTAAGTTTTATAGTAGGTATGGTAACTCCGTTTAAATGATTTAAGAATGACCCATGTAGTTTTTTCATAGTGTGATCATTTGTAACATTATGACGATATGTAACTAACATTATATAGTTTTATCTGGTGTTGTCTTTCTTAGTCTTCCTAGCCTTATTATATACCCAATTTTATTGGGTTTCTGGTCTGACCAGACACGGCTTAATATAAATTTTCGCATGAGGTAATTGCCATCTGTCTGTCGACCCAAAGGGTTAAGTATGTCGTAGACAATACTCCTGATCTGTCGCTCACTAGTCAGCAGTGACATCATATCACCACAATGCCATCACAATGTTACAAACGATCACACAAAAACATTAAATGTTTACAATGTTTAGGCATTAAAATGGATGTTGCGTGTATAAGCTGTGCTTATATACAAGAAATAAATCAAATACAAGCACCTTTTTCGTTTCAAACCTATGTACTACTCAATCCCTTTAGGAACTATCGTGTGTGCAAAACAACTAATATTTCGTGTGTATTACCCAAGCCACTGTTTACTATATTATTTATATTAAGGTATACATTGACTGGCAGTTTCAATGAATCAATATAACTTAATTTATTGAGACTGCTCGTGCAATATTATTATTGGTGTAAGTCACAAATTAGTTACGTTGGGCACATAACTCATTTTCGTGGTGTTTTATATGATCACCTAATTTATATTTACACTGTGGGATAGCTATATTATTATTGCTATTTTATTATATTGCTTGTATAATCTTGCATATGGAAATTGTAAATTAATGAGGAACAAAAGATCTGTTGCTACTTAAACAAATAATGTTATCTGCTAATTATTTTAGCACTAGTTTTCTTTAGACTAAATGGGCGAATCTTTACCAAGATGTACGAGGGCCCAAGCACAGACACACGCAAAGTAGAGTATGTCTGTAATAGTAGGATCAATAAAAGATGCTGAGACTTACAGTAAATGATGTTGTTATCTGTTATGTTCCTATCTATCTGTCTATAAAGACCACTTTTCTGTACAAGGGTAGCGATATCTAAATAACATAAAGGTTTTCTCACTTTAACTGGTTTTTCAGGTTAACTTGACTATTAAAACCAACAGTAGTTTTTATAATAATAAATATCGCAGAGAGGAAATCTATAAAATAATATATATAATGAATACTAATCATTAATGTAAGTATTCTAACGTTTTAGTCATCTTTCAAATAATCATCATATCATATAAATGCTATATTTTCTCCTAGTCTTGAAAAATAAGTTCCTGGCATAACTAAAGTTAAGAATCTGAAAATCTATCAATACATTTTCTTTTATACATTGTCTTAAAGGCTTTTACTAAATACTTCGTCAAAAATGGCGCCATTCCACCACAAGAATATACAATAGCAAGTAATAAGCCATCCCACAGTAACATCTAAGCGCAGGTCTTAATATTAATAAAGGCAATGTCATGAAAGCATATGGTATCTATAATTAACGGTTTACAACTATTACTAAATGTCTCAAGAACGGCTAATTTGGTATAAAACTATTTTTATGGATCCTAATGTTATATTATTAAGCTGAGTCTCACTTAGCTGCACGCATCAGTTTATGATTAAGTGTATCCTCTTTTCGTGTACAGTTACACGCCTGCTAAACTCAAGGTATGTAATATAAAATATAAGAGTATATATTACGGCAAAATCTTCAAGTTTTCTTCACGAAAATAATCAAAAAATAATAAGAAAAAAAAAGGGGTATTGATATAGATCGCAATATATATTTTTTCTGTTTTTTAGAATCAGTATAACTGAGCTGAGATTTCATATTGTATGTTATAATATTTTATTTATTACCCATGTGGTTATAAGTACGTGGAAGCTAATGTCACAATAGATTAGACGTACGTCCCGAAGGCACGATGGCCTTAAGAGTAACAGAATCCTAGAGTAAAACCACGCATTGGTAATAATTAAAAATAAGGTAAGACGGCTTACCGGCCACGAAGACCGATGACTTGTAAAATGTGGCTGGAGTCGGAAGGTCTATATACCCATAGGCTGATTTATTGATTGACATTACAGTTATAGTATTACATAGATAAAATAATCAATTAATCAAAGGGTCGTCACAGACAACTTTCCTTTCACTCTCTCTGGCGGATAATCATTCGAATTGTGCAGCTTAGTGGACCCTACTCTTATGACCAAGTCCACTCGGGTAGGCTTTTTAAATAATATTATAATCGTTGTTACATATTGGCTTTTAAGCTCTATAAGTTAAATAGATTGAAGCAAAGATTCATTGTTTAAAACGACCGAATTTAGGTTTGAAATATTGTTTAAATAACGAAATTTATTTTAATTTTAACTTTTGTAGAGTGATATGAAAATTTAAGAACTAATTAAATATTATTTTATAAAATAATGTATTATGGGTGTCGATCTATGCCTCCAATGAAATTTTTTTTTTTATATTTAGATGCGAAAGAAACTGTACAAGTATTAGGATATAAGGTTTCGTCGCGATGTCTGCTAAAACCGCTATGTGAACTTTTTATCACTATTATAGTCATTGATTATATAGATAGAGATTGCCGGCTAAAACCCGCGACCTCAGGCGTGGCAGTCGGTTACACTGACTACTACGCCATCGAGGCCAATAAAAAAATACATACAGCCTTACGCCTATAATCTTGAAAGGGTAAGCAGAGATGTAGGTAGTGTGTGTACTATAAACACATTTCGCCAGCAATGGTTTTAGGTGCCATAAAATAGGGGCTCGTCTCAGCATTTGACCTTACCGGGCATAGTTCCAGACCCCGTATTGTTATTCAGAATTTTTTGACAGGAATGCCCAATAACACTTTTACCGGGACTGGTACCCGAAACCATATGCACAGCAGCCACATTCACCATCAATGCAGTCAACAAAAGCTACAATATTCTGGTGTTTGTTGTACAAAACGGTTTATGTGCCAAAACCTGAGATTTTAGGCGTTGTAACAAGGCAGCAACATTCGCATAGATAGAAAAGAGGCAAGTACAAAACTGCTCTGAATATTATGTATTATTCAAAAACGTTACCAGATATTTGCAAACACCGATATAAAAAAAACAACTTTATCTAACTACAATCCTGACAAATGTGAAATGCCAAACATAATTGAAAACTTATTGTGTCTTGCCGCCGGTGTGCCGTTGCAACTCATTAAGTTAATTTCGAGCACATAGCGGTTTTTGCAGCTCATAATATGACGTCATAAGCAATTTTAGATCTGCACTTAGTATCAAAGAATACTTACATACATTGATAAGACTAGGTTTAATATAAATATTAAGTTATTTCAGAGTATAGTATAAGTTTGAAAATATAGATTCTTGCGTCAATATTCAGTAAGTGTATAGTACATTTATTCAGGAATAATTGCGTAAGACAAGCGTTGTTGTCGGAAGATTTGTAGTACCTTTAAATAATCAATGTTGCAGATAAAATATGCTGGCAATATCTTCGTCAAGAAATATTAAGTATTAATTTATTTTAATAAATCTAGAACAATTATGTATTTATAATAATAAAATAAACTGCATACAAATATGAACTGGCCAAGGCTAGTATATCACTAAAGGAGATGCCCAGATTCACATTTTGTAAATTATTTCAAAGATCTCATATGTGGCGAGCCTGGTCTAACTACTGTTACAGAAAATTGTGCCATAAATCCAATCTTCCAAGAATATTATACCGTTTCGGAAATCAAACGGAAACGTCGCGAAAAGACATATACATGAGACATCCTTTGCCACAAGACTATGGTCAATTTCACAGTCCCTTCAAGAATGTAAAGCAATTTTATTTAAAAAGAAAATTGTTTCGACAATACAAAATAAAAGGTAAGGAAAATACATGACGAAGATATTATCAACATAATTTAAGTACAACAGTTTCAAATTGACATTTCCAATCAAGGATGTTATAGCCATAAATCCTTAACATGTATCAACGCACATCCGCAAAATTACGGCCTTTTCGATTTTACATCCCATTCGCATCCTCAGCTTAATCTATACGGAGCTTTAAGAGTATGATACGTATTTTGAGCGGCTTAAAATGGGAAAACAAGCATACTATCCGCCTGAGTAGTAAGCGTAACCGCTTGGTAACCCATAGGCAATAATCGCGGGCTATCGAACTTTTCATAAAGGTGACTATGTGCTGCCAGCACAAAGACAAAAGATCACACTCATCTTCTGCCCCCAGCATAGTCTTTTAATCCTTGGTTAATAAGCTCTATCTTGAAAACCTTATTTGGCGCACATGTTTGGCCTAAAACATAACACAGCTAAAGTTGGGACATAAAGATTTAAGCAAGGATCCTATTGTGACTATACATTCTCATTTACGGATGTAAGTAAAAACTACATCCTTAACATCCTTGATAGGAATGTACAGAACAATATTGACGCGTAATAACACGAAGTTTAGAAGCATTCGAAGGCAATATTATACTATCAATAATTAGGTACAAATAGAATTGACAAAAATAAATAATAATAATTAAGTAAGTATATGTAATAATAATTGACGAAATAATAGCGATGAGGTAGTACGGTGAATGAAATATAGGTGGTTAACTAAATGATATGATTTTTGCTTGTAAGTGCAGCAAGGACTTTATATTAAATTTTCTATTATTCTAGTCATAATCACACCTGAAAACGTGTTTATCATGATTCAATTAGTAATTATTTTGTATTAAATATCTTGAAAAAAATCGTAGACTGTGATATAGCCAATTTTTTTTTTAGTTTATCCTGTTGGAGTGTTCTATTGCTAGGCAAAAGTGAATCATTGACTGTTATACTAATAGTATTAGTGCGAATCTCTTGACAGTTTATAGATTTTCATGGCTAAACTGCTGAACCGATTTAGATGAAACTTCGTATGAATATACATAGATTGAATCACGAATATATCACAGGTGACTTTAAATGCGAACAGAGTCCCAGTTACGGGTTACCATCGCTATAATTACAAGCAACAATAATATCTTAACTTAGTGAACACAGGGTAATTTTATTGTCTTATTAATAAACCAAGTTTGGACAAGATTTATGACACAAATACAATATTTTATTATCTGCGGTATTGAGACATAATTTATAAGATAGGAGGCGCCACCTGCACACCAGAGACAATTGTCACGATGATATAAAATCACCTAACTATTTTAGTTAACGTGACATGTATGTGACAAAAATACCGCGGAACAGCATTGACTTGGCACTTTCATGTCGCATTTTATTACATAGCTTTCCTGTTTGTATAATTTTGCTACTGGGACACAAAATGATTCATGTGAACGCTTGAGCGATTTTTGTCACGTCACAATAAGTTGGTAATATGCGTGACAAATTTTGTCACGTCACAGTAATCCCGTGACATAAGTCTCTGATTTGTGTACAACGTTATATGTAAACATGACAGAATTAGATATATTAGGAGCGTCAATATTTTTGTAAGATATTGACGTATTAAACTCGTGACTCTGTAATCTCACTCATAGCACAATTATTTAGTTTAAAAATTTTAACAAGAAAAGTAGTAATTTAAAATACAAATTGTAAAAAAAAAAAATTTTTTTTTTGTGTATATCTTGTCTAAACAATAATATTATTAATAAGACTGCGCGCAACTGAAGGTTTGAGCTTCACAACATTGTCTGATGACCCGTGTTGCGGTATAGTCGTGAATATATAGAGTATATAGAATATAAAGCAAGTATGTGTAGCAGGGGGCCCGCCCCGTTCACCTGTCCTATGGTATGCGCACTGATTGAAGGACTTTGCTTGCCTGAAAAGTAAAAAGAAAATATGTTAAATGTAGTTAAATCGAATTTCGACACAGAGTACCGAATTCCTTTTGTTGAATTTATTACAAACAAATCAAATCATTTATGTATTTGTATGATCCAAATAAATGATTTAATAGAAATATGTTATATAACTAATAGTGGTTTATTGCGTACTATTCTGGTAAGCATAACGAATTGGAAGTAATATTTTTTTTATCTATATCCCACGGATTTTAAGTTAAAACTGGTTGCAAGTCTTTTAATAGATCCTTAAGAACCTACTAACACATACAAAAGATCTGTTGAAGGGGGGGCAGACGGGTCTTATACAGGTCATCGTCCTTTTACATAATTCAATTGTTGTATCACTTGTAAATATAAGCAGTGTAACAATTAATATAAATTATAAATAATTAATTGTCACAAAAGGAGAACAGAAAGTCTCTTTTCGTGTGATGTAATTACTATGAAAATAGATTATTCATAAGTTAGATGATCACGTATTCTAATGTCGATCGATTCGTAGTCAATCATTATAATTCGAATTATAATCAAATATATAAACCTTTTTGATCATGCTCGAGGATGCATTTTAGACGATAGTGAACTAATTTCTTATTAGGTTTTCTTCCAATCCAGCAATGTATATGAGTCAGATGGTTATGAAGACTAGTGGAATACCACAAATGAATTAGATTAGCGTTAACTAATGTATTATTTTATATATAGTTTCTTTTGTGAATGGTAATAAATGAGTCAAATTATATATAATTATATATATTGTATTTGCATTTAACTTAATTATCTTAATTATCTTTATTAACGTTTTTATTATTGTACACCCTATGGATATGTTGCAGTGAAACATGCTAAATCTTACCACCTGTATCTATGTATATTGTACCTGTGACAAACAATAAATTTTCATTTCATAAATTGTTCTGAGGATGCCTTGCGCTAAGACGAAACACGTGTCGCTATTTCATGTTCGGAGCAGAATACCGCAAGTTAGAGTATGCTCGAATCTTACGGCGTAGCTGTCCCTATCCAGATGAGCTTGGTAATGTCAACCTTTAAGTATTGCAATAGTTGGGGAGGATTGCCCATCCCAACTACTTCCTCATATTCCAATAATTTATTAAAATTTCTTTGTATTTCAGATTTTGGGCAACGTATATTTTATCATAATATATTATTATTAATAATACCATTTGCCATTCCTACTTTGTAATTAGATAGTATATCAGGCAGACGTCGTTTTTTAACTACAGTTTGCATTTTACCAAACCATTAAATACCCATATATCCCCATGCCCTATAGACCAGAATAATTAGATTCCATATGTAAGCAATAGTGTCCCATTTCACTCTAAACTAAAACTCTCGAAGGGCCTCTGCATGTTGGACCCATGTCCCCGTGTAAGCTTCCCAAAGGGCCTTTACTAATACATTAGGCAAATACCCGTGGAAGAGAAACAAATAATAATAAATAACTTTAAAGTCTGACATTTTTTGATGCATATATTTAAGTGTATAGAGCCCCCTTTTAAGTATGACATGTTAGGCATGTCAGGCAGAGCCTTCTACCACGGTACCTTAACACTGTATTATTTTATTAATTTAATATAATGTTGTTTGTATAATTGGCTGGCGACTGTCCAATATAAAGTAAAGTCGAATGTGTTGTAAATAGTTTGAAATGAAGAGTTATGTGGTACATACCTCATACTCGGCGTCCCCAGTGATGAGTCCATGAACACACAGCAGCTGGTACTGGCGCGCCCGCCCCGCGCCGCAGCAGCGCCGCCGAGTTACGTGGTACATACCTCATACTCGGCGTCCCCAGTGATGAGTCCATTAACACACAGCAGCTGGTACTGGCGCGGCCGCCCCGCGCCGCAGCAGCGCCGCCGAGTTACGTGGTACATACCTCATACTCGGCGTCCCCAGTGATGAGTCCATTAACACACAGCAGCTGGTACTGGCGCGCCCGCCCCGCGCCGCAGCAGCGCCGCCGAGTTACGTGGTACATACCTCATACTCGGCGTCCCCAGTGATGAGTCCATTAACACACAGCAGCTGGTACTGGCGCGCCCGCCCCGCGCCGCAGCAGCGCCGCCGAGTTACGTGGTACATACCTCATACTCGGCGTCCCCAGTGATGAGTCCATTAACACACAGCAGCTGGTACTGGCGCGCCCGCCCCGCGCCGCAGCAGCGCCGCCGAGTTACGTGGTACATACCTCATACTCGGCGTCCCCAGTGATGAGTCCATTAACACACAGCAGCTGGTACTGGCGCGCCCGCCCCGCGCCGCAGCAGCGCCGCCGAGTTATGTGGTACATACCTCATACTCGGCGTCCCCAGTGATGAGTCCATTAACACACAGCAGCTGGTACTGGCGCGCCCGCCCCGCGCCGCAGCAGCGCCGCCGAGTTACGTGGTACATACCTCATACTCGGCGTCCCCAGTGATGAGTCCATTAACACACAGCAGCTGGTACTGGCGCGCCCGCCCCGCGCCGCAGCAGCGCCGCCGAGTTACGTGGTACATACCTCATACTCGGCGTCCCCAGTGATGAGTCCATGAACACACAGCAGCTGGTACTGGCGCGCCCGCCCCGCGCCGCAGCAGCGCCGCCGAGTTACGTGGTACATACCTCATACTCGGCGTCCCCAGTGATGAGTCCATGAACACACAGCAGCTGGTACTGGCGCGCCCGCCCCGCGCCGCAGCAGCGCCGCCGAGTTACGTGGTACATACCTCATACTCGGCGTCCCCAGTGATGAGTCCATTAACACACAGCAGCTGGTACTGGCGCGCCCGCCCCGCGCCGCAGCAGCGCCGCCGAGTTACGTGGTACATACCTCATACTCGGCGTCCCCAGTGATGAGTCCATGAACACACAGCAGCTGGTACTGGCGCGCCCGCCCCGCGCCGCAGCAGCGCCGCCGAGTTACGTGGTACATACCTCATACTCGGCGTCCCCAGTGATGAGTCCATGAACACACAGCAGCTGGTACTGGCGCGCCCGCCCCGCGCCGCAGCAGCGCCGCCGAGTTACGTGGTACATACCTCATACTCGGCGTCCCCAGTGATGAGTCCATTAACACACAGCAGCTGGTACTGGCGCGCCCGCCCCGCGCCGCAGCAGCGCCGCCGAGTTACGTGGTACATACCTCATACTCGGCGTCCCCAGTGATGAGTCCATGAACACACAGCAGCTGGTACTGGCGCGCCCGCCCCGCGCCGCAGCAGCGCCGCCGAGTTACGTGGTACATACCTCATACTCGGCGTCCCCAGTGATGAGTCCATGAACACACAGCAGCTGGTACTGGCGCGCCCGCCCCGCGCCGCAGCAGCGCCGCCGAGTTACGTGGTACATACCTCATACTCGGCGTCCCCAGTGATGAGTCCATGAACACACAGCAGCTGGTACTGGCGCGCCCGCAGCGCGGCCGCCCCGCGCCGCAGCAGCCGCAGCGCCGCCGAGCACACCGGCGCCGCGCCTATGACCACCTGCCGCACCTGGTACACACACAATAGCTTGAACATAACGTGTACGAAGTACAGTGTCTTCCGCGTTAGAGCGCGTAGTCATCATATTATAATAAATTATTTATTTCAGACAAAAATACAGTCCATACAGATAGTTATTATATTAGAATTAATTACATAATCCTGGTCACGCCACATGCAGTCGCATCCAGGCCACGAAGAATGGACAATCTGTTTCCATTCTTCCTGCAATGAGTTGCAGGTAACTGTTAGAGCTGCCACGCACTACGGAATCGTGGCAGCCCCATCAGGGCCCTGAACCCATTGTTATATTGCACCCGCAGGACATTTATTATTTGCGTATGCAAATAATAAATGTCCTGCGGGTTTCAGTGGGTTCAATGGGTTCAGGGCCCTGATGGGGCTGCCTAATCTGCTCTGGCTGCTTAACCCATAGGCTGCACATATAAAAAGACTGGCAGTAGACCTTGAGTAGAGTTATTTGTACGTGCTCAGTGTAGCGCGCAAACCTACGAGCCAGCATGTTTGCTCTGACTGACACACACCTGCGTTCGTGGTATTATGGTGACCTTGATTAAGTTTACTTTTACGTTTCAATTAGTTTTAAGTTAGTGCATATTCGGCTTTTACCAATAACGTCACGTGTATCTCAGTTAACCATTTAGAGTGAGCGTTCGACTATACAGTGGTTGACAACCCGCGGCTCGCAAGCTGCATGCGAGTCTTTGCCTCGGCTGCGGCTCTTCCACGAAATGTTTAGTGCAGGCACGGAATATTATTTATTATCTTGCTTTAGAAGTATGATACCAAATATTATTTATTTTACTGTTAGTTAAACTAATGCTTATTTGACAAAGGCAAGTTCGAGAGTGTTCTTTTAATCCTAATTTTTGCCATTATTATGTCTTCTGCTAAAGCATAACATAGGTTAAAAAATGGCTCTTTCATTAGATTTCAATAGTGTATTATGTAAAGGACAATGAACAACCTATGAATCGACACATATTCCATCTAAACAATAATTTGTATTTTATTTTATGACTTAATAATCAATCATTACACACTCACGGACACTTTCGAATCTAATTTTCGTGTTAAAAGTATTTTCGCGATTTCAAATACATCGGTGTACGCAGTTTTGCCATGCCTATAGTTTTTACAATATGTATACGGCTTTAGCAGATAAATTATTGCCTAATTAGCTTGTCTGTAATTTTTCTTACGTAGTTAATACGAATGCTATTCTATAAATACCTACCATTATTGAACTACATCATAGATATGACCAATTTCTTATAAAGTCATAAGTTTTAATGTAGTATATAATATAGTGTCATAATAAATACCACTTTCTCGGTATTATACGTTTTTCTATAGTGCTAGTATGACAACACTTTTTACTTGGTGGAATGCATTGACGCGTACCCCTTCGCGGGGGCGGGTGGAGGGGTTATGTCAGACTCACGGGGGTAAAAGAGAAAGATGGAATAAGGATGATAATAATGGATCTCCCGGATTATTCAGAAGCAATATTCAGAAGTGTCCGTGACTTATATTCACTTTTAATTGAATGTGGTTCTCCTTAACCACATTGTACAAGCACCCTTCTGGTACTTGTATTATGGTGTAATTAGGTACACGAAACTGCACTGATGACTAGGGAATTAAATAAAACCAGTAAGTCTGTTCTAAAACGTGCCTATATTTTCTCACAAAACATAAAGTTCATGGATATAGGTAGCCCGTGCAACAAACGCTTGCGACTTTTAATTTTGCCAGTAGCGCTACCTATTGAACGGTAAGTCGAACTACTAACGGTACAACGATACTTAACACACATATTTATCATTATTTTGTGGCTGTTGGTTCTTAGGCTAATAATGTATGGCAGCTGAACAATGTCTTTTGGCTCTTTTGGACCACCACTGGACCATAACGTCGCGTGTATTTAATTTCACCATCATTTAACCATTTTATTTGCGTAACATTTTACAACAAATATAACTATTTTAAGTAACTATAGAATCCTTTTATTTTTATATATTGTTGGATTTACGACCCGACATAAGGTTTTAGCTTGTACACACCATAGCGAGTTGAATATAAAGCTATAGCTCGCCCACATAAAAGCAATGCATCGCATGAATCGGTGTGAATTTTTGTCACGGAATGTAGGATCAGAAAAATGACACGCACAACACAGGTTAAATGTAACAGTAGGCTATATCTTGTCTACATAAAGGCAATGTAACGCATAAATTGGTGGAATTTTTGTCGCGGAGCATAGGGTCAGATAAATATCACAGTCTGATAACGTCGAAGTGATTTTTGTCACGGGTGTGTCAATGTAACATTTCAATATTTAAACTTTTGATAAAACCGCGCGCCCAATGCATCCCCGTAACTTTAATTGTGCATAACATTGTCACGCGTCGTAACATACGCTACTGTGCACTGTGTTTGTAAGGACGCAAGTGATACATGTAGGCGTGTCATGCGGCGTGACATCAGAACAACGCACACACATATCGAATGAATCAGACATTTGACTGTGAAATCAATTCGTAAAGGTGGGTCCACATTAGTGACATTTCGCCGAACCGAACACCGTGACATCGCCGCGGACTTGTTACGGATGGTGTGGACAGGTGGAGGATTGCATCGGATCTGACTCCGGTGCTGGCTCAGACACGGTCGAACTAGCGATAGATACCATTTTGCAACCTTAACCAACGCAGTGATGTAGTTAAAGTATTGTTTATGCTTAGGATCCCACAATATTTCCTTATTGCGATAAAGTTCTATTAACAAAACATTTTCTTCATTCCTCTGCATATTTCGAACGAACGAATCGTTTCAATACTAATTATTAAAAGGGGTCCAACTGAGATTGCAATGGGTTCCAGCGCACATTGGATTACTTGGCAAAATATGCCGCTAAGAACGGAAAGGAATATGATTTGATACTAGACTACTATGAATATTTGCCGAAACTTAAAAATAAATGCTACATTGACTGGAAGGAACACTTTGATAAACAGTCATTAGAAAAGGGGATATGATATAAAACCACACAGTGTCAGGCTCTTCGTGTGTCCTGGTGCATGAATAGTCGTTTAAATAGGAAATTAATTGTTATTGGCCATAGACTCAGATCTGGACACATTCCATACAACAAATTTCTTCACATGATGAAAAAAACTGGTTCGCCTGACTGTGAGGTATGTGGAGTTGTGCAGGACGTACACCATTTGGTGATGCAGTGTATCACATATGAGTCTAACAGAAATAGTTTAGTGTCCGACTTGAATTTGAATACAGCTGACATAGGGATGTTACATAAAATTTTATCGGAACCTAACGCGAAAGTTCTGTTCAAATTTATGTCGGTATATTAAAACAGTTTGATATGTGGTTAGTATTATGTTTAGGCTATGATCGAACTGACATACGCTGTGCGTAAAAGTTCGAAAAAAGAAAGACTGCCTATAAATACTTAAATTAATTACAGGTGTTGCGGGTGTTGCTGAGAGGTGCGGGTAGCGGAGGAGCGGGTGTTTTCTTGTCACAATATGCATTTGCCCGATCCATCAATTCCGTGTAGGTACCAGCGCGATGACACGTGGGCTTGTACGCGTGACAAAAATGGCAGTGTGGACGTCTCGCGCACACCGAGACAGTACCGGACGTCCTTTAAAAAAGACCGACTTTGGATGGATCGGCCCGTGACCCGTGTCATTTGACCGTGACAAAACCAAAACACCGACCACATTTGTGACTGGCAGTACGTACAATGTTCAGGCGTACTTTTTGATTGAAATATTTTGTTTGGGAGTATGAGACGGATAAATGATCGTAACATTTGTACGCGTGCCAAATCCCGTCCACACTATCGGTACAGACACCCGACTTTGTCACGCTCACGGTGTTCGGTTCGGCGAAATGTCACTAATGTGGACCTACCTTAACCGGTCGTATACCGCCGGCTCGCATACCAGCCGGCAGATTTGTACCCGTCGTAGGCCGGTGGCTCGCATGCGAGCCACCAAATTGGTTTTACGTTAGCTTAAGCTAAAGCGAAGGCGGCGCGCGGCGTTTTGGCGCCAATTTGGTGGCTCGCATGCGAGCCACCGGCCTACGACGGGTACAAATCTGCCGGCTGGTATGCGAGCCGGCGGTATACGACCGGTTAATAGGACAAATCCATCGGCATCCATTTGAATAATTTGCTTCAACCACGGACATTATCACGCATGTTATTTATGTGATGTTTGCCAACCCATGCAAAGTTTACATCGTGTAAATTCGTTCTCATACTGTAGAAAAAGCTCCATAATATATTCTAAATGCGAACTTACTTGAGCGGGTGAATGCGAGGGATCCAAGACAAGTAAGGTCGCTTTGCCGTCTTTATGTTTCTCGTAGCCTATTATAGTTCTTGAGTGACCTGAAATAATGTTAAGTAACTATTAATATTCACTTAATTTAATTACAGGTAACGCTTAAAAAGTATACGCAGATACATCCCTGAAGAGGTAGGCAGTGGTATATTACAATTTCTTGATAATCCAGTAACACTTCGTTCGATTCAAATTCAAACCCGAGATCTCATAATCACTATTTTGGACATAATACTAGGGTGGCGCCTGTACAAGTTATCATGGCAAAACAAGATTTTACAAGTGTTGGTTAGTTTATTTATATTCTAGTCATCTTACGGCAATTTATTTTAAGAATTTTCATAGAATATTAATATTTTTAATTGTTTACTTGTATGTATATTGCACGTATTGTAAATTTATAAAATACCAATGATAATGATACCAATAAAGGTACTAGATTCAGTTGCCTAGACTGACTATATACAATTTAGGCACACATAAAAATAATTAATTTGCCATGATCATGTACAGTCACCTGTAATAGTGCATGGATACCTTAAGGTCCAAAATCATGTGAACACTCGAATTAGAATGAATATAAACGAACTAGATGGCGTTGTTTTATAAATATTGCAACGCGTACTCATTTTAGCAAATAGGTGAAATTTATAAGAAATTATAATAATCTAAACCGAAAAAGCACTCGAACACAGGGACAGAATAATGTTTGCGTACGAACAGAATAGCGAGTCATCGAAAGTATCTATAAAATAAACTACCCACTACAGATTTATAAATTTATTTGTAATTCTTTGCTTCTTGTTTTATCCTAAAAGTGTTCTTTTTTTAAATAAACTATTGTGAGTATAGATTAAAAAATTGTATAAAGTAAAATTATTAAAATTTTGTTATTAATACTTAATACTGAAGTTAATAGTTAGTTAATTCATATTCTTATACTGAATTTTACTTCTTTTTATTTAATAGTAGTGCACTGCCATCTATTACGATATAAATAAACTACTTAACAATTCTTTCCGTTAGATGGCAATTACCGGCTTATATTATTTTGGTTTTGAAATAGGTATGCATTTTTGCAGCTCACTGTACAAAGAAAGGCAATATCTACCATATGCGAAACCTATGCCTAAATTAAAACACAATAGTCACGTGACCTTTGAGTGATATTATTATGAATTTATAGTCAGGAATTATCGCCCTACTAGAAGTAGGGAACCAAAAATGTAAAAGACTCATTTGATTGTCCCCCTCCACGGAAATCTTTAGTAAAAGGCGAAAGATTTATGCGTTTTGAAGGGAAACCAGAGTTAGTCAAAATGAATTTGGCCGGAGTATTTATACTCGCCGCGGTAACAAAACCATAGCGCGATTCAGCCGGACGGCACAACGCCATCTATCGCGCTAGGAGGCAATAAAATACATCTTTTGAAGAAGCAAAATTTTAACATTTTGGTATAAATTATTTAACATATTGTTTTCAGGCAGCAGAAATATCATCTTTATTTTTTGAATTATTGTACTTTAGCTGATAACGGTTTAAGGCATTTTGCAAGTTTGTTTATTTTCAGGCATTTTTTATTTTTCCTTTTTATACATAATTAATAACTAATTATATTTCAAAGGAACACATTTTTGGGATACGTGTTCATGATATCAGCTCGCTTCCGTAGCATGATGTTACGTTACATAATAGCCTTTGTTATATTTTGATAAAGTAGTTTCCTAATAGTGAATTTCAAAATCAGATCAGTAGTTTTTGAGTTCATTCATTACAAACAAAAATTCAAAAATCCTCTTTATAATATAAGAGACAACGGAAGATACTGAACGATGGCCTTACTTTCGGTCAACTATAATAATTATACGCAGTCAGTACGCAAGTTCGGTAGTTATGACACATATAATCATAATTTTTTTTGAAGTACCTTCACATATTTTTATTAAGTGTTGCCATGACAGAGCATTAAAATATACAATAAATTATTTTAAACAATAATAATAATGTACAAATAATTAAATAATTTTGTTTATAAATTAAAAAAGTACTACAATTATATAATATAAATGATTGATTCTTATTTTTTATTTTATTTGTATTTATCGTTCTACTGTACAATATGGTATTGGTTTAATCTTATTTACTTATATACAATATTTGTGTATATTTACAGTACTAAAGTAAAAATTTATGTACCAAAATGAAGACCGTTGTGATTTATTTACTTATAATTTCAATAAATGATTTGATGTAACCAAAATTGTATTTTTTATACTACTAAAGTGGCAAACGAGCATACGGGCCCGCCTGATGGTAAGCGGTTACCGTAGCCTATGATGGCTCGCGATACCGGGAGTATCGCTCGCACGTTGCCGGCCCTAAGAAAAAGGATTAATGTAAGTTTTATTAAAATCCATTGCGCCATTTTCGAGATCTTTAGCAACATACAGACAGACATACATTCTAAAAATTATCAAATATTTTTTTAGCATTTTTCTAGTAACAGGCGTAAGTTACTATCGCGACATTTTGCGAAAGAGACATTATGAGGGAGCGACACTTTGCGAAAGAGGCATTTTGCGAAAGTGACATTCTGAGAAAGAGACATTATGAGAAAGAGACATTTTGCGCACGGTTCACATTTTGCGAAATAGACATTTTGCGCCTAAGCCTAAAAATTATGTAAACAATTTGATATTACGATACAATTGCCATAAGAACGAATCGAATTATTTAAAATTACGAAATTATATTCCGGAATTATCGCCCTGCTAAAAGCAGGGAACCAAAAATATTAAAGACTCATTTGATTGTCCCCCTCCACGGAAATCTTTAGTAAAAGGCGAAAGATTTATGCGTTTTGAAGGGAAACCAGAGTTAGTCAAATGAATTTGGCCGGAGTATTTATACTCGCCGCGGTAACGAAACCATAGCGCGATTCAGCCGGACGGCACAACGCCATCTATCGAGCCAGGAGGCAATAAAATACACCTTTTGAAGAAGCATAATTTTAACATTTTGGTATAAATTATTTAACATATTGTTTTCAGGCAGCAGATATATCATCGTTATTTTTCAAATTATTGTACTTTAGCTGATAACGGTTTAAGGCACAAATTTCAATGTTATAGATGGCGCTGTGTTCGATTTATTTATTTTCAGGCATTTTTTATTTTTCCTTTTTATACATAATTAATAACTAATTATATTTCAAAGGAACACATTTTTGGGATACGTGTTCATGATATCAGCTCGCTTCCGTAGCATGATGTTACGTTACATAATAGCCTTTGTTATATTTTGATAAAGTAGTTTCCTAATAGTGAATTTCAAAATCAGATCAGTAGTTATTGAGTTCATTCATTACAAACAAAAATTCAAAAATCCTCTTTATAATATTAGTGACAACGGAAGATACTGAACGATGGCCTTACTTTAGGTCATCTATAATAATTATGTAAACAATTTGATATTACGATCCAATTGCCACAAGAACGAATCGAAATATTTATAATTACGAAATTATATTCCGGAATTATCGCCCTGCTGAAAGCAGGGAACCAAAAATATTAAAGACTCATTTGATTGTCCCCCTCCACGGAAATCTTTAGTAAAAGGCGAAAGATTTATGCATTTGAAGGGAAACCAGAGTTAGTCAAAAAGAGTTCGGCCGAAGTATTTATACTCGCCGCGGTAACGAAACCATAGCGCGATTCAGCCGGACGGCACAACGCCATCTATCGAGCTAGGAGGCAATAAAATACACAGTTTGGAAAAAAGAATTTTAACATTTTGGTATATTTTACTAAGCATTTTTGTTTTTGTGACGGCACGAATAGTATTTTTATTTTTTTCGTTACTGTATTTTAGTTGAGCTCAGATTGCAAGCAATGCAGGATACCAATTCCAATGTCATGGATGGTCACGCTATGTTTGTTTTTGCTATTTATTTATACTTAGCTATTTTCAAACGTTATATTTTTGTATTTAGAGTATAAAAATATTGCTGGCATCCATTAAATTCAATTTGCAAAATTTTTATATTTTTATTATTTTTTGTACTATTTTCAATAATCAAGTATTAAATTATATTGAAAGTAAACTACAATATGTAGCTTTTTACAATATGTAAACTTTTTCTTTTCAATTTATATTTATAATTTACAATAAATTTACGATTCGCGTAAGCGTAAGACATATTATTTAAATGCCGTATATTTAAATACTTCATGGTTGACAAAAATTCAGCGTCCGTATGATTGTGGCCGCAAAACACGACAAGCAAATAGTCGATAGATTAACTTGAAATATTTAAACGTTTCATTTCTATATGTGAGTATATATTTTATTTTTGTGCCTCTTATCGAGATATTAATAATGTCTGGGCCACAGCGCACCCATGTTTAGCTAGTAGGGTATAAAATATACAAACGAACTTTCAGTAATATTGTGTTACGTTTACGCAAATGTTATACATTGAAATTAAACAACTCTGTACAGATTTTATCACGTTGTTTATTAACACCTTTAAAACATAATTACTAAATATATATTTACATATTACTGAACCTTTCCTACTATTTAAGCTATGTAAAATTATAAAAACTATTAAGATTTAATTTACACTTGCCCGACGTTTCGGTTGCTTTTCAGCGAATGCTATATTGCTAGCTGAGCTGTATTGTACTCTGTTTTTATTGTAATTATATATTATATTGTCGGCCTCGATGGCGTAGTGGTTAGTGTAACCGACTGCCACGCCTGAGGTCGCGGGATCGATTCCCGCACAAGTCAAACATTTGTGTGCATGAACATGGATGTTTGTCTTGGTCTGGGTGTTTCTATGTATAATATGTATCTATTTACAAAACAAAAGTATATATGTATGTTTATCCATTGTCTAGAACCCATAGTACAAACTCTGCTTAGTTTGGGCTAGATGGTGTTGTGTGTATGTGGTAGAATATTATTATTATTATTATTATTCTAGAAACTGTGTATAATTTTATTGTAAACGTGAGGACCTGTAATTGGCTATGTGCTAATTATAATATAAAGTATAAGCTGTTGGACTTCCATAAATAAATTTTCAATTGTCACTCACCAAGTAAGATTTTAAAAATTCTTTTACCTTCACCAATTCATTTAGTAAATATTACCACGTTCAATAAAACAAACATATTAGCTTTGTAATATGAGTATATGACATTACGAAGAGATTTACCTTGATGTTGTAAATAGAGAGGCGCTTTGAACCCGTTAGGATCCTCTTGGAAGTACCGCAGCACCCAGTCGAAGAGTGCGGGGTGACTGCCATCTGCGCTCGTAGGCTTGTGGAAATCTATTAGTTGACATCTGAACAATACAAAAACATTTACTAAAGATTTTTTCTTTTTAAATATTTCGAGTAATTTGGGTTTCAAATTGCTAGTATTCCTGTTAACCCCTCCAGCTAAGCTAGAATGTTTGTGTTAGGAGTAGGGTCACGTCAGTACCTAGTGCAATGGGTGGGATTCGAACCCGCGACCCTTCGATCTCAAGTCCAATGCCTTATCCTTTGGGCTGTCGCCGCTTACAAGAGTTACACAAGGACCACGAAAACTACGCTCCAAGCAAACGCTTGACGCGGTTTGGTCGTGCGTCGAGCGAGAGATAGAAAGACAAGCGTGTTACAGAATAAGGTAAGCCTGATACATCGCATTTAAAACAAGTAAATAATTTCATATCATACACACATACATAGATTCACGCCTGTTTCCCAGAGGGGTAGGCAGAGACTACGGATTTCCATTTGCTACGATCCTGACACACTTCTCTGGCTTCATTCACTTTCATCACATTCCTCATACACGCCCGTCGGTTCAAGGTGCTCTTAACCTGGCCTTTGTCCAGAACGCCTCCGATCTGATCAAGAAACGTTCGCCTAGGTCTTCCTCTTGCGACTGTTCCATTCACACTAACCTTATAAACTTTCTTAGTCAGTCTTTCCTCGTCCATTCTTTCTACATGCCCAAGCCAGCTTAACATACCCTTTTCGATTCTTGTCACTATATCCACTTTCATGCCGCACCTCTCTCTAATCACACTATTCCTTATTCTATCTTATATCTCAGAGTCACACCACATATATTTCTCAGCGCTCTCATTTCTACAGCATTTATTCTGCTCTCATGCTTCTTTTGCCATATTACTAACATTATAAATTCAAAAGTAACTCTGTCTCTGTTACCTTTTTACTTTTAAACCACTCTACTTGATTTAGATGAAATTTGGTACATATATAGTTTACCTAAAACCTGGGGAAGGACATAGGCTACTTTTTATTGATGTAGGTAGCACGCGGGTGGAGTTACGCGCTAAAGCTAGTTTTACTATAAAACAATTTGCCTTTTTGGTACCTATATCAAAACATTGCATTGTTATAGTAGCAATTTATGCAGATATTTAGCACACTGTCAATAACATAATTTTCAGATGAATAAATACTCCAGAATTTGAAAGCTCTGAGCAAACTAAAAATTTTGACCAAAGATTATTAGAAGATTATCTGAGAGCAAACTAAAAATTTTGACCAAAGATTATTAGAAGATTATCTGAGAGCAAACTAAAAATATTGACCAAAGATTATTAGAAGATTATCTGAGTGCAAACTAAAAATTTTGATCAAAGATTATTAGAAGATTATCTGAGAGCAAACTAAAAATTTTGACCAAAGATTATTAGAAGATTTGTCGGCCTCGATGGCGTAGTGGTTAGTGTAACCGACTGCCACGCCTGAGGTCGCGGGTTCGATTCCCGCACAAGTGAAACATTTGTGTGCATGAACATGGATGTTTGTCTTGGTCTGGGTGTTTCTATGTATAATATGTATGTATTTACAAAAAAAAGTATATAAGTACGTTTATCCATTGTCTAGTACCCATAGTACAAGCTCTGCTTAGTTTGGCCTAGATGGTGTTGTGTGCATGTGATAGAATATTATTATTATTATTATAAAGATTTGGTCTCTTCTTTTTAATTTCTTTCCGTAATTTTAACATGGATTGTTACATTTATTTTAATAAAATAAATATATATTTTAGCGGTACCTTATCCTTAACGATGATAATACAGTGACTACTTCGCAAGCGCCGATCCATTTTCTTGTGTTGTATAACTTTGACCCCAACTGTTCTGAACCCTGTAAACATAGACAGATCATTTCAAATTTAAGCCAAGTAGCTGTGTCGCGTATTGTGAATGTCGCACTAGCCACGATGTTACTACCGAGTCGCACATGTGAAGTGTACTGTATGTCGGGTTGCCTACCAGGAACGATAAATGAAACGCAGAGCTTGAGAATCAAATGCCAACTGTTTATTATAATTAATGCAGAAACCTTTATACAATTACACACATTCGTAACAGCACTTACGTCATGAAACACTAATATGTATGTGCGTGTGTCCCACAGTACTCCCCCCTTTTCAGAAAAAAATATTAATATTTTTTACACAAAAACAATAAAATACTTATAACTATTATACAATTGTTTTCTTAACCTAGTTATAATACCTGACATATCCAGTGACTACATTGTATTCGTACTCTCACAGCATTAGGTTTCATCACAATACAATACAATATATAGGCTGTTTCTTCGTAATTGACTTCGTACTAATTTTTATACTTGCATATATAAACACTTTGTTTTACACCGTAATTTTTTATACTAATGCCTTTGCCAAATGTGGTATATTTATTATTCGGTATACAATACAATATTAATAGATGTAAAGCAATAGGATAATAGTCTTGTTACAATATACCGTTATTGGTGATGCACTTTTCACTGTTAGACACACCTATTATCTTCAGTAATTACACAATATTACTATGCATAACTTTGACGCGGTTGCGTCTGCTGTTGAGCCACTGCAATGCTATTTGCACTGTGCCATACAGACATTTCTTTCCGTAACATTTTCTGAGTACCTTTTCTACACTTTTTGCACACCATGTACGCAATGTATGCAATAACTAATGCAGCTATGATACATATCACCATGCCGTATCTTTCTATAGATTGCTCAAAATGCGAATTGGTTGCATCATTCGCTCCATTTTGGGCAATTATAACTTCTTCACTCTTCTTCTCTACACTGTAGGTTTTACCCATTATGTTGATAAAATATTTAACTTAATTAATATTTATAGAAAGTAATTATAACGGTAGAAAGTATTATTATAGTGAACGTTTTACAAAGGAATGCTTTAAAAATATACATTATTCTACAATTCAATATTTAATTGGCTCGGCAAAAAAATTATTGACGTCTTTCTTGTCCTCATTTATCTGCGTCCACAGTTGCTGATATGACATTTCTCTGCATTGTTACATACTGTTTATATTACGCGACCTTGCTTGTCTCCATTATTAATTAAATTATACATACTCCATTATTAAAAAATTTCGACGACTCGATGGCGTAGTGGTTAGTGTAACCGACTGCCACGCCTGAGGTCGCGAGTTCGATTCCCGCACAAGTCAAACATTTGTGTGCATGAACATGGATGTTTGTCTGCTTAGTTTGGGCTAGATGTGTGTATGTGGTAGAATATATATTAATATAATTATTATACTGTTACATAAATATTAACTATTCTATGAATCTGACTGGAGTCCTAACTACTCTGCCACTCTTGGTTGTTTTACAATTTAGTTCAGATGATTTTTCACATTCATTTAATAAATAAGCTGGTTTTAATCTATCTATAGACACTGTTAATACTCTATCTGTTAATTGAATTTTAAATATTTTTTCAGATCGTTCTAAAACTTTATAAGGGCCTTCGTAAGGACATGTTAATGACTTTTTGATCATGTCGGTTCTCAAAAATACATGCGAGCACTGTTGTAGCTCGGGATGTACGAAAAATGTTTTAGATTTGCTACTTCTTGTACTTACCGGTTTACATTGTCTAATTATATCACTGATATGTTGTATTAAATTGTAAGAATCATAGTTACTATTGTTTATATCTACAAAGAATTCTCCTGGCAGACGTAGGGATCGACCATAAACCATCTGTGCGGCGCTTACGCTCGTGTCCCGTTTGATGGCTGCACGAAGTCCTAACATAACACTAGGTAGTTCGTGTGTCCAATTTTTGCCACCGTCTAATCTGGCCATTAATGATGCCTTTACACATCTATGCCACCGTTCGACCGCTCCGTTACTTTGCGGATGGTACGGGGTCGTCCTAATCTTTTCAATACCTAAATATGCCATTAATTTTGTGAATACCCTACTTTCAAATTGTCTGCCTTGATCACTGGTAAGTCTAACTGGGCAACCAAATCTACATATCCACTCTGTGTACAATTTCTTTGCAACGGTGTCGGCTGTGATATCCTTTATCGGATATGCCTCCGGCCAGCCACTCCCCCTGTCCATTATCGTCAGGCAATACCTATACTCCTCTACTGTGGTTGGGAGAGGTCCTATCAAGTCAATATGTATGTGATCAAACCTGTCTACTGGGGGATATTTGCCGTAACTAGAAATAGTATGCCTATTTACCTTAGACCGCTGGCAACTAAGACATGTTTTTGCCCATAGCCCAATGTCTCGATTCATGTTCGGCCAGAAAAACTTTTCTTTAATCATCTGGCGAGATGTACGTACACCAGGATGACTAAGATTATGGATTGCCTGAAATATATTTTTCCTAAAACTCTCTGTTATGTATGGTCTCGCATTTTCTTTAGTAATCTCACAATAAATGTAGTGATAAGAATTCGGCACTAAAAATTTTTTGAACTTGTATCTAGAATTATTCAAAAAACCTTTGAGCTCAGAATCTTGATCTTGTTCTGACGATAATTTTTCATAGTCTACTATACTTGGCGTACCTTGTATCGACTCTATACGCGATAACGCGTCTGCGACAATGTTATCCCGCCCACTCACGTGGCGTATATCAGTCGTAAATTCGCTTATAAAAAGTAACTGTCTAACACGTCTAGGGCTTTCCTTCTTATTATTTTTACATAATTTTGAAAATGCGAATGTTAATGGCTTGTGGTCTGTGAATATTATTAGTTCTCGGCCTTCAAATAAACTTCTAAAATGTTCTACCGCTAAAAATATAGCAAGTAACTCACGGTCATAGGTGCTATATTTTTTTGTGTATTAGTTAATTTCCTCGAAAAATATCCTAACGGTTGCCATGTGTCACCTATGTACTGTTGCAACACAGCACCTACGCAATTATCTGAAGCGTCTGCAAATAGTGCATGTGGCGCGTTGGCCACCGGAAACGATAACGTGACTGCGTTCGTCAAACCGTTCTTACATTCTCGGTATGCTTGCTCAGCGTCTGGCGTCCATTGTATGGGTGTTTTGTCGTTCTTTTTAGCCTTATGAATATGTTTATTTAATATTTCTAAGTACTCTATTGCTCTAGGTAAATGACTACGATAAAAATTTACCATGCCTAAAAACTTTCTTAACTGATTAACATTTTGAGGTTTTGGATACTCACGAATTGCCTGCACCTTACTTTCTAAGGGTTTGATACCGGACGTAGTAACCTGATAGCCTAAAAATTCTATAGAAGTAGCTTTAAAAGTACATTTCTCTAGATTTATAGTGATACCGTATTCGTTTAGACGTTGAAATACCTGTTCTAACTGATGATTATGTTGTATATGGCTTTCTGAACTTATTAATATATCGTCCGCGTAGCAGTATAAAAAATCTAAGCCTGATAGGACTGTATTCGTCATAAAACGCTGAAAGGTTTGGGCAGCGTTTCTCAAACCAAAGGTTAACCGCTCAAACTCATATAATCCAAACGGTGTTGTAATCGCTGTTTTACAAATATCGTCGGGATTAATCAAAATATTATGATATGCTTTTTTAATGTCAATTTTAGAAAAAATATTTTTGTTAGCTAGTAAATATGTAAAGTCCTGTACACGCGGTATCGGGTACCTATCCGGTGTTGTGATTGCATTTAATGCTCTATAATCACCACAAGGGCGGACTTGACCGTCTTTTTTTGCCACTAAATGTAATGGACTTGCCCATGCCGACTTCGATGGCCTACATACACCTATATCTAACATTGTTTTGAACTCCTCTTTCGCCATTTTATATCTTTCCGGAGCTAAAGGTCTTGGTTTACAAAATACTGGAGGGCCTGTGGTATCAATAAAATGGTAAACGGTATGTTTCGGCGCCTCTTTGAATGACATAGGTTTGAGAATATCTGGATATCTACTTAATATGTCATATGCGGGATGATCTTTGCGTATCGTAGAGATCGCTGGTTCACACTGGTTTGCGATCGTTCCACGTACTGCCAGGTTAGTAATCTTATCTATCAAGCAACGGCCCTCAATATCTAAAATTAACTTATAGTGGTTTAAAAAATCAACTCCTAGAATAGGCTGCTTTACCTCACATACAACAAAATTCCACGTAAAAGGTCTCCTTAACTTTAAGTCTAACTGAAGTGACTTAGTTCCATATGTTTTAATCACTGAACCATTGGCGGCAAAAAGTTTAAACTTAGAATTTAAGTCTAATTCCTTCTTATTTCTAACACAAAATTTTGGTAATACAGAAATACACGCTCCTGAATCTATTAAAAACTTATAATTATATTTTCTATCACTTACTATTAAGCGGTGATCCTTGACATCACAACCTCCCGCTACCGGTTGTAGTTCCGTTAGTTTTTCGACATCGAGGGCTGCTCTTTGGTCTTCCAGCTGCAGGGTGCAATACAACTCCTAGCTCTGTGCCTGTACCTCCAGTGGTACGAGCACAGCCAGTCTGGGCTTTCCGGTGTCCTGCGCGACCTCGATCGCGAACGGCTACGTCCAAATTGCTTGTATCCGCTGTTCCTCCTGTGCCTGAACCTTCCTCTTCCCTTGTCCATTTCTTCTATTTTTAGGTTAATCTTCGCTATCTCCGCCATGACTGCTGCTATGTCGTAGGTATGGGCGGACGCTGCTGGATTGCTGCGGGATACCTCACTGACCTGTGCTGACTGGTGAGTATCCATGACCTTGTCTGCTATCACTGCCATTTCATCCAGGTCCTTGCTCGAAGTGACGGTGAGTACAGCTCTGACTGACGATGGTAAGTGACCTTGCCATAATATTTTCAACGTGTCGTTTTCTATTTTTCCTCGCGCCAGTTCTTTCATGCGGCACAGCAACTGGCTGGGTCTCTGGTCTCCTAACTCCATCTCCGACACTAACTTTTGTACCTGCCTTGTTTCAGACTCTTCGTAGATTTGCAGAAGACGTTTCTTCAGGGTGTCGAATTTGTCGCTCTCCGGGGGATTGGCCAAAATGTCTGCTACTTGTTGTATAACCTCTTTACTGAGCTTCGCTACAACCATGAAGTATTTGTTCGCGTCTGATGTTTTCTGTGGAGCCAGGATTGCTTCAACTTGTATAAACCACAATCGCGGGTTTTCTGGCCAAAAGCTTGGTATTTTATTCGCGACCGACAGGCTGGAGATGATAGCCTGATGTTCTTCAGTCTTCGCTACAACTGACGGAGCTGGTGGTGTAGGCGTCGAAGCTGTCGGAACCGGGGCGTGGTACATTGTAAGGCTGGCGACGCGAATTATATTTACCGCGCGACTGACAGTGTGCGACTCTCACGGGCGTCGGTGTCGGTCGGGGTCACCAATGTGAAGTGTACTGTATGTCGGGTTGCCTACCAGGAACGATAAATGAAACGCAGAGCTTGAGAATCAAATGCCAACTGTTTATTATAATTAATGCAGAAACCTTTATACAATTACACACATTCGTAACAGCACTTACGTCATGAAACACTAATATGTATGTGCGTGTGTCCCACACACATATTTACATCATTGGTTACCAGTGTATCTAGTCCAAACTGCCGTGTCGAGTACTGTGAGTGTCGCACTAGCGACGACGTTACTACCGAGTCGCACATATTTACATCATTGGTTACCAGTGTATCTAGTCCAAACTGCCGTGTCGAGTACTGTGAGTGTCGCACTAGCGACGACGTTACTACCGAGTCGCACATATTCACATCTTTGGTTACCAGTGTATCTATTCCAAACTGCCGTGTCGTGTACTGTGAGTGTCACACTAGCGACGACGTTACTACCGAGTCGCACATATTCACATCATTGGTTACCAGTGTATCTATTCCAAACTGCCGTGTCGTGTACTGTGAGTGTCACACTAGCGACGACGTTACTACCGAGTCGCACATATTCACATCATTGGTTACCAGTGTATCTAGTCCAAACTGCCGTGTCGCGTACTGTGAGTGTCGCACTAGCGACGACGTTACTACCGAGTCGCACATATTTACATCATTGGTTACTAGTGTATCTAGTCCAAACTGCTGTGTCGCGTACTGTGAGTGTCGCACTAGCGATGACATTACTACCGAGTCGCACATATTTACATCATTGGTTACCAGTGTATCTAGCCCAAACTGCCGTGTCGCGTACTGTGAGTGTCGCACTAGCGACGACGTTACTACCGAGTACTGTGAGTGTCGCGTACTGTGAGTGTCGCGTACTGTAAGTGTCGCGTACTGTAAGTGTCGCGTACTATGAGTGTCGCTCTAGCGATGACGTTACTACCGAGTCGCACATATTCACATCATTGGTTACCAGTGTATCTAGTCCAAACTGCCGTGTCGCGTACTGTGAGTGTCGCACTAGCGACGACGTTACTACCGAGTCGCACATATTTACATCATTGGTTACCAGTGTATCTAGTCCATACTGCCGTGTCGCGTACTGTGAGTGTCGCACTAGCGACGACGTTACTACCGAGTCGCACATATTCACATCATGGGTTACCAGTGTATCTATTCCAAACTGCCGTGTCGCGTACTGTGAGTGTCACACTAGCGACGACGTTACTACCGAGTCGCACATATTCACATCATTGGTTAGCAGTGTATCTATTCCAAACTGCCGTGTCGCGTACTGTGAGTGTCGCACTAGCGACGACGTTACTACCGAGTCGCACATATTCACATCATTGGTTACCAGTGTATCTAGCCCAAACTGCCGTGTCGCGTACTGTGAGTGTCGCGTACTGTGAGTGTCGCGTACTGTAAGTGTCGCGTACTGTAAGTGTCGCGTACTATGAGTGTCGCTCTAGCGATGACGTTACTACCGAGTCGCACATATTCACATCATTGGTTACCAGTGTATCTAGTCCAAACTGCCGTGTCGCGTACTGTGAGTGTCGCACTAGCGACGACGTTACTACCGAGTCGCACATATTCACATCATTGGTTACCAGTGTATCTAGTCCAAACTGCCGTGTCGCACTGGCGCACATTACGACCTAATCTGCACTGCACTGGTCACTTGGGTATTTAATCAAGCTACCGTGTCGCATACTGCGAATGTCGATGCTAGCGACGATGTTACTAGTCGCGAGCAGCTGTAGCTGCGGGATGGAGGTCACGCACTCGCAGTCGCGCTCCGTCGTGCAGCTCAGCAGCGTCGCGTACTGCGGGTGTCGCACTAGCACCAGCACTAGCGACAACGTTAGTAGTGACACAGCTGCACGCCACTAGTCACCTGTGTATCGAAGCCCAGCTGCCACGCGCGCTCGACGAGCAGCTGTAGCCGCGGGATGGAGGGCACGCACTCGCAGTCGCGCTCCGTCGTGCAGCTCAGCAGCGTCGCGTACTGCGGGTGTCGCACTAGCACCAGCACTAGCGACAACGTTAGTAGTGACACAGCTGCACGCCACTAGTCACCTGTGTATCGAAGCCCAGCTGCCACGCGCGCTCGACGAGCAGCTGTAGCCGCGGGATGGAGGGCACGCACTCGCAGTCGCGCTCCGTCGTGCAGCTCAGCAGCGTCGCGTACTGCGGGTGTCGCATTAACGATGACAGCACCATTTGCATATTCCTACAAAGTACAGCTTGATCAGACCACTTTTTAATCTAAATTTATGTACAAATAAACAGCAAAATCTGCAGAGGTATTTGCAGGCAGCAAGTAAATAATAAAATGTTATCACCAACCTGTATCCGCAGCCCCACCCTCGATCTCCATAAGTGCTTGCGTAATGGTCCACAGCGCTGCATAGGTAAGTCTTCACTATACTCGGATTCTGAGCATTTAGTTGAGCTATCCTCTCTAGAAGACCTGGAAGCAAAATGGACGGACCTATACTGATACTGCTTCATAGTGGTTTTGAATATGTGCAATTTACAAGCCTTGAAGCAGACGCCTTCAGAGGTATACCTATATGTACGAGGGCAGTCAACCGAAAATTTTGGAAAAGTAGCGATTTATTTTTCAACATAGTCTCCTTTTAGCTCGATGCACTTGACCCAGCGATGCTCCAACTTCTTTAACCCGTCTGAAAAAAACTTTTTCTGGGGATCTGCAAAGTAGGCCTCCGAGGCGGCGAAAACCTCCTCATTCGACTCAAATTTCCGCCCGGCGAGTGTCTTCTTCAAGTTTGGAAACAAAAAAAAGTCGTACGGGACCAAATCTGGAGAATACGGTGGATGGGGCAGCAGTTCGTAGCCCAATTCGACCAATTTGGCCGTGGCAACGGCGGAGGTGTGAGCCGGTGCGTCGTCATGGTGGAAGAGCACTTTTTCTTTGCCAAATTGGGCCCTTTTTTTCTTGCAATTCGGCGTCCAATCTGCCCAATAATTCGGCATAGTAAGGCCCTGTGACCGTTTTGGCCTTCTCCAGGTAGTCGTTGTAGATCACACCTTGTGAATCCCAGAAAACGGTGGCCATCACCTTTCCGGCCGCTTCTTCGGAGCACGTTCGCCGGGTAAAGTCTACTGTTTTGACTGTTCCTTGGTCTCTGGTGTGTACCAGTGGATGTTTTTGTTTCGTCGACGGTCACGTAACGATTTGCGGATTGCGCTTAAACAGCGTCAAACACTGCTGTGAAGTGGTCTCACGGTTGCGCTTGTTGTCCGGAGTGAGCAATCGCGGCACCCATCGCACCGACAGCTTTCTCATGCCCAAAATTTCATGCAGGATATGTCCCACGCGGTTTTTTGAGATGCCTATTGTCTCAGCAATCTCGCGCACCTTCAATCGGCGGTCTGCTAATACGAGATTGTGGATTTTTGTCACGTTTTCCTCTATGGTAGCCGTTTTCGGGGCACCTGGGCGTGGCTTATCAAAAACCGACATGCGACCACGTTGAAACTCGTTAAACCAATTTTTGACGATCGCCATCGAAGGAGAAGAGTCACCGTACACAGAATCCAAGCGCTCTTTGCGCGATTTTCCTCCCAAAAACAAGAATCGAATCACGGAACGATATTGCTCTTTTTCCATTTCTCCAAAATCCACGGACACATACACTTTCACACGCGATCAAAACAAAACTATGGATCCGTTTTGGCGGCAATTTTAACAATAGCCGTCTAAGAGAATGTACTACACGATAGTTAATTTCTCTTGCGATAGAGGCACCATCGGGAAGAGAGTCTAAGTACTTATCGGACCGCCCAGGTAAAGTGAGCGAGGATCAACTTGGTTGAATGCAGTTTAGTTTTATACCGAGAAGTGGAGGGTCCACTTCATCTTCTGTAATTATGGTGTATCTTAATTGTGTATATTAATTATGGTGTTTTGGCACACACTAAGGGCACAAAAGTAAATTGTGTAATAAATTAAATATTTAGATTTGTTTTTTAATATGTAGATTTGTTAGTTTCATGGCATTTTAGATGCTTGTGTATATGGGACAAGTCGGAAGATGACTCACATTTAGATTAAGAAATATGCTCGGTCGATGGCAACTGACTTACGACTGACGCTTATACGTATTAAAATATAACTGTCAAAATGCAGACATAGTTTACCATTGCTCACATAATAATTATGTATTAAATAGTACTCACCGGTGGTTCTAGAGGAGCCAGTGTCAGTCCCAGACGCTGCAGCCCGTCGTAGCCCTAAGCTACGCTCGTAATACCCTGCTACTGACAGTGCTCCACTATACACAGCTCGCTTCAAGCTATTGGTCGCTCTGTGCGTGTAGCCTTCATCATCATCTTCCTCCATGCCATATTGAGCCTGAAACAACATAATTTACGGTTACCAAGGATTCTATATTTTGCTAAATATCATTAGAATTGGATCCAGAGGACTAAGGGGCTCAAGGGGTTTTCCAAAGGCATCACGCATGACAAATCTCAAATTAAACTTAAAATTATCTGACTTTCTAAATTCTATACTATCTACAGGTGACAGGTAGGAAGTACAAGCTCCAGTTAGAAACTGAATCTGCCACTGATAACCATGTTCTAATTCTCCGGTTTTAGGAGCCCGTTAAACTGATAATGGGCTAACTATTATTTGAGAAGGACCAATATATGATAGAGTAAACGAGTTTGAGATATAGACGCAATGCAAATTAGATTACCAAAGTACGCTTGGTCGAAAACAAGAAGTATTGAGTAAAATAAACTGTTACACTACAATCCATCATACCATACATAGTATAATATTTAAAACTACTTTTATTTAACATTTTTGCACAACAGCCAACATTTGTATAATGAAATACATAATATTATAATAATAATATTCTATCACATACACACAACACCATCTAGCCCAAACTAAGCAGAGCTTGTACTATGGGTACTAGACAATGGATAAACATACATACAAATATACTTTATTTTTAAATATATGCATATTATACATAGAAACACATAGACCAAGACAAACATCCATGTACATGCACACAAATGTTTGACTTGTGCGGGAATTGAACCCGCGACCTCAGGCGTGGCAGTCGGTTACACTAACCACTACGCCATGGAGGCCGCCAACATGAACTATTTATAGAGCAAACGTTTACGTAAAACAAGACAGGCTACTAGTACATAATTATTCTAAACATCTATAGTGAAATATCATACCCTCAATAATTGAAATTCATGTTCTTCTCTATTCCTTTGTGCTTCTCTCTCAGCTGCACTCAACCCTGACGACGCTCCACACTCCTCGCCTCTTTCAAAATGCTCTTCAATATGTTGAATCTAAAATAAGAACAGTTCTAGATACCACACAAGTTTCTCTGAGAAGTTGTACATAGTTGAAACCTTATGTATACCTAGTTTTTGCTAGGTTACTTAAGTTTTTTAGTTGTGATCCTCAATAATGATGAAGTACATAAGTTGCTCCATTTAAAGTGAAACCTCAGTAAGATGCCAGGTGTGCCTAAACTTTCACTACCTTACTTATAAACTATTCTTAAATACTTAAGAGAAAGCTAAATAATAATAAGCAGCTAATCTGAAAATAAATCACCTAATAGCATTACTCAGCATTGAGTATAAGTTAAGTAACCATAGTGGGTTGATCATAGGTTCATTATTGATCAAGGTCTAAAGAGCTACAAAGTTGGCAGGTTGCTAAGTATTCATTAACATTATTTTTATCAGTAAGGTATCAAAGTCACTTTGTTAGAATAATCTAACATATATATAAATCTAACTACTTTATTATATTTTATAACAACTTGATAGTGAGTTAAGGCACTTCATTCCGCTTTGTTAACAACTTCTTTATGAAATACTAGCTTTTGCGCGCAGCTTCTGCCGCGTGGTACCTACATCAATAAAAAGTAGCTTATGTCCTTACCCAGGCTTTAAACTATATCTGTACAAAATTTTATCTAAATCGGTTGAGTGATTTAGCCATGAAAAGGTAACAGACAGACAGACAGGTCAGAGTTACTTTCAAATTTATAATATTAAATATTAGTAAGGATAATGGATCATACCAGTTCATGTTGAGACAATGGTAATGGTTGACAGCAGACAGGACAGTTGCTGACAGGACTCTCCTCCATCATCACCACATCTTCACATGATGCATTGTCCACTTGATCCTGTTGGTCATAAAACAAATATGGTTGCTTAACCACTGGTAATGTGTTGAGAGTTACAGATAAATTCTTTATGAATAGTGCTACCTTATGCCTCAATAAGTGACACAAGATATGCCACAGACAATTCTACCGCTGATAGTTCAATTCAATAGATATTTACTTTCCTTAAATTCAAGCTAGCTTTTTATGACAATCTCATTTGGTTTTTACTTCAGTCCCTGACCAGATATGAAGAATAGCTGTATCACACCTACGCATCCCTTTTAATAATTTGAAGTCCCACAGAATAGTCTTGAGATTGCCATCTTTTAGGGACAGTTCTAAATTGTGCCACTTCTGAGGAGTTCTACGCAGTGTAACCTAACACTGCATTGCCGACTTGGGAATTGAATTCAAGACCTCAAACACAGCATTTCATCTATACTAATATTATAAAGCTGAAGAGTTTGTTTGTTTGTTTGGTTGAATAAGCTAATCTCAGGAAATACTGGTTTAAATTGAAAAATTATTTTCGTGTTGGATAGCCTATTTATCAAGGAAGGCTATAGGCAATATAACATCACGCTACGACCCACAGGGGCAGTGCAGTAACTATAAACGCAGGTGAAACCAACCACATCTAGTTCACTATAAAAGCAAATTCTATTCAACCTTTTATACTGCTGTATTTAAGATGTTTTTAATACAACATGTGTGTTATATAGGTTGCCAGTATAAACATTCCACTCTAACATATATCAGTGAACTTTGAATCATGCTATTGTAAAGCATCCAATATTTTAGTCTTATTACACTTAAAATGTAATTAATTTCTTTACAAAATAAATATCTTATCCATACAATACATACTTTGTTTGCAGATATTCAAATATCTTTTTCTCTTTCTTATAAATGTCCAAATAGTCCTTATCATTGTGGTTTACACAATAAATAGAAAATAATTTAATTAAAAGAATCAAAACCACAGAACATTAGCTCGAGCATTAGCATTAGCATTTGCTAGAGAATTCTACCGTAGATGAAATTACATACAGCTGTGACATTTTATATATGAAGTGTATTCAGGCGCAAACGTGTAACCACAAAACGTCTTAGATGTTTCATACAAATCACCAACCACAATAGTGTAACATTTACTTATAAATAAAAACTAATTTGACCAACATACTCACAGCTTTCTGTGGACTTAAGATATCTCGATGCTCCACGTTCACATGTACTTCAATTTCGTTGGCATGAGCGAATTCTCTCTCACAAATCGGACACTGATACGACGAGCTATGAGGACCTGGAGACATAGCCATGGCGCTCAACGCCAGGGTAGGGTTGTCCAGCGTCAGCGTGGGGTTCGTCAACCCCAATGTAGGATTATCCGAGTTAGCATTAGCATTCACTGATGGAGAAGTAAGATCGAAGTGCGCACGATTTATATGTTCCTCTAATTTGCGCGGACATGTTGATGTGAAATCGCACAGTAGACACTGAAATATTTATCCATAGTAAAATTTTAAGTTTAGGTATAGGTATATCATCACAATTTTATTTATTAACACTAAATATAATAACATAATTTGAAAATAATATTTTGGCGGGTAAGTACAACTTGGACGATTTGACGTTAACTTATTGACATTTGACACTTTGACAGTCGACATCTACATTTTCTGATAAGTGATCGTTAACATGGACTAAGGCAAACGTATTGAGCTTGTTAAATTTAATGGAAAAAATTTACCTGCACTGAAGGACTAGGTGTAGGAGCATTTTTCTTTGGTGTGTTAGGTTTTAATTTTAAAGCTAATTGAGATCTAAGAGGCGATCCTTGTCCCGCGCTAGCCATAGATAACTGTAAAACAATTATTTTGGTTAAGTGCATACATAGATATACATGCAGCATAGAAATAATTTTATTAAGTATCTTGATAGTATTATTTCTAGCTCACCTTATTTTTATTTGGTGATCCCTCATAACTACCAGAACTATTATGACTTGGACTAGAAATTGCACCTGTAAGGAAAACTTGCAATTTATGCGGTTAAATATTTACCTATTCTATTACTAAGGCTGCATTACGTGTAGGAAGCAATAGATTATTATGTACAGGGAATAATAATAGTATACACCCACCTTTTTTATCAATACCATTAACCTCATCATGAGAATTTTGTCTGCTTTGAGCCTTTTTAGGAACCACACCATTACTTATATTAATATTTTTTATTCCATTGACCAGATTTATATTTTTTGGTGAACGCGAGCACTTTTCCTCTTCTTTCTCACTTCGGCTGTAACTTTCCTTTTCCTGGTACCCGTTGTAATAATTTAAGTTTTTAGATATAGCTCCGTTGTGATATTGTGACGAGTTGTCTGGGCTGTGCCAACCGTTTATTGAGCCCGGTGTGTTGTAGCTGCAGCTATCTGTCGTTGTCATCTTCGAGTCCTCATCGAAACTGAATCAGAAAGATTCTGCTGCTAATCACTTTTATACCATTATCGTGTTGGTTTTCACGTATGACGTAATTATCTGTTATTATATTTTCATGTTTCGTCAAATAGTTAGATACATGTTGAAGGTTCTAGCGAGGTAAACTCTAAACCTTATCAAATTTGGACAAGTGGTTTGACCGTAAAAATGGGGCAAAGAGATGGCACAACTTTCACTTAATGCTTTAGATGTCTCTTACTCACCACACACTAATCACTTCCGAATCGTTGATTTTAATGTAATTTGATACGTAAGTAGGATCTGTCTGTGATCTCGAAAACACATTAGCTTTTAGAAAAATCTATTTATCTCATGTTTTGTCGTCAATAGTAGGTAGGTATTATTAAAGATTGAAATGTCACTGTTACACGCAAACATTCACTCAGGGGGAGCTTTAGGCTAAAGCTTGTTTTGACATTGGACATTAGGCAGACAGGGGTGGTACAGGAAGTAGGGGAAACATTCGATGTATGCATAGGCAAAAATCGGGAAACAAATCTTAAAGAGATTGCTAGCCTTTCGTTAATGAAGTTTTTGCTTTGGTATATCTACTTCACTTCAGCAAATTCTTAAAGAATGATTATAATATTAAGTACTTAATAAATTAAAAAGTAGCTATGTTGCAGATTTAGAGACCATAAATTATGATTATCTTTGAATATAAATAAGCGTTAATAGTTTATATCTTCCAGACAGACTCATTAATATGTGAATAAACAAAATTCCATAAAAAAAATCCAAATTCCTCTTGTGAACTAAGGTTAATAAATATCCCAATACATTAAGCCTATTAAAAGTCTTACACTGATTCGGGCTTTCAAAGCTAAACCTTAAACACCTAGAAATACTAGAGATTAATGATTAACAAATACAGCTCAAGACTTCTGCGATAGCTGTTAATTCAACTACTGGTCCATATGCTTTGAATACACACCCCAGCAGAAGGATCATATTTTGATTACCATTTTAACGAAACATACCAAGCAAATGTCTAAATCCAAGCATAAACTAACATGAGAGAAATCAGACAAGAATTAAAATAAAAGTTCTAAAATAGTCTGGTAAAGTTGTTAAAAAATAACATCAATGCAGCCAGAGATTACTATATTCTTAATATTTCGCGCCATTGGTCGGGGTTCTTAAAAGCCGATGCAATAGATGCAGTATTAGACATCTACAATAACGTTACCTTGGACTCTGATCGTCAATAAAAGCCATAAGCTCCCGTTCAGGAGTGAGATAGTGCAGATGTGCCTTCTGCACATGGCCGACTAGCTGAGGTTGTGGGACAGCACAGTCACAAAACGGGCACTCGGGTCTTCCAGCCACATGAGCCTCCAGAGTATGCGAGCGCATGCCTTCGTCTGTTAGGCCTTCCGCCCCGCATAGCTCGCAGGTATAAGGAAAAGGGCTCGAGGACATGTTGCCTGAAATACAGAAGGATGGGCTATTCATTAGGAAGCCAAAGTAAAAAGCTGCTGGCTAAAAAATCTTAATGCTTAACATGTTTTTGAGTTTATGGCCAGCAGCAGATCAAAAAGAAAATAATGTTACAAATAAAAATAGGAAGAAGCTTATTTGTGATCAAGGCATTTTTAAATGTTGTTGTATATTCTTTTTTAGTACATAGTTCAAAGTGTTTAAAAAGTTTTCAAGTGTCTACTGTGATATATTTTCAGAACAGCTGATTTCTTTAATTTTGTACCTATGTGAATTAGTGCCAAACAATAAATAGATAACCATTTATAATATAATGATATGTAGGTATGTCCAATGTTGTTTATCGTAATGGTTAAATAGGTTAATTACGCGTAGGCATAATGAATAAATTAATATCGATTTTAGTATCATTACTTCTGCATATCTAGGCAGTAAAGATTGCGCGTGACACATAAAGTTCTAAAGCAAAGGGATATCTTGCTATACATGTAGTATTACGATTAAATAACTCATCACTTCACTTAGTCATTATTATGATACCTAGGTGACGAGGAAGTGTGTAAGTTTGGCACTGGAAATAAAAAATAGTCTCGAATCAAGATCTGACAAATAAATAAGCAAATATATTTTATTACGTGTCGTACCTAAGTAGAATTTATTACGTTTTAACTATCGAACTATGTAGGTTCCTATATTGTATAAGTATACGTTACCAAAAAAACATTTACATCTACTTATTTATTCAATTAGTTATTAATGTTATTGAAAGGCATAAGCTTCATAGCTGCATCTAATTCCTGAAATAATGTTCATAATGATAGTATAGATAACTTAATTAAAAAATACCTCTATACAAATATAAATAAAGAAAATCGATTGTGTTACAAGTGTATTGTATCACTAGACCTTGGTTTCGAATGACCTTAAACAAAAACGACGGATTAATGTGACAAGAATTGATTTATTATAATGATGAGTTCGCATAGAAACCATTTACAATAACTATATTGGGGTGAAAGTGTCAAATCGATAAAATTACCGCAGTTTTGTTTTCAAGGAAATCGCGGAAACACAAATGACAAGAGAATAAATTAACACAAGAAATTAAACCTCTGCAGGTCTATGGTCATGCAAGGCAGAATAAAAGCAATACCATTGCGTAACGAACTTTATAACGTGATAAAAACATCAAAATATAAAGGATGTACTCACCGATTAATTTCGTATTTTATTGTCATAGAATAATCAAATTCCACTGTATTTTATCCAGGACACTATCTAATTGGTACGATTTCTTTGTTATATGCAATTGTTTCTAGCATTTTCTAACATTAAAATTACAAATTATATTAATACTACTGGCGATAGGTTGTGATTGCCCGTCATTCATGAATTTTTTGGACATTGAAAAATAAGGACCTCTATTACGCATGCGTATATTACGCGTTCGACACTAATGCCTACAGCGGATTTTTTTAATAACCACTTTAATAACATATCCATGAAATTTTGAATAAAATAGTAGTCAAACCAAATCAATCGAACTTTGACTAATACTAAGAGGAATATTGGATTTTCGTTTTTATTTTACATAGTTGAAGTTAAGGCGAGGGTAGCGTCATCTATTTTCTATTGTAGGAACTATTTACGTAGCAATGTTACGCGTGTGATAATTTAAAAAAGGCGGACATTGGTGAAATGACGTCTTCTTTCTCATTGCTAATATTAGTATTTGTGAGTTAATCAAGATGGAGTTATTACAAGTTTTGATTTGTAGACATTGAGACTAACCCCAGTTTCTGAAAGGCTGATCAATGACGTATCAAAATCAAACTAATGTTCAATGATTTAATTGTTTTGTTTTTTTAATAATTACATCATCCAATCACAGACTGCCTTTGTGGCACAACGGTAGTGAATACCTACGACTGTCGTGATGTCTCGGGTTCGATTTCTGAGTCATTCAAAATTCTAATTGGTTTTCTGTCAAGAAATTCTGAGTAGCAGCATAGAGTCTCGAACTGTGTTCTTTAGACGGCAATGGGTACACTTTTTTTTATAGAATAAAGGAGGTTTCAGTCTGTAGGTATAATTCTTTTTATGGCAACTAAAAAGGTTTTAAGCTATAAAGTCGTGAATAATTTAGGATTAAGGTCATCACTAGATTCTGTTGATGTGTTTATGTTCCTATGTGTATCTCCGGTTTGGTGAGAAATAAACGATTTTATTATTATTATTATTAGGTGAGACCTAAAACTATGGGTAATAGGCAAAATTAAATGTAGTACCTACACTTTCGGGAATATAAGAGAGATACCAATGATATTTTAAATTAGTTATGTTACTTTCATAGTACGTATTGAACGAATGCAGATGCGGGTGACCCAAGACCGGGCCACCCGCATCCACCCGGTTCCTGCGACCCTTACCAGGTCGTCGTGTCGTGTCCTTGTGGGCCTACCCCTACTGCGTCTACTACCGGTGCGTGGTCGCCACTCCAGAACCTTACTGCCCCAATGGTCATCGGTTCTGCGCGCTATGTGCCCTGCCCACTGCCACTTCAGCTTTGCCATCTGGAGAGTTATGTCGGCAACTTTAATTTCCCTGCGGTTCTCCTCATTTCTGATTCGATCCCGCAGGGAAACCCCGAGCATAGCTCTCTCCATCGCCCTCTGAGTGACCTTGAGTCTTCTGATAAGGCCCACAGTGAGCGCCCACTTCTCTGAGCCGTAAGTCATCACTGTCAATAAACAATGGTCAAAGGCTTTCGTCTTGAGACACTACGATATATTGGATGCGAAGATATGTCGTAGCTTCACACTTCAACATTTGACCACACAAAGTAAAATTAAATTGCAATATACCTTATTCGAATGCAATCGCGCACTTCGCTATTACTAAACATGAAAAATTGCGAAGCACAATAACTACAGTGATCTTGTTACCATTACCCTACTTACAAAAACAAAGTTATTTTTCATCCAGCAAATATAAAATCGTTTAATTTTCCTCTTAACTGGATAAAACCAAACACAGCTTTGTAATTTTAAACCAACGAGAAATAAGACCAAATATATTATGTCCAACGATAATGAAACGCTGGACTCTTTGGTATAAAAGTAATACTCTGTGTGTCGTCGTTTACTGAGCTCGCTCAACACGATTACATATTAAATTCATTTACAAAAAAGAAAATAATGTAAAAGAAAACTCGGTAAAATGGCGGGAAAGCGTGCCGCCATTGCATATATAGTGGGGGTTTATGCTAAACACCTCTTGTCACTCAAATAAAATAAAATATTGTTGCATTTTCATCTCGACGAGGCGCACTCGTTCCGATGAAGATTTAAATGCAGATGGCCTTGTAGAAATAGTGCGATTTATGTTCCTTCCGGCGGCTTGGGTGTTGAATGTTTAAGCGTGTTTTTTCGAGACAAAGATATGAATTTGAGGCTAAAATTTGCATTGTGTTTATTTACTGTCGAGTGCGGAAGGCATTAAAGCGGGAGTGGAAGAGTTTAGAAA